>OX637518.1:8021200-10421200 GCA_951799955.1 Apamea anceps | reverse complement strand
AGGTAGTACTTACTTACTTACCTGTAATCTGTATAATGGACGGATGGATGACCCCTGTAACACAGGTTCCACCTAGTATGGGGGTTATTGATCAAATCTCTGTGCACTTGTAAGTCCTACGCTGTAAATGCTGCGCATACCTACTCTGTACACTACTTATGGAAATAAATAATTTTATTATTATGTCGTTTATTTATTTATCTTTCTTATTTTAATACATTTTTAAATATTAGTATAAAAAAAAACATTTAAAAATATAAAAAATAGTAGTCCACCGGTATCGGGAACAGGGTCCAAGCTACCGGCGGTCAGGGCTTCAGAGAGAGGAACCTCCTGACAATGCGAGCCGTTATTATTATTATTATTATGTTTATCGAATGCACAAATTATTGTTACACCAAGCAATAATTTGTGCATTTCAAATCGTTTTGAACGCAGTTTTACCTGTATATAATCCTGAAAAATGTTAGAGTAGAATGCTCCGAAACGATGTAAGTGATAACGATAAAGACACTAAGGAATAGAACCACATGAAGTTAAAGGTCATGACTGACAATGATACAGAAACGAAGTAGGTACCTATTGCGATAAAGAAAGCAAAATATTTTTATACAGATATCGATGCGTTCAGGAACGGAATGGGTATATAAGCCGGGCTGTCCAACAGAATGGCACAGTTGACAGCAGTTGTGGCAATCATGAAGACTGTCTTATTCCTTGCGGGGCTTGTCGCCCTGGCGTTGGGCAGTGCCGTCTCTCCGAAACATGCGATCAGAATGAAGCCTGGTAAGAACTTCTTGAGATTAATTATTTTTATATTTTTGAACGCTTTGTTGGTTTAGTGTTTACAATTGTGACAAGTAATTGACAAGGTTTTGGGTTCGTTCCTCAAATGGCAAACTGTTATTGGGTTTCCATTAGTAAATTCTTAATAGCTGCCATTGAACTCACCTTCAATGACATGGTACTGGCGAAATGTAAGTCATACCTCTGTCACCTAACCGATATTCGGATAGACATGAGACCAGTTGACAGATAACAGACTTCTATGGGTACCAACCGTTACCACGTTATGTGCTTTGCAATCACCTCCAATCTGGTAACCTGCACATTAATTAACTGATGGAAACTACTTATCCAAGTAGCTTAACCACATGCCTCTGTTTCATAATAAGAGCCAAAATGGGTTGATCGTTTCTTGCATTTTCAGCCAGGTTCATTCATGGTAAAGGAAATTACTGACGAGATGTTTTTTTTTACAGTTGAAGCTGATTTCGTTGCGCAGCAGAAGAAAATTCTGGCGCTTTTCGAACACTCCGAACAACTGGACGCGCACTCCGAGTACTACACACTCGGCAAGGAATACAACATCGAAGCTAACATCGACAACTACACTGTAAGTATTTTTAATAATGACTTAAACGTAGCTCCTGAAAATTCTAACTAAACTAAATTCAGAATATTTCAAGTATTAACGCAATACATTTTTGCAGAACAAACATGCTGTCGAGGAATTCTTGTCACTGTACAGAACCGGATTCTTGCCAAAATATCACAAGTTTTCCATCTTCTATGAAAGGATGAGGGATGAAGCCATTGCTCTTTTCCACGTCATGTACTACGCTAAGGACTTCGACACCTTCTACAAAACCGCGGCTTGGGCCAAGGTTCACCTGAACGAAGAACAGTTCTTATATGCCTACTACATTGCCGTCGTCCAACGGGCTGATACTGAGGGCATCGTTCTGCCGGCGCCTTATGAAGTGTACCCTCAATTCTTCTTCAACAAGGAGGCTCTGCTCAGGATGTACCGCACCAAGATGCAAAGTGGTTTGTTGGACGCTGAACTTGGTGTCCAATACGGTATCGTGAAAGAGAACGACTACTACGTATACTACGCTAACTACTCCAACTCTCTGACTTACCCCAACCAGGAACAGAGGCTGTCATACTTCACCGAAGATATTGGTTTGAATTCCTACTATTACTACTTTCACTCACAAATGCCTTTCTGGTGGAAGTCCGAAAAACTTAATGCAATTAAAGAACGTCTGGGTGAACTTTTCTTCTACTATTACCAGCAACTTCTGGCTCGTTACTCCTTGGAGCGTTATTCCAACGGCTTGGGCGAAATTCCTGAATTCTCTTGGTTTTCTAACTTCAAGACTGGATACTATCCCCAACTGACTGGAAACTACTTGCCTTTCGCTCAAAGGAGCAACGACTACAATATTCACACTGAGTGGAACTACGAAAACATTCGCTTCCTGGACACCTATGAGAAGACATTCTTCCAATTCTTGCAGAAGGGCGAATTCAAGACTGTAAGTATCAATAGATAAACCCTACTGTTTCAGTTTCATGATCACGTACACCATAACTTTCATGAAAACTAACACGTGATTGAATTATTTTCAGCCCGAGAAGGAAATGAACTACGTTGGCAACTACTGGCACAGTAACGAAGACCTGTACTCCGAGCACAGCAAGAAGGACTTACACCAGTACTCTTACGAAATCATCGCTCGCCAAGTGCTCGGCGGGAGTCCGAAGGCTTTTGACAAGTGAGTTTTACCATGAACCTGACCCTAGCTACTCAAGTCTTTTCTTATTAAAATTAGTAGTGCCTGAACTCTGCGATGAAAGACTATCTGACAAATTTATTCCGTTTGGGTTGGGTATTACTGAAATAAAAGGCCCATTATAAAAGTTTTTTTCAAAAGTTGGCTACAAATTATGAATCCAAGTAGTTGCCTCTCCTCAATTGGTCCTGATTGAAATATAATTAGTAAAGAAACTAATTGTCAAACAATAAAACTATTGTTTATTATTTTCAGATACACTTTCATGCCGACCGCTCTTGACTTCTACCAGACTTCTATGCGTGACCCTGCATTCTACCAGCTCTACCAGAGAATCATCGACTACCTTATTGCCTACAAAGAGTACGTAAAACCTTACACGCACGATGATCTTCATTTCGTCGGTGTTAAGATCAACGACGTGAAAGTCAGCGAACTGGCCACTTACTTCGATTACTTCGACTTCAATGCCACAAGCAGCGTGTTCTTTAGCCAGGAAGAGCTCAGATCTTACCCTACTGGTTTCATGATCCGCCAACCTCGCTTGAACCACAGACCATTCACTGTCACTGTTGACGTTAAGTCAGATGTGGCAACAGATGCGGTCGTCAAGATCTTCATCGGACCTAAGTACGATTCCAACGGATACCCAATTTCTATTGAGGAGGATTGGATGAAATTCTACGAACTGGACTGGTTCGTGCAGAAACTTACCCCCGGTGCAAACGTGATTGCGCGTCAATCTAGCCAGTTTGTGTTGTTCAAGGATGACTCCATCCCCATCAACCAAATGTACCAGTTCTTGGACCAAGGACAGGTACCTTATGATATGTCAACTGTACCCGACAACATGCCTAGGAGACTGATGCTGCCTAGGGGTACCCCCGGTGGATATCCATTCCAAATGTTCGTGTTCGTATACCCATACAACAGCGTTAAGAAGGGAGAAGATGTGTTCGAGAGCTACATTTTGGACAACAAGCCCTTCGGTTATCCATTCGACCGCCCCGTGCGTGAGGGTGTCTTCAGGCAACCCAACATGCACTTCGAGGATGTCGAAATTTACCACAAGGACTCATACTTCCCATACGAGCTTAACGTTCCTTCTTACTTCACCCAAAAGAACCATTAAGACGACAAGTAGTTCTTAACTGTCTTTTAGAATTATTTATCATAGATCGAAATGTACAAAGGATACGAGTGAAATAAATATATTATATATTTTAACATATTAATGATTTTAAATGAACAAATGAACCTCTTACATCCTATCCTATCCTACCTCCTACTGTAACATGGTAGAAGTTTGCATGTTTCTTAAATATTATGTGCTCAATTACATGCAAAGTAATATTGAGTTTTTTTAAAGAGGAAGAAGACTTCCTAGGTAACAATAATCTAAAATCAATCTTGAAAAAACAAACATTATGTTCTACAGTCAACGTTTAGAAGCACCAAATATTAATGTTCAACACAAATTACCTGTTCCTGCTCCTACTCCTGCAACCGTACCTGCCCCTGTCGCCAGCGCCTGCCTCGCGACTACCTCTTCAGCTCCACCTGTATCTTCACCTCAGCCTCCTCAACCCATCTATCACGCATCGTCACTCATACACCCTACCTCCACATTCTACACACCACTCGTCAGTCCATCTCCATCCTTTTACTGTAAATATACATCTAATTGTTTTCTATCTCCCTTTCTTTAATTTCATTTTACCCCTAGCTTAGCTTTCCCTGTCGCTACACGACATTTATGTATTAAAACCTATTATACGAGTAAGTACCAATGCGCTTATAACTGCCTACCATGGTGTTGTTGACTCCATATTGAGGTTTGGAGTTATATTTTGGGCAACTCTACTAGTAAAGAAATCATTTTTAAATCACAAAAAAGATGTATTAGGGCTATGTTTGGATTAAAAATAACTCATAGTTGCAAACAGTACTTTATTAAATACAACATTTTAAGTCTGCCTTCCTTATTTATTTCTGAAATTGCTAATTTCATACAAACCAATCTCACCTATTTAAGAAACTATCGGACGTTTCTATTCGTAATCGACGGGATAATTATAAATTATGCATACCAAGATCGAACATGGCATTGATGCTTAAAAGTATTTTTTGTTTAGCACCAATCGTTTATAATATAATCCCAAAACCTATTAGACAAATGCCTACTGCTTTGTTTAAAATACAGTAAAAAAAATATTTCATAGACAAATGCTATGATACCATATCGGAATTTTTAAATGACCGCAATTAATTAAATAGATTCCTATAATTACGACATTTTCAGAATTTGACTTTCAGAATTTGACTTTTGAATTTGATTTTTTTCCCCTTTTTAATTAGCATTAGGATTAAGTTATTAATGTCATAGTTTGTTGTATAGACTAAATTTTTTTATGGTTTATTCTAAACCAAAAATACGTTGTTTTGTACACCATAAATGGCAAAACATGCAGATCTACCTGTTATTTTAAGACCTCGCACATATTATTTGATGTAAAGAAGAAAGAAAGAAAGAAAAAAAAAAATTTAGCACAGACCAAAAGACACACAATACACCAGATACATACATCAGATAGCAACTAATAAAAAAACAAATAGAAAGTGTAATGACCGATGCAAGAAATTAGCAGGTAAGTGTGCCTCACGGCTGCACCAAAAAGGCCCAGTTCAGCAAAAATGCCAGACGATAGTGCCTGACGCTGGTTTTCAATTGAACCTCATGTGTGAGGTGGCGGATGTAAATCAGTTTTAAACTGCAACGTGACGTGTGTATGTATACTCATGTTTTACAATAAATATATTCTATTCTATTCAATCAAATGACCTCTCCCGCTCTGAGCTGAGCGGAAGGGCGTGTCAGACTTTTACTGACTAAAACCCCCACCCGTGTTCCTTTTAATAATAATATCCCTGGACATTTCACACAGCGCCATCTAGTCCCAAGCTAAGCAACCTAATGCTTGTGTTATGGTAACAAGATGGCTGATGAACTACTTATATACATTTTTTTTTTATAAATACATACATATTATAGATAGAAAAACACCCAGACTCGGAACAAATACATGTAGGACTTACAAATATTTGTTCTGTGCGGGAATCGAACCCGCGACACGCAGCGCAGCAGTCCGATCGCTCAGCCACTGCGCTAACCGTGTTGTCTATGCCAAGGGCCACGGTTTCTCCTTCGAACAACCCGCGGCCTCGGCAGGCATCGGCCCTAGCGGACCCTCTCAGTTCGTGCTGAAATCTCTTTGCTTACCGGGCGGCGAGCTGCCCATTGCTTGCCGCCCGCAAGCCCGCGCCTACGGTGGCCGGGAGTGGGCTGTTGATTCCCGTCCAGGGCGTCTCCTGCGGCGACTAGGGGCGCAGAGATGGCCTCTCCCTCACGCGCTCCGCCTCCTTCTTTGCGAGCTTTAATGTTTCGCAGAAGGAGGTGACAGCCTCCCATGCACTCTCGCTCCTTACCATGCCCTGGACCAGGGCCGGACGCGAGAGATCGTCGCCGCCGATCGCCGCCACGAGGACGCGGCGGTGCTCCGCCCAAGCTGGGCAGACTTCCACCTTGTAGACCTATCTTCAAATGCTGAAAATAATAATGATAAAAAAAGGTTTTATGAAAATTTACTGAAGCACCTTGCTTCCATCACAAAGTAAAGATACAGATTTTAAAGGTTTGCTTTCTCAAAACTTCTCAAAATGTACGGTAAATGGGAGACACTGACAATTTTAGGATTGGGACTATATACGGCTGCACTTGGTTATGGGGCCCGTTATGAACGACGGGATGATACAAGCCGGGACTGCTTACAAATTTACAAGAGTCTCGCGGGCCGACTCATGGCAATGCAAGAAGCCGGGAGGTTTTAGTAAGTAGGAGTCCAACATCACCCATCAAATAGTATTAGTACAAAGCTGACTAATCGACGAAAACTGGCGAATACTGGAAACTGTCAAGTTAAAGCAACTGTATAATCGGCAAAACTGACAAATCAGTGAAACTGACCAAGCAACGGAACTGGCGAATTAAATAAACTGACGACTGAGGGAAACTGACCAGTGATACGCGGACTCGTAGAAAATGAGTAATAATATAAGAAATAGTATTAGTAGCAAATGTCATAAATTATTTAGTGGTAGCGAAAACTGAACTGTATGTGTGGGTAATAATGTTGTTTTTCTATAAACACATAATTATTTGCTTACATATTTGGAAACTAAATCGCAAACCCAGTATAAGTCAGAAATTAGTGAGAAGTGAAGTTTTTTAAGAAGAGTCTAACTAAAACAGGAAAAAATAGGAATTGATTTATTTTATTTATTACAATTCTTCTTTTCTTAAAATCTATTCTCTATCTAGCAGGCGTTGTGTATGACTTACAGAATTTTCCTCAAATCTTTATCGGCTATCTACTTGAGAATACAGAAAATATATAAACATCCAAATTGAGAATGACTTATGCTTTCCTATAAAAAAAAAACCGGTCAAGTGCGTGTCGGGCCACGCGCAGTGTAGGGTTCCGTAGTTTTTATAACAGCCAAGTGCGGGTCGTATTCGCTGACTGATAGTTTCGTACCATGCTATAACTAAAAGCCAAACATGACTACCTACCTAATTTGACTTCCTATACAAATCCTCACCTGATCCGACGATTTTGCACGGAAAGTTTTTTTTTTTTTTATTTAGATTTGGGTAAGACTTGTCATAGCCGGTGTAGCAACTGTTTTTTTTTTTAAATAAAACTTATTTAAGAATGAAACAATAGCGCGATACAACAGATACTTGACGCCATCTATCGACATTTCTATGGAGTTGTTCGAAATTTTCGAGTCTAATACAATTGGTCGACTATTGCTCGTAAACTTGCAAAGCCCACTTAAGTGTGATAGTTTTTCTTTTAATTTCGTTATATATTGGTACTACTGGCGTGACATTTGAATTTCTAACTACAACCGTTTAGTAGGTAGAGGGGGGGGACACTTGACTCTAACAAAAATTGGTACTTTAAAGCTCGATAAGTCACGAACGGTTTACTTAATCAAAAAACGGTCTTCCTAAACTCCTAATATTTTTGAAAGACCTATCCAACGATATCCCACACTATGGGAAGGACGAAAAAAAAAAAATTATCATCCCCACATTAGATGTAGGGGAGGTATCCTAAATAATTATTTTTTTCAAAATTTTATTTCACCACTTTTTCGGCGTCGTTAACTTGTATACTCATGCTAAATAACAACTTTCTAGTACCAATAGTTTTTGAGCTAAACCGCGGACAGACAGACAGACGACATGGCGAAACTATAAGGGTTCCTTGTTGACTACGGAACCCTAAAAATCGCATTAATAATATTTCAAGGCCTAAATGGTTATCAAAAGGAATAATAATGTGTAGTAAGCGTAAACGCGAACTTCTCTGGAAGTATAGGAAAAATTCAAACAAAAAAAAAAAAAAAATACAAACATCCGAATTGAGAACCTCCTCTTTTTTTAGAAGTCGGTTAATAAAATGAAATTGAACTGAAGCTTACGCTAAAAAATTTAAAACAATCATTTCTCTAACAAAAATGTCCCAGAACGATTATTTTATAAATACGGCTGTTAATAAATCCAAAGCAACGTGGAAAGTACTTAAGAACAACAGCATAATTGATTCGATTATCACATCACATTTAAATATTTCAACAATTTGCAAGTTTGACCTTTGCCAGAATTATCAACTGTTTCATCGGCACCTCTAAATATTTATTAAATTTTTGTACCTCTAACGAGGTATAAAAATTTAATAAATATTTAGAGACATCTTCATTTAATCAGCTTTGTAACGTTACATAGCTGATTAAATGAAGATGTCTTCCCCGTTATTCGTACGCTTATTGTCAATGTTTAATATATAAATTTTATAAATAAAGTATTTATTTGCAAAAATGTATGTATGTAGATGATTTTATGAAAATGGTTAATAAACTTCTTCCTATAACTTTTAACTGTTTGATATTTTAGAGAATTTGGTAACATCGAAAGGTTTGTTAAAGTATTAGGTACCCATCGGAATAACAATGAAGGCCATTCAATTAGAGAGTTTAGGGAAATTGATATTAAAGTAATAAAAAAAAACTGGGAAAAAATACATAAAAAATCGAATCCCATGAACTTTCGCCTAGGCATTATGGGGTGCTCAATTGTTGCGAATGGGTCCCACTGTCACGTCCTGGAAGGAATAGGTCGAATTATACAGGGTAGGCAATTATACAAGGTGACTGGTAGTCACCCTGTATAATTTCCTCTATCCATTTTTCGAAAGTAATAACATATTTACCCCATGTCAATATGGTTTTAGGAAAAATAAATCTGTTAATATAGCAATGTATAACTTTTTACACAAAGTCCTTCTAAATATGGACACTAGGTCGCCAGCCATAGCGCTGAACATGGACATGTCAAAAGCATTTTCGCGAGTCAGCCATAAAATAAATTAAATGCATCTGGTGTAAGAGGTCATAAATTAATTGAATTATATCTCAGTGACAGAAAACAGATGGTAGAATTAAAAAGAGTCTCCCTAACTACCAGAACTGAAGAAACGGTTAGAAATATCCTTTCCGGTGTCCCTCAGGGCAGCATTTTATTAGAAAAAATGGTGGGATTTTTCTAATGTATGTAAATGACATGTCGACTGTTACAATGCACCATATGACTTTATTTGCTGACGATAGTACTATATTGTTTACCAGTAATGACAGAACTGATTTAAAACTTGACTTAAATAGCACTCTAACAATAATTATAAAATTGCTTGATGAAAATTACCTAAAAATAAACCTAGGAAAAACAAAAACCATGAATTTTAAACAGCGAGTACAACCTGATACCAGTTTAAATAAATATGTAACTGTCAAACCAGCATAGAAGAAATCGATGTAACCCGGGGTATCTATATTGATAGCAAAGTAAATTGGAAGTCACACATAGTTAAGCTTGGCATGTAACTGTTTTTTGTCCCTAACAAATAAAAATAAAATAAAAATAGAGCAAGTTTTCAAAAGACTTAGTCAGAGATCTTTTGCTTTTTGCAGATTAAGGAACACTGTCAGTCAGACTGCACTACTAACTGCCTATCATGGATAAGTTGCTTCATTACGCTACGGCATCATATTCTGGGGCAATTCTGTGAAAAAGAGCGTGCTTTTAGAGCTCAAAAACGTTGTTTTAGAACAATGTGCAATATACACCAAGTGGATTCATGCAGACCACATTTTACAAATTCAAAAATATTATATCTCCGTAGTGTATAATAATTATGAAAGTGTAATAATGTTCATAAAATCAAATCCAAACTTATTTAAATTTTGCACTAGGGCCAGACACGAAGACAAGCTGCGCATCGTAGCCAGTAAAACAAATCTTTTGCACCAATAGTAGATTTTACAACAAGTGCACAAAACAAACCATTTTTATCCGAGACTTTTAGCAGCGCGAGCCGAAGGCGAGGGCTGATAGTAATGTCGAGGATAAAAATGGTTTTGTGGATGAGTTATAAACTCTGCTTTTCACTTCGATTGCGAGGAAATAAAACAGTAGTATAACATAACATTTCTTTAATTAAAATTCAAAGTAAAATTAAGAACAGTTTTGAATACTGAAGGAAATTGTTTTTAAATCTTACGACATTGATATTAGGCTGCAGACCTATACAGCCTACTATTAAATTAATTTTGTAATAATAATTTTCTTAAATCAACTAACCTACCGTACTTGAATTAAAATTTTAATATCTATTATATCTTAAAAAAACACATAAGGCAAATAAATTAAAGTAAATATTATATAATAACAAATTCTATCTATGAACTTCTTATTGCATTTGGCTGTATGGCTCATTTTCTTTGCCTTAATATAATACATTTATGAGTAGATACGTTAATGCCCTTGTGCACAAAATTCGATTTTGTGCAGCCTATACCCTACACAAAGAAGCACTTTCAGAGCATGAGAAGTGAAAAACATGTTTTGTATGGACCCACGTATCTTTAATAATCTTCAACCTTTTCTCAGAACTGACCTTTAAAAAAAAACTACACGAATTATTGATAAGTAAATATTATTACTCTATGTAAAAGAGAATTTCTAAATGACAATACATTGCATCATGCTATTTTGTAACATGAATAATTTGTAATTTGACATAAATATTATACTAATTTAATCTTAATGTATTGCATGATAATTTGATGTATTGTATTTTAACTATGTACCGAACTTCCAATATGAATTTTGTATGCCTCAATAGCGGGACATAGCAGATTTACCTATAAGTAACGCAACATCTTATGAACCTCCTTCTTTTTTGAAGTCGGTTAAAAATATGAGTAACGTTTTCATTGAGATGTAGGATGATTACGATAAACCTTAGATGAGAGAGATGTATAAAAAGATTTTTCCAATAGATATTTTCATCAAATAGAAAATACAAGATGGCTTGCATCCAAAACGTCCTGATCTGTGCAGTGCATTTATTAATATTATTGTAATAAGTTAGTTTAAACAAATCAATGTAGTGAATTAGAATAACACAAAATCAGCCTTTAATGTTCCCACTGCTGGGACACAAGCATTCTCTTTTCGAGAGGGAGAGGGCTGTAATCTACCCCGCAGGCCTAGTACGAGTTGTCAGAGAGTATTAATAAATCTAATCTGTGAACAGGAACTCTCTCTTTGTGTAAGTTTTCAAGCATAATTACTTATAATGAATGTTTTGGACCATCGAATAAGTAGGTAGTAGCTATTTTCTTTATCAAAACGTCCATTTGATTAAATAAAACATTAGTTTTTCATTCGCCGTTGTAAAAGTGATTCTCACGCAAAATCCGCGCTCAGGCGTGGCGAATATAAACCCTTGTAATATACAGTTTATACCAAAACCAATTATAATTCTCGATTTATCTGCACAGTGCATCTTTGCTGGAGCTGTCACCCAAGCAGCCATCACCGACATCCCATAAAGCACAACCGAGCCCCCTTGAGGCACCATCGGTACCCCATAAAGCACCACCGATGCCCCTTGAGGCACAATCGATACCTCATAAAGCACCATCAATCCCATTTGAGGCACCACCGATCTCCCATGAGGCACCAACGATCCCGTATGAGGCAACTTCGATACCCCTTGAAGTACCACCAATACCCCATAAAGCACCACCAATCCCCCATGAGGCACCATCGATTCCCCATGAGGCACCAACGATCCTTCTTGAGGCTCCACCAATCTTCCACAATATTATCCCAAGGCGTTGTACAGAGCAATTTACAAGCTAAAAAATTACAGATAAACAATAATCAAGTACGTTAGGTAAAATACAAAAAAAAAAAAAATGTAATCATTTTTATACAGATATCGATGCGTTCTGGAACGGGAGGCGATCCGTAGTATATAAGCCGGAACGGCCCACAGAATGGCACAGTTGGCAGCAGCTGTGGAAACCATGAAGACTGTTTTATTCCTTGCGGGGCTTGTCGCCCTGGCGTTGGGCAGTGCCGTCCCTCCGCAACATGAGATCAGACTGAAGACTGGTAAGAACTACTTGAGATTTTTAAATGTTTACTTGGTCGGTTTAGTGTTTGCTATTGTGATATGAGCATAGGGTTTTTCCTTGGATCCCCGGATGGCAAACTGTAATTGGGCTTACATTAGCAAATTCTCAATAGCTGCCGTTGGACTCACCTTCAATGACATGGTACTGGTGAAATATAAGTCATAACTCTGTCACCCAACCGATATTTTGATAGATATGAGACCAGTTGACAGATAACAAACTTCTATGGGTACCAACCGTTACCACGTTATGTACTTTGTCATCAATCAATCAACTCAGCCTATCGCAGTCCACTGCTGGACGTAGGCCTCTCCCAGGCTGCTCCACAACACCCTGTCATTCGCCTTCCGCATCCAGTCCGTCCCAGCAACCTTCTTTAGGTCGTCCGTCCATCTAGCTGGGGGGCGTCCCACACTATGCTTGCCGATACGCGGTCTCCACTCCAGGACTCGTCTGCTCCACCGGTCATCGGTCCTTCGACAACCGTGGCCAGCCCACTGTCAATTCAGTTTGCTTACTCTGCGCGCTATGTCGGTAACTCCGGTTCTTTTCCACTTATTTTGTAATGACTTCCAATCTGGTAACCCACACATTGATTAACTGATGGAAACTACTTATGCACGTTGCTTAACCACAAGTCTCTGTTTAAAAATAACTTTAATTTTTAGAAATTAAAGTTATTTTTCACTTTTTATTGTCTTTTTTGGAAGTCGGTTGTTATTTTTTTGTAAAAAACTCTTTATTTTTCACTTTTGAGTTGATGTTATAACATATCCATATAAAATATAAACTAAGTGGCAAAACTACGTATTACTGAAGCTTAGACAAAAAATACTCAGGCAAAATTAATAAAATTTATATGGGACCACCCCTGAGGCATACTCTATACATTAAAAAAAAAAAAAAATTTTTGAAATCGATTTACAATTGCCGAATACCAGTAATTTTGGTTTGAAAACCTTAAATACTGAACCGATTTTGATGAAATTTCTATGGGACCAATCTGAAAGAATTTTACAAATCGGCTTCTAAATAACGGAGTTCTGAGGTAACAAAAATAAAAAATAAACAACTGAATTCAGCACCTCCATTTTTTTGAAGTGGGTTAAAGAGCCAAAATGTGTTTATCGTTTACCCTACACATTAATTAACTGATGAAAACTACTTATCCAAGTAGCTTAACCACATGCCTCTGTTTCATAATAACAGCCAAAATGGGTTGACAGTTTCTTGCGTTTTCAGCCAGCTTCATTCATGGTAAAGGAAATTACTGACGAGATGTTTTTTTTACAGTTGAAGCTGATTTCGTTGCGCACCAGAAGAAAATTCTGGCGCTTTTCGAACACTCCGAACAACTGGACGCGCACTCCGAGTACTACACACTCGGCAAGGAATACAACATCGAAGCTAACATCGACAACTACACTGTAAGTATTTTTAATAATGACTTCAACGTAGCTCCTGAAAATTCTCCAGAATATTTCAAGTATTAACGCAATACATTTTTGCAGAACAAACATGCTGTCGAGGAATTCTTGACACTGTACAGAACCGGATTCTTGCCAAAATATCACAAGTTTTCCATCTTCTACGAAAGGATGAGGGATGAAGCCATTGCTCTTTTCCACGTCATGTACTACGCTAAGGACTTCGACACCTTCTACAAAACCGCGGCTTGGGCCAAGGTTCACCTGAACGAAGAACAGTTCTTATATGCCTACTACATTGCCGTCGTCCAACGGGCTGATACTGAGAGCATCGTTCTGCCGGCGCCTTATGAAGTGTACCCTCAATTCTTCTTCAACAAGGAGGCTCTGCTCAGGATGTACCGCACCAAGATGCAAAGTGGTTTGTTGGACGCTGAACTTGGTGTCCAATACGGTATCGTGAAAGAGAACGACTACTACGTATACTACGCTAACTACTCCAACTCTCTGACTTACCCCAACCAGGAACAGAGGCTGTCATACTTCACCGAAGATATTGGTTTGAATTCCTACTATTACTACTTCCACTCACAAATGCCTTTCTGGTGGAAGTCCGAAAAACTTAATGCAATCAAAGATCGTCTGGGCGAGCTTTTCTTCTACTATTACCAGCAACTTCTGGCTCGTTATTCCTTGGAGCGTTATTCCAACAGCTTGGGCGAAATTCCTGAATTCTCTTGGTTTTCTAACTTCAAGACTGGATACTATCCCCAACTGACTGGAAACTACTTGCCTTTCGCTCAAAGGAGCAACGACTACAATGTTCACACTGAGAGGAACTACGAAAACATTCGCTTCCTGGACACCTATGAGAAGACATTCTTCCAATTCTTGCAGAAGGGCGAATTCAAGACTGTAAGTATCAATAAATAAACCCTACTGTTTCAGTTTCATGATCACGTACACCATAACTTTCATGAAAACTAACACGTGATTGAATTATTTTCAGCCCGAGAAGGAAATGAACTACGTTGGCAACTACTGGCACAGTAACAAAGACCTGTACTCCGAGCATAGCAAGAAGGACTTACACCAGTACTCTTACGAAATCATCGCTCGCCAAGTACTCGGCGGGAGTCCGAAAGCTTTTGACAAGTGAGTTTAACCATGAACTTGACCCTAGCTACTCAAGTCTTTTCTTATTAAAATTAGTAGTGCCTGAACTCTGCGATGAAAGACTATCCGAAAAATTTATTCCGTTTGGGTTGGGTGTTACTGAAATAAAAGGCCCATTAGAAAAGTTTTTTCCAGAAGAATCCAAGTAGTTGCCTTTCCTCAATTGGTCCTGACTGAAATATAATTAGTAAAAAAACTAATTGTCAAACAATAAAACCATTGTTTATTATTTTCAGATACACTTTCATGCCGACCGCTCTTGACTTCTACCAGACTTCTATGCGTGACCCTGCATTCTACCAGCTCTACCAGAGAATCGTCGACTACCTTATTGCCTACAAAGAGTACGTAAAACCTTACACGCACGATGATCTTCATTTCGTCGGTGTTAAGATCAACGACGTGAAAGTCAGCGAACTGGCCACTTACTTCGATTACTTCGACTTCAATGCCACAAGCAGCGTGTTCTTTAGCCAGGAAGAGCTCAAGTCATACCCTACTGGTTTCATGATCCGCCAACCTCGCTTGAACCACAGACCATTCACTGTCAATGTCGACGTTAAGTCAGATGTTGCAACAGATGCGGTCTTCAAGATCTTCATCGGACCTAAGTACGATTCCAACGGATACCCAATTTCTATTGAGGAGGATTGGATGAAATTCTACGAACTGGACTGGTTCGTGCAGAAACTTGTCCCCGGTGCGAACACGATTGCGCGTCAATCCAGCCAGTTTGTGTTGTTCAAGGATGACTCCATCCCCATCAACCAGATCTACCAGTGGTTAGACCAAGGAAAGGTACCTTATGATATGTCAACTGTACCCGACAACATGCCTAGGAGACTGATGCTGCCTAGGGGTACCCCCGGTGGATATCCATTCCAAATGTTCGTGTTCGTATACCCATACAACAGCGTTAAGAAGGGAGAAGATGTGTTCGAGAGCTACATTTTGGACAACAAGCCCTTCGGTTATCCATTCGACCGCCCCGTGCGTGAGGGTGTCTTCAGGCAACCCAACATGCACTTCGAGGATGTCGAAATTTACCACAAGGACTCATACTTCCCATACGAGCTTAACGTTCCTTCTTACTTCACCCAAAAGAACCATTAAGACGACAAGTAGTTCTTAACTGTCTTTTAGAATTATTTATCATAGATCGAAATGTACAAAGGATACGAGTGAAATAAATATATTATATATTTTAACATATTAATGATTTTAAATGAACAAATGAACCTCTTACATCCTATCCTATCCTACCTCCTACTGTAACATGGTAGAAGTTTGCATGTTTCTTAAATATTATGTGCTCAATTACATGCAAAGTAATATTGAGTTTTTTTAAAGAGGAAGAAGACTTCCTAGGTAACAATAATCTAAAATCAATCTTGAAAAAACAAACATTATGTTCTTCAGTCAACGTTTAGAAGCACCTAATATTAATGTTCAACACAAATTACCTGTTCCTGCTCCTACTCCTGCAACCGTACCTGCCCCTGTCGCCAGCGCCTGCCTCGCGACTACCTCTTCAGCTCCACCTGTATCTTCACCTCAGCCTCCTCAACCCATCTATCACGCATCGTCACTCATACACCCTACCTCCACATTCTATACACCACTCGTCAGTCCATCTCCATCCTTTTACTGTAAATATACATCTAATTGTTTTCTATCTTCCTTTCTTTAATTTCATTTTACCCCTAGCTTAGCTTTCCCTGTCGCTACACGACATTTATGTATTAAAACCTATTATACGAGTAAGTCAATGCGCTTATAACTGCCTACCATGGTGTTGTTGACTCCATATTGAGGTTTGGAGTTATATTTTGGGCAACTCTACTAGTAAAGAAATCATTTTTTAATCACAAAAAAGATGTATTATGGCTATGTTTGGATTAAAAATAACTCATAGTTGCAAACAGTACTTTATTAAATACAACATTTTAAGTCTGCCTTCCTTATTTATTTCTGAAATTGCTAATTTCATACAAACCAATCCTAACCTATTTAAGAAACTATCGGACGTTTCTATTCGTAATCGACGGGATAATTATAAATTATGCATACCAAGATCGAACATGGCATTGATGCTTAAAAGTATTTTGTGTTTAGCACCAATCGTTTATAATATAATCCCAAAACCTATTAGACAAATGCCTACTGCTTTGTTTAAAATACAGTAAAAAAAATATTTCATAGACAAATGCTACTATACCATATCGGAATTTTTAAATGACCGCAATTAATTAAATAGATTCCTATAATTACGACATTTTCAGAATTTGACTTTCAGAATTTGACTTTTGAATTTGATTTTTTCCCCTTTTTAATTAGCATTAGGATTAAGTTATTAATGTCATAGTTTGTTGTATAGACTAAATTTTTTTATGGTTTATTCTAAGCCAAAAATATGTTGTTTTGTACACCATAAATGGCAAAACATGCAGATCTACCTGTTATTTTAAGACCTCGCACATATTATTTGATGTAAAGAAGAAAGAAAGAAAGAAAAAAAAAATTTTGCACAGACCAAAAGATACACAATACACCAGATACATACATCAGATAGCAACTAATAAAAAAACAAATAGAAAGTGTAAAGACCGATGCAAGAAATTAGCAGGTAAGTGTGCCTCACGGCTGCACCAAAAAGGCCCAGTTCAGCAAAAATGCCAGACGATAGTGCCTGACGCTGGTTTTCAATTGAACCTCATGTGTGAGGTGGCGGATGTAAATCAGTTTTAAACTGCAACGTGACGTGTGTATGTATACTCATGTTTTACAATAAATATATTCTATTCTATTCAATCAAATGACCTCTCCCGCTCTGAGCTGAGCGGAAGGGCGTGTCAGACTTTTACTGACTAAAACCCCCACCCGTGTTCCTTTTAATAATAATATCCCTGGACATTTCACACAGCGCCATCTAGTCCCAAGCTAAGCAACCTAATGCTTGTGTTATGGTAACAAGATGGCTGATGAACTACGTATATACATTTTTTTTTTTTTTTATAAATACATACATATTATAGATAGAAAAACACCCAGACTCGGAACAAATACATGTGGGACTTACAAATATTTGTTCTGTGCGGGAATCGAACCCGCGACACGCAGCGCAGCAGTCCGATCGCTCAGCCACTGCGCTAACCGTGTTGTCTATGCCAAGGGCCACGGTTTCTCCTTCGAACAACCCGCGGCCTCGGCAGGCATCGGCCCTAGCGGACCCTCTCAGTTCGTGCTGAAATCTCTTTGCTTACCGGGCGGCGAGCTGCCCATTGCTTGCCGCCCGCAAGCCCGCGCCTACGGTGGCCGGGAGTGGGCTGTTGATTCCCGTCCAGGGCGTCTCCTGCGGCGACTAGGGGCGCAGAGATGGCCTCTCCCTCACGCGCTCCGCCTCCTTCTTTGCGAGCTTTAATGTTTCGCAGAAGGAGGTGACAGCCTCCCATGCACTCTCGCTCCTTACCATGCCCTGGACCAGGGCCGGACGCGAGAGATCGTCGCCGCCGATCGCCGCCACGAGGACGCGGCGGTGCTCCGCCCAAGCTGGGCAGACTTCCACCTTGTAGACCTATCTTCAAATGCTGAAAATAATAATGATAAAAAAAGGTTTTATGAAAATTTACTGAAGCACCTTGCTTCCATCACAAAGTAAAGATACAGATTTTAAAGGTTTGCTTTCTCAAAACTTCTCAAAATGTACGGTAAATGGGAGACACTGACAATTTTAGGATTGGGACTATATACGGCTGCACTTGGTTATGGGGCCCGTTATGAACGACGGGATGATACAAGCCGGGACTGCTTACAAATTTACAAGAGTCTCGCGGGCCGACTCATGGCAATGCAAGAAGCCGGGAGGTTTTAGTAAGTAGGAGTCCATCATCACCCATCAAATAGTATTAGTACAAAGCTGACTAATCGACGAAAACTGGCGAATACTGGAAACTGTCAAGTTAAAGCAACTGTATAATCGGCAAAACTGACAAATCAGTGAAACTGACCAAGCAACGGAACTGGCGAATTAAATAAACTGACGACTGAGGGAAACTGACCAGTGATACGCGGACTCGTAGAAAATGAGTAATAATATAAGAAATAGTATTAGTAGCAAATGTCATAAATTATTTAGTGGTAGCGAAAACTGAACTGTATGTGTGGGTAATAATGTTGTTTTTCTATAAACACATAATTATTTGCTTACATATTTGGAAACTAAATCGCAAACCCAGTATAAGTCAGAAATTAGTGAGAAGTGAAGTTTTTTAAGAAGAGTCTAACTAAAACAGGAAAAAATAGGAATTGATTCATTTTATTTATTACAATTCTTCTTTTCTTAAAATCTATTCTCTATCTAGCAGGCGTTGTGTATGACTTACAGAATTTTCCTCAAATCTTTATCGGCTATCTACTTGAGAATACAGAAAATATATAAACATCCAAATTGAGAATGACTTATGCTTTCCTATAAAAAAAAACCGGTCAAGTGCGTGTCGGGCCACGCGCAGTGTAGGGTTCCGTAGTTTTTATAACAGCCAAGTGCGGGTCGTATTCGCTGACTGATAGTTTCGTACCATGCTATAACTAAAAGCCAAACATGACTACCTACCTAATTTGACTTCCTATACAAATCCTCACCTGATCCGACGATTTTGCACAGAAAGTTTTTTTTTTTTTTTTTTTAGATTTGGGTAAGACTTGTCATAGCCGGTGTCGCAACTGTTTTTTTTTTTTAATAAAACTTATTTAAGAATGAAACAATAGCGCGATACAACAGATACTTGACGCCATCTATCGACATTTCTATGGAGTTGTTCGAAATTTTCGAGTCTAATACAATTGGTCGACTATTGCTCGTAAACTTGCAAAGCCCACTTAAGTGTGATAGTTTTTCTTTTAATTTCGTTATATATTGGTACTACTGGCGTGACATTTGAATTTCTAACTACAACCGTTTAGTAGGTAGAGGGGGGGACACTTGACTCTAACAAAAATTGGTACTTTAAAGCTCGATAAGTCACGAACGGTTTACTTAATCAAAAAACGGTCTTCCTAAACTCCTAATATTTTTGAAAGACCTATCCAACGATATCCCACACTATGGGAAGGACGAAAAAAAAAAATTATCATCCCCACATTAGATGTAGGGGAGGTATCCTAAATAATTATTTTTTTCAAAATTTTATTTCACCACTTTTTCGGCGTCGTTAACTTGTATACTCATGCTAAATAACAACTTTCTAGTACCAATAGTTTTTGAGCTAAACCGCGGACAGACAGACAGACGACATGGCGAAACTATAAGGGTTCCTTGTTGACTACGGAACCCTAAAAATCGCATTAATAATATTTCAAGGCCTAAATGGTTATCAAAAGGAATAATAATGTGTAGTAAGCGTAAACGCGAACTTCTCTGGAAGTATAGGAAAAACTCAAACAAAAAAAAAAAAACAAAATACAAACATCCGAATTGAGAACCTCCTCTTTTTTTAGAAGTCGGTTAATAAAATGAAATTGAACTGAAGCTTACGCTAAAAAATTTAAAACAATCATTTCTCTAACAAAAATGTCCCAGAACGATTATTTTATAAATACGGCTGTTAATAAATCCAAAGCAACGTGGAAAGTACTTAAGAACAACAGCATAATTGATTCGATTATCACATCACATTTAAATATTTCAACAATTTGCAAGTTTGACCTTTGCCAGAATTATCAACTGTTTCATCGGCACCTCTAAATATTTATTAAATTTTTGTACCTCTAACGAGGTATAAAAATTTAATAAATATTTAGAGACATCTTCATTTAATCAGCTTTGTAACGTTACATAGCTGATTAAATGAAGATGTCTTCCCCGTTATTCGTACGCTTATTGTCAATGTTTAATATATAAATTTTATAAATAAAGTATTTATTTGCAAAAATGTATGTATGTAGATGATTTTATGAAAATGGTTAATAAACTTCTTCCTATAACTTTTAACTGTTTGATATTTTAGAGAATTTGGTAACATCGAAAGGTTTGTTAAAGTATTAGGTACCCATCGGAATAACAATGAAGGCCATTCAATTAGAGAGTTTAGGGAAATTGATATTAAAGTAATAAAAAAAACTGGGAAAAAATACATAAAAAATCGAATCCCATGAACTTTCGCCTAGGCATTATGGGGTGCTCAATTGTTGCGAATGGGTCCCACTGTCACGTCCTGGAAGGAATAGGTCGAATTATACAGGGTAGGCAATTATACAAGGTGACTGGTAGTCACCCTGTATAATTTCCTCTATCCATTTTTCGAAAGTAATAACATATTTACCCCATGTCAATATGGTTTTAGGAAAAATAAATCTGTTAATATAGCAATGTATAACTTTTTACACAAAGTCCTTCTAAATATGGACACTAGGTCGCCAGCCATAGCGCTGAACATGGACATGTCAAAAGCATTTTCGCGAGTCAGCCATAAAATAAATTAAATGCATCTGGTGTAAGAGGTCATAAATTAATTGAATTATATCTCAGTGACAGAAAACAGATGGTAGAATTAAAAAGAGTCTCCCTAACTACCAGAACTGAAGAAACGGTTAGAAATATCCTTTCCGGTGTCCCTCAGGGCAGCATTTTATTAGAAAAAATGGTGGGATTTTTCTAATGTATGTAAATGACATGTCGACTGTTACAATGCACCATATGACTTTATTTGCTGACGATAGTACTATATTGTTTACCAGTAATGACAGAACTGATTTAAAACTTGACTTAAATAGCACTCTAACAATAATTATAAAATGGCTTGATGAAAATTACCTAAAAATAAACCTAGGAAAAACAAAAACCATGAATTTTAAACAGCGAGTACAACCTGATACCAGTTTAAATAAATATGTAACTGTCAAACCAGCATAGAAGAAATCGATGTAACCCGGGGTATCTATATTGATAGCAAAGTAAATTGGAAGTCACACATAGTTAAGCTTGGCATGTAACTGTTTTTTGTCCCTAACAAATAAAAATAAAATAAAAATAGAGCAAGTTTTCAAAAGACTTAGTCAGAGATCTTTTGCTTTTTGCAGATTAAGGAACACTGTCAGTCAGACTGCACTACTAACTGCCTATCATGGATAAGTTGCTTCATTACGCTACGGCATCATATTCTGGGGCAATTCTGTGAAAAAGAGCGTGCTTTTAGAGCTCAAAAACGTTGTTTTAGAACAATGTGCAATATACACCAAGTGGATTCATGCAGACCACATTTTACAAATTCAAAAATATTATATCTCCGTAGTGTATAATAATTATGAAAGTGTAATAATGTTCATAAAATCAAAACCAAACTTATTTAAATTTTGCACTAGGGCCAGACACGAAGACAAGCTGCGCATCGTAGCCAGTAAAACAAATCTTTTGCACCAATAGTAGATTTTACAACAAGTGCACAAAACAAACCATTTTTATCCGAGACTTTTAGCAGCGCGAGCCGAAGGCGAGGGCTGATAGTAATGTCGAGGATAAAAATGGTTTTGTGGATGAGTTATAAACTCTGCTTTTCACTTCAGTAGTGTATAATTGGGGTTCCTGGATCAGAGATCCAGGAACCCGCAATTCCACACTTGTGTCAACTAAACAATCAGTCAATCAATCAATATTTTTGTGAACTAAACAATCAGTCAATCGATCAATATTTTGTGTACTACACAATCAGTCAATCACAATTTTTATCATTCAATTCATCAACATTCAAAATAATATTATTTCATACTTTCTATTCATATTGATTATTTTTATATTCATTAAACTCAATCATTTACATGTGTGTTTGGTTTCGTAGTATGATCTGCTGGGGGTTCAGAAAATGAATAGCTTTTAGAGGTATTTGATGAATTCGCGCTTGATTTTTTATGAGCCAGCTGCATATCATGGACAAATATAACTTCACCATTAGCGTTCTTAATAATAATTTTACAAATGCCTTCAGAAGTATATTGCGTACCTAATACCTATACATAACTGAATCATGCATTGTAGATATCATAATTTTTATTTATTTAAATTGTTTAATTCAGTTTATGATTCAACCTTTTAAATACAATTGTAGGAATCGAATGAAGCATAAAATGACTGTCGACAGAATAATTTTATATTTTTGTTTCTTTAAAAAATAGACGTTTTGTTTTGTCAACATAATCTGTTCCTTTTACAGCATTTAAATAAAAGCAATCAGGAAAAAATATAGCATGTTGCATCCATGGATCATCGTAATACTCCCAATCTTCGATGCCACCTCCACACGAAAAGCACATAACTTTATCGTTTAAACCACTTCCACAGTAAAAAAAACCTGCATCAGCCATTTCCATCACCAATCGTCGCTTTGAATCTACTGTAGCCCAATAATGTTGAAATGAACATAATCGAATTTTATGTACATTATATATTTCATATCGCGGGTTGAAATAATTTTGAATCATTTTTATGAAGGTCTCAATATGGGTATGTATTAAAGAAAAATGAAGTCTTGTATCTGGTGTTCTCAATTTATAAAGATATGGTGCTCCAAATCGTTATGGACCAGTAACGATCTAAATTAAAGCACATTTCGTTGTTACATTATATGTATAATGCATTTATTATAATATAAAAGAAAACATTTACTCATGGAAAAAACATTTATTCAGTTATATTGATAAGATATACAGAGCTAAAAAATTACTTAACTTATATTTTTCAGGGCAGCCCTTATCTTCTAAATTATAAACAATTAAAAATACTTTTATCATCAATCCACTTTTTCAAACATGTTACATTTTTTAAAGCACATACATTCGAATGATACACACAGCTAAATATATTATTATTATTACTAGACATTCCATAATCATCAAATAATTTTTGTAAACTAGGACAGTTCTTATCTTCTAAATTATATACATTATCATGTTTTACAATGTTTCTTAGCCACAACACTTTTTCACATCCTTTAACATAAATGTTTTTATCTTTCAGATGAGGTTCAATATAATTCAGCAATTTTAGGTATGGTATAAAACCCTCTGCCCAGAAAATTTTTCTGTTTCTCTCTATCCAATTTACTTGGGATTTTTCTTTTTTTGTAAGTTTATAAAATGGGAATGGCGGTTTGATTATTAATACTATAATTTGATTTTTGAGTGCTATTGCTATTTCTTTAACGATAAACTCGTTACTTTCAGTCTTAAACCCTTGCACATCGACTATGGCGTTCATAACAATTTCCTTACAATACTGCTTAAGGGTTTGTATTCAATCAGACGATCGTTAATGATTAGACAATAGGCAGATGTATTTTCCGGTATATCTTCAGAACTTTCTATTTCCAGTCTCACATCTACAGCCCCAGTTTTCAAGGCTTCGTTCTGTCTTGAGCAATCAATTACAAATAAAGGAGCCTTTTCTTTAAATTCATGCAAATCAAGCATCGGCTCACACCGGGTGTTATAATAAGACTGACGGAATTGGGTAAACATTTCATATAATATACAATATTTGTCTTCAGAAAATTTTGCACTAACCGATTCATATGGATAATATTGAGAATTTAAAAAAAGAGTAACATTAGTTATTTTACCATGGTCAAATATTGAACAGTATTTAGTTTTCATATTTTTTCTATTTGTCTGCAAACCAAATACCACATACCTTGGTTTTTCGAGTTGTGACGCAGTCTTCACAACCCAGGAATGTTTAGTAGTTCTAGGCAATAAAGGGTATTCATACAAGTCCCAATTTCTAAAAGCTATTTGAATAGGACGATCCTTTTCTAAATATTTAAGCAAAGTTAATCTTTCCCGGTCTGAAACTTTTATATGAGGCACACGCCATTACACTCTCTCTATAATTACTTGAATGGAGTCATTATTATCATCAAGTTTAACACTGTTGACATTCGAACTGCTTCTATTGAGTATAAGTTCATGTTTACAGTTAATCATAATTTTATTATAATCTTCCGCAAATCCTAAAACTTTATTCAGCGGTATAAGGGCACTAAAAATACCATCGTGATCTTTAACTCCTTTCAAATTCCAACCCCAAATAGCAGCAGCCTTACTTTCTCCCTCGCTCATAGACAGATATGATTTTAGGGTGGTAGTAATACCTGCATTTTTTATGCGGTCTATCTCAACACCGTTGACTTCATATCGAATGTCTTGAAATAGGAATAATATATGATTATTAGTAAAATTAACAATCTTTCGTGTTAGTTTTCCTGCTGCATCTTTCGAAGCCACGGTGGCTCGACCTTCAATGTAAATGTAGCTGGCTGAGGGTAATACATACAAATCTTGCTGATGTATGGGGATACGTATTTCATCATTTTCATTAAAGCTGTTGCTATATGGATTATAAGTATGAATTTCATAACTCACTATGGAGTTATCGAATTGTGGTAAATCATTCACCTGAAGAATACTCATAATTTAAACCCCAAAGCTCGAAGAAATAATTTATTATCTTTAGTTAATTTTTTTGTGGTTCGTATATGTCTTCGTCTTCTGACAGTACAAGAACGAGTAAAGCTATTAACTTTGGCAGATGATTTTATATTATGAACTATCATTATATTTATTTTTTAAATCTCTCTAATAAATCTGACATTCGTCTCTTGTAACAGATAATGTTAAAGTGGTTTCTTATGAGTACGACACGTAACATTTAAACCTTTTTTTAAGTTAAGTGATGATTTGATAAAACCATGCTTTTTCCAAAACTCTTTAAGAAATTTAATGCATAAATGTCCACAATTGAATAAGTTATTATTTTGCAAATTATTGTAATTATAATTGATATTGTTAGAACCTACATAGCGAACAAATTCTATTGGAGGTTTCAAGTTACCGTAACTATCAAAGTATTCAATATATTCATTTAAAATTACATAGGCTACCCAATGTGTACCAGAATTTTTCGAATTATCTAAATTTATGATTCCACACTCATTTAAAAACGGAGACTTCGGTAACGTATCCCTCATATACACTCCCCGAAAATATGGAACGTCTCTAGTAAAATAAACGATATCTATATTAGTAAGAGCACGATTGGGTAGCCTATGATTTAGTTTTTTCTCTTTAAATTTGTATATATTCCAAGTCCATCCTTGTACCGGTTTAGCCGCAATCCATTTCCAATACATACACCGCCTGCATTCTTACTATGACTTTTCATTTCTTCTAAACGCTTTTTTGCGACTCTATATTCATTTATGGTTTTGACGATTCCAGCAATTCCACTTGCAATACTGCCAGCAGCAGACAAACCAGCAAATATAGGTATTAAAGGTAGAACACCGCCAGACTTAGGAATTGGTATGATGCGTGGAACCCTGGCAGGTGAATCTCTATTCAACTCTCTAGCAGCAGCGTAGGCCAATTGTATTAGTTTTTTTCTAAACTTTGGTTTAATTTTTTTGATGCACTTTTTGGTATGGGTTACTAAACTTTTAAAGTTTTTTTTGAGTCCAGCTCCAGAACTTACTTTCGTTAGCATTATATTATTAACTAAATTGCCAGCAAGTTTTTCTCCCGTGCTTGCATCGGAAGATATAGCACGCTTTTTTGACATTTTTAATAAAATTATATCTGCTTTGTGACGATCTTTCAAACTCTTGGAATTATTATATGCAATATCGTGATTTTTACAATATTCGTCTAATTTGTTTACACCCCTATCACCTCGAGCCAATCTTTCATGTAATCTAGTTCCTGGGCCGCAATAATTATATCCCGGTAAATGGAGCTCAAATGGTAAATTATTAATTAAATTATTGATAAGTCCTTCTCCTTTCATGTATACAAACAGAATGGAATCATTATTATAGAGCGTGATGTTATATTGATGAACCACTCATAAAACATTCGTATCGCTAATCCAACTATTTTCACAGGAGGATAACCCCAACCATTTCACGAATACTTTTCTACCTTTTCGTTTCAAAACTTTTTCAACAAGGTAAATGTCAGGATGTTCAGTTTTTTGTAATTCTTGATCATAAAATGCTCCTAAAATTGGTTGCTCTTTAACATCTTGTAATAAATATGTAACAGGATTTGTGTTTTGAACTTTACTGATCTTAAATATCTCTGTAGACCAATTAGGAGTGTAACCTTTTTCAAAACAACCTTTATGTTTACTTATTCGTACAAAATCACCTGTCTTAAATTTACAACGTATTGTTTTCGGTTCATGTTGATTGAAATATCTCTGTAGTAATTTAATTTTATTGTTATGATTCACTTGAACGGGGGGTAAACCAATTGTCCTGTGTTTGGTATGATTATATCTATCGATGATATTTGCAAGTGTCCCGTCCGTCCATTTATAATTCCCTTTGATACTAAATTCCCTGAAAAGATTACTTTTTATCGTCCTTATTAATCGTTCTACAATTGAAGCCTTTTTCGTTGAATACGTGCAGTAGTGGTTGATAGAGTAATTTAATAATATTTTTTAAAAACTTTTATTGTAAAATTCTTTTCCTTGATCTGTTTGCAAGTTTCTAGGGATACGTTTTTCTCTACTCAATAAATTATTGAAAGCCTTCGATACAGTTTGTTTATTTTTTTGTTTAAGTGGAATAGCCCAAGCATACTTAGAGAATCCATCAATGACTAGTAAAATATATTTGCAGTTGTTGTTAAATTGGGAGAAACTTTGCATATCCATTAAATCTGCTTGCCAAAGATCATCGATATCTTTTAATATTACATGTCTTCGTGGGAAATTTATTCTTGCACTTCTATGAATTTCGTTTGTAATTTCTCTTTTCACTTTGCTCATTCTTTCGACTATCACTTCTGAATTACAAAATTAGACTACGTAGCAGTTTATATGATAGGCTCTTTTATTCTTGTATTACACCCGCTTCTTTTAGCTCTTCAATAATTGATAAAATTTCGTTATCGAGATTAGTATTACCTGCCGTTTTAGAAGCGATCAAAAGTTTAAGCCTGTCCACTAATTCATTAGGATCATCCCAATAAACAAGTTCAGTATTTTTTTTATATTTTTTAAGATATGGTAGACCAGCACCTCTTTTTTGTCTAGATTTAACTTCTGTAGGTTCTTGTAAGCATTCAAAAAATAACGGTTTGATCACCTGAGAATATTTTAGACCTTTATCACCTTTAATTTGACCTGCAGGGTTAAAGTCTCTTTTATGAGCATTAGTTGTGAGGAGTATTTCTTTGTAAGCCAATTTATCTTTTAAATTTACCAAACTTAAATCAGGTTTTTTGCGAAGCAATAGTTCTTTTAGACCAGGTGTAATTTTATACTGTTTATTAGCTATGCGAATGTTATAAACTTTACCAGAGTTCTCATGAGCGGTGGATAAATTAACTATTGTATTTCCGATCATATGTTGATTATTCTCACTACGTATACCAAATGGTATATTCATATCTTCATATATTTCAATGATATCTTCTTTTTTCAACGATGCGTTATTATCTATTTCTGACTCATTATCTCCTTCATCTTCCGAATAAAATTTTTCTACAGAGCTTGACTCATTAGATAATTCATGTTTGTACATATCGTGATATTTACCACGCAAAAATATTTTTGAACCTATATCAGTGTGTTTAATTTGGTCATCATAAGTATCTTCACTTTTTATTGTAGAAATTTGCTTGTTAGCTACGATTGCATTAAGAGGTTCTGCGAGAGGCTTAAAAAAATACTTCAAATGAGTGTCGGTGTTAAACTCATAATCTTTCATTTGTTTCACTTTTTTCTTTATAGCGTTTGCAGACTTTATTAATTGATCTGTAATGTTGTGGTCCATTATACGACTTATACTGAAAAGCATTTATGCTCAAATGATATATATTTTTTGCACTCATAATTTATATAACCATTAATCATAATAAATAAAGTTGTCAAATGATTGTCTATATCTGCCTTTGTTTAATTCACCATCCTTATTAATTGTCAAAAAATCATATGGATGTATCCAGATTTTAGAACACAGATCTTTGAACTTCGACCACTCTATATCAGAACTAACATGTTCATCGTATATATGTTTCATGTTAACTTCATCTTGCTTGAAAATCATCAAAAAGTTAACATTATCACGTAATAACTGCTTTGGTATTTTTGAATAAGTTTGAGATAAATAAAAACAATCTATACCTCTGTGTCTGCCCATTGTAAAATAATTTCGTATATTAATTTGCTTTTCACAAACCACATCATCAAAAATGATAACAGAATTCGGTAATGCATCGTTAGGATGAATAATTTCGTCATCAGAATTAAATATAAAAAGTTTTACTTCTGGTACTCTTTCTAAGATCTGTTTTAGAAAAATATATTTTGGCTGAAAGCTAGTCTTGGAATACAGGTAAACATTTTTAAACTTTAAACCATTTTCATGGATTAACAAACTAATCATGACGTTCGTTTTCCCACAATTCGAAGGGCCACATATTATACATCTTATATTATTCGGCAGAAGAACACTATGCTTTGCGTGTAACTTATTTTCCTCTACATCAATATTTTTAACTTCTAATGAAACTGGTTGCTTGACCCACTTCATGCTTGTATCTGTCAGAAAAATAATATGTTCTAGTATTTATAATGCTTATCAGTTATCAAGAACGGTAAGTAATTATAAACCTCCAATAATCAGATCATAATTCTTTTAGGTTTCTTAGAATACGTATATAATATCTATACAGGTAATGCTGATCAAGGGTTACAAATAAAACAGCAAATATAGAGTACAAGTAAATATGTATGTATTAAATAACAACATAATAATTTATTCTACCTATAATTATAATAATTGACAATTCTCATATTTAAACTTATCACATAATAAATTTACAATTAATGTATAAAAATACTGGATTAACATATGTAATCACAATGACCCCAAGGTACAGTATCTATTTGATTTCCCAGAACATGCCTTTTATCATCTATCCTGTTTAAAACTACTTTATTTACTTCTTGCGAGAACAGCACATGCTTCATTGATTTTATCATATTCATCTTACGCTTTAATGTTAAATTTTTAAATAAAACATCTTTATAATTTGATGATTTTAAACGTCTTGTTACAGGCTTTGATACGCCTTTAGCCTTATTTATTTGTGTATTTAATGATTTAATGCAATATAGCTTTGCTCTTAAGCCTGTAAATTCAATAATTGGGTCACCTCCTAATTCATCCTTAAATAAACCAGGAATTTTTTCGTTCACCTTAGGAATAAAGTATTGATTATTAGTTTCAAAATTACTTGTATTAAATTCTGATAAATTATCATACATGTCTTTATAAAAGTCTTCGGTCTGTATTAAATACAACAAACTATCAGTATCAGTGTAGCATAATTTAGCTTTGTCACCATATTTATTCTTAATGAAATTATAATGATAATTGTATAGATGGCACTTAGAAAATTCTAACACCGCAAATCCAATATATATCGGTCTGTCTAAAACAAGTCTCATGGGACTCAGTTGTACGGCTATAAAGTTTTCATTAAAGATAGAAACACTTTTTAAATTAGGTTTTGTGATTAATTTCTGAGCACCTAATATTTTATTCGTTTTATTCAAATCATCACTCCATTTAGTCACTAATTTAACCTCCACTTGCTTACGTTTATTCTCAATAGTTTTACCAAATATTGAGTTATTTAAAAGCTTAAAAAAATCTCTTTCGAATGATGTTGAAGCTGCTTGTCGTAAGCTAGTATTCAAGTCTATATACTTTTTCAAAAAATATTCTTGTTTAAAATAAAGGATTCTATGAATTTTTTTTAAAACAAGTCCATTTTTAAGACATGCTTTTAAATGAACATAGTGAATAACGTAGTTATATTTATCATACAAATTTGCAATTAATTTTGGTGTTTTCCCTCCAATAGGTATGAATTTCTCGGGAGCAAAAGGCAAGTCGCTATGTAAATTATGTAAATGATCTGGATACGCTAAATCTACTTCTAAAATGTAACCGTAATCCCCATCATCAGGAACATCAAACAATTTAAAATTTTTCATATCATTATTTTTCATAAATTTAAACTCTGATATTGGTAATTTTTTAGTCATAGCATATCCATAAAGATTATTACAGTCTAAATATATCAAATATTTTGATGGTTTAGAACTATCGAAATAAGGTAAATAAATGTTATTGGCTTCAGCATATCGGCGAGAGCACTGAGCTAATCCTCCACGTATTCCTTTTTCCAGCATTTTATAAATTTCTAAATCATTAATCAATTCTAACTGAACACCTGTGTAAAGGAGCATAGCATCCCAACTCAATCCAGGTGAAGTCACATAATACGCAGGATCGAGTTTGTAGTGCTGCAGACAAATATTTCTAAAATTTTCAAATATATCACATAATAATAGTACATCACACTTTAAATACAAGTCAGTATATTCACCAAGAGAACTAATATCAAAATATTTCCACACAGTTTGGGCATGTTGATATTCAGTATCTGTTATATGTTTCATTTGTAAAGTGTTATAAAAATGATTCTTTGCTGGAAGTTGTGTTTCATTATATGTTTGCCATGAACAAATGTACTCATACGGATATACACCTTTGCTTCGCAGTAAATTTAATTGGCATTTATCTGGGAAATGTGATGATAAATGAATAAAATCGTTCTCCGTTAAACTTTTACTCAAATTGTCAATACTTGAACTTAGAAATTGAAATGAATCTATAAATTTAATCTGTTTAGGTTTACATCCTGTCCCGGTTTTGATTATTTTAGTTATGCTTATATATTTTTCTTTTGTTTTTGGTATAATTTTTATCTCCCCATCATATTTCGATAATTCTGTTATAAATATATGAGAATCATAACCAGATAAGTTATGAAAGATAACAGGTATAAATGAACACACTCTATAAATTAAATTGCAATATGAATGCGCCGCGCCTCTGTACTCGGATGTAATATGATCATGATCACAAACTTTATCATCAAATAATAAATGATTACAGATATGGCATGAAGTTGCTTTGTTATAATTATTAGTTTGCTCTCTTGTCATAGATCTCATGGGTTTCTTAGTCATTAAAATTTTGTGAATTAACTTAGCTTCTTTAATTAATCTCTTAATAAACACTTTTACACAGTCAGGTCCTCTATATGTTACGAATTTGTTCAAGCTACTATCATGTGAACAACATACATAATATGCAAAACAAGACGGTTGATGTAGTTTATTTTTTATCGTACTTCTATCATTATCTTTGTCTTTATAATTTAATAGTATACTTTCAAAGTCGGCATAAATCACAAAGTTAATTTTTTGCTTTCGCTCATAATTTTTGAATTGTAATGTATTATTTTTATCAGGCAGTATGGTTAAAATTTTGGAACAACTATGAGAATGATACTTTTTTTCAGTAGTAAAAAATTGCAAACATGTTTCACATAAATGTATTCGACCTTTATGACATGTAACTTGTCGTCGCACTAAGCGCAAAAGGTTTTTTATCAAGCAATAATGTCCTTTGTTTTGTTTTTCAAAATACAATAAGTTGATATGTTTATCTTTCTTACAATTCGTTACATAAAGAGGGCCAGTTACAGTACAACGTTCATCTAATCCATAAATATTAATACTGAACTCACAATTATTATTTTCAAACAACTTGATGTCTTTAGGTAAAGGTGGAAATGAAATTCCTTGTATATTAAATATTGAACTAAAGTGTGGATAGGAGTTTGTTCTACAGACATTACTTTTTGCTGGAAATAATGCCACAACAATACTCCATAAAAAACAGTATTCATCATTATTGTGTATATTCAAACAGCTCTTTGTGTTAATAACTTTTGGTAGCTCTAAATAAGTACCACCCCGCATGGGGGAATATTTATTTATATTTATTTCTAAATGACTTATAGAGACAAATGACCATCCAGATTCACAATGCTCAAATTCAGTAAGTTTTCTTTTAAATATTTCTATTATATTTGAGAATAAATTATTATAGTCATTACTGCTGTATACAGTTTCATATTTCGTATTAAATGACTTGAGCTGCTGCTCACTTAATTGCGGCAGTAAAAAGTAAGCAAACAGTTCGAAGTTAACTTTAATACAGGTATGCTCCAATAATGATAACTCAATGATTTTCAAAACATATTTTCGCTTATCACCCAAGAACGCCTCCAGTATGAGGTACTCGTCTTCTATTGATGGGTTTAAGCGATAAGTCATGATTCTATTTTTGAATGCTGTAGCTACAATATCAACATTTTCAATCTCTGACTTTATTAAGGAATTCGATTTATGAATATTCGTTCTCTTATGATATCTGTATTTATGTTCTGGGATCTTAATTTTGCATTTATCACAATGAATATACTTTGATAAACTATTTGGCTCATAAACATTCGTATCATATTTATTTTCTGGGATATCAATTTGGCATTTGTAATTATTAGTATTAGAATTTGCTGATGACCCATCACTGGGGTGTATAACTGGAAAAAAAAAAACACCATTTTTTATTGTATAGTTTAATTATTGGGATTAAATGCGGTTACAAAATACTATCTTAAAATAAACTTATTCTGTAAGTATATAATGATTATAATTATGGGGTATACCATAGATCTCATAATGTAAACTATTGATAAGAGCTTATAAAAGTAGGAGCACATCTTTTGAACTCCTTCCTAGCGCTTGTTATGTAGGCATTTAGGCGCTGCCAGGACTCTGAATCCTCATCGCATTTGTTTTTAATGGTGATTACTGAGTGCCGCCACCTATTTACTGGCTGGACCCGCTCTATTTCATCACATTTGTATACTTTGAGTTCTACATAGAACTCACCTCTTTTTTGCTCGTTCATTTGTCGTGAAAATCCGTTCGCCAGTCTCCTCGTGATGTATGAGTATATCGGGGGAGTCTTTTGTCCACAACAACATCAATTTCATCGTCGTCACTGTCGCTCCCAAACAACTCGCGAGCCGTTGATTTGGTGACAGGAGTGATTGGGTGAATGGTTGGTTTAGTTTTCTTACTCATAGATGGGTGGGAGCTGCTCGCTGACGAAGGCTTGCGCTTTTTGTTCTCCTTTGGCTTGGTTTTCACAGGTGCATGCTCCTCGTCTGCCGATTCGTCCTCCGAAGGGAAAATATGGTCAGCCGTGTTCTTGGACCTGTAATAAATAAATAAAAAAACAAATTAATTAGTACAGTAACAATAAAATTTGTTTTAATTATTAGACCAATAGTGCATGAATTTATTACTTGAATGAATGAATATTAAAAAATTAGGAATCAGTGACCAGTTTGTATTTTTATAGATGAAAGACTCGCTAACTTATCTGAATTATTGAAGAGGTTAATGAATAACTATAATACATGAATGATCGAATAATGAATTAGGTGGATAATGAATGTACTACATTTCTTATCCACTTTATTTCTTTATTGCTACTAACAAGAAACTTTAACAGATAACCAAAAGTACATTGAAAGGTGAGTAAGTAGATACTTACATTTTAGAAGATTGATGTGCTTCGGTAGTTTTAAACTGTAAGATGTCACTGCTCCTAGCTGAAGTGTTGATGTGATCCAGCTTCTGCAGGATGCACTCTTAAATAGTGGTAAATCCACGTCACGATATCCCATATAAGGAATAGGGACACGCTTTACTAAAATGCTTTATCGGCCCTAACACCAAATATGAAATAGTTTACGTTGTAAAAAAAAGTCGGTGGGTGGTTCGGTTCATATGTCTATAAGGCCCCTTGTTAACGATACGGCTTTCCGTTGGGTCTAGGCACGGTTTTAAACCGTGTCTACGTCCGGTCGTTAGTTAGGTAAGGGACAGTATGGAGGTTTGTTAACGACACCGGCTTGTGAAGAAGCTTAACCCGCCCGGTCCGGTGCCGGCGCGGGTAGAAACTCTCTCGTTAACAGGGGGCCTTAGGTTGCGCTCTGGATGATGCCACTTTCTGTGTATTGACTTTTAAGTCACCAGTTCACAGATAGCGATGCAGTGCGGTAGCGTTGCGGTGACGTTTTATATTCTTCAAATCTCTATAATAATAATAATAAGTTTATTAATGCTTCAGTTTACAAAAAAAGGGTATAGTGTTTGGAGCCTCCTTTTAAGCAAACAATGCCTGTGTTAGGAGACTCCTATGAGCGCGGTCATACATGATGTGAACACAGTAGGTATAATAATATTGATATAGTAAGTTTAAGTTAACTAGGCAGTGACCTTAAATTAATTACCTACGCTCGCTAGCATTTAAACGTCATAGCCACGCTATCGCACCGCACCGCTGTCTATTTACCAGTGGCTTAATATTATGGAATGCATTTAATTGTAATCTGAAACGGTAGAGCATCTTATTGTTTTGAATATACAAATTACACCGACATATTGTGTATACTAATATTTTCACAGCAATTTTGAACTTTATATCCATTCAAAATTGTTTATTAGAATCCTATAAAAAGGATAAATTATCTTGAAAATTCAAATATTATTTAGTTTTCTATCACCAAGCGCCAGTAATCAACGAGTAATAATTATGTCGGTGAGTATTAATTTAATTATTTTATTTTATACTTATTTTATTTTATTGCTAGTTTAACTTGATTTAATGACAGCGCCAACCATCAGATTATTGACTTGAATAGTGGAATGCTTGCAATAAATACTTATAATGTATTTTTACGATCAATTCCATCACTCTTCCATCACACGAATTTAAAATATTATGTTATCCTTTTATGAGATTGAGGTAGTAAGTTAAACTAAGTTATTACTAAGTTTTTTAGTTAAAACAAACCACGGGAATAGTTACTTTGGTAGAGTGGTTGTTATGTGGTGGTATTTGTTAAAGTACTTGGGTTTCGATTCCTAGCCAAGTTAGAAGCCAACATATAATCAAAAATAATGTATTCTGTTTCAGATACCGAGTTGGGTTTATTCACCGACTTCACCTCCGTTAATGATAGAACCTGATGTGATTGATAAAGTCGTAAACTATTTGGATGAGGAAGAACGACAACCAACCCCATGTGCTCCAAATACAAATACAACTAATAATAAGGAGTTGATAAGTTTTTACAAAACGGTTTCGACCGGTGGCACAAAAGTTATACGGATCGAAATTTACGATGCAAACCAATTTGAAAGTAATTCTATGTGCCAGTGCAGTGCCGAAATATGTGTTCAGCATATTGTAAAGAGTATTTACACTGATAACATCTACTTACGTGTCAAAGACATGCTACCGTATTTAAACAATACTTTTTATCAATCCTTGTAAAAAGAAAAAACGGATCACCTAGAAGCACCTGGATCACCTACTGCATCTATTAATTCCTAATTATTTTGTTTAATTAATTGTAATTATTATATTTATTCAATTTGTAATTATATGAACTAATAAATACTTGCTTATTCATTGCAATAACGTGGTTTCATTACAGAAGCCTGAAAATTAAATCACCTGTAAGGCTCTTAAGTTTATTCTCATTATTTTTTTCAAATAATGTTCCGTTTGAAAAAAATCTATTAGTCATTAAAGCAAACATTGTGCTATAAATATCACGTAGCAACAATACTCATCCATTCGTGAGATCATAGTTGCATTGAACAGATCAAATATCTTATTTTTGCTAACTAAAATAATATCAGATACTCGAAACCCAGACACACGTGTAAATTATTGAGTTTAATGAATATAAAAATAATCAATTAGAATAGAAAGTATGAAATAATATTTGAATGTTGATGAAATGAATGATAAAAATTGTGATTGACTGATTGTCTAGTTTACAAAAAATATTGATCGATTGACTGATTGTCTAGTTTTCACAAAAAATATTTGATCGATTGACTGATTGTTTAGTTGACACAAGTGTGGAATTGCGGGTTCCTGGATCTCTGATCCAGGAACCCCAATTATACACTACTCACTTCGATTGCGAGGAAATAAAACAGTAGTATAACATAACATTTCTTTAATTAAAATTCAAAGTAAAATTAAGAACAGTTTTGAATACTGAAGGAAATTGTTTTTAAATCTTACGACATTGATATTAGGCTGCAGACCTATACAGCCTACTATTAAATTAATTTTGTAATAATAATTTTCTTAAATCAACTAACCTACCGTACTTGAATTAAAATTTTAATATCTATTATATCTTAAAAAAACACATAAGGCAAATAAATTAAAGTAAATATTATATAATAACAAATTCTATCTATGAACTTCTTATTGCATTTGGCTGTATGGCTCATTTTCTTTGCCTTAATATAATACATTTATGAGTAGATACGTTAATGCCCTTGTGCACAAAATTCGATTTTGTGCAGCCTATACCCTACACAAAGAAGCACTTTCAGAGCATGAGAAGTGAAAAACATGTTTTGTATGGACCCACGTATCTTTAATAATCTTCAACCTTTTCTCAGAACTGACCTTTAAAAAAAAACTACACGAATTATTGATAAGTAAATATTATTACTCTATGTAAAAGAGAATTTCTAAATGACAATACATTGCATCATGCTATTTTGTAACATGAATAATTTGTAATTTGACATAAATATTATACTAATTTAATCTTAATGTATTGCATGATAATTTGATGTATTGTATTTTAACTATGTACCGAACTTCCAATATGAATTTTGTATGCCTCAATAGCGGGACATAGCAGATTTACCTATAAGTAACGCAACATCTTATGAACCTCCTTCTTTTTTGAAGTCGGTTAAAAATATGAGTAACGTTTTCATTGAGATGTAGGATGATTACGATAAACCTTAGATGAGAGAGATGTATAAAAAGATTTTTCCAATAGATATTTTCATCAAATAGAAAATACAAGATGGCTTGCATCCAAAACGTCCTGATCTGTGCAGTGCATTTATTAATATTATTGTAATAAGTTAGTTTAAACAAATCAATGTAGTGAATTAGAATAACACAAAATCAGCCTTTAATGTTCCCACTGCTGGGACACAAGCATTCTCTTTTCGAGAGGGAGAGGGCTGTAATCTACCCCGCAGGCCTAGTACGAGTTGTCAGAGAGTATTAATAAATCTAATCTGTGAACAGGAACTCTCTCTTTGTGTAAGTTTTCAAGCATAATTACTTATAATGAATGTTTTGGACCATCGAATAAGTAGGTAGTAGCTATTTTCTTTATCAAAACGTCCATTTGATTAAATAAAACATTAGTTTTTCATTCGCCGTTGTAAAAGTGATTCTCACGCAAAATCCGCGCTCAGGCGTGGCGAATATAAACCCTTGTAATATACAGTTTATACCAAAACCAATTATAATTCTCGATTTATCTGCACAGTGCATCTTTGCTGGAGCTGTCACCCAAGCAGCCATCACCGACATCCCATAAAGCACAACCGAGCCCCCTTGAGGCACCATCGGTACCCCATAAAGCACCACCGATGCCCCTTGAGGCACAATCGATACCTCATAAAGCACCATCAATCCCATTTGAGGCACCACCGATCTCCCATGAGGCACCAACGATCCCGTATGAGGCAACTTCGATACCCCTTGAAGTACCACCAATACCCCATAAAGCACCACCAATCCCCCATGAGGCACCATCGATTCCCCATGAGGCACCAACGATCCTTCTTGAGGCTCCACCAATCTTCCACAATATTATCCCAAGGCGTTGTACAGAGCAATTTACAAGCTAAAAAATTACAGATAAACAATAATCAAGTACGTTAGGTAAAATACAAAAAAAAAAAAAATGTAATCATTTTTATACAGATATCGATGCGTTCTGGAACGGGAGGCGATCCGTAGTATATAAGCCGGAACGGCCCACAGAATGGCACAGTTGGCAGCAGCTGTGGAAACCATGAAGACTGTTTTATTCCTTGCGGGGCTTGTCGCCCTGGCGTTGGGCAGTGCCGTCCCTCCGCAACATGAGATCAGACTGAAGACTGGTAAGAACTACTTGAGATTTTTAAATGTTTACTTGGTCGGTTTAGTGTTTGCTATTGTGATATGAGCATAGGGTTTTTCCTTGGATCCCCGGATGGCAAACTGTAATTGGGCTTACATTAGCAAATTCTCAATAGCTGCCGTTGGACTCACCTTCAATGACATGGTACTGGTGAAATATAAGTCATAACTCTGTCACCCAACCGATATTTTGATAGATATGAGACCAGTTGACAGATAACAAACTTCTATGGGTACCAACCGTTACCACGTTATGTACTTTGTCATCAATCAATCAACTCAGCCTATCGCAGTCCACTGCTGGACGTAGGCCTCTCCCAGGCTGCTCCACAACACCCTGTCATTCGCCTTCCGCATCCAGTCCGTCCCAGCAACCTTCTTTAGGTCGTCCGTCCATCTAGCTGGGGGGCGTCCCACACTATGCTTGCCGATACGCGGTCTCCACTCCAGGACTCGTCTGCTCCACCGGTCATCGGTCCTTCGACAACCGTGGCCAGCCCACTGTCAATTCAGTTTGCTTACTCTGCGCGCTATGTCGGTAACTCCGGTTCTTTTCCACTTATTTTGTAATGACTTCCAATCTGGTAACCCACACATTGATTAACTGATGGAAACTACTTATGCACGTTGCTTAACCACAAGTCTCTGTTTAAAAATAACTTTAATTTTTAGAAATTAAAGTTATTTTTCACTTTTTATTGTCTTTTTTGGAAGTCGGTTGTTATTTTTTTGTAAAAAACTCTTTATTTTTCACTTTTGAGTTGATGTTATAACATATCCATATAAAATATAAACTAAGTGGCAAAACTACGTATTACTGAAGCTTAGACAAAAAATACTCAGGCAAAATTAATAAAATTTATATGGGACCACCCCTGAGGCATACTCTATACATTAAAAAAAAAAAAAAATTTTTGAAATCGATTTACAATTGCCGAATACCAGTAATTTTGGTTTGAAAACCTTAAATACTGAACCGATTTTGATGAAATTTCTATGGGACCAATCTGAAAGAATTTTACAAATCGGCTTCTAAATAACGGAGTTCTGAGGTAACAAAAATAAAAAATAAACAACTGAATTCAGCACCTCCATTTTTTTGAAGTGGGTTAAAGAGCCAAAATGTGTTTATCGTTTACCCTACACATTAATTAACTGATGAAAACTACTTATCCAAGTAGCTTAACCACATGCCTCTGTTTCATAATAACAGCCAAAATGGGTTGACAGTTTCTTGCGTTTTCAGCCAGCTTCATTCATGGTAAAGGAAATTACTGACGAGATGTTTTTTTTACAGTTGAAGCTGATTTCGTTGCGCACCAGAAGAAAATTCTGGCGCTTTTCGAACACTCCGAACAACTGGACGCGCACTCCGAGTACTACACACTCGGCAAGGAATACAACATCGAAGCTAACATCGACAACTACACTGTAAGTATTTTTAATAATGACTTCAACGTAGCTCCTGAAAATTCTCCAGAATATTTCAAGTATTAACGCAATACATTTTTGCAGAACAAACATGCTGTCGAGGAATTCTTGACACTGTACAGAACCGGATTCTTGCCAAAATATCACAAGTTTTCCATCTTCTACGAAAGGATGAGGGATGAAGCCATTGCTCTTTTCCACGTCATGTACTACGCTAAGGACTTCGACACCTTCTACAAAACCGCGGCTTGGGCCAAGGTTCACCTGAACGAAGAACAGTTCTTATATGCCTACTACATTGCCGTCGTCCAACGGGCTGATACTGAGAGCATCGTTCTGCCGGCGCCTTATGAAGTGTACCCTCAATTCTTCTTCAACAAGGAGGCTCTGCTCAGGATGTACCGCACCAAGATGCAAAGTGGTTTGTTGGACGCTGAACTTGGTGTCCAATACGGTATCGTGAAAGAGAACGACTACTACGTATACTACGCTAACTACTCCAACTCTCTGACTTACCCCAACCAGGAACAGAGGCTGTCATACTTCACCGAAGATATTGGTTTGAATTCCTACTATTACTACTTCCACTCACAAATGCCTTTCTGGTGGAAGTCCGAAAAACTTAATGCAATCAAAGATCGTCTGGGCGAGCTTTTCTTCTACTATTACCAGCAACTTCTGGCTCGTTATTCCTTGGAGCGTTATTCCAACAGCTTGGGCGAAATTCCTGAATTCTCTTGGTTTTCTAACTTCAAGACTGGATACTATCCCCAACTGACTGGAAACTACTTGCCTTTCGCTCAAAGGAGCAACGACTACAATGTTCACACTGAGAGGAACTACGAAAACATTCGCTTCCTGGACACCTATGAGAAGACATTCTTCCAATTCTTGCAGAAGGGCGAATTCAAGACTGTAAGTATCAATAAATAAACCCTACTGTTTCAGTTTCATGATCACGTACACCATAACTTTCATGAAAACTAACACGTGATTGAATTATTTTCAGCCCGAGAAGGAAATGAACTACGTTGGCAACTACTGGCACAGTAACGAAGACCTGTACTCCGAGCACAGCAAGAAGGACTTACACCAGTACTCTTACGAAATCATCGCTCGCCAAGTACTCGGCGGGAGTCCGAAGGCTTTTGACAAGTGAGTTTAACCATGAACTTGACCCTAGCTACTCAAGTCTTTTCTTATTAAAATTAGTAGTGCCTGAACTCTGCGATGAAAGACTATCCGAAAAATTTATTCCGTTTGGGTTGGGTGTTACTGAAATAAAAGGCCCATTAGAAAAGTTTTTTCCAGAAGAATCCAAGTAGTTGCCTTTCCTCAATTGGTCCTGACTGAAATATAATTAGTAAAAAAACTAATTGTCAAACAATAAAACCATTGTTTATTATTTTCAGATACACTTTCATGCCGACCGCTCTTGACTTCTACCAGACTTCTATGCGTGACCCTGCATTCTACCAGCTTTACCAGAGAATCGTCGACTACCTTATTGCCTACAAAGAGTACGTAAAACCTTACACGCACGATGATCTTCATTTCGTCGGTGTTAAGATCAACGACGTGAAAGTCAGCGAACTGGCCACTTACTTCGATTACTTCGACTTCAATGCCACAAGCAGCGTGTTCTTTAGCCAGGAAGAGCTCAAGTCATACCCTACTGGTTTCATGATCCGCCAACCTCGCTTGAACCACAGACCATTCACTGTCAATGTCGACGTTAAGTCAGATGTTGCAACAGATGCGGTCTTCAAGATCTTCATCGGACCTAAGTACGATTCCAACGGATACCCAATTTCTATTGAGGAGGATTGGATGAAATTCTACGAACTGGACTGGTTCGTGCAGAAACTTGTCCCCGGTGCGAACACGATTACGCGTCAATCCAGCCAGTTTGTGTTGTTCAAGGATGACTCCATCCCCATCAACCAGATCTACCAGTGGTTAGACCAAGGAAAGGTACCTTATGATATGTCAACTGTACCCGACAACATGCCTAGGAGACTGATGCTGCCTAGGGGTACCCCCGGTGGATATCCATTCCAAATGTTCGTGTTCGTATACCCATACAACAGCGTTAAGAAGGGAGAAGATGTGTTCGAGAGCTACATTTTGGACAACAAGCCCTTCGGTTATCCATTCGACCGCCCCGTGCGTGAGGGTGTCTTCAGGCAACCCAACATGCACTTCGAGGATGTCGAAATTTACCACAAGGACTCATACTTCCCATACGAGCTTAACGTTCCTTCTTACTTCACCCAAAAGAACCATTAAGACGACAAGTAGTTCTTAACGGTCTTTTAGAATTATTTATCATAGATCGAAATGTACAAAGAATACGAGTGAAATAAATATTTTATATATTTTAACATATTTTTTATTTAAACAAATGACCCTCTTACATCCATTCTATCCTACCTCCTATTGTAAAATGGAAGAAGTTTGCATGTTTTTTAAATATTATGTGCTCTATTTTATTACATGCAAAGTAATATTGAGTTTTTTAAAGAGCATACCCTGGCTGATAATTACTGCACAACAATTTATAAAACTTAGGGCTGATTTCTCCATGGATGGATAATTTTTATTCGTGGAATAAAATTGACGTCTGACAGTTTTTGTATGGAAGGACTGTCAAAATTCAAAATTATTTCTCCGATAAAATTATCTGGCGTTAGAAAAATCAGCCCTTAGTTGCAAAATTTGCTTTATGTAAACTACCTTAAGTTTCCTTCTAATAAAGTATTTTTGAGTAGAGAATATGTATTAGACCAAACTTTGTTAATTTGTAGACCTATCTTCAAATGCTGAAAATAATAATAATAAAAACATTTCATTAAAGCATCTTGGTGCCGTCGCGCACGAATTTACAAGTGTGGGCCCCCTACTTATGGCAATGTAAGGAGCAGGGGGGTTTTAGTCAGTAGGAGTCCGACATCACCCTTCATTCTCCCCAGACGGAGGGTATAGGATTTCACAACAGAATTAAAAAAGGGTAGTTATCCTTGCATAGTGCCCTTAACTTAGTACGTTAGTAGTTACTAACGTACTAGGTTGAGGGCACTATGCCACGCAGCTTGGTACGCCCCCGGCCGCACGGACAATCTAGAACCAGCCATGCGAACGATGGAAGACTAAGCGTTGTGGTGTACGTAACTAAAGCCAGGAAATTAACAAGGTATTCTGTAGGTCATGCCAGCCTTCGAAACGGCAAAGGAAGCTACCTTAACTGTTTCTACCAGTATAGAACTGTAATAGACAATAATATCAATCAAGATACCAAATACTTAATTGACATAAGTGTGCATAGTAATTATTGTTGTGCCTGAAATGGTACAGTCAACAGCCAAAGTAGATGATCAAAATCAGAAATTCAATACTAATGAACGGAGTTCGCAGCTATACGGCAGCTGTACTAGTAGTAAATGTTTGGTATAATTTACAATCACATACGTTTGAATCACTTCGACGCCACACAGTTCTGACGCGAACTCCGCTCATTAGTATTGAAATTCTGATTTTGATCATCTACTTTTGCTGTTGACTGTACACAATTACCCTTTTTACACGCTCCGGGTCCTAGCCGGCATCAGGCAATCGGCGGAAAAGTTTTCACCAACTAGTGTAAATACAATTGCTTTCAGAATGACTAGTACTTTTGATAACGCCATAAATTATTTAGTTGGAGCGAAAACTGAAATTTATTTGTGGGTATTAATGTTGTTTTTCTAAAAACACATAATTAAATGTTTACATGTTTGGAAACTCATTCGCAAACCCGGTGAGAAGTGAGAAGGAAAGTTTTCTAAAAAGAGTGTAACTTAGACAGGAAAAAATACGAATTGATTTATCTTATTGACATTCAAATTATTCTTTTCTTAAATCCTTCTATTCTTTATCTAGCAGGCGTTTCGTTACTCGTAGGATTTTCTTTATCGGCTATCTACTTGAGAAAAATTATGAGTTACATCTTCATTGAGAACGATTACGATAAGCCCCAGATAAGCGAGATGTATAAAAAGGTATTTCCAATAGATATTTTCATCAAATAGAAAATACACACGAACACACGATGGCTTGCACCCAAAACGTCCTGATCTTTGGAGTACTGGTATGTATTTAATAATATTATTGTAATCAGTGAGTAGTGAGAGAGCAGAGAGCAGTGGTGGCCCAGTGGTAACGGCCGCGACTTACGAGTTGTAGGTCGTGGGTTCGTACCCAGACTGGGGCTTTACTTTGTGTAAATTATTTCATCACCACAACTCTCAAAACGGTGAAACTGATATGTCCTAGAACCAAAAATTCAAAGACATGTGACCACTATCAACCCGCACTGGGCCCGCGTGGTGGATTACAGCTCACTCCCTCTCGAAGTGAGGAGGCCTGTGTCCCAGCAGTGGGAACATTAAAGGCTGATTATGTATTGTAATTAGTTAGTTTTAAACAAATTGATGTAGTGAAATAAAATAAATGTTAAAATGATTTGGAATAAAAAGACGAGGAAAAAGACAGCAATGTGGAACTCAAATTAAGAAGACAGACAGAGAGTACATAACACAAAATCAGCCTATAATGTTCCCACTGCTGGGACACAGGCCTCCTCTCTTCGAGAGGGACAAGGCTGTCATCTACCCCGCAGGCCCAGTGCGATCTGACGGGAGTATTTTAAGAAATCTAATCTGTGAACAGGAAACCTTTCATTGTGTAAGCTTTTAGGAATAATTATAATGAATGTTTCGGACCATCGAATAAGTAGGTAGTAGCTATTTTATTTATCAAAACGTCCATTTGATTAAATATAACATTAGTTTTACATTAGCCGCTGTAAGTGTAATTCTCACGCAAAATCCGCGCTCAGACGTGGAGTTTCGAACATAAACCCTTTATGCAGTTTACGCGAAAACCAATTATAATTCTCGATTTATCTCACAGTGCATCTTTGCTGGAGTTCTCATCCAAGCATCCACTGCCCAAGATAGACCGCCGCCCACTCCGCCGCACATACCGATCCCCCATGAGGCTCCATCGATTCCCCATGCGGCACCACCGATCCCCCACGAGACACCACTGATCCATAAAGAACTACCGGTCCATAAAAAACCACCGATCCAGAAAGAACCACCGGTGCATAAAGAACCACCGTTCCATAAAGAACCACCGATCCAGAAAGAACCACCGGTGCCTAAAGAAACACCGATCCATAAAGAACTACCGGTCCATAAAGAACCACCGATTCATAAAGAACCATCGATCCATAAAGAACCACCGGTCCTTAAAGAACTACCGGTCCATAAAGAACCACCGATTCATAAAGAACCACCCGTCCCCCTTGAGGCACCATCGATCCCTTTTGGGGCACCACCAATCCCCCATAAAGAACCACCAACCCATGAGGCACCATTGCTCCCCCACAAGGCACCCCTGATCCATAAAGAGCCACCTATCCCCCATGAGGCACCACCGATCCCCCACGAGGCACCACTGATCCATAAAGAACCACCGATCCAAAAAGAACGACCGGTCCATAAAGAACCACCGGTCCATAAAGAACCACCGATCCATAAAGAACCACCGGTCCATAAAGAACCACCGGTGCATAAAGAACCAACGGTCCATAAAGAACCACCGGTCCATAAAGAACCACCGATTCATAAAGAACCACCGGTCCATAAAGAACCACCGGTCCATAAAGAACCACCGGTCCATAAAGAACCACCGATCCACAAAGAACCACCGGTCCATAAAGAATCACCGATCCACAAAGAACCACCGGTCCATAAAGAACCACCGGTCCATAAAGAACCACCGGTCCATAAAGAACCATAGATCCATAAAGAACATTAAAGGCTGATTATGTATTGCAGTGGGAACATTAAAGGCTGATTATGTATTGTAATTAGTTAGTTTTAAACAAATTGATGTAGTGAAATAAAATAAGTGTTAAAATGATTTGGAATAAAAAGACGAGGAAAAAGACAGCAATGTGGAACTCAAATTAAGAAGACAGACAGAGAGTACATAACACAAAATCAGCCTATAATGTTCCCACTGCTGGGACACAGGCCTCCTCTCTTCGAGAGGGACAAGGCTGTCATCTACCCCGCAGGCCCAGTGCGATCTGACGGGAGTATTTTAAGAAATCTAATCTGTGAACAGGAAACCTTTCATTGTGTAAGCTTTTAGGAATAATTATAATGAATGTTTCGGACCATCGAATAAGTAGGTAGTAGCTATTTTATTTATCAAAACGTCCATTTGATTAAATATAACATTAGTTTTACATTAGCTGCTGTAAGTGTAATTCTCACGCAAAATCCGCGCTCAGACGTGGAGTTTCGAACATAAACCCTTTATGCAGTTTACGCGAAAACCAATTATAATCCTCGATTTATCTCACAGTGCATCTTTGCTGGAGTTCTCATCCAAGCATCCACTGCCCAAGATAGACCGCCGCCCACTCCGCCGCACATACCGATCCCCCATGAGGCTCCATCGATTCCCCATGAGGCACCACCGATCCCCCACGAGACACCACTGATCCATAAAGAACTACCGGTCCATAAAAAACCACCGATCCAGAAAGAACCACCGGTGCATAAAGAACCACCGGTCCATAAAGAACCACCGATCCAGAAAGAACCACCCGTGCATAAAGAAACACCGATCCATAAAGAACTACCGGTCCATAAAGAACCACCGATTCATAAAGAACCATCGATCCATAAAGAACCACCGGTCCTTAAAGAACTACCGGTCCATAAAGAACCACCGATTCATAAAGAACCACCCGTCCCCCTTGAGGCACCATCGATCCCTTTTGGGGCACCACCAATCCCCCATAAAGAACCACCAACCCATGAGGCACCATTGCTCCCCCACAAGGCACCCCTGATCCATAAAGAGCCACGTATCCCCCATGAGGCACCACCGATCCCCCACGAGGCACCACTGATCCATAAAGAACCACCGATCCAAAAAGAACGACCGGTCCACAAAGAACCACCGGTCCATAAAGAACCACCGATCCATAAAGAACCACCGGTCCATAAAGAACCACCGGTGCATAAAGAACCACCGGTCCATAAAGAACCACCGGTCCATAAAGAACCACCGATTCATAAAGAACCACCGGTCCATAAAGAACCACCGGTCCATAAAGAACCACCGGTCCATAAAGAACCACCGGTCCATAAAGAACCACCGGTCCATAAAGAACCACCGATCCACAAAGAACCACCGGTCCATAAAGAATCACCGATCCACAAAGAACCACCGGTCCATAAAGAACCACCGGTCCATAAAGAACCACCGGTCCATAAAGAACCATAGATCCATAAAGAACCACCGGTCCCCCATGAGGCACCATCGACCCTCCTTGAAGCACCACCAATCCCCAATGAGGCACCACCGATTGCCCAAGACAAGCCCATACAGCCCACGACCATGGTATCCCCGATTGTATCCACATTGACTTCGGCGTACATTGGACCCCCTGTGACATCGACGCAGAACCTACAACTCGGTGCCACGATTGCCATATAAGATTGATATGCACATTACTCGGAGGAATGGTTCTTGATTGCCTCTACGAATCTTACTGAAACAACGGATTGTGTTCTTACCTGCCTAGTAAAGAATGTGTTTAAGTTACAGTTATTGTGAACAGTTATACCCGGTTATTAATTGGAAATATCGAGCTTTATAAAAAGTTCGGAATTGTACGGTTGAGTTAGGAAAACCTTAACTATATTTAGAACCTTGTAGACATGGTCATGGACAAGCTGGATATCACATTAACGCCCGGGAACTGTACCAAAGAAATGTGATTGTAAGTGATATTTTTACATAAATAAATAATAACATTAATGAATAATAAATACTAATTTGTAGACTAAAAGGTAGAGTAGGTAGGAAGAAAGTAGGTAAATAGTTCTGTTAAAAAATTTGAGAAAATAATTATTATGAAATCTCAGAAAATAGGAAAGTAGTCATTCAGTTTTTAAAGATAGAAAAACGAAGTCGGGTGAACCAAATTATTATCGTCCATTGCTACAGAGCAATGGACGATAATAATTTATAATTATTTGCAATTTTTGCAGGTTCACATACACATAGCACATATTAACGGCCCCTACAAGGTGGCCCATGACCCTGTGAAAACCGCAGGAATCCGCTGGATGAAGGACGCACAGAACCTGTCGAAGTGGTGGTGCTTGGGGGAGACCTATATCCAGCAGTGGACGTCTTTCGGCTGTAATGATGATTAACGGTTAAAGATTCACCTTCATACGAATTCAGAAGTCAATAAGCGTTTAATATTCTATGTTATTAGTTTATTACACGTTTAATATTCTATGTTATTAGTATTGACAACACGGTTAGCGCAGTGGCTGAGCGATTGGACTGCTGTGCTGCGTGTCGCGGGTTCGATTCCCGCACAGAACAAATATTTGTAAGTCCTACATGTATTTGTTCCGAGTCTGGGTGTTTTTCTATCTATAATATGTATGTATTTACAAAAAAAAAAAAATGTATATAAGTAGTTTATCAGCCATCTTGTTACCATAACACAAGCATTAGGTTGCTTAGCTTGGGACTAGATGGCGCTGTGTGAAATGTCCAGGGATATTATTATTATTATTACTATCTTGCTGTAATCTATCCATTAAGCACCATCCAGTATCTATCTGTATCTTATCGAATAAAAAACTGTCAGTTAGCTTAAATAGTGTTTTGATAAGATAGCGAGGATAAACACAACATCGATTTTTATCATCAGAATAGGTGTATTTTTTTTTACAAATGTAACAAATGTGATTATAAACATAATACCACATTTCTGCTCTATTCACCGGAATAGCAGGTAGAAATGATAAAGTCTTTGTAGAGGACTGCTATTGAAATATTCCTGACGGAAAAAGAAAGCCTGATTAAATCCTAATGCCTGCCTAACTATGCTCAGCTGTCACACTTGCAAGGACTAGACAAGAGAAACGCAACCGATCGCAAACTGCAATATCTTCCAGGCGTCTTTCAGATGCGCATTCACAAATTACAATGTTTTGCTCAAATCAGGTATTTGGATGAATGCTGCTAGGGTCACCTATCCCAGAACCGGTTAACGAGAACCGAGTAGAGCTAGCAACTAGTAACGAGTTGGTGAGCAACGAGCAGCGAGTGTGTAGTTCGGATAGTTTTGTCGCTGAGCTATAAGCGAGTGAACGAGTGCGACAAGTAGAATTAAAGCCCAGTCATTGGCTGGTAAGCGAGAGTGTCTCAAAGAGTTTTCTGTTCGCCAAACGAGCGTCACTGAGCGAGCATTTTCTTTAATAGCTCTTGTCGCAGCGACAAACTAGTGATGAGTTCTCGCCGGCAGTGTGAACAGTCAGCGATCAACTATTAATATATGTATCTCTTTTACTGACACGAGAACTACATCATACATACATGATTATCTTGAGTGAAAAAATTTCGCTAGCTAGTCGAAAGCACCTGTCCTACCGCCGACCGGTCTGGTTAGACTGGAGCCGAAAAGGTTGGCAGATGATGGAAGAAAATAAAAACCCGTGCCATGTATAAAAGCGCTGTTATTTGTTGTTACTATAGGTAATAATACTACTGTGATAGGTCATCGACTTTACGTTGTGGAAATGATAACGATGTTTTAATACCTATGTATTATCACAATTATGTAATTTTTAATTATTCGTGATTAGGTACCTATGAAAATTATCACTAGCGATGTGAACTCTTTAACTAACAATTAGGTATTGTACTAGCCCGTTATTCTATTGAATGACAAAGACACAGTAAGTAGAAGGGACGAGCATAAATTATATACAGGTTGAATTTTTCAAGTGGGCGTGGATGGCCAAATCCGAAACTATGAGCAATAGCGAAAAGTACTCAAAGGAGTCTTGGGCTCGATTTTGATGAAAACTAAAACTGCATCATTTGATTTTTTTTAAATCATTTTTTGTAGCCAGGAATCGAACCCGTTGATTTTGATAAAAAAACACACACTGTATTATTACACCATTCGATAGTGTACCTAATAAGGATCAAATTCTAAGAAGTATACATACGGTAACTATGACATACGGTAAACTAAAGAAAAGCTGCTAAAAATCGTGGATGACAGTTAATCGTGTCGTCCTACATGTATGTGAACATCTCCATTTAAATACACAAGCCCCGATGCTTTACACGACACAATAATCTGTCGTCACTACATAGTGGGAACGGGGCCTTTCTTGTACGGATATCGAGACCCCTCCGTGCCTCGGATAACACGTTAAGCCATTGGTCCCGGCTGTCATTCGTGCATCTTTGATAGTCGTGGGGTATCGTATTACCCAGTAACTGGGCTGTGGAGGTCAGATAGGCAGTCGCTCCATGTAAAATACTGGTATTCAGCTGCATCCGGTTAGACTGGAAACCGACCCCAACATAGTTGGGAAAAGGCTAGGTAGATGATGATGGTGTTGCTAGTTTCTTACGTTCCAATTATGTTATTACTGCTAGTGACTGCTTCACTCAGACCGTATATCTTCGAAAGGAGCCGTGGGGTGTAGGATCGCAGTCTATCATGATAACAGAAAGTACAGTTGTACTGTCCAAAATTCAAGTTTCTATGTTTAGCGGTTTAGGGTTTGAGTGAGTCTTGCGAACATGTTCTTTTATATACATACTCGTAAATTATGATTTGCAGCATAAAACAATGTTACAATAGTTGTTGTGAAACGTTTCGGAGAACAACGGTATATTGACAAACAATGGTATATTGATTTAAGACAAAGTATTTTCAAATGCTCTACAATTACCTACTTTTATTCCTCTTGACAACATCTACGAATACCGTACACTGATAAAGTTAATATCAAAATAAAGATTGCGCAACATATTACACTAAAACTGTTTTGATATACGAAAAAAAAGTTCAAATCTTGTCAAAGGTTAATACAACGAAAACGATAAAAAAGTATAACATTACGGCATCAAACTCGGCACCGGGTATACATTGATAGGTGGTATAAAAAGTGGATCATCCAGCTGGATTGTCACAGTTGACAGCAGTTGTGGCAACGATGAAGACTGTCTTAATCCTAGCGGGGCTCATCACCCTGGTGATGGGCAGTGCCCTCCTTTCCCACCAAAACATCAAGCTGAAGACTGGTAAGAACTCATTTGTATATTTAATTTGTGCTCCTATTTCTGGTGGGGTCATGATGGTCCCAATTTTTAAAGACCCGAATCAATCACGATATTGCGGGTTCAAAGTGCTCAAACATTGCAAATTATACTGTACGAGGTAGGACTCAGCGATACTTAACATTATGGTTCGTTAATCGGGCACCAGAACCATAACATTCTGCCAAGAAGATTCTAAATAACTTTTAATAATTCTTCGCAACTTTGGCTTGGTTCATTGAAAACTCAGTTACTGATGATAATTATGTTTGATTTACAGTTGAACCTGACTTCGTTAAGCACCAAAAGAGAATTTTGGCGCTTTTCGAGCACTCTGAACAACTGGACGCACACTCCGAGTACTACAAACTTGGCAAGGAATATAACATCCAAGCTAACATCGACAATTACACAGTGAGTATTTTTAATAATGACTTCAATGTAGCTCCTGAAAATTCCTCAGAATATTTTAAGTATTAACAAAATACATTTTTGCAGAACAAAAATGCTGTCGAGGAATTCTTGACACTGTACAGAACCGGATTTCTGCCGAAATATCACAAGTTTTCCGTCTTCTATGAAAGGATGCGGGATGAAGCCATCGCTCTTTTCCACGTTATGTACTACGCTAAGGACTTCGACACCTTCTATAAAACCGCGGCTTGGGCCAAGGTTAACCTGAACGAAGAACAGTTCTTATACGCGTACTACATTGCCGTTGTCCAAAGGACTGATACTGATGGTATCGTACTGCCGGCGCCTTATGAAGTGTACCCTCAGTTCTTCTTCAACAAGGAGGCTCTGCTCAGGATGTACCGCACCAAGATGCAAAGTGGTTTGTTTGACGCTGAACTTGGTGCCCAATACGGCATCGTGAAAGAGAACGACTACTACGTATACTACGCTAACTACTCCAACTCTCTGACTTACCCCAACCAGGAACAGAGGCTGTCATACTTCACCGAAGATATTGGTTTGAACTCCTACTATTACTACTTCCACTCACAAATGCCTTTCTGGTGGAAGTCCACCAAATTAGGTTCATTCCAAGAGCGTCTGGGTGAATACTTCTTCTACTACTACCAGCAAATTCTGGCTCGTTACTATTTGGAGCGTCTTACTAACGGTTTGGGTGAAATTCCCGAGTTCTCTTGGTACTCTAAATTCAAGACTGGATACTATCCCCAACTGACAGGAAACTACTTACCTTTCGCTCAAAGAAGCAACGACTACGAGATTCACACTGAGTGGAACTACGAAAACATTCGCTACCTGGACACCTATGAGAAAACATTCTTCCAGTTCTTGCAGAAGGGTGAATTTAAGACTGTAAGTATCATCAAATAAACCCTACAATTTCAACATGCTTACGTAGGTACTTTATTAAAATAAAACTAACGATTCAATTTTATACTTCCAGCCTGAGAAGGAAATGAACTATGTTGGCAATTACTGGCACATGAACCAAGACCTGTACTCCGAGCACAGCAAGAAGGACTTACACCAGTACTCTTACGAAATCATCGCTCGTCAAGTACTTGGCGCGAGTCTCAAGCCTTGTGACAAGTAAGTGTTTTCTATACATATCACCACCCTTACAAAATGAATAAGTAATGTACATAAATCGATATAGAAAAAAAAGCGAAATTAAATATATATTTTTTTACTTACAGATACGCTTTCATGCCGTCGGCTCTTGACTTCTACCAGACTTCTATGCGTGACCCTGCATTCTACCAGCTTTACCAGAGAATCGTCGACTACCTTATTGACTACAAGGAGTATGTGAAGCCTTACTCTTACAATGATCTTCATTTCGTCGGTGTTAAGATCAACGACGTGAGAGTCAGCGAACTGACCACTTACTTCGATTACTTCGACTTCAATGCCACGAGCAGCGTGTTCTTCAGCCAGGAAGAGCTCAGGTCTTACCCTACTGGTTTCATGATCCGCCAACCTCGCTTAAACCACAAACCATTCACTGTCTCTGTTGACGTTAAGTCAGATGTTGCGTCGGATGCCATCTTCAAGGTCTTCATCGGACCTAAGTACGATACCAACGGATACCCAATTAACATTGAGGATGACTGGATGAAATTCTACGAACTAGACTGGTTCGTGCAGAACCTTGTTCCTGGTGAGAACAAGATCGTGCGCAAATCCAGCGAGTTTATGTTCTTCAAAGATGACTCCATCCCCATTAACGAGATCTACCAATGGTTAGACCAAGGAAAGGTACCTTATGACATGTCTGTTAAGCCCGAAAGTTTGCCTAGGAGACTGATGCTGCCTAGGGGTACCCCCGGTGGATATCCGTTCCAGTTGTTCGTGTTCGTGTACCCATTTAATGGCGTTAATAAGGGAGATGACGCGTACCAGAACTTCATCGCGGACAACAAGCCCTTCGGATATCCATTCGACCGTCCCGTGCGTGAGGCATACTACAGACAACCCAATATGTTCTTCGAGGATGTAAAAATCTACCACAAGGACGCATACTTCCCTTACGAGCTCAACGTTCCTTCTTACTTCCTATCTCATAAGAAATAGTAAGATGATTTAATTAGTTTAGCTTATTGAATATGTAAAAATCGCAATCGAAATAAAATACCATACAAATTATTTAATTCAATGTTTGTGTTCCTACGGGAGTAATTACAATTAAAACTCTCACAACAATAACACAGTCATTCACAGTCTGTATATTATTATACATATACACACACAAACCCCAATATGAATCCAAAAAGTTTAACACCATATAGAATAACAGAATCTATCGTTGCTGTTGAAGCATAACACTGAACCAAAAAGTATTGCTTAGCTATGTGTAGAAGACTTACGAGAACTGAACACTTTAGAATGATTTCTAACACAGCAGGTTCTTGGTTGCCTTAATTGACAAGTCTAAAATTCATTGACTTAGGGCATCTTCTTTACTTCAGCACCATGCAAATGAAACCAACACAAATAAAACAAAGTTTTATTATACCTAACAAAAACCTAACAGATAGTTTACAATACCTATTCTTAATATCTAAATATTAATATTAGATTAATCTAGCTCAGTCAAAAGACGTGATTATCTTTGATATTATTTACTGCAAGTGGGGTGAAAAATATCCATTCTTTGGAACATTATTTTTCTTATGATAAACTGTTACATTGTAAAATTTATAATTTGGAGCATCATCATAGTAATCAACAGCTGGTCTATCGAAAGGAAAACCTATCGGTTTATTATCTATATCGTTCATTATTTCTGAAAAGAACTTGTTGGCTGCATAGAAATCATCCAAAAACTCATCTCCAGGAGTAATCATAATAAATAATGTAAGGTTCAACCCTTTCTCAGTGCCTCTAGGTATTATTAAGTTTTCTGGAAACTTAAACAAATTGAAATTATTTGTTCTATCTTTCTGTGCCGCCAATCCTTCCATATTATAATACTCATCACTTGAAAATCTATTTGAAGTTTCTGGTGACCACGTTATGACATTTAATCCTTCATCAAAGGTGTAAGTAAACTTATCAAGTTCGAAAAAACTGTTGTATTCTTCCCAGCAATTGTCAGAACACGGTGGTCCGAGGAACAACCTTACGATGCTATTTTTAATACCGTCACAATCTACCGTAAAATTAAACTCAAACTTGGAATGTTTCAACCTCTTTTGGCGTGCAGTTACAGTCAGTGGCGGTTTTTCTTGTGGGTTACCCTTTTTAAAGATAGCTCTGTTGATGTTAAACTGATAATAGCTGAAATACGTCGTAATTTTTGGAATATCGGCTTCTACAATTTCGCAGCGCTTTTGTGCATACTTTTGTAGATTAACTGGTTCAATGGACTCCTTGTATTCAGTAAAATAGTTAAGAACATACTGAATCATGTACCAGTACAAGGGATCTCTTAATGATGTTTGTGGGTGGTGCATTAGAGATGGCGCTGGATTGTATCTGTAACAAAGTGAAAGTAGTTCAAATGTGATGATTAATATTTTCTTTAATCAACATATACGTTTCAAGTAGTACATAATTATAGCCATGATCGTTATCTGCCCAGCCTTTTCCCGACTAAGTTTGGGTCGGCTTCCAGTCAACTGGATCTTGCTGAATATCAGTATTTTACATAGAGCGAGTGACCTACATATATACAAAATATAATTCATTTAAATCAGTACGGTAATATGACATGAAGTATTTTTGAAACATTTCTGATTCACATTTGAATTTTTCATGCACTCTTTCTGGGAGGTATATTCTACTAGTAAAAATGGCCTTACTGGTGAACGGGATATCCATTTCCACCGTATCCAAACAAAGACCTAACGATTTTGGATATCCTCCCAACTTCGAAATTGCCTCGAAATAATCTCGTTAATAATTTGACGTAGTTTTCTTCAGTCAGTCTTATTGGAGACTTATTTTCCTGCAAAGAAGTCATTGTATTATTTTGTGAATTAAGTTGTCGGTTTTTAGTGCCGCATTGGAAAGTATTTATTTATACAGAAATACATTGAGAAGTTCTAAAATAATAGTTAATTTTATCATATATTCTTTGTTTGGTAAGTTCCATAATGGAATAAACATAAAGAGCTGTTTCCTCACGCAAAGTGAGGAAACAGCTCTTTATGTTTATTATCGCAGTGTTGTTATCATCATCATGTATTTGGGTAGCAGCACTTACCATGACAATCAATCCTCTAGACATACACTCTCTAATAGCGATGTCTATTGCTTTAATTTTAGCTCTATCCTCACTCCAATGTCCTAGTGTACCTGATCTGCTAGGGAAAGGCAATCCGTTTTCATGAATAAGATACGGATGAAAATCACCAAAGTTATTTTTCTTTGTAGCATTTTCCTCACGTAAATGCTCTTTTTCAAGGCGAAGACGCGCCGCCAGCTGCTGATGAATGTAATAGTAATGTTCATCATGTCTAGAATTCAATGCGTACAATCTATGGCGGAACATCCAATATGGGTGTCTCAGGTGTACTCCGTAGTAATAACTGTTTAAAGCTATGTCTTCTCTAAAGTAATTCAAAAGCTCTTCACCTCCATTTTCAGGTAGATTCCAACCCGAATAGTTGGTATTAATTGTGAGGGTTTCATAAGCCTTAAAATACTGATCTGCGTGAGCTTCTTCAGTAATGTCTATGTTATTGTTAATGTAATTACTAAGTTTCAAAGCTTTTACTATTGTTTCACCGTTGACGAAAAAGTTAGGTTTTGTAATAAAGGGCGGTGGGAATGCAGATACGTCAACATTTTTGTCCCTGTATAGCCTGTTTAGTTGGGTGGCATATGTTACTAAGTCATCATTTAATTCGTCAAAATTGAATAACTTCTCTGCATTATAGCCTGCATCTTCTGCGCCGTGGAGAAGCTCAAATAAACTGCTGGCTGCTTCTTGCATATTTTCGTCATATACGTTAAATGTAAGGCCTTTCTCAGTGGCACCTTTCTTCACAGAATTCTTAAAGATTTTAAAATCATCATTGTACTGAAAATTATTTAATTAGTTTATAAAAATACCATCCTAATTTTTATGAACATTATACAATAATAAGATGTGAATAATACTTATATCAATAAGAATACTAAGAGGATGTAGTTCTGAAGTAGAAATGTCATGTATGATTTGATTTACCTCAAGCAGCTCATAAAATACATTCCCAGTTCGCTGTGACCCTTGAGCTTGGTACCCTCCAGGGACGATGCCCATGAGTGGACCATCATTATTCATAGATAACTCTGGAGAAAGAATGTGTAGTAGTTGAGTAAAAACGTTAATATGGTTTAGATCCTAAGTAAGTAGGTACTATAAAATCAGACGACGTATTGATTGAAGTAACAGTTTAGTCACATTATAAAGAAGGGGGTTTTCTTGTGACAAGTAATGTTTCAATTGAGAACTAAATAATGCACATACATAGTATGAAGACAGAGTATTATATCAATATATAAATTATTCAATACAGGGTGGCAGGGAGATCGACGCGCAACCTATTACAGTTACCATGGATTCAGCATATGATTCTCAACGCCCCTGCGTCGAAATTTTTCATCGGTTATAAAAAAAAAAATGCTGCTGTTCCATACATGTTGACCGCTTAAGTATTGCACTTTTCTATGAAACAACAAATTTTCTTATTGATAACCTACTAAAAATTTCTACATTACTTGCTACCGGGGTCTAGAATCATATTGTGATGAATTCATGGTATCAGTTTGCGCATCTATTTCCCTGCCAACATGTAAATCTATAGGAATAATCTTCCATTGTAGTCAATGTCGACATAGTTGACTACAAAATCAAGTGTCAACGTTTCAAGAGTGTAGTGACACCCACGAAATGGCTTTGAACCATGTTTCAGAAGAAAATCCCCAAGTATAATGCCAATATTATGGCTCCCACTAATTAATTTTCCCCACTCCACTTTACGCTAGTTTATGATAATTATCTCGGAATTCAACTCACGTCGTTCAGTGTTATGTACAGAACACTACAAAATAGAATAAGTTTGGCCAATGTGCTTCAAAATTCAGTGCCAGCTGTGTACAATGGCTATAAAACCATTACGCCAACCTTGGCACTAGAAACGTTAAATATATTTATAGGATCAGTTTATTTGCTATAAAACACAGTCACATACCTCCTTCGCTGACCAAGCCACGGAATTCGTCCGTGGGTACTGACATGGATATCCCCACAGATAGTAGCCATAGTATGATGGCAGATCGAAACATCACAATAGCTAACACTGCAGCCAACTAGTGCCGTAAATAGTTAAACATGGCTTATATGCACGCGAGGATTCATAACGGTATTTCTACAGATCCAATTGAGATCCTGAGGGTCGCTTTAATGGGTACAATTTTCATTGTACACTTGTGGTCACAGTGTTGAGGACTTCACGCCTTGTATTTGTAATTATAATCACTGACAGAGTATGTTCTGATTTGATCTTGAGGTACACATCTGACCCTCAAGGGCTTAGGACGAGCACTGATAATGTACATTACCTTACACTGACTGGCACTAATAGTTTGCCCATGCTTATAATGTTTTGGCCCGAATTGACCTGGCATGAAGAATCCCAATCATCATCAACAACAACAGTCATCAGCAGTTAAGATAAAAATAAGTCACTTGCTTGATTCGTTTGCTAATTTTACCTAATCTGGCAGTTTAGTTCTCAACTCTGGAATTTATTAACCATTAACATTTATACAAAGCCAATACTGGCCGACCCATTGGTTATGTATTGTGCGCATAAGTATTTTCTTTTTTTAATTAGAGGATTTGAAAGCCTTTATTATGAAGATGACTACCAGCTGTATCCAGTCTACTAGACTGGTTATAATATCATTCTGCGATCGCTTATCCATATGCCATAAGATCAATTTACAGTAGTCGTAATCGTTAATGGGCTTTCGGATAAACAATGTTGATACCCACCACATGCCACCAATGGTACTTTGTAAACAAAGAGTTTCATATTTATAAGTCTGTATCAGAAAATGCGCGGTGGCCTGTTATTTTGTCCTCAGTTGTACAGTACCCACAGGAAACAAAATGCAATTGGACAATTTTTCAATTGTGAGTCTTGGAACACGGCTAATTTTGGTCAAGAGGCAATTCTCCACTCTCGAACACAATTACCGTATAAAACAGAAATGTAGAATGTACCAGTGGAAATATTTATAACTATATGCTTACATAACAGCTGGTCGGGATGTGTAAATCATAATAAATCACTAGACACTACCAGTGTGGTATTTCTCTTCCTTTTGATCAACAAAGCTGGTGTACACACAACAACGAGTGGTCGCGAACTAACACTAGTTTAGAAGGAATAATTAGGTCAAGGACGAAACAATACACCAATTGAAACAAGAGTAAAAGACTGTCGTTTTGTGTATTGATGTTATAATAATGAAGAAATTTAAAAAAAAGTACGTTCAAAATAAAGTGCAATGCGTTATAAATATTAGCATATAATTGTTTGAGAACTCGTTAGGTGTGAATTATTCCGGAAATAATTCTTTGGAACGAACTCAATGATTCCTGGCCTACCCTTGTAGACTATTAATTATAATATTAAGTGCCTATCTATAAGATAGAGTAAAATGTGCAAATTAATTAAACAACCATGCTAATACCGCATTTGGTTTTGTACTAGTGTCAAAGTCTTAACTTTTTAAATACAATAAAAATAGCATCTAAATTTAATAATACTATAATATAATAATGTCAGACGAATTGCTTAGTCTCCAGTCATCATCTCCATGAATTCTGAAACAAAACAGATAATGGTTAGCAACGGGAAAAAACTTAAACTGATGAGGATGCGATTAAGGGAAACGTTTTAATTAAATACAGTGGACCAGTAAATGTTTATGAATAATCTGATGAAGCAGATAATTTATGATTATTATGATGGATTAAAGCATCTTTTTGATTTAATAACTTTAATGTAAAAACTTAAAAGATTTTAGAAAGAACACATAAAGATTTTTGTACAAAAGCCATTCCGTTAGATACTTTGATCTCAATCCAAAACAAACGGAGGAGATACCAATGAATTAATATTGCAATAAGTGCGTGTACTAGACAACATAAATTTTGACCGTCGCATACCGCCCGCCTTTTCGGAGCGCTAGTAATGTCTCGGCATTAGTACAAGTGTTATGTGTTTATGTATGTATGTTGGTATCGCTAAAATTTATGCTATAGTTTATCTTTAAAAGCAGCTGTTGCGGCAACCAGTTAGTAATCGACTTAAAACGGGATTTTATTTTAGTCGAACAGACAATTTTAGTCGTTTTATAATGTATTGCTGAAGTGACTAGCGTGGGTTGATACGTGGCCAAATTGTTATGTTCACGCTTTTGACACTTCTGTCGACAAAGTGACATCAGGTAACTGCGTGTTAACTGCGGAGTCCTGTCTTGGCGTCGAGACAAAATGTGGGCAGACCTCCAGCAGATATTCCAATAACATTGTAATAATAATTTGGAACATTAGAGTGATTTAGTTAGGTTAAGAAATAATTTAGTTCAATACAAATCATGAATGCTAGAGTAGAAATATTTACCATCGAAGTCGACGGTTCCGGATCCGTCAGTGTCAATCTCAGCGATGATACCGTCCAAGTCGCTCGAGCTGAGCTTGTCGTCAAGGGCACCCAGGATCTCCTTCAGGGTGGAAGTGGTGATGTATCCGTTGCCTTCACGATCGTACAACCTGGAGATTGATGAAATAATGACGTTTAACGAATGTCAGGTAGCATGACAATGTGTATTTGAAATAATTTCAATGAGAGCAAACTGGCCTTACACATATACAAATTCTCACCTGAAAGCTTCTTTCAGTTCCTGTTGCATAGCCTCGGCGTCTTCCTCCTCCAAGAAGTGGGAAGCGATGTTGCAGAAGCCATCGAAGTTAATTTTGCCGGCTTCTAAAATTAAGTAAAAATAACAATTAATTCGAGACTAAAACCAGAACTGCTCTGAACCTTGAGCGCTCTATTTCTTTCATTGAAAACAGACTAGATAAATAAACTTTGGAAACAGAGACATGCATCTTTCAAAGGGACTGGAAGCTCGGAGAGAACTACCGTACGGAAATAGCCTCATTAGTTCCCGCGACGAGTAAAAATATTCGAGAATATATTCGAAAAGGTGTCGTAGCCTCGGTACGTGTGAATTCTTGTTAGCGTATTCTGATGATGGATTACTTTTTAACAAGAGATGTTTTCAGCTGTTTATGCATGACAGTTGTTGTTCCCATTTTTTTATCTCTCGCACATTTGTACCTACTTATTAACTAGGATTTAAAAAAAAAACCGTATGAAACATATTTTCTCTGAGTCGTAGAGTTAACGTAATAACCAATAATATAGTAAATCAATAAAATCGAAGTTCAGCTTAAAGTTTTAGATAAAATATCCGTAAAATTGTTTATGGGGTAAACAAATTCGAAGCTGATATAAATATTTACTTTTCTACACAAGAATTCAGAATCAATGAAAATGTACACGTACACAATGTAAGTGAGCAAACTCTTATTGCTGAATCAAGCGTGAAGATTTATGGGTAATATAAAATTGTGCTTTGAAATCAGTTTGAGATATGTTCAACAATATAATTTGTTTTATAGATTTGAAGAATATTGTCTAGATTGAAGACATTGTTTTGAAAATAAATACCGTTTGGGTCGTTACTGGAAATGGAGATGGAATATTCGGAGCGAATGACTTTGAATTTAAATAAGACTTTAGACTTATAAAATAATTTTAATTCAACTACCGTGGTTGCATAATTAGTTGAATAAATGTATCTGGAGAAATACTTACTGTCTGGGTCGTTCTCGTCAATCAGAGCGTTCAGCTCAGAGTCATCGAAAAGCTGGCCCATGGTGTTGAGGATGGTTGAGATCTTCAGGACATCGATATATCCCGACTTGGTGGTGTCAAACATCTGGAAAGCCTTGCGGAGCATGGCCATCTTCTGATCATCGTCAGTGTCCTAAGAAGAGAAGACCAATGTCAGAAATATGTCGTTTAGGTGGGTGTCAATTAGGAAGGAAACGCGTTTTATTCAATCATGTGCTTAATTCTGCAGTAATAGTGAAAAAAAAAGTACGACTAATAAAAGTATTGGACATTGAACATGGCAGTAAAATTGTTGAAAACCGGGAAAATGGTATCCTTTTCATGAATATATATGCAAAAATCACTGTTTCGAAATTATGTAAGAACATCCCATATTTTAAATTTTTGAACACTTTCAGATTTTTCACAATTAACTGTCACATTCACGTCCAACGAACAGGAGATTTCAAATCCTTGGGATCCTCACCATGGTGTTTGTGTAGGGTTGGCAGTTGTAACAAGAACCGAATCCGAGTGCGAGTGTTGTTACACTAGAGTTTACGTCGGTGTGGCACCCTTATTTATAGCATTCCTTCCTCCTCAGACTGGAATACAAAAATAAGTGAAAAAGCTTCTGTCTCTCTCTCCACCGTGCCCGTTCAGAATAGTGACGTGGTTATTGAGTTCTTCGTCAGCGTGAATTATATCTACGTCAGATGGTGGGAATGTTCAGCAAACCCTGAATTCTGCAGGAAGTGAGCTGTCAGATTTATATAAACTAATTGACATCGACTCACACGTAGGAACATGGATGATGCGTTCCATTTATAGAAATATGATAGTTGTTGACGAAGCTTCCGAATAGCATTACACCAGCACCATTTTGCGTTTCAGAAACAATGACGTATTTTTCTATTACATTCATTTTAATTTATTAATGCAGGTTTGCACGATTGTTATGTCGAAACTGAATAAAATATTTATTGTTGCAGAAACAAAATTGAAAGTGTGAGAACTGTGCTCAATAAGCTCAGTAGTTTTTTTTGGTTTATAGTATTGAGTAAATTGGCAGTCATGTAAACTTCCTGATATTTTGCAAGCATTGCGCTGGCACTATCCGTTAACAAGTGCATTTCTAGAGCACGTGTAGTATTTTATCAGCAGTATAAAGTTTAGTAAATAATGTCAGCTCTAATGAAGGTAAAAATGGATATCCTGTATAAGGAGGGATGTTTTGTACATGGATTAGTCGTTCGAGTTCTCGATTGCAACATGTGAAACTGAACATCTTTAACACGACCACTTTAAAGCGTAGCAGAAACTCTTGCGCATATAAAGCTGTTCCTTGATTAAGAGCAGGAAATTCCTTTGATGCGGCCGCCGATTCATAACAATCCCGACGAGAATATTACGCGTAGCGACGTCACTGTCAGGTGTCATCAACTGTGTTTTAATAGATTAGGTTTTATTTTTATTAGTAATTGAATTTGCGTCTGCTTATTATTCGATTTTTCGTACCTACTTTATATTTAAAGTATAGTTTGAAGCAAAGCTTTAAACTAATAAAAAATGACAACGTAATAATTACTATACGATTTTCAGTTTTATAGGTACTAGGTACGTACGCCTTATTGTATCAAATTGCAGCAAAAGTGTATTACGTATTTTCATAGAAAATGAGGTATATAAAATATTTGTTCGAATGCCACATAGCATAAACACATCATAGAAATAAAAAACTCACAATATTTAAATTATATGTCCAGAATTAAAATGCATGATTGATTTACGATGTTACAGTTAAATAGAAAATTACGATATATGTACAATAGTGATGTATAGCGCGGATGTAAATATTTGAATAATATTGTAAGTCCAACGGCTAATGTACGGCGGGCCGATGATTGGCGACCACTGGCGCGTGAAACGGGTTATACTGCGGCGCCGGGGCAGATATAGACTGCCGGTGATCGGCTATAATTTTTGTGTTCTCATGTGAATGCCACAATGAGAGAAACATCTAATCTGAGTCGCGCTTTACGTGTCGACCACGTGTAGTCTTAAAACAACAATACATGCCGAAATTAGGTCAGGTTACAAGTTTATTTTTAATCCACTTGGTATTATTGTGACGTTATTTCTGGCCAACGCATTCCTTAGAAAGCTGTAAAATCAATCGCTGACAATTTTTGTTCGAATATGGCGCGGAATGTTTAACGCAGTTTTTATGAACACCATCGTCATATTAATGTCGCATCCGTTTTAATGTTTCGTAAATATCCGTATTATTTTATTGGACTTTAATTGTTTACAAGTATCATGTTAATATTTTTACTTCAATGAGGTGAACCGTTAATTATTTTATTTTATGAAACAATTACTATCGTAAAGGCGATAACAGTTACCGGTTTTCAATATTTTATGAAACACTACACTCAGGTTATTTTCGTACTCAATCACGACGTGTGGTTGTTACACTACGAAGTATTTGGTATAATGAAAACAAATGGGACAAGATAGTCATTGTATTATGTAACGTGATTCATTTAATACATCGTTAAATAATTCACTCTGTCCGTACGTAAATTTCACGGTAATTTTATTATTTCCTACACAGTTTGCGACACTTTCCCTAGAATATTAGCACCGGCCTAAATATAAAGTACATATGTTTTGTCTTCCTATTGTTTGTATGTATAGGAATGGGGATAGAAACGATCAGGCGAATCCTGAATTCAGGCATCCTAAAACTATTTCTGATTTGTGAGGATTTATTTATATCGAGAGCTCATCCATCAATGTAACGATCATCGTTGGACTATAGCATCATTTTATAAAGTATTTTAAGTTATTAGGATCATAATATTTTATTACGTCCGTCTTACTGTTAATAGGCGGGATTTTCTCCATTAACAAATTATTTATTGTAAGTTTGTGTTAATATTTTAATATTGTAGTAGGGGTTTTTTTCATTAACAAATAGTTTGTTGGAAGTTTGTGTTTTTAATATTGTAATAGGGGGTTTTCTTCATTAACAAATTATTTTTTATAAGTTTGTGTTAATATCTATGTGCACAGACAAGGATTTAAATAGGTAATTATTTGAAGTGTTTTTTTTCAAGAGCTAATGTTTATTATATTACATTTAAACTCACATAATGTAACAATTAAGACCAGATTGACGTATAGTAAAACGACAGTACCTATATAAAAGACGACAAAACATAAAATATAGAACAGCAGGAAATGAGGTATCGTAAATAAATGCGCCAATAGTTTTAATGCCGGCCGCAGTCCGATGCAGCGTCAGGGACTTATTAAATTTATTTGCCGATGCGTAACCGACATCTGACTAATTTACACTGACTTAACATTCCATAATCAAAATAATTGGTAATCATAGCCAAAAGTTTGGACAGAGTTGCCGGCACCGCACACTGAATCATCAGCGTCAATGGAGTGGAAATATAACTCCATTTTGGCACAGAACACAGGATTTTCCTTGCAGAATCCACCGGCTGATATCTCAGAGCCAAATGTAAATAATTCTTGAAATAGTTCACAGGTAATGTGTCTTTGAATTGCATTTTTTGCGTTTTTTTTTTGTCTTCTATTTTGTACAGTGGTTTGTGAGACGTTTAGCGACTTGCCTGCCAAGGTAAACACTTCATCGTAGATCATTATATCAATCATAGTATAATACTTGAGACTAAATAATTTTATGCAAGCCTAGCTGGCTTTAATAGTCCTGTCATTGTAGGTCCCAATTAGGATGTTCTTAAGATAGATGCCAATAGTGTAAAACCACGACCTGTGCTAACTTCGTGATGCTCAAACACAGCTTTTGGCTTAAATGATTTTTATCTTGTAAGTAGGTTCGTACAAACACTTTTACACGTCAATCATATTTTAAAACTAGATGAGATTGGCGTTTTCTATCTGACTAGTCTGAGAAGAAAGGCTGAAACAAACTCAGAGATCACAGCCTCTTTTAAAGTCCAGACATAATCTTGGTCAGATCATATGAAGATCATGTAGATCGATGTCTCAGATGGTCTTTTAAGGAAAGAACCTCACATATTGAGAGGACCTGTCTTGACCAGTCAGTGCACGCGTTTGCCAGAAATCGTGCAGCTCAAATCAAACTTAAGGAGATCAACGATTCGACGAACAATACCAAAGAAAGGACATTTGGGTAGGCCACATAATTACTCAAGTAGCCAGACTATGATAGAAACTAACAGAACAGAGAAAAATAAAAATAAATAAAATGACTTATAACTTGTAAAAGGTGCATCCAACGGAAAAAAATCATTACTTTAAGAGGAAACAGCTACTTCTAGGGAGGCCATGGCGGAGCGAATGAATGTGGCCTTTAATCTCGTTTCCCAGTAGGGCGACGACAATCTGGCCAAATTCAATGCTCTGAAAACACAGGCATGTCTTTTCACTGTCCAAAGGAGCCAGTCTCAGTTATATTCTACTTTCCGAGGTGCATCTGTACTACATACCGACCTCCTAGAGCTTTTGGGCATGGAGTTGACGTCTGATCTTAACTTCGGCTCAACCATCGAGTCAAAAACCACCCAACCCAACCACTGCACCCAAGAAGCTGGGCATCAATAAAATAAGGTGAGGTGATACTTCACATCTAGACAGCTTTTAAGTCTGTACAAAGCACAGGCCCGTTGACACTTATAGTAAGGCTAAAATACCAGCTTGCTGCACTTGACATGGTGGAACGCAAAGCAAAAAGATCAGTCGGACAATGATTGGATATAAAAATTATGACGTGTTCGTTCTCCTCGCTCTTCGCTAATGCTGTTCTCATAATGAGGGAGTATTGGAACTGAAAAGCTCCGCTTGTGCTTAAATTAAAGCTAAATATCTACTATACAACTTCAGCTGTCGTTACTTTCCTCGTAGAATGAGTATTTGAACCGATATTCTGCGGAAAAACTACAATTTTGACACTAAACTTCTTCTTAGGTTCTATTAATACCTACAGAGCAACGGCTGCAATTTTGTATACTTCAAATCTTTTAGAAGGTATACGTCAAAAACTGATAAAAGTCCGAAAATTTTGAGGTTTTTCGAGCACCACGCAATCAGCATAGGTTTTTTGAAGTTGCAAAATTGGTCTTACACTATTGGTATCTGATCTATTCTAACAACATCCCAAAAAGTCAGTACAGTGCAATTTTTTGCGACCTAACGCGATTTTTGTATCTGCGGTACAGGTACCACAGATACAAAAATCGCGTTAGGTTATTGCGGATTGCGGATTTATTTGTGTCATAATTTGATAATAGGCCAGGGCCTATAATCAAATTAAGACACAAATAAATCCATTCAGTTTTGGAACCCTACGTACGGTTTCTATAAACTTATCTACATATTTTACTATAGATAATAGTGCAGCTTCTTTGAACGCAAAATAGAAAATAGAATTAAGCTTTGCAATGTATCATTTTAATTTATGACAGCCATTCTTACCATGTAACGAGGAAATATGATTGGCAAGAATTTATGTATTTGTGTGTCGAGAAAATGTGTGTACACCGTTTGACTTTTACGATTTATCATAAAGTTATGTTTGTGTTTATACCAAATGTAACCAATATTGTTTACCTGATGCTATCATAATATTATAATACGATACAAGGTTCTGTGCTTCTATTTTTAAGTCAATGTCTGCCCAGATTTCAGTCTCAATACTTACCTGGAATTAATATTCCAGGAATTAATATTTGATTTATTGGTTATTGTATCGTATTCTGCAGAGACTTTGTAATCGGCTGTAAAAGTATTTTCTGTTTGTATTCTAGCTGTTGTCACAGTAGTGACCGATGGTTTTTAAATTTTCCGCGATGAAAATAGGGAAAGCGTAACGTCGTTGTAAAATGTTTGGAACGTCTCCAAAAATAATGATAGAAAACCTCGCGAAATAGCAATAATGTGCATTCGTTCCCCTTGTTATATATACGTTTAGTCTGCTTTAATGATCAATGAAAATCAGCCACACGATGTGCCGCGATCAAAGAGTTTTATTGTTTTAATCGTAAAAGTTATATACATATTTTAAAGTCATATTCCCTCTTACAGGTGGTTGTGTTCATTACCTGCCCCATTGACAATTCATTGGCTATTTTGTTAATGCTTTTATAATTTAGGTTTTACAATATATACCTATACTAGCTGCGCCCCGCGGTTTCACCCGCGTAAGTTTCGATCCCGTGGGAATTTCGGGATAAAAAGTATCCTATGTGTTAATTCTGGTTATAAACCATCTGTGTGCCAAATTTCATTCAAATCCGTTTAGGAGTTTTTGCGTGAAAGAGTAACAAACATCCATCCATCCATCCATACAAACTTTCGCGCTTAAAATATTAGTAGGATTAGTAACGTTTCAGGCAAACAAGAGCTTCGTAAGGAATAGTAAATAAAATTATTCAAGTAAAATAAGTTGATTTATTAAATGAAAACTAATAATAATAATAATGGTACACATCTGATAATCACAGTGAATTATTAATCTTTAAGCAATATATAGATTGAATAAATGGAATATTTGTTTTATTCATACACCAGCTCAGGGCTATCTTCATAATCAAATGTGTGAAACAAAAAGTCATACACTGTAGGAGTGCGCTTCCTTCCATCAATAGAAATTGGGTCTAAATCTATCAAATTACTTGCTACAATATCATCATTGAATTCAAATTCTTTGTTTTTATCTACGTTAATGTCATTATCTCTAATTTCACTGAGTAAATCTAAATTATTAATATCCTTATCTAATTGAACCCTGGTTATTTCATCTGTAGATTTACGTATTGATATTATGGAAGCCGTGGTGACTTCTTCTTCTTTAGGTGTAACAGTACGATATTTGGTGTAATCTCCCCTTTTTGCAGAATAATCTTTTTGATCAAATTGCGCTTTTTTAGCTTTATAGTCAAATGGTTCTGTGTTTTTAGAGGAATAATCAAACTTTGAAGATTTTAGAAGACGTGGCGTATTGACAATTAAATTATCTACACCGTCATTGACTACAGGGTATTCGTTCAACGGTGTTGTTATTGTAGATGGCGTGGTGATTTCTTCTTCAGCTGGCGTTACGGTGTGATACGTACTATAATCTCCCCTTTTTGCAGAATAATCTTTTTTATCAAACTGCGCTTTTTTTGCTTGGTAGTCAAAAGGTTCTCTGCTTTTCGATTTAGAAGAATAATCATAATTAGCTGCTTTTAGCAGACGAGGCGTATTCGCTATTAAGTTGTCTTGAATTTTAACATCAGAAGCAATTTCTTCGTTTATAGTCACGGTAGGGATAGTGTTGTCTTCTTCTTTTGACGCTTTACGATATTTTGAGTAGTCATCCTTTTTGGCCCAATCATCTTTTTTCTGAAGTTTTTCTTTATTCGATTTGTAATCATAAGCTTCTTTATCAGTTTTCATTGAAGATAATGAACGAACCGTTTGAACATCTTTGTTCTCGTCAAATACTGCAAAGTCTTCTTTTAGAGGCATCACTGAGTTATAATCGAAGTATTCTTGTGTTGCAGTTGGAGATTCATTTAAAGTATCCACGTTATTATCGGAAGGTCCTTTGTTCGAGTTGTAATCAAATGATTTATTTTTATTTTGTGCATAATTTGCCCGAGAAGAGGGATCGTAACTATTAGTACTATACCATTGTTTAGTTACTCCAGGACCACCATAATTTTCCACTTTACCGTCCCCCTTTTGCGTAACCGTGAAATATTTCATTAACGCATTTGGTAACGCAAACAATTGTCTATCTTCTATCATCAAATCAAGTGGATAGCCAGGTGATAAAATTGCAGAATTGAATTCCATATTATTTGTAGAATACACTGGACTGGCACTAGCTTTAGTAAATGGTGCAACAAAAACAAACATTTGAATAGGCAGACCTTGGGGTAAACCTTTTGGCAATATAAGTCTTGTGGGATATCCAACTTGAGACTCGATCATTTTTAACGGCAAAGAATCCAACCCAAATTCAGCGTCTTCCATTTTCTTGCGAATAGTTTTGAGCGACATAAAGTCTGAAGCAAAGTGTTTCATATCGTCTGATGATCTAGATATTATATTGGTTCCTAGTTTGAGATTAATCTCAAAAACATCAAGTAACGTGAAAAGATTATTTTTATTAGCGAGTTCGCCAGGCATAAGCTTTGGTCCCAAATAAATCTTAACCAAACCTTTTTTCGCGACTAAAGACGAGATGTTAACTTTGACTGTAAACGGCTTATGGTTTAATCTAGGTTGGCCTATTTTAACGTTGAACGTCGACTTACTGTCGTCTAATTTTAGTGCGTCTGTAACATCGAACTCAAAGTAATCGTACGCTGTCATCATCTTTTTCACGTCAATATTTACGACCTCCACTCCAGGAAAGTACAGTTCGTTTCTTGAGTATGTAGGTAACAATTTTAGAGCACTATCCACGAGGTCAACTATCTTTTTGTTTATCTTCCAAAACATCGGATCACGAAGAGAAGTCATGTAATGCTCTAGTACCGAGACGTGCCTGAAATAGTTATATGTCATAAATAGTGTGCAATTATTTATAAAGCCATCATCAAATACAAATTAATCAATGCGTAAATTACCTGTTGTTGGTACGATCTCTGCCAAGGAGCAGGCGAGCCAATGTCTCATAACTCCTCTCTCCCGTGACAAGGATTTCCATTAAATGATTCAATATTTGTGTTTTATTATATCCACTCGTGCGCTGAAAGAATTGTATCTTTAATGATTTATTTTACAACCTTATTGTCAAAGACCATCATTATGATTTGATTATTTTATAACAATAGTTTTATAATATTATAGTAAAATACATACCATGTGACCGACGACGGTTGCAACATTATTTTCTATAGTTTGTAGTAATGCTATCTCTTCATTTACTGGGATTTCTAAAGGCACAGTTCTGTGACTGAATTCATTACCATCAGAGTAAATTAACTCAGGATTATAAGGAATGTCAGGCAAAGAATCCCAGTTGAAGCTTTCTATCTCCGGCAAGCCATTAGCGTATCTTTCTAAATTGTACCTTGCCATAAATTGTTTCATCATCTGATACATATTTTCTCCGTATCTGCTATTAATGTCGTCGTTAAACCATGGCGACAATCTTAGCTTTCTTAAGAAATAATAGGAATTCAAGCCGACATCTTCACGGAAATATGCTAATTTTGAATCATCGTCGTTGTCGTAAAACATTGCAGTGTAATTGGCATCTATATAGTAAGCATTTCCTTCATCGCGAATGCCATCTGTGGGAGGGATTTCTTGCCCAGCAAGAATAGACGAAGCTTTGACTAAAACCTCTTTGCGTACAAAGTAATTTGGTAATACCTCATACGGTGCTGGAATGGATAATCTCTCTGTGTCTCTCCTATTTTGAATAACCATATAGATAGCATTCACGTATAGTCCGCAGTTTAAGTTTAGACGCGCCCATACAGCTGCTTGATAAAACACTTCAAAGTTTTTAGCGGAGGACAATAGGTCGTAGATTATTTTCAACTCCTTCATGTGTTCAGGATTATATTCACTGAAAATTTCTCCCTTGGGCAGGCAGCCAGCTGCGATGAGCTTCTCCAAATTAGTAACTGCGTCTGGTTTCTGTAATTAAAGCATAATGTTTGAAAAACGGATTGAGATATTTTGTCAAATAATTAAATTAGAAGTGGGAATAAATATTTACTTACCAAGAAATCTCCTGTTTTTATGGTAATTCCTTGAGGTATTAATAGATCTTTGGTTTCTTCGCAAACATTTTCGAATAATGGAGTCAACAGTTTTTGGACCTGCAGCCATTGTACTGAAACTAAAATGAAATATGAATGTATTACCTATAGTAAATATTATTATACGTATAAATATGAAGCTGGATATCTGAATAGTTTGGCATTCGATACCGTATCATACAAATGAAAGAGAAGACTAATGTGTAACATGGCATTGTAACTAAATGTGATGTCCGAATGAGCTAGCGATTGATATGATTCAATAAAATACTTTGCCAACCTCCGCTGTCTTGTTACGGTTTTCCATACATAGTTGCATTTACACGTGGCAGAACATACATAACTCATGCCTTCTTCTCATGGGAGTAGGCAGCAACTACAGAACGCCACCTGCTATGATCCATACACACTCCTTTTGCCTCGTTTACGTTCATACATCTGGTCATACATGCACGCCATGGGTAAAAAGCACCTGATCTTTCTGAATAACATCACCACTAAGGTCACGGAGGCTAGATGAGTACTTTGCCAACGTAGACTGTCTTGTTACGGCTTTCACATACATATGCATTTACTAAAAATATTAAGGTGATCATGAGTGGAAAAGTGGTTCATTTTAGGGTTAAACGAATGCTAGTGGTGGCTCAAACACAATTGGTTTAAGTCTCATGTAATTGGAGGTGAGCCTATTTCCATTAACCAGGTTAATACTAGCAGTTTCCAAAATGGCAAAGCCCAATAAAAGTTTGCCATAACCGAACCTAGGACCCACGTTCAGCAGTCGCGCTGCGACCATTAGACCATCAAGCAAGGAAAATTTATTGTTATTATTTTTTTTTTTTTAAAAAAACGTTGCCCCACACTAGGAATTTCTCTTGTATCGTGGATGCGTTTACAAACATTTAAAGTCACATACAGGAACAGCCAGACCCGGAATAACTACTTGTAGGTCATACAAATATTTGTTCCGCACCTCTGCTTAACTCTTCGGGGAAAACCGGCGCGATGTTATGTTAAAACAATCATAATGAGCTGACAATCATTTTAAATCCTAAAATAACAGTTAGCCCTTTACCTTTACATTTGACGTGAGCCATTGACGTTGTACACACGGCTACACATCAAGCTATGCAAAACCAGTATTGGCTGACCGTTCATTGTGAGAAAATGTCATACAAAGTGAGGCCAAGACAAACTGGTTTTGTATAGCTTGACGTGTAGCCGTGCGTGTCATTTACAATATGAATCGCTTAAACATTATTTACGAAATGTAGATGTACTATAAATTGGTACACCTCTGTCTAATCCTTCGTGGAAAACATGCGTTAGATTATATTATACTAGCTGTGCCCCGCGGTTCACCCGCATAAATTTCCATCCCGTGGGAATACCGAGATAAAAAGTATCCTATATGTTAATCCTGGTTATAAACCATCTGTGTGCCAAATTTCATCCAAATCCGTTCAGTAGTTTTTGCATGAAAGAGTAACAAACATCCATCCATCCATCCATCCATACAAACTTTCACGTATAGAATATTAGTAGAATTTAAACTACAGTCATAATGAGCGGTAAAACATTTAAGATGCTAAGATAACAGTTAGCCACCTATTACATTTGACGTGAGCCATTAACGTTGAGGATGTATTGAGTGCCAAACATTTATCATGATGACTCTTTTAACTATCTCTGATTGCTCCGGACGAACACGAGATTAGTCATAATATTTTATATTTAATGGCTACCGTAAATTAAACTAAATCTTTTACATGATTATAATAGGTATCTGTATTTATTCATATGAAAACTACGTAGACACTGAAAACATTCGCAAGTTTAGAGAATTCTATGATAGCCAGTGGATTTCTATGGGCTATTTCGTAGGCAGTTTTTATCACTAAAATATAATTAAGTAAATTTAACGAAATAACAAATTTGATGTACTTTACTTACAGCCAACATGAATGAGCTGTAGTATCGATTGGAACGATTATCAAGATCACGAACCATCTTCTACTTATTGCTGAATGTCTCAGGACAGATTGCAATAAAAAGAAGGGAAAAAAAGTCCCGATGTGTCACGCTACGGACTACACGGACAAATTAGTAGTCAACTTGCTTAACAATGAATTACCCTGACTTTACAAACACGACTCTATTAACAAGCGGTACTATCTGGGAGGTCCATATTTAACTACTACTCTCATATAAGCCCAAGCAAAGATAGTAAATGCTCATGATGTCCCATATCCTTTCAAGCCTAGTCACTCCTAGAAACATTCGAATGGACCCTTTTAGTGGGTAAAAAAAGAAATCTTTATTTATACAATGGAAGTTTCTAGCTAAGGCATACAATAACATTTTAGCAACAATGAACGTATCATCTAAACACTGTTTAGACGACATCATTTTATTGTAGCCTCTACTTGTTGTATTCAACAGGAAATTAAATTGCACCGTGTGACTCAGTCTTTTGTCTTACCAAATTCCTTAGGCTGTTCTGAAGGTTCAGTTGGTATTTGTATCAAGTACCCAGAGATATGTATCACGAGCACAGTAATCACTAACACTGCTGTTAACGTCTTCATTTTGTCTAACTGACTGTGGTTTTGTTTAAAAATCTCACCAATTTATAGTGAAAGAATTTTCAAAGTTCATAGACATTTTGTTCTGAGTGAATGATAAGGGTGGGTGAATGCACTAACAGTTATGACTATTAATGCAATATGTTAATAACAAGTTCACAGTTCATTGGTCTAATGCCCTAGGTGAATGATTCATTGTCTACTTCTGCAATATGTAATTATTGACGGCACAGTGGCTATCGTCTTTGATCAGTGAACGAGAAGTCGTAAGTTCAAACCATGAGTGCAGCAAATGCCTTTTTCTTTTTGTATTCATTATTTTGTTACAACATTACTTAACAGTTGAATTTATAACGATCCCGTTCATGGATGAGTAATGAAGTTTGCAACGTTTGAGACAGCCACGGAAATCTCAGGGCATTTTATTTTGACTGTTCGGAAAATAACTACCGACAATTTAAAAGAAATGTTTTCAAGCACCCTATTTTATAAAAAATACGAGTACGAGTACGAGTACGAGTATTTGCATTACTGAGTTTATTGATTGCCACTCGTATTCGTGTGCGTTATCAATGTTAAAAAAGGCAGAAATCGTTGTTCTGCATGAGCAAAACGTATTTACATATGTGAAATTGCAAGGCGCCTAATAATATCGGTGAGTAACAGTTTGATATTACGTTGATAGTATACTTTTTTTGATTTTTTTTTTCTCGCTGAGAAATGCTTTATGCATCCCCGCCTCACGGGGGACGGGACGGGGTATGTGGGACTCCCTGTCGGAATGACAGTATACCCACTAAAACTCAGCGGTTTTCCCACATCGCCGTAATGGGAGGGCCATGGGAAACCGGCATAGCCTTTACTTCCAAAGCCCTCCCGGCGCACGCCCGCTTAGATGGTATGGCGGGCCCCGCATGCCCCCCAGGTTGGGGGGCTACGGGAATGGCCGGGAACACCTGGCCATTCCCGTTCCACTCTAGTGGAGGCCTGTGCGATGCAGGCAACGGTGCCCCCGTGCCCGTTGCCTGCTGGCCCCCACGCCCGCCTAGCTGGCGGGCCCCGCATGTCCCTCCCAGGTTGGGGGAGCTACGGCCGCAGAGGATAGGGAGAGCGGCAACGTAACACCGACACTCCTCTTCCCCTGCGGCCTCACCGCGTCCGCCAGCAAACGGTGGCGGCCCCGTCAAGGCCGCGGAAGGTAGGGAGAGCCTCTCCCGCCGCGGCCTCTATCTTCAGCCGCAATGTCTCCCTCACGGGGGACATGGCCCGCCTCAGGTAGGTCGCGATGTCGCGCAAGCGGCACCGCAACCTACCCGCAGGCCGCTACGTCGGGCTAAACCGCAAAGCCCTGACGAGCGGCCCCCGCTGGAGTTCCTCTTAGCTTCACCGTGGTCCAGCCAGCCACGGCTACTGAGCCCCCCCGCCTCGACAATGCGGGAACCCACCGTGGGGGGCGTTGATAGTATACCTACTTCAACTTAACTAACTTGTTTCACCTTTCAACGTTTACCAACCTGTTACCATAGTAAAAAAAAAAACTATAGGTATTATATTTATGATATTATCATAAATATAATACCTATATGTATTATATTTATGATATTATCATAAATATAATACATATAGTTTTTTTTTGTCTAAGATGATTATGATAAAATCAACTTGATCTAGGCCATTTTTGTCCCACTATGGCACGCGGCTTTAGACAGATTAAAGAAAAGCCTTCGAATAACGTTAATAAAAATAGATTATTATGTTTACTAATGTCAGTGTATATTTAAAACATCAAATGATAAATGATTTTATTTTGTAAGTAGGTTTGTACAAACACTTACACGTCAATCATATTTTAAAACTACATAGATGAGGTCGGATTTTCCTATCTGACTAGTCTGAGAAGAAAGGCCGAAACAAACTCAGAGGTCACAGTCTCTTTTAAAGTCCAGACATAATCTTGGTCAGATCATGTGATGACCATGTAGATTAATGTCTGAGATGGTTTTTTGAAGAAAGAACCAAACAGTTTGAGAGGACCTGTCCAGTCAGTCAGTCAATCAATCAATCAATATCTTTATTGTGGATCATAGGTAGGTACATAACTCAGGTCTTAAATAATAAAATTGTGATCAGCTATGTCCCACCCTTAGGGCATACAACAGTTATATAAAAATAAATTAACTTTACATACTTATAAGTATTTTAACTTGTATGCGCATATGTATTGTATACAAGTAATATTATTTAGATATATATAAGTATATTATATATACGGTATATAAATATAGTAGGTATATATATTTTTTTACTATAGTAATAGCTATTATTATAGGTAAGTATTTTAAATACTGTTTTGTTTTGTATCCACAGAGGAGAACCGTGCAGTTATGGGTCCGCCGATATGCGGATTCAGGAGACGTAGAACATCTTCGACGTGAGCCAAAACCAAAGGCAAATTCATCGACTCGACACCACGACATCGTGGCAAGGCACAAGGCTGATCCCTTCTTGTCCACCGCTCAACAACAACAGCACATAATGTGTGCTTAGAAACTGTGAGAAATCACCTACATTCAGCTGGTTTACGTTGCAGCAAGCCAGCGCGGAAGATTTTGCTGTCCACTGCGCACCGAGAAAACCGCCTACAGTTTGCTAGGTCATACAATAATTTTGATTGGGAGTACAATGTGGTGATAGAAAACGAAGGTTTACCGACTCATTATTAGTCGAATTTATTTTTATTAGTAGACGACTATGAACCTTATTTTTATGCAAATAATGTTCATATTTGTTAGTGAATGTGAACAAATACAAACCTTAGCATTATTAAGGTATACCGCCGTAATCCTCTTTAAATTTTTAAACAGCAACTCGTATTATTGAAAGTATTTCTTATTATCTAACATGTTGATTCACTTCACCTCCAATTTTACTTTGTTTCAATTTATATATCTACCTACTTTGACAAACCTACTTTTACGTCCATCCTTAACCAACAAAAAACCTTGCCTTTTTCAAAAAAACTGATAAACATAATTGTTTTACTCATTCGAACGTCTAGTATGAATTGCTAAATCATTGTATCGGCCACACAAGTTTTTTTTTCTATCGTACAGCCCACACCAAATTGAACCTTAAAACAACCATTGTAAGGAAGGAACATATTGGAAGAACCGAGACGGATCATTTATTTGCTAATGACTCAACGACCGATAAGCACGCTCATTCCAACCAATACCAATGTTTATCTAATAAAAAAATAAAAAAAATTATTATGTATATATATATTATTGGTTTTATTTAATTAACTTTCTACTTTTTTGCTTGAGTGAATTTTATGACCACAAAATCAATTTAATAAAAAACAAAAAGCAGCAAAACAATATTCCTCAGTTGGGATCGAACTCACGTCTAGTGTCGCGTCTTCTAGCTTACCTACATCAGTAGCTATCATCTTCATCATCTCATCTAGTTTTAAAATATGATTGACGTGTAAAAGTGTTTGTACAAACCTACTTACAAAATAAAATCATTTATCATTTATCGCAGGCGCTTATACCAATTAGCTATGGGAACCTTGTTATATTAGACTAAAATATGGGCTCATATTCCTTTATTGTGAAGCCGTTTATTTTATCTTTATCCGCGTGTGTATATTACGTATACCCACACAATAATAATGATAGTTACCGATGTATGCGCGATGTAAACTAATTATCTGTGCCGTGTGTACATTGTCGCCATAACGCGAGCTACATTTCGCTCGCTCTCTGTTGTACAGCGAGACGTCGAGCGGTGTGTAAGAGAGCGCGCGAAGTGTAGGTCGCGTTATCACGACAATGTAGCCTTAGCATAAGATGGAAATACCTTTCTTTCTTTTTTTTTCCTTCTTTTTCCTGATGCAATGTGGGTGTTCTACAGATACACCCCTTCCTAACCATTAGTGAATTATAGTCGTGATGTTATGTTGTTGGAATACCTTTTCACCAGTCTTCTTCTTCCATACATCTTTGACTAGCGTCGTGATTATAGCTCTTTCCCTAAGCGCAGTTATTGTGACATCGATCATTAGGAGATGCGTTAGCGTATAGCATGAAAGGGTAATAATAAAAAACGGGTTGCACTCCGGGAGCGCCGGCAGAAGTGAAAACTTGAATATTAACGTTGTGCATTTTTGATATTTTGGAATGCGGTCTACTCTCCCTACGTCTTACGAATTGTCGATCAGGTCACGTGTCCTGACGCGAGCTCCGTCTTACGAATTTTCGATCAGGTCACGTGTCCTGACGCGAGCTCCGTCTTACGAATTTTCGATCACGTCACGTGTCCTGATGCGAGTTTAACATTTTGTACCCATCACAAAAAACTCTGCTTTCATCTTACGAATTGTCGATCAGGTCACGTGTCCTGACGCGAGCTCCATCTTACGAATTTTCGATCAGGTCACGTGTCCTGACGCGAGTTTAATATTTTTTACTCATTACAAAAAAAGTGCATAACGCCGCTAAAGAAGTTTTCACTTCAATAATCCCCCTGACCGATTTCGGTCATGGTGGCCAATCTCTACAGAGATTATTAGCCAGGTTCGCAGGAGTGTGTGCGCAAACACAGGTGCACTCTCTGTTCCTTTACTCTCATAGTCCGATGGGACGGCATGCAACCCGACACGACCGGGCGAGATCAGGCGCAGGACCAACGGCTTTACGTGCTTTCCGACGCACGGGGGTATCACACCATCAACTTCGAAACTCCGGGCTGTTACTAAAAAATTCTCAATGGAAAGAGCCAATAGCACTGTCCGACCTGGGAAACAAATCCAGGACCTCGAGATCAACGGGATATGAAAGGATACCGAAAGGCCTGTTCCTCTGAGGTACTCCTGTATGATATTTGACCAAATTGCAGCTTTCAAAGTCTTTGATTAGCAACAAAAGAAGCAATATTATGTCATCATCTTCCTGCCCTCATCCCATGTTACTTGTGGTCAGCGCAACACGTTTTCTTCTTCCAGTATCCCCTGTCAACCGTCACGCTATTATTCACTCCCTTCTCTTTCATATCATTCCTCACACAATCCATCCATCTTTTCTTCGGCCTTCCTCTCCCTCTCCATCCATTAACATGTATATTCATCACTCTTTTAGTCACATGCGTTTCGTCCCTTCTCATCACATGATTATGTAAGGATAACATAACATCACACCTGTAATCTATAAAGGGTTCGGCAGAGGTGAATCTCCGGACTCCTGGCTGCTACTGCGAAAAGTCTTAATAGTAGAGCCCAATAACGACCGGGGAATCGAACCCAGGACGTCACGCTGCGCGAGGCGAGGCGAGTATTATGTAAGCTTTGATAATGATGCTAAAAACTGGTCTGCTTATTTTGTTTATAAATTCAATGTTATGTTCTTATTAAATCATCTACACAAAAATCATTTAGTCACTATTTCAGAATTGAAACTTGGTAACCTTGAAACATACCTTAATTCTTTGTAAGCGCATGACCTGAGGTTCGAACCCACACTTAGCAGTCGAAGCCACTAAACCAATGACGAAAGTCCATCGTCAATCATAAAGTCAACATTGTTCCGTTGCTAAAAAAGGGATGGTGCAAATGTCACCGTGAAAACTTAGGTGAAGTGATCTTGAAGCGTGCTGTCAATAGTGTCAATCCCTGGCATCAGATGGAATGACAGCTCACTTCACCTAAGTTTTCACTGTGAATTTTTACAGAATAGACCGGCAGTATAGCTGTCTCTCTCTTGCACTGGAACAATGATGGCTGTAATACGACATGATCGCGCACGTCACGGTCACAATAGGGACGCTGATCATTACGGATACGTTTCATGTCATGTGAGTTTTACCAGCAACAAAGTTGCCTAAACACTGTAGGTACCCATCTACATTCCAAAGAGATAAGTCTTCGACAGTAAAATGGCTAGTTTCAATAGATCAGCTCGGTTTTGGCAGCTGTACCGTGGCTCTGCATACCGACGTCATGGCTTAATGTGTGAAAATGATCTTTGGGAAATGTTTTGTTTATACATTGTTGGCTCTTTATAGAAGTCAATTGTTCAATGAGACACCTGAAGGCCAATTCTCGTAATTTATCTAATCACAGTCCCATCTCGGCGACAAACAAATGTCAAAAACTTGTCAAAAATGTAGAGAAATTAGGGGTATTTTAAACGTAAACGTTCTTAAAATCACGAGAATTGCCGCTCAGGTTTCCTACTGCAAGGCAAGACTTATAAGCAGGCAACATATTTCTACATCTTACTTAAGTAATGACTTTTAATGACTTTGCGACTATCCATACTGTTTTTAAAACCATACCTACCTACTCACCCCCTCATGTGACTTATACTAGTCGTAAAATGCTGTCAATTTATGTGTGTGTGAGTAGGTGGTGGTCTTACTTAAGAGTTGTAGGTCGTGGGTGTGATATCCACCAACCCGCACTGGGCCCGCGTGGTAGACTATTCACCACTACACCACACCCTCTCAAAGAGGGGAGGGCTTTGTCAAAGCAGTGGGAACATTGTAGAATGATTATGTTATGTGTGTGTATTAAAACCTGCCACACTACAAACTCCTTCAAGGAATACAAGCGAGAACATCTCAGGATAGGCAGTTCAATACAGGACAGGCAGACAGACAGACAGGATAGACTTGTCTGCTCCACCGGCCATCGGTCCTTCGATAAACATGGCCAGCTCACTGCCTCTTCAATTTGCTTACTCTGCAAGCTATGTCGGTAACTCCGGTTCTTTTCCGGATAATTTCATTCCTGATTTTATCCTTCAAGTCCGATCGTCAGTGTCCACGTTTCGGATAGGCAGTTACAAAATGAAAATAACACGTGATACAATATTGTTTTTACCTCAATTATTATATTAAAAAAACAACGTAATCAGTTCACCAGTTCACAGTTCAGTGTTTGGGTAAACTGACCTAAGTCAAAGTCAAGTGGTCACGTTTTAATCCACATATTATTGTTCCATTTAGTTACAATTATCTACACATGGAGACACAATATTATTAAAAGAAATGGAAATGAATAGTAACATTCCATCGCGCCTGTAATCTCCGAATGGTCAGCAGAGGTATAACTATAATACCTTCACATTTCGCCAGGTCTGTTTAGGTCCCATGTAACAGGTGGCGAGCCTATTGACATCAACCGGATACAAATCCAACCTCCGGGCTGCCACTAAGAAATTCCTGATGGAAAAACCCAATATCCCGTAAATAAGCTCGACCTGGGAATCGAAACCAGGAAACAGGATCCTCATGATCAGCAGTAGCGTTAGCGACCACTAGACTCGGTTAGACGCTAATAATAAGGTAATCATAATGTTGTCTCTCGTATTAGATTTTTTTTTTTAATGTGACTGCTGAATGTGGGTTCTTTGTTTCGACTCCAGTTCAGTCAACATCACATTAGTGGTAACTGTTGCATTACAAAAATCACCTTTACATAATAATCAGTCTATAATGTTGCCATTACTAGGACACAGGCCTCCTCTCAGTGAGAGGGAGTGGGCCATGATCCACCACGCACACAAATGTCACATATCTTCGAATGTTTTGGTTCTAGGACATGCCGGTTTCCTCACGATGTTTCCCTTCACCGTTTTGAGAGTAGTGGTGATGAAATTAAATACACAAAGTAAAGTGCCTACCTAGGTTGGAGCTTATGATCTACACAGTGTAGGTCATAAGTTCAGACAGGAGAGCATTTTCCTGCCTTACTGTTACGATGTAAAGGCGCTGTCAATGTCAAGCCACTGCATGATGTTCGGTTGCCTGTACCTAATATTGAGCTTTTCAATTGGAAACCTATCAGTACCATACAAGAGTTTTCTTCGTTCGTATCTGGTGAAATAGTAATAATAGCCTCGTCCCCTATGACATGCTCATCTCTTTGAGGGTATAGTACTGGCGGCAAATTGTTATTTTATGTCTTTTAAATAAGTACACATCATCTGCCTAGTCTATTCCCAACTATGTTGTGGTCAGCTTCTAGTCTAACCGGATGCAGCTGAGTACCGGTATTTTACATGGAGCGACTGCCTATCTGACCTCCAAACCCAGCTACTGGGTAATATGATACCCCTTTGTAAGACTGGTTGTCAGACTTTCAGACTTACGTAACGACTGCCAAAGATCCACGAATGACAGCCGGAACCAACGGCTTAATATGCTTTCCGAGACAAGGAGGGGTCTTGGTATGTGTATATGGTCACCCATCCACGGACCAACCTCTTCAAGCGTAGCTTAAACTGATCGATCGACCCGAGCAGCTGTTATTACTTAGCCACAAGTACACGAAGGTTCGAAGATACTTTAGTATGTTTAAATGTCTCTCATGCGTTTGTTTATTCTCCGGCACTCATAATCTTGGAAGAAAAGAGGTAGTCTTGTACTTGGCCGTAACATCCCAGCGTTGATTTGCTGGATTCGTTTTTAACTGACTTCTAAAAAGGGAGGAGGTTCTCAATTCGGATATTTGTATTTTTTTTTTATGTTTGTTCGCGCATAACTCCGTCGCTTGCCAACCGATTTGAAAAATTATTTTTTTGTTGGAAAGAATATACTGTCCAAATTGTCCCATAGAAATTTCATCAAAAAGGGTTCAGTAGTTTGGTTTTTAAACCAAAATTACTGGTAAAAATTACAACTAAAAAGTGAAAAATAAAAACTTTTTTGCAAAAAAATACAACCGACTTCCAAAAACGACACTACAAAGTGAAAAATAACTTTAAGTTCGGAAGTCGGTGGCAAACAACGAAAATGCGAACCCAACGACACCGACTTCCGAAATTAAAGTTATTTTTCACTTTGTAGTGTCGTTTTTGGAAGTCGGTTGTATTTTTTTTCTCCTCTACCGATAATTTAAAATCTATGTATTAGTATTTATTCTTGTATTTCATAGTAATTTTCTAGCTATCTATCCCGTATATTACACCCTGTTTTGTCTCTGCATCACCGTAAGTTTGACTTGTAGAAAATGCCTCAGGCATTAAGTCCGCCTTTGTACAGTATTTTTTTCCTTTACATAAAGTTTTAATAAATAAATAAAAAATTCTGCAGATCAAAAAAATACTCGTGGGCATCGAACCCGCAATACGCAGCGCAGCTGTCTACCACTAGGCCACTGTTTCAACAGTGTGTTTCTATGCAGACACATATCGCCAAAGTAGACATGACCTAAGACAAAAATCGGAGGTCAGACCATAGAAACTATATCTATGGGTCAGACGCAGTTAAAATAACAGTGATAATGTTTCTTATTTACTTTTTAATATTTTTACGTAAGTTATAACTGTATAAACTTTCTAGAAAATCTTTTTTGATCTTTGGGGTTTATTTATAAATTAGCAGCGCGCCGCGGTTTAATCCGCGTAAGTTTTGATCCCGTAAGAATATCGGGATAAAAAGTATTCTATGTGTTAGTCCTGGTTATAAGCTATCCATGTGCCAAATTTCATTAAAATCCGTCCAGTAGTTTTTGTGTGAAAGAGTTACAAACATCCATCCATCCATCCATCCATACAAACTTTCACGTTTATAATATTAGTAGGAAGTAGGACGATGATTAAAGTTAAGTAGCGTTTAAACGTCAAAAAATTATGGTTAAACAGTACCTAATTACGACTTAACTCTAATAAGCACTGTTTATGAATAAAGGGGTTTATAAATACACTAGCTTCGGCCCGCGACTTCGTCCGTGTGAAATTTCTTGTTCCAATAACCCATCTCGATTACTTTCCACTAATTACCTACTACAGTGCGGCTGACGAGAGAATACGTTCCTGACACCAGTCCGTGCGACAATTCTAGTAGCTGATAAAGATCAAATTCGCAAAACACGTATTCGTTTGCATGAAACTCATCAGTTTCATACAAACGAATACGTGTTTTCCGAATTTCGGATCCGTCGAGAGAATACGTTCTTGACAACCAATGCCATCGCATTGGGTGTCAAGAACGTATTCTCGCGACGGCGGGAGTGTAGTTAATTCTGCACGTTAAAAAAATACTCGTGGGGATCGAACCCGCAACACGTAACACAGCCGTCAACCACTAAGCTACTGTGCCAACAGTGTGTTTCTGTACAGACATATATCGCGAAATTGGAAATGACCTAAGACAAAAAATGTGAGGTCAGACGGAGTTACAATAACAGTGATAACGGTTCTTGTTTAGTTTTTAAACTGTTTACATAAGATAATGCTGTATGAACTTTCTAGATCATCTTTCTTGAACTTTGGGATTTATTTATAAACTAGCAGCGCCCCGCGGTTTCACCCGCGTAAGTTTGGATCCCGTGGAAATATCAGAATAAAAAGTATCCTATGTGTTAATCCTGGTTATAAGCTATCTGTGTGCCAAATTTAATTCAAATCCGTTTAGTAGTTTTTGCGTGAAAGAGTAACAAACATCCATACATACAAACTTTATTAAACGTTGTTTTTATTATTAATTAATTAGGTATTAGTTGTTATTTGCTTACTTATTATTTTAATTTACAGAAATAAATAAATCTTTATAAATACCTTTACATACCTACATTCATGATCTCACGCTTTTATCTATTTATAGGGGTAAGCAGAAAGCGCAGCAAACCATGTGTTAAGTAAAAAACAAAATTAAAAGTCATTTATTCAAATTAGGCTGGGAATCAGCACTTTTCGAACGTCAAAATTACAAAAGACAGTCCCCCAGAACAGAACCCCGGCCCTTCACCACTTCCTAGTGCTTTCGCTGGGAAGAAGAAGTGGCGTAACAAACTCGGGATAGCATAGTAGTAACTGTACCAGTAAGATCTTTACACAAAATTATCACCATAATGTATTTCCATAGTTCATAGTGTCACATCGCAACATTTGGACTGTGCACTGACAAAAGGATTGGTGATCGTAGTTTTTTGTTATCAACAGACAGGAAGAAGGTTCTATTCAAAAGGATTAACTACTCATCATCACTTACTAATGCAGAAACAGGTGGATAAAATGGTCTCTTATTATTGCAGGGATTGTCATGATGGTTGCTCACAGTCCGTTCAGTTATTTTAGCTGTGATTTTGCGTCTTTATCCTCATTGTAATAAGGTTGCTGTTGAGTTCCTGCCACTAACAAGTCTGTAAAAAACATTGTGATCTTTATTGTTGTTAAAATAAGGTTGCTGTTAGGTTGCTGCTGTCAGAGGTAAAAAAAACTATGAACGGACTGTACAGTCACAGATTCGCCCCTGTTCTTTCAGTACGCAAGACATAATATGAACTACTGCCATCTAGTTAACATTTACTGAAACCTGGCAAACTGAGTTTTCTTATGTGAGGAACACTAGTCCTACTACCGAGTAAAAATTCGTCGGAAAAGAACGAACTACTAGTTAGACTTTCCTTAAACTGATGTGCTAAAATAATTAAAAGGGACTACGGTACTTAACTTATTTATTTACAGGAGATGAATTTCTAGTGGTACTATTTGAAAAGTTTCGAATCCGTACATTCAGTGCCATCTAGTGGCGCGTGCCTAAACCAATGGGACTCTGCCCTTTGGAAACTGCAAGAAATTACAGTGTAGACTGTAGATGTCGACACTTAATCATTTCAGTAAGATTTATTAATATTCAACGTAAGTATTTTTGTCAAGTAGTAACATAGACCATTTACCCTTTTATTCATAAACGTTTATTAAAGTTAAGGTAGTGATTAGCGACTGTTTAACCATACATTTTTGACTTTTGAACGTCACATATGTAACTTTAATCACCCCGTTTATAAAAAACGTATTCGAAACCGGCGAGATCCTCACAGGCTTATATTAAATGACTTGCCGGGACTGGCTTAATATAGTAAAAGCTGTTTAGCCATGTGTGTTCGGATATATAATAAAATTCCAAGTAATCTATAAACTTTAGATCTTAGATTGTTTAAACTTAAAAAAATAACTACATATATGATTAAATACTAATATTTTTTACAGCCTAAAACAATTTGCTGACGAGAAGCATTTTATAAAGTAACTTAATATTTGCATGCTATGATAGAAGCAAAACATGTATGCTCTATAGTGTATTTTTAGAACAACTTTATATATAGGTACCTACCATGTTTTATGCAAATAAATATTATTTGTATTTCTATAAATAAACTCCTGTATGGTTAACTATAGCTAACTAAATACCTAAGTAAGATTCGATAAGGATAATGTTTTACCGATATTATTAGGCATAGCAGAAACACTCTCACCAGTTATCAACCTTATCAACTCATGATCTAAACCATAGAAATTTAACCTATATCTACGATCTAAGCGCTAATTCTCGAGTTTTAAAACATTCAAAATCTAGTCGCAGTCTCATCTCGGCGACAAACAAATGTCAAAAATGTAGGAAATATAGGTATTTTTGACAGATTGAGACTGAGACCAGACTGTGAAATTTACGAGAATTTCGCCTCTAAGCTAACTTAGCCCTCAGTTTTGTTATTTGAGACTTCTGCTAAAACTTCTGGTACTTAGAAGGATTGATGACTCCAATTTATTTTTCAGATGGTTGAATTTTGATATCTTATTAGAAGCCTCAGAATACTATTCGTTTTTACAGATAAATATACCTACATATATTAGGTAGCTTTACTTGAGACATTTGAAAAAAGATGATGATCAAAATAAAAAAGTAGGTAGGTATGTTTTTCTAGTGCAGATAATAATACCTAGGCTGGAACGTTCTTTAGCCAAAGAATTAGCATTGCCATTCAACGTGGCAATGCTGCCAGTCTTCTGGGCACGATTCCGGATGATTGCGATACGGACGGGTACTTCGATTCCTAAATATCCTTTTGTTTTTATTTGTTTATGTAGTTAGTTAGTCCTTTAATTTAGTAAGTACCTAGCTAGATATACCTCGACTAAAATAAGCGTCCCAAAAGTCAGGTTTACTTTTATACACGCTACCTAATTAATTATTAAGTGTTTTTCTTTGCCGCATTTCAGGCTAGGGACAGGTCACCCCATTTGTTTTCGTGTGTACTAAAACGGAATAGGTAGTGGTTGTGTGACTTTATTCATAAGGTACAGATCAGCTCTTGAACAATGGCCTCCTTCTATGAAAGTGTTATGCTTCCGAAGGAAGCTGCAGACCAGGATCAGGTGAGCACCATCCTGTGCCAGAGGATGGTGTTTAGTCCGGTATGGACCATTGCGTCGCTTCCCTAGTGCCTGCACCAATGGGGGACCATATGAATCGCAACCACACAGGTGCCTTACCCTAGAGGACCGGGGACCGTAAGCATATAGAGATCACGGACTGCTGCATACCATGAGGTTGTTGGTAAAACAAGCGTTTTCCTTTTTTTGTACATGTACAGAAGGAGCACCAGCACCCTAATTGGGCAATACACTATCAACCTCAATCTGAAACATTTAAAAAAATATTGCTAATCCATTCCTTTATATGTTTGAAAAAACTTTTTTTGCAAAAAAATACAACCGACTTCTAAAAACGACACTAAAAAGTGAAAAATAACTTTAATTTCGGAAGTCGGTGTCGTTGGGTTCGCATTTTCGTTGTTTGCCACCGACTTCCGAAATTAAAAAAGTTTTTATTTTTCACTTTTAAGTTATAATTTTTACCAGTAATTTTCGTTTAAAAACCAAACTACTGAACCGTTTTTGATGAAATCTCTATGGGACCATTTGGGAAGTATACTCTTTCCAACAAAAATTGGCAAGCGACGGAGTTATGCGCGAACAAACATAAAAAAAAAAAAAAAAAAAATACAATCATCCGAATTGAGAACCTACTCCTTTTTTAGAAGTCGGTTAAAAAGACAGCTGAACAACGAAAATAACGCAATGAATGTTGTTGAACTGTTAAAATAAAACCCATTGCTATTGATAGTTTGTTACGCAATTACCCCGCAGATGAGTTTAAATTATTTATATTAAGGTAAAAAAGCCAACTAAATACATACACAGCAAGCAACCGATTGATTAATGAGCTGCCCGGAGTCCCTGCATGCATAGTATATAACTCACAGTCCTGTGTCATTTAAAAGTGATTTGTTTTTTATAATGAACTAGCTGCGCCCCGCGGTTTCACCCGCATAAGTTTTTATTCTGTGGGAATATCGGGATAAAAAGTATCCTATTTGTTAATCCTGGTTATAAACCATCTGTGGGCCAAATTTTCATCCATACAAACTTTCACGTTTATAATATTATAGTAGGATTATTCATGTGTTGTAAATTTTCCCTCTCTATGAAAATTAACCCATTAATCATGTATTCAATGTAAGAAATATTCTCTCTGTACGCAGTAGTACGTATTTATTTTTAGTTTGCAGATGTAAAATTGAAGCTGCACATGGCAGAATGGCATGGTTTGATCGCTGTGGAAAATCTTTTTTTCAGAAAACCTTTGATAAAACAGTAGTTCTATATATTTTCTGCTTAGGGTTGAGGTTGAGGTTCATGTGTGTATTAGATACCCTATTCTCTTGGGTTTCGCCGCAGTTGGGTAAAATTAAAAACCATTAGCAAATCTTTACCCGAATAGAGCCTCGAAACAAGTTTCTGGTAGGCCATAGCAACAGTAACTGACTGAGCCATATTTATTAAGTTGTAGTTCACAATTACTGATTAATATTAGGTATAGTACGTAAATAACAACATAAACAAATGTTGAAAAAAAAGAAAATTGGTGATCTAGTTCTTCTAGTCACTAGTGTGCCATCAATTGTTTACCTATACCATAAATATTAGATGATTTTTATCGAAATAAGAGAACAAAATTTAATTAAAAATAGTTCAGTTTATTTTTTTATGATTTTTTTAAATTGCTTCATAACATTCGTTGTCATTATTTAGTTCAGTCTTCATTCTGCAGTTATACATTTACAAATCAATCATGTTAAGATTGCGGGTCTCTTTAAGGTCAAGGTCTGTGTCCACGAAGTACGTCGAATCGATGGGCGTCCTATCCACCAAGTTGTAGTTCTTCAGCACATAGCGGTTCCACCTAGTCTTCATGTCGCACGTCAACTTCTTGTGGAAAATCTTTACATCCACAAACTTCATGTTAGGTGTGAAGAAGTTTCCAACATCAATGCGACGATCGAAGGGGAAGCCAAGAGGCATCTTGTCCAGAAGGACGGTTGACCTGAAGTCGACCCTGAGATCTTTGCGGGTCACGTCCAAGATGTTAATGTCAACGTTGTCGACCAGTTTCAATGGTGTCACAATGATGTAGACCATCATGTCCATACCTCCAACCCAACCCTTAGGAAGCAGAAGTCTGGTGGGGAAACCGGTGTGGTAGTTTCTCAAGTCTTTGATTAAGAAGTCACGCATATCGGTGATGGACTCAACCTTCTTCATCAAATCGCGGGTCATCATGCGGTCGCGGACAAGGTTGTGCATGTCATAAGAGTTCCTGACGATTGTGTTCTTGCCAGTGGTCAGCTTGTATAGGAAGGTATCTAATTCAACGAAGTTAAGGCGATTGATGTTGATGTCAATGAGACGTCTCAAGTTGTCCTTTTTCGGTCCGAGGAACATCCTTACGACACAGTCGACTGATTTGTCAGACAATATATCGAGGGTGACCTTGAACGGCTGGTGGTTGAGGCGACGCTTGCGAACCATGAATTTCATGTCAGATTTGGTCTTCCTCATCTCCTCTTCGGTCAAGTACACGGCATTGGTCATGTCCATTAGATAGTCATCAAAGTAAGTGACGAGCTTGTCAACCATAACATTATCGATCTTCACTCCGGGGAAGTAGAGGTCTTCCTTAGTGTACATAGGCAGACGCAACTTGAACAAGCGAACCAAATCAATGATACGTTTCTGCAGCATGTAGAAAACTGGGTCACGGAGAGCCGTCTGGTATGTGTCCAGGATAGAAGGAACGACGAAGTACCTGTAACAAAAGAATTTTATTTAATTAATTTTACTTTTTATAATAATCTAAGCGCTTCGAAGAAAACAGAGTAGTTAGCGACACTTACTTGTCAGAATGGAAAGTGTTAAGACCAAGAGCGGCCTTCATGACGATCAGTAGGTAGCGGTAAGAATCAACGACGGTCCTGTCAATGTCAAGTTTGTCGATTTTACCGAAGATCAGTTTTCCTAGAACTTCCATGTCTTCAGTCTTGGTCAGTTCAAGTCTTATGCCGTTAATCTGAAAAAAAGCGTTTTAAGTTTCTTAAAATGTTCAGCCAATAATAGTTCAGCTATTAGTAGTAATTGTTATAAATGGATTGTTATTTAATTTCTGAGAAAGAAAATTGATTGGCATAGTTAGAATACTTACTTCGATGAATCCTTTGATAATAGCCTCCCTAATGATCTTCTCATACTCTTCGCACAAACGGACCACGTCATGGTTGGTGTCGCGAGTAATGACGTAGTTGTTGAATCTGACAGGGAACTCAATACCATTGTGCATTGATAGCCAAGGCCAGTATCCCTTCTTGATGGGCTTGTACCAAGATAAGTCCTTAATCGGACCTAATCCATTGGATAAACGCTCCAGGTAGTATCTAGCAAGGATCTGTTGGTACATGTACACTGTCAGCTCAAAACGCCTCATCTTCAGTTTGTCCATGACTCTGTCCTTCATCCAGAATGGATAGTCAATGTGGAAGTAGTAATAATAAGTGTTAAGGTCGATATCCTCTGTGAAGTAGCGGAGTTTGTCTTCGTCGCAAAGGAACACACGTTTGTCATAGATGTTCTCATCGATTATGTAAACATCCTTGTCAGTCTTCTTGATGCCGTAGAAGTCGCACAGTTTCAGGTCCAGAAGACCTTTCTTCATTTTCAGTAGGTATGCCTTCTGGATAACATCAGCGCGTACGAAGTAGTATGGGTAGATCTCATAGGGAGGAGGCAAGATGATTCCCTTGCAGTCGTCACGATGACGGCATGCCACGGTGAGAGCGTAGACGAACATGCCTTCGTTGAGGTAAAGGCGCATCCAGCAGGCAGTCTTGATGAATGTCGTGAAGTCCTTGGCATAGTACAGCACGTGGAACATGGTGACTACTTCCTTGAGCTGACGGTCAATGTGCAGGGTGAAGATCTCACCGCGTGGCAGACATCCTACCTTGACCATTTTAATAAAGTCTTTTACAACATCGATTTTCTGAAAAAATAAATCATGTTTTAATAGAAGCACCGAATATGGGAAGCATGAAATGGGATAAAAATTATCATTTTTTGTTGATTTGCACTTACGGTGAAAAGCTCTACGTTGTCTTCGATTTTGAAGTTCTTGCCAATGTCCTCAAGGTCCTTGTACATCAAGGGATCCATCACATGGTTAAGCAATTTCAAGACGACCAGTTGCCGTTGCTTGATGTCCATTGTCACTAGAAGTTAAATAGTACATGAAACACTATAAAATTACTAATTGGAGTGTAGTACATTCTATTTCAGTTAGAAAGCTGCCGACAGAAAATGCGTGAAGGGAAATCATCTACCATAATATTCTAAGACGATAGTGACAAAAATAAAAATAAAAACTTACCTATAGTGGTATCGTCAACCTCAGGCCTAGCCATGGCCACGGTGGCCAGGCTCGCAATTAATAATAGGACAGCCCTCATCGTGGAGTCAACTCTGCGTGAGTTCAACTGTGCTCCTACTGAAACTGCATCCCCTTTTATACTATAATCTTATGACAATGTTATCTTCCAATGTGTTATTCTTTAGTTCTTAATATCTACAATTTAAAGGGCATTACAATGTAAGGAAAGTGTAGGTCATCAACAGCAATATTATTTTTATGCTCGATACTGATGTTTAATTACTTTAATGTGTTATCGTATCGGGTCAAGATAGTGCAAGCAGCAGACTTAAACAATTTGTCTAGAGAGTCTATGATGAATGAGAAAGTTACCATTTACATCTTATATTACTTATAATTAATATTTGAGTATATATACCTCTGTATCCCTAAAAAAGCAAAATGTTTATTAAAAAAGCATTTTCTTCAAATAACAAACTATGAATATGTACTTTAGTTGATACACTTACTACCATCTTTATTTATGCGATTAATATATTTTATGTATTAGTTATGACTTAAAATATTTTTTCAATGTAAAACTAACTTAGCATCTAAATTTGTTTCTTTGTAGTACCTATATTAGATATATTTTTTCCGAACTCACTAGCCATATTTAAGCCATCAAAGGCTTCTGTGGTTTTTAGCATATAAAAATTTAAACTCTGCGATATACTTTTTGAACATTAATAAAAAAAAAAGCGGAAAAAGTGATCCCTTATCATTGACATAGAACCATCATAGTCAGTGTTAATGTCATGTTCACCCGTCTCTATAGCATAACAGTAGAATGACGGTGGTTTAATTACCATGACGCTATTTATCATTTTATTTATTTATTTCTATTCAACCACTTATGTACCTACACACATTATAAACAGGTAAGTAGAAAGGAACAGAAAAATAGGTACAAAGCTGATCCTTATTCCTAAAGAAATCTCTACCAGCATACCTGCAATAGGAGAGTAAATAAAAACCGGCCAAGTGCGAGTCGGACTCGCCCATGAAGGGTTCCGTTACGTTACGATTTATGACGTATTAAAAAAAAACTACTCACTAGATCTCGTTCAAACCAATTTTCGGTGGAAGTTTATATGGTAATGTACATCATATATTTTTTTTAGTTTTATCATTCTCTTATTTTAGAAGTTACAGGGGGGGGGGGGACACACATTTTACCACTTTGGAAGTGTCTCTCGCGCAAACTATTCAGTTTAGAAAAAAATGATATTAGAAACCTCAATATCATTGTTGAAGACCTATCCATAGATACCCCACACGTATGAGTTTGATGAAAAAAAAAATTTTGAGTTTCAGTTCTAAGTACAAAATTTATTGTTTTTTTCTATTTTTGTGTGAAAATCTTAATGCGGTTCACAGAATACATCTACTTACCAAGTTTCAACAGTATAGCTCTTATAGTTTCGGAAAAAAGCGGCTGTGACATACGGACGGACAGACAGACAGACAGACAGACATGACGAATCCATAAGGGTTCCGTTGTCATTTGGCTACGGAACCCTAAAAAAGATGTAGACAACATAATGTAAGAGTAGAAGGTATGTAAAAGGGTGAGGTTACTGATTCCCCGCATCCTATTAGAAAGCAATCGTTGCGCAAATGCCAGAAGGCCAATTCCCATAATTAAGAACGTTCAAAATCTAGTCGCAATCACATCTCAGCGACAATCAATACCAGAAACTTAACCAAAAAGTAAGGAAATTAGAGGTATGACAGATTGAGACTGAGATCAGACTGTAAACGTTCTTAAAACTCTGATCGTCACGTCCATATAATATATTATGTCACTTTTTGTTCGGAAAACCGGAAGGCGCCCTCGGTCAGTGCGACCACGCGTTCCGGTTCATCAAACAAAAAGTGACATAATTATGTACTATCTATAATATCTGTTTCTGTCTATAATTGTGTATTATCGCTTCCTATTGGGACGTGGCCTTAGTTTTAGCCTGTACCACTGCGGCCAAAGGCCTCACTCCATGACTTGCAGCTCTAACGATCAAGGGCTCATGTGGGTAGACCACTGGTCTTTTGTTTTACCTGAACGACGTTTGTATTGTTTTATTTTGTTTTGAACACACTAAAAAAAATGCCTCGGAGACAGCCATGCTGTAGGTAACTATTTTCAGCTCTAAAATCATGAACAACATTGAACTTAAAATTATTAAGTTTCATTCAGGGAAAGTTTTACGAAGAGGTTGAACACCTTCAAGAATATAAATTCGGATAGATTTCTCTAAGAAATCTGTCTAGTTTATGTATAGTGTAGTTTTAACTGGGATAAAAGGTCGTTAGCGTTATTTTTAAAGACCACATGGACTGAATGAGGGTTAAGAAGAGTGATAAGGAAATAGTATTCTTACTATGTTTCCTTATTACCTTTTAGAAAGCCTACAGCTTTTAATTGTTACCCTTGGGAGTTAAGTTTACGTTGTGTTATTTTTGTATTAACCCTTATTTTGTTCTATCTCGTTACACTGAAGTGAATCAGCACATTTAATGACGAGAATCCTGGTGATGAGGTGATGTAAAATATCAAAACAGGGATTACTTTCATACATGTACTTGTATGTACCTACGAGTATGTAGTGTCCACGTCCCATTGTCCCTTTTAACACTATTACCTAAGTTGGAAAGAATTTGTCTAGCCTAGCCTCTTGGCGAGAATTTAAAGAGTTTTTGTTAGATCTTAATCGTCAAACTTTGTAGGTAAAGAGTTTTTTTTTTCTAATTATTAAAATTAAATTAGCCGTGGATGAAGTGTCTTGATATGCCAATGAAAAAATAAAGACATTTGGTATCCTTGGAAACTATGATTCTGAAATGGAGCCCTTTTTCTTGATTCATTTACAATAGCAATACATCGGCCAGTTTAAAATAAATAAAATAATTATGGCAAAGAACTGAAACTCTCCTGTATCTATTGCTTTCCGTTCCTTAATATATGTAAAGTAGGCATTCGCTTGATAAAATAGGACCTCCTGATAACGGTGTTCTGTGCACGATCACAATCACAAATTAATTATTATTGATAACGTTGATGATAGGATCTTCAATAAAAAAAAATTCTCTTTGTCTTTACGAAAGAAGGGGTCTGTTAGAAGACTTAGTTTAATACTCCTGAGTGACCTTTGTGAATATAACAAACTTACAACATAATTCTCTTATCATCATCTGCCTTGCCTTTTCCCTAGTTGGGAAAAGGCCAGGCTGGGCTATTGGGGTCGGCTTCCAATCTAACCGGATGCAGCTGAGAACCGGTATTTTATAAGGAGCGACTGCCTATCTGACCTCCACAACCCAGTTACTGGGTAATACGATACCCCCGACGATACTACCCGTAACGACTGTCAAAGATTCACTAATGACAGTCGGGACCAACGGCTTAACGTGCTTTCCTAGGCACGGAGGAAGTGTCTTAATGATCTAGAAATCTATTTCCGTCTAAGAAGACTTGACCAGTTTATGTTAAAGTAGGGCAGAATGTTTGTGACTTGGTCCGTCTGTACATACCGACAATGTACAGACGCAGCAAGCCACCACATCGTATACCTTGTTCATAAGGTGTTGTTGTGTTGTGTTTTTGAGTAACAATTCGTGAGGCGTTAAGTGGATTTGGTACAGATGCCAGCACATCAAGCTACTACAATCTGTCAAATTTCTTTAATAGAGTTTCAACCTTATCGCTAAAACATTAAGGTTCAAGGTTGATTGGGAAAATTTGACAGTTTCGGGTAGCTTGACCTGCTGGCGTCTGTACTTCGAAAAATAAAAATAGAATATGAATGATTGTGTAAATGACAGCAAGTTGATTATAACAGATCGCTGAATTGCGTTTTGGAAAAATATATTTTTATTTTTATCTCATTATATTAATTGTAGCCTGCGACGTCTCTGGCTCTAAAATTATTTACCAAATTAACAAAAGATTGCAAGTTCTAGTTAAACTTTTTCGTTTTTACATTACAGATAATTAGTTTAGCTTTTTTTATTAATTTTTTTTAAAAGAAAAATTCTATTAGTGAAGCCACTTTATTTCTTTAATTCAATTGCCTTGTCTTAAAATGTTCGCAAATTAATTTTCGTAGAATCGAAAGCTAGCGGCACCAGCATGTTATTAAACTTGTCTATTAACAAAACAGACCCACGTTATGCTTAAAAAAAGTCTAGATAAAATTATTGTTGAATACATTGTGAGAGATTCAATTACAGCATCTCCCACTATTATTATCAAAGAGCAAGCGAAAAGCGATTCCTGAAATCTTCCTTAGGTGCAGTAAGCACTGCGGTTAGTATGCAAATTGCTAGTTTAGTGCACAGTCAGAGGATGTTAGTCGAGTTTCTAATATAATCCTTGTGTCTTCGGCACTAATTTGTAGCAAACACGAACAGCAATGAATCGCAAAGCAGTCTAAAGTTGTAATACAGTATAGTTATCCGGCTATGCTCGGAGTTTCTTTGAAGGATAAAATCGGAAATAAAATTACCCGGAAAAGAACCGGAGCTACCGGCATAGTTTGCAGAGTAAGCAAACTGAAGTGGCATTGTGCTGGCCACGTTTGTCGAAGGACAACACGTTGGCCGGTGGAGAACTCGAGTAGCATAGCGTAGGACGCTCCCCTGCTAGATGGACCGACGACCTTATGAAAGTGACCGGGACGTACAGGATGCGGAAGGAGGGAGATGGAGACGGAGAGGACTATGTCCAGCAGTGGATTGCGATAGGTTGAGTTCATTAGTTGTTAATTTGTTTGCTCTACTACTTAAAAACGTGCATTTGACTATTCTGTCATTGACACGTGGTTTAAATTTCAATGAGCACGTGCTCAGTCGTGCTCTTGTTACGTGCAAATACTAGCTTTCAAAAATCTTTACATTCGTGTAAAGATTGTGCGAGACACAGAGTTCACAGCTTATTAACAAAACTAGGCGCTTGAAGTTAGCAGCATACTTGAGTAGATAGTTAGTGAACTAGTGTAAACGTAGAAAATCACGTACATGCTTAATTTAGCAATACTTGGTAAACTTTAAGGACTTTATCGTAGCTACAATAACCTTTTACACTGACTGCCTTGTTAGTATCATAGTAGCAACGCAGCTGATAGGGTCCTGAGTTTGATTCCCAGGTTGGGCAAAGTTTTATTGGCAAATTTCATCAGTTTTCTCAGTACTTACGAGCCCGGAGTCTGCATTTGTACCCAGTTAATAGCTATAAACTTGCCCTCTGTTACATCGGACTTGAATGCAAGTGGCTAAATGTGTTTGTAAGTAGGTATACACATACAGCTTTGCCCAGCTCTTGCTCTTGCTTTGATATTGGGTTTTTCAGTTAGGGATTTCTTAGTAACAGCCCGGAGTTTAGTCGTTGGTGTCATACCCTCGTGCCTTGGAAGGCACGTTAAGCCGTTGGTGTAGCCGATCTATTCTGTAAAAATCTCACCGTGAAAACTCGGGTCAAGTGAGCTGTCAATAGTGAAAATTCCTAGCATCAGGTGAAATGAAGCTCACTTCACCTTAGTGATCACGGTGAGATTTTTTCAGAATAGCATGTCTGATCTCTCTCTGGTCGTGACAGATTGCGTGCCATCCCTTCGGGCTATGAGATTGAGGGAAGAGAGAGTGCACCTATGTCCGAGCACACACTTGTGTACTATTATAATATCTCCCTAGGCTAGTCTCTGCTGAGATTGGTCGCCATGGCTGAAATTCAAATGATTACTTAACACCTACATAGTATTGTATACAATCACGTATCAAGTATTTTCTAACTGAACAGACAGCTGTGCTGCTGGGGAGTTTGTTGCGCCACTTCTTCTTCCCAGCGATAGCACTAGGAATTGGTGAAGGGCGGGCGTTTTTGGGGGACTGTCTTTTGAAATTTTGACGTTCGAAAAGTGCTGATTCTCAGCCTAATTTGAATAAATGACTTTTAATTTTGATTTTGATTCAGTCTGGGGACTATTATTACCTCTTTGTACAATACAGATGCAATGTTACATTATATCTATACAACGTGCGTCCCTCTGACCTATCTAGAAACACTATGACATTCAATTACGTATATCATACATCCTGCCTTTGACTGGATGGCCGCTCTGACCGCTGTAGGAATGACTAATTGATTCCATGTATTAAATCAGGATTGAATTGCTTCTAAGATCACTGGAGCACGATGCTGCACTTCCTTTATGTAACATAGAGATATGGAACTAGATAATATATTAGACCGTGGCAGCAGAGTTTCATTTTCTTCAAGAAGATTCGCTTGCGTCGTTAGTTAAGAAAACTTACGTTTTTAATGTCTCGTAAACTTGTTAGTGAGTTTTAGCCACGGACCATTGATAGAGGAAGTAAGTATTGTCGTTTTTTATACACAATATGTACACCTACAAACTACAATTGCATTAAAAATGCACATAATTAGGCACTTATCATAAACTCAAACGTATAGGTAACACGACATTTTATTTCATTTACACTACACACACAACAAAATTACAGAAGCTTAATAACATCTACACCGTTCATTTGTTGTATTAAATCATGATTAAATAATTATTTGGCCGAATACAAGCTGTCCTAGTCTAAGGGACAGGGTTATATACATTTTGTAAAGATTTTGCAATTTGCAATGAATTGTAATGTGCATTGTAAATGTGTTTATGTATTTTTTGTGAATAAACCTTAATTATTATTATTTCGTTTAAGTGTCTTATTTTATTATATTTTTAAATATTAGTATAAAAAAATAAAAAAAAAATATTTAAAAATATAAAAAAATAGTGATCCACCGGTGTCGGGAGCAGGGTCCAAGCTACAGGTGGTTAGAGCTCCAGAGATAGAAACCTCCTCACAATGCGAGCCGTATCGAGGAGTACTGCCTTCTGAATCAGGCCCTTGATCCAACCGCCTAACGAGAGCCTCCTAAATGTTGATCGAGGCTTTCGGCCATCATTATTATTATTAACTAGTATGGATCTCGGGTACATATGTTTTGCTAGGTTCAATCTCACGAATCAGATCCTATTTGTTACTTCGTTTTTATTCTCGTTGTCTCTCACCAATCCGAATTCTGGACTCGAGCCCCCTTATTAATTGACTCACCCCCTATTACGTCGAAATTGAATCCTATCCTATCATCATTGTATCTTAGCTATTCCAATTAAAACTTTTTTTTTTTTTACGAAATATGACCTTTCATTATTTTCCCTCAGTTATCCCAACTAAAACATTGTTTTCAGTCAACAATATTCTAAATTACTAACAATGTAATTTAAACTTTAATAATCTTTTGCTTATACACACCATTGCAAGCAGCAAATATGGCTGGTCTTCATTAAATTTGTTTGTCCGTCGTAGGGATATAACTTAGTTTTATAAAAATACTAGCTGCACCCCGCGGTTTTACTCGCATAAGTTTCGATCCCGTGGGAAAATCGGGATAAAAAGTATCCTATGTGTTATTCCTGGTTATAAACTATCTGTGTGCCAAATTTCATCCAAATCCGTGTAGTAATTTTTGCGTGAAAGAGTAACAAACATCCATCCATCCATCCAAACAAACTTTCGCGTTTTTGATAACCGACGAAAAATTCCTACGTTAGGGGATTCAGAATCATTTGTACTGAATCCATGGTTGGTTGCTCGTCAGTGTCCCTGCTAGCCTGTATAACTTTTGATAAACTTTCATGAATCCTACCTGGGTTATTCTAAATAAAATAATATTAATACTATTAATGAGCTGTTGTTGTTCAAAAGATTAGAAAGATGTTTTATAATATAGTTATTTAGCTCGGTAATCCCTGTTTTAATATTCCACGGCACTATCAGGTAACACCGAAGAGAGACGAGTAAAAGCAGATTGTATAGCATTTGAGTCTGTATCTGATCTTTCAAATCCGAGAGACAATAACCAAAGTGCTGGGGCGTAGGACTTTAGTTAGAATGCTGCCTACCCACTCACATTTCACTTAGCTGTAGGTTCATATATCGTTGGAATGCTATACAATAATAAGAAACATGCTACCCAACAACTCATTTGTACTCACGGTTACACATCAAGCATACATAACCAGTATAAGCTGACTTCTGATTGTACGAAAAACCTATACAATGCGAGGTCAGCTAAAACTGGAAATGTACAGCTGGATGTGTAGCCGTGTGTAGGTTCAAAAACCCTATTAATGAAAAGTTCTTCGGGGGAACAAAAATATGTTACTAAGTTCATGTATAGTCATGAAATAAAACAATTTAACCCAAACTTTTAACTTCGTCTGCTCTTCTGTTTAGGATTTCTCATCTCAATGTTTTGTAATTTCTTTATGACTTTAGGAAGATTATATTGCTACAAAAATCTTTGCTTATCTGGGACTTACTGATATTATGGAGAGTTTTCTGGAATGGGTTGGCTACCGGTTCTTATCTGAACTTACCTAATCAATTATGGTTTCTTATCTTTAGGGCCACGCCTTCAATTTTTCTGTACAGTGGTTTGCTAAGAAAATAAAGCTAAGGGATTGCTCTAGTGTTCATCCAGTTTCATCCTTCTTTAGCGTTTATGATTTATGATTTGATTTGTATTTTGTAAGTAAGTATGTTTGTGCAAACACTTTTACACTGCAGTTATATTTTAAAAACTAGATGTGGTCGGCGTTTCCTATCTGACGAGTCTGAGAAGAAAGGCCGAAACAAACTCAGAGATCACAGTCTCTTTTGAAGTCCAGACATAATCTTGGTCAGATCATATGAAGACCATGATGTTGGTGTCATCATGATCATCTGATGATGATGATGACATCTACATCATGGTCTATAATGCCTGTAATGTTCCCACTGCTCGCGGCGTCCCTCAGGGAAGCGTGTTGGGTCCCACTCTGACCTGGGTATGCTCACACTCCCCAGGGGTAGGATTATAACATTTGCAGATGACACGGCGCTCCTCTTTAGCGCTGATACATGGGACGAAGTTTTTTTCATACGCACAATCGGGCAGGGTTCTAACATTTAATGCGGAGAAAACCAGTTGTATGACCTTCTACCTTAGAGCAAATGATAACGTCCCAAACTCCTCAGCGCTCTACACAATTATAACACACAATTGTCCAGAACCACACGATAATAATATGTGTACCTGCACTCATCTTTGCGGCACTAGACAGGTTAAGTATCTCGGAGTTATAGTCGATGGTACCCCTAGGTTCCAGGAACACATTGACATACTTAAAACTAGGTTACGCCAGCTAATATACATTTTCAAAGTCCTGAGACGAGTAGCTGATGACAAGTTAAAGAAATCAGTATACTTTGCCCTTGCTCAGTCACTGTTAATCTACTGTATTTCTGCCTAGGGTGGTGCATTTTTCATTCAGAAAACTATAATTATTGACCTGGAGAGAGCCCAGAGAGCTATCTTAAAAGTGTCCTCATTCCTGTCTAACCGCTATTCCACAGAGCTCCCATACAAGGAGACTAAAGTTTTGACAGTGCGTCAACTTTTTATCCTGAACATAATTTTAAAACAGTACTCATTACTTACCTACCATCCCACGGCCTCTCATCGCAAAAGACCAAAGACATAATCTACCACGTGGGCCCAGTGCGGGTTGGCAGATGTCACATGTCTTCGAGTTTTCGGTTCTAAGACATGTCGATTTCCTCACGATGTTTTCCATAACCGTTTTTCAGAGATGTAGATGTATGCCTATGGAGCATACACCTTGATCATATAATATCAAGTAAACTGCTACAATGTTTTCATTACATGTGTTTTCTTTATTGATAGGTTCAAATACATAAGATAAAGTAATAAAAATAGTGAATGCAGTGATTAGCACAGATAATATTAATGTCCTATAGAGTTCACACAAACATTGTTTTGCCTATACGGTCATTACATTGTAACGCCCTATAAAGAAAAATAACAATGAAAGTATTCTTTTAGATTATTGTAATCAGTTCGTATAAAAGGGGATGCAGTTTTAGTAGGAGCACAGTTGATCTCACAGCGAGTCGACTCCACGATGAGGGCTGTCTTATTAGTGATTGTGAGCCTGGCCGCCGTGGCCATGGCTAGGCCGGAGGTCGACGACACCACTATTTGTAAGTACTGCCTATTCATACTTTACTGTCTCTGATCATCATCAGCCTATAGCGATCCACTTTTGGACATAGGCTTCTCCTATTGCACGCCATTCAACTCGATTTTCGGCAACTCTCATCCAGCTGCTACCAGCCATCCTGCGAAGATCGTCGCTCCACCTAGCCTGAGGGTGTCCCACCTTAAGTTTACCGAGTCGCGGTCTCCACTCAAGAACACGTCTACTCCAACGGTCATCGGTTCTAAGGCTAATATGGCCGGCCCATTGCCACTTCAGCTCGCTTAGTCTGTGAGCTATGTCAACAACTTTTGTTCTCTGCCGGATCACCTCGTTGCGGATTCGATCGACCTTGAATTTATCTCTGATCATTTTCCGATAAAAATCCTGGCTAAACTGCTGGTCAAGTAGGAGCTTTTTAGTCGTTCTGAAGAGTTTAATTTTTACGTCGCTCCTTTTGACATCATTATAATATTATTTAATCATAGACAGCCATTATATTCAACCCAGCATCTCTCAAAATTGTTTTGTGGAATATGGTGGTTTCATTTTTAGTCCTTTTTTAACTTTAATAGGTTCATAGAAAATTAACTGCGTTGTTTGAAATGTTCACTTATATTCATTTTTCTATTTTAGTGACAATGGACATCAAGCAACGGCAACTGGTCATCTTGAAATTACTGAACCACGTGATGGAACCCCTGATGTATAAGGACCTTGAGGACATTGGCAAGAACTTCAAAATTGAAGAAAATATAGATCAGTTTGTCGTAAGTAGAAAATACGTTATTTTCGTATAGTACATAAAATCAAGCTAGTGCTATCTTTAACCATATAATTTTTAAGTCCTTCTCTGTGTTTATTTAGTTTCACGATTAGTTAAACTTGGTATACTGTAAAATGTCAATATTTGTTACAGAAAACCGATGTTGTCAAGACCTGTGTCAAGATGCTCAAGGTAGGAGTTCTGCCACGCGGTGAGATCTTCACCTTGCACATTGACCGTCAGCTCAAGGAAGTAGTCACCATGTTCCACATGCTGTACTACGCCAAGGACTTCACGACATTCATCAAGACTGCCTGCTGGATGCGCCTTTACCTCAACGAAGGCATGTTCGTCTACGCTCTCACCGTGGCATGCCGTCATCGTGACGACTGCAAGGGAATCATCCTGCCTCCTCCCTATGAAATCTACCCATACTACTTCGTGCGCGCTGATGTTATCCAAAAGGCATACCTACTGAAAATGAAGAAGGGGCTTCTGGACAGGAAACTGTGTGACTTCTACGGAATCAAAAAGACTGACAAGGATGTTTACATAATCGATGAAAACATCTACGACAAACGTGTCTACCTCAACGATGAAGACAAACTCCGCTACTTCACAGAGGATATCGACCTTAACACTTACTACTACTACTTCCACATTGACTATCCATTCTGGATGAAGGGCGGATTAATGGACAAACTCAAGACGAGGCGTTTTGAGCTGACAGTGTACATGTACCAACAGATCCTTGCTAGATACTACCTGGAGCGTTTGTCCAATGGTTTAGGTAAGATTAAGGACTTCTCGTGGCACAAAACTATTAAGATGGGATACTGGCCTTGGATGAAACTGCACAACGGTGTAGAGTTCCCAGTAAGATTCGACAACTACGTTATTACTCGCGACCACAACCTTGACGTCATCCGTTTGTGCGACGAGTATGAGAAGATCATCAGAGCGGCTATCATCAAGGGATACATCGAAGTGAGTATTTTTAACACCAGCAAATGAGATGTAACATTTGAAAACGGTAAAAAAAATTGAGATTAATCAAAATAACTTTGATTTTTAGATTAACGGTTTGAGGCTTGAACTGACCAAGACTGAAGATATAGAAGTTCTAGGAAAACTCATCTTCGGTAAAATCGACAAGCTGGACATGGACAGGACCGTCGTTGACTCTTACCGCTACTTGCTGATCGTGATGAAGGCCGCTCTTGGTCTTGACACTTTCTATTCTGACAAGTAAGTATCGACTTTTCTTTACAAAATAGAGTGCAATTTTTCTAGATTTCCAAAAATAATTTAAAACTTTCGATTACTTTTTACAGGTACTTCGTTGTTCCTTCCATCCTGGACCAATACCAGACGGCACTTCGTGATCCACTATTCTACATGCTGCAGAAACGCATCATCGATTTGGTGTGCTTGTTCAAGCTGCGTCTACCCATGTACACTAAAGAGGACCTTTACTTCTCCGGTGTGAAGATCGACAATGTAGTGGTTGACAAGCTCGTCACTTACTTTGATGACTATCTAATGGACATGACCAACGCCGTGGTAATGACTGAAGAGGAAATGAAAAAGACCAAAACTGACATGAAATTCTTTGTTCGCAAGCGCCGTCTCAATCACCAGCCGTTCAAGGTCACCCTCGACGTATTATCTGACAAGACAGTCGACTGTGTCGTAAGGATGTTCCTCGGACCGAAAAAGGACAACATGAGACGTCTTATTGACATCAACATCAACCGCCTTAACTTCGTTGAATTAGATACCTTCCTATACAAGCTGACCACTGGCAAGAACACAATCGTCAGGAACTCTTATGATATGCACAACCTTGTCCGCGACCGCATGATGACCCGCGATTTGATGAAGAAGGTTGAGTCCATCACCGATATGCGTGACTTCTTAATCAAAGACTTGAGAAACTACCACACCGGTTTCCCCACCAGACTTCTGCTTCCTAAGGGTTGGGTTGGAGGTATGGACATGATGGTCTACATCATTGTGACACCATTGAAACTGGTCGACAACATTGACATTAACATCTTGGACGTGACCCGCAAAGATCTCAAGGTCGACTTCAGGTCAACCGTCCTTCTGGACAAGATGCCTCTTGGCTTCCCCTTCGATCGTCGCATTGATGTTGGAAACTTCTTCACACCTAACATGAAGTTTGTGGATGTAAAGATTTTCCACAAGAAGTTGACGTGCGACATGAAGACCAGGTGGAACCGCTGGGTGCTGAAGAACTACAATAGGGTGGAGTGGACTCCCATCGAGGCAGACACGTACTTCGTGGACACCGACCTTAACATGAAAGTTGACCGCGACGTGAACCTGATTGATGTTTAAATGTGTAACGGACACCGTAGCTGAATAGGCAAGATTCACTGTAATTAATGCAATTTAAAAACCAAAAAATATAATTTTCAAGTATTTAAAATATAACCTATCTCTTATTTCAAACAATCATTTTTCAACCATTCATATCACTCTGAAATTAAGTTTCTACCAGTTACCGTTAGTTTATCTAATAGTTTATAAACTTAAAACAATACAAAAGTCGCCTCTGCTTCTGGCAAAATCCTTGTGTAGTGGAAGATCAGCCACCGTGCTTCTATTTATAATAAAATTTACCTAATATCATGAACGTGACTTGCTACCTTGGTTTATAAATAAAGCCACAAATATCTTGTTTTCATTAAAAAAAAAACCTAGATATTCTGATAAATGCTAATGTAAAACCTCATTGCCATAACCTCTGGGGACCCCCTATGGGTCCCCAGAGGTTATGGCAATGAGGTTTTACAGCAGTTGTATCCTGTGCCATTTATTTTTTCAATTCACGATTATAAAATTTTAAAACAGATGCTTACAAACTTAATGCTTCAAAAATTTCAAAGTACTTAAAAAGTGGCAGGGGATTTTTATACGTATTTATAATTATTATTATTTAAAAGAAATTATTGTGAAAATTGTGTCAATTTGTTTTAGAGTACAGTCTAGTCTGTATTAATTGTGTTTTAATTATTCTAGGTATGCAATAGGTATCTTGGTAGTTTTATAGTAAATGTTAGAGGTCGTTTTTCGAGGTATTGTTGCCCATACGTATTTCCTTGCCTTGGCTGGCACCGACTCCAAAAAGAAGTAAACAATTTTGAATATTTGCAAAATATTAATGTCAAATAAGTTTACCTTTAAATTAAGTTTCTTTACAGGAATTCAATTTTTTATTTTTTACTTTTTAGTGCAGGAACGTTTTTGTTTGTCTTTTTTTGAAGGCGGTTATTTTTTTTGTAAAAAGTTTTTTTTATTTCTAGCCGTTTAGTGTATTTTTTATTATAATATAATGGCAACGTAGTTAATATCTTTTCTACATAGAATATTATTTTGAAGAAGTACCAATATCATACAAGTAGGTACATATTGTGGCTCGCATAAGGTGGCTCGTTCAGATGCCAATGTATACGCTTCTACAACAAAGTTCCAAGCCCCGTTCAAGATCTAAGCCTTAATAAATTCAAATCATTCATTAAACGTAAGTTGTGCCAGAAAGCCTTTTATACCGTTAAGGCTTATATCGAGGACAAAAAGGCTTGGGATTAAGCTGCTTCCAATCTTTACAATATATTGAATGTTTTTGTTTTGTTTTGTTGTTGTTTTTTTTTATATACATTTTGACATTAATGAATTTGATATATGCTATGACATTTGCTTACTTTGTAAAGTATTCTATTATTTTAATTATTGTGAATGTGAAGACTATGTGGGTCATTTTATTTTTTATTTTTCGCTCTGCTCTGTTAGTTTTGTCATGGTCTGGCAGTTTGAGTAATTAATGTGGCCTACCCAAATGTCCTTTCTTTGGTATTGTTCGTCGAACCGTTGAGCTCCTTAAGTTTTGAGTTGAGCTGCACGATTTCTGACATATGCGTGCACTGACTGGACAGGTCCTCTCAATCTGTGTGGTTCTTTCCTCAAAAGACCATCTCAGACATCGACCTACATGGTCTTCATATGATCTGACCAAGATTATGTCTGGACTTTAAAAGAGACTGTGACGTCTGAGTTTGTTTCGGCCTTTCTTCTCAGACTAGTCAGATAGGAAACGCCGACTTCATCTAGTTTTAAAATATGATTGACGTGTAAAAGTGTTTGTACAAACCTACTTACAAAATAAAATCATTTATCATTTATCATTTATTACTGTCTACTTTCTGATCTTTAATTTGATCCCGTAGAGAGATGATAATATGACGCATGAAATACTGTCGATTCTTATAGTTACAATAAAAAAGTTAAATAAATTAATCTTTGGTATAAATTCAACAGACAGGTAAAATTCAAAGACTCCCAACGGAATGTAATCTATTTTAGCATTATTCAATACACACGTGCATAGATAAGCCGGTAAAATACAAAGAGACTGACGCAATTGTTACTTTATAAAACCAATTCAATATAAAAACCTATTTTATCATTATTAGGAACATTCAACACAGGCAAGTTGGAAATACAAAGCGACCAACGCTATTGTTATTTTAATGAGTCATTCAATGTAGGAACCTATTTTATCATTACTAGGAACATTGCACAAGTAAGTCGGTAGGTACCTACATAGCACAAGCATATCGGTGAAACACAAAGCGACCGACGCTATTGTTATTTTCTGACCCATTCATTTCATATTTTTCACCTTATTATATCATTATTATCTAGGAACATTCAAACAAATGACTTGCATTTGAGTAAAAGTAAAAACCACATTAAAAAAAACGCGCCCAGCACACTACCTCATAGGTGGCGTGGAAACGTGTGCATACTACCAAGAATACAATTTTATTTTAGTAAATAATAGAAGCGATTTTTTTTTAAACATTGTAAGCAAAATGCCTTTAATAATTCAGAAGTTGTTTTGTGGACACATTGATGATAACATCAAAACTAGATTTTCAATGGCACCTTGTATTCAGAGTGCATCTCATGACAGTTCTAAGCCCAAATACTGCTAGGATACATTGTTTTATTTTGAAGTTCTCATGCCAACCTTCCACCTTCCAGCTCCATCATCAGATCAGTTCGATAGTAACTTATAGCCAAAGTGCATTTCATGACAATTCTAATAAGCCCAAACACGGCTAGAATACGTTGATTAATTACGGAGTTCCGGTACCTGTCTTCCGGCTCCATCATGATCATCAGATCAGTTCAATGATAACATTTTCAATATAACTATTCAGGATTGTATGTTTATTTGTATTGTCATAGTTGCTTAACTATCTTGATTGTGATATCTATGCGAGTGACAAGTTCCGTTAGCCATATCTGATCTTCTTCACCAGTTCCACTTCATCAAATGTTACTTTTTGACTGTAAACGCTTGATTTCTCGATGAAAATATTAAAATTACTATATAGTTGCCTATAATATTTGAGGAGTTCCCTCGATTCCTCATGGATCCCATCATCAGAACTGGATTTTGAAAAAAATGGGACCAATCTGGAAGCATATCCTTTAGGGTTAAAAAAAAATTTTGCAAATCGATCGATAAACAACGGAGTTCTGAGGTAATAAACATAAAAAAAAAAAATAAAAAAAAAAAAAAAAAAAAAAAAAAAATACAACCGAATTGAGAACCTCCTCCTTTTTTTGAAGTCGGTTAAAATGATAAAATAGGACTCTCAAAATCTCGAGACAATTAAAGCGTCTTTATTTGTTTTTTGCCTTCAATAATAAACTCTGTGTCTAGAGTTAAGCTGCTATTGTCAAGGGAAATATTCTAGTGAGATATGTATACTCTATGGCTATACTAATTATAAAGCTGAAGAGTTGGTTTGTTGTTGTTGTTTTGTTTGTTTGAAAGCAGAGATGCTTTCAAACAAACTACCAGTCGGAGTTGAAAAAATGTTTTTGCATTAGAAAGCCCAATTCTTGAGGAAGTCTAATTAAGGCTATTGGACATCACGCCAGGACCCTTAGGAGCCGAGCAATAAGAAAAAAAGTCAGAAAGAACGCTAAGCGAAAACGAAGCAATAAATGATAAATAAATAAATAAATGATAAATGATTTTATTTTGTAAGTAGGTTTGTACAAACACTTTTACACATCAATCATATTTTAAAACTAGATGAGGTCAATAGCGCGGGCGGGCGATGCGATGCGACGGGGTTGGTCGTGGGTACAAGCAATATTACGCGGGCGAAGTCGCGGACAGGAACTTGTTTAAGATATTGCTTTACAATTTAACGATGCCGATGGCCTATCACTACTGACTATACCATCTGAGGAGTAATTCTCGTAATTTTAAGAACGTTCACAGTCTGATCTCAGTCTCAATCTGTCAAAAATACGTCTAATTTTCCTATATTTTGACAAGTTTTTGACATTTGTTTGTCGCCGAGATGAGACTGCGACTAGATTAAATTACGGGAATTAACTGATTTTAACTTTAGTTTAAATCTTATAGCGTTTATCTTTTTACTAGCTGCGCCTCGCGGTTTCACCCGCGTAACTTTCGATCCCGTGGGAATTTCGGGATAAAAAGTATCCTATGTGTTAATGCTGGTTATAAACCATCTGTGTGCGTCATCCAAATCCATTCAGTAGTTTTTTAGTGGAAGAGTAACAAACATCCATCCATCCATACATACAAACTTACTTTATATTCATACAAACTTTCGCGTTTATAATATAAGTAGGAAGAATAATAGGATTATGTTAGTCTAAAATGTATTTAAATGATACTAAATTGAAACGAAAAATCAGAGCGTATTATTGTTATGATTACTATTTAAATGATGCATACAGCAAAGATACCGTTTAGTTTTACAAAATTTTGGCGCTAAAACAAATTCTGTTAAAAACCTTAAATCTTAAATGTTTATAAACACAAGTTCAAACAGAATCATTAGAGAGTATTAGAAACGTGAAGTCTACTCAGCTTCGATTCCATTTACCTGGCAACCATAAGGCCACGTCCTAATCAAAACGACCGTCGCGCGCCGACGCCACCGCCGTGTTCACTTTGTTGTGCGAAGACGTGATCGCGCTGACAGAGCGCGCCTTCCGATTCCGGTCCATATAAACGTGATGATTGCGTATACGCGCGACCGATCGCTTTAGTTAGGACGCAGTGTAACGCTTTCACTTTAAAAAAGTTTGATACAGAATTATTAAAACCTTTTGTTAAGATTTTATAACAGTATCTTAACTTAGAAGACTCAATTTTAAAATTCTAAGACAGTGTTTTTAATAATGAAATGAACACTAAGTAATTCAATACTTTAACTTTCTCACAGAAAGCTTTCTTTGAAAATAAAGCTATTTTCCTGTTCTAAGCTATTTCCTTTGATGAATATTAAATACCACCGTTACTTACTTGAAATGAGATTTTAATATTTTAGTCGTATTTAATCATCATCGCCGTCGAGGTAGACTACGGCGAAGGTGGTGTGACGATCTAATAACGTTTGCAGCTCCAACATGGCCAGAGATCGCACAAGGTATGGCAGAAAAAGGAAGGCCATTGGCCAACAGTGGGAAACTAATAGGATAACAAAAAAAAAGTCGTTCTTATACATTGATTAACAGCGTATGTATAATGATTTCTATAAAATACTATAAAAAACTCTGCTACAATCTGTTATTGATGTGTATCTAAAGCCGTGTGTCCCGCGCGTGTTTTTTCAAATATTACACAAAAACCTTACACATAAACATTTGTTTTCACACACAAGCTGTCTCCTGCGTATTAAAATATTTTTAGATCATTGTCAACTGTTCACAAGACAATATAACCTCAAAACCTGTACTGTCAGTTGGAATTAAGCTTTCAAAATGCTAAATGCGCGTGGTGTGCGTAACCGGTTGCAAATGAAACTTACCCTTCCTGTCTTCACCCGCGCGGGGAATGTTTTCCAAGCAGCTCAGAAAACAAAAATATCGTGTTTTCATACACAAATATGCATGGTCACGCTTTCGTTTTAATGTTTTTGTGTAATGTTCCGAAAAAACACGCGTAGGGGACACGGCTTAAGTTGTTCAACTTAGTACCTAATTTATTAGGTATTTTTTTAAGTTTTATAATATCTACGTAAGTCACGAAACTAATACCTCGTAATGGCAGTCTGAACATTTTTAAACATTATTAGTTATCATTAGGTATCGATATTCTATAAATAAAAGGTCATAAGTGAACGCACTCTCAGGTTTTTATCTAGAGAATAACATTCAGGTGCATATGTACTGTATTGATACAATGTATAATCAGTCGTGTTTGTGAAGTCATGTCTGTAGCACTTACATACCTATTTGGTTTCATTATTACAATATTTTCTTAAAAGCTTCTACACGATGGTGCAGCACCACTCGCAATCACTAGACTTCACCAAGCTTTCACCCGGGTTAGTATTACAGAATAGCATTGTTTATTTGACATAATAGCCAACCTCACCTTATAAAAGCTATTATTTAAGCAACTTTTAGAAGCTATGAAGTTTCACTACAGTCTCTTAAAACACTGTTCTGTGAGATTTAATAAAAGTTGTTGCATGATAAGCGAAATGACCATAAACTGGTTATTAATCCTATTGAATGACTATCTCTATGAAATATCAGTCATTATGATTATATGAACTTGGAGGGGCTTGTGGTTAAGTAATAATAGCCGCACAGTTGGTTGGTCCGTGGATGGGTGACCATCTTCACATTACAAGACCCTTCATGCCTCGGAAAGCACGTTAAGCTGTTGGTCCCGGCTGTCATTCGTGGATCTTTGACAATCGTTACGGGTCGCCAGTAACCCGACAATCTGACAACCCGTCTTAACGTATCGTATTACCCAGAAACTGGGTTGTGTTGTGGAGGTCAGATAGGCAGTCACTCCATGTAAAATACTGGTATTCAGCTGCATCCGGTTAGGATGGAAGCCAACCCCAACATAGTTGGGGAAAGGCTTATCAGATGATGGTGATTTTATGAACTTAGAGGGTTGTATAACCGATTATAATTCTGTAAATACATACTTGTTACGGCCGCGAATCATATTTTGTTCAAGATCCAACCTGACACCGATCTGCAAATTGCAAAAAACGGAAGAAAATTTGAATTTCACGGGCTACCCTGACGCTTCCCCTTTAATGACAGCAGAGAGGTTGTCACATTTTATAAAAATGTTTTTAAGTGAACCCATTTAAAAGTTAATGTACATCGAAATGAGAATAATTAACGATTTAGTACGTTTATGAGTTGTAAGAAGAGTATTTACATAAAGGATAATTATGTGGCATAATCACGGCAGCCATTAAAATATGACACCGGATCCGTTTTGCGTCTTTTGCCCGCGTGATAGAACTTTTTAACTTCATCCAAAGTAATGGCCTAGTTATTTTCAGACTTGTCTGGGAACTGGAAAATGTAAAGAAAAAATTAGTCTCATTGTAATTCTATCCAAGGCCAGGTCTGGAAAGAGATTGATTTCAAACGGACGTTTAAGGTACCTATTATTAAATAAAGCGTTTTATTTTTAAGTCCAAGATCGGCACAAGAAACCGCTTTAGCTAAATACACTACCCTACGGGGCCATTAAAAGCATTATCCTCGCAATTCTGTATTATTCCCCGCGGACTTTTACCACGTGCAAACCACGTCAATATCGTGTCTTGTTAACGGCAAGGAACCGAAATGTCAACCGTACGGACAACATGTATTTTGACAGTTCAAAATCACGCCATTCTGTCATAGAGAATTCGTTAGCAGATGTCGTGATTAACTAAGGAATTGACGTAATTTCGAAGTAAGGAATCGTTAAGTGGTCATAGTGAATTAGGACCCAGGGGTAACTGGATACAAATTCCGAAAATATCAGAAGACCAATTCTCGTATTTTAAAACGTTCAAAATCTAGTCGCAGTCTCATCTCGGCGACAAACAAATGTCAAAAACTTGTCAAAATGTATGGAAATTAGAGGTATTTTTGACAGATTGAGACTGAGATCAGACTGTGAACGTTCTTAAAATTACGAGAATTGCCCCTCAGTAATTAAACAGACACTTGTCAAAGATTTTTAATATTTTTGAATAAAAAGGAGGTTTCATAACCTCCTACTCTATCTTCCTAATGAACCTTAGTTCTGAATATATGGCATAATACAACTACGGATTTGTATGGCTATAAGCTTCTAGAAAAATATCGAGAAAAGACCTGTTTAACTCTTGATTATTGTTATGGTTGCCCATATTTTGTCTAACACGCGTCTAATGCGAGTTCTTAGTAGTTTTATAACAAGCCCTATTCCAAGAAGGAGGGTAGTTTTCAACATGTAGCCCCCTTATTTATTTTATTGGCTCTGGGGAAACCGGAATATGTCCTGGTAATAGAAAAAAGATGAGAAAAGTCTAACGGAGTAAGCACTGAACCATTTCAAGTTTTAACTTAATTGTTAACATTGAGTGTTTTTTTTTTACTTTAAAGAATTAATAAAAAAGTCTACCAATGCTGAATCTAGACCTCTCCTTAGTAATTTTGGACAGTTCTAAGCTTCATGCACGTAATAAGTACTAACCAACTTAACCAATTATAATAGCACTCTAGTACTGGACATACATAAATGCTGAGCGATGGCCGTTTTGCGTGGATGTGACGCATGTTTTCCACCAACTTGTTATTTTTTTTGTGTTTGTGTTCTTTTTATACGTCATGTTTACCGCAAATAAATGGCTTTTCTTTCTTTCTTATTATAGGCACCACTGCGCCATATTAGCCGTAGACCGTGTTCTTGAATGGGAACCGCGAATCGGCAAATGTTAGGTAGGACACCCTCAGGCTAGGTGAAGCGACGATCCTCGCAGGGCGGCTGGTAGCAGTTGAATGAGAGTTGCCGAGAATCAAACTGAATGGCGTGAAATTTGAGAGGCCTATGTCCAGCAGTGGACTGCCGTATGCTGATGATGATGAGGTACCACTAAGAAAAACAAAAACCAAAAAAACAGGTTAAGAGCACCACTTCACGGCTACATTTCACCTAAGGTGACGACGATTTTATAATTTTCGATAAGCATTAAAATAATAATAGAGATATTATGAAATATTGAGTACCATTATCGACAACACGAAACGCACCTACGTCACTGTGACGTCAATGCTTCAAACTGGCAACTGTCAATTGCAATAAACTGTAGGGATGGGAGAAATAAAACGTTTCATGAAACGTTCTTTAGAATTTGTTTGTTATCATTTCATTGTCGAGGCAATATGGCGTGCTCGTGACAGTTAAAGGAATGAGAAAAAGTTGGGTGCTTGAGTATGAGATCGCAATTTAAACTACGAGAAAATTCAACGACTCGGTATTGTTTTATATTATTGGGTTCGCTTTTTACGAATTTTAATTTAAAAAAAACAAAAGACCTTTGCGTAATAGGTTCTATTTATAGAAAACATTTTTCAATTCCCAAATATTATTTTCTCAAAGTTATTTTTCGTGCGTAAAGCAGCGGAATGCTTGTCGTGCGGAAACTAATTTATCAAATAACTTCTCGAAGCTATTACTCATTGATTTGTATTACGAGATACACTTCGTTCTAGTAGTCATATTGACTATTTGAGATCCTAATTTGACGCAACAACAGTTAAGTCTGTCGTTTATCACCCGTTTTCTAATGAATTATTTCAGTTCAATAAAGTGAGCATAGTATTTTTTCGAATATTCATAGGTAATATTTTTTGGGAAATTGTAAACGGGTTTTCCCCACGCACTTAACAGGGCAACGACTTCACACTTCATGTTAGCCCTTATTTTGAAAGGAAGGAAAACTTTATTAATTTGTGGAACCCAAATTAAAAACTTTCGAGGGAAAGCCTCGAAAGTTTTTAATTTGGGTTTCGTTGTTTTCTAAGAAACAGGGAAATAAACAACTAAGGAAATAAAGCGAATGAAACTACCAAAATACCAAGTAAATTATCATAATAATACCATCGGTTTAGGAAGTGTGAACTTGAAAAGGACATGGTAGACACTGGACGGTGATGGTGGGTGTGTTATGAATGTCTTAATAAGTGTAAGTGTTAGCCTATAATTGCCTTGTTAAATTGAACCTGGATTTCAACATAAGCGTTCATTAATGCTCAAGAGAATTTACTTGACTATTGTTGTGTGGAAGTTATGTGCACGAGCGTTGCATTTCCAATAACTAAGAGTATAAAGAGTAAAATGGAAGATAAAATAATTTACGGTAAGTGTACATGCTTTTAAAAGGTGGTATACTCTCACACGTTTCATGGGTTTTTTATAGGCCGATAATGTATTGAATATTGTGATGGGCGTCGCAAAAAAGACCGAATGCTTTTATAAGATCCGCCTCGCTCGTTTCATTTTGTAATAATAAATACCTATGAGGTTCCTCTCTCTGGAGTCCTGACCGTCGGTAGCTTAACCCTGTTCCCGATACCGGTGGGCTACAATTTTTATATTTCTGTTTATAAAAATATTAAAAAATGTAATTTATAAGTATTTCAATAAAATAAATAAAGTAAGTACCTACGTAGGTGTATTTGTATTTTCCACAGTTACTCCATTTATTAAGCACTATTTAAAAAGCTCTGTATGATAATCCCTCAGGCTCTTTGTTATGAAATACGTTACAGGCTTTAGAGGAAGAAGAAGTAAGGAAGAAGCACCACCAACGCAAGCTCTAATTATTAGCCTAACGTTCTGTTGAAGTTTAAATTATTAGCGGTCCCCCGACGGGACAACATTTAATCAAAAAATTTTATAGGTAGGTACTTACGTAGGGTCATAATTTCCGGGTTATTTTTTTCTTTTTATAGGGTTTCACTTTTTTCAATTTGTGGCTATTTTTTCAATAGTTTTTTTAAAAAAATTTTTAGGCTTTTTACATTCATACTATTTTTATTATTATTTTGTGTCGGGGGTTTTTTAAATTTAGGGACTCCTTATTATTTAATTTCTTTTATTTTCTTGCGTTTTAAGATTCAGGTAATTTGATGTTTAGTCAGGTTTTTTGTAATTAGCCTTTTGTGGTGGTGGCCATCTTGGATTTGAAATTTATCATAGTGTATAGTATTGTACTAGTCAAGCCCTTTCATTTGATATCCTTATTGAGGGAGTTGTGAAAAAATAATTATGTTATCCGCCATTTTGTGGCGGCGGCCATCTTGGACCGATTTACATCAAACATAGCTAAGGACACTCCCGACAAATTCACCTTTCAAACAAAAAAAAAATCAAAATCGGTTCATCCGTTCGGGAGCTACGATGACAGACATACACACACATACACCCCCCCCCCACACACACCCAGACACGTCAAACTTATAACACCCCGTCGTTTTTGCGTCGGGGGTTAAAAACCACCCACGTTGTCGACATTTGAAAATTGCTTGAACTTACCTACTTGTACAATTTGTACAAACTTGGGTTAAGGGTATGAACGCCTACGCTTGGCCAAATATTTGGGCATTAGGCTCATAATGTTTCTGGATATAAAACATGTTAAATGCTGTGTGAAATTGGGCGGGTTGGAAATTACCTTCCGTAAATGTTCCGCTTGCGGTGAAGTAGGTATTAAACATTCCTGTTATTGAAAAACAAACAGAGCCCTGTTTGCGTAGCGGAAGTAGTATTTCCCAGAAAACCTACTTATGCGTATAAGAGAAATATAGTAACTGCAGTTCAGAAAAGTTAAATGAATAAATGGGTCTAATAAATGAATTGGAATTTTAATAACGTTTTCATTGTTGTACAATTTTTTTTTTGAGGTGCTTGTGAATCAATGATTACACCCAAGCGTGTTGATTGAAGTTTGAGCTACGCTTGCCGCGGACGGTTGCTTCGGAAACCACGTTAAACCTTTGGTCCGGGCTATCATTCGTTAATCTTTGACAGTCGTAACGGGTAGTCAGAAGCCCAAAAGCCTGACATCCAGGTTCACCAAGGGGTATAGTCGTGTCACCCAGTAACTAGGCTGTGGACGTTAGATAGGCAGTCGCTCCATGTAAAATACTGGTATTCAGCTGCATCCGATTAGACCTGAAGTCAAAAGGCAATTCCCTCCCTAGTATTGCCTAGAATTGCCTTTTGACTTTTGAAGCAGATTGTAAATACTTCCGTCTAACTAAGTTTCATCCGACAGATTATAATAATATATCGTGACTTCAAGTAGGTATTCTGTACTAAGCACAAACAGGTCCTAAGTTATACCATCTTGATTTAAACTTTCTATCCACGTTGCACGAGTATTTTATACTTAGCGTCTCAGATGGAATTTAATGCTCTAGTTTTTCTTCACGATTAAGTTTAGAAAGTGTGATAAAAGGGAGACAATAATAATGTCCCGCTTTTTAAGCTTCGGGTTGAGAATTTGAAACATTACCAAGACTTAGAAAACCATGCCATCCATGATCATCTGCCTAGCCTTTTCCCAACGGCAGTGGCCCAATGGTCGGCTTCCAGTCTAACCGGATTCAGCTTCATCATGTCATGCCATATCTTACAAAAATCATGACATAGGAAATTCTGAATTTATTGGGTTTGGAATTCCCTTGACACCGTGAGTGTGATGATCAATGTTTGTTCCTTCTTTACTTTGAAACTCCGTATTTTTTGTTTATTTCAACAGAATTTAAAAAAAGGGCTGTGAGAAAATAATTTAGCCTCAAGATGGTGATTTATACTTTTGGGGTCGAAAACGCGTGTAGGCGTAAAAGTGGCTATTTATTAAACCAACGGACACTTCAAAAATGTAGGGTAACCACGCAAGTCATAGAAAACATTGAAATTATAGCGCTTAAAATATTATTATTAAAATTGTAAGTTATGTCCAGATCCAGACTGCTAAATGATTAGGCCTTGGTTGTATACAGATATGATAAATTGTCATGTTAAAATAATAAAACCTCTGAAAAATAAGTAATTTTATTAACTGAATGAATGATGCTTTCGGTATAATATTTTATCTTAGATAGGTAATACCTTACTGTTAGTTTAAAAAAAACTTTTTTACAAAAAAAAGCCTAATAACATTAATTTCGGAAGTCAGTGTCAAAAACCGAAAATGCGGAACCAACGACACCGACTTCCGAAATTTAAGTTATTTTTCAGTTTGTAGTCTTTTTTTGGAAGTTGGTCACTTTTTAGTTGTACCTACTACCTACCCCACGCAAATTTATATACATAATATATACTTGCAAGATTAGAGGTACCCCAATAACAACTTTGACAAAAAACTAGGGTGTACCGTGGTATACTGAACACATCTGCGTACCCCCTTAGAGGGTCCAGGCGTGATGTTATGTTGTGTGATTGCGTAAACAATGCATGCATATGCGATAACAACAATCACGGTTGATTTGCTGGCATGTATTGAAGAGTTCCATTGTCTGTCTCCGAAACTCATCATCAGATCTTTACGAAATTTCAATGGGGCCATTTCGAAATAAACCTCTTTCGAAAAAAAAAAATAATTTTGCAAATCCGTTCATAAATGACGAAGTTATACCTCCTGAACATACATAAAAAAAATTATAAACATCAGAATTGAGAACCTCCTCCTTTTTCTGAAGTCGGTTAATAATAAATGAATATTAGGTATACTGCAAACTAGTTTGTCGACTGTACATCAAGATCATTGAATTATCCTGCAGCACAGCCAAACAGACCCTTAGCAGTTTAACAAATTTCATTCCAATAATAGTAAACCGCTTTAATATGAACCGTTAAATCGTAGAACATCAAGTTTAATAACTCCTTATAGGGTAATACTGTAATAGTGATGCTTTTAGTTACAAACTTGTAGGTAGCTGGTTGTTTCACTTCGGGGTCCCATTACAAACTTTTGCCATTGCGATTTGGGGCTTCTTGCGAGAAATGTGGGTAGAGACTTACAGGAGAGTGCTACTTAGGTATATGTCTGTTGCATGAGATCTGGTACTCTCAAGTTACCAAATAAATACGTACATGTAGGAGATGAAGAAGGTCTTATTTTGAGGTTTCCTTACAAATTATATTATTTATTTAATTTAGGTGTAGGTGCATCGTCCAGTCCGCGTGCAAGTGAAAATTAGTTTTATGTTGTTCGCATTGAACCACCTACTTAAATTTATCGATGCTTAAATTGCGATGAATTCATCGATGGTACACGTTTGCGTAATGCTTAACGTATTACTTTTCACTCGTGAATTAAATATTCCCAAGAATAGCTTGGACATGAACATAGCATAGCGGTGCAATGCGCGGTCGAGTACGGTCGCGTTTGCGCTGCACAGTACGAATATTATATTCGCGAATTGCGCAGCTATAGCCGCTGCCCGTTTTCCGCTAAGAGTTCCCAAACTGTCATAGCCAACGAAGTATTGGCATTCATCAAACATGCTATCGACTACATGGACGAGATCAGCATCTTGCAGATCTGCAAGTCATCGTACAAGGAGGAAGAGATTAGCAGTGCCAAGTTGCTGCTGTTCACAACGCTCGGCAAAGTCAGCCAGATGCCGTCTCGTCGAAGGAACGGTACAGAGAAGAGCCTCCAGGACATCATAACGCTGATGAAGGAGACCGACCCGGACGACGTGCCTGAATTCGTGGCGAAGGATCTGCACGAGCTGCCTCCCGTCACGTTCGATCACGTAGACGTCACCAGGCTGCTGAAGGACATTACATTCCTAAAGCAAAGCCAGGCCGGGATGCAGCATAAGCTGGAGGTGTCCAACAACACCACCAGTGATCTACGGGCAGAAGTAGTGCTCTTGCGCAACGCAATTCCTGCAAGTAGGTCACCTACCAACGCTGACGCTTGCAACACGCATCGCGGTGCACAAGACGCCTCCATCTGCAGTTTCGAGTAGGCGGGCTCAAATGCGTCACCAACTGCCGAGAATACATGCGTTGCAACGCGTGCCGTGGCCGTCCCTGCCTCGACACAGGTGGAGACAGTGACGTGTCTACACACGTCGCTGTCTGTCGAACCTACGTTCGTCGACCCCCAAACGAGCCTACGCAGTAATAGTAGCCGCTAACAAGCCTGCTGAGTCGCAAAGCTCGCAGGTAAAACTAGCGGGAAAACCAAAAAGGGGTAAACGGAGCGGGTCGAAACCCAACAAGGTTTTGAAAAGGCAGGGTCCAGAGAAGAACACGTGTGACAAGGATGGTTTCATCAAGGTGGAGATGAAGAAGAAGCCTCCTTGCCAGAACCAGTGCGGCACCGCGCAGGCAGTACTCAACATGCTGCTGCGTCCAGAAATCCCGACGACGCAGTTGTAGTACGTGTCCAGACTGCACCACTCCACGAAGGTTGGGGAGATCGTGGAGTACATGCGTGTGAAGACCAACTAGACTTTGAGGGTCGAGAAGTTGGAGTAGCGTAACAACAAGAACTTCAAGTCGTTCGTGGTGCGTGTTCCGACACATCATCTCGAGAAGTTCTTCAAGGAAGAGTTCTGGCCGAAGGGTGTTGTGTACCGCCGGTTTCGTGGCCGGCTACATGACATCAGTCAGCGAAACACGACGCAGACACTTCGTGTGCGTTAGTTAGTTTTTAGTGTAATTATAAGGTTGTATGTATTTATAGTATTTTTAAGTTATATTAATATTGTATTGTATGTGTTTATATGGGCCTTGATGCCTGAAATAAATGGATAAATAAATTAAACACCAAAATACACACAAAATTAACATATATAATATAACGCAGGATAGTTTTTACCAGAAGTGGTTATCGTTTAAGTGGTTCAGCAGCCTGGCTATCTTCAGGATTGTACCGGAATATAGCAGTTCATCGTAGACGTGGTACGACAGCGGCTGCCATCACATCATCTGTCATCAGAAGACAGCGGTCATGAAACTACTGCAGCACTGACGCTACGTGACGGTGACGCCCTGCTAAAGTGACAGTAATCTTATAATTTAACATAATTTGTAATGGCAATCATGATATCATTTGGTTTTAATACGTTTATATATTTTACTTATCTTCTTGAGAGATTCTTTTATAGTTTGTGAATGTTCTTGTTCTTCTTCATGTCGCTGGCACGACTGTATTTCAAATCTTGTTTTCCCAAAACTTTGCCACTTCCACGGCGTTGTCAGTGGCAGCGCAGAGGTCACTTTGACTGCATGTTTTGGGACATAGAGGGCAGGATAGGAGGTTTGTGAATGTGAAAACGTTAAAGGCCTTGTAGACTGTAGATCATTTTCTATTTTATTTAGTACCTGGTACTTGACCTACACTATCTTCCCATACCTATTATTACTGTAATTTGAAAACATTGCAAAAGCCAATTATTTTTAAAAGAGTAGGTAACTATAGTGTTTTTGCCGGCTCTTTGCCATAGGAAACGACTAATTGGAACCGTGCACTTAGCTTCTGACGTTTCATAAGTGCCCAGTTAGGTTTATTTGAAATATAATAATTTGATTTTGAGTCACTCATATCCGACCTCTTCGGTGATCCAGTAACGTCATAACAAAACAAAAAGGCGCCACTTAGTAGTAAGTACACACACTGATACTGTGTGGTTGTCTAAGCATATACAATTTGACCTAGATATTAAGTTTCTCTCGAAGCTTGGATGCTCTTCAAACTTTACCAAGTTTCGCCAAATTTCAACACAAGACATTATAGGGCTATTCACATGCACCCAAGTTATTCGATAATCCAATACAAAGGTTTAATAGCTACTTTTATGTCGGAAATATGTTCCAGTAGAACTTTGAAATAAATGACATTAATGTGAATTTGTTGAACAAAAAGACGGCCAAGTGCATCGCAAGCCTTACTCGCACACGAAGTGTTCTGTACCACAAGGCAGAAAAAATCGAAAAAAACACGTATGACACACTTTAATTTTTAAGTATGTTGTCATAGCGGGCATAGTAGTACACACTCTGTGAAAATGTCAAGTGTCTAACTATTATAGTTCAATAGATACAGTTTTGGGAAAGGAACGCTAAAAGAATTCTATGATTTTGAGATTCAGAATACCAGAATGGAGCCCCAATTAAAGGAGGAAACAAATGAATGCTTTAAGTTTGGAGCAGCTGTTCCATTGTTTTGTCAAGCCATATTTTGAAATGGTTCTTTTTTTTTTGATAACTATCTTTTAAGTCACATTGACTGTGATTTTGCATCATTGTCCAAATCACAGTGATCTTTACTCTCATTATAATAAGGTTGCTGTTGGATTGCTGCCATTAATAAGTCTGCCACAATGAGGTTGCTGTAGTCAGAGATAAAATAACTGTGGTCTTTTGATAAAGATATCTAACACCAACAGTCCGTTCAAGTTGGTTTCGATAGTACTGACAATATTCATTGTGCAGCAGCTCTCGGTCGGGGATCTTGACAAGCCTGTCAAAATCATTGTGATTTTTATTTTCGTCAATAAGGTTGCTATTGGGTTGCTGCTTACAAGGTAAAATAGCTGTTAACGGACTGCAGGTGTTAGATACCTTTATCAACAGACCGAAATATTGATTAGGTACCCAAGCGTCAAGTAGGTATCGGTGGTACTGACAATTTTCATTGTGCATCAGCTGTCGGTCGGGGATCTTGACGAGTGCCATTAATTACGTCTGGTGCGATTACTTATTCGTCTTCGGAGTCACGGAATTAATTGATATGCTTGACAAGCGGATTAGTGTTCGAAGTACGTAAGTAATTATGTTGGTATTGCAAACAGGATTAGGCGTCTAAGTATTGCTGTTACATACTCCGTGAACATAATCTAGGTATTATATTTAATATTATTCCCTTGAAACACATACATACACAACATATTATTGTGATTTAAAAGAGTGTCCATGGAGTTTCTTGCCCGTTCTTCTCCATAGATACCTACTACGCTTTGGAATAAGCAACTAGCTTCGTCTTTTTGACTGACCGACCCTTGACAATTCAAAAGTGCCTGTAATTGGTTTAGTTGAAATAAATCGTATGAGGTGAGTTGACAAACTTTAATGTGGCGTCAAATAATAAAATATATAAATAATAAAAGAAAATAATAAAAATAATAATTAATGTTGACAGTAAATAATGAAAATGTAAATGTACATAAGTGTGTGTGTATGTATAATGTTGTTGTAATTATTATTTTTGTTTGTTGTAGTTGTTGTTTATTGTTGTTGGCAGCTCCTTATGAGCAGTGGTTGCCCAGTGGTAACGGCCGAGACTTACGAATTGTTGGTAGGTGGTCAGTAGGTTCGAAACCATTCAGGAGCTTTACTTTGTGTAAATTATTTAATCACCACTGCTCTCAAAACGGTGAAGGAAAACATCGTGAGGAAACCGGCATGTCCTAGAACCAAAAAATCGAAGACATGTGACATCCACCAACACGCACTGGCCCCGCGTGGTGGATTTCAGCCCACTCCTTCTCATAGAGAGGAGGCCTGTGTCCCAGCAGTGGGAATATTATAGACTGATTATCCTACAGCTCACTGAAAGGGAGGACGTGTTAGTCTTATCTAATCTTAACCGGATACAACTGAATACGAGTATTATACCATGGAGCAACTGCCTACTCACCACTACAACCCAGTTACTGGGTAATACGATACCCCTTGTAAGACTGGTTGTCAGACTTTCGGGCTTCCTACGACCCGTAACGATTGTCAAAGGTACAGAGTTGACAGCCAGGACCAACGACGTGCTTTCCGAGGCACGGAGGGGTGTCGATATATAAAGATAGTCACCCATCCACGAACCAACAGCAGCAAGCGTAGCCTTAACCAAAGGGGCAATTCTCATAATTTTAAGAACGTTCATAGTTTGAACTCAGTCTCAATCTGCCAAAAATACCTCTTACTTCCCTACATTTATGAACGATATTATGAACGTTTTTAATTACGAGAATTGGTCTTCTGCGGCCGTGCGGCTGTTATTATTTAGGTACGAGCCCCTGAATACTAATAATTATGGGAAAAAAAAAACAATCTAAGAAATCACCATGCAACCAAAAACATCAACGAACAAAAACTTCAATACTTCAGAGTGCCAACGTAAAACTCCCTAACATTGAAAGTATCAAATGACCGCGGAATGAAAACGTGAATCGTCCTCCACAAAGGGATCGTTTGCAAAGATTGGTCGGCCGATAAATGAGAAACTGGATAAACGTCGCTCTCAGTGAGACAACAGTAATTCTTTCAGATACAGATGTTGCGTAGGTGCCTAATCAATGCCTTAAAAGATTAGGATTAGGTAATCTCATGTTTTGTCACGAAGAGAATTTGTTCAAAAGTACCTTTTAGTAAGAAGAATTTGTAGGTATGTACAGACGCCAGCACATCAAGCTACTACAATCTGTCAAATTTCTTTAATAGATTTTCAACTTTATCGCTGAAGTATTAAGGTTCAAGGTTGATTGGGAAAATTTGACAGTTTCGGGTATCTTGACCTGCTGGTGTCTGTACTTAATCACTATTATTGGTTTATTTTTCCACTCTGCAATTAGCATTTTGGTTTTGTTTTGATTGTTGTTGTTTTGTTGTCATCTGCCAGTGTCGCGAGCGCATCACTGATTAATTCGTATTGTCAATGTCAATTAATGTGTGGTTGAATTATTGACAATTAATTATATGCTCGGGTAAGAGGCTTTTGACTACGTTGAATGTGTATATTTTATGTCTTTTTTTTGTTATGTGCGTTTTATTTTGCAGAATAAACAATTTTTCTTTCTTTTTTTTTTACTTATGTAATTTCCTACGTTCTGCATTGCTGCGTAGGTTTACATTGTTGAAATCCGACTTTACTAATAGGTTAGTACCTACTTAACTCTTCTATAAATATTCATTTCGTTTTGTGACATGTACATCCTACCAGCCATCTGATAAAAGTACCTACCTACTAAGTACCAGGTATTACATTACATACATTACATTATTTAAACATGAACAGCACTCGTACTTTTTAAAGATTGAAATAAATAAATTAGTAATGTCGTCTATAAAGGGAATTTCTTGACTTTATTAACACAAATTCTCGTCGTTTGATGTAAATGATGCTCTTGAGTGTTTAATTATTATTTTTAGACTTTTCGTTCTAAGATTTTGTTTTCTACTAAGGATGAGCCATTTTCCAACGTATAGTTGTACAGACGCCAGCACATCAAGCTACTACAATCTGTCAAATTTCTTTAATAGATTTTCAACTTTATCGCTAAAGCATTAAGGTTCAAGGTGGATTGGGAAAATTTGACAGTTTCGGGTAGCTTGACCTGCTGGCGTCTGTACGTATATTGTAGTTTTCCAACGTAATTTATGTAGGTAGCAATATAAGTTTGATGTAAGCCAAATTAACAATGAAAGTCAGTATTAATATATTGACTTTCAGTCAAATCAAAATAATACCGTGCAAAAATTGTAGTTTATTAGGATGTCACCAAAATTTGCCCAAACGAATTACCGAGGTACACTTGGTGGCATAAAATACACTAGATTACTCTAAATAATATTGCATTTTTATATTTTTGTTATGGTTAGGGGACGAGAGTAATATATAACTTTTAACATAATTATAAGCACGCCATTTTGCATCTCTATCATCGGCACAAGCACTACGTTACTTATTTTAAAAAAAACTGTCAAGTTGACAGCTGTCTGCTTCAGGCACTGTTGTTTGACGTTTGTTTCGTTTCGAATTCAATCAATCTCAATTATATATATAATGGTGGCGGGATCGTCCGAAAGGGTTACCGCTGCCCTGGAACATAAAGGGCTAAGGAAGGAACACGGGTGGGTTTTAGTCAGTAGGAGTCTGACACTCCCTTCTGCTCCACCCAGAGCGGGAGGAGTCATTTGATGATTTCCAATCCTCAAAAAAATAAAAATAATTATATATATAATGATTCTATTGTAAAGATGTATATAACGCAGAAACGAACGGAATGACATGTGAATGATATTTACGCAATAATGTCAACCCGAGTGTCAACCAAATGTAACTTAATTGTAAGTACATGCAAAGTTGCCGCATGTTTTAACTGTGTTACAGGTTATTAAAATAACAAAAGTAATTTATTACATAGTTTTAAATTATTTAAGGATAAAAATACAATTAGTTTCGAATTCCTATATTTTTCCTCTACGATTCGGTGCACGTGTACACACGGCTACACGTCAAGCTATACAAAACCAGTTTGTCTTGGCCTCACTTTGTATGATATTTTCTCACAATGAACGGTCAGCCAATACTGGTTTTGCATAGCTTGATGTGTAGCCGTGTGTACCTCGAGGTACATATTTGGGCAAAGTTGTATGGGCTTTTGTTAACCTCCTTTACGTATTAGTATCACACGATTGTTTTAATACCTAGTTATGTCTAGTTTCATACAGTAGGTACTTTATTTAAACTCATGTAATTTTATCAAAGCACAATAAATAATAACGTAAATGTGGCGCCCAAAGCCAAAATTACAACGCGAGGGTAAGCCGCCACAGCAGCATCAACCGCAGATAACACCAAGGGGCCGTCTCCACGAGCGACAGAATCGCGGCGATATTATCGTCATGGCACGTATTACTATACACTCTCTTAGAATGTGTCTACACGGAGATAACATCGCGGCGAGAATTAAATGGCACGGCGAGACTATCGCCGCGATTTTCTCGCCCGTTGAGATGGCGCCTAATGGCCTTAGCACACTTCCACCGCAAAAATAATGATGGGAACCTACTTGTTTATAACCCGTAAGGATGCATTTATTTTCATGATTTTCAAATTTTTCAATTCTTTCTTAAAGTAATTTTCATAAACGATAATTTTATTTATAGATAATACTTGACCATACCATACTACAGAACATATTATAATAGCACTAGTACCAGCCCATCAAGCTACTCGAAACTGTAAATTTTCTCAATCAACTTTGAACCTAATGCTTTAGCGATATAGTTCAAAATGTATTAAAGAGATTTGACAGATTGTAGTAGCTAGATGTACTGGTGTCTGTACATACACGAAGCAATTTTTTCTACCCACATTTTCCTTAAAATGGATATGTACTATGTATACATATAGTGTTTCTTTTATCTAGCTAGGTACTTTCAGCACTTGACTATACATACAAATCATACATAGGTATCACGAAATTATACATGTGACTATCTCCTCCTCTGCAAATCCTCCTCCTCTGAAGGTCGAGGATTACGAAGAAGACATAACTTCCACTTTAGCCGGCGAGCTTATTATCTAATCTCGTGAAAGCATTTATTCTTAACCAACTGAGCGTTATGCAGAACTAAGTAAGCGTTGACTTTGTATGAATTTAAATTCCATCCTGTAAGCTGTGCATGTTGGAAAATCGGAATATTAAAGTCGGTTTTCAGCGGAAGAATGCGGTAACTATGTATTTAAGTTTAGTCTTTGGATAAGATCAGTTATACGAGGAAAAAGAATATCCAGAAAAGGTTGTAGGTAGGTACAGTCGGGGAAGTTAATTGCTACGCAAATTGACTCATCATCATCTGCCTAGCCTTTCGGGTCGGCTTCCAGTCTAACCGGATGCAGGTAAATACCAGTATTTTACATAGAGCGACGGCCTATCTGACTTCCACAACCCAGTTACTGGGTAATACAATACGCCTTGATAAGCAAATTGACTACCAACTTAATATTCAAACCACAACTGTCAATCTATAACAGCTGTATGAATCTGTTATACCACGGCGAATTGACGTAAGGTATCAATTCCCCCACTTTCACATTTACACATCCACAAACAGCACTTTCACATTAATTACACATATACAACATACCTACTACACCTACCACGCCCAACTCATTCTAACTCAAACACTCACTAACAGTTTTATTGTTAATTATTTTTACTTTTTCTTCTTTCTGTACACTTAAATAATAGTTATATTGCTATGTTTAACCACGTTACTGATGAAAACAGTTTTACTAAAACATTTTGATCATCTTTCTACCCTTGTGGAATCACTGGCCCCCAAGTCACAGGCTATAAACCTAGTTTGGGTGCCAGGAGTTAATACTCAATGCACTTTATGTTGTACAGACGCCAGCACATCAAGCTACTACAATCTGTCAAATTTCTTTAATAGATTTTCAACTTTATCGCTAAAGCATTAAGGTTCAAGATTGATTGGGAAAATTTGACAGTTTTGGGTAGCTTGACCTGCTGGCGTCTGTACCATATTACTGTTCTTGTAACCTTTGTGAACTTTTTACCGGAAATAAACATTATTATTATTATTTAAAAAAAAATTGCTTAACAATTAATTTCCCTGACCGTACTTAGGATTATGATGCCAATGTGCTCACCTTGTGTGGAAATAAAAAATAGCTATTAATAACTTTTTTTCTTATTACACGAAGCACTAATCGACTTCCTTAAGTGGCACTCAAAGGATACTGCAATGAATGTCCTTAGCCTTTTATTTAAACATGGAAATGTGAAAGTCGTTTTAAGTCAGCTAGTTACTACCCCACATAAGTCGTGGGGATCAACTGTACCGAATCGAGTTACTGTACCTCTCAAAGTCAACGTTATATAAACGTAGACGAGAAAGGAATAAGAAACCCGTCTCTTGTTTTTTCTATACGTACGTGACTTCAAGTGACGCACTTCTGTGACGAAGAAAATAAATACTCTGGAAGTCAATAAGAATTGGTAGCCTTTTTTTTTGGGTTGTAAATCATCAAATGAACTCTCCCGCTCTGGGCTGAGCGGAAGGGCGTGTCAGACTTTTACTGACTAAAACCCACCCGTGTTCCTTCAGTTGCCTGTGCCAGGGGCCACGGTATCTCTTTCGAACAATCCGCAGCCCCGGCGGCATCGGTCCTAGCGGACCCCGTCAGTTCGTGCTGACATCTCTTTGAGGCACGCGTGGAACACAATGCGCCGTCGACCCGGGCCTGGTCCTTACCGGGCGGCGAGCTGCCCATTGCTCACCGCCCGCAAGCCCGCGCCTACGGTGGCCGGGAGTCGGCTGTTGACTCCCGTCCAGGGCGTCTCCTGCGGCGGCTAGGGGCGTGAGGGCGCAGAGATTGCCTCTCCCTCACGCGCTCCGCCTCCTCCTTCGCAAGCATTACTGCTATGCAGAAGGAGATAACGGCCTCCCATTCACTCTCGCTCCGTACCATGGCCTGGACCAGGGCCGGACGCGAGAGATCGCCGCCGAAGAATTGGTAGCCTAGGAACGATTTATAATTACAACTTACTAAATGACTACAATAGGTATCGCTTGAATTATAAATAATTCAAGCGATACCTATTGTTTGTTTGTATTAACTGGAAGTTTTCGCATTTATTTTTAGGTTCATTATTTACCCGATGCTGTCAAGTAGTAGCTGTTTAATTTTTTATCATTGTTCGGCTCAACCAAAGAACTTGCCATCTAATCTCTTCACCACCCTTGGTTGCATTAAACCAAGGGTGGTGAAGACAAGAAAAGAAAAAGGTACAAAGGACTAAGGATAGGATAAGGATTAAGGATAAGGATTAAGTCCTTTGTACCTGTTTTTGTGTGCGAAAAGATTAAATAAATATAAATAAATAATTAGAGAGTAATAAGTAGAGTAGAGTAGAGGGGCCGTGGCTAAATAATAACAGCCATACAGGTCGATCGATCAGGTAAAGCTACGCTTGCCGCAGTTGGTCTGTGGATGGGTGACCATCTTTACATACCGGGACCCCTCGGAAAGCACCTTAAGTCGTTGATCCCGGTTGTCATTCGTAGATCTTTGACAGTCGTTACGGGTAGTCAGAAGCCCAAAAGTCTGATAACCAGTCTTGCCAAAGGGTATCGTATTACCCAGTAACTGGGCCATGGAGGTCAGATAGGCCGTCACTCCATGTAAAATACTGGTATTCAGCTGAATACGGTTAGACTGGAAGCTGATCCCAAAATAGTTGGGAAAAGGCTAGGCAGATGATGAAATACATAAATAAGTAGAGTATTTTTTCCAAATTTACTATTATTATTAGGTAAATAACCAGTACGATACGAAAATAAAATCACCACAAGTTTCCGAATTACATCACACGCGATACCTACATCAAACACAGCTTTGAATTATCTATTTATACATATTTTTTTCCTCTTGTCATCTCAGTACACTTAATTCGTTTACCAAATATCAAAGTAGGTACCCACGGATCTACCAAAAGAAGAATATATTTTATAAACAGATTACCCTCCTTTGCGTCGCACAGTCGGGTAATAAATAGATCATAATCGACGTTCAGATGCGTAGTACTCCCAACCGGCGTGCGTGAATGACCAAATGTATGAATGTAAACGACGCAAAAGGAGTATTTATAAGGATTTTAGCAGGTGGCGTTCTGTAGTTTCTGTCTACCCCCGTGGGAAGAAGCCGTGAATTTATGTATATATGTATAATTGACGCTCAATGACATATTAAAACTTTCCGACAAAAATCAAAAGCTTATCCCAATTTTGGTATTTTCCTTTGGTTTGTATTGTACTCTTCGAAATTCGAGCAATTCTGCAGACACCAAATAACATTAGGGTGCTACTTCTGTATTTAATTACCGTACTCTCTAAGAGGTAATTTTATTTACTCGATAGATAAACTGCAGGTAGCTCTTGGTGTTCCTTTTACCGACTTTCGCCTCAGTAGCTTTAAAAGGAGGTTCATTTGGTTTCGTATAATCGTATTTTCTCGTACAATTTAAATTTTAGAGCTCATTGAATGCTCGCAGTCGTGTTCCCAAGGAGGTCGGATATTAATTGATTGTAAGAACGTCATTTAATTACTTATGTTTAATCATAGCTACTCGTATTAAACGGATTTTATTAGTGTAGCTATGTAGGTAGGTACCATTTTAATGAAGATTTGATTATCTTCTGTCTTGTAAGTGAAACCTGTTACTTGGAACACGGCAACTAACTTCTTGAAAATTCATAAGCAATTAGGTACTTGTTTGTTGAGTATAATTGAAATAAGTTATTTGACTTTGATATTTTATCTCAGTTGAAATTTATTTTAGCCTCCAAGTTCACTTTTCTAAGTTACTAAGTTATCATAACTTTATTCTGATGTTTAAAGATGTTGTATACGAAAACGTTGTACTTACCTACGTTATCTTAGGAAAAAGAAAATTAACGCTAAGTTTAAGAAAACATTAGAATAAGATTAAAAGCACCTATCGCCTTCCACCACAGAGTAGGTTAGATGTATCTAAGCGAGTTAAGTTACTATAATAATCCCTTCCCTCCGGACCTCGATTGCGAGTAGACGTATCCGAGCTCACGTTTGTTTATTTCATAATAGTAAATTATAATTATTTAAACTCATAAAATCGGTGCAAATAATAGGAGTGCATAAGAGACCAAGAGTACGAGCTATACTGTTACCACGCCCGCTTGGACGTTCGTGTGCGCCTCCTGTTGCCGTGTGTGAGTACCTGCTGCATCTGGGTGCGAGCGAAAACGAACGATCTACCCGCTTCGCTCGGCCGTTCTCACACTAGCCAAACTGCCCACGGCAGGCTGACCGAACCAACAACACCAACTCATGCGGTCCTTGTACTGCTGATTTAACTTTGGAACCCTAGACAGTGCTTCGTGGAGAGAACTTCATTGTCGCTCGCGCCAATGCATGATTTTCAACATTAAAATAATATTTTATAACAACCACTACAGACTATGCGTTCCTGGTACTAGCAACAGTGAATCTGGAGTTTTATAGTACAGAAAGAAAACCATTCTGCCATCTGGCCGCAGTTTATGGAACTATTAGACAAGATTGACTCCAGCTGTCAATACCTGAATTCTCGCGCCACCGTTACACCTCTACAAGCTTATGCGACACTGGTACCACATTTCATAAGTTTTAAATACATTAATTGGGAAGTTATTCAATGATTGATTGTTTTCGATTATATTAACTACGACGCACTGTGATCTTCTGGTGCAAAAGGACAGATTATTACAGCCTAAAACTTGAAAATCGTTCTATTTCGTGCCACCACCTAAACTACTACAAGTTTATGCGATCCTGGTATCTCAATCTGTATGTCACAATACTTCCGGTGACATCATTACTCTGCCGGGAACTGTGTTGATAAGTTCTTCTATGAGCTGTGCTCTCCTGGTACCTGAAGACAGTTAAAACAACCTAAAATTGGAAACCTATTTGAACTTCGCACCACCAACAATCCACTTACAAGTCCTACGGAGACATCATTCACTCAGCCGTGATTTTGCAGGTGTTGTCAAGTTAATTTTCTACTACGAACCTATTTCCCCCTAGTACTCGTGGACAGCGTATTGCAACCACAGATTTTATAATCGTAAAAGTAACTAAGTTATACAGTACAGTGACCGTACCGTATTTACTCCTACCTCTCTGTGGTCTCCTGGTACTAGCAAATATGAATAAATCCTTGTCCGAATCGAATTTGAACGACCAATCAATAAGTGAACCAAATGTGACCCCACCAAACTTTGTCTTTGGTCGTGCTAAAAAGAGGAAAGAACAGGATAGTCCTGCTGACTTAAGGCTGTCTACCCCCAGCACTGGTTTGAATGATTTTTACGCATTCAAGGAAGAAATGCGGGGTATGTTTGCCTCCTTACTTGCCGCCCAGCGACAAGAATTTAATAATATAAACCCCACGTTGAAGAAAATTCAAGAAACCAATGCCAAGATTGAAACTTCTATTGAATACTTGCAAAATGAGAACGCAGAATTGAAAAAGAAGATTGAGAATTTAGAACATCAGAAAAAAGAAGATGTGAAATATATCGTCACCCTTGAAGATAAAATTGAAAACATGCAAAAAACCTACAGAAAAGCCAACATTGAAATTAAAAATGCACCAAAATTAGAAAAGGAGACACAAGATGACCTGATTAAATATGCTACCAGCCTATCCACCACCGTTGGTGCAGGCATAACGAAATTGGACATCAAAGACATTTACAGAGTTCGAGTGAAAAAAGGGACTGTCTCTAATGCACCTATCGTTGTGGAATTGACTTCAACCTTACTAAAGTCCGATATATTGCAGAAATGTAAGGCCTTTAACACAAAGAACAAAGCAAAACTTCGCGCAAAACACCTGGGATTCGTTGTTAACGAAGAGACCGCTGTCTTCGTCTCTGAGCAATTGACACCCAAGGCCTCACGATTATATTTCCTTGCGCGGGATCTTATAAAATCCACTGCTTTTACCTTCTGTTGGACGGCCTACGGAAATGTCTACGTTAAAAAGGATGTGAACTCTCCAAAAATAACTATCACAAATGAAGCTCAAGTCAAACAGCTTTTCAACACTGTATGACTAGATTTATTTATAGACTGTAGTAATATTAGTGCCCATGTTTTTTGTTTCTTAATACTGGTATCTCTATTTCATGTATTGTGTAATATTGTAAACAATTCTACCATAAGTACACTCACCACGCTTTCCAGTACATTCATAACCACTCGTATACACTTCCTCCCATTCACATACACAACATACACTTTTAACACTCATTATAAATACACTTTAGCCCTAAACAAAACTAAGTCTACTTTTCACTTTAAGCGCTCTTATTTACTTTTGCTGCAGGTGACCACTCCCTCGCTAAATGAAACTCAGTCTGGATCCCTAAAAATAAATGACAGATAACCTCAGAAACTTAAATGAATTGGACGACATCGTGGTTGCAACGTCGGTAACATGTGACTTAGTGGATTTAAACAAACATATAAAATATAATAATAATGATCTAACATTAATCCAACAAAATATAAGAAGTATCTATTGCAACTTTGATAACTTTGAAGCCACACTTTCGGATCTTAATTCAGAAATTGACGTTATAATACTTACCGAATGTCGCCTCAACACAAACAAACCCGTCCCCCCTTTAATAAACTATATTCATTACACTACTACGTACAATTGTAATCAAAATGATGGAGTGGTTATTTACGCTAAAGCGAAGCTAAATCCAGTTTTTATTGAACATAACCTGGATAACGCGTCCTGCATACAATTAAATATTTGTGGGAGTACTATACTGGGAATATACCGGTCACCATCACATCATAATGCGTCTAATTTTATTACCTCACTTAATACTTTACTAGACACGATAAAATGCAATCGGAATATTATAATTTCAGGTGATATAAATATTAACCTATCTATAAAACAGAATGAATCATCTTACGAATGTAGTAATCGGGCCTCTTACCTTAACATGCTGTCCTCGCACGGTCTTCTACCAGGACACATAATTCCTACGCGAGAAAATAGCTGTCTTGACCATTTCATTTTAAAGATTGACAAAACCAAGCTATCGGCGAGTATTGCAGTTTTGAACACTACTATAACTGATCACGCCACGGTCTTCTTGAGCATATCTAAAATAAAAACTAACTACCGTTCTCCAACTATCAAGACCTTCATTGACTTTGAAGCGGCTGCAGAAAAGCTAATAAACAAAAACCTATCCAACTTATTATTTAGCGATGACCCTAACTTTGTAATCGAACATTTAATTAATAAACTTAAATCATCCCTGGATGATAGTGTTAAGGTAAAGAGGATCTCCAGCAAACAACGCATTATTAAGCCCTGGATCACCAGTGGTCTATTACGCTGTATCAGGAACAGAAACAGAATGCAGCTAAAATCAAGGTCCGATCCGTTTAATGTAATATTAAAAATAACATTTACTAGATACCGTAATTATTGTAACAAATTAATTAAAAAATTGAAACGTAAATATGAATCTGAACTACTAAAAATTAATATCAAAAACTCTAAAGCCCTATGGAAATCTATCAAGCAAATAGCGCATCTTAACACATCTAAAATTGGAAGCTGTGAATTACTCAATACTCGAAGTTCTCCTATAGCGTCGGTAAATTGTGTTAATAGTTTTTTCGCATGTGTCGGCAAGCGGCTCGCGGAGAGCATCCTCAGTGGATCCACGCAGCCAGCTGGAGATCTAATACCTACTCCAAAAACACAACCATCTTCTTTCGTACTTCTGGAGACTGACCCAATGGAAGTTGACAGTGTTATATCTAACCTGAAAACTGACAGTGCTCCCGGCTGGGACGGTATCCAGACTAAGTTCATAAAAATGGTTAAACCGCTCGTTGCTCCCATTATTAGCCATCTTGCTAACCTCTGCTTCAGAAAAGGTATATTCCCGATCTTACTTAAAAAATCTATTGTTACACCAGTCTACAAGGGTGGTGATAAAAGAGATATCAATAATTATCGACCTATCTCAGTATTGTCAGTTATCTCTAAAGTTATTGAAAGGCTAATCAACTCACGCCTAATTACTTATCTCGAAAAATTTAATATTCTATCCAGTTCACAATTCGGATTCAGAAAAGCAAAATCTACAGAAGATGCCATCTCAGGATTGACCTCCTTGGTAACTCAGTGTCTAGACCGTGGAGAAAAGTGTCTGACAGTCTTCTTAGATCTAAAAAAGGCATTCGACACTGTTTCTGTCCCCATTCTTGTGAAAAAGATGGAGTATATGGGCATTAGGGGAATGCCACTAAATATCTTAACTGATTACCTAAAAGACCGTATACAGTGCGTAAAAATTGATAGTTTCACCAGTTCTGACACTAAAATTGAGTACGGCGTGCCCCAGGGAAGCGTCTTAGGCCCCACATTATTCTTGATATACCTTAACGAACTAACTAATCTCGAAATTGAGAGAGGGCAAGTATTCTCATATGCGGATGATACTGCCATTGTATTTCATGGTGCTTGCTGGAACTCCGTTTTTGAAGCTGCTGAGCATGGTCTCCATAGGGTTGCAAACTGGCTCAAGTCTGCTATTCTTACCCTAAATATCGCCAAGACTAACTACATTTGCTTTGCTATAAATAAGCGTACACTTCCCCCCCCAAACTTGGTATTGAGGATTCATACTTGTGACTTCACTTATACTACGCAATGTGGGTGCGAAGAGATTGGATGTGTTAAATCCACTAAATACCTTGGAGTAATCCTGGACCACCGACTTTCCTGGCACCCTCAAATTGAAGCCATAAATGATAGGATCCGTAAACTCATATGGGTCTTTAAAAAGTTGAGACATGTCACCTCTCAAGACCTCCTAAAGCGTACTTATATTGCATTGGCACAAACAGTTATGTGTTATTGTATTTCCATCTGGGGTGGCGCCACTAAAATTAAATTCCTTGAAGCAGAAAGAGCCCAGAGATGCTTGATAAAAACAATGTTCTTTAAGCCATTTAGATTTCCTACTGACGAACTATACCTAAATCATAAAATATTGTCACTTCGAAAACTTTATATCATCAACACAGTACTTAAACTACATAAAGCATTACCCTACGTTTATATAGCTCAAACAGGGAGAAGAAAATGTAATGTGACCACTGCTCCTCGCTGTAGAACTCTTTTTGCCAGGCGTCAATTTCAAGCCCACTCTGCCTATCTATATAATAAGCTTCACAACAAATACACAATATACAACCTTCAATTCCATGAATGTAAAAAAACAATCGTTCGCGAGCTCGAGCGGCTTGGGTACTGTGATATAGAGAACTTATTATTTAAATTCGAACTCTAGACAATATTCGTGACTTCTAGTGGTACTTCCCGATCCCAAGATATTACATCGTAGGGCTAGAAGTCTCCTAATCAGGAGTCAAATTCACACAGCCTATATGAGAAATAGTATGTTCTAACTATCATAAAGACACACACACACCCTCTCACACACACACGAACACACCCCCACACACTCACCACACACACACAAACACCACACTCGCATGCACACACACACAAAGAGAAACCATACCAGTAACCTTAACTACTAACTACTTGTTTGTAATTACTTAAAATAGTTTAGTTATCTAGTTGCCTAAAAATATGTTGATCCGAGGGATGAGCAGAACCACCCGACACAAGCATTACTACATGCTTCCTGGGAGGTTCTAGCCACAGAATAAATACTATGTACAAGAAAGTTACAGAAATAAACTATTTTTAATTTTTTTTTTTTTTAATTTTTTTTAATAGTGCTTAAGGCGATAGCTTAGCCTTCTCTACTTAAGTACTTATGTATGAAAGCGGCGTTTAATCCAACAAAGGTGGCTTGAGGCGAATGTGGGGAACAGTATCCTTGAGCTACACAATATATGAAATAACAGTGTACCTATATACTGCTTTTTTGGAAAGTAGGTGAAGTAGGAACATAACTATATTATTTTTAATCGTGATGTAATATTATAAACCTTAAGTAATATTATAAAGAGAAAAGATTAGATTGTTTGTAGTTTGTTACGCTTTTACGTTAAAGCGGTTTGGATGAAATTTTTGGCAAATGTGTAGACCATGACCTGGATTAGGACGTAGGATATTTTTATCACGATATGCCAACGAGACTTATGCGGGCGAAACTTCGGGGCGCAGCTAGTAGTCTATAAAGTAGTGAATCCCAAAGTAATAATTTTCAGTGCCGTAAAATAGAGCTAAAAGTTTCACAGTTTTTAGATTTTTCTAGAACTAATAGTACTTATACTAGTAGTAAGTACGTATTTAAAAACTTCTCAAATCTACGTATACGTAGTTAAAAAATTTTTGAATAAGTAATGATTTAAGTATTTCATCATCATCATCTGCCTAGCCTTTTCCCAACTATGTTGGGGTCGGCTTCCAGTCTAACCGGATGCAGCTGAATACCAGTATTTTACATGGAGCGACTGCCTATCTGACCTCCACAACCCAGTTACTGGGTAATACGATACCCCTTGGTAAGACTGGTTGTCAGACTATCGGGCTTCTGACTACCCGTAACGACTGTCAAAGATCCACGAATGACAGCCGGGACCAACGGCTTAACGTGCTTTCCGGAGGCACGGAGGGATCTCGGTATGTAAAGATGGTCACCCATCCACAGACCAACCGCGGCAAGCGTAGCTTAACCTGACCGATCGACCTGTGCGGCTGTTATTATTTAGCTACGGGCCCCTAAAGATTTAAGTATTTATTTAATATTTTTCTCAGTTAATCTTGTCAGATTTTACACCTATGAGAATCAATTTACACGTAGGTACCTGTAAATCAAAACAACGATCCATTTAATGTTGGGCATACAGTTCACAAACAAGCATCCATTAAAAAAATACCTGAAAGAAACGTGATCGGCTTTTTCGCCGGTCCGGCTACGCTTCGGGTGTGGCAATTATGTTAATTACAGTCGGATTTCAGAGGGTAAGGGCATTGACCCTTTGCCCGGCAGTGGGAAGTTAATAGGCTTACTATGTGCCGTTTTCCTAATTGAGAATAATTGGTTATGTCATCGGTCATCGGTCAGTCGTTTCCAAACAATGTACCGTGTGCCGCCGCCGGCATTGAAATGGATGTGAACGACGCTATTCAATATGTGTTCAAGGATTGAATATGGTATTAAGCACCTCAAGTTTTAAATTAAGTTGCCTCTTATTGTTTTCCCGACTAAGTGTTGTCAATATTTTGAAAAGAAATGGAGGATCCTCCGACCAGACGGATGGTGTCTGGCGGGCAACTGCTTGTGTCATGTCGGGCCGTTGTATATGCTAGTTGCGCGGTAAACTCTGCTTGCAAGATGCAGGATTTTGCGTGACGTCAGTATGACGCGTTGTTCGCATTTGGCCTTGTAGATACCGCTACAACAACCTAGTGTTGAGAAAACTAACCAAAGGCATGCAATAGAAACTAACTCTTGTAGCGTTTATTAAAACGTTTCTTCTTCTTTAACCTATTTTCAGTCACCTATGTCTTGGTATAGTTACCCGTAAGTAAACGTTTACTAGGTATAGCATAATCAGCCTTTAATGTTCCCACTGCTGGGATTCAGGGTTCGTCTCTTCGGGAGGGAGTGGGCTGATAATCATCCACGCGGGCCCAGTGCGGGTTGGTACTCCTAGATGTCTCCTAGATGTCTTCAAATTTTTGGTTCCAGGGCTTACCGTTTACTATGCTGATAATATATTAATATGTTTATTCTTTCATTGTTATAGAGTTCCATAGGTACGGGGAAGCGTTAACTTTGACGGAGATTCAATTATAACGGTACAAACTGAAATGCCAATAGGGCTGCTAAAAACAAACGTGTATTGTGTGTGTGTTACGTCCCTAATTTACGGGTACCTAAATAAGTTGGTGATAAAGTTATGACAAGCGGAGACAGTTTAACGAAGGTTTAAAATTTCCTTTTTAACTTAATCAAAGTGCTAATTAGTCTCATTACTTATGCAGACTACTACAGACTAAAGACTAAGAGAATGCTTCAATTTCGTGTAATAATTTATAACAAGCTCAGTAATAATTCATAATAACCCTAAGTTCATAATTAATTAATGAATATTTACTGATAGACAACGTATCGCCTAAACCTGGGGATTTGGCCGGCCATTTTGTATACTTAGGGCTGATGTTTCCATCGCCAGATAACTTTTGTTCGAGGAATTAAATTGACGTTTGACTGTTTTTGTATGAAACAACTGTCAAAATTACAAAATTATTCCTCGAATAAAGTTATCAGATGATTGAAAAATCAGCCCTTACTCGTGTAACGAAGGTGAATACTTAAAAGGATGGATTTTTGAAAATTCATCCCCTAAACCCCTTAAATAGGGGATTCAAGTTTTTATAGAAGTTCGTCACTTTTGCCGATGCGAAATCCCATGTGGTACAGTCACGAGCACCAATATGTCAACACTTGGCAACTTTCAATTGCGATTTTTTCGTGAAATAACGAATGCAGCCTTGCAATACGACACATTACATAAACCCATGGGTTTGAAAATGCTATGATCGTAACAACATAAAATTTCATTAAAAAATAAAGGAGTAAATCGCTTTTGAGTAAAGCCGAGTGTATACATACTTTTGCTCGTGACTGTACACAGCTTGTTGATATAGAAATGGAATACTAAGTAGGACGTACATCAGTGAGGTCAGCTAATCCTTCTCAGGATTTAATGGAAGGTTGAGGAGATCGTGGAGTACATGCGTGTGAAGACCAACTGGACTTTGAGGGTCGAGAAGTTGGAATCGCGTTACAACACGAACTTCAAGTCGTTCGTGGTACGTGTTCCGACACATCATCTCGAGAATTTCCTCAAGGAAGAGTTCTGGCCGAAGGGTGTTGTGTACCGTCGGTTTCGTGGCTGGCTACATGACACCAGTCAGCGAAACACGACGCAGACACTTCGTGTGCGTTAGTTAGTTTTTAGTGTAATGTTGTTAAAAAAAATTAATTGCACAAGGATTGGATATTATAAGACGGGCATAGCTGCTGTCATACCCGGAGAATTTACAGTGAAGGCCTTGGCTGGACATCTTAGCTCCTAAAAATAGACGGATGGATTTGATATTCGGTTTAAACGGAAGTCGGCCCTAACTATGTTGAGGAGGTTCTAGGTGGGTTATAGATATGTTTATTTTTTTCTTATGGATTTATTTATACGAATGTCAATACAATCTTAAATGATTAACCATTTTCCATCTTCAATTTTACTAAAACAAAATATTTCAGATAACACATGTGACTAAAAAAGAGATGAATATAAATGCGGATTAAAAAGGGCGGAATGCCAAAGAAAATATGGATGGATTGTGCGAGGAATGATAGAAAAAAAAGGGAGCGAATGATGACGGTTGAGTGGGGAGAATGAAAGGAGAAAACGTGTTGCGCCGACCCTAAATAATATGGAACAAGGAAGTTGATGATGTTGACTGACGGACAACACACAGCCTAAACCGCTGGGTCCAGAAGCATGAAATTTTACACAAGTTCCTATTATAACAAAAGTGATAACTGAGGAAGGATTTTTATAAATTCATGTAAAGAATAAAATGAATTTAAATATAATCTTGGTGACAATGACAATGTCACTGACATCATTGTCAATGCCAATGTCAATGTTTACAGGAAATGGTGGGAAGTAGCTGAATTAAAGAAAAATTAAAGCTCTAGATATACTGGTTTCTATTCATAGATTTACACTATACACGCACTGTGCACGGGATTCTTAATCACTATTCATAGTGTTTATCTGGCTCACAACTATGTGTTGAAAACCACGGAAATGTGACTGAACTTGTTATACCAACTTTCTGCTGAAACAAATGCTTTTCTATGGCATTAAACTCGGAAACTCAAACATGGGACTAATTTGACCCTCCCCAACAGTTTGTGTTTGGTCTATTTACATTCATCCCCTTTCTCTGAAGCTTATCACATCCACAGATGTTCTATAGAAATCCCACAATTTTGTTAAGCCGGGCCTATATACCGTAAATGTAATCGTAAAAAAACAGCTTTTAGTGTATTTACAGACGAAGCCACTTCTATGTTCGTACATTACAGTTTTCTGACAGTATATTTGAAGTTGACAGAGTCTGTACGACTCCTAACATAACTTAATGAAAGGAACATGCGCAGTACGAACTTGGAGCAAGTTTGGCGGTGGGATTTCGTCCAGTGGCTTGTCGGTACTGTTGACCACCGTACGTATACTGAGCTGAGCGGAATCACGCTCGCACTTATTGCCCCAAGTAAAACCACCCGGTGTTTTATGTAAGCATTATTAAAAACAGTAGAAAAGCATGTCTATGTGTGTTTAGAAAGTTCGAAATTCCCCTTGAAAATTAGGTGTACCTGTGATTTATTTGTAAAAGGGTAAGTAATTGTTTCCTGTAGTTTCCCTGTGATTTTTTAATCACGCTTAATGAATGAATAGTTTGTTGTTTGCATGAAAAATTGACCTTCGGTACTATCTAAATTTATCGTGTAAGAATTAGAAATGGTTTGTGTTGAAATCAGAAGAAAAGTAACTTTAAGATTCATGTTATGTGTGTTATAGTTTAAAACCGTTACGAAATAATGAAGTCGGTGGAGGTAAGTACGACGTTATTATAACTGTTAATGTGATTTTATGAAAAAAAAAGTTTTGTTAAAATTCTTCTAAAGTTAGGATCACATTTGAATTTCAGTTGAAAGATTTTTAATACCAATAGGTTTTTGGATGCGTGAAACTTGATTTTTAGGGTATTTGTCTATCTGGTTTAAGATTTTTTTTATTAATAACCAGGGCATAACAACCTCTTAAATATTTATTTTAAACAAAGAAATTATACTTACAATACTTTACCGTTTAAAGTATTTTTTTTTTCACTTTTTATGTCTCTTGATTCCAGATTCTAATAAAGTATACTGATTGTAGAACAATTTAGGGCATCCTATTGCTTACGATTACAAATTTATTTGGGGCGGATTGCGTTTCTCTGACGCAAACCCTGCACATGCGTTAACGTGGGCGTTATTGGACAATAGGATTTATCGACGACTGTCAAACATTAATTACCAGCATTAAAACTTAAACACAATAGTTATGATAGGTCTATCCATCCATCATCTGTCAGCAGCCTATAGCAATCCACTGCTGGATATACGCCTCTCCTATTGCACGCCATTTAACTCGATTTTCGGCATGATAGGTCATCGTTTTGGCTTTTATGCGAAACGGGAAACTAGGTTCGGTTTCAGTTCGGGGATAGTGTTATTGGGTTTTACTACACTGCCGAGCAATTAAAAAGTTCCACCCACAAAATGCCGACAAACACCTTAATATCTCCTAAGACATGTAATTTAAAATTTGAACACAATATTTACGTTTTTAGTTGGTAATATTCTGATGCGCTGTTAAATGTACTTCAATATTGCAGACGGCGTCATTAAGCTAGCCTTTCCCGTTTAGGTGTAATTTGGTGCTATGTCACTGGAACTTTTTCATTGCTCGCGAGTTTATTAGGAACTTTTCTGTAGCAGCCCGGAGTTAGGAATTGTGCACGGTTGATGACAATAGGCTCGCACCTTATTACATGGGACTTAAAGGACGGCACGGTGGCGCAGTGGTTAAACGATTGACTGCTGCGCTGCGTGTCGCGGGTTCGATTCCCGCACGGAACAAATATTTGTATAGCCTACATGTAGTTGTTCCGGGTCTGGCTGTTTGTGTATGTGAGTTTAAATATTTGTAAACGCACCCACAATACAGGAGAAATTCCTAGAGTGGAGCAACGTTTGTATTAAAAAAAAAACATAACTGGCGAAATGTGGGTGCACTATGATCCACCTCTACTTAACCCTTCGGGGATTACAGGCGTGAAGTTGTTATGTTGTTGGAATTGCCCCTTAGGTGTCCAGTTTTGTTACTCATCTGAGAAGCAATTCCCGTATTGTTAAGAACGGTCGCATTCTGAAGGCTAATTCTCGTAATTTAAAAAGTTCAAAATCTAGTCGCTGTCTCATCTCGGCGACAAACAAATGTCAAAATCTTGTCAAAATCTAGGAGAAATTAGGGGTATTTTTGACAGATTGAGACTGAGATCAGACTGAGAAGGTTCTTAAAATTACGAGAATTGCCCCTCTGATTTCAGTCTCAATTTATTCTCAGCCGTCTCAGCCGGTGTATTCTGTAGAAATCTCACCGTGTAAGCTTAGGTGAAGTGAATTCGAAGTGAGCTGTCATTCCACCCCATGATAGGGATTGACACTATTGACAGCTCACTTCACCTAAGTTTACACGGTGAAATGATTACAAAATAGCACTGCTGGTTTACCTTCATTTTTGACAAGTTTTCGCTGTCGCTGAGATGAGATTGCGACTAGATTTTGAACGTTTTGAAACATTGGAATCGGCCTTCTGATATTAGTCGTGCTGTTAAGGTAACGACATACGGATTATACTTAACAATTTTGGTATAATATAATTATAATAGACTATTACACTAAAATCACACTTTACCTTTAGAAAAATCTCTTCTTAACCCCGTTAAAAGTGAGGTTACACTCAGTGTAAGCGGATGCCTGTCGAAGCCAATTTGCGCCATGACTTGTAAATGACACGGTTGCCTAGTGAAACTGCAGAACGAATTATACCGACGATCTTGAAGCCCATACGATGAAGCTGTATGTAAATTAATATAGGCTGAATGTCGTTGAATAAAATAAATACATAGTTTTTCTCTATTTTTAAGGTTCCTATTACCGGTATAACAAAAATAAAATAAAGTTTAAGATTCAACGGAGATACCCACCAAGAATCGTGTTTTTTTATAATGTAGTGTTAAATATTGTGTAAGTGGTAAGGAATTCTTCCCGTGCGAGTGACTTGCACTTGACCGATTTTTTCAGGATTGAAACCGATTTGCTACCAAAACAATAGTGGTATTTTGTTTGCAAACCAGTTTCAAATGATTCGTGTTCTCAGAAATTGTCTAGGTATAAACTATTTGTTTCGGATGCAAAATTGGTGGATATATTGATTATTTTAATTTTTACTTTCTTTTAAATAAATAATTTAGATTTTTCTGGTATTTTATCGAATTAGGTACTTAATTATAATAATCCGCCTGTCTTGTCCCACTGCAGGCCAAGGCTTCCTTTTAAATAAATAATTTAGTTTTTTCTGGTATTTTATCGAATTAGGTACTTAATTATAATAATCCGCCTGTCTTGTCCCACTGCAGGCCAAGGCTTCCTTTTAAATAAATGATTTAGTTTTTTTCTGGTATTTTATCGAATTAGGTACTTAATTATAATAATCCGCCTGTCTTGTGCCACTGCAGGCCAAGGCGTCCTTTTAAATAAATGATTTAGTTTTTTTCTGGTATTTTATCGAATTAGGTACTTAATTATAATAATCCGCTTGTCTGGTCCCACTGCAGGGCAAAGGCGTCCTTTTAAATAAATGATTTAGTTTTTTTCTGGTATTTTATCGAATTAGGTACTTAATTATAATAATCCGCCTGTCTGGTCCCACTGCAGGGCAAAGGCGTCTTTTTCCTTTTTCCACTTGATCCTGACCCAAAATGTATCAATAGGCGTCAAGTTCGTCCCGCCATCTACACTTGGGTCTTTCACGATGCCGTTGGACGTTTTCAGGGACTCATGCTGTAGTGGTCTTGACCCACAATTCATCCGGCATGCGACAAGCGTGTCCGGTCCAGTCCCATTCAATTAGGTACTAAGGTATTAAAAATAAATAATAATCTAAACCATGACTAGGTTTTTGATGAAAATGTCACATTTTACTAAACATCGATTGATATATTTTTAACTCTGATCACCTTACCTTGAATCTAATTAAAACCAAATAAGGTTGTCTAGACTACGTTTTATAAATAATTTACGCGTCACCATACCTTTAAAACAAATAAAGAGTCGGTTGCCATAAAAGCGGGTGTCGTTTTCAAAGGCAGAGAGGTAATCCAAAGAAGTCTCTTTTTTGAACTACCTCTCTGCCCTCAGAGGAAAAAGGGTGCATCTAATTTTTTTTTAAAGAAGTGCCGTTTTTAGCAGGTAGGTTGGGACCTAGACACACAGTAAAGCACATATTATTATATTATTAAGCACGATGCTTATGCTATATTATTCCCACAGCTGGGACACAGGCTACGCGGGCCCAGTGCGGGTTCTAGGACATGCCAGTTTCCTCACGATGTTTTCCTTCAACGTTTTGCTAGCAGTAGTAATGAAATAATTTATCATAGCATAAGCATTATGCGGTTTTTTTTTACATTTCATCGTTTTTTCCTATTTCTTGATAGGTTGGACTTACCAAAGCCCTTTAAAAGTTTGTTGTCTATAGTTGCCTCTTTATCTTAATTTTGTTCGGTCTTATTAATTGGAAGTAATGTTGATTAAACAATCGGTCAGGCTGTTCTACTTTTTAAATTAAGAGTAAGTACTTCATTTTAATTTCAAAGCAAAAAAAAAAGAAAAACGTAAAATAGATAATTAGGTATGTACGAGTATTTGTATAGGACAGTAGGCCTATACAAATACGTATAGATAACTAGCTGCGCTCCGCGGTTTCACCCGAATAAGTATCGATCCCGTGGGAATATCGGGATAAAAAGTATCCTATATGTTAATCCTGGTTATAAATAATAATAATAACAATATATTTATTCAAAAAATTATAAGGCATAAAAATTAGTACAGTTTTGCTTAAATTATATTTCTAAGACTTATGTGCCTGAACTAGGTAATCCTGTGTTTCAGGCGAAAAGAGCTAATATAGTCTTTAAAAATTAATAAATAACCAAAAGTTGACCTAGTTTCTAAATTTGATAAATATTTGTATACCTATATTTACTTTAACACAGTTAGTAAATTCTCTGTTTCTTCGTAAGACATGCTTTGGAGAGCCTCCTTGAGGATTCTCTTACAATTTGTATAGTTCCGAGAATAAAATGCTTGCTTTCGAGTTTAGTTTATATAGGAGAGGTCCGAGGTACAGGTAAAATTTGGCTATAAAAGCATGTTTCGTAGAATTTTGTGGACAAACTATATCTTTACGTCTTTTATTAGTATATCTAGTGCTGTAGGGTAGAGGTTTGTGTTGTTTTAATACAAAACCCATAATAAAGTATCTGTGTGCCAAATTTCATCTAAATCCGTTCATTAGTTTTTGCGTGAAAGAGTAACAAACATCCATCCATCTATTCATTCATTCATCCATCGATCCATACAAACTTTCACGTTTATAATATTAGTTGGATAGTAGGATTGTGTATGTATTTTATAGGACAGTAGTCATATACAAATACATACATAATTATCTATTTATTTAGACCTTGGAAGAAAGAAAATCGTTTTAGAGTTTCCTTATTATTTTATTTCATTCAAATATATTGTTTAGTACTATGCTCGATTCTTACTTTTTTTTACTAAATTTTTGCAACGTCATCTGGAAACTTGAAGGACATAAACAAAATGAAATGTATGTGGGACCTTTTGTTTCCTCAATTTCATTTTCAACATGAAGTCATGAATATTATGCTGAAAAATATAGCATATTCAATTATTCACGATGGAATGATAAAGCCGCGCCGTGATCGTGTAATTTTGTACAGTCACGAGCATAAGTATGTATACACTCGGCTTTATTCAAAAGCAATTTCCTCCATTATTTTTTAATGAAATTTTATGTTGTTACGAACATAGCATTTTCGAGCTCATATGACAAATCAATGAAATGTAAACATAAACATATGTTTATGTAATGTGTCGTATTTCACCGTTGCATTCGTTAATTCTCGAAAAAAATCGCAATTGAAAGTTGCCAAGTGTTGACATATTAGTGCTCGTGAATGTATACAATTACGCCATATTACCCGAAAAACAATATATCACGATATGACATCACACAATGCGTGAAGGGAGGACAAAGTTTTCCTTTAAAATGGAATTTATACAATATTCACGAAAAACCGTTGAGTTCGGCGGTAATTCGATTTCTGAAACAACAAACATACATAAACACACGCCTTCCTCTTATCTACCTTCATACATTGTTTTCTTTAACTAAACATGATTCCGACTAAGACAATGTTGGATGAAAATGTTAAGTTTCATAATTATATTTTTTTGTCTAACAAAAAAAATGCATTGCAATGACTTCTTTTTTATTAGGAACATTGTCCGGCGCGCACACAACAACTTACCAAAGTTTCATCAAAATCGATGGAGCCATTTTAGAGTTTTTGCGTGACTAACAATCGATTTTTATATACGAGTAACTATAGACTATAGAACCGTTCTGAAGAAAACTTGTAACAGAGCTGCCGTTCTTCTTCAATTTGGAAATTTATAGTGCAGAAGGTGTATACTTAGTTACATTATTTGCAATCTTTATTAAACAATATATTCCACTTTGTCCGTTTTTATTAGGAATGTATATGTATTTTTTACCTTGCTCATATTGCGTATTATGTTAATTTTCAGGCTTGCCATACGCGCTCTCAAAATATTTGCATTGTACGCCTCACGGGATTGAATTCGAAGCCTGAATTTTGGTAACATGTGTTTTATCGAAGCTAATAATAAGGTAAAAAACAATAACGTGTATTAGGCCCCGTACACACGGCGAGCAGTGTAAAGAGCAGTGGTTGCCCAGTGGTAACGGCCGTGACTTACGATTTGTTGGTAGGTCGTAGGTTCGAACCCATTCAGGAGCTTTACTTTGTGTAAATTATTTCATCACCACTGCTCTCAAAACGGTGAAGGAAACCATCGTGAGGAAACCGGCATGTCCTGGAAACAAAAATTTGAAGACATGTGACATCTACCAACCCGCACTGGGCCCGCGTGGTAGGTTAGGGCCCACTCCGTCTCACTGAGAGGACGCCTGTGTCACAGCAGTGATAATATCCAATCGTAGAACGCTTCTAGATCTTTGTTTCCTTCACAAATTAGTGACATCTAAACTAAACATTGAACTATTACTATCCAAAATATATTTTAATGTTTATGTAATTTTAAACTACGTATGCTTTTTTATTACTATTTAAAAAAAATTGTTTTGTTTTATTGTATTTTATAAATGTAATTAGCACGTTATTGTTGTGGTTTTTAAAAAAAAATATATTTATAATTTAATTATGTATTCAGAGCATGTGTACTCGATAATGTGTAAGCTGTGGTTACCTGTAATTGAGTGTGCGTTACAGAATAATGTATAATAATACAAGTTATATTATTTGTAATGTATCTCGTTGGTAATCCTTAAATAAAATAAATAAATATTATAGGCTGATTATGTTTATGCACACGGCGATGATGCGTACAATATGCTACTGTTTAATTTTGAGATCACATGGCAGTTTCCAAATGCATTTATTTTTAATTGTATGAACAGTGGGATGTTGACGTGTGATCCCAACTTTTAACCGAAATATATCATACTCACCATCCCCGTGTGAACGGGCTTTTACCATTAACTTGTAATTTCAGTTACGTATAGATCCAAACTTCGTTTGTTTTGAGTTGGAGATAAGGGAAAAGACCCCGGGGTTACATTTTTATGTACAGACTTTTTTCATCATAAATCAATGACGCTTAAAAATTAAAATCACAAAGAGTACAGCCATTTTATGATAGTATTTTGTTAATTAGCACAAGCGATACGAAAGACTGGAACATTTAAATTTATCATTATAGTTTCGTTGATTAGTCAGTTTTACTCACTCGTCAGTTTCGCCGATTAGATAGTTGCGTTAACTCGACAGTTTCCAGTGTTTGCCAGTTTTCGTCGATTCGTCCAATCCAATCCAATCTTAAGGGGAAAATTTATAAAACAATGGTGTGATCAGAAGGCCAATTCTCGTAATCAAACGTTCAAAATTTAGTCGGAGTGGTCATCTCGGCGACAAACAAATGTCAAAAACTTGTCAAAATGTAGGGAATTTTGCTAGTTTGGGGTGTTTCCAGGCACCAAAATACAACATTTATAATTAATTGGCTTTTTTTTACATTTTTGTTGTTTCAAGGCCTTTTATTAATTATATATTTTTCACTAATTGAGTGCCAACTGACGATAATGATTTTGTGAATTTTTCGATAGTGATATTTTAATGTTTTATTTTAATAACTATTGAGTTTTAATGCATAATCAGCCTATAATGTTCCCACTGCTGGGACACAGACCTCCTCTCTGTGACAGGGAGTGCGCTGTAATCCATCACGTCGCCCAGTGCGGGTTGGTGGATGCTACATGTCTTCGAATTTTTGCTTCACGATGTTTTCCTTCACATTTCTAGAGCAGTGGTTATGAAATAATTTACACAAAGTAAAGCGCCTCTCTGGGTTCGTAAGTCGAGGCGGTTATCACTGGCGGTCATCGTTTTTAGAGCCACTGCATCACTGTGATCAAATTATTTACACAAAGTAAAGAGTCTGTCAGGGTTTGAATATGAACTGCAACTGAAATAAAAATCGAAATTTTTAGAATAGACTTATTTAATAATATACTATATTTGTAAAACCATAAAATAAATATGAATATTATTTATTCTCGTGACTGTACTTTCCTACCTCTGGCCTTAGAAGTAAGGTCAGAGGTAGGAAAGTCTGAGAAGGAGTAGTCAGAGAGGAAACGCCGACTTCACCTAGCTTAATTTTTTATAATATGACGTGTAAAAGCAATTCTGATATCCTAATTACAGATTAAACAATTTCATTTCCTTGGCTTAATTCAGCTTGAGAATTAAATTCTAAGCAAACCAAATTCCAACTTCCAAACATAGTGTCAACATTGTAGGAAATCACATCTAAAGGTAATATAGGTGTGGGGTGTAACTCCGCTGCCGCGAGAAATGACGGTACAGCGGACAGAGCTCCGGCGGGATCTCATAGCGGTATGGAGAGTATGATTGTCGCAACCCAGCGCTGGGCACGCCACAATAGCGGCAATAAGTCCCCTCTTCGAGGAGTGGCTAGAGAGGCGCCACGGCGCCCTCACCTTCCGCCTGACGCAGGTCCTCATCGGACACGGTTGTTTCGGGGGGGTTCCTGTTCAGGATAAAGCGGGAGGAAACGCCAGGGTGTCACCACTGTGTGGATCGCCTGGAGGACACGGTGGAGCATAGGGTGGAGGTCTGCCCGGCTTGGGCGAGGCACCGCCGTGTCCTCGTGGCGGCGATCGGTGACGGCGATCTCTCGCGCCCGGCCCTGGTCCAGGCCATGGTACGGAGCGAGAGTGCATGGGAGGCCGTGCTTCTGCGAAGCAGTAATGCTCGTGAAGAAGGAGGCGGAGCGCGTTAGGGAGAGGCAATCACTGCACCCTGACGCACCTAGTCGCCGCAGGAGGCGCCCTGGACGGGAGTCAACAACCGACTCTCGGCCACCGTAGGCCGGCCGGCCACCGGAGTCCGCTAGGGTCGATGCCGCCAGGGCCGCGGGTTATTATAGGCAACTGAAGGAACACGGGTGGGTTTTAATCAGTAAATTTCTGACACGCCCTTCCGCTCAGCCCAGAGCGGGAGAGGTTTTTTGATGCATTCCCACCCAAAAAACAAAAAAAAAGGTAATATAGGTGTCTGTTAGTAATAATATTTTGGTAAACGTTACTTCGTGTCTATCCTCAAATTGAATCAACACAATTTTGCTTGACGTGCAATGTATGAAAGTGTTTTACTCTGGTAACGCCCCAAGTAAGGCACTTTCCGAATTATGTTACTTTTAGGCATTTCAGACAAGCGTGGATCCACCGTTGTGGGCACGATGGGCATGCCCATAACCCTAACAGACTTGTGACGTCACACTTTCACGGTCTTTTAAGATCGATAGGCTGATATTACATTCTATATTAAGCCTTAATAAAAATAAAAAAAATACAATGAATCGCGAGTGAACGGAACGCAGCAAATTACTTAGGTAGTCTTAAAAAATTCATCAAAATTCAGTACTTTAGAGTCTAAATGTGACATTGTGATGTGCAAACAAACACACATTTACTTTTATAATTTTCATGAGCGATTAAACTAACATTTTTAATTTACCTACTAGTGTTTGCTCCACGGCTTTGCCGACGTGGAACTATACTCTATACAAAATCTTGGTCAGGGCGTTATATATTTTGTAAACATCTTCGTTGTAGGAATGCACTATATATCGATCATGAGCGAGTTCATACTCTGACTCGCACTTGGTCGATTTTAGGATGGCCGTGACCACAACCTTTTTTGGGAGCTGGGTCCGCGCCTGCTTTCAGACAGGAATGAAGGTTTAGGTATGTTATTGTTTTAGTAGAGTGCATATCGAAGATTTAGTTACTTCAAGCCGCGTGTCTGATGGGATTTTTAATAGGCAAAACTTGCGAACTTTCATCCCATATTGCACCCGTTTAGGGGTATAAGTTTGAAAAAACGAAGTGTCACTTTCTTTACATAAGGAATTCTTATACAAAATTTCATTTCATGCTTCTAGCGTTGTCAGTTAGTGAATTTAAGTTTTTGTTATGTACTTGTAAATGGTAGTTTGTTTTTGAGTCGGAGAAAAGAAAAACGAAGGACCCGGAGTGACATGTTTTTCTAAACGCATTTTTCATTTTAAGTCAATAGTATGCCGCATAAATTAAAATTAAAATAACAAAGAGAACAGTCATAGAAACCTTATAACTGTGCCATTTGTAGTAGCAGTATATTGCTGTTTGTTGATAATCACAGGCGATTTAACAAACAGGAAAATTTTAAAGTATTTGAATTATAGTAATTAAAATATAGTTTGGTTATTCTGATTCGTTATTGTTGGATCGACTGTTGCAGAAGCAACACCTATTCTAATGGCTGTGCTTTACGCCAAGCTGTTAACAAATACTTTTATTTTAAAATCTGAAAACTAAAAGTGGTGACTGGCCAGCTTAAATCACCGTACTGCTGGGCAATGGCCTAACTCCGTGATATCCAGCTATTTCAGTTCTGGGCTAGTGTGGACCATTGTTCCCAAGTTTTGTCTAGCTAGTCCCGTCTTGTTCTACGTGGAGTGAAAGTTTATCAACCAAAACACCGTGCAAGTGAAAGAGAGATTCACCATGTCTGGCAATGATACAAGTGTTCCGAATGACTCTTCAGAGAGTTTTATAGGGGATTTATCATTTGCTCAAAGGTTTTTTATTTTTGTGGTTGTGCTGACACTAGCTACGTTAATTTACGGAGTGACATCATGGTGTTTCATCAAGAAGTTTCGCAATTACCGAAACTATGTGTTTCTTAACGCAATTTTATCAAACTTTATAATGTATTCAATAATTTGGATAAATATCAGGATGCCTGACAATACTTGGACACAATATATAACGACCCATCTACTTAAATATATATCAACAGCGAAGAACCACTGGATGGTAGTTATGAGTCATATGTTTTATGCAGACTTTGTAAGAGTTTTTAATAGACATTATATACAAAGGAGATATTTAAAAAGTTGCATTTTTGGTTGGGGTGTGTCTTTAATAACCACCGTCATTTTTACGTATGTAAGTGATTACTTTCTAGATGAATTTATAAATGTGTTATCAATGGAAATAATTCTTATCATCATGCTGGCAAGTGCAATTATACCGGTGATATTTAACGGTATTATTTACTTTATAATTGTATTTTCACTTTGCCGTAGTTTTAATACGAGCACATTTACAGCTTCTAACATCTGGCGTCGCTTGTATATAGCCACTTTAATTTTTATATTAAGCGACATCTTGTTACTGTGTGATTTTGTCACATTCCTGATGTTGTCCCCAAATCCAATAATAGCAGAACTTCTAGTATTATTATTAGATTGTTTAAATCCACTAATATTGAACGTCTTTTTTGTCTTTTCAAGGAGTAATCGAAAAACGTGGAAGGAATTTTATGTAAATAAATTAAGGCAAAGGTCGTTATTAACAAGATATAGGGATTGTAGCAGCAAGCATCAACGACCGCGCGCTGTGCGCGCGGGCATACAACTAACTTCGTGGCGCGACGCGCGGTATTTATAGATAGCGACCGCTCATCTGTGATTGGTCAATATAGTTTATTATAGTTCTGTTATCCTACACCTACGTGTGGTTCTAGATTGTATATAGGTACTAGCTCCTAAAATATAAAATAATCCGAATGTCTCTTTTATTACCAATCCTGACAACTAGTAAGTCCCTGACGACTGGTAAATTGGTGACCCCGACGAACACTCAAAATGGCAACCAGCGACGAAGTAGCAACCGTCTCCTTAAAGTCACGCATACCAACGTTTTGGCGCGACAAACCACTTCTCTGGTTTGCACAATTTGAAACGGTGGTAAACCCGCAGAAGCCCGGCGACGAAGCAAAGTTCAGCCTCCTAGTAGCTCACCTCGAGAAGACGGATGTCGAACAAATAAGTGACATCATCATGAGCAAGACACGCGCTGGGCGCTACGAGGAGGCTAAGAAGAGACTGTTGTCCGTTTATGAAGAGTCGGAGACGAAGCAACTGGAAAAGCTGCTCACCGAGATGGAGTTGGGAGACCTGAAGCCGTCCCAGCTATTGCGTAGCATGAGAGAACCAGCACGTAACAAGATGCCCGATACCACCCTGCAGATACTGTGGATGAGACACCTGCCAGCCTCCACGCGTGCTGTACTATCGGTCAACGAAAACGCCACACTCGACGTGCTTGCTGCGATGGCCGACAAGATGCACGAGCAAACCCGTGAAGTCCATTCGGTTTGTGCATGCCAACAGCCGTCAACGTCTACGTCACGACACGGAAGCAGTCACTCGCAGCCAGAGCCAGACCTTCGAGAAGCCATTATGCTGCTCACGCGGGAAATTGCGGCAATGAAAATGGATAGATCAAGACAAAGAAGATCATCATTCCGCTCAAGATCACGTTCACAATCCCGAGGCCGAGGGAATTCTTACCAGCAGACGTCAGGCGATATTTGTTTTTACCACACCCGTTACGGCAAAGAAGCACGCAACTGCAGGTCTCCGTGCAAGTTCAAGCGTCAGGAAAACTAGTCGCGACCTTGGCTACGACGGGACCCGAGGTTAATGAAATATCACCATACCGTCTACACGTTTGCGATTATCAACATCACTTGAGATTCCTAGTGGACACCGGGGCCAACGTATCGGTCATTCCCAACACGAAAGGAATGAAGCGGGTGGAAGAAGTGTTGTATGCAGCGAACGGCACCCCAATACACACATATGGTGAGAAGAAGCTGGAACTTAACCTTGGTCTACGCCGCCCCTTGTCATGGCAATTTATCGTTGCTGCCGTGAAACGACCGATATTGGGCGCCGATTTTTTGCGTCATCACAACCTTCTCGTCGATCTACGTGCCAGGAAACTCGTAGATAAGAAAACAGGACTGGCAATTGACGGTTGCATTGCAAACAGTGCCGCCACGAGTACCCCCACCGTACTTACTATCAACCTCACCGACCCGTACCACAACCTTCTTCAACAGTACGCCGAGATAACTTCCTCGAACTTCACCGACATGAAGAACAGCGAAGTTGAACATCATATCGTCACTCACGGGCCGCCCGTGTACAATAAGGCACGACCGTTGCCGCCACACAAATATCAAGCGGCGAAGAAGGAGTTTCAAGTCATGCTTGAACAAGGAATATGCCGGCCATCAAAGTCACCTTGGGCAAGTCCACTCCACCTCGTAGAGAAGAAGACTGGCGAATACAGACCATGTGGTGATTACCGGAGGCTAAATGCCGTCACCAAACCGGATCGGTACCCAATACCACGACTTCGTGACTTCACGTACCATCTCGAAGGGATGAAAATTTTCTCGAAGATTGATTTGAGGAAAGCGTATAATCAATTGAGAATACGCGAAGAAGACATCGAGAAGACGGCAGTCATTACGCCGTTTGGGCTTTTTGAATTCCCACGAATGTGTTTCGGTCTATGCAACGCCGGACAAACATTTCAACGACATATCAACAACGTACTAGGCAACATGGACCACGTCTTCCCATTCGTCGACGACATTCTCGTCGCCTCACCAGACCAAGAAACTCACAGAAGTCACCTGGAAGATCTTTTCAAAAGACTTAAAGAGCATGGTCTAAAAATAAACGTGTCGAAATGCGTTTTCGGACAAAACAAACTAGAATTCCTTGGGTACATATTAACAGAAGCCGGTATCCAACCAACAGAAGATCGTGTGAAAACAATCTCCAATTATCCTGAACCAACTACAATTCAAGAATTAAGACGATTCCTCGGTATATTAAACTTTTATAAAGAAAATATACCGCACGCTGCACACGTTCAGGAAAAACTATACAAATATCTACGAACATGCAAGAAAAATGACAAGACCCATGTGAACTTCAACAGTGAAGATAAATTAGCATTTGAAGCCTGTAAGAACAGCATCAAAAACGCCGTCACTTTATCACACCCTTCAATTCACGCTCCTTTATCACTGATGTGTGACGCCTCAAACACCTGTGTCGGAGCCGCGCTACAGCAACGAGTAGGAAACAGCTGGAGACCACTCGGTTTTTACTCAAAAAAACTGACAGAAGCGCAAAAGAAATACAGCACGTTTGACCGAGAGCTACTGGCGATCTACCTGGCAATAAGGCACTTTCGGCGTATGTTTGAGGGTAGAGAAATAACGGTTTACACGGACCACAAGCCGTTAACGCATGCACTACTGCGGCTAAACAGCAAGACTGAAACACCATTACGTACGAGGTACTTACACTATATCAGTCAATTCACAATGAATATATGCCACATTGAAGGAAAGGACAATATTGTGGCCGATGCATTATCAAGAATCGAAGCAATATCCACTCCATCACCAATCGACTACGACGAGCTGGCTCGCCTCCAACACAGCGACAGGCAACTGACTGACGTCACGAAAAACAATTCACTCCGATTCAAGCGGATTCGCCCACTCAACGCAAGTAAACCTATTTTGTGTGAAACATCAAGTGGCAACGTACGGCCTTACCTGCCACCAGAGCTACGAAGAAAAGCCTTCGACGCCATACACGAGTTGAGCCACCCCGGCACCCGAGCAACTAGGAAGATGATCACACAACGCTTTTTCTGGCCAAGTATGAACAAAGACGTCAGTGTGTGGACCAAATGTTGCATAACCTGCCAACGAACAAAAGTGCAGCGACACACAATATCACCGCTAGAACAATACCCACCAGCAGAACGACTGTCGCACATACACATAGATATCGTCGGACCACTACCCATATCAGATGGAAGACGATATTGCGTTACCATCATCGACCGAGCAACAAAATGGCCAGAAGCATTCCCAGTCAGCGACATGGAAGCCAACACTATCGCAACGGTAATCTACGAAGGGTGGATAGTGCGATTTGGTTGCCCAGAAAGGATCACAAGCGATCAAGGTAGACAGTTCGAATCTCATTTATTTAAAACATTAATGAATAGAATGGGCATCGAGAAAACGCGAACCACTGCCTACCACCCACAGGCGAACGGAATGGTCGAAAGGTGGCATCGATCATTTAAAACAGCATTGACGGCACGACTACATAACTCAAGCTGGACGCAAGAATTGCCAACTGTTTTGCTGGGACTTCGCGCTGCAATTAAAGACAACACTGATGTGTCATCAGCAGAAGCGCTATACGGTAAACCGCTACGGCTACCCGGCGAAATGTGTGGAGAAACGTCGATATACGCGAATACAAATACACACTTTAGTGACGTCATAACTAACGCAATGAAAAGGATGCAAGCCGTGCGCCGGAACACTGATCGCCGCGCAATGTTTATACACGACGACCTACATGTATGTACGCATGTATTCATACGTACCGATGCCTATCGCCGACCGCTGACGCCGACCTACGAAGGTCCGTATCGTGTCTTGAAGAGACAAAACAAAGTGTATACAGTGAAAATCAACGATCGACAAGTAAACATCAGCATAGATCGATTAAAGCCTGCATTCCTGCCTAACACCGAAGAAGCAGAAGATCGTACAAGTGACCCGACAGCATACGTCACACGATCTGGCCGCACCTCAAGACGCACCGTACGCTTCGCCCTGTAGAACATACGTCCGGCCGAGACGGAGCACGGCCGCGCACTAAAGCTAAAAGTGGAAGGCACGCAGCGCGAACACTGCGTCCACGCGTCTCCGTGCAAACTGACGCCACCGCAGCCCTAGGCGCTCGCTGGCGCCGTGTCGAGACATCACATTGCACTACTTACGCGCGCGCTAACGAGACACCACTCTGTACCACTCGCATTATACGGGCGCTTCGCTGGGGAGGAGCTATGTAGCAGCAAGCATCAACGACCGCGCGCTGTGCGCGCGGGCATACAACTAACTTCGTGGCGCGACGCGCGGTATTTATAGATAGCGACCGCTCATCTGTGATTGGTCAATATAGTTTATTATAGTTCTGTTATCCTACACCTACGTGTGGTTCTAGATTGTATATAGGTACTAGCTCCTAAAATATAAAATAATCCGAATGTCTCTTTTATTACCAATCCTGACAACTAGTAAGTCCCTGACGACTGGTAAAGGATCATGATATCCTCATGCATGGAAGACATATTTGTAAACCTGTTGATATTCGCCATCCAGCAGTTCTTCATAACGATAAAGTATCAACTGTGCCTAATATTGTATAAGATTTAATTTAATTAGGTAAAAATAAATAAATAAGTAGTTTATAAGAAGTTACTATGTACAGTTAAAAAAAACAACAATTTCATTTTCCCATTATAAACTGTTATACCTACTTTCCTGTCAAACATTTGACGATCGTCCCTTCGGTACGGTAGACTGGGGTCCACTCGAATTGAAGAAGGATTTTGAATAGTGTAGGAGTAGGTTAGGAACAGGGTAGGAGTGGGGTAGGAGTGGGGTAGGAGTGGGGTAGGAGTGGGGTAGGAGTGGGGTAGGAGTAGGGTAGGAGTAGGGTAGAAGTAGGTTAGGAGTAGAGTAGAATTAGGGTAGGAATAGGGTAGGAGTAGGGTAGGAGTAGGGTAGGAGTAGGGTAGGAGTAGGGTAGGAGTAGGGTAGGAGTAGGGAAGGAGTAGGATAGGAGTAGGGTAAGAGTAGTCTAGGAGTAGGGTAGGACACCGGGCGAACGACGTAGCGCCGGGTAGCTAGAAATAATTTATATGGCAAAACAACGTTTGCCGGGTCAGCTAGTCACGTATAAAACGGAATTAACTGTAGTGTTTTTTGCAGGTTCACCACTATTTCCAACAATGATTGTTTGAATGGCATTAAAAGGTTGTAATATAATCGAAAATTCATCAAAACAAAATATCAAAAAAATTGGTTACGATTTTTTTTTAAATTGGTTACCAATTTTTTTTGAGTTTAGCTTAGCTAACCTAAATTTTATTGTCAAACGAAAATCATCTTTAAGTGCACTTAAACCCGAAATTCTATTAGAATTTCGGGTGTAAGTATTCAAAAAATGATCAAATTTAAACACTCAATTTTTAAGTGGCTCTACAAATATTGGCATCCGCAGGTAGCTTTCTGATCAATTTGTTTACATTTCTATCAGACCCTTTTGGACCTGACCTTAAACGATAAAACAAAGTAACAATAGAATAGAATACTCTTTATTATGTTCACCATATAAATTTCAGATACAGAGAGAGAGATAGAGAAATTTTATAAAGGGCGGTCTTATCGCTATAAGCGATCTTTTACAGATAACCTTTGGATGGATTAAAAAAGGGGAAGGATAAACAAATACTGTAGATACCATTTACATAATACAATAAATACATACCATACATAAAGTATACTATACCAATCTAAATAAATATAATATATAATACTGTAAGGAAACGCAGGCTAAAGCAATACATGTGTGTATTAGTAATAATATTTTGGTAAACGCTCTTCGATAACGTTACTTCGTGTCTATCCTCAAATTGAATCATCACAATTTTGCTTGACGTGAGTGAAATGTTTTTCTCCTATAGCGTGCCCAATTACAGAGGCACTTACAGAATAACTTTGTAGGCGAAGAAGCTTTCAGACAATCGATTTAGGTATATCATTGTTTTAGTAGAGAGCATGTCGAAGATTTGCTAAGTATACAAGGTGGCAGGGACATCGACGTACCACCTTTTACATGGCTTCAGTACATGATTCTGGATCGCTCTGCGTTGACATTTTCATCGATTTATTTTTTATTTTGTAAGGGTGCTTACATAAAGAAACAGGTTATCGGTGCAGGCGAGTCTGTACGGGTCGGTACCGATCGGTACAGGTATAATATTCCTATGTTATCTTATGCGCTTAGTTATAAAGGAAACAGGTTTATCCTTATCGGTGCCGACTGCCTGGACCGAGCCATACAGGTTTAAGCATTTGCCAGTGTAGTGTGTCCTCGTGAAAAATGTGATTAACATTAATAAATATTATTTACTTACCTTATAGTTACAATAAGTCTTTCTTTGGGTAAAATGGGTACATGCCAGTTACACCAATTTTTAATTAATCAATGTTCTATTTTACTCAATATGTAGTTAAATATTTCTGGTAAGAGATTTTTTTTTTAAAGATATTGGTATTCTCACGGTTGCATCACAATTCATCTTCGCCAACATCTTATATATTAGGTAAAATTTACACAGAAACAGTGATATTCACAGTGTTAACACTAGAAATAAGGACAAACTACGTGGGGTACGTAGTTTGTCCTTATTTCACCGGCTTCTTAAGGTTCATAACTCATGTGTTGGGCTTGGTGTAACCTTTTATAACAAGATACCCTCTTCTTTGCTAGACTTGCCTTTTAATGCGTTTAAAGATCAAGTAAAATGCAACCTTTCTTCAAAGGCATACTATTCCATCAACGACTACTTACACGATAAGAATAGTTGGTCACCCTAAGTAACTTACGACAATGTTCATGTTCTTTCTCCAAAATTAGTTTACTGACAGGTTATTGTTATTAGTATTAACTTATTTATTTATTTTACTTCGATGGTCCTAGTTTATCATTTGTGACTTCAAGTGACAGCTATGTGAACAGAACCCAGCAATGCACAACTACGTAAGCTGTCACGCCCTTGTATGCCTGGAGGCTTTTATTTAGGTAGTAAGTTTTTATTTACATTTTAATTTTAATTAATTATTTTTTAGCTTGAGTACGTATAGTTTTTATTATATTTGTTGGTATCTTGGGGTGGCTAGCTAATATAATGGCAAATAATTTAATTTTATGTTCTGTGTCTTGTAATGTTAATTACTTAACACCTAGTATTGTATACAATCAAGTATTTTCTAACTGAACAGACAGGTGTGCTGCTGGGGAGTTTGTTGCGCCACTTCTTCTTCCCAGCGAAAGCGAAAGCGGAAGTGGTGAAAGGCAGGCGTTTTAGGGGGACTGACTTCTGTAATTTTGACGTTCGAAAAGTGCTGATTCTTAGCCTAATTTGAATAAATGACTTTTGATTTTGATTGCAGTTCCTTACTTTTGTATGAAACAATTGTTTTTTTTTTTTTTATAACCGATAAAATATTTCACTGGGTCCAGAATCATGTAATGCATCCAAGGTAACCGTTACGCGTCAATGTCCCTGCCACCCTGTGGTGGCAGGGACATTGACGCGCAACCGTGACGCGCGGGGAATTTCCCATGGGACATATTTCGAAGCCGGAGGCAAAAGCTAATCGTAAATACAGATTTACGATTAGCGATTAGCGATTTAATGTCCCACTGGAAATTACTTCCTGGATAAGTGCCCAAAATCCGTTCAGCCGGGTTTCGCCAATCCAGAACATAGGTACATCCAGATAAACAGACAAACGGACAAAAAATCGAAAAACTAAAGGAGACTGAAACGATTACATACAATCTTGGGCCTGGGTGTAATAAGATGAAAGTGGTGTCAGTTAATAGCTTATATATTATCAACCTTTCACTGAAAATTCTGCGGATTTTGTCAATCTGAGAACAGAGATATAAGACATTAAGTAAAAGTGAGGTTATGTTACAATCTTTAACTAACAGCTGATTCCTGAAGCGCAAAATATATTTGTAGGAGAAGGTATGACTGTCTCTCCTTAACATCAGGCATAATTTAATTACTGTGGGCGTACTATGGGTAGTTTGGTTTTTACACAATAGAAACACGGTTTACAGTTCAAATCAAATTATAATTTCCGAACCAGTTAGTCACACTAGCGAATCACATACACACACACAACTCAACGATACGGAACGCGCGACAGTTTCTATCCACATGTTGTTCGTACGATGTCCAATGTTTCTATCATCCCGAGAGCTCTGCTTACACCGCTTTTTGTAGATCTTACTCCCGTCCCCGCACGAACTCCGGTTAGACTCTGTCTAGCGCCACGAGATGGCGCTAACGTTCCGAATAGTCAAACGAATGACTCCGACATATTCTTTTGCTCTAATAGTTATTATATTTAGTAGAAAATGTTTGAAAAATCATATTAATGAACGTGACTTCAAGTCATAGGTAGGTAACAGGTTTGGAGTTATGGAAAGGATGTCTAAAATAGGATAAAAATCATTTAATATAGTGTTTTATTCGTCTTCTATTATAATTAAAATGTCGTCTAGGAATTGTGCAGCTGGTACTATATGATTTTGATACCTATCCCAGCTAAGGTACCATAATGCACATTATATGAGCGCAGAAGCCTATAGTTCGTCTCCTTACACACTAATGTATTACTATAATAGCCTTTCCTCTACGAGAGCCGTCAACAAAAATATAAATAAAATAAGTTTTTTGACTTTTATGTCGGGATTGTATGCGACCCCTAATCAATTAGGAGGTATTGGAGGCATCGTGTAAGGGTCGTCGGCCCAGTGTATTGCAGTGACCAGTTGTTATCCTACAATTCACACAGTGATCCATAGTTTGAACAATATCAAATCCACAAGCCGGCGGTAAAATCCAAAATAACAATTCCCAGTCAAACATGTGAGCGATCTTCGGTGTCCAGAGTGAAACCAAGGATCGTACAAGGTAGGCAGGGTCGGAATCCGTAAAATACAAAGCAGTGGTCGTGAAAAATGCAGAATAATCGGGAAAGCATTCAAAACACATCGGAAAACACGAAACGAGTGAGCAGCAGTCGGCAACTGTCTAGTGTCAGTGTCAGTCAGCTGTCATGCCAGAGACATAGACTAAAAATAAAAGACTGTTTTTTTTAATTCATATCGATATGAAATCGATAATCATTAATATTGGTTTTTCGGTAATTAATTGATATTTTATTTATTAGTATGACTGTAATTATATGCACTATATTGCATATGAGTATATATGTAGTGCATTTAATTACTTTGAGTTAATTATTTAGTGCAGAGGTTTTATTTTCGTAATTGTGTATACTACTAAATCGATAGTCTCATAAAAACTATCTTTCTCATATTTCTCCGCTTCCAGATTGAGAATTGAGGTGATTTTTCATATTGTAAGATGAAAAAATATGACAAATTTTTTAGATCATATCTCAACTTATTACATTTGGGCCCACCGTTTCCCATCTCCTTTAAGGCATCCTTCCATGTAGCAATAATTTTTTTCAAAATATTCAATGTTACATATAAATTTTCATATTTTATTTTTGTTTTCTGTCGCTAACTACCACTTCCCATTATAATTGAAAAGGTTTCATTATTTTATTATCTGAGCCATTTATATGTTGTTTTGTTTTTTTTTTTATTTTTTTTTTTGATAGATTGGGTTAGCGCGTAAATTATGATGATGAATGGTCCCATGAATGTTAAATGAAATTGTTCTAAAAATCAAAACTCCTGCCACACTAAACATATTACAATGTATTTTACCCTGTTTCCTGTAAAAGTAGGTCAGGTTAGGCCTGTTATATCATGCGAATATGACAGACCTGAGTAGTCCCATCATAACCTAAACGTCTCTGGGGTCGAAACTTACTGTATTTGCATAAGTTTTAATTTATTTTGTAATTAGTTTTTAATAATAATTAATTATTAAAGCGGTAATTCTGGACACGGCCCGCATTGTTAGGAGGTCCCTCTCTCTGGAGCCCTGACCGCAGGTAGCTTGGACCCTATTCCCGATGCCGGTGGGCTACAATTTTTTATATTTTTAAATGTTAATGTAATATTTAAAAATATAGTTTAAGTATATATATTTAATAAAATAAATGTTATAATAATACGTTTTTTTACAACACAATGGTTTTGTAGCACATAACAGTTTTGAACTATAAAAATTCACAATATCTGAGCAGGAGCCTATAGTAGGTTTTAGAAAAAACCTGTATTTCAGGGTACCCTACTTAGTGGCATCATATAAACAGGCAGGTATTTCTACTGAACAATTAAATAAAAAAAAACACAACAAAATCAGTCAAAGGGTGTGGAGGTTTTTAATTTTGATACCTACATGATACAATGGTGACTACATCCATTACGTAGGCAGCTGTTGAGTTACAGTTTACTGTACGTTCGTAGCAAATGTAATAGTTGGTCTATTTAATGGTATAATTTCGCAATTTCTGGCTACATCTACATAAAAATTCATTACCCCCGTAATTAATTTCTGCCACTGACAAATACTCGTACTACCATTTTATTGATTACAAACAAATAGGTACCAAAAATAAATGACAACAATTGAATAATAACATTTTCTTCACTTACATGTAAATCGTTTTTATATCCTTTACATACAAAAGTATCTCGTATAAACATCTGAACTTTGTATAAAAGCTTAAAGTAAAGTACAATTAGAGATAAAACGATAGCACTGTCGCACGTTGCTACGGCGTAGCTGACATGACAATATCACTGCTACGCTAACTGCTCTGTCGTAGCTGATAACCGACTCGCTACGCAGTTATTTTTGGAATATTATAATTGTTGAGCGTAGCCCGTGTATGTTCTCTTCTACGTATTCTGAAAGCCTGATCTGTAAACTGAAATAATGTTAGCTGATGTGATTGGGTGATCAAAAATAATCAAAAAATAGCTACATCCAATCATATACGATAACATGGCGAGATTTCACTATACATAGATTAAATTGGATACGATTTCAGTAAAATAGGATGAACTTGTAGTACAAGCTCATACTATTGATCTGGGTATTTTAGTGTAATGATAGAGTATTATTCAACGTTAAAATCAATTATTTGTACATAAACTTCTCTTTTAACAGTTTATAATACCTAAGATAATGTCACTCTCATCCTCGCTAATTCAATTACCCCTTCCATCAACGATACAGCTACTTAAGTTTACAAGTTTAATGCCTTCTACAATATGTTTGCCTGGTAGCTCATTAGCTGTGATGTAAAGCTGAAGTGGTTAGTAATACATCAATTAGCAGCATAAGTACATACGTAGGTACATTAGTGAGGGTGCATGAATATGTTAGTTGATTCATGGTCGAAATTTTTCATTTAGATATGGTAATATTTCTGATATTAGAAGGGTAACTGGAATGTTGGTCTGAAATAGTTTTATTAAATGACGAAAGACTCGTTGAATTACTTAATAAATGTTTTTAAAAAATAATGTTTTTTTTTTTTAATTTTTTTAGGTTTTTACTGTATTTGGGGCCTACAATAAAGCTCAATTTATGCATTTTATTTATTATGTCGATTTTGCGGTTTAATCGAAGGTTTGTTTACTATTTTACAATGTAGGAAGCTGTATTTATGTGTTAGACATAAGCGAACAAAATAGTGAAATATTATAAAATATTTACTTTTGTACATACTTGAGATGTCATAGTCATATAGAAGAAAAAACAAAAGAAAGATGTAAAATATTAAATTAAGAACAATAAAACATAAAAAGAGGTTTTATACCTTCTTCTTGGCTTCTTGGTATTTATGCTGCTAAATGCAAGAAAACAACACCACCATCATAATTGAAATGTAACGCGTGATTGAATCAATAATTCGTTCTAAAAAAAGAACGTAAATACGTCAATCAATTTTGTATCGGGTTCCGAATTTCGTATTTTATTTTATCTTAAACGTGTTTTAATTTATGTTCCAGCTGGTAATGAAAATTTATGATATTGTCTTGTTAGTAAAATATTGAAGAATAATTAGTTCATTCTTTGTGGCATGGGGTTTAGCTGGACGAATAAATATTTTTTTTCAAAATTTTTGTTATGATGAGATGAGATAGAGCGTATGAACCTACTTAATGAAATGACCACCTACCTCCCACCCCCACCCACTTGATGATATGTAACTAGAGCAAAACTAAGGGGATCTTCCCAATCACCGATTAAGTTCTATCTAACCTAATAAATTGCCTCCACTAAGCGTTTGATCTGAATAATATTATGAGTGCCGTGCTAACAAGCAGTGACGTAGCAAAACCGTTACCGTAACTATGAAGAATTTTATAGAACGCATGTGTTCTCGGAAGGGGTTGGCCAAGGTGTGCTTCTGTACATACACATGTACGAAATTCACACGTACATATGTATGATGATTGCCGTGTTTATGAAAGAGTTCGTTGCCCTTTCCAGGGTAAATATTATTCCTGATACAAACACCTGTAGGTAACGCCTAACCTCAAGTTAGTTTAGTTGTTTTTTCAGTCGTAAAAAACAGGCCAATAAAAAAACTTTACTGAACGGAAATTAATCTACGATCTCCAACTAGTCAAGTTGGGTCTGTTTCTGGGAAATGGTTTTCCAAAATCCATCCTCACTTCTGTTTAATATGGATAATTCAAGCTCCAAAGATGCTTGCAATGGAAGGCCACCACAATGGCGGTACGATAACAGCATTATAATGAGGAGCATGACGTATCCTGAATGTAACAAAAGAGAAGAACGTCACTGATTCTGGGAATGCAAATCGGAATTTGATTAGGTCAAATGTCCTTTACGAGGAAATTGAATTTAGGTACATCAGGAAGGTATGTTTGGTGGAGCGTGTATTGGGTAGGTACTTTATCGTCGCCGAACTTGGATGTACTTGGAACTTTATTTCTAATCGTAAGCCGACATGCTTCTTTTTAATTTTGTTTTTTTGACAACGACAAGATAGAATTATTTTCCATCGACAATCTGAATAGAGCTATCATCTTATATTTGTAGTACTATGTCACTATATATGTATTGTGTGTGTCCACATTAATGGCTGACGCACAATTAGGCGGGCGGCGCCGCGTTTCAATAATTCTCCTACATCGTGCAGCGCTTTTGTATATTTTGTATGAACCAACGCACTCTACAAAATCCAAATCAAAAGTCATTTATTCAAATTAGGCTGAGCGTCAGCACTTTTTGAACGTCAAAATTACAAAAGACAGTCCCGCGAAACGCCAGCCGTTTACCACTTCCTAGTGCTTTCACTAGGAAGAAGAAGTGGCGCAACAAAATCCCTAGCAGGACAGGCAGGCTGCACCGCGCTATTTTGGGCTACAGCCCGATGTGGCTATAATATGCATTTACCTTAACCCTGCGTTTTTCTTAGCAACTACATCATTTGAAATAATAATAATACCTACTTCTTTCAGTCTCTCATCATCCCCTTTTCAAAGCATGATTACTGTGATTCTGGGTATCAGCGGGGCAAAACAAATGACTCTCAGTAACTTCGGCTCAGATTAATTGGAGACCATTACTTGTTTGCTGACACTCTGGCTGGGAGTAATTTACTCAATAAAGTAGACACAGATGTCTATCTATGACCAGAAGGCCAATTCTCGTAATTTAAAACGTTCAAAATCTAGTCGCAGTCTCATCTCAGCGACAAACAAATGTCAATAACTTGTCAAAATGTAGGGAAATTAGAAGTATTTTTTGACAGATTGTGATCAGACTGTGAACGGTCTTAAAATTACGAGAATTTCCCCTCTGGTATTTAACTCTGACATAGTCTAGGATTTCCATGTTTAACGATGACAAAAAGCGGAGTCCGTAAAAATGTACAGATTTCAATACAATTTAATTAAATTAGCTCGATTTTCAATTTAAAAATGTCACTTCTGAATCTCAATTCTGAAAATTGACGGTAAGTATACAACGTGTAACTGAATTAATGCAGGTTATTATTATAGATTCGATGAGATTATAGACGAGATTATAGATTCGACGGCACGGTTGGTGCAGTGGTTAAGCGATTGACTACTGCGCTGCGTGTCGTGGGTTCGATTCCCGCACGGAACAAATATTTGTATGACCTACATGTATTTGTTCCGAGTCTGGGTGTTTTTCTATCTATAATATGTATGTATTTACAAAAAAAAAAATGTATATAAGTAGTTTATCAGCCATCTTGTTACCATAACACAAGCATTAGGTTGCTTAGCTTGGGACTAGATGGCGCTGTGTGAAATGTCCAGGGATATTATTATTATTATGAAAGTAGTTTGTTCAGAATCAGTTACTGAATGGATTTCTGTAATTTTTAATATAGGAATTTTTTTATCGCAAAAATTATTAAAATTGCGCAAATTACAGTCACACTTCCGCTGTACAGTAAAAATAAACCAAAATGGATATAGAGGTACTACGCTAGACCCTTATATAATACGTGTGCGACAGTGTGCTTGCGTAGATTTATAATGTGACACAATTTTCTCCCATATTCAGTATAACTAATTTAATAAATAAACAATGTTTTATACATAATAGTAAAAATTCAGTGTATGTATTATGACTTTTTTCCGTTAGTCTATACCGTCCCAGTGCTGGGCAAAGATCTATTATGATTATAACATAATATTCTAACTGGGGTGCTTGGTGGTGTGCGTTAATTCCGGGATATGTTGTATAAGAACTTTGCCAACCTGTACTGATATCGTGTCCCTAATGCAAAAAAATATTGAGCACGTTTTTATTTTGAAAAAGTAAACGTTCTTCACTTCAAAAGGATAAACTAAAAGCAAGAATTACGAGTCGATCTCTATGCACGATGTGTGTAATTCAGCAATGACATACATGGCAATACCAATACATTTGTGCTCATAATAATAAAGCAAGGACGTGGAATGATTTCATAAGCCACCCGAATGTATCTCCATGAATTTTCTAACAGTTTACGCCGTTCAAAGAAACGTTCGCCTTTGTTGATGTTTTTCTTCGTATTTTCTGTTTTATAAACGGCTTTGCTTGTGGTTAAAGTGCTACAATAGCTCCCGATCGTATCTTGAGATTAACATAACATAACATAACGCCTGTATGCCCCGAAGGGATATGCAGAGGTGTACCTATACGAGTAGTAAACCCACATTTCGCCTGTTATTTTCGCCATTATCTGCCTGCGTCTGCATTCCCGAGTTCATACAACCCGAATCTCTTCAGGGCGAAAGTGAATAGGCTTCTTCTGGGCAAGCTCGTTCCACCGTAGATCTCATCCCTGCCTCTGGGCTGGATTGAGGTCAAGAGGGAGCCCATTGTCAATAAAAAAAAAGGTATGTTAGATCCCATGTAACAGGGGGCGAGCCTATTGCCGTCAACCGGGCACAAATCCAAACTCCGGGCTGCAAATGAAAAATTCCGATTGCCGTCCTATCGGACTATGAGAGTGAGGGAAGGTGCAGCTGTGTCCGCGCGCACACTTGTGCACTATAATATCTTCCGCGCCTAAGGCTAGTCTCCGATGAGACTGGCCGCAATACGGTCTGGAGCATTTTATTTATTTAATATCGTTACATTAGAAACTAGAAGCGCACAAAATGGTACATTGTGAATAATGTTTGACAATTGGTCCGACCTTAGGTTATTAACTATTCACGAACGAAATAAGATCATGACTCAATTGAATAACACAGTATTCTAAAGTACTTCAATTTTATTCATCCTCTATTGACTCGGGTGACAATGGTGTATATACCTTCGTAACGTTTTTATTCGTACTTAAGTTTATTTTTTCATATATTGTTTTTTTTTTTTTTTGTTAAAAGTAGAGTGATGGTTTACTATTTATAACTTGCTCGTTTCATTCCTTCTGACACTTTTCTGAAGAACCCACGAAATCATTCTGAGTGCCAAGGGCTGGGACCTTGGCACTCAGAATGATTTCGTAACTGCCTACTTTATTTTCTACGAGTTATCGCTTTAAAAATTAAGATTATAGCAAAAGCAATTTGCTTTCAACTTATAAAAATGAATGTAATTTTCTTTTTGAGGTTCACTGAACTGTACTCGTATAAAATATTTTGTCGAGTGCAGAGTGAAAAGACCTGTAGGAGCCTCTTTTCACATGTTGAAACTTGATAACTGGTGCCAGTACCCGGTCGCGAACGTATAAAAACCGGGCGAAGTGTCGAGGTACTCGTATGTGTGTGAAAGGTTTCATACTTACTTACCCTACACTTTCATACTATCCACAGCACGAATCGGAGTTTTCGTGACGCCTTCATCGTTTAAGGAAATGTTAATAGTGTCATGTGCTTGGCACTTAATTGATTTCGACGCTAAGGTTAATCAATTGTATGGAAAGTCCTGGCTAAATGATAACAGCCACACGGGTTGCTCAAAGGTTAAGCTACGCTTGTCGCGGTCGATTCGTTGGTTCCGCCTGTCATTCGTAGATCATTGATAGTCGTTACGGGTAGTCAGAAGCCCAAAAAAGGCAACTGGGAAATGGTTTCGTGAACTTGTATTTACCTTCCTGCCTAGCTTCGAAATGTTCGACAACTTACTATTGAAATACACAAAGTACACCCATTTGTTCATACTAGAGGCATTGTAATTGTATATCTCTCTATAATAATTATGATATTGAAATAAAATCTATATAATTATACATATGTAAATAATTACTGTACATACAAATAAATAAAATTGAATTATCTGTTTGTAAAGTCCAAACAACAGCTTTTGACTAAATGCATATGAAAGTATATACGCTACTTATATAACAAACAAAAAATTTGCCCATTTTTGTTTGTCTGTCTGTCGTCTAATCTGCGAAAACTCCGAACTGATTTTGATGTTTGTTATGGGGATACTTTGAACCCCGAGGAAGAACTTGGCTACTTTTATCGACATACCACGCGGGCGCAGACGAGGGCGAAAGCTAGTACAATAATAAAGTAACAATACCAACCTATTATTGTTCCAATTCGGGGTAAAGGCCAAAATATACATTCAAAAATACAGTTCGTAACAGAAATACCTTTAGTTTCGAGAAAAAAAGCAGCATTTCCGAGGAAAAATCAAACGCCTACTCAACAAAAAAGTATTTTCAGATTCCAGAGTTCATACTGAAAATTGTTTATATTTATGGGTGCTTTCACACCCTAAAGAGTTACTTCACGGGGCGCCGTTCCGGTGAAAAGGCGAACCTTTTATCGGGTACACCATTCCGAACTCCGGGCTGTAGTAACGAGTTTCTTAACTGAAAAGATCAATAACACCTTTTGCTTAAACTAGGAAAGGAAAGTACGAACTTACCTACGAAAAATCGATGAATTTCAACACTACGTATTAAGTAAGTGTATTATTTTTTTTTTACCGCAAGACATGTTGTTTCTACCAACCCGCACTGGGACCGCGTGGTGGATTACGGCCCCCTCTTCGGAGAGGGGTCTGTATAGGCTGGTTATGCTATTATTCTTATGCTTTATTTGATTTTATTGATGTAAGGGAAAACCAACTGAAGTATATTAAAAATAAACAGAAATAACAAAAATATACTACCCACAAAATTTTCCACAGATTACAACTTAAATATTTATAAACTGATTTCAAACGTAACTATGGTCAAAGCAAACTTAATTATATGAACAAAATAAACTAAAAATAACAAAACAAAACTCTTGTTTGTGTACTGTACCTATCCTGCGGGTACTATAATGATAATAATAATTTGCATACGGAATTTACTGCTGATGCTTCAGAATTTTAGTTAAATTACTTTTTAAACTATTATGAATTTCGTGCTATAATTGATATAGCAGTTTACGTCAATCCTTTTCTTTAGAAATTCTGAATAATGAACATTTCTAGGTAGTCTATAAGCTTCGCCGTATTAGCGCTGGATAATAATACGTCTTCTTCTATACATATTAAGAAGGTAAGATGTAGTAATAGACTTCGTTTTCGAAGGCTTCGATCACATGTATTAGAGTAATTGATATTTATGATTTGTGCCATAATCTGGATTGAATATTCTTTCATATAATGTAAGTTTTGATAGTTTTCTAATCATACGAAAGTATTGTCTAGTTAAGGTAATCCGTAAAATTCAAATTTACTTACTATTTTTGTAATTTGCAGAACAGTATCAGGTTGTATATTGATTAAAATATGTTTCGCGACCGTAACAATGAAACAAATACAAACAAACAACAACAAACTCGCAACAATATGGCTTCATAGTATTAATTTATTTAATTTTATTTAACTTTATTGGGACATTTAGCAGTTACTCATTACAAAAAATATGACAGAATAAGTTATGAACTAAATAAACGTGTAACCCGCACCAATATCTACGAAATAATGATTAAAGAAAATAGTTAAATGCGTGCGTTATAATTACAGAAAATTAAGTAAGTACTCATATGCGATTTAGGGATAATAGGTATTGGATAGCTAAGTACTTTAAGGATTCAATAACCATCCTTTTGAACTTAAAGTGTGTAAGCGCGAAAATATCAAGTTCGATAAAATGTGTGTTATACGTAGTTATATCTACAATGCGTCGGAGAGACGCCCGTGCGTCAGAGTGAGTATACCTAATTATAATCATTAGAATCAGCAAATCTTAAGTTAGAATTGGCCTCCAATGTCATGGTTTCATGAAATTGTCATTCAATCGTTAACAGTAACACTACAATTGCAGTATTGTACCACAGTTACTGTAATCTATTACAATAGGGTAAAATGAACATTCTTTCTTTTTTTCTTTTTTTTTAAAAAAAACGTTGCCCCACACTAGGAATTACTCCTGTATCGCGGGTGCGTTTACAAACATTCAAACTCACATACACAAACAGCCAGACCAGGAACAAGTACCTGTAGGCAATACAAATATTTGTTTCTTGCGGGAATCGAACCCGCGACACGCAGCGCAGCAGTCGATCGCTCAGCCACTGCGCCAACTGTGTCGTCAACTCGAACTAAGAGAGATGTATTGATGATTCTATTAATGTTTTAAATAAATATTTGTTAGGGCCGCGAATCCTATTTAGATCAACATATAACCTGATACTGACCTGCAAATTGCAAAAAACCTAAAAAAAACCTTACCTTATATTTACCAGCTTTAACTTATCGTCCTTTAAAAGACAGTCTTAGAAGCAAAGTTACGATGGAGCTGTAAAATGGATTCTCGTCGTTTATTTTTCTGTAGGGAAAAGCAAATTGGAACGGAGCACCTAAACCTTGACATTTTATAAATATCTGCGGTATGACTTTCAAGTAAATACAATTTTTTTTTAAGTTTAAAAAGGCCAACGCTTAAAATTCATCTTTCTTGTACATAAAAATCAAAATTAACGTTCGTTAATCGCGCCAACACCCGAAAATGGCTCGACCGATTGTGATGAAACTTTGGTAATTTGTTGTGTGCGTGACGGAGAAGGCTCCTAAAAAAAAGGTTATTACAACGAGCAACTCCGGGCAGTAGCTACTAATAAATAATCATTTGTCAATTTTTATCTATAAAACAAAAGTTTTGTTTGTCATCATAGTTTAATTAACAGGTAGGTATTCTAAATATACCAAGAATAGAACAGAATACTCTTTATTATGTACCTACACCATATAAAGTACAGACATAAATATAGAAATTTTACAAAGGGTGACATAGTGAGCGGTCTTGTCACTTAACAAAATCATCTCCTTGCTTAAAAGGTGATCTCCAACTCATGTGTGTAAAGCATTTTATGTAATTGCAATAAAAAAAAAAAATTATCTATAGGAGCGATCTTTTAAAGACAAACTTTGAATGGATTAAAAAGGGGAAGGAAAAACAAATACTGTAGGTAGTCTGTGGTGTACCATTTACATAATATAATAAATACATACATAAAGTATATTATACTAATATAAATAATTCAATGGAGAATGGATCATACTAATCTAAATAAATATATAATAACTAGCTACGCCCCGCGGTTTCACCCGCATAAGCTTCGATCTCGTGGGAATATCGGGATAAAAAGTATCCAAAATATTAATCCTGGGTATAAACCATCAGTGTGCCAAATTTCATCTAAATCCGTTCAGTAGTTTTAGCGTGAAGGAGTAACAAACATCCATACAAACTTTCACGTTTATAATATTACTAGCTGCGCCCCGCGGTTTTACCCATATAAGATTCGATCCAGTGGGAATATCGAGATAAAAAGTATTCTATGTGTTAATCCTGGCTATAACCTATCAGTGTGCCAAATTTCATCCAAATCTGTTCTGTAGTTTTGGCGTGAAAGAGGAACAAACATCCATCCATCCATATGCATGATGTTTGTTTCTTTTTCACGCCAAAACGCGTATGTGTATGGATGCCCATACAAACTTTCACGTTTATAATATTATTAAGTAGGAAGTAGGATAAGTAGGATAAACATGAAACCCCCTTCTCTATGATATTTGATAAACAACAGAAGCACCTGTGTGCACTGTGTAAGCACTTTTGGTGCGATTCAACAATAGTGTTGAGTTGGCTAGCTATTTCACCGAGTTTATTAAAACCTTTCGTGCGTAACCGAGTCAATGAAATACAGGAGAGCACTGCAGGTCATACGTGGAGTTACGTGCCGTCTAGAGACAATCCGGCTCGAAGAACCAAAATGTTGATGACCTAACTAAAGGTTCGTGAATAAAAGGTAAAGTGGACTGTAAACATAATATGGTTCTACATGACAGTACAATGTTGGACTAAACTTTAACAATACAAGTACCTAGATATGCGCGCGCGTCTTCGACCGTGCTCGGTAATGGAGTGAGGTGCGGGCGGCAGCCAGTCTGCTGCCGCGCTGTAGTCCCGCGCTGCGTTGCGCCGCGCGCTCCGCGCGTCCCCTGCCTTGGAATAAGACTCACGCCTTGTCTGCGTGAACAATGTTTGTCTTTCATTTGAAGATCGCCTCCAGAATGTTCTGTACCTCACCTGAACCCCTCATTTTTATGAGCATAAATAATATTTTTTATACTTCAACGTCTATCAAAATCAGGTTTAGGTAAAGCCTATAAACCACTTTAGATGGGATCGCAAGATAAATAGATCACGTAGGTAAAATAAACTAAGTGAGGTCGGTACGTATAGGTTGGACACCCTTCGTAACCGCACAGCCGGTGTGCAGATAATTAAGTAATTTAGAGGCCAATCAAAAAGTTCCTTTGTCAATAAAAACATACACGTACGTAAATGAACCCTTCGGTTTCATAAACTTTTTGGTAAAGTCGAAGTTTGTACCGCAAACAGTTTCAGTGGAAAGGATAATTGCAGAGATTCGTAATGGTATGGAAATAAATATTTCAATAATAAGCTTGAGCATCAATACGCAATATAGCAATGTTATGTTGTTTTGTTGATCAGACTTATTGTTTTGTTCGAATAGCACTTAGACTTGCTGTACAACAATGTGGTTTGTTCCAAACTGTACCTAGCTGCCGTCAACTGCAAATTATAGATCAAAGAGAAGAACTAGAAGTATTAGTATTCCAAAAAAAAAAATTGCCTATAATTGCAGCATTTAGCAATGTCTGCAACGAATATTATGTTATGACTGAATATTTCACGATATTTTGTTCAACATCGATTTTCTAAAGTATTGATCAAGTGACCAATTTATGTTATAAATCAATGATATTCAGATTCGTGGATCATGTAAAGTACTTTGAACTATTTATGTTATAAATCAATGTTATTCACATTCGTTGCTCATCTGAAGTGTTGACATTTTGAACCGTTAATGTTTTAAGCTAATGTTATTCTGATTCATTGAAAAATTAAACTGTTGATTATATGGTGTTGATATTTTGATTGTTGATGTTTTGGTTTTTGAAGTTGAGTATCCCACCCAAGCGTCTGTGTTAAGGATCGTACTCACCGCAGCATTCCCTTCGTGAATTTGCTTTGGAAACATTTTCAATTGGCGTACTGAACAGTTCTGAGCGAGCAAGCGTTTGTTTGCGCGGTAAATGAAACACTTGAGCGAGCGAAAATGTTTGTTCAGTGATGATCGGTTGGACTCGGCGAGTGATTGCTCGCTCGCTCATTCACTCAGTCAAAACGACGTCACTGGCGAGTGAGCAGTTGCTTGCTTGATCCACGTTGGACGTGCTCGGTTGATGTCCGATCTTTTTAGGGTTCCGTAGCCAAATGGCAACGGAACCCTTATGGATTCGTCATGTATGTCTGTCTGTCTGTCCGTCCGTATGTCACAGCCGCTTTTTTCCGAAACTATAAGAGCTATACTGTTGAAACTTGGTTAGTAGATGTATTCTGTGAACCGCATTAAGATTTTCACACAAAAATAGAAAAAAAACAATAAATTTTGGCGGTCCCCATACTTAGAACTGAAACTCAAAATTTTTTTTTTCATCAAACCCATGCGTGTGGGTTATCTATGGATAGGTCTTCAAAAATGATATTGAGGTTTCTAATATCATTTTTTTTCTAAACTGAATAGTTTGCGCGAGAGACACTTCCAAAGTGGTAAAATGTGTGTCCCCCCTCCCTGTAACTTCTAAAATAAGAGAATGATAAAACTAAAAAAAATATATGATGTACATTACCATATAAACTTCCACCGAAAATTGGTTTGAACGAGATCTAGTGAGTAGTTTTTTTTTAATACGTCATAAATCGTAACGTAACGGAACCCTTCATGGGCGAGTCCGACTCGCACTTGGCCGGTTTTTTATATTCTACACGAAGATGGAGTGGAATCAAGAAAAAACTTTGTAAGTAATTGAAAATTATAGAGAATATCCATGCTTATGGGACTCATAAATCAAAGATTACAAAAATAACGCAATAAAAAAAGATTTAAAATCCAGTGGTGCTTTTTTTGTAAACTAACAATTATCACAAATGCTGCACTAGCAAAAAGCAAATCAACGTCATGATAGTCCATATCTACTGACTGAGAATGAGAACGCAGCTGCATCAGCTGATATTTTCGTTTTGAACGAACACCGACAGAACATTTGCTTAACACAAAATTTTCACCCAGCAGGTTAGTGATAACTCGGCTATACGCAGCGAACATTCGTCCGCGAGCACTATTTTTAGAATTTGTTTGAAAATATGTCATAATAATAAGAGTACATTTATTAGGATTTGTTTGGAATCAAATACTCACCAAACTTTTCGTTTTACGAATCGCAGTGAGTAACGTTCGGTCAAAGTAAAAAGAACGGGCGCCTCAGGCAGTCGGGAAAAAAAATGTTTATCAAATATTTCACTGTCTGATTTCATACAGTTGGTATAACCTTGAGACGCACACCTCACTTTGTATATTCGTCGTTTTGATTTAAAGTATGTCATAGTGTCACTTAATTACTTTCAGTATGTTTTCGTTTTTAATTTTTTGTGTTTTGTTACCTTGTTTTTATGTATTCATGTAATTTGTTATCATTTAATTGTGCATTTGTGTGTTATGTTATGTCTTTTGTGTGCGCTGAATAAATGGTTTATCTATCTATTAAGTATTAAGATTTAAAAGTGTAATATAAGTCAATGTCTATAAGCATCTAAAGATCTAGCAACGAATTTATCAGGAAGTACTGTGAAGCTCCCCGGCGCCTCCACCACTTGCGAAGCTCTCTACAAGCTTCAGGGTACCGGGTGGAATAAATCGAACTACGGTTTATCACGTACGTTCAATAATCCTACTAATATTATAAACGTGAACGTTTGTATGGATGGATGGATGTTTGTTACTCTGTCACGCTGAAACTCCTGAACGGATTTAGATGAAATTTGGTACACAGATAGTTTATAAGCAGAATTAACACATAGAATACTTTTTATTCCAATATTCCCACGGGATCGAAACTTATGCGGGTAAAACCGTGGGGCGCAGCTAGTTATTCTTATAAAATACACTACGTATTTTACATCTTAATTCTTTTGCTTGTCAGTCCAATCTGACGCCTAATTTCTTCTTATCTTCAAGTATGTTATGTTTGTCTCGTATTTCATACCAATAACTTTTAACTGACTCGCGGAGGTTGCATGTAAGCACTAAATAGGCTAGTCTCTATAGTACCTATTACTTACATTGTTTTAAGAAATTCTTTAGACAGAAAAAACGTTCAGTAATAGCCGTTTCCATAAATAGCCTGCGGATATTTTACTGTACAAAGTCCGCAGCTTTGTTTTTGATTCGAGTTTGTAGTAGCACCTGTACCTTGGGGAGTTGCAGTGTACCGTGTAGAGCCAAAATTGTAAAACGTTCTACCGAGCCAATTTACTCAGTCGTGTATTATGTGTAGTCTACAGTTTTGTTGACTATTGTGTATTTGTGTGTTATGATCTTTATTTGCGCCTGTACGGTGTGAATGCAAAAAAAAAAAAACAATCATTGTATGTAAATTAGGTTAATTTCTGTAGGTTTGGCAAAAAATGGTGGTTTGCAAACGTCCAATGGCACAAACACCGATCTGATTTCTTCAAAAACTTTTTCTTTTACACATGCGATGATTTAGTTTACTTTTCGTTTCTCAAGAAAAACTTTGAATTAGAGTCTTTCAACGCTTTCTAACTGCCTTAAAAGGGCCTTCAACTAACACCAAAAGTAAAATCTTTCGTAAAGAAAACTTGTTTTTGGGAGAAAGTTCTAACAACAAATCAAAATCTTATTTGAACGCTGCAATGTTTGCGTTAACACGTATTGAGTTCAAAGTTTCCAACCCAACCCAAAATCCAATTAAGTAGGATTTTTTAAGACAGTGTAAAATCAACTACGTTTGTAATGAAAAGTAATATACCTACTAGTAATGATAATAAACCTACTTTTTTTTTGTAAGCCTGCATTGTGTCCCTCTGCTGGGCAAAAGCCTCCCCTTGCTTCTTACAAACCTCCCTGTCTTGTGCGGTTTCTGGCCATGTTGGTCCTGCAAATGTTACCACATCGTCGCACCACCTTTGCCGCGGTCTACCTCAATGGCGATGTCCTCCCTCAGGCATCCAGTGAGTGACGATCTTTGGCCATCGCTTCGGGTGCATTCGTGAAACGTGTCCGGGCCACTCCCACTTCAGCCTGGCTGTTTTTCCGCCAACATCCGCTACTTGAGTTATGGAGCACAGCGTGGTGTTTCTAACTAATATTTTTAAAAGTCGAGAGGTGTTGTGGGACACCTGGTTGGAACGAAGTTCCTTTCGCTGTATGTTATGTATTAAATAACAAGCACAATGAAATAAGTTAACAACTTTTGTGAGTAACTAAACGAAAAAAAATCATGATCAAAAGTCATGTTAATACCTATGTTACCTACACGTTTTCTGTATAGCTCTTATTCGCCACGTGTACAAAGTATAACGTGCGATAACGACTAGAAATAGGTACTACCAGAGGCTGCAGTCTCGACATTCATAGCGATCGGTTTACGACCGAATTCGGTCACAAAATCCCGGATTGACCGGTGTAATGTATGGAGTGACAGGACTTTGCGACCAAATTCGGTCGTAAAGCGATCGCTATGAATGTCGAAAATGGAGCCCCTGGGCCCTAATTCACTATGACCACTTAATGATTCCTTACCGAAATCACGTCCATTCCTTAGCTAATCCCGCCAGTCTCGCGTTAATTTCTCGCGATTTCGTTCATTGTGTCATAGAGAATCCCCTACCCTAGACCCAGACTGCCTAGGTCTTTGCCTAGAGAGCCCTGAACTTAACAATGACGTATTAGATAAGTATTGCTACTATGTTCCCGACTTCGGGCCGGTTTATTGATCCGTACTTAGTTAAATTCAACCAATTGTCTGTTTAACAATGTGTTTTATAGTTTAGAACAGTTTAAGTTATGATGAGGCTGACATACCACTGTGGATAAAAGCCTCTAATAAAAACTAGATAAAAAAAAAAAAACGAATTGTCAAAAATACTAACGGTTAAAATACTAATGGTTAAATTTTTACAAAATGTGTTTTTTAATTTATCTAATGCTATAATATCATTGCCAATGGTCAATTAATTAACTATTAGTTAAAAAAAATAACCATTACATAAACTGACAATTGTACAAAAAACACATTTTGCCAATATTTAACCATTAGTTACCATTTTTAACAATTGGTTGAGTTTAACTAAGGATAAAAAAATCGGCCCTTAGACAAAATAATTATAGGTAACCAAGGTAAAAACTAGAAAAGGTAAAGTTAACTACTCAACGGGCATCCAGAAATAATAATTTTCAATCTGTACAGTTGGCAAATAAAATAAACGAAAATAATAAACTAAATAATTTTGGTCTAGAGTCCACAAAACTCTGAGCTTAATTAAAATAATAGCGTTTGTTTCCACCAGTTTTCATTACCTACAAATGAATGTTAAATAAATATATCATTTCATAATTAAATATATAACTTATAAAGAGAAGAACGTAACAATGAATAATTTTCTAGCTACTTATTACCCGCGGTATTACTTACAACCCTCATTAGGTTCACTCAGCTTTGCCCCTGCTATGAACCGTAATTTTGTTCTTCGTTATATATACTTACCTATGTTCTCCATAACATCTCCAATCATCATCATCAGCCTATAGCAGTCCACTGCTGGATATAGGCCTATTGTCTCCTATTGCACGCATTTCAACTCGATTTTCGGCAGCTCTCATCCAGCTGCTACCAGCCATCCTGCGGTGATCGTCGGTCCACCTAGCCTGATGGCGTCCCACCTTACGTCTCCAATGGTGGTGCGTTGTCTGTAATTATATTAAGGCACCTGGCCCACCACCCATGAGAAAGCGACTAGCAATCAGCGATTTCCTCGTTCAAAAAACGTACCAAAGATGTAGGTCTTGTGTAAGAAAAAGAGTAACAACATTTTAGTTAATCGCGCGTTGTTCACCCCGCCGGAGTACTCGTTTGTCGCAACAACAAGAGCTATCGAAGAGTAGAAGTACTTGCTCAGTGACCACTTGGCGCCGTTCACTTGCTGCTCGTTACTGGCCAACTCGTTTTATTATTAGTTGCTAACTCTACTCATAATCAACCTACATCGTCATCAGCTTATATCATCATCAGCTTATATCATCATCAGCCTACATCATCATCAGCCTACATCGCCATCAGCTTACATCGTCATCAGCCTACATCGTCATCAGCCTACATCGTCATCAGCCTATATCATCATCAGCCTTCATCGTCATCAGCCTACATCGCCATCAGCCTACATCATCATCAGCCTATATTATCATCAGCCTATATCATCATCAGCCTACATCGTCATCAGCCTACATAATCATCAGCCTATATCATCAGCAGCCTACATCATCATCAGCCTACATCATCATTAGCCTACATCGTCATCAGCCTACATCGTCATCAGCCTACATCATCATCAGCCTAGTTGCCTAGTTGTTAGCCGGTTTTTAGAATAGAATAGAATAGATCGTCGGCGGTGAGATAGTTGCCTTAGATATGGTCAGATACGGATCTGCTTCATTTACATTAATTATATTTCCTAACCTAAGCTGTAGACAGCTCAGTAGGATCTACACTTGGTTTTATAATACCGATCAGAAACAAACCCTTACTAAGAGAATTTATGTCGGAACCCTTGAGACTCTGTTACATTTTCCGAAATTGTGCGACCCTTATTTCAAATTCGATATAAATAAAATCTAATTTATGGAAGTGCTAAAATGTAAAATATTCTTTTATAAAGACTGGGTTCAATATAGCTATTTACTTTTATGTACATTTAGTATTATCAATGAAGAAATAATATATTATTAGTACCTAAGTATAAAAGTTTATTGTATTGTTTATTTACTGTGTTTTAGTTTATCAATGTAATTGTAATGTTATCTCTCCAATTAATTGTTATGACAACAAGCTAAATCATTGAACTTTTTATCTCTGTATTATTATTTTTTATAATACTGGTTTATCAGTTGCAATGGAAATATTATTAATAATAATATAATAATATCCTTGGACATTTCACACAGCGCCATCTAGTCCCAAGCTAAGCAACCTAATGCTTGTGTTATGGTAACAAGATGGCTGATAAACTACTTATATACATTTTTTTTTTGTAAATACATACATATTATAGATAGAAAAACACCCAGACTCGGAACAAATACATGTAGGTCATACAAATATTTGTTCCGTGCGGGAATCGAACCCGCGACACGCAGCGCAGCAGTCAATCGCTTAACCACTGCGCCAACCGTGCCGTCATATTATAAACGTAAAGATAATATTTTTTGTTTACGTTGGCATTGGAAGCGTTTCAACATCGATTTAATTCATAAATCCGATATACTTCGCTTTGATTCCTGTGACAAAATATTGAGGGTTATTCCTTTTATATGAAATATTTGTTCTAAACTGCGAAGTAACTAATAATCCTAAGAGATTATTTGGTACACGTGGAAGATGCGAAATTTGGGTTACTATAGCTGCACCTCTCTACAGTCTTACACTTCGGGAAATACAGGCGTTATGTTATTATATTAAGAAAGGTTCCACCTGGACCATAGAGACGAATCATTTATTGGAACGAAGTTCCTTATCGCACGTTGCGAAAGGGGGCTAGATGGAAAAAATTAAGACCAAAAGTTGAAACGACACTTTTTGTTATAGTTGTAAGCCGTGCGGCGTGCGCGTGTTTCTCTGTCTGTCTCTCTCTCTCTCTCTCTTATAGAAAGCAAGACACTTACTTTCGTTTCGTCTTTCTATTTCGCATTGAAGGGGAAAAAAAACAAATAATATAATATATATAACTATTTTATTACAATTCCTTCACTAATTAATCGAAAGGAACTTCGTTCCATCCGGGTGTCCCTTGACACCTCTCAAGTTTTTTTTGTAATATAAGGAAACACATACATAAAATAAAGTCCTCCAGACCGTATTTCGGCCACGGCGGCCAATCTTAGCAGAGACTAGCCTTCGGCGCGGGAGATATTATAGTGCACAAGTGTGCGCACAGACACATGTGCACTCCCTCTTCCCTCACTCTCATAGTCCGATGGGACGACAATCCGACACGACCGCAGAGATCAGGCGCAGGACCAACGCTTAGCGTGCTTTCCGAGGCACGGGGATATCACACCGCCAACTTCCAAACTCCGGCCTGTTACTTAGAAATTCCCAATGGAAAAACTTAATACCACGTTGGGAACAACCCGGCGCGGGAATCACATACCTACCTAGACAGTTGAAAGCGTTTTATGGAAATATTTTAATCACCAAATCTTTAACAGTATTTGTATCTTACGAAGCGACGCGCGCTTTACTTGTGGTAACCAAGTGTTCAAACATGCTGCGTAACTGGTATTTTTTGACAGGCCTACCCTGTCCTCCCATACCTATTAACACAGTAATTTGAAAACATTGTAAAAGCCATTTTTTTTTAAAGTAACCGCTTATTCCCGGCTGTCCTCCATAGGAAACGACCAATTGGAACCGTGCATCTATGAAGCTTCTAACGTTTCATAAGTGCATATGGGCACTTAGGTTTATGTGAAAGAAAATATTTGGATTTTACCGCGCCTTTGGGAAGTCAACTCCACTTATAACCGTGCTGACCAACTACAGCACGAGAGTTTTCAAAAAGCGCCAACCAGATCAGAGATACAACTACGGTTCACTTTTTTTCACCAAACTACAGTTTGGTCAAAAGGTTAAACGGTTTTTTAGAGGCTTTGTTACTTAACGAATTGATGGATCTTTTTTTATAGCTGCGGTCTCATTTACTATTCGAATTGTCACATAAATATTGAACTACATACATTGAATAAACGCGTACGAATCTGTTACCTACATATGTATATTCAATCACTTGGAAAAAGATTCGTCGCCAACCAATTTTTTCCCGTAGAATTCAGAATACAATATATTTTCTCCTATTCTATATATCTCCTTTGAATAGAGAATCAAATCCAATACGCATAGAAGAGGAAAATATCTCAGCCCAAGGTAAAATATTGCTCTGCAAACAAAATTTACGTATAATTGTTTTGATTCACAATATCCTGTCTACACAATAGAGAAAACCGAAACAAAAGTAAAATGTAATAATTCGTTTTTGTAGACTTCAAAGAAAGCCTAGTATGTACCTAATAAAGGATTCCTTGGAAGAGCTTTTGGCTTGTTATGCACATTATACCGTTTCGTTCATTTCGGTCTAAGTAAAATAACTAATAAGGCAAAGACTAAAAACAGACGGGAGGAAAGGTTGTCTTTAAAAGATCGCTTTTAGCGATAAGACTGCCCATTGCCCCCTTTGTAAAACCCCTTGTAAAATGTCTACATTTATATCTGTAATTTTTATGGTGTACATAATAAAGAGTTTTCCTGAATCCTACTTTCGTATTTGTGAGCCATCCCACAAATACGAAAGTAGGAGAGTACGGGAGTAGGTTTTACAACGGTAAGATTGTAAGTATGAATGTATCAGAACTGAAGGAATGTGGCAACACAGGAATCAAAGGAAAAAACAATTCATCATCTGCCTAGCCTTTTCCCAACTATGTTGGGGTCGGCTTCCAGTCTAACCGGATGCAGCTGAATACCAGTATTTTACATGGAGCGACTGCCTATCTGACCTCCACAACCCAGTTACTGGGTAATACGATACCCCTTGGTAAGACTGGTTGTCAGACTTTCGGGCTTCTGACTACCCGTAACGACTGTCAAAGATCCACGAATGACAGCCGGGACCAACGGCTTAACGTGCTTTCCGAGGCACGGAGGGGTCTCGGTATGTAAAGATGGTCACCCATCCACAGACCAACCGCGGCAAGCGTAGCTTAACCTGACCGATCGACATGTGCGACAATTGAACATTAAAAAAGTAAAGTTCCCAATTGCGTAACAAACGATCAAACACAATCTGAATAATTTTGAAGGACATTGCTAATCCATTGCTTTATAATTATGTTCGAAAATATAAATATTTGAAAATAAATGGCAGAGGAGCCGCAAGAAACACTCACTTCACATGGTAACTCTCAACCCACATAGCTTTCCTAGCAAAAATCCTATTTATTATCACTACTTCATTGTTTATTTCCGAATCCACACACAAGCCAATTGATTGCGTAAATTATCTAACAAACATCCATTTCTTACCTTCAATATTGAACTTTAATCCGAAACAACAAATACAAATGAGAATCTTAGTCACGTCCTTTGAGAAAACATAGCGTTTGCAGTCGGCGTTGTGCACATTGCAATATAGTGGAAGAAAATAACTAACATTGTTTTAACTCGATAGAATTTTAAACGGTTTCCTTCTGTCATACGCAAACAGGGAATTGCGTTAGTCTCTAAAATTGTTTATTTCTATCAGAAAAAAAACAAAAGTTTCTTGGACAGAGTGCGTTGTATTTTCATATTGTCGTTTTGCTTTGGGGAAAAACGAAGAAAACCTTAGAAAACATATAGGTATATTTTTATTTATAGTAGACAGTCTTTATATGTTATAGCAAAAACACACTGCGATCACCAAAATTCAAATCCGATACACAAACGAACGTGCTTGACTGTTTATTGTAGGTAAACTAAATATATAAACAGTGTTCGACTTTGTCCTCTAAATGCCTAACTATTGGATGTATAAGTCAATGTTTAGCATAAGCAGGTTAATAGCTAGATCAAAAAGTGAAAATTGTTATCGGTCATTGTCTGCCTCGCCTTTTCCCAACCATGTTAGGGTCGGCTTCCAGTCTAACCGGATGCAGCTGTATAAAAGTATATTCAATGGAGCGACTGCCTATCTGACCTCCATAACCCAGTTACTGGGTAATATGATACCCCTTAGTAAAACTGGTTGTCAGACTTTCGAGCTTCTGACGACCCGTAACGAATGTCAAAGATCCACGAATGACACGGAGGAGTCTTGGCACGTGAAGATGGTCACTCATCCACGGACCAACCGCAAGCGTAGCTTAACCTGATCGATCGACCCGTGCTCCTCAAGCTAACAATTGATATCGGTATTATCTAATAAATCGGATAAACTCAAGGCTCAAGACAATCACAAACAAACAGACAGTTGTGCTGCTGAAGAGTTTGTTGCGCCACTTGTTCTTCTGCTGATCCTTAGCCTAATTTATTGACTTTTGATTTTGAATCTTTCTCATTACACTTACTCATCTCTCAACGGAAGTTTTATAACAGCGAAAAGGACGGTGGAAAAAATACACCCAGCTCCACCAGCCATATTTTCAATATGACTTTAAACATTATAACAAAAATAAGCATTTTTAATTATGACGCATAAAAAATATCCCCGGGGTCATTACATAAAACTGTGTACGTATCTAAACTGAGTAAAATATTTTTACTAGTAGGCCTAGGCACCGTTATTTAATATTATTATTTACTATAATAACGTTTGTCTTATCAAAAGATAACCTTCGGTGCTCCAACACCCGCGAAATTAAGGACGCGATTGAGCAGAACCGAGGGTCGAAAGTGTTCGCTTAGCAATTAGGGAGGTCCCATCTTACGAAACTAAGAACTGCGGATGGCAGAATCGTGACTTCAAAGTCCGAGATACTCGAGGAAGTCGAGGATTTTATTTTAGAACTGCTAGGCACCGGGGCATGACGGAATAACGACAGTGCTCCTGAATACCTCAATAATTACGCGGAATGTTCCTTAATTTTCTCTTATCCACTAGGCTGTGACAAATGCCAATTAAAAGGGTCATCAACAAAGACAGATCATTTCAAACGGTAGATCTATAAGTAGCTCCTAAATTGAACTTATTTGTATAGCTAAAAACCTTTTACGAAGTGATTAAGGTGATTAATTAAAGTAATCCGAATTCCTCTCTTCTTTGTAGCTTTCAAGGAGCCAATTTAAATACATGTTATGTTAAAACAGATTGTAAATAGGAATACAAAAGCTTGAGTGCTATTAATAAACTTGATACAATTTAAGGACCTTATAACAATAACAAGACAAACAAGTGGGACATGATGTCACAATGAGAGTTATTTTTCGGTATTTAAATCTAATACAAAGATTTAATGAAGACATTGAGAGAAAAGGATTTTTTTTTTTTAAGTGAACCAAACCGAATCGTCAGGCTCGGGTCAGTCGGGTCTGCGGGCGGAGAGTAATGGGTAGTTCACCGTCCGATCAGGACTAGGCCCGTGCCGGACGGCACGTATGTGTTCCACGCGCGCCTCAAAGAGATGTCAGTACGAACGACGGGGCCCGATAGGGCCGAAACCTGCCAGGGTAGCGGGATCGTCTGAAAGGGTTACCGCTGCCCTGGAACATAAAGGGCTAAGGAAGGAACACGGGTGGGTTTTAGTCAGTAGGAGTCTGACACTCCCTTCCGCTCCACCCAGAGCGGGAGGGGTCATTTGATGATTTCCCATCCTCAAAAAAAAAAAGGCTCGGGTCAGTGACGCTGGATCGGGTATACTCCGCGCTGAATCTATCTTCTATCTATATGTATAAAATTCAGTCCTGACTGACTGACTGATATATCAACGCACAGCCTAAACCGCTGGTCCTAGAGACATGAAAGGGGTTTGAGTAAAGTTGGCGTCGTTTTGAAGTTGAGCGGCCAGTAATGAAACTATGATATTATGAAAGAACAGAATAAAGCGATCAAAAGTTATTATGGAGACATTTCTCTAAACCATATCGGAACTGAGATATTTGGTTTTGTGCTGCTCGTTAAAATCGAAGAAGTTATTATATTCTACTGCACTCTTTTAGGTTTCTGCCGTATTTTTTTAAGAATTCCAAATAAAATAAACCAAATACAATGACGTAGATGAATGGACATGAAAAATAAAATAAATAAATAAATCGAATACCTCCCATAGTCTTCGGAATCAACTAGGCGAGTAAAAAAGAAAAAAGAAGAAAGAACAAGCATTTATTTGCGGCAAACATGACGCATAAAAAAAAAGGACATAAACACACAAAAAATAACAAGTTGGGGGTAAACGTGCGTCACATTCACGCAAAACGGCCATCGCTCAGCATAATGCTAAGACCCTATACGAGACAGAGCCCCAGCGCTGATTTTCAGCGGCAGCCGGCGCTGACGTGATGACGTTAACCAGTGCAGCATGCAATTATACATAAATAAATAAAACAACAATCAAAACAAGAAATAAAACAAATAATAATAATTGTGAATAATCTGAATAGAAGAAGGGCTGATTTTGAATATATGAATGCTGAAGTTCCTGGGCTGGATGACTTGCCTATTTTAAGTGCCGATGATTATTTTAATTCTCTAGGCACTTGGAACGTATCAAGTACAACAAGCTCGTAGCTACTACGGAGAACATGTAAAAAGTGACGGTTCGTATGTGATTGATGTATGCTGAGAACCCAATATTAGTGATTTTTCGGCGAAAACCTTAAACTGGAATGATACGTGGCTTCTTAGAGGCAGGATCCAATCCAAACATTCATCTAGCTAGACGAATATATTACGTGTATATTCTCGTAGAAACGCTGGATACAAGCGTAAAATGCTGCATGCAATATTGGGCCACTATCGCTCATGTATTATTGGGACCTTAGGCTGCTGTTCGCATGTAATATCCATTATATGGACATCATTATATTATATGGAATCAGATTATTTTGATATCTTCATGTACCAACATAAAGATATCAAAATAATCTGATTCCGCTGGCACAGTTTTTAGATACGATTATTCGACATGACATTGTGAACGAAATGGACGAAGAGAGTTAAAAATGTGTTTTTACTTATTATCATGTAATAAAATGCAGTAAACTATAATAATGTATTTTTATTATTCCCCCAAGACCGAAGAATAACGTCACATTGACAGACGGTCGTAACACAGTAAAGCCAATCTCTAATATCAACCTTTTAAAAACATAACTAAGATTCCTTTTCACTGGACAGTAATTGAAGTATTTTAAAAGACATTTTAAAAATCTTCAAATGCAAATATCTCAGGTTCGATATCACTTAGGACAAAAATAATTGAACATATATGTGTGCTTAACACAGCACAACAAAGTTACATTGAAATCATAGGTGGCCGCTGAAAAAAAAAATGACGCCACTAGTCCATACAAAGTTACTCAAACCCCTTTGGAGGGTGTGTTCTTCGTGAAGAGTAGGCATCCACTAAGAAAGGATTTTTCAAAATTTCACCCTTAGGAGGATGAAATGGGGGATTTCGTTTGCATGAAAAATCTTATTCCTTGAGTTAATAAACTTGAAACTTGGCACAAAAACTGGCCTAAATAAATTATGAAGAAAGTAGTTTTTTTTTCTAAACTACCCCCTAACAAGGGATGGGGGGGTTTCAAAGTTTGTATGGAAGAATTTTAGCTCGCGGTCCGATTTACTCGAAACTCAGTATTTATGCCTAAGATTCAAAGTAAAGAATAATGTGTATCAGGGTTTTTCGAAAATCTACCCCTGACGGGCGGAAAAGGGGTAGTCAATTTTACAGGGGACGATTTTACAGCGTGGCTTGATTAACTCGAACATTGAACATAAATAATCTTTGATGAACACATCACAAACGATTTTTAAAATTCCACCCCTGTGAGGAAATCTTATTCTATATGTTAATAAAGTTGAAAATTGGCAAGACTACTTGCCTACGTAAGTAATACAGTTTATCATTATAAGTATTTCAAAACTACCCCGCAAAGATATAAGGGTGTTAAAGTTTGTGTGGAAGAATTTGAATGCGCGATACGATTAACTCGAAAGTCAGTATTAATACTTTTGACAACAAAGTAACGATGATAAGTTGTTGGGTCTTTCGATAATCGACAAGGCAAAAAGGGGTAGTTAATTTTTTAAGGGGCGTATTTTTCTACGTGGCTTGATTAACTCAAAAATTGGTATTACATCATCTTTGAGTCAAATTAAGGAAACTAAAAAATGGTTTTCTACGACTGTGGGATGAAAAGACGGGATACAGTTAATATAAACACACACACACAGTTTTAACTAGTGCAAGAGCCAGAGAATTCCATACTCTGGTGTACAAATTATTTTATGTTAATAAATATGTTTTATGTTTATGAAAGGGAAAAATATAGGTCTACAAAAACGAATGAATAATCTTTTTCCTTTGGTTAATAAACTTGATACTTAGCAATATTTGCCTCATTAATTAATACAGATGATCACTTTTAGTTTAAAAAAAATCTCACAAGCCTCAGTGAGATTTTTTTTCAGGGGCTGAAAAAGTTAATAGGTATGAAAAATTATTAAACTGCTCGGACGGATTAACACGAAACTCGGTACTAATACTTAAAACAAAAAGTATGTGTTTTAAGGGTTTTTCAAAAATCGTCTCTTATCGGGGTGGAAAAGAAAGGAAATTATAAATTCTGTCTGTATGTTACATTTTCACGCCTAAACCACTGAACGGATTTCGATAAAATTGCCTGCCAGCAGATGCCAAAGAGATAGTCATCCTGGGGAAGAACATACTTCTTATCTTTTCCGACATCCACGTGGGCGAAGCCGCGGGTAGAAGCTAGTCACGTATATGGCTACAGTCGTCATCAGTAGGTAAACTCGTCATATTCTAAAATAATAAAATCAGAAAGTTTTCAGTTTTGTCGTGAACTGAAAACTTTCTGATTGCACATGCCCTCTTTTGTTTTGTAATTTTTTATAGTCTTTATATTTGACTCCATAAATACTGAATAACTAGACCTCTAGAAAGGACTAGATATAAGGATATTCACGCGAAGCAGAGAAAAACGTATTGGTAGACGTAGAATGTGAATAATACTCGCACATTTAATGACAACCGGCGTTTTCTTTACCGTTAACCCCTGGAGATACCAGGAACACAGAAACAATTATGTTCCACGATGATGAATGGATCTCTGAGTTTGGTCTGGCAGTGACATGGTGTTGATGGTTATCTAGTTCAGAAGGCGTAAGCGTTTCTAATCCAAGCGTTTCTAATTACGAGTACCTACCTATGTCTCTCGAAACTTAGGTATTTTTATATGGGACAAGCTTTTCATTCATTTGGCACTTATCGAACAGAAATTGTAGCAACATAAAAAAAAAAAACTACAGAATAGGCTGCAAAATATCTTGTTTTTTTTTTTTGATATAGACAACAAATCTAGTTTTATTTTTCATCCCAAATGTGTGTAATGCAATCATTTGTAGGGTAAGAATAATAATACTCATACTGATGCCCTAATACTCATGGGCAGAGCTGTATTGTATGGTAAATCGCCTAGGTAGTCCGTATTCGTCCAATTTGATGTGATTTTTATGTGGTCGACAGAAAGTGCCCTGTGGTTTCCACTTAGGATAAACCACACAACACACGTGTTTGTTTTAGGGAACTTTGGCATTTAATAAACTATGACATTAAAAACTGCAGCAATATCTGTTGACCACACGAAAAACCGCGTTAAATTGGACGAAGTCGGAGTATGCAAATTACCATAAAATATAGCCATTGGCTAATGGTCAGCAGTTTTTAATGTATTTAAAGAAAATTAAAAAAACGTAGGTATATTATTGAGTGACACTCGTTTATTGATAAATATAGAAAATTCGTTAATTGTTTGTGCACAGTGATACAAAAAACAAACATTACAAGGTAACTTAAAAGCTTGTTAAAAATGATGTCAGTATGAAGTTCATGGCTTGGAAGTTACTTTTAAAAATCATAAATATTTATAATTTATATATTTTCTATTATCCAATCCGTCTGCGAAACCGTTTATCTGTAGCATTAGCCATCGGAGAGATTTTGCTCAGTTCATATAGAGTGGCAGAGATATCGACGCGCAAACTGTAACCATGAATTCAGCAAATGATACTAGACTAAAAATAAATCGGCCGTTTCATAGAAATTTGTAATACCTTCGCGGCCAAAATGTATGAAACAGTATTTTTTAATACCAATATAAATACCAATGGATTCAGAATCATGTTCTGAATCCATTGTTATTTGAACATTGCCACCACCAACCATTGTCACCACCAACTAGATGGACGACGTGATAAAGGAGGTGGTTGGGACAGACTGGGTGCGGAAGGCGGAGGAAAGGATTTTGTGGCGCAGCCTGGGAGAGGCCTATGTCCTGAAGGCCAATTCTCGTAATTAAAACGTTAAATTAAAACGTTCAAAGTCTAGTCGCAGTGTCATCTCGGCGAGAAACAAATGTCAAAAACTTGTCAAAATGTATGGAAATTTGAGGTAATTTTGACAGAATGAGACTGAGATCAGACTGTGAACGTTCTTAAAATTACGAGAATTGCCCCTCTGGACTGCGATAAGCTGAGTTAATTGATTGATTGATCCCGTTCACTGCCACACAATATGTGATATCGAAGCATACATGTTGTCAATACCAAAAAAATAAAGATCACACATACATATTTTCCCACAGTCCCTTAGTTACCACTACATCCGTAAAATGAGTATTACGTATTATAAATTAGTTGACGAGCACTCCTTCAAAGCTACATATAAGGGTAATGACGAGAGTAATAAGAGTACTTTGTAGAATTGCACTCGGTCCGACGACTGTCCTTAATTATTCCTCTACGGAACCACTTCCACGCTCCATAAAGTTCTTAATGATAGTCTGGAGACATGCAGTGAATCAAGCAATTTTCCTTCGTTGCAGTTTACGCATTAATTTCTTGAGATTGTTTAGGGTAAGAGGAATTTGCAATTACTTCAGATAAATTAAAATACAGTAAGATAATGATAATGTAATGTGCAGCGTTTTTATTAATACCTAGCTGTTGCCCGCGACTTCGTCTGCGATCCAGGATGTACCCGTGCGTCAAATTTCATCTAAATCCATTCAGTTGTTTTAGCGTAAAAGCGTTATTCTTAAATTTTCTGCGCAACTTCTTTTTCCCGTAAAAACCTTCTACAAATTTATTGAAAACTTGTAAAAAAAGATGGTTGAAATCGGTAAAGTCGTTCTAAAGTTATGGCGTGACCAAGGGAAAATAAACAACGACCAAATTCACATACACAATCACCAAATCTTCTCTCTCATCTTACTAATAATAAATCTAAAGAGTTTGTTTGTTTGTACGCGCTAATCTCTGAAGCCGTCAGTCGGATTTGAAAAAACTTTTTGCATATTTTAGCCCAATTGTTGAGAAAGGCTGCTTAAGATCACGCTAAGAAATTTAGGAGCCGAGCAAAAACAAAAAAAGTCAGAAAGAACGCACTACCCGAAAACGGTGTAATAGCGCGGGCTGGCGATGCGATGCAACCGCTTAACTGAGACGTTGCCTGAGGTAGCAGCGCGGTGCGGGAGGGGTGTGGTGATGTGATGTAAGAGCTCAGTGATTCATCAACTTGTGACCACTATCATCCCTCCCACACCGCGCAGCTACCTCGGGCAACGTCTCAGATAAGCGGTCGGCCTATAGTAAACAATATTGAAATTCTTTCGTTTTCAAATAATGACAAACCGGGACTTCTTGTATGGACAACAATTTTGGTCACCTATCGGAACATTGACTAGGTGCACAAAAACCATATTTGATTGCGCGGAAACCGCAAAAGCAAAGTGAGGTCAGTGCAATGCCTGAGTGGCATCGATTCATTACTTTTAAAAAGGTCTCGCTATTAAAATATACTGTACTCTTTCATTTCGGCCAATGAATATTCTTTGATGAAAATGGATTCTATAAACGGAACAACGCGGGACGATTAAAAATGTATTATTTTAATTCGTCAAAGATAGTCGGCAGAAACGGTAACAGCGCGGGCGTCGGGAGGGGCCGCTCGGGTGTCAAGTTAATTTGCGGCTTGTAAGTTGATCAACACTAGCAGTGTTAATAAACTGTTCTCGTCCTATTTTACACATCATTTAAATTGACACAAAACTATTCAATATATTTCAGCGTTTTATATTATAGTTAACAGTTAGTATTTTTTTTTTTTTTTGTTTTCCTTTTGCAAATACTTAAGTCGATAATTAAGACGTATGTACGTTGCAAACGGAAATCATAAATTATTCATGTATTTGCGGAGTACCTATGTATGGATTGTAGCAGGTGACGTTCTGTAGTTTCTGCTTACCCCATTGGAAGAAGCCGTTAGTTTATGAATGTATCTATGGGCAATCAAGATTCAAGATTCTTTATTTGTGGAAACATGAGTATACATACAGAGCATGCAAGTTATCACAATAGCATATCAAGGTTTTAAAAGCTAGCTAGCGTAACGGCCCATAGTTTTGATCGCCAGCTTGAAGTACAATTTTTGATATTAATTAAACAAAGTGTTTTTTCAGCAGTAACCAATCATACTAATATCTGAAAAATATGTGTGATAATAATTTTTAACAGAATGTTGGGCCAGAAACAGGATGTAACGAGCTAATTGCATGCACCTAAGATGAAAAATTTAAGAGGGAGGTGTGGTTTTAACCCAAGAATGACAGAAAAATACATGTTTTAAACAATATTTTACCTCATTAATAAAAAATTAAGGAATATAATAAAAAGTCCGAATAAAAACTTGTGCCCAAGTCCATTCTAATAACGGAGAGTACCTACAGACGGCGTAGTGAAACTAATGCTTATTTACCGCCTCATGGGGTGGAAGGGCAGAAAATATACCGAGGGCTATTCTTTGCCTTTTGCTATAGAAACGGTGTCACAATATTGTTGTCACATTTCTAGGTGGATGGGGATTTAATGTCAAGTTAAGAAACAAAGTAATGTGATAGAAATGAGGATGTTCTCATTTCTATCAAACAACATTGTGATTGCAAAAGCAAAATAATGAAGGTGTAATATGCTAAATGTTCTTTAATGTTCCATCAAAATGTTACATGCTTTTATTTATTTCTTATCAGGTTTAAATTATTTTTAACTTTTTAGTTCTTTTTATTAACAAGTGATGAAAGGTTGTTTATAAAAAGTTTTTTTTTCTCGTTTAATTACCGAGTTGCTATGGCCATCTTCCAGCTCCATCATCAGACCCTGGTTACCATATTTTAGCTCTATGGTTTTTCTCTATGTCATGTTTGACGTGGGTGAGCCGTCTTTTTATTTATCATTATTTATTTACTCATTACCCATAATTTTTAACCGACTTCTAAAAAAGGAGGAGGTTCTCAATTCGGATGTTTGTATTTTTTTTTTTTTTATGTTTGTTCGCGCATAACTTCGTCGCATGCCAACCGATTTCAAAAATTCTTTTTTTGTTGGAAAGGACATACTTCCCAAATGGTCCCATAGAAATTTCATCAAAAACGGTTCAGTAGTTTGGTTTTTAAACCAAAATTACTGGTAAAAATTACAACTAAAAAGTGAAAAATAAAAACTTTTTTGCAAAAAAATACAACCGACTTCCAAAAACGACACTAGAAAGTGAAAAATAACTTTAATTTCGGAAGTCGGTGGCAAACAACGAAATGCGAACCCAAAGACACCGACTTCCGAAATTAAAGTTATTTTTCACTTTCTAGTGTCGTTTTTGGAAGTCGGTTGTATTTTTTTGCAAAAAAGTTTTGTTAGTATTACTTAAAACTATGTTAGTATAATTATCTAAATACACATAAACAAGGAACAATAACAACAACCAATATACCCTAAGAAGTACTAGTTATACCTATTAAGCCATCTTCTGAAGACACCCGGCAACAGTACATGCACTGCGCTCAAGTGCCTCATCAGGTGACCTTCAGTCTTACTTGCAACAATGCTCAGGAGACTGTGGTCGCTATGAGTATAAGATCTGCCATTTTTGTTGAACAGTTAACTGAACTCTTTATTTAATTGTATCCTTTAGAAATGTTGTTTTACCCAAATGAAACTGGGAAGAAAGATGAAGAAGTATTACTAAATCATGATTGTTTGTTTGTGGAAAAAAAAACTTTAAGAATTACTCGGCTATTATTATAAGCTTACCCACTGATACAATATTTTATTCATTTTCTCTAGTATACTTGTAAAGATAAATGCAAACAAACTCATTTCGAGAAGTGGCATGGCGAGAATTTAGTTTTCATCTTTTGAGTAAGTTCGCAATCCGCATCATGTAAATTTAAGCCTACCTAAGGTTTTCAAAAAGGCCTCCAATATCTTTGCCAAAACATTATTCAGATAGTGGCCAAAAGCTGCCAATTTCTGAAAGGCCCGGGGTCACAGCGTTTTTTGTATTTCTATTTGGGTTGCTTCGAAAGAGTTACGATGTCCATTTCGCTGGGCCGGCAGTATCTTACATGACTACTAAATGGGAACGTAGCAAATGCTTTTAAAGTTTACCTACATTTTCAATTCTAGACTTTTCCATCTTATCTGCATAAACGACTCTTTAACCCTTTCACCCTGAAACGAATGGAAACTTTAAAGTTGACTTTATCAATTAAAAGTTGACCTTTAAGTTAGACTAGTCGGGTACAGATGCTGTACAAATTTTGTGGCCGCCCTGTACCTGTCAAGGGTTATCAAGATACATAAAATTATAGTTGGTGAATATTTTAACGAATGAACGCTTAATTAGGCTATTGGCTAAGCTTGGTTTTGGTGCTAAAGGTGCAACTTTTTTACCCTGTTTTTTCCAACTGCTGTCCGTAAAACTATCCTTGTTGTGAAAGATTGCCTCGTCTGAAACAAAGTATTTTCAAGAAATACAAGCCCAAGGCTGATAGTAAGTGCACATACTCATGTGGTAAGTGGTCTGAAAGCAACAATTGGTGCAAGGTGTGTACTGGTACCTACAGTAAAATAAACTTTGCATTTTTATCTGCTTCTTGGAAACTGCAAACATCTCCGAGCATTTATTTATAGCGTGATAGAATGCAAAAAAAAGATAAAGTAATGTTCAAAAGCAAAACTGTTTTTATTTGTACTGGGAAACGGCTCAATGAAAATAGTAAATAGTGTTACTTAATATATTTACCAAACAGATATTTGAGTGGAATTATTAATTCTTTTATTGTGTTTTGTTTGCCAGTTCAGTGATTTGAGATTTGAAGTCTTTCTTTTAACTCCTCATTTTGAATACGATATTTTTATGAAGAGTGGATGCCCGGGTATTCATTTATTTGAAACCGCGATGTAAACAAGTTTAAAAGACGCAACAAGGAAGAAATAAATAATTATACACTTGCTTGTAAATAAATGTTGTTTTCATAAATTTTACAATTGCCGCTGCATTTTCGGGGCTTCAGTTTTGCGGTTACAGTATTACAATTTCGAAAAACCTGAAAGGGTATAAAATTATATAGTGAAAATGTTTACAAAAAATATATCAAGCCTTTATGTAAATACTGCGTAAACAAGGGCTTGTTTTGTTTCATTGAAAGATTTCCTGAATTCCGAGAAAGCCCTTGACTGACGCAATTCAATACAAGAAATAAAGTAACGTCCAAACCTTTTGTATTTGAAAAAAATGTTATATGAAATATCCGATATTATGATTCTTGAGACAAATGTGTAATTTGAATATTATTTCGGAATGGATTCAGTCGCATTGCCACACATGTTATTAAACTATTTCCCTAACAGGCCCATTGCATACGGCACGGTTTCTTTACGGTACAGTACGGTAGAAAAAACATGTCTGTCAACAAAATTCCGTAGTGAACCATGCAACACTGACGAACCGTGCCTGTACACGGTGTATAAACCGCGCCGTAGAAAAAACGTGTCCGTCAACAAGCTTCCATTAGTGATCCATACAAAACATTATCAGCTGTGCTGCTGGGGAGTTTGTTGCGCCACTTCTTCTTCCCAGCGAAAGCACTAGAAGTGGCGAAGGGCGGGCGGGAATTTTGACGTTCGAAAAGTGCTGCCTTTCAACCTAATTTGAATAAATGACTTTTGATTTTGATTTTGACTGACGACCGTGCCTACTATACAAGGTGAATAAACCGTAGATTTGACGACAAGAAAAACGTGAGTGTACAAAGGGCCTTAAGTAATTTGGCTGGACGCGGAACATTGTGATTGCTTTGAAATAAGTTCCCAAATTCTGTTCGTCATTAGTTTTTATTACTTAGCTTCCTTGTGATATTGTACAAACTTTTTACGATAAGTCACGATTTAATTTTCTGCAAAAGCTGTATTTTACGTGTTATGGTTCTTATACAAAAGTGTTCCTGTGTAGACGCTGCATTGGGCGGTAAGGCCGTCTTTGTACTTTCTATGTCATTTCTTTTCAATGTACAGATGCCAGCACATCAAGCTACTACAATGTTTCAAATTTCTTTAATAGATTTTCAACTGTATCCCTAAAGAATGAAGGTTCAAAGTTGATTGGGAAAATTTGACAGTTTCGGGTAGCTTGACCTGCTGGCGTCTAGCGTCTGAACTATAAAGAGTATTGTATCGACAATGCTTTGATTGACAGCTAAGTATAGTATGTTACCATGATAATAAAATACAAATAATAAACATTGAACAAACAAACCTTTTCACCTCTTCAAAGTTTACCTAGGGCTTATAAAATGTGTTAGGATATGACGATATGATAACACAAAAAGAAATTACATGCTGACGAACATAGAACCCCCTCTTTTTTTAAGTCGTTTTAAAATACAAAATCTGTGGAATATTTGGGACTAAGACACGTATAAAGGCGTATGTACAGAGGCTTTTTTAAATTCATATTATAAACCTGAAAACTTCTATAGCTGATAATGAATTTTCCCACGTATTATGTGTGGGAAAATGACAATGTTCAAACTTGTAATTATTATTATTATTATAGTGCAGTATGCGGTTTGTTATTATGTACATTATAGCTGAGTACCATCATTCATTGTGAATACCAAAATGTTTTACTTTATTTTATTATCTGTGTTCAACAAACAGCTACACTATGGAATATTACAAACAGAAAAAATACCTAAGCAATTAATGTAGCCCACAGCGCTGTTCACAAATTACCGTTAATAAATAAAACTTGCAAGTCTCTAGAACGGGAACTGTTCATGCATGACAGTTACACTATTATAAAAACAGAAATAAAAGTAATTAAGTCTTTTAAGAACAACAACAAACAATTAGTCTGAGAGCTTAAGTGTCTCATCAAAAGGCCAAGCATAATTATTAGTTTTTTCACCTTGAAGAAAATTCCTTATCAGAATATAATATAGGTCAAAGGTTTATTTGGTTTTCTTGTCTCACTTTGCGACAGAGTGTGGTCGCACTTCACTCAGAATGTAAAACATTTCAAAGAGAATCCACCTTCGTGGCTTGTATCTGGTTTCTATTTTGTGGTTTATTTTGAAAAGGTCAGACTGGTGCGTAGTAGTAATGAGAATTCATCTACTATGGATCCATGAGTATAAAAAGGGACTAGACTTTCCTTAAGGATAAAATAACCTACGTGGTGTTTGCCGTTAAGTAATAAGGAATAAAAAGGATGTGAATTTTAAAATTCTACAAAATTTTTTTTTTGTCAGTCTGTGCCTTCGCTGTACGCATCCAGGTCATCTCGCCATCTCTTTCTGGGTCGGCCTCGGCGGAGCCGTCCATCTTTAGGCACCCATTGTGTTGAGATTTTGCACAGCGATCATCGTGCATACGGCTGGTACCATACCTTTTTTATATTGAGAAATACAAAAGGAGTAACGTAGTATCAACGCTAGTGCGAAAATGTGCATATTCTTGGAACAGACATAAAAACGATTATAACTTACTAATCATGTGTTAATTCATATACCGTAAAATCACAATAGATCATCATCATCATCGAAATCACTTGTCCTATGACACGGCATGATTTAACAATCTGTCTCATACATACGATTGAAGGTATCATGGTTTTTATAATGTGGTTTTACCCCGTGATTATGTATATGACCTACATTTAGGTACATCTCATCTATACGCATAGTTTAATTTCTTCCAGAATAGCCGTTGTTAAAACACGTGTATCTAAACTTAGGTCGCGCCGTGTATGCTTCAGTTAACCTCTTGTTCTACAAATAGACTTAGCCCGCTTTTCAGTGACTGAATTTAGGCATCACCAGTTCTTGTATTATTATAGCTATTGTTTTAGACTAGATTCGGGTTAAAATGTCATATTCTGCCTATGCATTGCGTTTCTTAAAACTTAGCGCGTTAGATTAAATTGTTTGTTAGAACGATAACTGTCATTTAAACGTCAACTGACAGCTGTCAAAACTGACATATGTCTCATATTATGTCTTACTCCCTCTCTGTATGTAATTTTATGAATAAATTATTGATTGTGATGTTAGTCAAATAAGATTTGCTAGATGTAGTCAAAATAAATATTCTTTGTAATGTCTGGCTAATCTTTTGTATTGTCACCATTTCTTGTGTCACCGTTTAGTTTTGTTATTGAAACCGAAGTTTAACTAAGTTTTATTTTCCACAGGTATCATCAGATGTTTAGAGATGTTAAACCTGTCACCATCGAGTTACCGCAACGTTGACGCGAGCGAACGGACTGTTAATACCAAGAAGGTGTATTCGCGGAGGCCTTGGTACGCTCCGCCGATAGACCCGGCGGAGATATTGAGATATACGCCAGGTAAGATTCCTTTTTATTTTGCTAGTTTACACTGTCCCACAATAATGGCTAGGCAACGGCGTACCCCAAATCCTTCCAGGAACTCGTTGCCCGCGCTACCTCGATCCATACCTCGCGGTACGCGTCAAGGTCGTCTCGCCAACCCGTCATCATCATTCTTCTGCTGTCATCCCAATTTATTTCAAATGTTTTTTCTTCCATACTTCTCTATTACTCGTTATCTCAGTAGTCACCCCTTTTCTAACCATATCATCATTCACATTGTCCATCCATCGTAAGATTCTTGCCACCTTGTAAGATTCTTTATTTTGCATAAAAATATTATAGTAATAAAATATGTAGTATAAGGACTTATTTCAACACCTACAAGTTTCAGTTGTCTGACTTGGCAGATAATTTCAAGCAAATTCTGTTCTGAATGTATCCCTTGAGTAGTTGGCTGTTCGGATATCGTGAAAGAAGCAAAGGCAAAGAGTTAATTTTGATATTGAACATAAACGTATTTATCTGTAATATTACGTATTGCATCGTTGTTTTTTGTCTTCGCTTTTTTTCCTACTTTCCAAAGGACTTTTTACTCACAAATCGAGTATTTGCCCCAACTTGTAATTTTTTGTGTTTTTGTTCTTTCTCTGCGTCATGTTTATCGCAAATAAATGCTTTTTCTTTCTTTTTTTAGGGTTCCGTACCTCGAAAGGAAAAACGGAACCCTTATAGGATCACTTTGTTGTCCGTCCGTCCGTCTGTCTGTCAAGACCCTTTTTCTCAGGAACGCGTGGAGGTATCAAGCTGGAATTTATATCAAATACTCAAGTCTACTGACCCTTGGAGCTGTGAATAAATCAAACTTCTAAGCCAACGCAATCAAAAGATACAGCCGTTTGTGCCGCAAATTTTATGCAAATTTGCGACACGCGCAAGGCAATCAAAACCTACAGGGTACTTCCCGTGAACTCATAATCATGAAATTTGGTACGAAGCAATGTCTTATAGCACAGATAAAGGATAAATTGCGAAAACCGTAAATTTGTAGTTACATACCTACAAATTCGTACGGAACGCTCGGTGCGCAAGTCCGACTCGCACTTAAAATGACTCATTTATAGACACACCCTGTCTGTTCAAAAAGTTTTCTTTTTTTAAATCTTATCAGCCAGTCTTTTTAATGGCAACCAATAAATAGTTGATCCCGAAATCAGCAATCCTGCTTGGTCCCGGAAATAAATATGGTGTATTGAGTATTTGGTATTTATATTTTTCTCCTAACAGTTGTAGCTCTACTATTTTATTTTACTTTAGGAAAATAATAGCCTTTCATATTAAAATAAGAAAAAAAACGTTACTATTCGTTTAATTTTTTCTATAGTTCAATCCCAGCTTTAAATCTCATCTCTGGGGCTCTAGGTTCTAATCTGGGTAGGATAGAAAATGTGATTGGTTTCAAAATTAAATTATTCGAGGGAACAGTGGTGAATGAAAAAAACTATGCCTGCTTCTTTGATTGCATTTTGCGAGCTCTTATTTAGTTCCACTGCTTGAATTATAAAATAGTACAAACAACAATATAAATAATAATAACATATATATGTCGGAGAAGGTATGTCTGTCTTTCGTTAACATCAGGCATGTTTTAATTACTGTGGGCGTACTATGGATAGTGTTGGCTATAGCGCAATAGAAAAACGGTTTGCAGTTCAAATCAGATTACAATTCACGAACAAGTCAGTCACACTAGCGAATCATACACTGTAGCGTGTAGGTACACAACTCAACGATACAGAACGCGAGATAGTTTCTAAGCACATGTTGTTCGTACAATGTCCAATGTTTCGATGTCCTCGAGAGCTCTGCTCACACCGCTCTTGTACTGTAGCTCTCGTCCACCTCCAAGTACTCAGGCTAGACTCTGTCTAGCGCCACGAGATGGCGCTAGCGTTCCGAATAGTCAAACGAATGTCTGTCTTTGTGACTCTGTCTGTCTGTGTGTATGTCTGTCTCTCGTTAACATCAGGCATATTTTAATTACTGTAGGCGTACTATGGGTAGTGTTTGTTATAGCACAATAGAAAAACGGTTTGCAGTTCAAATCAGATTACAATTCACGAACAAATTAGCCATACTAGCGAATCACACACTGTAGGTACTCAACTCAACGATACGGAACGCAAGACAGTTTCTAAGCACATGTTGTTCGTACGATGTCCAATGTTTCGATGATCTTGAGAGCTCTGCTCACGCCGTTCTAGTAGCTGTCGCTCTCGTCCACCTCCACAAACTCAGGCTAGACTCTGTCTAGCGCCACGAGATGGCCTTAGCCTTCCGAATAGTCAAAAGAATGACTCCGACATTTAATAATAGTAACATTGTATACCTACCTAAGAAGGTTTCAAGTAATATTTAATTCAACTATATTCAGGATAATTGTTGCCAGTGATGACCTGTGACACTGTGGTCACCTCACAATAGGCCTTATTATAAGGTTAAATCAGTCAAAGGGCAATGAAGAAAACTATGCTTTGAGTTTCACTACGTGATCGAATCAGAAATGAAGAAATCCGCGGGAGATCCAAGGTAGCCGACATAGCCCAAAGAATTGCCAAACTTAAGTGGCAGTGGGCAGGGCACATTGCTCGGAGAACAAATGGCCGGCAACCGCGTATCGGAATACGAGCGTTGGAAGGCCTCCCACAAAGTAGACCGATGACCTGATGAAGGCCGCAGGAATCCGCTGGATGCAAGAAGCACAGAACTGGTCAAAGTGGCGGTACTTCGGGGAGGCCGATGTCAAGCAGTGGACGTATTTTGGCTGAAATAATGATGATGATGATAATAATATGTATATAAATTATGTAACTAATTAGACATGCCTTCAGAATCTAAGAGTCTTTCATAGGTACCATTACGTAAAACAAACAATAGGTAAGTGGGAATGGAATAATTAGGATCGTCTATAACATACATTAGCTATCAGACTCAGACAGGCGTTAGTAAGCGACATATAAACCACCGACTGACGTAATCCCTAATACATAGGGAATTATTTATTACAATTCTGTACAGACTGTGCACATAAATTACCTATGTAGAGACGTGTCCCTGCGCGTGTTTTTTCGAATCATTACACAAAAATGTCAAAACAAAGAGGCGTGACATTTGTGAATGAAAACACGATGTTTTGGTTTTCCGAGCTGCATGGAAAACATTCCCCTCGCGGGTGAAGAGAGGAAGGGTTTGTTTCATTTTCAACCGCCAGGCGCACCGCGCACAACTAGCATTTAGCAGTTTGAAAGCTAATTCCAATTGGCACAGGTTTTGAGGTTATATTGTCTTACTCTTATCTCTAAGCTTCTGCCCGCGGCTTCGCCCGCGTGGATGTCGGAAATTATCCCACGGGAACGTGCTACCCTAATAAAAGTATGTCCTTCCCTAGGATGCCATCTATCTCTTTGCCAAATCAGAAGTTCAGTGGTTTACGTGTGAAAATGTAACATACAGTTTCAAGTTTAAATCCTCCCCTTAAAAACCGAATTACCCCTTTTTGCCCCGTCAGGGGTCAATTTTCGACTACTTTACATAATTATTATTAATTATTTTCTGTGCAGGACGTCCACACACATAACGTCATAATTATAAGATAACATGTAAATAGCGTATAAGTTTATCTTAGTTGTGATTTGTACTTACGTTTTTGTACGATCGTGTTCCACTATCGACAGGTTCGAACCTGTCGAAACCTGTCTTGAACCTGCATACAGGCAAACGATCGTGATTGGTGGATCGATAGTGGAGCACGATCGAAGATGATTATGATTGATTTTTTGAATTGTAAAAGTAATAGCCCCTACCACTACTTGCGCCCACGTAAAATTGTATATTAGTAGAGTGATTTCGAAAATTTGTAATCAGTAAAAATCAAGACTTCGCATGAACAACAAGAAAATAAATAGACTTCAATCAACCAGGAGTTTTATTGAACACGGCGGTCTCCTCCAATCCAGCGCACACGTGCGGGCAGAACACACGAACTCTCATCTCCCACACATTGGTCCTTCGAGAGCCGGATTCGAGGAAGATCACTATTAAGAAGACTCCAGCGAACTTATTGAAGAATATTTAGAAGAATTATTTACCGAAACAATGCCGGTAACGAGGTCTACGGGTAAAAGGGGTGGCCAGGCATCGACTACGGCTACAGAACGAACAGAAACTGCTACAGAACGAACAGAAACGGCTACGGAAACTGCTACGGAAACCGCTACAGAGACTACGACCGACACGAGTACTACGGAAGCTACTGGAACAACAGCTACCACAGAGACGACTACAGCAGCGACTTCAGAAGCACCAGCTACTACCACGTCTACAGTCAAACGTGCCGCGCCACAACAAGACGTCACAACTGATCGAAAAGAAAGTGGTCGCCGCAGCAAACCTACGTCACAGAAGAGTGATAAAACTTCAAAAGCGCGCCGCATAGCCAAGGCTAAGGCAGAGCTAGCAAAACGATTAGCAGAGTTAGCGGCCGCACGCCTCGCCGAAATTGAAGCTGAATCTACAGATGAAGATGTATCCTCCGTCGCCTCGGAAAACGGAAACGATCAACGAGTAACTACTTGGCTCCAATCAAGTCAACTACTCGCCATTGCCAACAGACCTTATCAATCCGAGGTGAAGTCGTCAAGCAAACCAGCAGTTCCAGTAACCAGCGCCGCCATAGCCTGGGACATCCCAGCGACCTTACCGGCGGGAGTCAGCACCATGGACCCGCCACCTGAAAACCTGAACACCGAACCTGAACCCATGAACATTACGCTGCCAGTGAGCACCCCCGCCCCCTGGCAGCCGAACCTTGCGACTGAACAGCCGCATCCGAAGCCGCCGCCAGTAATCGCCGCCTGGCAACAGAACTCCGCGCCTGCACAGCCGCAACAGACGCCAGCACCGGTGAACTACAGCGAATCCTGGCCACAGAACTCTATGAACATGGCATCGAACACAGCATGGCAACCGATCTACACTACGGCGCCGCATCACAGCTACCCTACGAGAACTACCGCCGCGCCCTGGGTGCCGCCGTCTACAACAACAGCCCATGTCATGCAACAGCCCACAACACTGGCTGTCCAAGAAACAAGGACAGACATGAAGGAACTTGCTGCCGCAATCACGCAAGCTGTGCACGCCGCACAGTATCAGCAGCCCATGAAATACACAGAACTACCCTGTTTCAACGGAGCTCATCAAGATTGGCTCACGTTCCGCGCCGCCTACTGTGAAACAGCGCATCGATTAACAACAGTGGAGAACATGTCAAGACTTAGAAGAAGCCTTCGAGGTACAGCAAAAGAGGCTGTACAGGGTCTATTAATCGTGAACGCAGACCCGACCGAAGTCATGAAGACACTCGAACTACGCTTCGGCCGACCAGACTCCATCGCAATGGCTGAAATAGAGCGACTACGAACTCTACCACGCCTCACAGAATCTCCGCGTGATGTTTGCACCTTCGCTACCAAAGTGGAAAACATCGTTGGGACTTTGCAAGCACTCAACTGCGAACATTACCTCTTCAATCCAGAAGTCACGAAAGCCATTGTTGAAAAACTCACACCAACATTGAAAAGACAGTGGTACCAGTTCTCGGCAGCACAATCCAGAACAGAACCTGATCTTCTGAAATTTACCCGATTCATCAAGATCGAAGCAGAGATTTGCAGCCCGTATGCACTGCCTGAGAACATCGCTGCAACAACTCAAACCAATCAGAACACGCAGCGACGTCAGCAGCGGGTACATGCCACACAAGAAGCAAACAAATCAAAGTGTGGTTTATGTGAACAACAAGGACACTGCATCGTAGAATGCGACCAATTCAAGAAGGCAACTACTGACGCAAGATGGGACATCGCAAAGAAGCATCGCCTGTGTTTTCGTTGCCTCAAATTCCGAACGAAACAACACAGCTGTAAACCAAAGAAATGCGAGATAGACAACTGTGTGCATTTACATCACAAAATGCTACACGCTACTGGTGCAGCAACCAAGAAGAAAGAAGAAGCCGACAGCCCCAAACCAGAACAAGAGAAGGTCCATTCGATGTGGACACCAAAGGTATCATTCCTCAAGATAATACCGGTACACCTCTCTGGACCGGCGGGAGCTGCAGATACCTACGCACTCTTGGACGACGGCTCCACCGTAACACTAATCGACGAGAGCCTAGCCAAGCAAATAGGAGCAGAAGGATCCTATGAACCACTTCGAATAGCATCCTTCGACGGCGAACCCACAGTCGACGTGTCATCTCAACGAGTGAACTTCTTCATCAAAGGACTTCACACATCTGAACGCAAGCTACATGCGAGAACGATCAAGCAGCTAGAATTGGCTGCACAGAAGATCCCTGGAGAAGCAGTCAAGGACTGTGAACATCTTCATGACATCGCCAGAGACATAGTAACTGAAGATGCAAGACCAAAGCTTCTGATTGGCCAAGACAATTGGGACCTACTCATCGCAACAGAGATCAGAACAGGAAAGAAGAACCAACCAGTGGCCTCACTAACACCACTAGGTTGGGTCCTGCATGGTAGCCACACACGAACACTTGGCCACAGAGTGAACTTCATCAGACATGCCAACACAGACAACGACCTACATGAACTGGTGAAGGAATACATCACGATGGACAACATGCAAATCAATCCAAAGAAACCCATCAATGATCCTGAGGAGAAGGCACTTCGCATCCTTCAGCAATACACAAATAGAACTCCAGAAGGAAGATATCAAACTGCCTTATTGTGGCGAGATAAAAACGTCATGATGCCAGACAACTATGACAGCGCTCTGAACAGACTCATGAGCGTAGAGAAGAAGATAGACAAAGAACCCGAACTAAAGAAGAGGTACGCTGAACAAATGGAAGCACTAGTATCGAAAGGATACGCCGAACCAGCTCCAGTCACGACATCAAAGCATCGAACATGGTACCTGCCTCATTTCGCGGTTTTCAACCCCATGAAACCAGAGAAACTGAGAATCGTCTGCGACGCTGCGGCCAAGACTAGAGGAATCTCTTTGAACGACCAACTACTCACTGGCCCAGACCTATTACAATCACTGCCAGGAGTAATAATGCGTTTCCGTCAACACTCAATCGCCGTGACCGCTGACATCACCGAAATGTTCCTGCAAATAGAACTACGACCCGAAGATCGAGACGCCCTTCGCTACCTGTGGCGAGGCGACCGAAGAGACGACCAGCCACCGGAACAATACCGCATGAAGTCACTGATCTTCGGAGCTTCTTGCTCACCAGCCACGGCAATATACGTGAAAGACACGAACGCCGAGAGATTCCAACATGAACATCCAGAAGCAGTCACAGCCATCAAAAGAAAACACTACATGGACGACTATTTGAATAGTTTTGACACAATAGAAGAAGCAGTGAAAGTCTCACAAGCCGTGCGCGACATTCACAGAGAAGCACATTTTGAACTCAAGAAGTGGTCATCTAACTCTACCGCCCTTCTTGAAGCACTAGGGGAAGATACCAAGACCGAAGATTCAATCGAACTAGAAGACAGTGTCAAGACAGAACGAGTCCTCGGTCTAATCTGGAAGCCGACAATAGACTCGCTTGCCTTCAATCTGAACCTGGCGCGCGTACCTCAGAACATTCTACAGAACGACACGCCTACCAAGAGAGAAGCTCTCAGAATAGTAATGTCCCTGTTTGACCCATTGGGACTCGTATCACCGATCACCATCAGAGCTAAACAAATACTACAAGAAGTTTGGCGACGTGGAACATCATGGGATGAAGCCCTGGACAGCGACCTAGCCGCAAGCTGGAGGAAATGGCTCACCCACCTCAGAGAGTTGGAACACATGTCCATTCCACGAACCTACCCAGACTTCAGTGCTGCAGAATCGTTACAGCTGCATGTGTTCACGGACGCGAGTGAGTCCGCGTACGCAGCTGCAATCTATTGGCGAACAGTCACGAAAGATGGAAGAGTCAACGTCTGCTTAATCACTGCCAAAGCCAAGGTGGCCCCGCTGAAGCTAATGTCGATTCCACGCCTGGAACTACAAGCGGCAGTACTTGGCGCACGCATGGCATCAGCAGTCAAAGAAGAACACGAACGAACGCCAGAGTCAACTACATTCTGGACCGACAGCAGAACTACACTGTCGTGGATCAGAACCGGAGCCAGATCCTACAAGCCATACGTCGCTCATCACATCGCAGCAATCGAGGAGCACAGCTCGACCAACGAATGGCGCTGGCTACCGACCAAATTGAACCCAGCAGATGACGCTACAAGAGATGTTCCAGAGAATTACAGTCAACATCATCGATGGTTCAAAGGTCCAAACTTCCTACTCGGATCCCCAGACACATGGCCAGCCGATGAGAGGAACCCTGTCATAATCACAGGGGAAGAGAGAACCTGTAGCGTAACCACCAAAATCCAGAGCGAACAAATCAGCGAAGCAATACCAAACGTCAATAGATTCTCACGCTGGGAGAGATACTTGCGAGCTACTGCACGAATCCTGCAGTTCTTACACCTCTGCCATCAATCAAGGCACAACGTCAACTACAAAAGAACTAAAAGAAATAGCAGCGCAGACCCTGATTGGAGAAAGAACAAACAAACACCGCCAATTAAAGCGAAAGAGAGGCGAGAAACCACGAACAATTACCTTCCTCTCACCGCTGAGTTTCTACGTAAGGCCGAAAATCTGATCCTACGAGCTTCACAGGAGCAATCTTTCCAGGAAGAAATAGAAGCTCTGAAAAACAAGAAGACCTTACCTAGAAGCAGTCGCCTGCACGCAATCAGCATACAACTCTCAGAAGGAGAGATTCGCCTGAAGAGCAGAATAACCGCCATGACAGACATCACAGAGAACCTGAAAAATCCAATGGTTCTTGACGGAGATCACCTTGCGACGCGATTGTGGATCGAATATATCCACCGCCAATTGCATCACGCGAACACCGAGACAACAGTCAACGAATGCCGCCAGCAACACTGGGTACTCCGTCTACGACCGACTGTCAAGAACATAATCAGCAAATGTCTACGGTGCCGCATAAGAGCAGCCTCTCCAGCACAGCCAATGACAGGAGACCTCCCTTCCTGTCGACTAGCACACCATCAGAGAGCATTCACCTTCGTTGGGCTGGACTACTTCGGGCCGTTGACCATCACGTCGGGACGGAGTCATCAAAAGAGATATGTTGCCCTGTTCACCTGTCTCACGACGCGAGCTATTCACCTGGAACTTGTAGCCTCGCTCAACACAGACTCGGCGATCATGGCACTGCGCCGCATGATAGCACGCAGAGGATGCCCAACACAATTGTGGTCCGACAACGGGACTAATTTTCACGGCGCTGAAAAGGAACTACGGGTCGCCATCTTTGCAGCCACAGCAGAAGAAGCCTCAAAAAGAATGATCGACTGGCGATTCATTCCACCTGGTGCCCCATTCATGGGAGGCGCCTGGGAACGCATGGTGAGGTCCGTAAAGAACGCACTCGCCGCCACCTTAAATGAGCGATTCCCGAGCGAGGAAGTACTTCACACGCTACTCGCCGAAGCCGAACACACAGTAAACAGCCGGCCACTTACCCACGTGTCCGTGAACCCCGAAGATCCTGAAGCTCTAACACCCAATCACTTCATTCTGGGTGGTCCCGGTCGCGTCGCGGCACCAGGAGAATTCTGCGACAGTGACCTACATCTACGAGCCAGTTGGCGTGCAGCTCAGAGACTCGCCGACATATTCTGGGCTAGATGGCTTAAGGAATATCTTCCAGAATTACGGAACCGCAGAGAACCGCACACCAAAGGCCAGATCCCCAAAGTTGGCGACTTAGTGCTCATCGTGGACGGCAACCTCCCACGAAACATGTGGGTCAGAGGACGCATCTGTGCCGCGTTTCCCGGCCCAGATGGAGTTGTGCGTACGGTGGACGTCACCACGAAAGGAGGCACCCTACGACGTCCAGTGAAGAAGATAATAGTGCTACCGATCGAGAGCGACGGTCCTGCACCATCTACGACTGCGACGCCAGCAACAGATGACGACGCACGGCGGGAGGAATGTGCAGGACGTCCACACACATAACGTCATAATTATAAGATAACATGTAAATAGCGTATAAGTTTATCTTAGTTGTGATTTGTACTTACGTTTTTGTACGATCGTGTTCCACTATCGACAGGTTCGAACCTGTCGAAACCTGTCTTGAACCTGCATACAGGCAAACGATCGTGATTGGTGGATCGATAGTGGAGCACGATCGAAGATGATTATGATTGATTTTTTGAATTGTAAAAGTAATAGCCCCTACCACTACTTGCGCCCACGTAAAATTGTATATTAGTAGAGTGATTTCGAAAATTTGTAATCAGTAAAAATCAAGACTTCGCATGAACAACAAGAAAATAAATAGACTTCAATCAACCAGGAGTTTTATTGAACACGGCGGTCTCCTCCAATCCAGCGCACACGTGCGGGCAGAACACACGAACTCTCATCTCCCACACATTTTCTGTCAAAACTATTAATACTGAGTTTCGAGTTAATTGGACCGCGCATTCAATTACTTCCACACAAAGTTCAAGACCCCTATATCCCCCTTTGAGGGGTAGTTTTGAAAAACTTCTAATAATAATCTTTATTACTTACTTAGGCGAGTATTCTTGCCAAGTTTCAAGTTTATTAACCTAATAAAGACGATTTTTCATATAAACTGTATCCCTGCTTTTTAACCCCACAGGGGTGGAATAAAAAAAAATCGTTTGGGAAGTATTTATAACTTGACTTAAAGATTATTTATACTAATTTTCGAGTTAATCAAGCCATGCAGTAAAATCCTCCCCTGTAAAATTGACTACCCCTTTTCAGCCCGTCACTAGTAATTTTCGAAAAATTTCCTACGATCGAAAGTAAAGAATAATGTATTCTTTACTTTCGATCGTAGGTATAAATAGTGAGTTGCGAGATAATCGGACCGCGCGCTAAAATTCTTCCATACAAACTTTGAAACACCCCAATCCCTTTTTAGGGGGTAGTTTAGAAAAACATAAAATGGCAAACTTCATAATTTACTCAGATTAGTATTGGTGCCAAGTTTCAAGTTTATTATATTACTCAAGGAATAAGATTTTCCATGCAAACAAAATACCCCCATTTCACCCTGTTAGGGGTGGAATTTCGAAAAACCCTTTCTTACTGGATACCTACTCTTCACTAAGAACACACCCTCCAAGTTTCATGTCTCTAGGACCAGCGGATTAGGCTGTGCGTTGATATATCAGTCAGTCAGTGAGTCAGGACTTTGAATTTCTGCCAGGGTAGCGGGATCGTCCGAAAGGGTTACCGCTGCCCTGGAACATAAAGGGCTAAGGAAGGAACACGGGTGGGTTTTAGTCAGTAAGAGTCTGATACTCCCTTCCGCTCCACCCAGAGCGGGAGGGGTCATTTGATGATTTCCCATCCTCAAAAAAAAAAGGACTTTGAATTTAATATATATAGATTCTAAATCTAAAGTTACAGTCTTGAAACATATTCAAAAACCAATAAGGTAACATAGAACGTATTAATCAGTCAGTAATTAAGCTAGGTAGTAGCTAGCAAGTAGGTATTAGAATGATCGGCATTGTCGGTTAGTCGGCAAATACTATATGTAGTCGGCCCATCTCTAATCTTAAGATAAAATATTACAGTATCTTAGCCGTGTGCAGAACTCCATTGCGGGTGACATAACCTACGACAAACTTATTATTTGCGGTTGGTACAGTAATCGGGTCTAGGGATAGAACCGCAAAATTAAGTTTGTTTTTTATTGTGTATACTTTTCCGGGATAAAAAGTACCCAGTGTGGTGCCCAGGATATTAAAACAATAATTATACCAAGTTTCATCGTAATCGAACCGGTAGGCGTCGAGCGTGATTCAGTATTCACGCGCGATGGCTTATTATTAGGGTATTTCATGTATAACTTTGGTGTTTCTATACCAATTTCTATGATTCTTTTTTATGGAATAGTTAATAATGTTAACTTTTTTAATTAGGGATGACTGAGAGTGTTGTAAACGTAAGAGTAGACAAATATAATCAGAATGCTTCGAACTGCTAAGCTATCGGGAGTTACACGTGTTATTGTGAGTCAACCAAAATATATAGACATATGCTGTCGTGAGATATTTTTTATATAATTTTAAGGAAAACATTTCCGTCATACATGATTTCTGTGTAGCTTTAACCATTAAGGTTGCACACGCGACGGAAGCTTAAAAAATGGAGTAACTTCTCCCGTTTTCCCAACATTTCCCTTCACTGCTCTGCTCCTATTGATAGTAGCGTGATGAAAAGTGTACTATAACCAGCTCAGGAGTATGAAAAATAATTGTACCAAGTTTCGTTATATGAAATATATTTTGGAAATATATTTCATGTACAGAATTGACCTCTCTACAGATTTAATAAAAGTACAGATGAATGGTTGACAGTAATCTAAAAATAAATTAATACGTAGGAGACAGCTTCTGTACGAAAACAAATGTTTATGTGTAAGGTTTTTTGTGTAATGTTTCGAAAAAACACGCGCGGGAGACACGACTTTAGTACAACAAATTCAAGTCCGTACATCATTACGTATGCGACACTCCTAACTAGTTACCTACACGTAAGGCTAAAATTGGTGCAATCAGGAATTATAAGTAAATGTACAAGCACCTAAACAAATGACAGGCTATTTACTCATCGCCCACAGGATACATTAGAAACTCATCCTGTTTGTGATGTCACAGTTTTGGTACACCTACTGAAATTGTTACGTTACCTACGTTGGTACGCGCGCGTCATGAATGTATGTATTCAAAAGGGCTTATGTGAAAGCAATTTTAGACAAACGAAGCTATTGTTCGCAGCAATGAAGTAGTTACATAATTGAGTGAAGCACTGAATATGCAAGGGCGTTAATTTGTGAATATTGTGATCTTCGAATGTGGGCTTGATTGTGGTGACTATTTTAGAGTAGTTTTAGTGTGATGGATCTAAATAACTTTTTGGTAGGTCTCATAAGTGTGGGTGCTTCAATAAAACTCTACCGTTTCTATAATTATGCGACGAATTTGCGACTCAGCGGTGTTTTTTCGCCGATGAGTGTCATTCATTTAATTATTATCATTTGGTATTGTTTTGTCTAAACTAATATTATAAAGTGAAAAGATTTAATTTTTCGTATGTTTGTTTTTTACGCTTTCACGTTAAAACGGCTGAACGGATTTGGATAAAATTTGGCACTTGGGTAGACTATAATCTGGATTAGGATATTAGGATACTTGTTATACCGATATTTTTACGGGATCAAGAATTATGCTTGAGAAACAGCGGGGCGCGGCTTGTAAGTAAATTAGGTGGATCATGTACTTTTTTAATATTACCTATAAGTCCATTTACAATAGCATTAGAAAGAAGTTAAAAAAGGTTATTTTTAATGCACACTTTGTAACAAAAATACAATAAACATTGTTACATTATGATAGACGCCGAATTTATTATGATCTATTTTTACAGCAGCTGTCACACTTAATTGTAACCATTTTAACTATTTATCTTATGAAAATTATGTGGCTTTAATTTATTTATATTATATAACTCCAATTTAAAATTACAGTGTCAATGCTAAAAACCTAAAAGAAGCAGGGATGAACAATACTTGGAACGTTATTCGTTTCACTATAATTCTACCGAATTTTATTTTAATTAAGGTGGATGCGCTGCAGTAGCCCGCGAAATCAGACGAATTCGGAGCAATTCTAATTTAAAGGGATGTATTGATGATTTTTAAGGTTAAAATTGTATTATTGCCTACATATTTCTTATTGTTGCGCATCATATTATTTTTATTAAGATACAACCTTACACTGACCTGCAAATTGCAAAAAACGCAAGAAAATTAGAATTTAAGCATCTCCCTTAAAATTGTTTTATCATAACTTTGAAATAAAATGTTTTGCATTCCTGCTTCTACGAGCCTCTTTTTTCTAATGCAATAAATAAATGCTATAAATAAATGCTATAATAAATGGACTATAGGTTTCACTTAGTTGAAAGATTCAATATTGAATACCTAATAGAAAGAGGCATAAAAGAGAGGCATAGATATAAATGTTTGATATTCTACTTAGCGGTGGTAGCTAAGATATTTATAGAACATATTTACCATTTAGCTTATTGACTACTTATATCAAAGTAGAATTTCATCAAATGTTATATAAAAAATCAAGGGTTATTCTTATTTTAACGATGTGTACATAACTCAAACTTTCTTCAAGTTGTGGCCCTCTTTAGGGAGTTGAATAACGAACTCGTGTGTTCTTTTAGAATAATACATGACTAATATTGAACGCCAACACTCTTGGCAGTGTTTATTTTACGCTTCTGAATTGAGTTATAAACTGAAATAAAAGTGGTTTGGAAAGGCTTTCTGAAAGCTTCGTAACTTCGTGTCTAGTTTGTCTACACCTTATCTCCACACAGTACTAACGTGTAATAAATATGGTAGACTGTTCGGAGTTTACGATCACAGAACCTTTTTCAGTCAACCTCGTTTTACTTGTGTTTCCCAGCCCAATATTGACCTCCTTTCAAGAGCGATCAATCTTCTACCGAAATGAGAGACTTTCACCCGACACCCATGTTCAAAATTGAATGGAATTCGTTATTAATAATCTAGCATCCAGTAATACCTACTAAATTGGTCCGTTGAAAGGAATTGGTAGACAATTTTGAGTATTTACTCTGCTAAAGCACAAAAAGTTTCTCCTGTAAAAACTAATACGTTTTGTAGTTAAAATTTATAACTCTAATAGTGATTTATATAATAAACGTAACAAAACATCCCTCCTGTAATCCCTGAAGAGTTAGGCAGAAGTTTATTTATTTAGTTGTTGTTGGTGTTGTTGTTGTTTGTTTTGTTGTTGTTGTTGTTTGTTTTGTTATTGTTGTTTTGTTTTTTGTTTTTTTTAGGCTCATTTTTTTGTTTGTTTATTTTTAGTTTGTTTTTTTTTTGTTGTTTTTTCACCTACATATCACCAGTTATGTTTAAGTCCCATGAGGGGCGAGCCTATTGCCATCACCGAGCATAGATCCAGACTCCGGGCTAATACTGAAAATATCCTGATGGAAAACCCAATATCAATTGCCGACCTGGGAATCGAACCAAGGGCCTCATGCTCAGCAGTAGTGCTTGCGACCTCTAGACCAATTACTAAAGAATTGCCTTAGTTACCACTGAACTTACCAGTGAACACCGTGAATAGACGACTAGTAAATGTGGTGCTGTTCCATAAACGGGACACTTAATGTCGTGTCCTGTGTGTCCTGTCAGCTGCACGTTACAGGATCTGATGGAGGCTGGTGATGGCGCCAAACATGTAGCCGAATTCTGGGCCGAGTCCACTTAGATTGCTATCGACACGCGAAGAAGAAGAAGTAAACACCAAATAGAATCGAAAATGTTGCAAAAAATACATCCAGGACTAAAATGGTGTCAACGTAAACTAAGATCAATGTCAGAGTTAATAAAGCTCATATAAGTTAATCACTACCATTAGCTAATTACAATTTTGACCGGATTTGTTTTGACCTTTCCGTATCAAATACAAATGAATTGTATTAGACAGGTACAACACAATTAATAAACAGTATGACGATACCGTCATACGATGGGAAGATAAAACTTTGCCCGTTGGCAAGTGTACTTCTCTAAGTTAATAGTATTTAAGTTATCACGGAGAATATTCAAAAAGAAGAAACCTTATAATAGTCAAGACGTCACGTATGCATACATACTTTTACAATTACTGTCGGGGCTGAAAACGCCGCTTACTGGCTCCGCGTTCCAACTACTGTAACTAACTAACTGTACTTGCCGTACTGTTGCACACTCCAAGTCAACTATTCCTCAAACATTAGCCGCTATTAACGCTCTCCTGAACTCAAACACAGATCTTGATATGTTTGCGAATGAATAAAAGATGATACTGTCAGTATGTTTGAATTTTTGTGAGAAGAATACATGACTAAGTTAAATAAATTATATGTTTAAATAGTGACATTTGTCTCGGCCGTTCTATTTAAAATAAAATAAATAAATAAATACTTGCGAGCTTTATAGGATCCATAAGACGGTTAATAAATAACATTATCATTATATTATTATACCGGCTGTTATCAGTTTATCATCCAAGATACAATACTTAGATTTAATCATTTTAAGTAACTTATCATACACTAGCTGCCCTGCGGGTTCACCCGCATAAGTTTCGATCCCGTGGGAATATCGAGATAAAAAGTATCCTGTGTGTTAATCCAGTTTATAAACCATCTGTGTGCCAAGTTTCATCCAAATCCGTTAAGTAGTTTTTGCTTGAAAGAGTAACAAACATCCATCCATCCATCCATAAAAACTTTCACATTTATAATATTAGTAGGATTTTTCATGCCTCATCATTCTCCCGCCCTTTTCCCAAATTAGTTGGGGTCAGCGCAACATGACTTTTTCTTCCATATTTCTCTATTAGTCTTCATCTCGGTAGTCACTCCCTTTCTGGCCATATCATCTTTCATCAGCAGCATTTGTCATGCCTATTATTATTGAATCATCTATAACATCAGTTAGTAATGTAATAACAATAATTGTGCGAGCCTGATTTGCCTATAGCGCCACATACCTACATCGGTTACTCTACAACCAGTAATCAATTAAATGACCCGATAGACTTGACCGACTACTTCGACATTGATTTAATGAAGGGTACGTTAATTAATGACTTTGTTCTCTTCCTGTTAATGGGGTAATGAGCTAGTCAAAAGCAGAAAGTAGAATTATTGAAATGGAATTTGATTTTTAATTGATTGAGTACACAACTCAATTAATTGAAAATCAATTTTCATTTCAAGAATTCTACTTCTGTTCTGTTAAATTCATCTAAATTCTATGTACGTTTGCCCCGCACGGCCCCCCAGAATTTGTGTTTTAGGTGTGCACTAATGCAATGTACTCGCCTCTAGGAGTATATGTACAGTTTTCTTTTTCAATGTACCTCTGTACTTTTGAAGATATTTGCAAAAAAAGGGGGCCGTGCCAGCCAAACGTTTTCAGCACGGCCCCCGTGTAACTTGAAAAATATATAGCGTATTAAAAAGTTTCTTAAACTCAAGGAATGTACTCTATAAACACGTTATATGTACCGCAACAGATATTGTGAATTCGTAATGACAAATAATATATAGAAGTGGAGAGGGGGCCGTGCTGGAAAAAAATAATTATAAGAAAATATCTAAAAAAGATAAAACAATCTTAGCCAAAAACTATTAAAAAATAATTGATGTTTGGCAAGTAACATATGTACCGCATTGGTTTCTCATACAACTTGCTAAATTTGAAAAATAAACCAATTTTAGTTCATTCGGCACGGCCCTCTATAGTTGCCTATATCTTTTTAAATATGACAAGTTTGTTTACGAAATTCGTCTTTCTGAATTATGTATAGGAGTACATTCGTTCCAAATAAATTGCGAAACTGCAGTATTAGTACTTTAAGAAATAAATAGGATCAAAAATATCATATATTACAACTGATAGGGTGACCATGATTCCATATATTAGGTACATATTTTCTATCCTACCTATGTATACGTATATTAATTAAATTATGTGACTACATTGAAATAATAGTAGATTTTACAACTAATGCATAAAAGATGGGATAAAATAGCTCGTTTATGCCCGAGTTAAACACTGCTTTTCACTTCGATTGCTAGAAAATGAAACAGGCATAAAGTATATAGGTAACAGTATTTTAACTGTTCAAAAATGTTGCTAAATTGAAGATGAGAATAGCTAATTCCCGCCACGAAACTTTATAAAAGATTTTTTTTTAATTTTCATCATGATTTTGTTGTGTCATTCGACTTGGGTACCTACTTCATACTGCCAAGTCATAAAAAATGTTTCTTTGCGTTTTTAAATAATAAATGACCACTATTTTATCTGGTTTTATTAAATTAACGATACAAAACACGGAAGTAGAACAAAATAGGTGTAAACGTGAAACTCTAAAAGAAAAAAATAACGTTACGTTACTCGTCGGGGAACCGCTAATATTTTAAACTTTAACAGAACTTTAGGCTAATAATTAGAGCGGTCCCCCGACGGGACAACATATAATCAAAAAATTTCATACGTACTTACGTAGGGTCATAATCTCAAGGTTATTTTTTTCTTTTTATAGGGTTCCACGTTTACACCTATTTTGTTCTATTTGTGGCTATTTTCCAATAGTTTTTTTTTAATTGTTTTAAGCTTTTTTTATATTCGTACTATTTTTATTATTATTTTGTGTCGAGGGTTTTCCAAATTTTTAATTTCATTTTTTTATGTTAGTAAAAAACGGTCAATATAATGTAGTAATTATTTTTTATACCCTAATAATTATTCAACATTTTTTTATAATTACTACTCATTATACACAAATACTCGAAACGCAACAACAAAGTGATGCCCTACAAGAGAAACAATTAGCAAGCAACCGACTATTAGTTAGTACAAATAAATTATATTATAACTTAAAACTTACCTGTTTATTTTAGCAATCCATTTCCGTGCTAGTTTTTTTTTTTCTAAGCCAAGATAATCAAGCCCAACAGCCACACACGTGCAATAAAACGTCGCAGATTAATTCGTTATTTTATTTCATTTGCTTTAATTTATATCACTTCCGTGTTTTGTATCGATAATTTAATAAAACCAGATAAAATAGTGATCGTTTTTTATTTAAAAACGCAAAGAAACACTTTTATGACTTGGCAGTATGAAGTAGGTACCCAAGTCGAATGACACAACAAAATCATGTTGAAAATTAAAAAGAAATCTTATATAAAGTTTCGTGGCGGGAATTAGCTATTCTCATCTTCAATTTTACAACGTTTTTGAACAGTAAAAATACTGTTATATACTTTATGCCTGTTTCATTTTCTCACAATCGAAGTGAAAAGCAGTGTTTAACTCGGGCATGAACGAGCTATTTTATCCCTTCTTTTATGCATTAGTTGTAAAATCTACTATTATTTCAATGTAGTCACATAATTTAATTAATATACGTATACATAGGTAGGATAGAAAATATGTACCTAATATATGGAATCATGGTCACCCTATCAGTTGTAATATATGATATTTTTGATCCTATTTATTTCTTAAAGTACTAAATACTGCAGTTTCGCAATTTATTTGGAACGAATGTACTCCTATACATAATTCAGAAAGACGAATTTCGTAAACAAACATGTCATATTTAAAAAGATATAGGCAACTATAGAGGGCCGTGCTGAATGAACTAAAATTGGTTTATTTTTCAAATTTAGCAATTTGTATGAGATACCAATGCGGTACATATGTTACTTGCCAAACATCAATTATTTTTTAATAGTTTTTGGCTAAGATTGTTTTGTCTTTTTTACATATTTTCTTATAATTTTTTTTCCAGCACGGCCCCCTATCCACTTCTATATATTATTTGTCATTACGAATTCACAATATCTGTTGCGGTACATATAACGTGTTTATAGAGTACATTCCTTGAGTTTAAGAAACTTTTTAATACGCTATATATTTTTCAAGTTACACGGGGGCCGTGCTGAAAACGTTTGGCTGGCACGGCCCCCTTTTTTTGCAAATATCTTCAAAAGTACAGAGGTACATTGAAAAAGAAAACGGTACATATACTCCTAGAGGCGAGTACATTGCATTAGTGCACACCTGAAACACAAATTCTGGGGGGCCGTGCGGGGCAAACGTACATTAAATTCTTAAGTCTGTGATCAGTCACTCAAATACAAGGTTTAATATCGAAGTAGATTGGTGAGTGAGAGGTCATGAACTCGATCCCTTTAATAGATTCTCCATTAAACGATTACCCAATCATACTTGGTTTATTTTGGGGGATTCACATAAGTATTATTTATAGCAATGCACCACTTAAACACCCAGATAGCTACCTACCTGAAATAGGGTAGTTGCCTGGGTAAAAATAATAATAATTATATTTAGTCCGTCAGTTAGATTATCGAAAAATAATGGACACATAGTTTTTCTTTTGTCAATCAAACAAAAAAAATTACAAAGATAAAGCGCGTCAAAATTTGGGAGTGGAGGGTCGTGACATCACTTGCTTGCAAAAGTGTCGCAAGCAAGTGACGTCACGCGGAACTTTAACGGGCGATATCTTCATCATTTTTTATATAATTGACAATAGAAAAAATACGGGTCCAATATTTTTTGATAATCAACTGACGGACTAATTAGTTTTTTTTTAGGAAAATAGCCTATTAGGTAGTTCTAAGGTACAAGTGCTGTGCTGGTCGATGCTTTCACGCTTCTAGATCCACTGGATCTTGCAACTGTGTTTAGCGGTCATCTGCCGAGGCTTTTCTCAACCATATTGGGGTCGGCTTCCAGTCTAACCGGATGCAGCTGAATACCAGTATTTTACCTGGAGCGACTGCCTATCTGACCTCCACAACCCACTTATTGAGTAAGATGATACCCCTTGGTAAGACTGATTGTCAGACTTTCGGGCTTCTGAGGACCTGTAATGACTGTCAAAGACCTACGAATGACAGCCGGGACCAACGGCTTAACGTGCTTTCCGAAGCACGGAGGGGTCTGTAAGATGATGGATGGTTGGTATGTAAAGATGGTTACCCATCCACGGACCAACCGCGGCAGCTTAGCTTAACCTGATCGGTCGAACCGTGCGTTATTTCTTAGCCACAAGCCCCATAGCGGTAATAAGAAGAAACTGAAATCCTACGAAATAGCAAGTAGCTGTGCCCGGTCAGAGCAAAGTGCTGTAATTTAATTCTACACATCTGCTTACCCGATTTAAAGATACGTGTGATGGTATAATTATATATACTATGTAGAGTGTTTAGAGGCATTTGGTATTTGTAAAACCGAACAGAGAATATACAATAAAATAGTAAAGAATACTCTTTTTACAATCATGCCAGTAGCTTACACAATGGCATGCGTTTATCATTTTGCCATAACAAATACTTACTGATTAGTGACAATAATGGTAACCATACCATTATTGTCACTAATCTCTCCTCGTTGAATCACATTGTTTTCGCTGGCATGTGTGTTCGCGGCTTTATTAAACGCACGAATTTGTTGATTCAGAACGTGAACCTGGAGGCTCTATACTGAAATCAATATATTGTCAAAGTCGTGAGAACTTTGCGGTATGTAATGTCACCAAAATAACTTAACAGCGAAGGTTGTTTTGTCTTTGAATATATCATGTGGACTTTGCGAGCCGAATTACGTGTAGACAAACATACAGACGGCTTTCTCAACAAAAATAGTATCAGCTTCTGTATACATCTAACCAAATCTGTCAGGATATCCATACTTTACATGATGCGACCTCTAAAACCAACAGATATCAGTGCTACAGATATCCATATATTAGATTAGTTGTTATACAATAACAGCTTTTTAACGTACCATAACAGTGATGTTATGTTATCTTAAAAAGCTGTTATTCATGACACCCTTCGGGGGTTATAGGCGTGAGCCTGTAATCCCCGAAGGGTTAAGCAGAGGTGTACCAATAGTACCACCCACATTTCGCCAGGTACAGTCTCCAAAGGAGATAAGTAACCAGGGTCGTCGGATATAGTTGAAGTTTAGTAAGAAAGCGATGGATTTTTTCTAATGAAATTTAATTTGATAAATGAACTGTCTGTTTTCTATTAATTTAACTAAATTTTATTCAAATACATTCATCGGTTTCTTACAAAACTTCAACTATATCCGACGGCCCTGGTAACTTATCTCTTTTGGTGACCGTACGTATTAAAGTCGCATGTAATAGAGGGCGAGCCTACTACCATCAACCGTGCACAAATCCAGTCTTCGTGCTGCTACTCAGAAATTTCAGAGGGGTAATTCTTGTAATTTTAAGAACGTTCACAGTCTGATTTCAGTCTCAATCTGTCAAAAATACGTCTAATTTCCCTTCATTTTGACAAGTTTTTGACATTTGTTTGTCGCCGAGATGAGACTGCGACTAGATTTCGAACGTTTCAAATTACGGAGATACGGGCCCTGATGGAATAACCCAATATCATTTTTCCTGATCTAAGAATCTAAACAAGAACCTTATGCTCTAGCGTAGCGCTTTCCACCACTGCACCAACGAAGCAGTTGTCAGAGCGTTTTTCCTACTCGTAAACACTTTTACATTCCAACTTAAATGGGACTGGACAGGACATGTCTGCCGCATGCCCGACAAACTGTGGGCCCAATCGAATTGAAATTGTTTATTGAAATAATTGATTTACATAAATATTTACACAACAGGGCCTAAAACTAGAGGTAGGTAAGAAATAATTGGATTCTACCTGAACTAGGACGTTTTAAATTAGGAGAATTGGCCTTCTGGTGCCCTGAGACAGTGAGGCGGGGCCGCGGCAGACCACGTAGGAACCAATTAAAACTGAAAGGAGGACGCGCCGGCTCGCGAAAGGTAGAAGGAGTGGAGGGAGGCCTTTGTCCAGGAGTAGGACAGCGTAGGCTAGTAAAAAAAACAAAACACTTTTACGAATCTCCTAAATTTTAATCGCGACATATTCACCAATAATATAAACAAATATGAGTTTATGGAAAAATAACTTTAATGCCTACAAAATAAAGTTCAGTTTACGCTACAACTTTAAACATTTTTATAACTTTTTCAATAGTGCTAGTCACTCTGAAATCAACTTAATAGCCATTACAATAAAGTTGATATTTGTTTAACTTGAAATAACGTCAATTTGAAACAAATAAAATTTGAATATAAGTATTCGTATTCCAATAACAAACAAAATTAACAATATATCAAATTTCTTGTTCCCTCGACCCACCGCGTCGCATCGCATCGCCTGCCAGCGCTATCACTTCGTTTTCGCGAAGCGTTCTCTCTGTTTTTTATTTTTGCTCCGCTCCTAAGAATCATTGTGTGATGTTAAATAGCCTATAGCCTTCATCAAGAAATGGGCTACCAAAAATGCAAAAAAATTCAAATCCGACCGGTAGTCCCAGAGATTAGCGCGGTCAAACAAACAAACAAACTCTTCAGCTTTATTATTACTATACATAATTATGGTTGAAAATGACACCTTACTTCTCATTAACAGATTACGATTCAGACTACGACCCGGACACAGTCGAGGAGCCGCAAGAGAAACAGAACGGTGACTACTATGATCGGCCAAGGGAGTACGAGGACCCAGTGACGTCACGCCACGTCGAAGGTCTGAGCCAGATCGAGACCGCTCCCCCGAAATCGAACAGCTTCGAACAGTCGCCGACCTCTGCTTCGGTATCGGAGTTCTCAATTGCGAATTCTGTGAACTTGAGAGGTATGTTATTCAATAATTATTAATTAAATATTAAATATTTCATTTTAATGAAAATTCAACATCTATTTAGTAAAATTAAAAAAAAAACAGTAAAAAATTGTAGAATGGAGTCACCTTGTACGTGTTGAGCTGTATACTACATAGTTCAGTTTAGTTCATCACAAGTACTCAACTGTATGAAAATCAACTGAACACAGTTTGAAGCTGTCCTAAACAAAAATAATTTTAACTCGAAACGTGAGAATGCTTCAGTAAATTGGCAGTCTCGTATCGCAAATATATGACTAGACGACAACATATACCTACATATTAATATCCCATTTCTAGACAACATCTATCGAATATATTGGTAACCCGATACTACTACGTCGTAGCTCGTACGCTACGCCGTAGCAAGTTGACTACGCCAAGGTCAAACATACAGGCGGAATCTAGTGTATACTGAATGCTAAATATGCTGATACAAAATTTATCTTATGCAAGAGGAAGACAGAGTAACACCGTCTATAAATCTTCCGGCGTGAATCGGATCAGGGAAATCGGACTGTAACCTACTTAGGTAGTGGGACTGAAGGGTTTCGGTAACTTTTTACTGTTCTCTTTATTGCAACCTTTAAGCCGGATGGTGATCTATTTTGTTTTAAACAAGGTGTCGAGGTTTTTTGTATAAACCTTGAGCGTCTGCATTTTGACCTCGTTTTTGTACCGTTACCTTTAATTATTGACTTTAAATTTTAATACAATGGCTTATGTACTTTAAATTTTAATACAATGGCTGTGTATACAATGGCTGTGTGTACAATGGCTGTATGGTTGTTATATCAAGCGAGGCAAAATTAGAAGATGTTACTGTACTACTAGTTTGTGTGTCTTAGTACAATTTATACATTAGTTGAAACCATTTAATTACCAAGTATTATAATCAGCCTATATTGTTCCCACTGCTGGGACACAGGCCTCCCTTCTTCGAGAGGGAGTGGGAGTGGGTTCTGGGATCTACCATGCAGGCCCAGTGCGGATTGGTAGATGTCACATTTATTAGATTTTTTTTTAGTTCTAGGACATGCCGGTTTCCCCACCATGTTTTTCTTCACCGTTTTGAGAGCAGTGGTGATGAAATAATTTACACAAAGTAAAGCGCCTGCCTGGGTTCGAACCCACGGCCTACAACTCGTAAGTCACAGCTGTTACCACTGGACCACCACTGCTCTTACCACTTCGACTACTTTTAGACTACTTTTTGAGACTACTGTTAGTAAGGGTTAATATTTTTTGAGAGGACACAAAAATGTAAATACCCCAAGACAAAGGAAAAGTACACCCAAACATTGAACCAGCTTAAAAAAATAAGTATTAAAATCCTTTCGTTTTCTTACGGATTTTAATTAAACTCTGTACTTCGTGCTCTGAACTTAGAGGTTCAATCAAGCAATCACTATACACTGGATTTATTATTCACGCTTGAATTTCTGAAAAGCCGAACGCTTGATGTCTTGTGTGATAAGCTGTACATAATGGAAAAAATATTGTTTAACACCACGCTATCGATTTGGGGCAACCTGTATGGATAGTTGTGTTGGGAATAATAAATAAATAAATAAAAAATAAATAAATTTATTTTACCAATTTTATCCTTGCACTACAAAGTAAAGCGCCTGTCTGGGTTCGAACCTACGACCTACAAACTCGTAAGTGGCGGCCGTTACCACTGGGCCAACACTGCTCGTAAATTATTTTATCACCACTGCTCTCAAAACGGTGAAAAAAAACATCGTGAGGAAACCGGCATGTTCTAGAACCAAAAATTCGAAGACATGTGACATCTGCCAACCCGCACTGGGCCCGCGTGGTGGATACAGCCTACTCCCTCTCACTGAGAGGAGGCCCGTGTCCCAGCAGTGGGAACGAGGCTGATTATGTATGTGTATGTACGAGTATGTATTCTTGCATTCGATTTTGCATAGGAGCGAAAGTGTTAAACAAATAATCTTTAAATAGTTATATTTGATCATAGTTTTTTGAATAATCCAGTTTGGTCATCTATCGTATTTTCATGAGCGATTAAAGAATAGATCGTGTCGTGCGATAGTGAAAAGGTTAGTTAATCACCAAGGTGGAGGAGGTACCTAATTGCCCACAGTGTACCGGACGTACCTAATTATCGTCAGTCGAGCTTCTTTGAATACACTCTACGTTATTAAATCGCAGAGATTAAATGTCAAGTAGCACTTTAGAGTACCTACTTTAATGAGTTTGCTAGTGAAATAAAATTGTCTTGGATTAACTGTAAGCCTAACTCGAGTAATTAAGGCTTAAATTATGATCAATATAAACAAGATAAACACCGTTTTACTGAATGTCTTCATCAACTTCATTACCTTTTTAATTAGTTTACCCAAAAGTAGCGAATTTATCTTGCACAAAATTACCGTACAACATTTTTATGTAGCACATCTATTTCTAACGTTAACGATGTTATTATGTCCTTTTTATTGTTGTCACAGTTTATGTACCAACGTAATATACAACATAACGCTTACTTTAATGAGCCTCATAAAATTATTCATGGTTTCATATCATATTTTCTGGCGTTCGCTGTAATCTGCCCGAGGTCAGCCCCCACAGTAGCACGTATTATGTTGGTAGGTATATGGAATAAAATATAGGAGATCTGTCGTTACGTGTTACTGTTGTGTTTTTCTTATATAAGCTAGCTTTAGCCCCTTGAGATATTGAAAACGTAAAAGTTCACGAATGACGTCAGATATAAAGCTTTTAGATTTTGATTCGGGTTACTTTCTTTTACAGACATAACTTTAGGCTATAAAATTATTTCAGGATTCAGTTTGTGAGAAACAAGATGACCAATCTGTACACCCTGGGCAGCCATCCCTGCTTCGAACTAACTAACTGGTCAATATTTTTCCTACATCATACGACAGTTACGTTTACGTACGAAAGGCTGGATCGGATCTTGATTATTTTAGAAAATAGTGTTGACCCTTGCATAACTTTTTGCATTAAAAATTATGTCTTATTGCCTTGAAATAATAATTAATTTTCTTTGATTCAATCGGCGGTCAGTATGGCAAAATACATAACTTTTGAAAAAAAAACCTGTATTAAAAGTTACTGAAATTAATTCAGTAGTCAATTATGAACAAACTATTTTCAAGACTTGCGTTTATTACACCTTGTATAAAAGAAGAGGAGTATTAAGTATGTTTATCCTAATACTGTGTTTTATCCACAGAGGCAGCGTTGGTAGCGTTGGGCGGCGCTAGCGCAGCTCTAGTGTTGTTGATCGTGATGGCGGGCGTGTTCGTGGCGCGTAGACGCAAGAACAGCCCCTCCCCCGTGCCATCCCCTCCGATCCTCGTGTACCCCCCTCATGATATCTCCGCACCTTGCTATATGTAAGTATCTATTGCAAAAATGCTTTCAGCTTACATTGATTTAAGATTTATTTAATTAATTTTACTTTAACAGAATACGGCAATCTGCCGGTTAAATTAGCTAAAGATAAAATTAGATCAAAAATTCAAATACTCATCACAGAAGTCCAGTTATTCTGACATGATCGTCTTTCAGATTCAGATTCAGATTAATTTATTTGCAAAAACATGTGTAGATAATATACATTTTATGATGTTTATTATAGGTGTTACAGGATATTCTTTGGCACAACATGTTTGACCATGGCTGGTGTACAAATTAGGTCGGAAGACCATAACATAAAAAAAAAAACAATTTACAAAGTTAAATAATTTAAAAATAAATAACAATTACATTAATATTAGATTAAAAACAAAATAAAAATAAAAAAAAAAACACAATTGATAAATATTCATGCTATTCAAAACAAATACAATAAATTCAGTCAATATATCAGAGCGATTTGTCATTTAAAAATTCATTGACATTATAGTAGGCTTTTCCTGTCAGTATTTTTTTAAATGTTTTCTTAAACTGGTCTGAATTTAGTTTTTTTACACAGATAGGGATATTGTTATAAATTATCGGGGCTCTGCATACAACGCTTTTATACAGTAGTGCTGTCTTAGCTGGCTGAACACGAAGTTTACTATTATCCCGGCGATTTCGTATTACAAGGTCCGATATTCGAGGAAAAAAATGGGGGTTACTTCTTACAAACAAGGCGATTTCTAAAATATAAAGTGAAGGCAGTGTGAGGATTTTATGCTTTGTAAAAAGTGGCTTACAGCTCTCAGTACTTTGGATACCGAACATAGCACGTATGCATCGCTTTTGCATTTTAAATGCCATATCTTTATTTGATGAGTTGCCCCAGAAGATAATGCCATATCTTAGGATAGATTCAACAAGTCCATAATAAGCCGATAATAACACATTAGTGTTGATAGATGGCGCAAGTTGGTACAAAGCATATGCTTGACTACTGATTTTTTTACATAGTGCGTCAATGTGTTCTTTCCAGTTTAGTTTGCTGTCTATAGTTAAGCCGAGAAAACGGACATTAGATACTTCATTTATAATGTAATTATCATGAAGCAAGTTTACATTTAATGGATTATGCAATCTTTGTCCAAAGTGCATTATGTTTGTTTTAGATAAATTTATTTTTAAATTATTATTATCAAGCCAAGTAATTATAGATGTCAGTGAATTATTTATGTCAGATTTATAATTATTAATGTCCTTACATGCAATTGAAACTGTGCTGTCATCAGCAAATAATGTCATAGGTTGAGTCGTTGCCTGTGGCAAGTCGTTGATATAGATAATAAACAGCGGCGGCCCTAGGACACTGCCTTGAGGAACACCGTATGTGACATTTCTCCTCACGGAGCTGAATGTTTCCTCTTTTTTTGTTTTAGGATTTACTTTAGTTACTACTGTTATCTGTTGTCGGTTCGTTAAATAGGATGTAATTAAATCTAAAATGTTGCCTCTTATGCCGTATGCTTCAAGTTTACTGATAAGTATATTATGATCTACATAATCAAAAGCCTGTGACATATCGCAATAAATTGCACAAGCTGGAACTGTTTTGTCAACGTGGCCTATAATATAAAGATGTTATTCTAAGTATGTTTAATGGTATGGTATGGTCGGTCAGTATATTTCTTGTGTTTCCTTTGTCTAGTATGTAAATATAAGTAGCAGCACCACTATGAAAATAAACGAAGCAATATGAGTATGTAAGTATCGCAGTAGGTGGCGCTCTATAGTTTCTGCCTGGGGAAGTCGGCGTGAGCTCATATGTATCCTGCCAGGGTAGCGGGATCGTCCGAAAGGGTTACCGCTGCCCTGGAACATAAAAGGCTAAGGAAGGAACACGGGTGGGTTTTAGTCAGTAAGAGTTTGACACTCCCTTCTGCTCCAGCCAGAACGGGAGGGCTCATTTGATGATCTCCCATCCTGAAAAAACAAAAAAAAAAGCTCATATGTATGTGTATAAATAACAAATTAATTCATAGGTCAAATTTATATAGTGCCTCCTGGCACACTAATACCGAAAATAATAATAATAATTATAATAATATCCCTGGACATTTCACACAGCGCCATCTAGTCCCAAGCTAAGCAACCTAATGCTTGTGTTATGGTAACAAGATGGCTGATAAACTACTTATATACATTTTTTTTTTTGTAAATTCATACATATTATAGATAGAAAAACACCCAGACTCGGAACAAATACATGTAGGACTTACAAATATTTGTTCTGTGCGGGAATCGAACCCGCGACACGCAGCGCAGCAGTCCGATCGCTCAGCCACTGCGCTAACCGTGTTGTATAACTGATCTATAAATGCAACGCTTGATTGAAGCATAACGGTACATACATTTAATGTTGAATATACATCCTCCAACGTGTTATAAATACCTATTTCCATAACTAGTATTAGTTCTACAATAAACTGTTAAACAGGACAGTTTCGCATCGTGGCGCTTTATCGCATTTCCCAGACTGCATTAAATCATTAAACCATTGATCATAAGCTTTCATCGTAAACTACTATCAATGACATAAAGCGTATACAAGTGATGCAAAGCGACATTATACTTGTTTTTAGATCTCCTAGAAATTGTGCTGATTAGTTAAATACGTGACGTAAAACCTTTTTTTTTGTTTTCGGGGGGAAACCTTCAAAAGGCACCCGACCTCCGGGGAGTAAGGTCGGGGAGTATGGGATTTTTACCTCACTAAAACCACCTCGGTGATCACCATCCGCACATAGGGCGGTTCCGGTTCCTCTTAAAAGAATGCCTAAAGTACCTAGCACTTTTTTGTGTTGGCCCTTACACTCCCTCATCATCATCGTCATCAGCTCGATTTTCGGTAAATCTCATCCAGCTACCAGTCACCCTGCGAAGATCTCCACTTCACCTAGCCCTAAGGCATCCTATCTTACGTTTGCTTTAAGTATTTTTTTTTAATGTATATTTAATCGCAATATAACCACCGACAAACGGATAAACAGAAAACTTCAAATTTACCAAGAACTCATGGATGGCACTAACATAAGCCACTATTCCCGTGCGATAGCTCTTTTTGAAATGTTTGTCGGGGAAAATCAGCTGCTACAAAAAATATACTTTCGTGTAATCCTTTGAGAGTTAATTGAATAAAAAGATGACGGATAATGCTATTGATACGAATATGTCTAAATAAAATAAATAAATTATAAAAACAGATTATTGTGGTGTCCGTTGCCGACAGGCTATCAATCGTGATTTTGTCACCCAATACGCAACACGTGGTTTAGGATGATACCGGTCTGCTGTTGATTGATTGCTTTTCGTTTTACTATAAAAATGAGGATAACACCTATACAAAATTTCCCGAAATAAACCTACCAATTTATTTGATAAACTTATTTTTAACTGAAGGCAATGTCCGAATGTAGATTGAAAATGGAACAATCAAAATCAAAAGTCATTTATTCAAATTAGGCTAAGAATCAGCACTTTTCGAAAGCCAAAATTACAAAAGACAATCCCCCAAAACTCCCGCCCTTAACTACTTCCGAGTGTTTTCGCTGGGAAGAAGAAGTGACGCAACAAACTGCCCCAATCGAAGCACATACGTAAATCCTATCGACGCAAAAGAGTTTTTCAGTGGGAAGTGCCCCTCCCACGCACAGAAGCCTTAACTCACTGTTTCCTAAAGTAAACTTTGTGGTAGGTACCTAGGTATTACAAAAACACAATGCGAAAATTGTAAAGTTGTGTAAACTTTTTGCAATACTCACTTGACCATCAAAACACTGTATACAGGGTAGCAGGGACATCTACGCGCAAATTGTAACCATGAATTCTGCCCGTGATTCTTGATTCTTCTTGACAAAATATTCATGTCAAGGGGACTTGAATATTTTGTCGGTTATCAATAAAAAAATAATTAAGAAGTTGTCTGGGACAGACTGGATGCGGAATGCAGAGGACAGGGTGTTGTGGCGCAGCCTGGTAGAAACCTATGTCCAGCAGTGAACTGCAATAGGCTGAGTTGATATCATTAATAAAATCACCTGTTTCATAAAATAAAAAAACTTATGGAACAGATTTTTTTTAACAACCGTCGAAATATTTCAATGCGTGCTTAGAATCATGTACTGAATCCATAATAAAAGGTTGCGCGTCGATGTCCCGACCACCCTTTATATGCTACTACTAGTGATTGTACCAATTTTGTCAAAAGTGTTCATTAGTTTTGAGTAAATCTACTATCTTACTTGATACTAACAGAGTGCTTATTAGGACGAATTAATGATCATGTAGTATAATTACAGGCATAACACGGACGATTACAATGTTTAGAGTGCTATACAGAAGGGTCGAGGGATTAAAACGAAAATGTAGCATAATTTTGTAACATGGTAGGTACGTTATAGGTGGTTACACTCGAGGTTCGAAAAGGCAAATTTTGTAAGTAAAAATCGAGCCAGCGAAACTTAACCCTCCCATTTCTCGACTGTACATAATATAAATGCAACATCTTAAAAATACCAAACAGAAATTGTGTAATAAAAATATCACAAAAAAACAAAAGCCGAATTATTTCATAAAATTATTCCATTCTGCTAGTACAAAATGAAGTTACTACTACAAAGCGCTTTTGGAAATCACAATATACTCTCGAAACTGTGAAATGTCAATCAAGCGGAGCAAACCGACTGACAATAGAATTGTGGAGGTACCTGGAGGTACTTACATAGACAGTGGATGTCATTCATGTTCGGTTTCGTTGTTAATGATTTTCTACGTAGAGCCTTTATATAGTGCGATTGACTATACACCGGGTGATTGTAGATAAGTTGTTGGAAACTATTGACATAATTTTCTATTGTAAAATTATACCTATAACTGTCAATCAAAACTATATTGCAGCACAATATCAATCTGCCAAGCCTTTTCCAAAGAATGTTGAGATCGGCTTTCTACGACCTTCATACCCAACTGGGTATGAAGGTCGTAGAAAGCCGATCTCAACATTCTTTTTTCTTTGGTTAAGGTTATCGTGCTACCCAGTAACTACTGGGTAGCACGATAACCTTTGGAAAGACTGCTTGTCAGACTTTTAGGCTTCTTACTATCCGTAATGACTGTCAAAGATCTACGAATGGCAGTCGAGACTGAAAGTGTTTTCCGAGTCATGGAAGGGGTTCAAACCCATCTACGAATCGACTGCGGCAAGCGAAACTTAACTTTTGATCGACCCTGCGGCTGTTATTATTTAGCCATGAGCCCCTACACTGTACATCACCACTGCTATGTAAAAATGACTGGAACACTCCTGGAGGGTGAATAAGGCCTCAAAGAAAAGTTCAAGCCAAGAAACAAGTAATTGCTTCTTATTCTATTTCGCTATTATTCCTGAGATTTTATTAACATAAAATCTCAGGAACTAGTCATTAATTACTAAAGTCCTTGTTATATCCTTTTATCGTCCGATCCATAACAAAAGAAAACAGCAAGTCATAATTTTACGAGTAGCAAATTGCCTATTCCAACCGCGAAATGAAACAATAAAAATGCGAAACATATTTTTCGCCGTGGGCTATTAAGTTACACGAATGGAATCTACACAATATTGCTCTTGTACACAAAAATAGCTTTCGTATTAACACGTAGTATTTTATTTAAAAGCAAATTAAAAAGCCTTTTACTCTTTCTTTTCCGACAAACAATATGTAGGCGCTTATCATTTCATGCAAAAGAATATTTTCGAATAAAATATTCATGCAGCGAAGTTATCTTTCGTTGAATTTTAAAAGATACAATTAATGTAAATTAATGCAAAGCCGACTAAGATTAATGCTTTGTACACTGTGAAGGTTTATTTTAGGACGGCTAGATAAAGGACGTGCCTCCTTTTGATGGGGCAGCGGAGGAAGCCCGAAATATAATCAATTTATCTTATACTTGTTGTGTACAATCACGAAAATAACCATCTACGAGTTCACAAGTCTACGAGTTCATGAGTCTACGAGTTTACGAGTCAACGAGTTTTAGTTTCGTTTCCTTTTCGTATCTTGTCTTCAACATGGCGCTTCTGTTTTGTAACCCATTTCCTTAAAAACACAAAGACGGAAGGCAAAGACATATTTCAACCTACCCGCAAAAAACAAATGACAGCACATCTATTATGTATAAACAAAAACGTGCGGTTCGGGTAAGTGCTGTTGAAATCAGTGCTCCGAGTGGAATACCTCATAATAATGAAATAAGCTTCATTGGTATGCGCATCAGGGACGGCTTTTTGATTTTTTTTAATGTTTCTAATAGTCCGAATTAGGTTTTTATGAAATGAAAAATTGGAAAGGATCCTAGAAAAGTACCTTTCTTCTGAATGAACTGTTGAAATTCGGATATGACAACGTCTATAAGGTCAGCTAATAGTAAATAAAAAACTTAGTAAGTACTGTGGAGCTCTCTACGAGCTTCGAGTTACCGGGAAGAATAAATTAAACCACGGTTTATCACGTATATTCGTTAATTATTTCTAGAAAACATTCTGCGTACCTATTTTACATCTTTTTCATTTTGCTTGTCAGCCCTCTCTGACGCCTAATCTCTTCTAATCTTAAACTAACTTCATGTTTGTCTCGTAATTCATAACTTTTAACTTACTTGCGGAGGTTACATATAAGCACCAAATAGGCTAAAGTACTGTACTGTAGTACCTACTTCCAAATTCAAACATGTTCTAGCGTAGTTGTTAAGTTATGCAAAACAATATTTAACATGCCTCAAAAATTCTTACGGTACTTAAGTTAAAATATGTCGCGAAATGAGTGACTTTGATTCATTAGACTAAATTTATTATGTATGAGTTTTAACTAGTTAGTGCCCGGGTTCGTATATGTACAAAATGTTTGCATTTGTACGCACACCAATGAGAGAGAGCCAATTGCGCTGCAACTGTTTGTTACAAAGTAGTTGGTAATATTATACAGGGTGGCAGGGACATCGACGCGCAAACTGTAACCATGGATTCAGCACATGAGTTGAGATCCCAAAGCGTCGAAATTTTTCGTATGTTATAGACCAACGACAGTCAAATTCTGAACTGGGGGCCTAAAAAGGCCACTTTGACAGAATCATAATAGGATAACAATATAAACCATATTAAATAAATATTCGTAAAATGGCCACAAACTGACAATAAATTCATAATAAGATCTGTGTGCAATTCATATCGCAATGAAATAACATTTAAACTGTAGAAATACAAAATAAAAAACCAATTTGATTAATAAAAACTGTAATGAAAAATTTACCGATAAAATTACGGTTTCTATTTTTTTCATGCGGCAATGTTTACACCAAAATATGAAATGAAATTTTACGAAAATTAGAGGAATTGCTAATGATCTGCTGAGAATTCAGGAAATGAATAGCTTTAAGAGGTATTGCTTAAAGTGGCCGTTTTAGGCCCCCTGGCTGTTTTATTATTGATATTGAATTACAAGAACACATTAAATTTAGGGAGTGAACAGAGATGTAGAACTTACAAATAAAAACAATCTTAGTAAGTACCAGTAACAAAATCAGAAAACGAAATCCAATATGTCGGTACGAGAAGTATCGATTAACGTAAGCATTTTGGCGAAAATGAGTTATATATTTATTATCATCATTGGATTCAGAATTTCCCGCTCTATCCATTAGTATTATTAAAATTTCTCTATCGTGAAAAAATGTCCCTTACAGTACAAATTTTTGGACTGCGTAAAACGATTTATGAAAAAAAAAAAATGATTTAACAGTCATTAATTTTTTTTCTTTTCAGCAAAATAAAGTAAGTCGTCGTATTAAATTATTAAGACCCTTCCCTTACCTTAAACCTCAAATCAATGAATTTAAATAACATGTTCCTTACTTTAATTCATGATTAGAGTTTTTTAAGAATTATTCTCTTGCATTATTATCTCACAAATCTATATTATGCTCCTTACTGTAACATGCCTATTACGTAACAAGTAGAAATCAAATTCGTATTTGCTTTACTTTATTTGTTTAAAAGCTATTTGCTAAAATACCGAGTACTTACATTTATTAATCTGATTCTCATTAGGTAGGTATTTTATTATGTTACTATGTTGAATCGTTGTTGTGGGTTTTGTATTTCTAATTAAGAATATGACTAAAGTTACAAATATTAACAAAATAGATAAATTTGTTTACCATGGGAAGAGAGCCAAGCCCATTATTATACCTACTTATCGAAATTAAAAAGTTCATGAACATGTATTTTGTCCTGCCTGATGCCATCATATTATTTGAGACCCACTCATTCATTTTGCAGTTTAATCACGTAATGTATGAACAAACTTCATAGGCGTATATAAATATCACAAAATCTATCAGCACTTAACATGAAAGTAATTATAGTCTCATCACTCAAAGGCCTCACTAGCACTTACTACGGAAATTGATAGTTAATTAAAAAATAATTTGCTCTAGTCAGGTCATAATCCAGTTTAACTTTTACCGATATTGGATCCCTGGAAGGTCTTAACTCAAAGGCTAATTAACTTAGTTCTAGAGTTCTAGAAACTACATCAAGGTATGAGTTAAATCCCTTTTAAACTTTTCATACACTTCATTTCTTATTTACTCTGAAAAAGAGCAAACTTTTCTCCTTCAGTAATCGTACATACAGGTGATGCTGCTTTCTTTTCATTCCATTGCTCATATGATTTCCCGGATTTTCAATCTAAAAATCTCGCTAGGTTTATTTTATAAGTCTACATAAACAAAATCAATTTGCCATGCCTTTTCCCAACATGTTGGGGTCAGCTCCCAGTCTAACCGGATGCAACTACTTAAACATAGGTACATAATTGAAAAAAAAGAGAATAAAACTTTAATTTTTGGGTTAATAATTATTGGTAGAGATTTTGGTAGTCGGACTGGAATCTTACATCTTAAAGTGGTCCGGTCAAGGGTTTCGACTGTCTTTCGCAGTTGACATAAGAGTCATTAATTATAGTCCGTAAACCTCCGTAATTGTCAACATAATTACTACCACACTATTTACCCCTGTATCGCGGGTGCGTTTACAAACATTTAAACTCACATACACAAAAAGCCAGACCCGGAACAACTACCTATAGGCAATACAAATATTTGTTCCGTGCGGGAAACGAACCCGCGATACGCAGCGCAGCAGTCGATCGCTCAGCCACTGTGCCAACCGTGTCGTCAGATTAGGTACGTCATTAATTAATGCGAGAAAATTCGCAGAAGACCGCCATTACACCATCATTTTATTTCGAACGTACCTTTATTTTTAAGTCTCAATTCACGAGCGAATCGTTCTCTGCGTTTATGTACGAAACGGCAACTTCTGTTCGAATGAAAAAGGTTCCTTTGATATCAGACACAATTCCACTCCACTCGTCCAAATTCTTGAGTTTATTCTTTTGTTTGCGATTGTTTTATTTTTAGTGTTATTGTTTTATTTTTTATTTTTTTTGTTATAGGACTAAAGAGGTGAATTTTTCGCTTCCTACGCTTCGTTCGTCATCGCTCGGCGAACTTCGGGATGTCGTCAGTGTCAGCAGCCTTGGCAGTGACGTGCTATGCCCGCCTGTGCCCACGCAACTGCGATCAAACTCATTCAGTAAGTAACCCTTACTTTTTTCTAGAAAGTAAGGTACTTAGTTAACTGTAGTGAGTTATATATCTCTGATTTAAGTGGATTGTATTGTTATTTATGAGGCTAAACATTACTTTGGGGAGTAGTGAAGAAGCCTGTGTATTGTCTAATTGAACTAGTGACGTCATATTATTGCGTCTATTTTAACCGGCCTTCGGGCTATTGCGTTTAGTTATGCAACTTTCACTTCTTAGCCTACGTGTTAGCGAAGCTTTTCAGTAAGTTAAAGTGGTTTTGTATTTTCACTTTGAAGATAGTGCACATGTGCACATTTTGAGTATCACTCGACTAGTATGGGATTTGATCCCTTGGAGCCTTATTTGGAAGTTTAAATAGGACCTTTTTGGATCTGTCTAAAGCTAGTCACGCATATGAATATGAAAAAAGCCGCACCTATCCTTTATTTTATACATATTTACGAAGCTGAAGATTTTCACGGGAAGATTTTTTAAGTAAGCTCATCGGACATACAATTTTAATATTACCCCACATGTGACGTAATATTTTAATTTTACAATTCAATACCTTCATTTATTTTAAGGATGCTTTAAGGTTAAAGCATAAGCATAGAATTTCGAGAAATTCCAATCATTTCGTAACTGAACCAGGTACATACCTATGTACCTGGTTCGGGTCAATTTCACATACGACTTTATACCCACAATGTACCTTATCCAACCTCGATAGGGTACTATGTCGACGGTAAGAGAGACCGAGGCCGTCCAGAACCTAACTTTGCTGTAGTGAACTGTTGATCTTGTTAACTCAGTCCCATACGAGTATGTCGGTCAGTTGTTTTAATAATGGCTTTCCACGTTTGTTTGAACAGGCTATAAAGTTGGACTTGACATTTGGGAGTAAGTGTTAACTTTAATTAAGTGTTACTTGGGCCTACCAAGCAATATAATTACGACATCGTCGACATGAAAAATATAATTCAAGATTAGATTTCATGGGTAATAATCATTTATACAAATCAAAATAGTAACAGTAGAGTGGTCAATCAATCTGCCTCGCCTTTTTCCAACTATTTTGGGGTCGGTTTCCAGTCTTAACAATAGGGTAGTTTCCTGGGTAAAAAAATTTATTAATACCTATATTTAGTCCATCAGTTAGATTATCAAAAAATAATGGACATGTATTTTTTCTTTTGCCAATCAAACAAAAAATTACAAAGACAAAGCGAGTCAAAATTTGGGAGTGGGGGTCGTGACGTCACGCCATGCTAAAAAGTGTAGCAAGACGTGACGTCACGCGGAACATTAATGGGCGATATCTTCATAATTTTTTATACAACGTGTAACGGAAAAGGTATATACATACCAAGGGCACAGCTTCTTTGGATGATATCAATCGATATTGGAAGGGTTTTTTAATCCTATCTCTACACGTTCGGAAGTTATGAGATTTTTTAATACATTGATACCGATAAAAGTTTCATGACCGACTAAAATTAAAGCCGCAGTAAGTTAAGCTCATAATCAAAATAATAGTTTTGGTTATGAAACTTTTGATTTTTGATTGTGTAAACTACAAAGTCAGTTTATTTTAAACACAATTGAAAGTTCAGACTTGGTAATTTCTACATGAATTGCAGATTACACATTTTGCACGAGCGGGCAGAAGTTGCTTGCTGGTTCTATTTTGACGAGGTCGTAGAATTTACGGATGGTTCCCAATGGAAAATGGATTCCTTTGCTTTCTGATTAAATAAAGTGTTTATCTCGTATTTTACACTGATTTTCTAGGTTTCTAAACGACCAAAATGCCTTAAATAATATGCTGTCTTGGTTACGAATACGAAAAGACGGCCGAAACTGTTTACGAATAGCTCAGGCCATGGTTAAAATATAAGCCAGCCAGTAGGTATAATCAGGTTGGACGTCCAATGCCCATTAAAAAAAAAAAGCAAAAATAAAGCTATAATATTAACAGAGACGGTTACTTTTAACCATAGTTTTAGTAATAAATACACTTATTTCGCCTTCAATGTACAACAAAAACTTAATCTATGAAGTACAATTTTACAAAGGTGTTTGATGGTTGTACAGCAGAACATAAGAGATGATCTACCAACTCTCAAACTAAGTCAAGCTTGTCTTTTGGTAGTAATTTAGAATTATCAGTAGGTTACAGGAATAGTTCAGAAGGCCAATTCTCGTACTTAAAGAAACGTTCAAATTCAAGTCGTAATCTCATCTCAGCGACAATCAATGTCAAAAACTTGTCAAAAATGTATGTAAATTGATTTTATTTTTGACAGATTGCGACTGAGATTACAATGCGAACTATCTTAAAAATACGGAAATTGCCCCAAGGTCACAATTACCCTAAGATCACAGTTATTAATAATAATAATTTTTATTTATTCAAGCTACAAAGACTCACTTGTTAGTAAAAACTTACGACTATGTTAGTAATAATACTCCCACCCAATTAATTTCACCCACATCAATCAAAGCGGTGTAACAAAAATGATTATCAGCTGCCCTCGATTTTATCCACCGGCATTGTGTGTAAGGAAAATTGGTCTGGCGAGAATTGAAATATGAATAGATAGTATCGGTCGATACGATAACTAATGCACAGTTCCGTGTTAACATTTCCATTGTGGCCGATATTCGTACACCAATAAATTGCATTTAGCCTGAAGCATAAACTTTATAGAATGGTGTTAGTATTGTTTCCGTGTTTATTTTAGAATACTTTTAAAGAACCATTTATATTGGGCAGATTAAATATCTTCAAGCTATTTGAAACACACGCATCAGCTAATTAGCTGCTAGTGTGTCTTACCAAATACAGGGTCAAATGAAATAAGCTAGTGAAACTCCACAGACGTTACGGGTATCTCGATCTAAATATTCTAAACACGATGAAACAAAAATTATTAGATGATTTTTTAGTTACTTAAATGAGTTGAGAAAATAAGTTTATTTTTGTTTTTCTCGTGTCATCACGTCTGTAAACTTCACACAAATAAAAACTGATGTTTAAACTGATATTTCAAGTAACTACAGCTAAACAGCTGTCGTTGATCCCAAAAAAAATAATTCATCCATTTTTTTTATTGTTTCGTTATGTTAACCCATCATATCATGCCCATCATGGCTGCGAAGTTTCGCTAGCTAATTTAATTTAGCCCTGTAGATAATAATATTTTTTTTATTTCCTGTGACTATCGAAAATTGTTCAAAACGGATCATTTTAAGAGCTATTAGGTACAAGCTTTAGTCCTGAACGATCACGTAACACGTTGCTAAGCGAACTGTTTGGGAAAATTAAGAAAATCTGATACAAAAAGGCTCATTTGCAATAAGATTACGCGCCATTTAGTCTGGCATTTTATCCTTCTGTCGTTTTTCGAAATAGTTTAGTAGACGATCTTTATCAACATGAAAATAAGTATTTTCTGTATTAAAACGTTTTTGCTATTCTTTGGAACCATTTGAGGTGTCCTCATGATTCCTCATGGCCGCTACATCAATGTTCGGGTCGGCCATGATTATAGCCAAGCGGCAATATCGCCACATATACATATATATCCCGTATATGTATCGTATTATCGTCGTATATATATCCCGTATGTTGAGCCTGCCCTGTTTTGTCTCTGCATCACCCTAAGGTTGACTGGTAGAAAATGCCTAGTCCGCCTTTGTACAGTATTTTTTTACTTGTGCATAAATTTTTAATAAATAATAAATAAATATCGAATATCATGTAAATAATATGGATATATATGTATAAATAAGTTCGGGAATAAGCCGCTCGGTTTACTTCGAATTGTGTGGAGCCGACCAGAAAATTATTAAGTGAGGGTCGATGCCGAACGAAGTGTTCGTTGAAGTGAGTCGAATGTAAATGTAATTGTATAGTTATATATACTCGTAGATTCGGGTCGGCTTTATTGTTCAATATATTTTAATATTGCCGCACCGAATATGCTGACCTGAACATTTTTGTGTCGCACCTCTAAGCCTACTATTAACGCTCTTGTCATACATAGTCGGAACTGAGAAGGTCATAGGTCATAACTATACAGTCTGTAATGTTTAAAGGCACGACCTTTTGGCTATAGAGAAGCGGTTGTGTATAACTCCGAAATTCCCTGAAGAGAACTCCGGGCTAAGTAGTGTTTATCGCTTTGGTTAGAAGTCCCCTTTCAGTTCAAACTGTTTTTATTAATGGTCTAATTGGTCGAGTTTCTGTGCTTTCAGAGAGGTCTTCCACTTCCACGTCTTTTGATATTATTCTGACAATGCGCTTTTATAATTTCTAGAGAATTAAAATGTTTGGAAACATATGAATACGCTTTTAAATTTTCATCCGCGATAATGTTAGGTATAATGTGCACGTCCCCGATAAAATCATCACGTTAGAAATTATAAAAGCGCATATAAGTGACCATGCGTCTTTTTCCCTTCTGTCATCTTTACCAAACTGTGTAGTGTGTATGCGTGTTGTTGACCGTTTCACTTCGACTTCGCTTTACTGCTACAGTAATAGTATCATCGAAGTAAAACGGTTTTTTTTTTTCTCAAAACCCTCTTTTTTGTCGAGCGGTTAATCTCTGTCTAGGGATATTAGACGTTATGACAGTCTCCGTCCGAGTAGAAACATCTCGTTAAGAGATTTAGTCGCATGAGTTTTCTTTATTTATTTATTTACTAAGCAAGGCACACCAACGATATATTTACAATAGGCAATCACGAGTCTTCAATTATTCTGTGTAAATACATCACTTATAGGCATGCACAACATTCACATTAAAAGGTTAATAATTCATTAAATTATTAGAATATTATTTTAGCAACACATAAATTTTTTACATAGTATTTAAGATTAGATTATAAAATAAAGTAAAAAATAATAACAATTAAACAATACAACCATATAAAATCATATTAAAATAATTGCGCATAAGGGAAGAAACTGAGAAGGGGAGAAATTTAATTTTGACAATTCAAAAGTGCCTGTAAATGGTTTAATTGAAATAAATGATTTGAGTTTGAGTTTGAGTTTGAAACTGGTAAGTAATAAGTCGAAAAAAAAAGAAAAAAAAAGTCGAAAAAATAAATATTAAATGACGTGATCAAAATTAAAAGAGAAAAAATAATAACAAATATCGTAAGTCCAATTAAACTAAATATTTAATTCAAACGAAATGAAATTAAATGATTGACACATTGATGATATTATAGAATTTAAAAAAAAAGTCCGTGGTTGTATTGACGTACACTTTTCACTATTCGTAAGTTCGTTTCACCAGTAATGCAACGATATCACACACGTTTATAAACATAAACAAACACTTTTTAATATGTATGAAATAAATTATACGAGCAAAACGAAAGCGACCTTTACATGGCGACGGTGTAGAGGGTATACTCAGCACTGGTTATTAAAAAAGATGTTTTATAATATTTTTGTTATTTAGTCTATTAAAAAGATATCACCATTTATATGGTTAAGGTGTGATTTTTTTTTTTTCAATTCAATATTATTCCTCCGATAAAATTATCTGACGTTGGAAACATCAGTCCTAAGTTAACAAAGTACCTAAGCTTTTAACTTTTACTTGCTCGTAGGGATTGAAGTTTATGTCAAGCTCTTACTGAGGCATCGTTTCTACAACGTTCCTAAGTAATTTAACTACAGTAAAACAGCCTTACACGAGAAACTTGTTAACGTTTTTAATGGATGCAAAATGAGATTTTAAGGAGACAACTCGTTTTCTTGGCGTGGGCTGCGTTGTAAATACAACTTAAGGGGGATGCGCTGAGGTAGCCCGTTAAATTGAAATTTACTTACGTTTTTTTGCAATTTGCAGGACAGTGTCAGGTTATATATTGATTAGAACATGTTCGCGACCGCAACAAATATTGCTTTACAGAATTAGAATCAGCAATACAACTTCTTAAGTTAGAATTGGCCCCAAATGTCATTATTTTATGTAATAGTCATTCAATATGAACTTAGAGAATTGCATTGATGATTTTTATGATTATAATTCTATAAATAAATATTTGTTATGGCGGTAAATCTTATTTTGATCAACATGCAACCTACAAATTGCAAAAGACGTCAGAAATTTTGAACTTCACGGGCTACCCTGACGCTTACGACGTAACTAAACTTATGCTCATTTTAAATATACGTTGAAAATATACAGATATCTTTGTGTCTCCTGTCTTTTTCTTAGTTATAATGTTTCTTTACTTAGGGTTTAATTAAAATAAAATGAGTAAAATAATTGGCCTCATTTCCTGTCATTTCTAGTGAGATATCAAAAAAACTCAGCATCATTTCCATTTAAGTTGTTTTTAGTCTCTTTTATCTTGTTGTAATGTTTGTTCTGTTGTGAATTAACGTTTCTTTTATTCCATTAAGACAATGGCTCTTGTAAGCGTGAACGATTTGTACCGATCACGGGTACCATTCAAGGGCTGCCAAGTGGACAAGAATAGAAAACCGGCTCTTCATTGTTTTACACTGGCTTTTGTTTTACCCTATCTTTCCCGGAAAGTAGACAATTAACAGCTGCTAGAGAACAATGTTGAGAAATCTGAATCTTTTTTTAATTAACTCTCAGAGATTATGCCGTGAAATTCTTTAGTAATCCCAGAATGAAACTTATCTTGGTTTTTGTTGAAGACTAGATAAATTTAGATTTTTTATATCTAATATAAATTTAGGGGCTTTTGGTCTAGACAAATTTCGTTTTCAGTTTATGTAATTTATTTTATTTCAAAGAAACATTCAAAATCTATATGAGTATATTTTCCTATATTCATCATCATCTGCCTCGTCCATTCCCAACTATGCTGGGGTCAGCTTCCAGTGTAACTGGGTGCAGCTGAATACCAGAGTATTTACATGAAGCGACTGCTTAACTGACCTCCACAACCCAGTTACTGGGTTATAATGCGATACCCTTGGTTAGAAAGGTACATTTGGCTAAACTGCCAAATAATCTATCCTCGCATGAGTAATTTGTATTTCATGACAGTTAATTCTTGTGTGAGTTCACCCCTAAAAATACTTCATAATTATTCTGATTAAAGATATTATCAATTCTACTGGCTTGGCCTTTAAATATTAACTCTTCGCTTTATTAACCTACATACCGATCATTTCATATGACCTACATGAATGTTTATACAACATTATATAATTTGTGTTATCGATAATTTTGGGCTCATATCTAAATATAGATGTTAGGTATCGGCCCTAGAAGGAGTGAATGCTTTGAACTGTGATCAAATCGATTCATCCCAACAAGGGATTAAGGTTGATTGATAAAGTCCCCTTTTGTTTCTTGTAGAGCCTAAACCGTTGTTATCTCATCGTAAGTACCTATTAAGCTACCTGTTATTATATGTGTCAAGTAAAATGATCCCCTGATATTTGTATTAATTAATATGAATATATTGTTGTCTTATAACCGTATTTAGTATAATTCCACCAATACTATTAAAAAAACCTAAGCTCTCAACTTATGTCTCTCCTATTCCCTCTCTTCTTAAACTTATATATGTCCCACTGCTGGGCAAAGGTCTTCCCCCATCAGTCAAGAACGAGTCTAGGTCGTCGGGCTCGCATGTCTTAGGCCTTCCCAGGTGTCGACGCCCGTCTTGAGAGAGCCACCCACGCAATTATTAAGTTGAATACATGTTAAATAAACAAAAAATTTAGGGTTCCCCTAGGACCAATGTCTCTCTGCTTATAAGGCAAACAGCAACATAAATCGTGACCCTACAAACTTATCTCACAATTTTCGGACGCTTGCCCTACCTAAGGGTCCATTTGCAGTGAAAAATTACTGAACCCTCAAGCCTCCGTCTACAAAAACACAATCTATTCGAAAAAACCTTAGGCACATATAAAAAAAATCGTTACCATCAATTATGTAACTTTACTAGTGGTAATTTTATAACCATTATTTCTAGGAAATAGCACGTTTTCGAACGACTAAAGCCTCTGGGAGTCTGGAGCTATATGTCACGCCTAATTCATTACAGTTTTCCTACATAAAAACATAGTTAAACTATTCACTTCGACGAATATCATTAATGTAGTAATTAAATTAAACGGCTAAATGTTTTACGCACGATTCTAGTGTACAATATTGTGCTGTAATAAAATACTAAAATATATTCTTGAAGCATTATAGCGCATTTTTACGGTCTACTGCTTCTATGCCAGAAAGCGTTTTACAAAGTGATGTATTCTTTGTTGTTACAAAAGATATAAATAATGTCGATGAGCTTGAAATATTCTTCAATTTATGACGAGAAAAATTGGAGCGGAAAATATACACGTGTTTTTTGAGAGCAAAGAAAGGAACTACAATTTTTTAGCTACGGACGGCTGGAATAATTAAAACAGACAGACAGAGTTTCTAACAAATAGGTAAACTTCTCTTTGTTTCACTAAATTATAACTTTGGTATATCATTTCATGTTTTTATAATACTTTTCGATTTTGTTTCGAAAAAAATCTCACGCGATATCGTTTAGTACCAACCGATACACAAAAGAATACTTGATGACGTATTCTATTATTTTTAAACAAACGTAGTACCAAACCATTAAGAATATAAAATATCTAATACACGGAACCCGCGGGGTAATTGACTAACACACATTAAATGACAATCGATCGCAATGCCTTTCATTTTGACAGTTCAGCCACGTTCATTGCGTTATTTACGTTGTTGAGCAGACCGATTTTTCAAACCTTTAAAGCAATGGATTACAAAATTAAATCATTGCGATCGATTGCAATTTTATGTACCTATTTTACGCAATTGTCCCGCCATTTACCTAACCAATTCCACTTAATCTAACCTACCTAGTCTATTCAAATTTATGTTTCAAATTGATGTTATTTCAAGTTAAACAAATATTAAATTTATTTTAATGATCATTAAATTGGTTACAGAGTGACTAGCGCTCTTAAAATGTTTGAACTTGTAGCGTAAACTGAACTTTATTGTGTAGGAATTAAAGATATTTTTCCAGAAACTCTTATTTGTTTACATTTTTGGCAAATAAACCGCGAATGCAGTATAATTCACTTATTCCATGCAAAAATACCTACCTAGATATTTTTGTGTGGAATAATTGCTGATACCATCCTTAGAAATGTTGTCTTCATAGCAACCTACCTCCCTACTGCATTTAAGTAGGGCATTACTTTGCTTTTTTACGTTTATTGTTGTGAAAATGTCACAGAAATACGAATGTAGGTGGAGTTCAATTGTTTCAGTACATTTGTTAGACACACGAATAGTCTGGAATCTAGTGCGGTTCTAGCCAGAGTTAATTGGCCTTGGCAAATAAAGTTTACTGATTATGTTCGTAGATTGAGGTACCTACGTCGAAATGAGGCAAGAGACACTTTTGTGGTTAAAGTTTTGATTGGATTATAGAAGCATTTACTAAAGCTATTTACAATTAAAAAAGAAAATCTGTGTATATATCTATCTTTTGCGTAACCCTTTTATGTGAAGTAATTTTCATAAAAATGTTCTAATTTTTCTACTTTTACCGCTATACAAGTATCCATACTATCTATAGTTTTTTTAGCCTATACGGTACTATCCCAAACTGTGAAAGGCCTCCCTCAAGTTCTTCCAGAAACGCTTTTCCCACGCCACCTCGCGGTACGCGTGCAGGTCATCTCGCCACCGCTTTCTGGGCTGACATCGGCGGCGCCGTCCGTCTTCAGGCACCCATTGTTTGGAAACTTTTGCCCAGCGGTCATCCTGCATGCGGTTGATATGACTCGCCCAATCCCTACTATCTATCTATACTATAATTATCATAATATATAATTATAATAATTATTATTAATGCGAAAATAACTCCGTCTGTCTGTTACCGCTCACGACTAGAATCAATCACTCACCGACAGAACCGATTTAGATGAAATTTGGTAAACAAAAGACCATGACCTAGATTATGATATTATGGTACTTTTTATGCCGGCAATACGATCCCCTTGGATAATTTCCGGCCTCGACTCGGGCGAAGCCGCAAGCAAAAGTTTTTGCATTAAGTATAAATGTTTGTGAATAAATTGACCTCAACATTAATAGAATATTACGCTAAACTAAGTAAAAAAATACACAAACATTTTCGTTTTAAACTTCAATTTAGTAGATATTTATAAATAAACTAAATGGAAGTTTAAAACGAAACTGTTTGTACAAAAACTTTGTAAGATGATTGAATGATTTGACTCGTGCACAACAGTTTATTTTTATACAAATAGAATATTTTAGGCACGTAATAAACTCCGTTAAGCCCTCGCAGTTCAAACCAAAAGAAAAATAATAAATATAAAAAAAAAATCTTTCGTTTCTTTCAAAATTGTGAAAAATCAACTTAGCATTATAGTTATTCAAATTAAATAATAATAAAAAAGCTTGTTTTTTATGCACTGTATACTATAACTACCTACCGATCGTCGTTTGTCTGGGTGGATAGCATGAATGTGCTATTTTAGAAGATCCAGAATAAACTGTACAACAGAGGCCTTACCACGAGCTCTTAACGCGATTCAATTTACGCTCAGGGATCGAGATGGCGCTAGACGACTTGTATAGCTCTATCTCTTTCCAACAGCCTAAACTGGATCGCGTTAAGAGCTCGTGGTAAGGCCTCAGATGTCAGCGGATGCTTAAATAAAGCCTAGAGTCGGTCTAGGTTTTATTTAGGCAGCCGTCAAGTCTGTTGTTATTCTTGTATCTGAATACTATTTTCATTCCGTCTGACCAAAATATAGGTAAAGACTAGGAAATTCATTGTTTATCAAACTGACAACTAACTTAAATTATCTATTTATTCAAATCACCACTATTATTCATATACAAAAGAGTTTGTACAAACCTACTTACAATATAATATCATTTATCATTCATTGATATTTGTTTGAAATTACTAAACACGGTAAATTGAGGAAGTGTGTCAGTCTGATAAACCATTAATTTCCCGATCGTATCTACCCTGTACGAATTCGTGCCAGACGATAATTGAAGGAAAATATTAATTTCGACTGCACGTAGACAGTATTGTATATATTCCGAGGTTCATTGCATATTACGGAGATCTTTATAATACGGAAATTAGCGAAGTAACGGCTAGGTTTACTTATGTTTAGAGTTTAATCCACCATAACTCTTAATACCTACTAAGTTTTAATGAACGCAGATCGCACATAGAACATAGAAAACAGATAGAAATGCAATACAGTGAATGCAGATACAGAAAATAAAGACTTTTGTAACTCAAGTAAAAAAGACATAACTGCTATGTAATAATGTCTCAACGTAAACTTCTGTTGCAAATTAGTGATCTTCACTCATCCATTTTTATTACAATATCTACTCATTTAAATAAACTTCTAATCATTTTCTAGCACAAAGCAGTTTGAAGCGGTAATACCTACTGCAGCGGACACGCAGATATGATATGAAATTACGCTACGCTTCGTAGTCATCCTCGTCTTGTATTATATTCCCGCTTCTTATTAAATGTGCCAGGCGTTATCGTCATATTACATACATTGTTATGCTCTCCTAGTACTATGGCGTATGCCGTGTCTGCTAAGTCCCGGTTAATTAAGTTTTTACTCAAGTTTTAATATGCAGTAAGTTAACCACGTTCGCACGGACTTAAAAGTATCGCGGCAGGATTTTATCGCGTACAGGATTTTCAACTCTCGTTGTTGAGCCGAGCATTGAGAATACAATAGAGCGCATCACAACGCGTCAAAAAAAAAAAACACACTGTTGGATTTTCAACTCTCGGCGCTAAGCAGTACGTTGAAAATCAAGTGCGCAAAAAATCGCGACCCTAAGTTTAGAGTTAGTGGCGTAATGAACTAGAACTGTTACCTTTGCAGGTTGTTATACAATTTAGCGTACAAAAGAGTCTTTGAAAATTATTGTAGCGAGATTTTATTACAGTCACGCCTCAGGATAGGTAAATAAATTATTCAGGATGTTTAACACGCTCAGCGCCATATGTATCTTTTGTGATACACACTGTCTAAACACTTGAGTATCATTTTTGATACACAAGCACCATTCCAGTCTAAGCGCCGTGTATCGCTAACGCGCACACTTTCCATACATTTTGTATACAAAAAATGTTGCCCTGGCCTAGGGAATTTTTCTGGTGTAGTGGTATTGGCATATGGGCAGTGAACGAAAAAAAATTTCTTTCACTGCATATGGGGCTTGGCGCTGAGCGTGTTAAGGGCTGCTTTTTCAATCACCAGACAAAATTGACGTCAGACAGTTCGTAATGGAAGAACAGTCAAAAAATCAAAATTATGCCCCCGATAAAGTTATCTGGCGTTGGAAAAATCGGCCCTAAAAAGAGTGGCAGTAAATAGTGTTTTGTTAGCATTTTATCAGCCGTATTTACCCTAAGTGCCGGCGAATTACGCGACCAGGCGGCACGGCCAGGGCGCCGCGGCCAACTAATTCTTCCGTGACATATGCAAGTGCGCGCACTAGGCGGCCATTGGCGACCTGGCCGCGCAGCTGTCAATTCATCTGCAGCCACGTAGCGACCATGTTTGTCAGTTGAATTCACATCGTGCTATGCATGTCACGGAATAATTAGTTGGCAGCAGCGACCTGGCCGCGTAATGCGCGGGGGCACTTAGTGTTATTTAACGTTTTAGGTTTTTTTATCTTTTACCAATCTTAAGAATAACATCAAATAAAAGTAGAAACCTATAAGAGATGAAACGCCTAAAAAATTTAAAAAAATAAAGTTCTAAAACCCACTGAGTTGGTACTTCACAATCTACTTTTACGTTTTCCCAACTGAAGGTCGGAATCGTTTTATTGAAATCAAGCGTCTGTAATAAGACAGGCTTAATCGTCAGATGCTACTCACTGATTCGGAAATTTGATTTAACTGAAGCAATGGAGGGAAGTCCAACGATTTCTTTGTGAAAAAACTTTCTTTGGCGAACTTGCCTTCGGGCGCCAGTGGGTTTGACGCATGAGACGATAAAGGTTCGCCGCTTGTCTTACAGTATAATGTGGGTACGCCTTGATCAATAAAGTTCAAAATATAATATATTATTTATCACATAACATCTCACTTTTATTATTTCCCGAAAAGTTTAACAGAAGTGTACTTATGGTACAACCATATTTTTCTCCTAACACAAGCAATTCCTTGCTTAGAAGGTGATCTCTAATAACATTTATCGAAATGTCATTTGTAATTAAAATAAACATTTATTTTATTTTATTTTTGAGAAAATAAAAAGAAGGTAGTTCATCAGTTATGTTTACGTTCCATGTAATAGGGGCGAGCTCATTGCCAGTAACCAGGAACAAATTCAGAATCCTGTCTGCTACTGAGAAATTCTAGATGAAAAATTCAATGTCACTTTGCCCGACCCGGAAATCGAACCCAGGACCTTCTGCAGTACCACTTGCAACCAGTAACCAACGAGGCAGTCATTTACTGTATTTGTAAGTTTATAGTAATATCAGAAGGCTAATTTTCGTAATTTAAAACGTTCAAAATCTAGTCGCAGTCTCATCTCGGCGGCAAACAAATGTCAAAAAGTTGTCAAAATGTAGGGAAATTAGAGGCATTTTTGACAGATTGAGACTGAGACCAGACTGTGAATGTTCTTAAAATTACGAGAATTACCCCTCAGATAGGCATTCACTTTAGCTTTTTCCATTCACTGGCTGGAAAAATACCACCTCATTACATTCAATACGAGTACCGTCGTCGGTGCGAGTTTACATTATGAATATTATAGTCGTTTTTATAGGCAGTCAGCTTCAATGATTCCTACACTTTTCAAATTTCTAACTATTCAGGAGAACTTTATCCCGTCCATTGACTGTGTTACGCCTACTTCATTTTTGTTTAAAAAAAAAAATCTTGCCCACACTAGGAATTTCTCCTGTATCGTGGGTGCGTTTACAAACATTTGAACTCACATACACAAACAGCCAGACCCGGAACAACTACTTGTAGGTCATATAAATATTTGTTCCGTGCAGGAATCGAACGCGCGGCACGCAGCGCAGCAGTCAATCGCTTAACCACTGCGCCAACCGTGCCGTCGAATCTCCAATCATACATTAAAAAGCTAAAAAGCAAAAAGCAGCAGCATTTAAAAGCTTTTTTCTTTCTTTCTTTCTTTTAATCCGTACTACTATTCAACACCGGTACTGATAGCAACCTGTGATTGCCCTACTTCTGAACAAAAGCCCCTTCCCGTACCTACAGACAATTAAAGAGCATTGATCACAACTCCTGCTTATTGCGTGTTAGAGCGCTCAACGATCACTCAGTGATGGAATAGATTATCTTAGATAGTACGTAAATTAATTATAATCTTGCCCTTAATAATTATCATGCTTCCTGGCAACGTCATTCTTCAATTTTAATTAGTCCAATTTATTCGTGGAATCGGTGCAAAAAGATTTCTTTCTGCATAGTTCTCGATCCCTAGGTTCCGATGGGTGTGTGACATGTGTTTTCATTTTTGGATGAATGATTTTCTGCCATACTTCCCTTTAAACTGTCGGCGTCGTCTTGGTATACATTCCCTTTTCTAGCCATAACAATGATAATCTTGCAAACATACTCAGAAAGTACATTAAAAATAGATAGAATAAAAACTTTATTGCAAAAAAAAACAACTGACTTCCAAAAACGACACTACAAAGTGAAAAATAACTTTAATTTCGTAAGTCGGTGTCGTTGGGTTCGTATTTTCGTTGTTTGCCACCGACTTCTGAAATTAAAGTTATTTTTCACTTTGTAGTGTCGTTTTTGGAAGTCGGTTGTTTTTTTTTTACAAAAAAGTTTTTATTTTTCACTTTTAAGTTATAATTTTTACCAGTAATTTTGGTTTAAAAACCAAAATACTGAACCGTTTTTGATGAAATTTCTATGGGACCATTTGAGAAGTATACCCTTTCCAACGAAAAATAATTTTTCAAATCGGTTGGCAAGCGACAGAGTTATGCGTGAACAAACATAAAATCCTTCCTTCCTTTAAGTCCTTCCATACAAAAAAAAAAATACAAACATCCGAATAGAGAACTTCCTCCTTTTATAGAAGACGGTTAAAAATAAAACATCAGATAAAAAAGAACATTAAAAACCTTGTATCTTGTAAATAGGTGCATCCCTAAATCTACAATGCCTTGGCTTCGCCGGTATTCTTGAAAAATAAAAAAGGTATAAGCTAAAAAGTTCAGCTATGCAGTCTTTATTTTTCCACCATCATGCAAGATAATATATTTCCCGGCGTTATACGATAAAACTGAAGAGCTTTTTACCTGCGCTATGTATCGAGGACATTGTTTGAACTTTTACGGACGAAATAGCATCACGCCTTGTTACCCCGAAAGGTTGGGTGGAGGTGTACTTATACCCACGTTTTGCCTGTCATGTTTAAATCCCATGTACTGGGAGGCAAGCATATTGTCATGATCCGGCACAAATCTAGACTCCGGGCTGCTGCTGCGAAAATTCATATAGAAAACCCCAAAAACACGTCGCCGCAGGAGACGCCCTGGACGGGAGTCAACAGCCAACTCCCGGCTACCACAGGCGGTGGCTTGCGGGCGGCGAGCAATGGGCGAGCCGCCCGGTAAGGACCAGGCCCGGGTCGACGGCGCGTTGTGTTCCACGCACGCCTCAAAGAGATTTCAGCACGAATTGACGGGGTCCGCTAGGGCCGATGCCTGCCAGGGCCGCGAGTTGTTCGAAAGAGATACCGTGCATAGGCAACTGAAGGAACACAGGTGGGTTTTAGTCAGTAAAAGTCTGACACGCCTTTCCGCTCAGCCCAGAGCGGGAAAGGTCATTTGATGATTTCCCACCCAAAAAAAGGCCCGTAACCCGTGGGTAGTGTGATTTCAACGAATTTAAAATGAAACCATTTGAGCTGCGAGCTGCGAATATATTGGTTTACGTACTTTAAATAATACGTCAGTAATATTTAAATAAATTATTGTATCGAATGTCAAAGTATTGGGGAACCACAATGTTGAACTTTATTCTTTAGTCATTTACGTTTCAGCGTTATTTCAGCGAATTTTCAATTTTTTTAACAAAAAATACAATAATATAAATATTATAAATTCTTTAGTGAGTGTTGTTTCGAAAAACTCGCAACAAGCTATTCAATTCATTGTGCCAGGAAAATTCGCGTGAGAGTGTCCATTGATTTTAAAGTTGTAAACTCACGGACCTCCCAGAACTGGCCAACATTGCCAATTTAAGTTCTTGCATCGGTCTTTACACTTTCTATTTGTTTTTTATTTTATTAGTTGTTATCTGATGTATGTATCTGGTGTATTGTGTGTCTTTTGGTCTGTGCTAAATAAATGTTTTTTCTTTCTTTCTTTACTTTTTTTGCGTCGACTACCAATAATCAGCCTACAACGTTTTCACTGCTGGGATACAGGTATCCTCTCTGTGAGAGCGAACGGGCCGTTATCCACCACGCCGGTCTAGTGCGGATTGGCGGACTGTCAATAAATGATAAATGATTTTATTTTGTAAGTAGGTTTGTACAAACACTTTTACACGTCAATCATATTTTAAAACTAGATGAGGTCGGCGTTTCCTATCTGACTAGTCTGAGAAGAAAGGCCGAAACAAACTCAGAGGCTTTTAAAGTCCAGACATAATCTTGGTCAGATCATATGAAGACCATGTAGGTCGATCTCTGAGATGGTCTTTTGAGGAAAGTACTACACAGATTGAGAGGACCTGTCCAGTCAGTGCACGCATTTGTCAGAAATTGTGCAGCTCAACTGAAAACTTAAGGAGCTCAACGATTCGACGAACAATACCAAAGAAAGGACATTTGGGTAGGCCAAAGTAATTACTCAAACTGCCAGACTACCAATAATACTCGAATACTTGTTCGTTAAATAATATAAAGGTAGAAATACCAAAAACAATAAAATAACAACCTGATTGTCTACTCTGGGAATTAAAATAGATTAAATGAACGTTCCGGTCAAATTCAGTTAAAATTGCTGTTAACAAAATTAAGTGTCGCGTGTTTAATTTGGGTCTACAAGGAATTGTATATAATATTAGTGAGTATGAATTTATCAACGCTAAGGCGAATGACCGGCGCACCTAAATAATATATTTTATTTGGACTTAAAAGTAGATGGACCAACTTTACCTTATAGAGCATTTACTTACCCGAGTTCCGCGAATACAATGGAATGGTATTTATTAGGGACAAAAATACGAATACAAAAGTTTTATTGACAAAAGAGAGGTGATGGATGAGAGTGAGTGATGTTACATTAAATACAAATAAGTTTGAACATCAGAATCTTTTGGTTTGACCGTTGACCCCCAAACTAAGCAGGGCTTGTATCTTGGGAGTCGGTAACTAAGATATTGGGAGGGAATTTCCGTCCTTTTAATGGTATTTATCCTATTATTATAGTGGAGTTATTTATAAATACGTATGGCTATTATTATTATTTACAATAGAGGTCGCTTGATTACTTTATGTCATTACTAGTTGCGCCAGACTGTCTTACCCACATAAATCTCGATCCTGTGATAATATAAAATGTAATGTAAAAAGTAGTCTGGATAAAAAGCATCCTATGTCCGAATCCAGTGGGGTGATTGCGAAACACACGATAAGTAGCAATGGGTTTCATTTTGACAGTTCAACAACATTCATTGCGTTATTTACGTTGTTGAGCAGACACATTTTTCAAACATATGAAGCAATGGATTAGCAATATCGTTCAAATTGATCCAGATTGAGATTGATAGTGCATTATGCAATTAGGGTACAGGTCATGGTCTATCCATGTGCCAAATTTTATCTAAACCCGTTCAGCCGTTTTAGCGTAAAAGCGTAACAAACATACATACAAAAAATAAAATTATATAAGTAATATTAGTTTAGATAAGCAAACATAGAACGGAATCCATTGATAACATATCATCAAAATTAATTAATTATTTCATGATTGAATTTCCTTTTAATATTTCAAATAGAATACAGCCAGTTCATGTCTTATAGCCTTGTCCTTGGTCCTCTGTGTGGTACTCAACAGACCATTTCTGACATCAATCTTTAAAAGAGACTGACCCTGAGTTGTCAGATACGAAACGCCGATCTTATCTAACTTATTTCTATTTTTTTATAATATGACGTGTAAAAGTGATCCTGATATCCTAATTACAGAATAAACAATTTCATTTCATTTTTTGCTGAATTTTGTACATACTTTCCTAGAGACGCTGTAACAAATTCATCAAATAAAACAGTACTGCACTTTTCATGGTAATACCGCCCCACCTATAAATTTATTTGATGTTATTTTGAGAAAATTTAGAGGCACGTAGAAATGGCTTTTCTCGGGCAGAAAATAGAAATAAGGTAAATGACAGATATTATCAGCGTGAATAATGGTGCGAACGTGCTTACCCAGTACAATATGTCGCATTTACCGCTTCAGTTGGTAAACACGTAACAATTTAAAGAAAAAAAGACGAACGAAGGCATGGAAAAAACCATTATTAATATACATATATACATAATAAATAAATAATTAAACTTAGACGACTCTTACCAACACAAATTATTTGAATAAAGCTTAAAAGAATATGAGGTACCATTTTCTTTACCAACAATACCTACGTAAATAAATAATATTTATTTTATTTATTATTCAGAAAGCTTACAACAAGCTTACAGCTTTACAGCCGCACGGGTCGATCGATCAGGTTAAGTTACGCGGTAGGTCCGTGGATGGGTGACAATCTTTGCGGGTCATCAGAAGCCCAAAAACCTGACATCCAGTCTTACTTGCCCATTAACTGGGTAGTGAAGGTCGGATAGGCAGTCGCTCTATATAAAATACTGGTACTCAGCTGCATCCGATGAGGTGGGAAGCCGAGCACAACTTAGTTGAGAATAGGCTAATGCAAGCTTACAGTCTAATAATGTACAATTAACGGTTACCGTAGCCATTTTTAAGCTTCTACAAATTGAAAACTATGTACCTAAAGTTAAAAAAAAAACACAAAATAAAAATTAAGTCTGCTAAGAGCTCATTTTACAATCGACAGATATTTTTTCTTCGTGTAATAAAATTGACGTCGGACAGTTTGTGTATGGAAGAACTGTCAAAAATTCAAAATTATTCCTCTGATAAAGTTATCTGGCGTTGGAAAAATTGCAGCCCTTAAATGAATAAAATAAGAGAAAAATTCAATATTCTAAAATATATATAACAAAACAGAGTAGAAATTTATGTAGTTATTAATACAAAAACAGACACCTGACGACAGAGAAAATAGGGTAACGTTGATCTAGAATACTGAAATATTCGAGCAAATACCTAAAGACAATTAACCTAGGTGTCACCTTATTAAGCTGTCAGTCCTTAGGTGTACTGTGTGCAGAAATTCGCTATTTCACCTACTATCTGTGCCACATCTGGAACAAACTGATCCTGACATAAGACGAATTGAGACAGTAATTTATTGAGAAGGGGGCACTTGTAGGTGAGACGTCATTCTCAGGCTTTTACTTCTTATCTAACTTGAGATTGAAGCTTTTTTTAACATTTACAAGAAGGCCAATTCCCGTAATAAAAAACGTTCAAAATCTAGTCGCAATCTCATCTCGGCGACAAATAAATGTCAAAAACTTGTCAAAAATGTAGGAAATAAGAGATATTTTTCACAGATTGAGATTGAGATCAGACTGTGAATGTTCTTAAAATTACGAGAATTGCCCCTCAGGAGGTTGATAAAAAAATCATAATAGAAACCAAATCATCCTCATAATTATCTTTACGTAACATTACGTCACGCCTGTAATCCTCGAGGGGTTAGACAGAGGTGTACTTATAGTATACCCACATTTCACCAGTTACATTGTAAAATGATGCCCCCCTATGGGCAATTCTACTGTATTCTATTCTATTCTATGCTATTCTGCTCTATTCTACTCTATTCTATTCTATTGCCAGCGACCGACACCCTAATTGCGTGACACACTATCAATCGCAATTTGCAATTCAATTCAATTAATTTATTGCATCAAATATGGTAGGTACATGAACTTCTTATATATAATATTTAGTAACGAACATTTGGCCAACATATAGCATGCAATAATACAGGTATTTACATTTAATATATTAATTACTAAGTAACTACATTTTGTCAATGTGTTGTGTTGTGTATTATTAATCCATTGCGTTATATTGTTGAAAAATTAGTGATAACAACGCAAATTACGCAATGAAGCCATCGCTGTTATTGTGTTACGAAATTATCCCGTTGGTATGAATTCAGACGCGGAGAAATTCCTGATAGAAAAATCCAATAACACTTTGTCCGACATACATGTAGGGATCAAACTCAGAACCTCGTGCTCAGCAGTAGTTGTAACGACCACTAAACCAAAAAGGCATTAAGAATACCTATGAGTAAATTTTAAAATCGAACATTCATAAAAGTCACTATGTGAAATGATAAAATCTAAAAAAATCTATCACACATTTATACACACAAAAAAATTGTGCCTATTTGGAGCAGCGATGCTATTGCTTCTCCGAATAGGCTCTATTTTTTTGTTGAAAATATATGAGCAACGTAGAATGCATGTTTGGTTAACTATACGGACTACGCACAATGAAGAGTTCCGTAGTTAGAATGAATTTATCCAAGAACAAACTAACATTGTTGTAGTTGAAAAAATGTTTTCCCTTACATCGATATACGTTACGGTCAATTCTCCAACTGCAAATGTAAGTTTCAAATCGCATTTTTTATGTGATAAAACTACAAATTAACGACTTTCGGACGTTTTCCTTTACTAGTGCTGTGAGGCCTTGCTTCTTGGATTCATGATTCTAGGTCAACGGTACACTGCAGTTGATTTATTTGCCAGTATCAGAATTTGTCGCATAAATGGCCGTTTTTATTTATTACATACTACACAATTTGCATGCCAATCTTGACACTAGTTGCTGTACTACAATGACACATTGCTACTAATACTCCGCGGTGTCCTAACACTGACGAATTAGTCACGCCATCCGACCCTAGTAACCTGACAAACAGTCCCTGCAAGACATAAAGATTGATGGTCTCTGAAAATGAAAAGAGAGTGTTAGATGGAGAAAAATGGAACATAATCTGTTTATACCTGAGAAAGAAAGAGTTAATGGTAGTAATAGTACCCTTCTAAGTAAATATACGGAAGATAAAGGAACAGCAGCTCCTCGCCTACATTGTTATAATTTAGCCATTTGATGATAATAGTGGGTACGATAATAGTTCTATACCCACCGTCATCTATTACCCACTTTTATACAATACAATACAATGGTTCAATTATAATAATTAAGAACTTACTTCTCTTGTCCTTTGGAAAATAATATAATAAGAAATATGCAACGGAAACGTAGAAAACTACAAAAACAAAAGAAAAGCGTCATCCCATACGTCATTGTCACAGGAATGTTTACCTATACAGGATAAATTTTTATTCAGTGCGTAAATTTTCACAGGGTGTTCTAACCATGAATATAAACAACTTTCACTATGGGACCATCTCTGAAATCACAAAAAAAAAATCAGCTGTTTCTTATAAAAGTTCAATACCTACTCGACCAAAATGTATGAATCTGATGATTTTTTTTTTCGTGATTTCAGAGATGGTCCCATAGTGAATGTTGTTCATATTCATGGGTAGAACACCCTGTAAAAATTTACGCACTGAATAAAAAATTATCCTGTACATACTCTATTTTTTTGAATAAAGTATATCAGCTGATACAAACATAAAGCAGTAATTACGGTTCTAGAGTTACGTGATATTGTCACTTTATTTACAACTGGAACTAGATCAAAATGATCTTGCAAGATTTCATTACCAACAAGTGAACGGGCAGATGATCTCATTAATTTGATGTCTTCTGCATTTTAATCTTGTTTAAAAGAATATACAAGAGCATGGGTAACCACACCATTTTCACAGGTAGTTTAAAAACCCAAATACCATCACCTTCCGATTGACGATGTAATTACTATTTAGTACATTGTAACGCAGAGCAAGTATTAGCATTGTAGAGCAGTGGTGGCGCTTTGGAAACGGCCGCGACTTACCGAGTTATACGAGTAGGTCGTAGGTTCGAACCCAGACAGGCGCTTTACTTTTTGTAAATTATTTCATCACCACTGCTTTCAAAACGGTGAAGGAAAACATCGTGAGGAAACCGGCATGTCCTAGAATCAAAAAATTCGAAGACATGTGACATCTACCAACCCGTACTGGGGCCGCGTGTTGGATTACGGCCCACTCCCTCTTACAAAGAGGAGGCTTATATTCCTTATTCATTATACTGAAATATCTGTTAGCAAATCTGTAGCAATGGGAACATTAAAGGTTGATTATGCTACATTGTAACGGCTACAGATTTGCTAACAGATATTTCAGTGCTGATATTAATGTAAAGAGTTCCAGTAATAATCTGGAGTTCGTTAAAGTGCACCAAGTTATAATGGGTATCAGTCATTAATTACCCACAGCCAGCCCACGCTCTGGTAAGTTTTAATTCATTTTACATCTTAATGGGAAAAATAACTGGTCTAATCTGTTGGAAAAAAAGTTTTTATTGCACTTGTTTGTTATCGTACGTACTATGTTAGGTTAAGTTCAGCTTTTACTTTTTTCGTTTTTATCAGTGCAGAATTACCAACCGCTCTGAGAGCTCCTTTGATACTCGCCGCTCTGTTTATCCACGTTTTTTTTTTGCTTTTAGGTAAATCCGTTGTTTCAACGTTTTTGAAGAGCTGTACACCAAGGGCAATCTAGCTTACAAATACTCGGTGCACTTTATTTCTTTTCATAGTTTTGAATACGTTTTAGCCTGAAGATACATGGTTTATCTTCAATTTCTTACACTTACGTATTTATTAAGTTCGTTGTTAAAACTCTTCTTTTTCTTTAGTCAAGAGTCTAACATAGGTTTGTCCAAGAAAATCAACAAATATCTATCTATACTCCATTTATAATAGCATTAGAAAAAAGAGGCTCGTAGAAGCAGGAATGCAAAACATTTTATTTCAAAGTTATGATAAAACAATTTTAAGGGAGATGCTTAAATTCTAATTTTCTTGCGTTTTTTGCAATTTGCAGGTCAGTGTAAGGTTGTATCTTAATAAAAAAATTATGATGCGCAACGATAAGAAATATGTAGGCAATAATACAATTTTAACCTTAAAAATCATCAATACATCCCTTTAAATTAGAATTGCTCCGAATTCGTCTGATTTCGCGGGCTACTGCAGCGCATCCACCTTAATTAAAATAAAATTCGGTAGAATTAGAGTGAAACGAATAACGTTCCAAGTATTGTTCATCCCTGCTTCTTTTAGGTTTTTAGCATTGACACTGTAATTTAAAATTGGAGTTATATAATATAAATAAATGAAAGACACACAATTTCATAAGATAAATAGTTAAAATGGTTACAATTAAGTGTGACAGCTGCTGTAAAAATAGATCATAATAAATTCGGCGTCTATCATAATGTAACAATGTTTATTGTATTTTTGTTACAAAGTGTGCATTAAAAATAACCTTTTTTAACTTCTTTCTAATGCTATTGTAAATGGACTATACATACTAATAATAAAACAAGAGCTTGTTGTTTATTTGTCTATTTTGAAAAAATATTTTTAGGCATTTGATAGCCCATTCTTGAGGAAGAATATAGGCTAATTTAAATTACGCTAGGGCTCGAGCAAAAACACAAAAGTCGCAAAGAAAGCGTTCTCTACAAATTTTTTTGTTTTTTCTCGGCTAATTCGTTTTCGCTTCTCTAAGTGAAAAGGCGCGGATAGGCGATACAATGCGACGGGGTGGGTCGGGGGGACAAGATATTTTACGCGGACGAAGTCGCGTGTAGCAGCTAATCTATGATAAATATGGAGGGGTGTAGACACCGACTTGATGCTGAATATACTTTAAAATAATAAATATAAATAAGTAATAGACAGATTAATCAATTTAAACCTCATACAGTCCTTTTTGACCCCAAAATAGATTATCCTAATAATAGCTGCGTCCCGGATAATAAACATAGGATACCAGGGGTCCTGAATGTTTAATTAAAATAATTAACGCCGACCCGTTCCCATGTAGAAACCGCAATAGGTTTACCAAAAGATCCCACTTTAAGATTTATCCACATTCCATCCACATTTGGTTCTATTGACCAGAGGTATTTAACCTTTTTGCTATTTGACAGATTATCAGAGAATATTTATTTTTAATCTGTTTATAGGTATAACAGAAAGTTGTGTTGTGAAGTTTATTTGTATAGGGAAAGTGGTAGTGTGTTAGTTTATTTATTATTTAATAGGTACATAAATACACTGTGAGGGGATACTTTTTTTACTTACCGATATAGTAATGAGAGCTGTAGTTGTTTAAATAATTTCATATAATTAGAAAGAAAGAAAGGCGGGAGATCGTAGTCAAGTACTAGTTTAGAATTATCATTAAAAAAAGAAGCATTTATTGCGACTGGCAAAGGAATATTACAAACTAAACTCACTCTTAAAAACATAAAAAATAAAACAAAAGAAAAATGAAAATTAAAACGGAAAGTCCCGTACAAGGCCAAAAGGATCTCAGCATGATGCTGCGACATTTAAAAATAAGTGTCGCATCGCTGGTATTCTGATAGGGCCCGCTGTGATGTCACGGACAGATACAAAAACAAATCATAAATAAAATAAAAAATTGTAAAAGATTTGTAAACTAAAAGTTGTGTCTTCACGTCTGTTAGATATAATACTCGTATAATTGTTCTTGTTTATTTGCAATTACGTATTTTCTTGGCATGAAGCCTGTTTTTCAATGTGCATATAAAACAATGCTATTAATACTCAATATCTAAAAGTGGTTCAGTATTAAAATAAATAGGTCAAAGGTAAATCGAACGAAGAATTAATGCTACACGTCTGATTGAGTTCGAAGCCCGCTCGACAGCGGATTGAGTTTAAATTAACTGTCAAAACTATCGAATATTGGTGTCCATTCAACCAAGTACTGACACGTTACTGGGTGGAAGGACATTACTTTCAGATAGCTACATCCACACGATCTCTGCGTTCAAACAACATAATGTCTTCAAAAATCTAGGTATCCTTTTTTTCATTCTAAACCATCCTGTGTTTAGTTAGTGCTTGGGTTTTTACAAGTGAAGGAGTTTAATAAAGTTACTTAAATATTTATATTACTGAACAAAGTATTCACAGATCCTTACAGCTCCCGCCTAAGCCAAATATTAAAAATCTGTATACTAATAATAAAGCGGAAAAGTTTGTTTGTTTGAATGCGCTAATCTCTAGAGCTAATGGACGGATTTGAAAAACTCTTTTTGTATTTAATGGCCCAATTCCTGAGGAAGGTTATAGGCTATTTAACATCACGCTAAGACCTTAAGGAGCCAATCAAAAAGAAAAAAAGTCACAAAGAACGCCAAGCAAAAGCGAAGTAATAGCACGCACAGGCAATGCGATGCCACGGGTTGGGTCGGGGAACAAGAATTTTCACGCGAACTAATTCGCGAGAATAAGCTAGTAAGTAAGTACAACCAAAAATAGTATTTTAATTAATCTCAAGATTCTTTGACGGAAAGTCCAAGAAACGCTCTCATTATAATGTCTAGCCTTTTCCCAACTATGATGGGGTCGGCTTCCAGTCTGACCGGATGCTGACCGGATGCAGCTACATACCAGTATTTTACATGGAGCGACAGCCTATCGGACCTCCACAACTTAGTTACTGGGTAACACGATACCCCTTGGTAAGACTGATTGTCAGACTTTCAGGGTTCTGACGACCCGTAACGACTGTCAAAGATCCAAGAATGACAGCCGGGTCCAACGGCTTAACGTGCTTTCCGAGACACGGAGGGTCTCGGTATGTGAAGATGGTAACCCATCCACGGACCAACTGCGACAAGCATAGCTTAACCTGATCGCTGGAAACGAAACGCTCTCATTAAATACTTATTAAAAAAATCCATTCACAAACGAAACTCTTTCCTCCAGAAACGCTTATTTAAAAAAGATAAGGATTCCGACAGTTGTTTTTTGGTGATGTTGAAAACAAAAGACTGCTCGACAGAGCCAATATCATATAGCCAGAGTTTATAATGAAGATGGATAGCTTACGATAATTAATATTTGTGTACTACAAACCGGTTATGTATTCAGTGGAATTATTACACCGTCGTCACTAATGGGACTTGGCAAGTTATCAGCTATGATGTAGTTTAGTCAGTGGTATAATATTTGGGCGGAACCTAATTGATTGTTGGCGAAGCAGTGGGAATTATGAAGATCAAACACATGAGGTTATAATAATATTACCAGGTTCCGGTTTAATGTACTTTGTGAATGATAGTATGGTTAGAAATGGGGAGACTGCCGAGATGAAGACTGATAGAAAAGTATGGAAGGAAAAGATATGTTGCGCTGACCCCAAATGAATTGGGATAAGGGAAGGAGCCGGGCAAAAGCCTCCACACAATGGGTGCTTGAAGACGGACGGCGCCGCCGAAGCCGGCCCAGAAAGAGATGGCGAGACGATCTGGACGCGTACCGCGAGGGCTGGTTCGATGTGGTGCGGGAAAAGAGTTCCTGGAAGGATTTGTGGGAGGCCTTTGCTCGGAAGTGGGACAGTTTACATTAACACGTTGGTATGACATCTTTGTCAAGAAATTACATAATTGACACATTTTTACGAAAAGTGCTGATTCAAAAATCACTAAAACTGCCTATTAAATAAACTTCGGTTCGTTGGTTTCGCTAATTAGGCCCTAGATTCTTATATACTACTGAGTATTCTAACGAACTAAATAAAATAGGTTATGTCAGATTAAAAATATTTGCCAGTCTGCAAGTGATAGCGGAGCTGCCTGCTCAGCACGCGCCGGGCTTATTTTTAAGAATAGCTAACCGTGGAGTCTATTTTAAATGCATCCTGTAACTAAATCCGATTCGGTCTTCTGAAAATAGAAGTTTCCTTTGATCTCTATTTTAGATTAAGCCAATTATTTCTCAATTAACAGTTATTTCAATTTATATTCATAGTTCAATTTACAGACGTCAGTACATCAAGCTACTAGAATCTGTCAAATTTCTTTAATAGATTTTCAACTTTATCGCTAAAGCATTAGGTTCAAGATTGATTGGGAAAATTTGACAGTTTCGGGTAGCTTGATCTGCTGGCGTCTGTACTGTGACTTAAAGGTATTATAATTACGCCTAATCACCTATCTTATACCTTTACACCCTTTACCCCCTTTTCTCTTCTCCTTAGTTACTTCAAGTCATAAATAATTGCTTTTTATCTAATACACTTAAGAAGAGATACGAGTCTTTTAAGCAGCATTAAGAATTGATGTTGCTAATGTATTTTCAGCGACACACGCCTTGCGAGTGGCTCTAGGGAATGGTTCCAAACTTTACTTCGGTTCCCTTTCTCAAGTTATCACCTATACATCATTTACAGGCATATACGGCAGTAACTAATTAACAAACTTTGTGTTCTTTGCATTAGTTACCAAAAAAAAACTTCTAAAAACGTAACTTCGTATCATTTAGTGTAATTTTTAGGTTTTCTTAAAAAAAATACTTAACTAACAACATAATTATTACTAAAGTGATTTTTGATCTAATCTATCGATTTTTTTTTCTTGTTCACAGTATTTCTACTAAAAGTGTTGCAGAATTTAAATTAAATTTTTAATTATAAAGAACTACTCACAAAAAAACATTAGACAACTTATTAATAAAACACAAGTTACACAACATACGTAAAATGAAATTCGCCACGTGCTGTTTTTTTTCTGTATTGATAAGTACTAAAGTTCTTAGTAATAGACTTGTAAGCAATTTAACTCTTACTTAATATTTTACGAAAAAGATTACGTTATAACTAAGAATAGTGTCAATTTGCAGTTTTACACAATTTCGTAGCACTTTCTTACGTGACGTGACATGCCGATATCATAGACCTTATATCTTTATTTCCGAGATTCGATTATCTATGTCATAAAGGTAAAGTTCCACGTGTCTATCGATACTAAGAATAAAAATAGACGCCAGCACATCAAGCTACTACAATCTGTCAAATTTCTTTAATAGATTTTCAACTTTACCGTTAAAGTATTAAGGTTCAAGATTGATTGGGAAAATTTGACAGTTTCGGGTAGCTCGACCTGCTGGCGTCTGTACTTACCTCATCATATTCAGCCTATAATCTTCCCACTGCTGGGACACTGGCCACCTTTCGGTTAGAGGGACTGGGCCGTAATCCACCACGCGGGCCCAGTGTGGGTCGGTAGATGTCACATGTCTTCGATTTTTTGGTTCTAAGACATGCCGGTTTCCTCACGATGTTTTCCTTCGCCGTTTTGAGAGCAGTGGTGCAGAAATAATTTACTCAAATAAAGCGCCTGTCTGGGTTCGAACCTACGACCTACAACTCGTAAGTCGCAGCCGTTTCGACTGGGCTACCACTACTCTTACGTACTTATCTACTTTAAATGAATTAAATATTAACATTATCTCTGACAAACATTGAAAAACTTTGTCTTATTGTGCTGAATTTATAATTGGCAGCGAAAAAAGTGGCATCTTCATTCAAAACGAGAAGTTGAAACCAACATAAAAAGAAAATGTCTCTCGCTCTGTAATAGAAAGAGCATAAAGTTAACAAACAAATGAATGTTACATACCCTATTAAGACATTTTCTTCTCGTACTTTTATATTTTATACTTTATATTTCAGAGTTTGTTTGGCTTTCATTAGACGTTTGTTTTCTAAAAAAGGGTTCCAGACTATTAAAATGCGAATAAGCAATGTCGCGTTGGATAAATGATGCTGAAAATTCTTTGAATTTAAATAAATAAATTATTAGACGATGAACGTTTAAATAAATCTTGGATGCTACATTATTTTTGTATTAAAGGCAATATAGAGGTGACCTTAGTTCAAAAGTAAATCCAATAATAATTTTTGAATAAAATAATAGACAGAAAATACGTTATACCCTTTTTGATATAAAACTAGAACATTTAATCATCCCGAAGCACCACACTATTACTATTTTATTTTATTTATTGTTTACTACATTAAAATGACTATATAATGAATAACTACACTGGCCTGCAAAACTAAGTACTACACTTTTAAAATTTCAATATTTCTAAACTATAGAAGTTCGAGATTTAAAATAAAAAAAAAATGGTTTATAGAAAATTTTATCAGCTTTCTTTGAAACTAATAAACTATAACACAACACAACTGTAAGATTTTTAACTTAAAAAAAAAAAAACAATAAAAATAGCCATTTTTACCTTTGTGTCAAAAAATTCAATTACCTATCATTTATAAGTATGTTTTACTTGTTATTTAATTTTTAATAACTGGTATTGCCTCCTCGGGCTCTGACTACAGCTTCCAGCCGGTTTGGCATACTGAACACGAGGTTTCGGAGCCGATGTTGGGGAACATTCTCCCATTCTTCAATCAGGTCCTGTTTTAGTGCCCTGAGGGTAGTAGGTGGTGGTCTGCGGCTTCTGACTAGCCTCCCTAGCTCATCCAATCGTGTTGAGATCAGGACTTCTTGATGGCCAAGCCATCACGCTAAAACCAACGCCCTGAATATACTCTTGCACGACCTGACCTGAAAATTCTTGACCACTCTTCTTCATCCTACTGTATGTGTTCACGGGCGTATCGCAGTCTCGTTACTCGATGCTCTCTCTCGAGTTTGGTGCCACTCGCTGGTCTTCGGGGTTTCAGATTTGCTTCAGCAAGTCTTCTTCTCACTATACTGTCACTAATATAGTCGCTTCGGGTCTGAAGAAGCTGTTGCTGGACTTCAACTGCATTAAGGTGGCGATTTCTCAACACAGTGGAAACAATATAACGGTCTTCTCGGACACTAGTACACCTGGGTCTGCCATTACAAGGTCTCCTCAGATGGTTTCCAGTCTCTTCGTACCTTCGCTTCACCTTCTGGACCATTGGTAACGTCACCCCCACCATTCTTGCAGTACGACGCATACTGATGCTTAGTTCCAGAAAAGTCATGATTCTAGCACATTCTTCAAGTGAAAGAGGCATGATAAATAAAATGTATGTGCTGTTGTCTAACTTAGCTATTATAACAAGACTCATCGAACAAGAAAAAATTTGAAAAAAAACAGAAACAAAAAATGAATGTAAAATTGTAATTTGAAAACGATTATTTTTGTTTTTAAAGCATTTTTTCAGCCAATTCTTAAAAGAAGATTCTCGACTATAAAGTTTTTAAATACAAAATCAAACTTTTTTTATTGCGAAAGCATTTATATGTGTACTTAAAAAGTTATTCCAATTTTAAAAGTGTGATACGTAGTTTTGCTGGCCAGTGTGTTTTCTCTATTATAGCAGCAAATAAAAGTTTTATGTTCCTAAGCCCAGATTAAGTTTTTACTGCTGGCTGAACAGATAATATTTATCTCTTATAATAAAATTTTATTCCCAAAACGTTTAGCGGTATTCTGAAAATCCCTGGCTTCCTGTATAATATTAAGTGTCACTTGCCAAAGCATACTAAAATATTGGTCACACAATATAAATAACTCGTTCAGTATATTTATAGTATCATTTTATCAGATTGCTTTTCCAAAAGCGATATTGTAAATCGAGAGCCCATAGAAAAATCGTAGACGTTGCCTAAGCGCTACGCCGCCGCGCCGTAGTCTACATCCGCTACGCCGTAGACTGCGTCTACGTGACGAGACTTGTATATAAACTCGTGGGCGTTAAAAGATAAACCTTTTTCTGCTACTATGATATTTGGGTTGAGTGGTATTCACTAGGGTTGGAATAAAAATATTGTGGAACCGGAATTTGACAAGCACAACAGGCAGTTTTATTTAAAGGACAATCACCAAAAAGTCTTATGCATCAATATCAAAATATGATAGTCATTATTTTCATAATTTTTTACGACATTACGCGTCGGGGTTTTCATTTTTAAACAGGAATTTAATTTAAAGTAAAAAAGTGTTGATTTTGTTGTATTCCCTTTACATGACGTTCCGTTTCAAATTATATCTTCTATACTTATAATAAATCTGTAGAAGTGAAAATTCTGTACATTGAAAATATCAAAAAAATAAATGGCAGGGGGTGTTACTAGACCGACACCGAACCCAAAAATGTGATTACAAAAATTTTTGTCTGTCTGTCTGTCTGTCTGTTTGTTCAGGCATCACGCAAAAACTACCGGTTCGATTACGATGAAACTTGGTATAATTATTCTTTAATATCCTGGGCACCACACTGGGTACTTTTTATCCCGGAAAAGTATATACAATAAAAAACAAACTTAATTTTGCGGTTCGATCCCTAGACCGATTACTGTACCAACCGCAAATAATAAGTTTGTCGAAGGTTACGTCACCCGCAGTATTATCTGTGCGACCTTTTTATTCCTTTTAGTGTTTAGAGTTATTTAGGTTTAATTTTATAAGTCGTAGGTATAGATTTTAATTTTATAGTATAGGTAGTATATTTGTTAGTGTACGTAGTGACCGTAGTCATTCGTATAGATATTAGTTTTTAGGGATTTTGCTTATTTATTGAGTTTAGATTAGTTATCATCAGAAATAGGTTTATTTAGGTAGGGTATTTTTTTTTTAATTAGGTAGGTACTTAGGTAAAGATATCATATAGGTACCCTCTTAATCACCACTAATGAGACACAATTGGTTTTCTATTGTAATTAGCCACAAAGGGCCCGCGAGATGGATGGCATCCTGGGGAAGCACATACATTTTATCCTGTTAGCACGTTCCCGTGGGATCATTTCCGACATCCACGCGGGCGAAGCTGCGGGCAGAAGCTAGTGATTAATATAACCTTGAATTTTGAAAGTGTCATGATCACGTCTTTCAAAAACCATGTAAAAAATTATACTTTGCCAATTCTACATTAATTAAAAATAACTAGAATAAAATAGAATAGAATTGTTATTGAAACGATTATAATTTTTTAAAAGCAATAATGGTCATTCGTGTATGACATGTCAATCAAAATAAAGTACTTAATTTTCAGGTTATTTCGATTTTTTTGAAAATCTCCGAAACATGGGTTTTGTTTACAAAAAAAAAGTTTTATAGGAGTTAATATGATAAGAGTAGTCTATAAAAAACAAAGTTTGACTGATGCAGCCATGCATTGCCCCTCTGGTATCTAGAGGGGCAATTCTCGTAATTTTAAGAACGTTCACAGTCTAATCTCAATCTTAATCTGTCAAAAATACCTCTAATTTCCCTACATTTTGACAAGTTTTTGACATTTGTTTGTCGCCGAGTTGAGACTGCGACTAGATTTTGAACGTTTTAAATTACGAGAATTGGCCTGCTGGTACAAAAAAAAAATACGGTTATTACGATCTGATAACTTTTCCAGGACCAGATACACAAAAAAGTTACTTGGTACATGTTAAATTATTTTCAAGGTTTTATTGACAAATTAACGAAACGAAATATTATGAATCGGAGTCCCTGGCGTCAAGTCTCATAATTAAAAACAATAAAGGCTTGTTGTAAATTCAGTCACACTTTAATTACAATAGAAACACGTGAATTAAGTATTATAAAATATATTGGAAAATATTCCCTAAGGTAGGTATTATCGTTGGTTTAGATAAAATATGTACCTAAAGTTAAACTAGAACTGAATATAAATGGTTAATTAATACGTTACGAAGATTATTCGAGGTGAACTTAATTATGAATTCTTGTCTGCTTAAACAAAGATAACATCTGGCTTTTAAATCTGAACGAGATTGGTAGTTAACTACCAATCTCGTTGTAAAAGGTTTTTAAGAACCTTTTCATAATGAAGTTAACAAAAAAAGCGACTTTACAAAATGAATAAAAACCACCTGGGAGACAATTCTCGTAATTTTAAGAACGTTCACAGTATGATCCCAGTTTGGATCTGTCAAAAATACCTATAACTTCCCTACACTTTTGACCATCATATCAAAAATGTGTGTGTGCGGTGCTAACCTGGAAGAAATTGTTACACTAACCCTAGCTAGATTATGGTAGATAGTCACTTTAAATATTTACAGTGTAAACAATTTTTGGTTGGCCAATAAAGGAAAAATAAAAAAACGAAATAAAATAATTTATTCAAATTAGGTTGATAATCAGCACTTTTCAAAAATCAAAATTACATAAGACGGTCCCCCAAAACGCCCGTCCTTCACTACTTCCTAGTGCTTTCGTTGACAAGTTTTTGACATTCATTGTTGCTGAGATGAGATTACGCCTAGATTTTTAACGTTTTTAATGAAGGGTAGTAGGGCCTTCTCAATTGCAAGTGGTTTTTATTAACTTTGTTCGGGAAATTAATTGTTTATCAAATTGACTACCAAATTTAATTGCCCGTTTATTCAAATCACAATTTTCATTCTTTGACAGTTGTATGAAATAAATGTAACACAGCAAATTGACGTAGTTTGTGCGTCAATTTGGTGAACAATTAGTATCCCTGACCGTACGCAATAGTCACCAACTTATGTTTTTTTTTTTTGCGCTACACAGCTTATCACCAATTTTCAAAAATCTATCTAATTTAGTAAAAAGGTTAAGTTTTCTAAGAAACTAGAACCTTTTTGGAACGACGTTCTTTAACGCAGCTTGCGGTAGGAGTAAAATGGCAGAAAACGTCACGAAAAAGCGTTATGCCTGAACAAGTTAGTTTTAAGTGTGAAAAGTTTTTGTTTTTTTGACACTTTAAACTTTAGACCATATTAGATGGCTCTGTTTTAATACATTATATACAGCGAAAGGAACATCGTTCGAATCTGGTATCCCATGACACGTCGCGAATTTTTTTTTTCCTTTATTTAAATATATACTGCTGCACTGCGTGTCGCGGGTTCTATTCCCGCACGGAACAATATTTGTATTGCCTACAGGTAGTTGTTCCGGGTCTGGCTGTTTGTGTATGTGAGTTTAAATGTTTGTAAACGCACCCACGATACAGGAGTAATTCCTAGTGGGGGCAAAGTTTTTTTTTTTTAATATAGTAGTTTAACATAAATTATAATTATCAACTTATCTGGCACTTTGTGTCAAAATTACTGCCATCAAATTTCATCATCTTCCTGCCCTTAATATCCCATGTTACTTGGGGTCCACGAAACACGTTTACTGCCGTCAAACTCCTGTACCTAAAACTCGCTTAAATAATCAAAAGGATTGGCATTTTGTGAATTGCTGGCCTTTGATGTCTATGTAAATGTTTCTGGGAACAATTGAATGAATGGCCCTGTATTACAAACTTGTATATGCCATTCATGTCATAGCAGAGCTGAAACGTTTTGGAATGTTTGTGAATATAGCCGATATTTCCCGTTGATGTTTTATGACAGATAAATTAAAAGAGAAAATCTGGTTTTGCTAAATTACATTTTATCGATACAATTGCGTACTTTACAGTATTGCCTTTTGGTTTCTTATCTTTATTCAATAAACCACAATTCACTTTATATTAATTCACAGTTCGTACCTTATAATTAATATTCGTAAAACTTTTTTAAAAGAGTGGGTCAAAGTGGTCTATGGTCCAGATTTTAATGCTCCTTTGCATATATGTACATACATATATGAGGTTTTCCCACACAAATTTCAAGACCAAATCGCTGTTGGTCCATAAATCACTTCCCATACAAATTCGCCATGTCTCCTTTAAATACGATTTGTGTCTAGCCATCTAAATGATAAATTATGTTATTTCTGTAAGTAGGTTTCTACAAACACTTTTACATGTCAATCATATTTTTAAAAACTATATGAGGTTGGCGGTTCCTATCTGACTACTCTGAAAAGAAATGCCGAAACAAACTCAGAGTTCACAGTCTATTTTAAAGTCCAGACATAATCTTGGTGAGATCGTATGAAGTGTGTGAAATGTGGATCGGTGTCTCAGAACCACTCAGACTGAGTTGACCTGTCCAGTCAGTGCACGCATTTTTCAGTAATCATGCAGCTCAACTCAAAACTTAAGCAGCTCAACGATTCGACTAACAATATCAAAGAAAGGACGTTTGGATAGGCCGCATAAATTACTCAAACTGCCACACCATAATAATAATAATTTTATTTCAAGCAACAAGACTCATAGTGTTAGTAACAACATACGAGTACTTACAAACTATGTTAGTAATACACTTACAAAACAAAACCAAAAACAGATTGTGACATCACTGCTGCACGGTGACAGGCCCAGTCGAAACCCTGCAGCAGTGGTAAACAACCATGGCTAAAACTAACCGAGGAAAAAAAAAAGACAAAAGAAAATTAACCCACATGTAGTATTCCTTCATGGTTTTTTTATTGTTATTAATTAGTTTTTAGCGAAATAAAGTTTTCATTATAATTTTATGTAGAAAATTATCTAATTTTCTTTGGTAAGTGTTGTAGGTTGCTCAGTTGTTGGTAATCTAGCTATCTTACCAGTAAAATTTACCTCTAACAACAATTCTATTTTTCTATATTAATAAAATTATTTATGTTTGTATACTAATATTATAAAGAAGTAAAACCGAGTTTGTATGTAGGGGGTAATCTGAGCCGACTCCGGAATTTCTTTCACTGATGGCAAGCTACAGTATCGCCGAATCATTATCTGCCTAGCCTTTTCCCAACATGTTGGGATCGGCTTCCAGTCTAACCGGATACAGCTGAATACCAGTATTTCTACAGTATCGCCGAATGACAGAGGAAAAAAAAATGTATATTCCGCACACAAAACGCACATTACAAAAAAAAATTACATAAAATAAATACATACTACGTAGCCAAAAGCCTCGTCCTCAAGCAACTAAGAAAGAAAAATAAAGAAAGAAAAACGATTATTTGCGGTAAACATGACGCAGAAAAAGAACATAAACACAAAAAGAAATTTAAAAGTCACGAAAGGTAGTAAGTAGTAGGGAGTGGTAGGTAGTAGTAATAATAGAAGGTTGACAATTTTGTTCATTGCTTGATGTCTGGGCCAGGGACCAAAGACAACCCTGGACGGGAGTCAACAGCCGACTCCCGGCCACCGTAGGCGCGGGCTTGCGCCCGGTAAGGACCAGGCCCGGGTCGACGGCGCGTTGTGTTCCACGCGCGCCTCACAGAGATGTCAGCACGAACTGACGGGGCCCGCTAGGGCCGATGCCGCCAGGGCTACGGGTTGTTCGAAAGAGATACTGTGGCCCTTGGCACAGGCAACTGAAGGAACACGGGTGGGTTTTAGTCAGTAAAAGTCTGACACTCCCTTCCGCTCCGCCCAGAGCGGGAGGGGTCATTTGATGAACTCCCACGCAAAAAAAAAAAAAAATGGGAACAAAGACAATACACATCAGCGTTACCAGAATGCAACTTAAAGGAGGAAGGAAAAGGAAAGATAAATAAGAAAAGAAAGAAATTTTATGTTAAAACCATAAATTTCACACAGTCGAAGTCGAAGAAGCTAATATCCAAATAAATTTACAAACTCAACTTATATTTACCAGCCACAGTACAATTTTCTTGTATTTGTATTTGATTTATCTGATTCCGTAATCGATCTGATATTCCTTCGGGAATTGAAATTATGTTTACTCTCCATGAAACGTGTAAACGCTCGTGTTTTGCCGGCGTTCATACAATTTCGTGAATTCTCGTTACACGGTTATTTGAAGGCATGACAACGGTATTCAACCTTCTCTAAACAAGTGTGTTTGACTTGAACGAAGCAACAAGTAGGTATGTTTCAATTCGGTAAATACCTATACTGTGTTGTAATGAATCTTTTTAAAAAATCATTTGTAGGATTTTGTTACTGTTGCTTAAAGCATAACTCGTTCAATTTATTCATGTTTGCGTTGTTTTCTTCTAATTAGCGTCTCTAGTTATTACGAGGTATACGAGGGTATTTTATTTATACGATTTCTTATTTTAACGCAAACATAACATCATGACCTCACACCTTCTTTCGCTGGAGGGTTAGGCAGAGTTGTACCTTATTGTACACCCACCTTTCGCCAGTTATGTGTAAGTCCCGAGTAATAAGGGATTACTACTATTACCGTCAACCAAGCACAAAATCAGACTTTGGGTTGCTACTGAGAAATTCCTGGTGGAAAAACCCAATATCACTTTGCCCGATCCGGGAATAGAACCCAGGACCTCATGTTGAGAAGTAGCCCTTGCGACCAACTAGACCAACGAGCTAAATTTATAGCTGCATGGTAAAATTGCTCTTTGTAATGTTCTTTTCATCAGAATAGTCATCATCATCTGCCTAGCCTTTTCCCAACTATGTTGGGGTCGGCTTCCAGTCTAACCGGATGCAGCTGAATACCAGTATTTTACATGGAGCGACTGCCTATCTGACCTCCACAACCCAGTTACTGGGTAATACGATACCCCTTGGTAAGACTGGTTGTCAGACTTCCGGGCTTCTGACTACCCGTAACGACTGTCAAAAATCCATGAATGACAGCCGGGACCAACGGCTTAACGCGCTTTCCGAGGCACGGAGGGGTCTCGGTATGTAAAGATAGTCACCCATCCACAGACCAACCGCGGCAAGCGTAGCTTAACCTGACCGATCGACCCGTGCGACTGTTATTATTTAGCCACGGGCCCCTCCATTCATTAGAATAGTATTTTACTAAATTAACGCTTGACAACCTCAGCTAAAACTAGATATAGAGACTGTATGACCGCAAAAATATTTTTAAACGTTTCCATGCTTAATGAATAAAAATTTATTATGCTTTGAAACATGATCACATGACACAATTTATGGAAAAATATAATCTAACATGAAACGACCGGCAACCAGTATAAATTAAAGGGCTTATATAAATTATGTTGCGTGGGTTATTATAAGCTTGCTATATTAATTAGAATTTGTAAGGAAAATAAAGTGAAGTGGAATGCAATTTTCTCTCTATAAATACGTACGGTGTAATTACATTCTGATGTACGACCACTGAACTTTACTACACAGGTCGTGCACTATATATACGTGTGGATGAATAGAACTCCTCTACACGACAAATAGTAGCAGACATGAAACTTTCATAAATTATTATGGATCGTACGACGTTGAAGTTAGTTTATTTTCTTTGAATTTATACCCACACATAAATGATAAATGATTTTATTTTGTAAGTAGATTTGTACAAACACTTTTACACGTCAATACAAACACTTTTAAATACAAACATAGAACCTCCTCGGACACAAGAATTCTCTCTTCGAGAGGGGTGAGCTGTAAACTACCACGCAGGTCCAGTGTGGGTTGGTAGATGTCATATGGCTTCGAATTTCGGTTCTTGAACATGCCGGTTTCCTCACGATGTTTTCTTTCACCGTTTTGAGAGCAGTGGTGATAACATTATTTACACAAAGTTATGCGTCTATTTGGGTTCGAACCCACGACCTACACTCGTAAGTCGGGGCCACCATTACTCTTTTCAGACAAAGAACAATAATGACTGAAATTAATTCTGCTTGGTTATAATAATTAGGAAATTGTTTGACGTTTTTCTCCATATTTAAATCACATAAGATTATTTGGAAGTACTTCGTAAATAAAATGAATCTGTTTCCACACTAGGACACTGAATAATTCCATCGTTCATTCTTGTGTGTAATTGAATGGCTTTCCCCAAATCATCGCATTCAATAATTAATTAATCATTGTCACAGCATCCGATATAAGCAAATTTATATGATAACGAGCTTCCAATTATCTAAAGCTTATAAGTAAGCTTTACTTAATTGGATCGGACGCTAAAGCTTTTGGAAAAGCTCATTATTAAACATTTAAATAATAGCCAGGTGAAACAATATGTACTCGAAGGTTAAGCTGCGCTTACCGCGGCCTGTCCGTGGGTGGATGAACTTTTTTTTACATCTAGTCTTAAATTATAACAGGTTCTTTGTGAGATCCACAATAGTTGATCAATGTCCACATATTGGGATCATAATAAACCGATTATGTAGTAAATGCTTCAGAGACCACGAACGTCTAAGGGGTAATTCTCGTAATTTTAACAACGTTCACAGTCTGATATCAGTCTCAATCTGTCAAAAATACCTCAAATTTCCCTATATTTTTGACTAGTTTTGATTGACATTGATTGTCGCTGAGATGAGATTGCGACTAGATTTTGAACGTTTTTAATTACGGAAATTGGCCTTCTGTTGTTCATGTTTCTTATTATCTGCTAGTTTTGCCCGCGACTCCGTTCGCATGCATGTCGTTGTTTTTTTTTTGCACGGAATCCTGAATAAAAGCAGCCTACGTTACTTTTAATAACCTGATGTTATTAAGAGTATCTGCCAATAAAAGTCCCGTCAAAATCGGTCCAGCCGTTCGGAGATTAGCCACACTAAACAGACAGACAACATTTTTTTTTTGTTGTTTGTCTCGTATACTGTACGATATCTTGAAATTGCAAACAGACACTTTAATTTTATTGATTTGTATAGATGGCAATAATTACGGGCATTCTGGAGCCGGAAAGTTTGAAATTGAGTTTCAGCGAAGTAAATTGAATAGATAGAAGTGTGATGTTAGTATCCCACCCACGTAAAATATTGATAAACAACTGTATCTTGTAAATAGTCAACCTAGTGTAGCGGTATCTACAACGCCACATGTGAACTACGCGTCATACTGACGTCACGCAAAATCCTGCTTCGCGCAAGCCAAGTTTACCGCGCAACTAACATATGTAGCGGTATCTACAACGCCACATGTGAACAACTCGTCATACTGACGTCACGCAAAATCCTGCTTCGCGCAAGCCAAGTTTACCGCGCAACTAACATATGTAGCGGTATCTACAACGCCACATGTGAACTACGCGTCATACTGACGTCACGCAAAATCCTGCTTCGCGCAAGCCAAGTTTACCGCACAACTAACATATGTAGCGGTATCTACAACGCCACATGTGAACTACGCGTCATACTGACGTCACGCAAAATCAAGCCAAGTTTACCGCGCAACTAACATATGTAGCGGTATCTACGACGCCACATGTGAACTACGCGTCATACTGATGTCACGCAAAATCCTGCTTCGCGCAAGCCAAGTTTACCGCGCAACTAACATATGTAGCGGTATCTACAACGCCACATGTGAACTACGCGTCATACTGACGTCGCGCAAAATCCTGCTTCGCGCAAGCCAAGTTTACCGCGCAACTAACATAACGTAGTATAGAGGTATGAAGAACAAGGTGTAAAGTTCATTCATCCTCCATAGAAAAGGGAGGATCCTCCGATCAGTCGGGTGATGAGTGAGCTTTACACCCTGTTCCTCATACCTCTATACTAGTTAGAAAAAAATGTTGCGAGTTATTGAATAATATTAATTTCTTTGTTACAGCAAACACGGCAGATCTAGGAGTACTGGACCCGTCCCTGTACAAGTCTGACTGTCTTGACGAGGATCTTATGTGGCCAGAAGGACACGTGGTAAGTGAACTGAATATTTTTAAGTAGGTACAAGCTGACATGTAGCAGTCGCAGGGGTGTATCCTTTCGCAAACTTACTGTACCACACCGTGTGACCTTAAACAAACATCTTGTAATTTTTATGTTTCTGTTTTCACACTGCCAGGCCTCCGTCACTCTATGTACTTGCGCGCTATAATTACCTACCGCCCGGCCGAGCGGTCTCGGGCCGTCTGCGGACCAAATTCAATGCGGTTTTCGCAAGCGAAGCGCCCGCACGTTGTTTAATTTTCAACTGTAAGCTTGAGTATTTAGGCACATTTTAGCATGTAGCGGTGTAGTAGGTATTGGGAATTTTCTACTGAGTGAAGTATCTGTTACGTAGTAACTATTTAGTAATCTGTGACACTGCGTTGTCTGTCATTATAACAAACAGTGACGTAACCACTTTACGTAATAAAGATGTATATTACGTAGGATAGAAAGACCCCTCCGTGTTTCGAAAAACACGTTAAACCGTTAGTCTCCGCCGTCATTCGTGGATCTTTGACAGTCGTTACGGGTCGCCGGAAGCCCGAAAGTCTGACAACAAGTCTTACCAAGGGGTATGTACCTAGTAATAGAAGTCAGATAGGCAGTCGCTCCATGTAAAATACTGGTACTCAACTGCATCCGGTCAGACTGGAAGCTGACCCCAACATAGTTGGGAAAAGGCTAGGGAGATGATGATATAGGATAGAAAGAAACCTTTTGTAAATTTTTTCTTTGCACTGCTCATCATGATCATTTGCCTAGCCCTTCCCCTTCCCCTTCGGCTTCCAGTCTTAACCGGACGCAGCTGTAGTATTTTACATAGAGCGACTGCCTATCTGACCTCCACAACCCAGTTATTGGGTAACACGATACCCCTTGGTATGACTGGTTGTCAGAATTTCGGGCTACTGACTCCCCGTAACGACTGCACTGCTCTGCTGTTTCTCTACACTTGCTATGCACCAAAATGAACCAAAAAGTCAATATTTTCAAATTCTTCTTTAGCTCAGACTTGGTGCAGTGCAAATTTTAAAGGAAAATCGTTCTCATATTTTAGATGGAAAGTTATTTTGATCTCACATAAAAGTAGATTGTATGGATTGAACGCTACATTAACCCTTTGATTTTGATGCGGAAACGTGGATCTTTTGACGAAAATCTTTATATGATGTTACTTTAATGATATTGACGTTCTCGATCTCAAACCAAATACGCTATTTACATGGCAGAGCTTTTTTAATGACAAAGCCGTGAACGCGAAGGCTAAGAATCGTGGGTCCTATCTATCCATTCTTCATATTTACCACACATCTTAGTCACCTTTCACTCATCCCCTCAACATGATCAAACCATCTATTTTGTGATTCGCAACTTATTTGCCAAAAATGTAAACAAATATGAGTTTATGGAATAAAAACTTTAATTCCTACACAATAAAGTTCAGTTTACGCTACAATTTCAAACATTTTTATAACTTATCAATAGTGCTAGTCACTCTGAAATCAACTTAATCACTATGATTATAAAGTTAATATTTGTTTAACTTGAAATAAAATCAATTTGTAACATTAATTTGAATAGATTTTAAGCATACTCTTTTCAATGGTTGTTACTTAATTTTTGGCTATTTTCGTAAAAAAAAAAAACAAAAACAGGCACACTTACGAATTCAATACTCGTAGCAAGCATCAGTTTAGATTGTATGTAACGATATGCCAGAATGAAAGCAGGATTATTCTAAAGCTTCTAATTCAATTCAACATTCTGACTGCAACCCTAACAAGCACTTCATTATAATCCCCTTTTCTCCGTGACCTGTAATAAAAGCGTAAATGAAGTTCACTAACTGCATTATGCATTAATTTAGTATATTCAAGCCGGTCAGAATCGGGTGGCATTTGCTCCATCGTCCTCTATTAACCTCTTGTAACCTAAACTAGACTGCAAACATTGACCAGTCTGTGTTTATATTAAAGCCGTGAAATGAGACTTATTGGTTGAATCAATTTTAAAATTAAGTCGGTAGCAAGGACAGTAAATAAAAGCTTTTTAAAAACTCTTTGTAAAGGAGCTCGTCCAGGAAAGACTACAAAGACAATAAACTTACCTATTTCTGCCACCAACCACCGTGTTCTGATTTGTTCTGAAGACTGGGGAGTGGGGGTTCTAGTTTACTATCGAGTTAACGTTTTCGAGCAAGTGTTATTGGATCTCACGTCATTCGATGTCAAGTAAGGAACCCAGTACAGTTAAAGGGACATTAGGTCGTTAGTGGAGCAGTGGTGGCCTAAGTGTATTGGTAGCGGGATCGTCCGAAAGGGTTACCGCTGCCCTGGAACATAAAGGGCTAAGGAAGGAACACGGGTGGGTTTTAGTCAGTAAGAGTCTGACACTCCCTTCCGCTCCACCCAGAGCGGGAGGGGTCATTTGATGATTTCCCATCCTCAAAAAAAAAAAGGGTATTGGCCCTGACCATTGGCCCCGACTTACGACTTGTACGTCGTGGGTTGACTCAGGCAGGCACTTTGCTTTGTGTATTTAATTTCATCACCACAGCTCTCAAAACGGTGAAGAAAAACATGAGGAAACCGGCATCTCCTAGAACCAAATATTCGAAGACATGTGACATCCACCAACTCGCACTAGGTCCGCGTGGTGGATTATGGCCATCTCAGGAGGCCTGTGTTCCAACAGTGGGAGAATTATAGGCTGACTCTGTTATGTTATCCGCTAGTAGTGACTGGTCACCACTTAGCTACCATGATTTATTTTAATTTAATTGACCGTGCGTCATCATTTTAATTGTTTTTTGTTTTAACCTTATTATTATTATTACGAACGTTTTTAACGTTCTGCATAGTTCTCACATGCATAATTAATTCTACATGAATGATGTAACCAATATGTTGTAACATAATTTGTTTCAAAAGAGCGTCCGTGGAGTTTCTTGCCCGTTCTTCTCCGTAGTATATACTTAATACACTTTGGAATGGGCAACTAGCTTCATCTTTCTGACTGACCGACCCCTTGACAATTAGAAAATTCCCGGAAATTGTTCTAATTGAAATACTCGTAAATGCTTTGAATTGAGTAAACGTTTTAATTTTGTCCTTTAGAAGGCTACGCCCCTGTGATACCTTTGAAGATGTACGTAGGCGGTGGTGACAATTAATACCTTCAGGTTGACCGCGTATTTTTACGAAGACAACTTAATTACTTTCATGTTTGCCATCGCCAACTATCTAAGAAATATATTAGAAAATATTCTTTACTTCAAGAAGGAGTGGGCTGTAATCTACCACGCAGACCCACCGCGGGTTGGTAGATGTCACATATCTTCGAATTTTTGGTTCTAGGGCATGCCGATTTCCTCACGATGTTTTCCTCCACCATTTTGAAAGTAGTGGCAATTCAGTTATTTACACAAAGTAAAGCGAACGTCTGGTTTTGAACCCACGACCTAAAATTCGTAAGTGGGCGACCATTGCTCCAAGAAAATATATCACATCCTTCACAAGCATCATAATATTTTAAGACCCTCATTGTGTATTGTATATTATTCACAATACACAATTCCTATCCTGCAGCGACGACGTATCATAAAATACTATACAGGATAAATTTTTATTCAGTGCGTAAATTTTTACAGGCTGTTCTACCCATGAATATGAACAACTTTCACTATGGGACCATCCCTGAAATCACAAAAAAAAAATCAGCTGTTTCTTATAAAAGTTCAATACCTACTCGACCAAAATGTATGAATCTGCTGATTTTTTTTTCGTGATTTCAGAGATGGTCCCATAGTGAATGTTGTTCATATTCATGGGTAGAACACCCTGTAAAAATTTACGCACTGAATAAAAAATTATCCTGTATAGTCTCCTTTATAACTCGCTAAAACCCCGCGGGGTGCCGCAGTCGCTAACTTTGTGAAATGCTCATTAGTTCGCCGCTAAATTATATTACCTACATTATGCCTGGATTGCGAATACCGCGAATGAGGTAATTGAAAATAACAATCTCCCCTTTCAGTGATTTACTACTTTTTGTCCACAGTTAATTTGCAAATACTTGCACGAAATTGCATTTATAATGAGCCATGCTTAGTGGTTAGGTCTACACGCGACGCTATGTACCCAGACTAGAAAATAGAGGATGGTTATAATGTACCTGTTTTGTTAGAGTCCAATCAAATTAGATCTACAAAGCACATTTTCAATTTGCAACATTTACTTCAAATCAAATCTTTATTTGTGAACCAAAAAGTTTTACATTAGTTGGTGATTAGCACAGAACAGATAAAAGTTTATCTGTTCTGTAGTGATTAGCGCCTCCTGTTAAGCAAGTAATGCCTTGTTAGGAGACTCCAAATATAAAGTAAGAAAAATAAAACGTGTGAGGTCGGGGGATCGCGGACCTCATTATCAGCTTCAGCACCGTCAAAAACCATGAAAACGATACCCATAACAAAAAATAGGTTTTTTTTTGCAGCCGCTATTGTCGATTTTCATTTTGACCTTACTGTCGGCTTCAGGACCCTCGGAAACCATAAAATCTACCTCTTTCTCTCTGACTCTCTATTATCTATACTTATATGTAATAAAAAGTCGCATGGAGGGAGCATAACGATTCTCCAAGTTAACTCCTACCGCAACCTCCGTTAAAGAACTTCGTTCCAAAACTGTGGTATCCTGCGGGTAAAAAATCCTGCGGGTACACCGTTCCGTCTTTTACTATAAGGTTCCATAAACCACAAATACCTATATGGTACAAGTCAAAGCCCCTATCCTTTACTCGTGTATCATGAAAATGAAAACTGATAATGTTATCGGTAAACGGGACCACCCTCATAATGCTATTCATAGAAAATTGCCATTTAAAACTTACAACACCGCGAATTATGGAAATCACGGTAAAAGGCATTTTTTTCAAAGTATAAGTCGGTGTAAACGCACAAAAATGTAAAAAAAAAATACAGAATAATTTACAAATGACCTTTTAAATAAAAGTCTACATAACTTTGGACTTGGCAAAAAGTGTTCATAATAAGCGATCCATAATATCAGCAGTGCAAACGTTCCCGACCGCAGACGAAATCACGACTTTGCATGAATATTTATCTACTTCACGTTCAACTTTTACTGTTGTTTTCGCCCCATTCTTATAGGAATAACATTAACATTTATAGCCCGAGGCTATAAAGATTTACTACCTTTAAACGAGACAAGGGCTATAACGAAGTGATTTTTGCTCAACAAGAGGGTTTATTTTTCGTAAAATCTTTTTATTTCACTTGAATAGAGCTTTAACATCTCGATTAAGCCGTGGGCTGAGCATGATTATATCTAATATTATTATTACTATCCCTAAACATATTACATTAGGTCTATAAACAGACTGAACTAACAGATAAATACATGACTAACCAATTTTCTATTTGTACAACAAGATGAACCAACATTTGAATTAAATCTACTCAAATCATTTCAGCAAATAAACCAACCTCGAGAATTCGAGGATTAGGCCACATTCTCAGAATGATGTAGTGTATCATTCATCGCCATTAAAGTTAGGTAGCACAGCGTTAAGGATTATTTAGACAGTGCTCTAAATAATCCTTAATGTCAAACATAATTTTATGCCAGTTCTAAGGCTCTTCCCACACGTTCAGGCTACTCATATTGGCGTGTAAAAGCGGTCATAGATCATAATCTATGACAACTTTTACATTCTCGGACAGATTAAATTTGATTTCACCCGAATATATTCAATTCGGGTGAAACCTGCCCGTACGTTTACCCATATCTTGCCTAGGATATGACAGCCTATACGTGTGAAAACAGCCTTAAGGTAACCACATCAAATAAATAATTTAAATGTATTTCAACGTTGTTCGATAAATAAACACCCACACGTTTTAATTTCGCGTAAAAGTGACACGTTTTTACGACGGCCCGTATTTGATAGCTTCGCGAGGAAAGCGAAAATTGTACGTTACATACGGGTTCTGTCTTCGGTAAATTTTCCTCATACACCTCTCGAAATAACTCGTCTCAATCCGAATGAAAGTTATTTCTTATCTTGTACAAGGTTTTGTTTAAGTACAGAGTTCTGTCAGCAGAAAACAATTTAATTTCATCAAAGAGACAGGCTCTTCCATGTCGTTGAAAAAGTTAATTCAATTAAGGCTCTTCAAATATTTTCAGCAATGAATTAAATAGATTCAATCTCGACATGAATTACGAATTACCGCTTTCAATTAGTGCGTATTGAAAGTGTAGGGACAGTCGAACAAGTCATACGGTGTACAGGCAACTACTTTGCAACCACTTTTAAACAATGTTGTGAGAGTGGTGTCTAGTTAATTCTTAAGTGCGCTATAAGCTTAAAAATGACACACACAAAATGAATATTGGCAGAGTAGTGGAGATATATTTTTTCCAAATGACTTGTTCGACTGAACATAGTAAAATTAAAAAGTTAATCGACACGACACTGAATGTCGCGTAAATCGCGAGACTCATAGATATGACGCGCTGCCATAACTGACCTTCTATTTTAATTTCCCTAGGGTCGAGTATGGTTCACTCTGAAATACGAGGCGGGGACTGAAAGGCTACAGGTGCATATTATAAAAGCGAAGCACATGCCTTCACGCACCCCCGCGTTGGCCAACGCATGCGACCCTTACATCAAGTAAGTGATTATCACTAATGTAATTAATGTTACGCCCTGTTAACGTTCTTAAACAACGCTGACACAAATGTATGGAGCTGATTTATCAGGCTTTAGTAAACAACAAAGCCTACATTTAAGGCACCCTAAAAATAGACACTCCTACACAGATAGAGTCACACTGAAGTGAATTGCGACTGAATAATAAATTGATTTAACTCTGTAATAAAATCATTCAAATCACGTATCAGAAAGAATAACTGAACCGATATTTCAGCGTGACGTTTTTTCAGCACCCATTCAGTTTCACAAATCATGAATAATTTATCTTTCATGTTATTTCAAGTCGACATCTAAAAGGTTATGTATGAGTTTGTCAACTTAGTTTAGGTCCTTGATTTAAGTTAACAAGCTAACTAAAACTTGTATACTTAGCCGTTTGTTTGGACGGTGTTTATTGTTCTGGCGTTAATGCAAATTAAACTCTTCAGGATCCAATTGATGCCAGACGAGAGGCGAGTGCTTCAGACTAAACAAAAAAAGAAGACTTGCAACCCCTTCTTTGACGAAACGTTTGTTTACCAAGTAAGTAACCTACGTGTTATTGTGATCAACTTTCAGGTAAGTTAAGTATTTTAAAAGGTTTATTTTTCCCAACTGCTTTTATACTCAATGCTTTGTTTCCAGTCCACCTTTAATTAAGTCGAAATTGAAAAGAAACAAAACAAAAGGCTCTTTATTTTAACACATTGTGAAACAAAACTTCTTTTTTCATTGTTTTAACTGTTTTTTTTTTAAATACAGTTGAATTAAAGTAACGTAACGTGTAGGTACTACAGTCAAATACAATTTCATATTCAAAGAACTCTTTCATCGTAACCGCAAAATTGAAATATTAAGTTCATTCATTGTTATAAAACGAATTGTTACTCAGTTACTTTAATTACTTTTCTTTTAAAACACTGCTGGGTTCTACAACATTACTGTTACTGTTAGCCTGCATCATCCCAATACTATTGAAAGGCCTCTCTCCATGTCTTCCAGCTCTTTCGATTCAGGGCTAAAATGAAAACGACCACTGGTCGTTTATTTTCTCCAGCTCGTCCCGTTATCCTCTACCTCTCTGCCGCTACGCCTTCTGGCTGTGTCTGGCCTCCTCAATACATACATAATTTTGCACAAAAGGGTACCTATTATATTGTGTAGCTCAACTCCTAGATTATTTTATTCGTACACGGTACAGTACTTATTTATGGTAAGTATTTATTTAAGTTTCTGTGAACTTTTCTAATTACGTAAATACCCAAATGCCAGCAGAAATAAATTATATAACCGTATTGATACATACAATCTGCTATTTGAGAAAGCATTGACTTACACACATAATATCGGACATGCAGAGTAGAATTTCAAGCTCGAAATACATACTCGTATATCGAATATCGCCTCACTTTGACGAGGATTTAATCACGTTAATGGAAATTTTAGCGATCGCTGGCTGGGAACGGCAATGTGGGGACAGGGAGCTTTTAACATGGGTTAGCTATGATATGGAAACACAATTATCTCCACCGCTTTAGAAGCCAATGTAATTTCTCCTGTAAGAAAATCTCTATGCGTCTATACTTTTGTTCCATAAATATTTATTGACAAATAGGTACAAAGGCGGACTTAATGCCTTAGGCATTCTCTACCAGTCAATCAAGAGTGGTGAAGAGATTAGATAGCTGGTGCTTTGGTTGAGAGGAACAATGATGAAAAAAAAAACTCTTAAAACTAGGTACACAAATACATAAATAGGTTACATACATGTATAATATACTTATAATACATATATTAATATTGATATTGGTAGGTAAAAAAAGGTAAAGCTGTTTGATAAGGCACCTAATCTCTCTAAATAGTGATCTTAAAATTAAAAGAGTTGCCCTTCGGTTTTAGGTCAAACTTTGAAAAGTCGTAAAGTTCCAGAATTACTGGCGGAGTGAAATAATAAATAATTCACGGCGGTTCGTTTTCAGCTTAAACCAAGGAGAAACCAACGCCATCGATCCAGTTCTCAAGAACTTGTGAACTTCATCGAAAACTCGAAACTTTCTTCATTAAGATTTAATTGGCGAAAAAGACGATGCGCTTTCTTGATTGCTACAAATATATCACACGTACGGCGTGATAATTATTATAATTATGTCTACGTAACAGCCTCGTGTTAGTTTAACGGGTCATGGCTGAGTAATAAGAGCTGCACGGGTCGATCGGTCAGGTTAAGCTACGCTTGCCGCGGTCGGTCCGTAGACGGGTGACCATAGAACGATGCTTTCTGAGGCACGGAGGGTTCTCACTCACCGTGCCTCGGAAAGCATATCAACCCGTTGGTCCCGGCTGCCATTCTTTGACAAATGAATACCTGAAAGTCTGGCAATCGATTTTACCATGGAGTATTATGTTATCCAGTAACTGGGCTGTGGAGGTTAGATAGGCAGTCGTTCCATGTAAAATACTAATATTCAGCTGTATCCGAGATTCATTTCTCCTGTAGAACCAAGAAAAAAATCTCGTTGTAAATCATCATCTGCCTAGCCTTTTCCCAACTATGTTGGGGTCGGCTTCCAGTCTAACCGGATGCAGCTGAATACCAGTATTTTACATTGAGCGACTGCCTATCTGACCTCCACAACCCAATACTGGGTAATACGATACCCCTTGGTAAGACTGGTTGTCAGACTTTCGGGCTTCTGACTACCCGTAATGACTGTCAAAGATCCACGAATGACAGCCGGGACCAACGGCTTAACGTGCTTTCCGAGGCACGGAGGGGTCTCGGTATGTAAAGATGGTCACCCATCCACAGACCAACCGCGGCAAGCGTAGCTTAACCTGACCGACCGACCTGTGCGGCTGTCTCGTTGCAAATGTAACTTCTATATTGACATAGTGTAAAACGAAGTCGTTTTCCATGTCTGTCTGTGTGACCGCTTCGATCCTACAAACTATGCAATGGATATTAATATGGTTTCATCTGTATAAACCACACAGCGATGCGGCGTGTGTGTGTGTAGGAGTGTGTGTATTATTAATTTAACAGCTTAGTTATAACATAGAAAACTAGATTGTTTTCTTTAACTAATAGAGCATAGATCCTCAAACTATACAATTGATATTAATGCGGTTTCCACCATCATTTAGAATTTTAGAACATTCTTTTTTGAGCGTATAATAATATGAGGGTGTGTGTATTAATAATTGAACTATGATATAGCATAGAAACTTTGATGTTTTGACATGTCGCCACGTCATGCACCCATGCGAAGTAGGGACAAAAACACCGGAGAGAAAGATACACCGTAGTAGAATTTAACTAGTCTTTTTTCTTGACAGATCCCACCTGGTAAGATCGAGAGCCTAACACTGAAACTGTCAGTCCTGGACATAGGCAGGGTTGGCAAGGGAAAGCAGCTGATTGGCCACATCATTCTGCCTCTGACTGAGCTGGATGGTGTTGCCCCTGATGAGGAGCCACAGTTGTATAAGCTTGATATTGAGAAGGTCAGTACTATTCATTGTATTATAAGAATGAACCCAACTAGCAAAATTGTCTAATAATAAAAGCTTTTAACTCAAAAACATCTCACGAGAATTGTATACCTACAAGTGTTATTGGTGACCTCCTGTTGTATAAAAGCGTTAAGCGTGATGTTTTAGCTCTATAAGCTAATAGAACATTCAAATCAAATATTATCCTTTAATAAATTTAATTGTTAATTCTATTGTATGCTATTGAACGATTATAGTTTTCAAATACCGGTTATAGTTCAATTTGATGGAGCGGTCACGAAAAAAATATTTATTAAAAATATTGTGGTCGCAAAACAATTTGACTGGGTAACTTGCGTTTTTTTAACAAACGTTACATGGACCGCTATGTAATAAGTATTTGTTGACAAAATCTAAATCCAATAGTTTAATTTTACGTGTCCCGTCGTAGGACAACTTGTCTATAAAATTTAAGTTCACGGTGAAATCACTTGCCGTTTGTGAACACTAAATTGACTACCTAGCAAGTTTAATAACGGAAGTTTACGTTCCACATGTGTAACGACTGTCCGATTCGACTTATAGAAGGTTAAAAGTCGATATTTTGCAACGCTATAAGTTTTGTTTGTTGTAATTTTGCAATCAGTCTGCAGACTATGAGCGGATGAGATGAAGTCATCGTGGCTTTTGGAGCGAAACCCCCTTTGGGAAAACCCCAATAGTGCGTTAATTGCAGCTGTCCATTTCCGTATTATTTTCGGAATGGTCAATTATAAATTCAAAATGAAAAGTCATTTATTGAAACTAGGCTGAGAATCAGTACTTTTTGAACATCAAAATTACATTAGACAGTCCCCCATAACGCCCGCTCTTCACCAATTCCTAGTGCTTTAGCTGGGAAGAAGAAGTGGCGCAACAAACTCCCCAGCAGCACAGCTGTCTGTTCAGTTAGAAGAACAAAGCACTGCTAGTTGGTTCGGATGGACTGCAAGTCGAGCTTTTTACTTAAAGCAGGATGATCTTATCTCTTTCTTGATTCTCTTGATGTTTAAGATACAAATACTTCCGAGATTCGATTAAGAGCTTGTTGGGAGCAGTGATTGCCCAGTGGTAACGGCCGCGACTTACGAGTTGTCGATCGTAGGGTCAAACCCGGATAGGCGCTTTACTTTGTGTAAATTATTTCATCACCACTGCTCTCAAAACGGTGAAGGAAAACATTGTGAGGAAACCGGCATGTCCTAGGACCTAAAATTTGAAGGCATGTAACATCTACCAACCCACACTGGGCCCGTGTGGTGGATTATGGCCCACTCCCTCTTACTGAGAGGAGGCCTTTGTCCCAGCAGTGGGAACGTTATAGTCTGTTTATTGATTTAGAAATGAGTTTCTGCGTGTAATTTTAAGCCCTCTGTATTTACTTGAACAATTAAAACTTACTAGTGGATTAAACGCCTTAGCCAATGTAGGTTCGTTATTACTCTTAAATAAGAAGACAAGTAATCCTGAACTCACATTCGCACGGACTTAAAAATATTGCGGCGGGATTATATCGCGCACTGGATTTTTAACTCTTGGTTTTGAGCCGAGAATTGAAAATCCAACGGAGCGCATCACCGCGCCTCAAAAATATACACTTTCAACTCTCGATACTAAGCAGTGTGTTGAAAATCTAATGCGCGAAAAATATCGCCGCGGAAAAACGCACCCGTGCGAAGCTGGGCTAGTAGCAACACATAATGCTAATAATAATTAATAAAGACTAATGATTATAGGCATGCATTACTTATCTATGGGTAGAAGAGCCTAATTTTCCTTTTGTTACTTTTTTATACAATTTGTTTTATTTTTATTTTTAACTGTGTTTAGTTTAGTTTATGATCCCGTACGAGTCGCAATAACTACTTTTTCTTTCTTTCTTTCTTAATTCGCACAAAGAAAATGGAACGTGGACTTTGGACATGACACGTACAGTCAACAGCAAAAGTAGATGATCAAAATCAGAAATTCAATACTAATGAACGGAGTTCGCAGCAATATGGCAGCTGTACTAGTAGTAAATGTTTGTTATAATTTACAATCACATACTTTTGAACCACTTCGACGCCACACAGTTCTCACGCGAACTCCGTTTATTAGTATTGAATTTCTGATTTTGATCATCTACTTTTGCTGTTGACTGTACGACTGTCTATTGATTTGTTCCTTTTACAATATTTCTCAGAAATAAGTAGTACGGATATTGTTGGTTATTATTATTGTTGTTATTATTTTATAGGTTATTATTTTTTGTTATTTAGTTTGGATCTTCTTTGTATGAAACGTGCCTTATTAATGGTGTAATTTTATAAACAAGGATGAAACGGATTATAGCATTTATCTTTTTTAATAGAATATTCTTGTTAATTAACTATTTCATAAAACTTTTATGCATTTTATATTATAATGCAAATTGACATAAATATGTTAACTGCGTAGTGTTGTGACATACTTGTTTTTCCCATAGCGGCGTTGAAACTAATTGAATAATCCGGTATAAAAAATATCTAGCTATATGTTTTAAATGCAAATTCCTGTCAGTCAATATGAACACCAGAGTGTAGAATATACGGTTATCTAATTAGTCTGCCATCTTCATTCGTATTCGAACTTTTTGGACGTGAAACTAAACCAGAGTATAATATTTTATTAAAATTTAGAGTACCCAGTTTGCGCAGTATGGCCACGGAGGTGTACTAAGAAATTCTGCACTAACGAAACGGACTCTGTGTAACTCACAAGGGACAGACTCATGTCTGTCCCTTGTGAGTTATACAGAGTCCGTTTTGTTCTGTTAGCTAATGCTAACAGAACAAGAACGACTGAGGCGTGGACGATGTTAGCAAAATGTTTATTTAAATATTCCTGCCTGGTTATTTTTAGTTTGCCACGTTTGCGCTATAAAATTTTAAAATATGAAGTGGGTCAAGTTTAAATTTAAAAAATTACAATACAGTATTTATAGTTATCTGCTACACCAGCTGATGGTCTCTAAATAGGCATCGATTAGGAAGTCCAGATTACGTTGAAATATTAATTACCTACTATAAACATGTATTAAGTTTTATCCACTTACCCAAAGAGGATAAAGGTATTAACCTTTATCCTCTTTGGCTTGCCCAATCTTAATAGATTGGGCAAGCAAATGCCTACCACAGGCTAGATTTAATACCGTTGGTCTCGTGGTTGGAAGCGCGACGGCTGAGCGTGGAGTCCTGTGTTCAATTCCCAGGTCGGGCAAAAGTGTTATTGGGTTTTCCATTAGGTATTTCTTAATAACAGTCCGGAGTTTGGAAGTTGGCAGTTTAATATCCCCGTCCCTCGGAAAGCACGTAAAGCCGTTGGTCCTGCGACTCATCTCTCTCCGGTCGTGTCGGATTGCCGTCCCATCGGACTATGAGAGTAAAGAAACAGAGAGTGCACCTGTGTTTACGCACATACTTATGCACTATAATAATAATATCTCCTGCGTACCTGGTTAATCTTCGTTGAGATTGGCCACCGTGACCGAAATCGGTCAGGAGGCTATTATTATTTAATACCGTTAAATCGGTCAGGAGGCTATTATTAATACCGTTAACAAAATCACTAATTCTTAATATTTTTTGCAGGATCTACAAGAACCAACTTCAGATCTAGGCGAGATCCTGGTCTCGTTACTATACAATGAAAATCTACACAGACTTACAGTCACCGTTATAGAAGCTCGAGGACTGAAGGTAAGCCAGTCTATAACTAAATGGTGTAAAACACAGTCGCTTTTCGTGTCTGTCTGTTTGTTTGTTTGATAACTAATCAAACAAACACTGTGGTGTGTGGTTTTCACCATCATTTAGAGCATTTATTTCGGAAGGTTTATTTATTTATATTTATATACTTTATTGTGCACCAGAAAAAACAAAACAAAAAATACACTTATCACTACAAAACAATGGGCGGCCTTATCGCCTTATCGTTTATTTTATTATTTATGTACTCACAGTAAAAATGGATACAGATATGAAATATTAGTAGAGTACAAAGGTACTGCTTATTTCTTAAGAAAAGACAATGGCCAAAAATGTTACCAAAAAGTCTCGTGCATCAAGATCAAAATATATTTTCATATTTTTTTACGACATTACGCGCCGGGGATTTGATTTTTGAACAGAGAATTTAATTTAAAGTAAAAAAGTGGTGATTTTGTTGAATTCCCTTTACATGACGTTCCGTTTCAAATGATATGATTAATATAACCTTGAATATTGAAAGTGTCATGATCACGTCTGACAAAAAACATGTGAAAAATTGTACTTAGCAGATTCTACAGTAATTAAAAATACCTGGAATAAAATAGAATGGAATATTTATTTAACGATTATCATTTTTTTCGAGTAATAATGAACGTTTGTGTATGACGTGTCAAACAAAATAAAGTACATAGTTTTCGGATTATTTTGATTTTTTTGAAAATATTCGAAACCCGAGTTTTGTTTACAAACAAAACTTTTGTAGGAGTTAATATGATAAGAATAGTTTTTAAAAAACAAAGTTTGACTTTGATGCAGCATGGTACGGGGTTCCATACATCCATGAGCATTGCCCTTTCTTTCAATAGATCTGCGAAAGGAAAGTTTTATGTGATATTCACATTAAAATTGAACTTAGATATACTCCGTTAAATTTTGATTGTTTTAATTCTTAAAAGAAAATCAGTTGATCCATACCTTATGTCGAGTTATGCGAACATAAATCTATGGATCAACTGATTTTTTGTCACGATTTCAGGGTTGGTCCCGTAGTAAAAGTTGTTCATAATGATGAGTACCATGACCCCTTTTAAGGATTAAAACGATCAAAATTTAACAGTGTATAGCACATAATTATATCTCGATGTTTTGATATAGCGTCATCGCACTCATGCAAAGCCGAAATGAATCACTACTCACCTGATAAACTCACTCCTTTACTAAGAAACTAGGTCTGGTAGGTATATACAAAACAGTTAGAACTACCTACTCGTAGAATATGCAATTTTCAATAGGTGTTCGAGCGTAGTTGAATAAGATAGCACTGCTCTCCGAACGGAAATACCAATTTGAATTTGAATTGGACCGTCTGACTGAAGTCCGGTTTTCAAATGTGTAACGGATTTACAATATTCTATTTGAGTGTTAGACTTTAGAGGTCGTGGAGTATAAGTTTACCTCCTTCATTCCCAGTTCAAATTATGATAGCGTTCTGGAGGTATGTATATATACCCCTGTATACCTCCAGAATTTAATTTGACCCTTCAAATTAAATTAGCTAGCGTAACTCTGCAAATTTGATGGGTGTCGATATCTAAATACGATAACATAAAAAAATGGATGTTTTTCTTGGGTTCAATGACTTCTGGTTGTGTTGTTAGTTACTTATCTGAAATTTGTAATATTTTGTTTTATCATGTAGAGATATCGATACTGATCACGTCTGTGAAGTTTTCACAATAAAAAGCTGATTTTTAAACTGATATTTCAAATGACTACACATACTCGAACGGTGACTCGGAACGGTGAAGTTTCTTGTCCATTCTTCTCCATACAAAAACTACCTTTTGGAAGGGGCGACTAGAATCAATTCTATTTTTGACGTTCAAAAATACCTTTTTATGCGCATATTTGACATAAATGATTTGACTTTGACTTGAAAAAAATCGTCAATTAATTTATTTTTTGTTTTATCGTGTTTAGATAATTATCGACATGCATCACATCAGCGGAGTGTTGCTTGCTAATTTATTTTATTATGAGAGTAATTTGCACAATGCTTTTGTTTCGTCGTACCTCTTTTGAATTCCTGGAAACCGTGGAAAGTGTAGAACGCTATTTTCCACGAGGTTTTTATTTTTACACGAATTCTCGAAACCAGAGTTTGTATGAGTACAAGGTAATAAATGCTACTAACTTCATTTTAAACTCTATTTATCAACACATGTTTTGTTTTATACATTATAACATTATGTAACTTTTTAAGGTATATGTATATAGGTAAGGTAAGGTATAGGTATATATATAAATAGGTCTATAAACTCAAACTCAAACTATTTATTTCAACTAAACCAATTACAGGCACTTTTGAATTGTTATATAGGCCATTGTAGCCTGAAATAAATGTTTTATGTCCTTTATTTCAATATAAATACATATAAATTAGATTTTAAATATTAGACTATAAAAAGTATATACATATATTCCGTTTTTAGTATTTATTGTTATAGCTAATAATAAGTAATAGCTAACATAGAACTTATGCCATCTTCTAATAAATGCAAGAATTCATCAGATCTTTTATTCCCAGTTGGATCCCACATCAAGCAAGAAAGAGATGGTGGTTCGAGTGACGCAAGAGCGTGCCTGTCGTGGTGTGCGCGCGCGCCGGACGGCCGCAGTCGACGTGGCTGACGACGGCAGTGCTTTCGTCTCCGAGTGCTTCCACTTCAGGCTGAGGGCTGATGAGCTGCACACCACCAGCGTCACGATACAGGCCTTGCAGCCGCACTCCGTTTATGCCAAAGGTGAGGGATATTTTTTAACCGACTTCTAAAAAAGGAGGAGGTTCTCAATTCGGATGTTTGTATCTTTTTTCTTATGTTTGTTCGCGCATAACTCCGTCGCTTGCCAACCGATTTGAAAAATTCTTTTGTTGGAATTTTTTTGTTGGAAAGGGTATACTTCCCAAATAGTCCCATAGAAATTTCATCAAATACGGTTCAGCAGTTTGGTTTTTAAACCAACATTACTGTTAAAAATTACAACTTAAAAGTGAAAAATAAAAACTTTTTTGCAAAAAAAAAAACAACCGACTTCCAAAAACGACACTACAAAGTGAAAAATAACTTTAATTTTGGAAGTCGGTGGCAAACAACAAAAATGTGAACCCAACGACACCGACTTCCGAAATTAAAGTTATTTTTCACTTTGTAGTGTCGTTTTTGGAAGTCGGTTGGTTTTTTTTTTTGCAAAAAAGTTTTTTTGTTGTTATATTCTATGATTTCGCATACGTTTCTTATCATAATCATTTATTTTCTATAGGTATTGGTAAAGTGTTGATCTTAAAGAAAGTAATTAAGTTCCTAATACATAGTCAGACATTTTGACAAAACATTACAATGTTTATGTCCAGTGGCATGCTTTAAATGCTAGTATCCATTATTACAATACATTTAATATTAATTCTTTCTTTCTTTCTTTGTCTTTGTTTCTTTCTTTCAAAAATCAATAAAATATTAATAAAGATAAGTGTATATGACTTCACTTATTTATTTGCCTTAAACAAACCATGTCATGACAGACTTCGGTAAAGTGCTTTCGTCGGCTTTCTGACGTAAAACTAAACTGAGTTTAAATCTAATTCTTGTTAAAGTTACGTTAGTTATCAAGAGTCATAGTAGTGGATAAAAAAACAAAAGGCTGTGACGCGGAATATATTAGGGGTTAAAGTATGAAATTGCCGATTCGTACTGAAAAATTGAAATTCGTTTTTTTTTTAATTTAACATATTTATTTATTTAATCAAAATAATTACCATTATTATCTATACATTTCTGCCATCTAATAGGAAGGTCATTTATGCCTTTGTGATAGAACTCTCGTGATCTAGATTCGACAAACTGTGTGAAAGAATTTTGTACTGCCTCCTGAGAAGAAAACTTTTTATCGCGTAGGAAATTGTCCAAATCACGAAAAAAATGGTAGTCCGTTGGAGCAAGGTCTGGCGAATACGGAGGGTGACGAATGGTTTCTAATTGCAGTTTCTGTAGAGTTAAAACGGTTTCTCGTGCTGTATGAGGTCTCGCGTTATCATGGAGCAATAATAGTGAAGATCGGGGCTGTTTCGCTGCTAGTTTTGCTATCATTGTTCAGAGTTCGGCACAGTAGACATCTGACGTTATTGCTTGACCAGATCGGAGAAAGCTATAGTGAATAACACCATGCTGAGATCACCAAACAGTTACCATTACCTTAATATTGGTAAGCTTTGCTTTAGGACACTGTTGCGGCGTTTGACCTGTAATGTTAAACCATGCCGCTAATTCCTGGATAGTTTGGCTCGGATCGGCTTCCACCATCTCTTTCAATTCATTGTTATTCACCTGTGTGGGCGGGCGGTCTTTCACGTGGTTCGTTCTTAAAATCAACATTTTCATCACGAAAGCGTTTAAACCACAATCGCACGGTGCGTTCATTAGCAGTCCCCTCTTCAAACGCAACATTGATATTGCAAGCTGTTTCTGCCGCGTTAGTTCTGCGTCGGAACTCGTATTCAAAAATAACTCGAATTTTCGAAGTATCCATCTTTCTTATCTAGCTGCATAAAAAAAAACAACTGAAATTCGATAGTCGAATGTTGCACATTTTTTAAAAGAAGAACTTCATAGGTACCATGTGAAAAAAGTTTCACTCAAAAATCTCCTAAACCATGAAGGTTCCATGTCAATTCAAAGTACCTATTACAATAAAACGGGAATTTCATACTTTAACCCCTATTATTTACAGGAAGCATCCCATAATTATACCATGACTAATTTAGTCGTTAGATATTCTACCACTCGTAGTACGACTATACGTGGAAAGATACAATAATAACTCGTCTCTTGTTACAGACCGACTGCTCGGCAAGTTCGTGTTAGGATCATACATGTTCGCAAGGGGACGCGCCTTACAACACTGGAACTCATCCCTCGCCGCGCCCATGGAGCAAGTCAAACAATGGCACCCGCTGACCAATTAATGACAACCCGGCCAAACTGCGAACACCCGACGACCACTGACCCCACCTTGCTGTGAGCGTATCTCAATTCGGACGTATTATATTGTAACCCATAGGAACGTTTTTTATCAAGAACCCGTTCCTGACAACTGATCTGTTTGTAAACTCGATTTTATTCCCACAACGTACGAACAGTACCTATTTATGTATAAACTTAGGTTAGATGTAATATAAGAAAATTATGAAAATATTCTATTCGAATTGAATATCATGAAAGTAATTTTGAAATATTATCTAAAATGAATTTAATCATATTTTTGTAACTCCAATTTACACTATATTCCAAATAATATTATATTGGAAAATTCTTGTTTCTTGTCACGCCGTTACATAGTCATGTTTATTTGCAACAATATTAATAAATGGAGTTCAAATTATCATATTGCCTCTTTTAATCAATGATAATGTCTTTTCAAATTTTCCGAAATTCGTGTCTCAAATACTTTCACTCTTCCTAGATACTTACTGAAAACAATTTATTGCTCTGAATAGATAATAATTTTATAAAATAGGTGTATTGCATATTCAGCATATTTCAATATAAGCTACACATATATACTATCAATATACTTATTTATAAATGTTTAATAATATAAAATATTGCCAATATACACGTATTGTAGTAGGATATAATTTCAACAAATGTGCAAAATCAATGAAATAAAATGATGTAACGCCAAATTGGCGAAAATGGTCGTATTTCATTTCCTAAACCCAATTTTTATATTCCCGTTGCCTACACACAACATACATGCAGACATAAACTCGCGCCTTTTTTCATGGGAAAGGCAGAAACTACAGAAAGGCACCTGCTAAGATCCTTACATACTTCCAATTATCAAAAAAATATTGTAAAAACGTTGACACAATAATTAATTTTATATTACACCACACACAAAATGATTGAATGAAATGAAACGAAAAACGAAAAATTGAAATGAATTGATTGATTGATTGAAATGAATTGAAATGTTACGTGTATAATTATTATTATTTTATTTTACTTTATTTTATTTTTTATGATTACAGTAGGTACTTGTTTACTCCAAAGTACGGTGTAACCAAGTACCTACTGTAATCATATGATTCATAATAATACATTCATATACATAATATTTACTACACATATTTGCTTATTTATTTGCTAGGTAAGGTCCCACCTTAGCGCTGACAGCACTCATCGTAACATAACTCTTCCATTTTCATTATGTTGCAGCAGGTAACAACGTTAGTACCACTACAATTTAAACTTCAGTGCCAAGTCCCACCGGAGCTAAAGTGTTCTGACTGCAATAAACTGTAACAATTTCTGATGCACGGGGACCATCGTAAAAGCACGAACTTTTACGATCATAAAACCGAGAATCCGACACTCATATTTCAAAGCCGTAAGTTTTAGAAACTTTACGTATGCTTAAACCAATATTATTTTACAACCCGTGTGAGTTAAATAGACATCTGGCACTGTGACGTCAGTCCTACAATATTATACTGTTCAGCACAGTATGGGGCCGTATTCCATCGAGGTGCTTAGTTAATTCGCACGGGTTGTATATGTCGGAAATCGTCAACCCATCTTGAGCACGCGGGGTGATCAATGCTCGTGCCTTACCTGTATGAGAAGAGGCTTTTGCCCGACTTTGGGACAGCGATAGGCCGGTATTATTATTATAAACCAATATTTTAGAATTTTACGCAGAACAGAAATCAACATGATTTTGTGAGCTGACTGAACATCGAATTCAAAAACATGGAATAACTATTCTACGCGCATATTCTGCTAAAAAACTCGATACTAGTCTAAAAGTAGACAAACAAAATGGAGGGACTAGCTGAAAAATATCACAGGTATCGAAAATAGGCTCTGAATATTTTTTAAACCTGTCCAATTAAAAGGTTTCGAATGTAAAAGGTTAGCATGTCAGTTGACAAAACAAAATCGTATGGTCTACCATACGATTTTGTTTTGTCAACCGACTTCTGGGCTGATTTTCCATCGCCAGGTAACTTTTATTCGAGGAATAAAATTGACGTTTGACAATTTTTGTATGAAATAACAGTCAAAATTTCAAATTTATTCCTCGAATAAAGTTGATTGAAAAATCAGCCCGTAGTATATTTCATGTTGACCTTGACAGTGTATTAAAACAGTGACGATGTACTTAGACATACATCATCATCAGTATTGTCTGGAATACCTACACTGGGCATTCCGCTCCTGAACGCTGTCTTAACTTTTATCACGGTCAAGGTAAGAGCAGTTTATTTTACAACACCTATTACAAGAGAAGTTACTTACTGTTACTGTTAGCCTGCATCATCTTACTGCTGGGCATCGGCCTCTCCCCATGACTTCTAGTTCTTTCGATCCAGGGCTAAAGTGGATTGTTCGTTTGTTGTGTCCTGCCATCTTCTAAGAGCTCTGCCGCGATGCCTTCTAGCTGTGTCAGGACTCCACGTACTGGTTATTTTGGTCCACAGCTCATTGGGCATACGGCAGACTTGTAAAATGATAAAAGAGTAATCCCAACCTGTGTTCTGTTCCAAAAGTACCTGATGAAAGTGACACAAACAAACACACTGACTAAAGGGAATTACTCGTAGTAACATATTCATCTGTATTTAGAAGATTTTAAGTTTATATCACCACTTTATGGGACAATTATTGTTTGGATAATGCTATTAAATTGAAAAATAATCGGCGGAAATTGAGGTTATAGTATTAACCTTAATTGTCAAATGAAGAACACCTGTAAAATGATTAAAAAAATATAATTTCAAGTTTTATTCAAATAATCAAAGCAGAGTACTCATTTTCTAAGTGGCACTACAAATTGTTATCCACAGGTAAGTTTTGTGATCCATTTGTTTACATTTTCTTCACACATTTTTGAAACAGACTTATACGTCGTTAGGAGAGTTCAGGTTGTTCCATGAAAGTTTTCCAAACATGAAACAGCAAAATTAACTTAGTCTGTGCCTTTGGGAAAACTGTCATATTATATTTACTAATTACTACAACCTACTATGTAATTCTAGTGTATTAATTTGTGACTTCAAATTGCCAGTCTACAATTACTAATGGCTGTTTCGTGCTTCTAATTACGATCTGTTGTTTAATCACGACCACCCAATAGTACTTGCCTAATGTTGTTGCGGAATTGTGAATATTTCAGATGTTTTCTTTTTTTTATATAGTTACCCATTCATTTTCACTATAATGACTACAAAACTAAAATTCGTTGATCTGATAATATTATATGTACATTATAATCGCGACATATTCGCCAAAAATGTAAACAAATATGTGTTTGTGGAAAAATAAATTTATTACCAACTGAATAAAGTTCAGTTTACGCTACGATTTCAAACATTTTTATAACTTTTTCAATAGTGCTAGTCACTCTGAAATCAACTTAATTCTCATTAAAATAAAGTTGATATTTGTTTTACTTGAAATAATGTCAATTTGAAACAAATAAAATTTGAAAATAGGTACTTTAGACACTCATCATCATCATCGTCTGCCTAGCCTTTTTTCCTTTGTTGGGGTCGGCTTCCAGTCTAACCGGATGCAGCTGAGTACCAGTATGCTACATGGAGCGACTGTCTATCTGACCTCCACAACCCAGTTACTGGGTAATACGATACCCCTTGGTAAACTGGTAGTCACACCATTTGGTGTGACTACCAGTTACTATACTACCAGGTACTTTAACACTAATTCATTTACATAATTACTTTGATTTTTGTTCGAAATAAATATGATGAATAGAATAGAATATTTTTATTTGCATTAAATCCAATAATAATAATAAGATAGGTCTTACAGGGGAATCTTACGGAATTGGCCTTTTTTTTTTTTTTCAGGATGGGAAATCATCAAATGAATCCTCCCGCTCTGGGTGGAGCAGAAGGGAGTATCAGACTCTTACTGACTAAAACCCACCCGTGTTCCTTCCTTAGCCCTTTATGTTCCAGGGCAGCGGTAACCCTTTCGGACGATCCCGCTACCACCGGAATTGGCCTTGGGTGCACTTACGAGTATGCGTAGGTACAGGAACAGATAATCGTCGGTTGGTGCTTCATTTCATTAAAAGCGTCTAACGAACCTCTGAACGTTGGCTTCGGCCCCGAGTACGCCTTCCAAAGGTCTGGGATCCCATGACACTGAGATATGTTAACATAAAAAAAGACTGAACAATACTGTACTAATAGGACTCATGATTTACCGGAATACCTACTTGAGTACGAAAGCCGTATCATCGAATTTTGTTTCTTCGAAAACCTTTCAACGACATCTCTATACTGCGACGTGTCTCTTGTTTAGATAAAAGTTGAAGGTAGCTTCGTTTGAGTCAAATTATTTTGTCTTTGAACAAAACTAAGCATCACTCTTCAGTGTTCTGTACAAGTCTTGTAGGGTCGGTTCCTTTGTGGAATTTGATAATTAAATTAAATAATAATTTTGATTACTATTCAGTGAAGGCTTAGCTTTGTGATAGCATTTCGATGGTCTTTCTTATCTTATCTTTGATGGCAATTCCTCATAGAAGGTGGGTCGGCCTTTCTTGAAAATCGGTCAAGCTGCTCGGTTTAAAATTTGCCAAAATTTTAATTGTCATTTTCTTACAAAGAAGGCAGAAAAACGATTGATATGAACATGGGGTAAAATAAATAAGTGCTTAGCCCGTGTTGGTGATAGTGTTTCATGAATTTTGTAGTTTAGTTGAGATTTGTGCTACCCACCTGTGGGAGATTATAAAGAAAAATACTATTTCTTGCTAACACTTTCATATCGCACAACTGTATTATTTCACAAACAAACGACGACTGGCTTTGCACTACATTTTACCGTTTTAAAATGACTTATGTCCTCCCAGAAATTACGATAATATCATAACCGTAATTCTACGTGTTGCCAAAGTAAAATAATACATTTAATTGCCATAGTGAAAATACATTTAAAAGTTTGTTACAGTATTAATAATTTGTGTTGCCACAGGGGGCATATTAAATTTGGGGGATATTATAATTCGGTATTAAAATATATAAAAAAAAAATTATGATAAAAAAAATCACGACAATTAAATAGGTACGCAAGCATATGATTTCTAGTTTTGCTATCAATACAGCAAACAAATGGTAAAATCAATCAACAGTTCAACAGTCATAAAGAAGTGTCGTTAACAGAGTTTTTATAACTATGACATGTGGGTATATTTTCCATTTTCTCACGAAACCCTTTGTTTTATGACAAGTAGTAATTTTTAGTGGTTTACGATCGAACATAAAATTATGACAGCATATTTTTATATGAAAATATATATGGGTTATTGTATGCTTAACTGTTACCGTGTTAGGATTATAAAATGAAAATATTTTTATGCATACCTGTCTATCGGCTTCCCAGAAGCTAAGGCTATGTGTGCATGGGTAGCGGGATCGTCCGAAAGGGTTACCGCTGCCCTGCCCATAAAGGGCTAAGGAAGGAACACGGGTGGGTTTTAGTCAGTAAGAGTCTGACACTCCCTTCCGCTCCAACAGAGCGGGAGGGGTCATTCCTATATATGTCCTATATACGTGTAGCCTGTGGGCTTACTATAGTGTAAGGGCATACAGTGCCCTCCGTGTCCAGTTCAACAACGCGTTCCGGGCGGTGTTGGGGCTGCCCCGTTTCTGTAGCGCATCAGGGATGTTCGCGATGGCGCGCACTGATTGTTTTCACGCTTCTATGCGTAAGCGGTGCGCATCCCTGGTGCGCCGGGTGCGGGCCAGCCCCAATGCTATCCTGGCAATGATTGCGAACAGGCTGGACTGCCCTTATGTCCGGCATTGCTGTGGCAGGCATGTTGCTGTTCCTATGCCGCCTAGAAGGTTGTAATTATGAAGTTTATTTTTGTTTTTATATTTTTATTTTTGTGACCAATAATGTATTGAATAAGTGTAATTTAATTTATTTTATGTTTGTATTGTTATTGAAATTGTATGCCTAATAATTAGTATGAGTCTTTTGTTACTTGATTATGTATAAATAATAATAAAATTTGATGATTTCCCATCCGCAAAAAAAAGACTATGTGTGCATATAATGATGTAGGATACCCACGGATGAGGATACCTAAAGTATTGTTCAGTTTTTCTTTTTGTAGTTACACACAAACTTATTGTTTGTGTCGTTAATTCTTTGTGTTAATCTGTTTGTGAATTTTAATAGGAATAGTGTTTTCTTTCTTACACGATGTTGTATTTTACTGTAGGTACTACGCACGTGTACAAACTCAGCATAAGATCCTTACGTATTAAGCACATACAGGCTAAATCACACTTTTTTTTAAATTATGAAATTTCTTGTTCATTTCAAAAGCTCTGTTGTCGTTACAGCTGAACCAACATTTGCATAAGTTTAAGCAAAATGTGCAAATCCAACATAGTCTACAGGATTCTGTACGATTGTTTAGTTGATGCGGAGGCTTCGGGAATCCCCTTGTTGAACAACGCTTCTCGCAAAATATTAATTTAAATAAGGATTCAAATGAACCATAAATTTTCATTACCGTCATTTTTACGCGACGGGTCGCTGGCGGATATGCCCCGGAAAACGTTTTGGTGTTTATTATGCAAATTAGGTAAAAATGGAAAATAAGAGCAAAAAATAAAATAATTGCATTTGACATTATTGTTCCTTGTGCGTCTTATTTGTGCAGAATAAACAATTTTCTTTATTTTCTTTAGTTGAAAAAAATATTAAAAGGTCTTTAGGTATCTACTTTGCTGGCTTTAGTATTTTTATTTTGAAGTCGTTAAAAAACTATGCTATCGAAATTGTGATCTAAGGCACTACATAATGGGGTGCATGTTGAAGAGCCCCCTCGTGGCGCACCCTGGGCAACGTCGGCTCCAAGTGCCCACCAAGTTTTGGTGGACACTTGGGGCTGGCGGCTAATCTTCAACAAACGGGGAAGGGTCATGGTTCCAATCACCGATCATCCTTGATGGTCGTTGAAGGGAACCGGGCTACATACGTCTACTCCCCCTCTGCTTACAGAGGAAGGTGAGTGGGCGTAGACTGGGGGGGGGGGGCGGTTCGCGCCGCTGCACCCACTAGAGTGTGGGTGGTGGAGGAGTCCATGTCCGCGCTGCGTCTGTTCGGCATCCGGCGGCAGCGTGGGGACGTCGGGGCGGTGGTTGGTTCTGCCAGCCGCCGGCCACCCCGTAATCCTGGGTTCAGGACCGGGGGTCCGAGCCACTGAGGCCCGGGCCGCGAGGTAGACAACCTCTCTAAAAAATCACCCCAATCCCAAGGTCTAGCGTGCCGATGGGACGAATGGCCGGAGGGGATCCGGTCACTAGCGCGTCCAAGGGACCTCACCCTTAAAAGGAAAACAATGAAAAGTCAGCTATTGGAAAAGAATCCCCAGGCGGGCAACCTCCTACTCAAGGAGGCACAATCCCGTCCTTCTTCGGAAGGCAGCTCCACTGTATATGGGGGGGGCAACAGTAGCTCCGTAGGCCGGCAGACCACCGCCGACCTTCGTCAACAGCAACCTCCTGCGTCGCAAGAAAAGGAGCTCCGGGTTAGCCCGGAGCGCCTGTGCGACGCAGATGAACCGCATGCCGTCATGGACGGCAACAAGAGCCGAGGAGGCTCACGGAAGAGTGATGCGGGGTCGGAGTCCGACGTCGCATCCGGAGGAGCGAGCTCGGGAGGCTCAGGGAGCCCTTGCCGAGACCAGGAGATGGCCGCTGCAACAAAAAGAAAGGCACGAAGCAAGCGGCCAAGGTCATTGAACGGCCAGGGGTCGTCCTCTGACGGGGAGCTGGCCTCAGCTCGAAAAATCCCCACCAGTAGGCGGGGAGGAGCCCGAGAGCGAGGCAAAGGGAGGGGGCTCACAGACCGTGAGGCGGCGGAGCGAACGATCGCAAAGGAGGGGGGGACCGATCACGCGGTCGCTTCGGAGCCCTCCAGCGACGAGGCGAGTGAGGCCGGCGGTCCTGAGGCGGACCGCAAGAAGAGGTTTGCGGCGGTCGTGGAGGCCGCGATCCGGGACGTGTCCCTGAAGAAGTTACAAACTTCGAAAAACAGGGCCATAGTCTCGGCAAAGGCCTCCATCATGGCGGCAGCGGAGGAGGCCAACTGCACCGGTCCTTCGGCTGGCGAAGTGGCCGAATTGCGGGCGCAGGTCGCCCGCCTGACGGCGGACACGGAGCGTCTCCAAGAGGAGAACCGGAGGCTCCGAGCAGACCTGGCCATCTTGAAGGTCCCCGACAAAGGGCGGGCGACACCAGAGGCCAGCCAGCCAGCCAGCCAGCCAGCAAGCGAGCCCGTGCCAGTGGAGAGCCAGGTTCTGAACCTGGTTCGGCAGGAACTGGCGGCCTTCCAGGCGCGGTTCACCGCCCTGGAGAGTATGGTCCTGCGCCCGCCCTTAGCTGGTAGGACGGCCCCAGGGCCGAAGGCGGCCTCGTACGCGGCCGCTGCCGCCCCTAAACCCGGGCCGTCCGGCCGGGCCCAGGCGCCGGCCAAACAGGCGTCGGCTGGAGGAGCCGCGGCGCCGGCAAAACCGGCGTCGGCTGGCGGAGCCGCCGCGCCGGCAAAACCGGTGCCTGCCGGCAAACCGGCGAAAAAGAGGAAGGGCAGAGCGGCTGGGGAGGCGAAGGCCCCAGAACCTACGCCTCCCCCAGAGAAATCTCCCACGACCAATGCCGAGTGGCAGGTGGTCGGGGAGAAGAAGAAGGCGGCCAAGGCGGCCAGGAAAAAGGCGCAGAGGAGGCGCCGCAAGGAGCGAGCCGTTGCGGCTAGGCTTCGCTCTCCTAAGACCGCGGCTGTAGTCATTACACTACAGCCAGACGCGGTTAAAAGGGGGATGACCTACCGTGACGTGCTCACCAAGGCGAGAGCGACGGTGGATCTCCAAGAGCTGGGGATCACCGGGGGCCTCCGGCATAGGGTGACCGCCACTGGTGCCCGCATGCTGGAGATCCCCGGTGCTACGAGTGGCCCCACCGCTGACGCCCTAGCTGAGAAGCTAAGGGCGTCCCTCAACGCGGACGAGGCTCGAGTCTCCAGGCCCGTCAAGTGCGCAGACATGCGCATTGTGGGCCTGGATGACTCCATAACGGAGAAGGAGGTGGTAGCCGCCGTCGTCAGGACGGGCGAGTGTCTGGCCGACCAGGTGAAGGCGGGCACCATACGTCCTGACTTCACGGGCATGCGAACCGTAACGGTAAGCTGCCCAGTGACGGCGGCTAGAAAGATAGTGGAGGGCGGAAGGCTCCTGGTGGGCTGGGTGTCCGCGCAGGTCAAACTGCTGGAGCCCAGACCTCTGAGGTGCTATCGATGCCACGTGGGTCACCACGTGAGCGTCCAGTGCACCTCGGAGGACCGCAGCACTCTTTGCTTCCGCTGCGGCAAGCCCGGACATAAGGCCGGCTCGTGCAACGCCGCGCCGCACTGCGCTGCATGTGCGGCTGCTGGCAAGCCGGCCGATCACCGGGCGGGCAGCAAGTCCTGCGCCCCACCCGCCGAAGCTAGGAGGAGAGGCAGGCCCTCCGCCGCCGTCGCCACCACCACCACCGTCGCCGCCTCTGCCACCGCCGCCGCCGCCGCCGCCACCACTGCCGCCGCCGCCGCCGCCGCCGCTGCCGAGGGTCCCTCACAAGGGGCCCGGGAGGGGGCTGAAATGGAGGAGTAATGGCTCCGCCTTTACGCCTCCTCCAGGCGAACATCAACCACTGCGCCTGCGCTCAGGACCTGTTGCTCCAGAGCATGGCGCAGTGGTCGATTAATATCGCCGTGGTCGCAGAGCCGTACTTTGTCCCGCCCAGGGATAACTGGGTGGAGGACCTTAACGGCTCAGTGGCCATAATTTCGTCGGCTGCCGCCGGTACCCCGTCCCTCGAAGGTGTCACGAAGGGACAGGGGTGCGTAGCACCACGGTTCGGAGAGATTGTGGTAGCGGGAGTCTACTTCTCTCCGAGCCGAACTCTCGCCGAGTTCCAGAACTCTTTAACAGAGTTGAGTGTCGTCGTCGCCAGAAGCCATCCTTTCTCCGTGCTAGTGCTCGGGGACTTCAACGCCAAGAATGTGGCCTGGGGTTCCCGTTGCACGGATGTGCGGGGCAGGATGGTGGAGGACTGGGCTCTGGAAACAGGCCTGGTCGCCGTGAATCGGGGTTCTGTCCCTACGTGTGTGCGGATGCGGGGCGAGTCGGTAGTGGACATCACGTTCGCCAGCCCCGCTCTGTCACAGCGTGTCATTGACTGGCGCGTCATGGAGGAGGTGGAGACCTACTCCGACCATCGGTATATCCGATTTGATGTCTCCACCCAGACCTCTAGCGCGCTGGTCCGACAGGCCCCGAGTGGTCCGCGTTGGGCGCTGAAGCAGCTGGACCGGGAGCTCCTCCTGGAAGCCTCGATCGTGCAGGCCTGGGTGTCTTCACCGGACAGGCCTGCTGATATCGACGATGAGGCGGAGTGGTTCCGGGAGGCCATGTCCGAGATATGTGACGTGGCAATGCCCCGAGTCCGGCCAGGATGCGCCCGACGCCGGGTGTACTGGTGGTCACAGGAGGTGGAGGCGTTGCGCAAGGCGTGCGTCGACGCGCGACACCGGTACACCAGGCACCGCAGGCTCCGCATCCGCCCTCCGGATACGGAAGCCACAGAGGCGGAGCTGTACGAGGGGTACAGAGCGGCGAAGACCGCCCTCCGAGAGGCTGTCCAGCGGGCCAAGGATGCGGCCCGCGAGGAGATGCTGGAGACTCTGAACAGAGATCCATGGGGGCGCCCTTACAAAATGGTGCGGAATAAACTCCACACCTGGGCCCCCCCGCTGACTCAGAGTCTCCGCCCACAGCTGGTGGAGGAGGTGGTGAGCGCTCTGTTCCCTTCGCGGGGGGAGCATACTCCCCCGCCTATGGCTCCGCCACTGGCGGTGCCCGAAGCGGACCACGCGGACGACGACGACGACACCCCTGAAGTGACCGGGGTAGATCTGAGAGCGGCGGTTGGCAGGCTGAAGGCCAAAAACACCGCCCCAGGACCCGACGGCTTGCCGGGTAAAGCCTGGGTCCTGGCCTCGACGGCTCTCGGGCCTCGACTGGAGGCGCTCTTAAGCGCATGCATGGAGAGAGGCCAGTTTCCGCTCCGTTGGAAGACGGGGAAGCTGGTCCTCATTCAGAAGCCAGGGCGCCCTGCGGACTCTCCGTCCGCATACCGGCCCATAGTGCTGCTCGACGAGGTCGGCAAGCTCTTCGAGAGAGTAATTGCGGGCCGCCTCGTCGGGCACCTGGTGGGGACTGGGCCGGATCTTGCGGATTGCCAGTTTGGCTTCCGCAAGGGGCGCTCTACGGTGGACGCCATCATGCGCGTGAGAGCCCTCACGACGGGGGACGCGGTGTCACGGGGTGGGGTGGTCGTGGCGGTGTCACTCGACATCGCCAACGCGTTCAACACCCTGCCCTGGAGCTGCATTGGGGAGGCACTCCGGTATCACCGGGTGCCGACCTACCTCCGTCGAGTAGTCGGGGCGTATCTGACGGATAGAGCCGTCATCTACCCCGGTCGCGACGGGAACTGGAACCGGCGAGAGATGTCGTGCGGTGTCCCACAGGGATCGGTTCTGGGGCCGCTCCTGTGGGACATCGGTTACGACTGGGTGCTGCGGGCCGACCTCCCTGAAGGCGTCAGCGTAGTTTGCTACGCTGACGACACGCTGGTCCTGGCGCAGGGGAGGTCGCATCAGGCGGCGGCCGACGCGATGACACGCGGGGTTGCGATAGTCGTGGAAAGGATCCGGCGGTTGGGTCTCGAGGTGGCATTGCACAAGTCCGAGGCCATGTCCTTTCATGGGCCTCGGTACGGGCCACCTCCAGGATCCCAACTAGTGGTAGGAGGGGTTCACATCGGCGTCGAGACCACGATGAGGTACCTGGGTCTCGTCCTCGACAGCCGATGGAACTTCGTCGAGCACTTCCGACGTTTGGCCCCCAAACTGGAACGGGCCGGGGCCGCCCTAAAGCGGCTCTTGCCCAACCTGAGGGGGCCAAACGCCTCCTGCCGGAGGCTTTACGCGGGGGTCGTGCGGTCCATGGCCCTATATGGGGCCCCGGTATGGGCGCGTTCACTGCGGCTGCGAGCCGCACACTACCTGAACGCGCCCCAAAAGGTGGTAGCCATAAGGCTAATCCGGGGCTACCGCACGATCTCGGGCGAGGCAGCAAGCCTCCTTGCCGGACTGCCGCCATGGGATCTGGAGGCGATAGTGCTCGCGCGCCTGTATGATTGGCGCGCGGAGGCACTACGCCGGGGGTTAACTCCGCATCCGCGGCAAACCGCGGCGGAGCGGACGAACCTCCGGCGCGATCTCATGGCGGCATGGAAGGAGCGACTATCGCAACCCAGCGCAGGGCACGCCACGATAGCGGCGGTAAGACCCCTCTTTGAGGAGTGGCTAGAGAGACGTCACGGCGTTCTCACCTACCGCCTGACGCAGGTCCTCTCCGGACACGGATGTTTCGGGAGGTTCCTGCACATAATCAGGCGGGAGGAGACGCCCGGGTGTCACCACTGTCAGGATCGCCCAGAGGACACGGTGGAGCACACGGTGGAGGTCTGCCCTGCTTGGGCAGAGCACCGCCGTGCCCTCGTAGAGGCGATCGGCAGCGGCGGCGACCTCTCGCGTCCGGCCCTGGTTCAAGCCATGGTCCGGGGCGAGAGGGAGTGGGAGGCAGTCACCTCCTTCTGCGAAGCAGTCATGCTAGCGAAGGAGGTGGCGGGGTGGGCGAGAGAACGCGCCTTGCGCACCTCACGCCTCAGCCGCCGCGGGAGACGCTCCGGGCGTCGGGAGCCGCGTGACGACTCCCGGCCACCGTAGGCGCGGGCCTGCGGGCGGTGAGTAATGGGTAACTCACCGTCCGATCAGGACCAGGCCCGTGCCGGACGGCGTGTTGTGTTCCACGCGCGCCTCAAAGAGATGTCAGCATGAGTGACGGGGCCCCATAGGGCCGTAGCCTGCCAGGGTAGCGGGATTGTCCGAAAGGGTTACCGCTGCCCTGGAACATAAAGGGCTAAGGAAGGAACACGGGTGGGTTTTAGTCAGTAAGAGTCTGACACTCCCTCCTGCTCCACCCAGAGCGGGAGGAGTCATTTGATGATTTCCCATCCTCAAAAAAAAAAAAAAAAAAAAGGCACTACATAATTATGAGCACGCGCGTGTGTAACTTTTATTAACAAAGTTGTATGAGCCATTAAAAATAATAAATAAATACTTCATTCCAGTCCACATGCAAGTCTGGAACAAAGTTTCTTTCCGTTCCACGCTAGTAATAATCTTTTAGTTCTATCTAGCCATTAATACTCCTACGTGAGAACTAAGCTACGAGTATTGTAATAAATGGTATATTTTACCTTTCTACGTCACGTTACAGTATAAATGGTTGAAATAAGAGCACCAGGCAGAGCTGATGTCATGACGTCATTAAAGGCGATACAAATTTATACATTGGATAGACTTCTAATCTATACAAATAAATAAAATTGCATTAAGAGCTGATTTTTCAATCGGCAGATAATTTTATTCGTGGAATAAAATTGACGTTTGACAGATTTTGTATGGAACAACTGTCGAATACTCAAAATTATTCCTCAGATTTAAATAAACATAAAATTATCAAGCGTTAGAAAAATCAGCCCTAATTAAACTAATAACCTTTTCAAATAAAAATATAATATCCTAACGACCTAACCTAACTAAAATATGGTGTCGAAAAATTCCTTCGCACTGCTGTCGACTGGTAATGTACAGTCTGCAAAGGAGTTAAGTAACCAGTTTTGTAGTGTTTTGTAGTGTGCGTGACACTACAAAACTATATCGCTACTGTACGTACTGCTCACAATGTCAGCCACGCACACATCGCATTCGTAGAGTGTGAGCTAACGTCTTATAAATGATAGTATAACATAATTTCGCATCTAAGTTTAAAGCGTTCGTAGCCCAGCGCAAAATCCATATACTTCTGAATCCAACGGCGTGAGTTCGAATCTCGGAAATGGTGAATCTTTTGTGATTTAAAATTTTAAGCTAATAATATTTTTTTTTGTTAAGGAATGGTTTTATTTATTTAAAATAGCTTAAATAAGTAAAACCATTTTCAATAAAAATCTTTATTTAAAAAATAAAAGAACATCACAAGTTCGGTCATAACTTTATTTCTTATTAAGACTCACTTACATCATCATCATTAAAACAAAAAAAAAATAAAAAGTATGATCATTGTCAACAAAATTGGAAGCGAGTTTACCGCATTCCTAAGATAAGGCGGTGGCGCAAGTTAAAAGATGTTGCTGTTTTGGACAAAAATAAACACAACACAATTAATATAGTGTTTCGTCGTTGTAAATAAAAGTAAATATTTCTTTTTAAATATGTTGAGTGAAGTCAATTCTTTTGCATTCTTTGGAAGTTTATACAATTATATAATAAACAATGGGCGGAGTGAACAAACATGTCACATAGATGAAAAATATAATCCTGATCCAGTAACAATAACATCACTCACACTCCAGTACCGCCGACTTATTTTACTATGGCTAAATATGCTGTGAAAGTATTGAAGATGTAATAGTATTAAGTATTTCGTTTATTCAGTTATCAACCATCCGGTATCGGGAACAGTATTACCAACACAGTTTCTAGGATAATTATAGATTTAAATATGTTAAAATGACTGAAATTTTAAGGTTATAAATGTTACGATAAGTCGGCGATGATTTTCAATATTACACTTTCTCAAGATGATCCGTAATTAATAATATTAGTGGATATTTTATATAGTAATAATTATTGTTATTATTACAATAATTATTCATTTTTGTCGTTATTTTAATAATGCCGGTCTGCAACATGCCAAACCGTCCGCTCGCAGGTGGTTCCGTACAGTTTGCTTAGTGATGTTGTATGCTGCTGCTGTTATACTGGTCTTAGCAAATGGATCAGATGTATGAGTGGCAACAATCTCACGGTGCCGAGGCGAAGCATTTGTGTAAGCTAATGGTTTCGGTCTAGACTGGCGACGGTTTATTTCACCTGTGTCAGCGTGACGATGCAACCACAGTCGAACGGTTTTTCTCTACAAAAAAGGGAAAATATTAGCATTAATAATTAAAAAATAAAAATGACACAATATAAATACAATGCGGAGAATATTTTTTTTATATATTATTTATATAAACACAATTCATATACTTATATACATATAGGTATATATAGTTTATACAAATTATGTAATACATATATAAAAAAATGTAATATTTATATAATATGATTATTATAACACTTATTATTTACTTTATTTGCACATATAATGTTTTTTACTTTTTTCTAATAAGTATTAATCAATATGTATACATTATTTAGAGTTGTTATTTTATTATTATCTCCTAATCATTTACAAACATTATTCATTATATTTTTGAATATTTCATTTAAAAATACAGATAAAAAACTATTATCATAATACTGTGTAAAAGATAATGGTAATTATTAAATATCGATACCTATAGTGAGTGGCTTTGCAGTTAATAAATAAATACTCTGGTGTTATTTCATATTATTTTCAACTATTCATATCCACAGAAAATCTCATTGGAATTACTGGGTCACGGTGACATAATAAATTAATACATTATTATTAATAATAATTTTACTCACCGATATCATTATGCGCCTTGCGATTTCACTAACAGAAATATTCTGCTCAGACAAAACAATAATCTGAGCTTTTTGGAATATTGTCAAATGATGCATGGTTATTTCAAAGTCAAAGTCAAAGATCTTTATTGTGTATTTATATTCATTGTATTTATATTCAATTTATCACAATAACAAACTTCGTAAAAGTGCAAAAGATGGAGTATTAGAGGTGTGTAGTTGCTAATGCAGACTGACTCATACACAAGTTCACAATTAAAGGCAGGAATATAGTTTTAAAGCAGGTAGTTAGCTTCTAAACCGGCAAATAATTTTAAGTAATCGAGAAACTTGTGGTAGTTTCTCAAACCGGTCAGAATATCACTTTATTCAGTTAGTATATTAACTCTAAATTACAAAATCTCAAAAATAATATTGTAGTAAACTCGCGACTCGAACTCAAATCATTTACCACTGCAGGTTGAATGCTTACCTGTTGCGCCACGAGAGCAATTATCCTATATTGCCAAATAATGTTGTACTATCATTTAGAAAACGTTAGCTCACTTACTCAACGAATGCGATGTGTGCGTGGCGTGGTTGTAAGCAGTACGTACAGTAGCGATATAGTTTTGTAGTGTGCGTGATTGGTTACTTAACTCCTTTGCTTTGTGTACTCAAGAGACTGGCGGCTTTGCCACGTTTTATGGCAATACTAAGCCTCTGGCCAAGGTAAAAGCCAGCCCTTGGGTCACGGGATGTGCCAACCAGTTACATTTTCTGTCAATATAATATCATTATATTAACAAAATAAGTTACTGACAAAAATGTCAGAAAAAATGGACCAATATTAATAATAATAATGCTTTATTGAAAACAAAATAAGCACACAGTTACATAAGCGCACTGCCTCCTGAACTAGGTTGTAAGCTTGTATCTCAGGAGAAATTTCCCTTCCAGTTTACATAATTACTAGATTCTTACAGCGTTCTCAAGTTTTGTTTTCATCATAAAGTAGCATTCCAAGATGCTACTGCACTGAAATGTCTCCGCCTACCTACGACTGAAGATAATGTTTTAAAATCTTGAGACTCCCCGACATACGATACGAGACCTAGCTCTTCGCCTAGAAAATATAATAAACTATTATAGAGAGATTCAATACTGACATTTACGTTAAAATTTATAGTCTCTCAGACCAAACTTTTACTTATATTTTCCTTAGAAAACTTACATAAAAACAAAAATATAGGTACTCTAAACATTGGTAGGGCTCTTCCAAAAATTGTTCTTGAGTTTTTTTTATTAAACCTAAGAAATATAATATTCTTTCAAAATCGCAAGACGCAACGAGATCTCGCATCGTATGTCAGGCATATGATACGAGATCTAGCTTTTCACATCTATATCTTCTATACATAATAATAAATAGTAACGAAGACTTTTTGTCCGTTTGGCGCAAAAATGGCAGAATGGACGTAAGACGCGGGCAAAAGTTAGTAGAAAATAAACTACCTGCTACTACTACTACTGAGCCTGACATTTACTTTAAAATTTATCATCTCTCAGAGCAAACTTTATCATCTCTCTGATCCAACTTTATATTTGCCTTAGAAGGAAACCTAGATAAAATATAACTATACCTACCTATTTATTAGACTGCATTGTGGAAGGTCCCTGCTATTTATTCAGCTGCATCCGGTTAGACTGGAAGCCGACCCCAACATAGTTGTGAAAAGGCTAGGCAGATGATGATTGTGGAAGGTCCCTATTTTTGTTTTTTCTTTTACATTTTCCGCTTATAACGTTATCCAGTAAAGCTGCGGGCAAGAAACCAGCGGCGAGGAGCGGTGGTCAAGCTTCAAAATAGGATACTTAGCGACAAGACCGACCATTGTGTCACCCATTGTAAAATTTTCTAGAGTGAACAAAATAAAGAGTATTTTAGTCTATTCAACTATACTGGATTTAATTAGATTTTTGCAACCTAGAAAAATATTAAGCCACAAAAAAAAATTGCAAAGTTGTATGCATTTTAAAGTCTACGATAGGCAAAGACAGCACTACTACTACTAATTGTATTTATCTTTACAGGAACGCTCTCTAGTACTATCTTTAAACATGTGTTAATTCGTGTATATTTTTTATGTAGTCAAATACCCCATTTTTCCGTCGCCACCCCGCTCGCCCACCGTTCCTCGCTGCTTGTTTCGAGCCCGCAAGCTTAGACTAAGCCCTTTGTTATAAAAAGGAAATGTATGAGAATTTGGACCCGAATGAATAACATCACGTAACCGATTTGTTACGCTGTTACCATCCCTATTTATCCCAAGTTTTGCCATTTATCTACTTATCCGATACAAATACAATACGTTTATTTATATATCCAAATATATATTAAAATATACAGTTGCAATGGACACAGTTTGTTTAAAAACTTTGGTTGTTTTTTATGTGAATGGGTCTTAAGTTTGTTTGCGAAAATGTAAAATATCTTAGTTCTTCTCTCCGCACTTTCTTCAAATAAAAATCTTCTTCATATCATTATCGCCATTCTTGCCTCCAATGGACGCTTTCAATGCTGTTTGTAAAGGTTTACACCATAGAGTACTCAAAAATGTGATGATATATAGTTTATGCTGACAGTTAAATCAAAACTATGTAATCTTAAAAATTAAATAAATTTCTTTGTTAAATGTAGGTATCTAAATGTATAATTTGTAAAGTATTCCCGTGACTGAGGCGGACATCTATAAACTTTACTTCTACCACGTTACTACTGTCAAACTGTAAGTGCAAGATAGAGACGAGAATATGTCTAAGACTAAAATCTCGGCCTGAGTGATTGACTGAATGAATGACAAATCCCATTGCTGAAGGCAATAACGGATGTTCATGACGTAGACATTACTTAGAATCTGCAACCACATAGCAGAGTCGGAAAAACCACGAAAGAAGCAGAGTTAGCATCATAATCAAATATCAAAATCGTAGTCAATTGTCTGAACAAAATAGAAATTGTGTACCTCTCTAATCTCTAAATACTCGTATGTATACTTGCAATAATACTAAATATTTATGAGATCATAATAGTACTAGGTTTATAAAAACCAAATTTTGTATACTGTTTTCATAAGTAGCAATTCCATTGTGTTTGAAATCCACAGATGTTGGCAAAATTGATTGAAAATATGTAAAACGCGAAGCTACGTGAAGAGAATATGTGAATATGCCCAGTTAGGGGTAGCAACTCATGATTCCTTTGAATAGAACCCATGATGAGTTAGCAGAAATATAATCATTTTTAACATTTAAAAATATAACTTTACTGAAATTAGCATCGGTGAAATTTCAACGCATTTTTACCACACATATCAGGGCCATGTCCCGGACGTGACAAGGCCGTGGCACACAGAAGGCAGGCACTGAAGCTCCGTCGCCGTCCCGGACACGGAAGTACGTGAACCAGTTCATTTAAAATGTACACACCGATATTTTTTTGAGCCCTTGACGGAGCACAGTCCGTCCACGTCCCAGACACGGCCCTGATATGTGCGAAAAGACCTTTACGCGGTTGGACCTTGAGCTTACCTAGCGTGGAATAAGAGACCTGCATATTAAACTGACTTTCTTCGGCCTACCGTATTTAACTACGCATGTATCTTAAATATAACGCAATAAGTACAATTCCACGAAAAATATGTCATATTTCTTTTTTTTACAAGTCAAATAATCGTGTACTCTTTCGGCCTCACTGAAAAGGTAGTTCTGCAAAACACGATACTAAATAGAGGTCACTGCATACGTAGCGTATTTTAACCGTCCGGGTCAAAATACGCTACGTATGCAGTGACGAGTAACGGGACGACATGCTTTGGAAAAATCGTTTCATAGAAAAAGTATACGAAATGGCTTACGTCATGGATGCACGGATAGGACGACGATGTGGCACCCAAGGGCTGGGATAAACATCGTCGGTGTCGATGTTTAGTACATCCCGCCCCCACGAGCTACGTCCCGTCCATGGTTCCGCTGCATATATACACAGTTGCACCGGTCGCTCCGGAGAGATTTACTTTTTCTCCACACTAGCACATTAGATTCGCTTCATTGTCACGGTGCGTATACATTAAAAACACGCACCCTAATTACGTAACATACTTTCAATTACAATCTGAATCATATTGAAGGATATTGCTCATTCATTGCTTCGCATGTTTGCAATATTTGTCTGCTCCCGTAAACAACGCAATGAATTTTAGTGAACTGTCAAAATTAAAGCCATTGCTACTGCCCCGCTGTTCGTCTTTTCACAACACCACGTTCCGTCTCCGATCCGTCCACGCCCCAACGCCGTTCAGTACACAGCGACCTTTAATCTCCTTATTGTAACAATTGGATTGTAATGCGATATTAGTATCTTCTACCAGCTACTGCGTAATCCGATTGTCTAGTTAATTCGAAGCTTGCATTTGATGATAAGCGTCTTATATACTCTTATGTTTCGTTGATTCCTCTGAGAGTATTGTCATTGACTGTGATTTCCAATTGAGAGGCAGAATAACATAATTAAACTTAAATATAGATCAATGATATCTTCAAAAAAGTATATTAGTAGATATTAATGGCTTAAAAACTCCCGACACAAACAAAACTTCTAAAAAGTAAAATAATAATATGCATTGGCCCTTTATGTTTAATATAACTTGATCAAAGTACCGCTCTCCGTCGCTCGTCGGCGTCGCTTCGTCTGTTTGGCATTTTCATTAGCTACGATGCTATACAATGCCGCAGACAGACACACAGATGCACACAAACACGTTAAACTAATAACACCCCTCTTTTCCGTCGGGGGTTAAAAAAGGCCAGTCGTAAGTGTCAGATAACACCCAGTTCTCTATATCACTTTCAACCAAAGCAAAAATATATTAACCTGTTTATTCTAAGGCATGTATTTCATCAAATCCCAAATAATTTCCATTTTGCTTCCCTAAAAATATTACTGAACACTAATATAATGATTGTACCTTTTTTGTGAAACTCGAATTATTTATTTAGGGTCCCTAAAATACTAAATAAACAAGTAACTGCAACCAACTTGGATGTAGCGTCCTTGGTCAACAATTTTAACCTAATCTTACCTATTTGACTGGGGTACCCTAGCTTAGTTACTGCGACCAACTAAGAAAAAGTCAGAAAGTTAAAAAGACGCTCAATTATTAAAAAAAAGGTGTTTATCATTAAATAATAATCAATCAGTATTTAGAGGATACGTTAAATATTTCTCCTTATTTTAAAAAGTAAATGAAAAGAAAGGATAAACACTAAGTTTTAATGACAATGTTATAAATTAGCCTTTCCCCAACTATGTTGGGGTCGGCTTCCAGTCTAACCAGATGCAGCAGAGTGCTAGTATTTTACATGGAGCGACTGCCTATCTAACCTCCACAGCCCAGTTACTAGGTAATACGAACCCCTTCGTAAGACTGGTTGTCAGACTTTCGAGCTTCTGTTGACCCGTAACGACTGTCAAAGATCCACGAATGACAGCCGGGACCAAGGGCTTTACTTGCTTTCCGAGGCACGGAAGGGTCTCGGTATGTAAAGATGGTCACCCATCCACGGACCAACCGCGGCAAGCGTAGCTTAACCTGATCGATCGACCCGTGCGGCTGTTTTTACTTAGCTACAAGCCCGTGTTATAAATTATGATAACACGAATATAGCATACATACGCTTTGTTTATAGAGGAATAATATTACAGGTAGGTACCACTTCAAGCCCAAGTACCCGAAATGGTCTTCAATTATTAGCCTCCCGAGATAGAAAGATAAAGTTCCAATATAAAGACATTATTCCCTAAAATTCCCACGCACACAGAAATCGTAAAATCTGTCCTGTCTAGAAACTAGTTTTATTCGTTGGGTAAAAGAACCAATTATTTCACGCAAGCTTTTCGTTGAATAAACCTTTATTATAATGCCAAATATTTCTGTGTATTGGAGTTTAATGTTCTAAAAATAAAATGAGAAGGGTTTCATACAAACAGAATAATTTGCACATACGGTGGGTGTGTGCAAATTATTCCTTTTGTATTAAATTTCTTGTCTACCTTTTTGTGAGATAGATCTTTCACTCTAGACAGAGAATTAAAAATAGGTACATACCTAAATTGTTTATTCTCTTTCTCTCTCTCTTCAAAGCGTGTTGAATCGTGTCCATCCAATGCTGAGTGTTGGTCTCCTCCAATGCAGTCCACTTTATCCGCGAGGTAATTGTAACACAAATAGTCCAAAGAAGAATCAGTTGATCCATAGATTTATGTTTGCATAACTCGACATAATGTTTCAACTGATTTTTTTTTTTCATGATTTCATGGTTGGTCCCGTAGTAAAAGTTGTTCATAATGATGAGTACAATGACCCCTTTTAAGGATTAAAACGATCAAAATTTAACGGTGTATAAGTATAGATATCCTTTTTATAGCCATAATCACAACCCTATAGGTAGGTAAGTACCTATATCTTCGTTTAATATCCGCATTGTGTATTTGTTTCTATATTCTTTCCTCTGCATTTTATAAGACGTCACGTATGACATGTCCGAGCCGTTTCGAAAGTTCAAATGCTTTTATGTCTCATACTGGCTTCTACGAAAGAATGAGCACAGTTTCACAAAGGCGTAAAGGTGCTTGCTTCTATAATGGATTTACGTTATTGGGAAAATTGTGTGGGGCTATATCCTAACTAATATTATAAACGCGAAAGTAAGTTTGTTTGTTATTTTTCACGACTAAACCACTGAACCGATCATCCTGAAATTTTTCATATACGTTGTCAGGTGTAGAAACGGACATGGTGCCTTTCATCCCGAAAAAAAGTGCGGTTCCCGAGGAAAACAACAATAACGTTATTATGATAATGGATAGCGCCACGTGTCTTTCGAATCATGATTGAATTATATTAGAAACTTTAGAGTTTCAAAATCAAAATTACCGCGAGCGAAACCGCGGGCAACTGTGATTATATGAAGTGAAATAGGAATGAAGTGGGGATAATATTTCATTAAGATAGACAAATTCCTAATCCATTTCTTTATAGGTATGAAAAATTTATCTGCTCAACAACGTAAATAACGCAATGTATTGTCAAAATGAAATGCAATGAAATCGATTGCCATTGTATGAGTGTTAATTCCCGTTGATTAGTCGTTCCGTTGATTACGTTAACTTTTAGTATAGTATCAATATAATAACTTATTAATATAATATAGTGTAGTGTCAATAACTTCTTTTAAATACATTTCAAGAGTTTTCAAGGTAAGTTGATATTTATAGACGTTTGAACTTTAGAAGTATTCTTTGATAAATACCTCTTCAATTGCACGTGGGTGGCGTGCAATTGAAGAGGTATCACTTATTTAGCAGGCCTCATCTGGATGGTCCATTTATATTTAAATTTGACTAAAACCCTTACGGAGCAAAATGCGATATTTTGCCAAATTTTCTGTTTAAACGTTAACTCACTAGAGAAATCCGGTAATTAATGCTAAGTGCCTTAGTTATAAAGGCGAGAGGCCTTTGTGGTACAATTTCGCATCAAGCCTTTCATTTGCATTTAATGAACGATTTCAGCGTTACAGAGAATTTCCATTGTATTAATATATTCTATTTCTAAAATAATTATTGAGTTGAGTTCCAAGCTTTAATAATTATGCTTGTGAAAACAAAGAATTCCTAATTCAAAATATATTATTACACATATTCCTACATGAGCGCTTATGAAGCTAGTTGCACGGTTCTAATCGGCTTCAAGAAAATCAAGGTAGTAAAATACGTGAATGTCGTAACATACAAATCAGCTGCTAAATTCTTAATGGCGATCATTGGTCGGTCAATGGTCTCGTAATAGAATTGTGTCATAATGACATTATCGTATTGTCATAATTATAAAACCCGTTAGTAGAAATGATTTTCAAAAACTACCACTACTTTATTTATGCCAGATTTCATTTATATATATTTTTACATATTATTTATTAGTGTTTTATACAAGTCAAGTGTTTTATGTAAGTCAGTCTTCATTAATCATTATGTACGAGTTTACCATTCTATGCCATTTCTTTCAATGGAGTGTCAGTGGTTGACCACTGGAAAGTCATAATGACGTCATTATATTACTTAGTAGATTACCAAACTTGTCAAAATCAATCATAATTATGAAATCAATGATAGACCATTCTGACACTATTGTAATAGCAGACTTGGGGCCCAGGAGTCAAACCTAGTAGAAATATGGTTCTGGGTTATAACCATGTTTCATTGTACGATACTGTGTAATAAACTTCCAATAAACCCTTCCAAGAAACTTTATTACTACTTAGGGCTGATTGTTCACACGCTAGATAATTTTATCGGACGAATAATTTTGAATTTTTGACAATTCTTCCATACAAAATCTGTCCGACGTCAATTATCTGTCGATTGAGAAATCAGCCCTTAGTTAACAAACTAATAGTTCATTTGAAACTGCAAACTAAGATAAGCGTTTATAAGGCCTTAGTTCTAGGGCACGCCACGATAGCGGCGGTAAGACCCCTCTTTGAGGAGTGGCTAGAGAGACGTCACGGCGTTCTCACCTACCGCCTGACGCAGGTCCTCTCCGGACACGGATGTTTCGGGAGGTTCCTGCACATAATCAGGCGGGAGGAGACGCCCGGGTGTCACCACTGTCAGGATCGCCCAGAGGACACGGTGGAGCACACGGTGGAGGTCTGCCCTGCTTGGGCAGAGCAACGCCGTGCCCTCGTAGAGGCGATCGGCAGCGGCGGCGACCTCTCGCGTCCGGCCCTGGTTCAAGCCATGGTCCGGGGCGAGAGGGAGTGGGAGGCAGTCACCTCCTTCTGCGAAGCAGTCATGCTAGCGAAGGAGGTGGCGGGGTGGGCGAGAGAACGCGCCTTGCGCACCTCACGCCTCAGCCGCCGCGGGAGACGCTCCGGGCGTCGGGAGCCGCGTGACGACTCCCGGCCACCGTAGGCGCGGGCCTGCGGGCGGTGAGTAATGGGTAACTCACCGTCCGATCAGGACCAGGCCCGTGCCGGACGGCGTGTATGTGTTCCACGCGCGCCTCAAAGAGATGTCAGCATGAGTGACGGGGCCCCATAGGGCCGAAGCCTGCCAGGGTAGCGGGATTGTCCGAAAGGGTTACCGCTGCCCTGGAACATAAAGGGCTAAGGAAGGAACACGGGTGGGTTTTAGTCAGTAAGAGTCTGACACTCCCTTCTGCTCCACCCAGAGCGGGAGGGGTCATTTGATGATTTCCCATCCTCAAAAAAAGGCCTTAGTTCTGCCAATACTCACCTACGCCGCAGAAACCTGGTGTCTCTATAGAGGTGATATTAAAAGACTTGACACTTTTCACCTGCAGTGTCTTCGATGTATCCTCCGAATAAAATGGCAGGATCGTGTGCACTGGAATGATGGGCATGGAGGCGATTTTGATAAGGATCCAACTGAGATGGTGTGGTCATGTGCAGCGAAGGATACCAGTAGACTACCTAAAACCGCTTTCTACTCGGAGCTCGCCCAAGGAAAACGTGCACAGGGCGGGCAATACCTGCGCTAAAAAGATGTCCTCAAACGTCACCTTACGACCTGTGGCATTCCCGTTGATCGGTGGCAGGAGCTTGCTCGAAACCGAGAGAGGTGGCACACTTCAATCCACAAAGCAACTGAATGCTTTGAAACAAATCGTCTTGTAGCCTAGAAAATAAGCGCCAATTACGCAAAAGCCGCCCAAAGCCTTCCTATGCACACACAACCAACGATGCTGATCAGCTCTTCTGTATTCGGTGTGACCAGGTTTTCGAGACCAAATTTGGTTTTGCTAGTCATCAGAGACCTCACGAAAGGAAAGAGAAGTAGTCGGGGTCGTTGTCGCCGGATATGGTGAAGAGGATTATATAACGTATGATCGATTTGCACCCTTTTCTCGGAAACTGATTCAATATTGCATGCTCGTGGGCCACAAAAGGGATGAATAAAAGGCAATTGCATGCGGCTGAAATGAGAATGCTGAGAGGGATGTGTGGTGTTACACGAACGGATAGAATAAGAAATGAGTATATAAGAGGAAGTCTGAAAGTGGCACCGGTAACTGAAAAGCTGTGTGGAAATCGGTTGTCTAGTATGGCATGTGTTACGGAGAAATGAGGAAAATGTCGTGAGGAAAGTTTTGAGTATGAATGTCGATGGCTATAACAGTAGGGGAAGACCAAAGAAATGATGGATGGACTGTGTGAATGATGATATGGTTAGGAAGGGGGTGACTGTCGAGATGGCGGCTAATAGAAGAGTATGGAAGCAAAAGACATGTAGTGCGGACCCCAAATAAATTGGAATAAGGGCGGGAGAATGATGAAAATCATGATGCTCGTGTAGCTGAGAATAATATTACATAACATAATTATTTTCACGACTGAATTCCCCGAAGGGTAAGGCAGAGGTGTACCTATAGAACAACCTCGTTTCGCCAGCTATGTTTAAGTATCATGTAACAGGGGAGAACTTTTTGCCATCAACCGGATAGAAATTAAGACTCTGGGCTGCTACTGAGAAATTCCAGCCTGAAAAACCCAATAACACTTTGCCCGACCCGGGAATCGAACCCAGGACGTCGTGCCTGGCAGTAGCGCTTGCGACCACTGGACTAACGCGGAAGTAAAATAAATTGTAAAAATGAACTGAAAAGTAAAACTGACTTGACTTGAAAACGATACTGACTTATTTCAAAAGACATTGATGTCTTTTGAGTCAATATCGTTTTATACAACGCGACGTAGCAATGCTCCCCCGAGCCATTTGGGAGTTTTTTCTGTTGAAAGCGATGTGAACAATTTTTTCTATGCCCTTTGATTATTTCCGCTCCTTTTTATACAGGGTGGCAGGGACATCAATGCCCTCCCCGGTAGGTTCCCGCATTGTCGAGGCGGGGGGGCTCAGTAGCCGTGGCTTCGTCAGCTACGGTGAAACCAAGAGGAACCTGAGGAGGGGCCGCTCGTCAGGCCTTTTGCCAGTAAGCCGACGACGTAGCGGCCAACAAGTAGGTTGCGGTGCCGCTTGGGTGACATTGCAACTGAGGCGGGCCGCGATGTCGTATGGGAGGCATCACGGCTGAGGGTTGGAGGCCGCGGCGGAAGAGGAGTGCCGCTGTATCCTCTGCGGCCGACATGCGCGGGGCCAATGACCTGACCCGTCGCAGGGGGACCAATGGTGCCCAGACACGGGGTCGTCTGGCGCCCATGTGCTAGTTGGGACCCTGGGGTGTTCACGGCGTGCTATGTGTTCTGGTGCGCCGGTGATGGGGAGTACTCCCCAGAAGAGGGTCCAGAGACGGACACAGCCGCGGCGGGTTCACGGATGAGTGCTAACGCGTGCCCGTGTTCCCGCTGTAAGCGGGAGAGGAGGACACCGTGGAGTTTTAGTGGGTTAGAGTCCCACATAACTGCACCATCTCCCCGTGGTAGTGGAGAATGCATGGGCATTTCTTCAAGATAAAAAAGGGACATCGACGCGCAACCTGTTACCATGGATTCAGCACATGATTCTAAACACCCTTTTTTTTTTTGTGAATGGGAAATCATCAAATGACTCCTCCCGCTCTGGGTGGAGCAGGAGGGAGTGTCAGACTCTTACTGACTAAAACCCACCCGTGTTCCTTCCTTAGCCCTTTATGTTCCAGGGCAGCGGTAACCCTTTCGGACAATCCCGCTACCCTGGCAGGCTTCGGCCCTATCGGGTCCCGTCGACACACCCTCACGTCGATAGATATCGTCGGTTATTAAAAAAAAAAATTTGCTGTTCTATACATTTTGACCGCGTAGGTATTGCATTTTCCTATGAAACAGCAGATTTTTTTTTGTTAACCGACAGAAAATTTCTACAATAGGGGGACTAAAATTATGTGCTTAATTCATGGTTACAGGTTGCGCGTCGATGTCCCTGCCACCCTGTATACTTGTACTATTATTATTATTTTAAGCCTATTAGCTTTTAAACTATGTAAATACACGAACACTAGCTTCTGTCCGCGACTTCGTCCGCGTAAAATTTCCGGTTCCCCCACCGCGTCGTATCGCATCGCCTGCCAGCGTTATTACTTCGTTTACGCTTAGCATTCTTTCTGACTTGTTTTCTTTTTGCTCGGCTTGTAAGAATCATAGCGTGATGTTAAATAGCCTATAAGCCTTCCTCAAAATTTGGCCTATCTAATGCAAAAATATTTTTTCAAATCCAACTGGTAGTTCCAGGGATTACTCCCTACATACAAACAAATTTATTTTTATTAAATTTATTTAATAAAAATATTTTTTTTTAATTTATTTATTTATTTATTTATTTATTTTTTATTTTTTTTTTATTATTTTTTTTTATTAATTTTTTTTTTATTTTTTTTTTTTATTTTTTTTTTTATTTTTTTTTTTTTAATTTTTTTTTTTTTTTTTTTTATTTTATTTTTTTTTTTATTATTATGTACTCGTATTATAGAAGTATAGGTAGTATAATTATTATAGATTCAGTAATAACAACAAAAATATAATTATTTCAGTAGCGCTACACTTTCATACGGTCAAGAAAATTAATTGATTATCAAATTGACATACTACGGCAATTTGCCGTGTATTCTGTTCATACAATTGTCAAAGAATGACTGTTGTGATTGACGGAGAGTTTAAGTCAGTGATAAAAGTATTTGATAAAAAAATAATTTCCGTAACTCAATTTTAGCTTTAGGTACTATCGAAATCTACCTAAACAAGAAACTCTACAGTCACTTTCAGAGCACTGAAATTTCTTGAAAATAAACTGTTGAGCTCTTTTACATTATTACCATTGCAGAGAAAGTCAGGAGTCGTGAACCTGTTGCTTCAATTCTTTAGTCTAATGGTCGCTCTCAAAACGAAATATTTCAAGTAAAGAGAATATAATTTCCTAATACCTACATTTAGTACTGGAAAATTTTATTTGTAAATGAGGTTGGAATCGAGAATAAAAAAGACATGACTCAAATATTCCAGCATTAACGACATCATCCGTCGGGCTCTTGTTTCCGCCGGGGTGCCAGCTGTTTTAGAACCCAATGGCTTGGCATGCGACGATGGAAAGAGGCCCGTTGGAATGACCATAATGCTTTGGAAGTTGGGTAGGCCTTTGGTGTGGGATGCAACCTGTGTTGACACCCTCGCGATATCCCATCTTCCTAGCACGGTGAGCTATGCTGGGGCGGCTGCTGCAGTAGCAGAAAATATAACAACCTTATTGGAAGCTATATGTTTGAGACGTTTGGGGTTGAAACACTAGGAGCTTGGGGTCCGAGTGCTCATCGAATTTTTTGGGATATCGCCAAGCGGTTGGTTGACTCTTCACGTGACCAGAAGGCTGGCCTATTTTTAGCCCAAAGAATTAGCATTGTCATCCAACGTGGTAATGCTGCCAGCCTATTGGGCACTTATCCCATTGGCAGTGATGCGGACGAATTGTTTGATGCCCAATGAGCTCCTGCCTTTTTCCATTATTTATTTCAATTAAATTTGGCAAACTTGAGGGACAGGGTTTCGTTCCAAAATAATTACAAAATTGTCAGAGAATATTTTGCTTTGATTAGTAACATTAAAACTAAGTAGGATTATCCACAGAACAGATAAAAGAGGATTATCAATACTCCATTGATTTAGGTAATCAACGAAAGGTTAATAAATTGTAAAAAGGGTTTTAAACAGATGACACATTCTTGTTTAAAAATGTTTCATCCAAATTACATTTATTTTAGATTTTTACCACAGTTTTCGTCTTTTATTCATCATTTATCATTTCAGCCGAAAGACGTCCACTGCTGGACATAGGCTTCCCCCAAGCACCTCCACTTCGACCGGTTCCGTGCTTCTCGCATCCAACGGCTGTAAAAATTTATTTATTAATAACCAACTTATATTAACAGTTTGCACCACACATACAATTTATTAGTCAATATTAGTAAAAATGTCATAATTGATTCTTAAACTTTGTAGACGTAACTGCTTGAGTACAATTTTTAGTTAGTTTTATAATAATGATATAATATTTTGTAATGTGTCTATTGCAAAGAGTCCAAAAAGACAGGTTTTCTAAATCTTTAAAACAATAGAATGAATTAGATAACGTTGCTAAATTGAAAAGTACAACTCTGACGTAGCATGACAACTGAAGTGACAGGTATTACGGTTTAGTCGGTTTCTTTCGTTTAGTGTAAATTCACTCAAGACATTGCCGGCTATCTTGTGAACCTTTTGACGTTTCCATTCAAAATGCCTAACTATATTATAAAATAACTTCGTTAAAAGTGTGTTTAAATAGACTTTGGGTGTATTTCTTTGTTTTTCTTTAGTTAACTACCTAAACCAACGGAGTATAGTTTTTGTTTTACAAACTGCCTCGTTGTTCTTCGGGTCGCTAGCACTACTGCTGCAGCAAAGTGTTACTTGTGTTCGGTGGATGGCTATAGACTCACCCTCTATTAAATAAGACTTAAACTTAATTGTCGAAATGTGGGGTTACTAGTAGTGTAGTGTAAGTAAGCCTCTGGCCAACCCATCGGGCAATCAAGGCTGACGTTATGTTTTACAAAATAAAATTGCAGTTTAAAACTTTGTTGACACCTTTCAGATAACTCCGACACCTCGTCTTTGTGATGGCTACCTTCCTACATACCACTTTGGTAACTAGATTTTATCACTCAGTGGATTCCGTAAAATGAAACATGAATATTTTTCGAATACCTACTTAGGGTACCGTACCACCGTAACTACTCTTATTTGAAATATTAAACTAAGTAGCCTGACCTTTTATTTGACTGTACATAAATACGAGCATATGTATCAAATAAACAAAAGAGACTACGTGAGTACTTTATTTCAAAGTGAGTCCTAACACAATTTTAGATAAAAGAAAAAATAGGTATGACTAAGTCATTCTAACTGTCCCGTTACTTAATATTATTTGGGTTGGCCAAATAGAACTGTAATTACGTTGAAAGCTCAATATATAGGTAATTACCTGAGTAGACTTAGCACACAAATTAAATGTCGTTGCATACGTACCATAACGTCTTTTAACCTGGACGGAACGGGACGAGAATTTTCGAAACATCGTTTCATAGAAAATGTATACTAGGGGACTGGAAAAATATCGTCGGTGACGATGTTAAGGACTTGTCGTCTTGCCCGTCCCGCCCCGCGCGCACCACCTCCTGGCCATGGTTTCACTGCGTATACACAGTCGATCCGGTCGCAGTCTAGTCCATCTCTTATTGTTCTCGTGAATTTCGCGTCTTTGGCGGTGCGTATGCATTAAAAACCCGTCCGTGTTTTCAAAACAGCACGTTCTGTCTCCGCCCCATCCACGTCCTAACGTCGACCAGTATGCAGCGTCCTTTACTCTGCAAGCAAAACATTTTGAGCTATGTGTCATTATATACCTAATTAATTAGCAGAGTGTTACTTTGCCTAACTTATAAGAAGTTTTACTTCTATATCTATTCATCTATAAATATAAATACATAAGTATTATAAATTATAGTGGTTTAACGTGGGACCGCTTTGTTCTTCTAAACTACGTAACTGAGTTTGATGCGGTTTTCACCATCACTAAGAGAATTGATTCCGGAAACTTTATGTATAACACATTTACATGAAACTTAAGTAAAAAAAGAAATCTTGATATTTCGTCAAGTCGTGAAACCATGTGAAGTAGGGTCGAATAGTTATTATTAAAAACTTAGCTTACAAAATAGATAATAATAAAAAGTGCGGCTGGGTCATTGTCAAGCTTAGGATTTTTTTTTGCGAAAAAATGAAACACGTGATTTATAAAAATCAAATATATATTATGACTCTTACTTTACATTACAACAAAAGTGAGTATCATTTTGAGATCAATAATTCGAAAAAGGCGATTTATAAGGATATAACAATATTTCGGTTCCACCGAAAATACTAATATGTCCACCGAGTGGACTAAAATGTTAATTATTGAAAAAAAACAATACAAAAAGTGATTAACATCTTGAACAAAAATAACGTTAATGCTATCTTCACATAATCACAAACTAATCAGTCACTTAAAAGCATTCAAAAAGTAAATAAAAAAATGTTTTGTGTCTGTCTACCGAAAAGACAATTCATTTCGGTGGTCAAAATATGTCTTCGTCTTCAGAAGACCAGAAGCGTTCAATCCGTTCAGCCCTCAGAACATGGTTCAGCCAGAGAAAGGCGGATTGGTAGCTTCTCTGGTTTTGTTGTTGACGTATCTGAGCTGTCAGAATATACGTCTGAAAATTGTATGCGCTTATGGACATTACCTCCAATCAGCAGTGATGGACTGCGCTTCCCTCTTTTCAATGTTGCTGATATGGTTTTGTCTGTCTGACCCATATATTTTTAACCATATATTTGAGAAATCTGATTTGTTTTTTTTTTATTTTTGGCGTGTTATTGTCTCTTTTTGCCAGATTTAAGACGATTTGATTCATCGCTAAGCAAATATTGCTGTATATTATCTCTCAATTCCTTGTGCTTCTTAGAGCCTTCATTCCTTTTCTTTTTTTGTGCTTCATTTGCATCCTTTCGTTACTTGTTCCGTAATCTGTGTAATCGCATTCTATACTTAGCCAGTTTATATTCTAAATTCATCAACTTCTTTTTCAGTAAATCATTCTCTACTTTCAATCTTCTTCTGTTTCTCACTGCAATACGTGCAACCATTTCAGCCCTTGATGATACTGAAGTTACCGGACTCGAGGGCGGCGTTTCGCGTGCAATGTACTTTTCAGCTTCTTTTTGAATTTTGACTTTTTCTCTGCGTCTTCTTGCATCCTCTCTCCATTTCCTCCTCAAAAGCTTTTTTGCACATCTTGTAAATCTTTTGCAGTTTTTATTTTCCCTTCGGCTTTCTTCCGATAGTAATTTTGTCTGTCATTTCTTCGCTTTTCTTCCAATGGAAAAACTTAAGCAGGATCCAGAAGGATCCTGCTTAAGTTTTTCACGCGCCTTGCTCATACTCAGTGTTTTTTGCTCAGGGCGTCGTATTTTTTTTTCTGGTAATCGGAAAGTTTACTTCTTGTTTTCGCCATCAACTGAAAAATTACAACAAGCAGTGCACACAAACAAAAAGAAAGTAAAGCTGTGCAAAGGAAGATGAGGAGATTTTGTCAGTAAAAAAAATTGCATAGGGGAAACGACCATGCTTATGAAAAAATATTATTTCCCATGCCGATAGAAATGCATTACAGGTACCAATCATTGGTAACTTAAAGTATTTAGCTATGGATAACTACATTAACTACAAGTCGACATGGTGTAGAAAGGTGTGGTGGTTTAAAACATATTTACTCATAAAAATAAAGCGAAAATTAAACGAAAATAGGTCATTAGTCCCTAACTGATAAAAACATCAGTAATAAGAAGCAATTTTATAAGTTATAATAAATAAATAACCCACATTCGAGAAAAAAAATCCTCTCGGTGGACATCTGTCGTTTCGGTGGACAAAAGTTCCACCAAAAAGATGTCCACCGAATGGAGTTTTTTCGCAAAATCATTCACATCTTGCGCCATTTATAGGTTATGTCAAAAGCCAAGGTATATTCATAAAGTTTCATTGTTTAACTAGTTATTAAGAATGTTTGATGAATTTATAGTGATTTACTTACCAAAATACAGCAGTAACCGGAAAGACAACTTAACTTTGACACCACTAAATATTTTTCTTAGTACAACAACAACGTTTTCTGCGTACAAGTGGCGGCAAAATGGCTTCTGACAGGGATAGTATGATATTGGCTGTGTTCAATTTTACGTTCCGTTCCATCATTTGACATTTACTTCATTTTAGTCAGTATCGAAAGTAATGTCCACCGGAAAGACAAAAAATGTTGTGACTAGATTAAATGATGCAAAAAGTGTGTTTTATTTCTATCATTTTTTAAAATACTTTTAACGTTAAATGGAAAACATACGTAGATTAGGAAAATATATAATTTTTGTAAAATAATAAAAAACAAGTATTTATTATAAGCTACATTCTATTGAAAGGTAGAATCCGAACAGTCCACCGAAGTGGACAATTCGGTTACATGGTGGTGGTATAAAGTAAAAAATAAATAAATTTATAGCAAATCTGTTACATTATGGTCTAGTACGTTTCGGTTACTTTATTATTATGTAAAATTAAGATGCAATTATTAAAAGTGTCCTAATGATTCGTATCTAGAACGGTTTTTTTTAGGGTTATGACAATGACCCGGCTGTATATTATCTGCGTAAAATCCGAGACGATTTTACTCCTTTTAGGAAATTCCCTTCAAAATTGGTTTGTAAACATACGTTTTAAACAAAACGACCGATAATATCGTTGTGAGATTTTAGTCATCAACATCGTTGGTAAACACTCTTCTTTTCCTTTTTCCTCTTAATTCTTCGAAGAACAACTCTCTGAAGCGCGCCGGAGGTAGTATGGCCAAATAATGAGGAGGCCAGACGAACACATGACTAAGCAAGTCCTCAACATGAATTCAGATCCAAAGAAGCGAGGTAGATCCCTTTCCATTTGGATGTCTGTAGTCAACATCGACCTGAAGCAAGCCCAAGTGAATGACTCGACGACCCAGAACAGAACCGAAACATCTGGCGAAGAATGACGAGGAGAGCCGTCCCTAAATGAAATGGAATAAGGCTAGGCAAATAGAGAGAGCGTCAATGGTAAAGTACAGACGCCAGCACATCAAGCTACTACAATCTGTCAAGATTTTCAACTTTATCGCTAAAGCATTAAGGTTCAAGACTGATTGGGAAAATTTGACAGTTTCGGGTAGCTTGACCTGCTGGCGTCTGTACATCAACAACGTGTTTACATTGTAGTTGTTTATTCTGTTTTATTTTTTTTAAAAAACGTTGCCCCACTCTAGGAATTTCTCCTGTATCGTGGGTGCGTTTACAAACATTTAAACTCACATACACAAACAGCCAGACCCGGAACAACTACACTTGTAGGCCATACAAATATTCGTTCCGTGTGGGAATCGAACCTGCGACACGCAGCGCAGCAGTCAATCACTTAACCACTGCGCCAACTGTGCCGTCGAATTGCAACAAAAATACTTCGCAAACAAAAACAACCTACAATTTCGTTTTCCCGCCTGTAAACTGACAAATGTGGGAGGATATTTCCAGCGCGCCAACAATGTCACTTGCACGAGGTAATTGTGTGCAAATACGTCGGAAGCTGTCAAGCGCTCATTTGCCGCTGAATTACGCTGGTTTACGCTGGAATAGGCTCTTATGTGACGGACGTACACCACGAATATATGTAAAACATGCTTCATGTTTGGCATATATTCACAGTTAAATTGCAGAACTGTTTTTGCTTAGAAAAGGGAAAATGTGGGTGAATAGTTCGGAATCCCGTAATTCCGAAATAGCAGCATTTGATGTTACTAAGCCATTTATGCACTTTCAACCACAAACATTGATCAAGAGTGTTCGGTTCGCTTGTGTGGACATATCTACCTATATTAGGAAATAGTATACGGACATAGTTCTACCAGTATTTGTGAATAATCGCTTTATTCCTGTAAGTGGCCATACTTGCCATGGTTCAGCCATTAGAAGTGATTTGTTCGAACAGTGTTCAAAATAAAGTAAAGATAGCCGTGAATAATTTCGATGAACAGTGCTTTATAAGACGATAAAATAAACCAAAGCATAATTTCGAAACTGCGTACACGTTTGTACCAAGCTTTAGCTACTTCCACACAGACCTGACCTTTGTATGTCTCCGTCGCACATCGCTTCGAGCGAATGCAATATACTTTATCTTTGTAGCAAAAAGAATTGTGTTCAATATGTAAGAGCAACTGAACCCGGTATGTAATGCACTATCAAAGCAAAGATTTTAAAGATACTTGTGGAAAAATCCCCGTTTGTTTTCTTTGCGCACTCACAATGGTTGGTATTTCAAAGGAATAATCGTAAAGAAAGGTGCATGTATACTTCTTTCGATACCTTATTTGATACCTTCTTTAAACTCACATAAATACGTCAGAAGAACTGCCTTCCTTTTTCAAAATACAAGGATTATTCCCTATACACAATATAATCTTTCGGTCGGTAAAATCTAGAGGAAATCTGGAACAACATGTCATTGTGTAACTTTTTCCGTATCTTATTATTTTCAAATACGACACGATTGGCGCAGTGACTGAGCGATCAACTGATGCGCACGCAGCGCAGCAGTTGATCGCGGGTTCGATTCCGGGTCCTGGCTGTTTGTGTATGTGAATTTAAATATTTGTGAACGCACCCACGATATAGGAGTAATTCCTAGTAGGAGTAAGCCCTAGTGTGGGGCAACGTTATTATATATATATATATATTAGTTAAAAATGTGACAAAGGAGTGGAAAAAAGCTTACTACGTACAGCCACTAAAGGAGATAAGTAACCAGGGTCGTCGGATATAGTTGAAGTTTAGTAACAAGCGGGTGGATGTTTTCGAATGAAATTTAATTTCATAAATGAACTGTTTGTTTTCTATTAATTAAATTAAATTTTATTCGAAAATATCCATCGGTTTCTTACAAAACTTCAACTAAATCAGACGTCCCTAACCGACGTACATAGGTATATATATATATATAAACTCATGACTTTTCCCCATAGAAAGCAATTCTTCTAAATTATATAACATTTGTGGTCGGGAAAAGGCTTCCTTTGTGGGTGAAACTTTTATATTTTTTGCAACACATTTCACAACAGAACGTGCTCATGTCGGGGCCTCTTGGCATGCTCAAGTCAGAAATGTCAATCTGTTAAGATAGTGACAGTCCGCCACATAGGTCTGTTAGGACGGAGGAGTTCGTACACCGAGATACATTTTGTATAAACCTTGATTGTTTTAGCTTCAGATTATATTTTAACATTTTGCGCGGTAGGTACCATTGCCTGTGCCATGATATTTTAAATCACTTACTGTATTTTTAAACGGAAATACTGATAAGAAATATTTATGTTTAAAAGTCCGTTTCCTGCATCTGTACCAAATTACAAAAATAAAGAACAGACCTCGAGTGTCCTCTGAGGCGGCCATTACAAACAATGCAACGTTGCCGTTATTACGTCGGATGATACAAGCGCATCCAATTTCGCCAAATGACGTCATTACGTGCGCTCCAGCAAGACGACACGTGCAGCATTAAATTTAGGTCGAGGATAAATACGTCACTAAGTACGTATACGTATCATAATTATAATAATTAACCAAAATATAATTTTATTATCGCAACCGGCGTGCGTGTATGATCAGATGCATGAAAGTAAACAATGAAAAAGGAGTCTACCCCCCATGGGAATAAGCCGTGAATTTATATAATATGTTTGTATGTATCATTATATGGCACATGAACTGCTATAGCACTTCGAAAGTATGATAAAAGTTATGTGATGAATATTTGAGTGCCTTTGAATTAAAAAAAATATATATTAAAAATGGTCAATGCAGTTCGTGGTAGGTATCAGCTATTTAAAAAAAGTTAAATCTCCGAACCCCAGAAACCCCGAACCGACCCAACCCGACCAGAGTAAAATCCCTGAACCGTCTCCGGACACAAGTGAGAAGATGTAACTCTAGCCTAGTACAGTGGGGCTACCACAACGGAACGGCGGCAGTAGGGTGTGGCATGCTCCACCTCATATCCTGCCCTCTATGTCCCAAATCATGCAGTCAAAGTGACATCTACGCTGCCACCGACCGACGCGGCGACGTCGCCGTGGAAGTGGCGAAATTTTGGGCCAACAAGATCTAAAATACAGTCGTGCCAGCGATACGACGAAGAAGAAGAACAAGTTAAATACAAAAAAAAGTATAAAAAAAAATCTGTTGATTCATAGATTTGTGTTCGCATAACTGGACATAATCTATGGATCTCCTGATTTTTTTTCACGATTTCAGGGTTGGTCCCGTAGTAAAAGTTGTTCATAATGATGAGTACAATGACCCCTTTTAAGGATTAAAACTATCAACATTTTACGGTTTAGATGTAGGCGTGATTTTATGTATACATATATCTATGTATACATAAATCTATAATACATATATCTATGTAATCTATAATACATATATCTATGTATACATAAAATCACGCCTTCTTCCCATAGGGGTAGGCAGAAACTACAGATTGTCTCCTGGGACGATTCTTATAATAGGATGGAAATTTTGTCTCCTGGGTCAATAGAGTGATTCTACTCGTCATTTTAAACAAATTTCGCCAAGAAACTCTTAAGTACCTGATTCGTGAAAAAAAAAAACAAACTTCTATACAACAGTGGACAGACTATTTTGATGCTATGGTTCTTTTTATTTTACAATTCGGGTATACGTTTAATTGAGAAAGTTGTTTAGAATGACGCGAAGAGTTCAAAGTCAAAGTCAAATCATTTATTTCAAATAGGCACATAAAAGGCAGTTATGAACGTCAAAAATAAAATAAAAATAAAACTGATTCTAGTTGCCCCTTCCAAAAGGTTGAAGCCCTGACGGATGCAGGTGATTAAATCGCCAACCTGTGTATTATAATGTTGCTGTTATAAAACGTTGGGATCAGGATGTATTTATGATTAATTTTGGCATACGGGACGTCAATCTAAGTTGTTGTTGTCAACTGAACAGACAGCTGTGCTGCAGGGGAGTTTGTTGCGCCACTTCTTCTTCCCAGCGATAGCACTAGGAAGTGGTGAAGGGCGGGCGTTTTTGGGGGACTGTCTTTTGTTATTTTGACGTTCGAAAAGTGCTGATTCTCAGCTTAATTTGAATAAATGACTTTTGATTTTGATTTTGTCAGTATCGGTTACTTTAACGACTTTGATTGGAGTCTAAAAAGGTTAGAATTATTTCCTAGGATACTGAAGTCCCCAGGATGGCAAAATGCTTCAAATGCGATTTGCCTTTACCCTTTTATATAAGCCAAACATTTAGGATGCTTGCTTGTTTACTTTTTGTTTTTTTTTTTTATGAGAATGCCTTCATTTTATGCAAATACTTAACATTTTTTATTATATTTTTTTTTGTTATTATTATTATTGTTTTTTTATTAAAAATAGAATAAAAAATGTTTATTAAGTTAGTAGGTTCCCAAAATATTTTGAAGAATACTTGAAATTATTTACCTACCTAACCCACTAATCTGAGGAGAATAATAAAGCTAGAAATTCTTAAAACTTTTAGTTTGTCATCTTATATATAAATGAAACATGTTGGAATGGACATAGAAAAACTACCATTCATCTTTATCAATCCTCGAAGTATTCGCTACAAACTTTTGACATTACTGAAGAAACTTGGGTTATTTACGATATTGGCTACGAAACAAACATGGAGGATGCGATGAAGAAGAAAGTTAATGCTTACTTACACATAAACTTTTCGCTCGATGACCTTTTTGACGCAGGTCAAGCTACCCGAAACTGTCAAATTTTCCCAATCAACCTTGAACCTTAATACTTCAGCGATAAAGTTGAAAATCTATTAAAGAAATTTGACAGGTTGTAGTAGCTTGATGTGCTGGTGCCTGTACAAACCGATAAGCTTTCCGCAGATTTTTACCAACCCAAGTCTACATTTGGGACTTCGAAAAGTGAGTGGGTTTGTTTTAATATTAAAATATTCTGCCTGCGACATTGTTCGCGTGGAAGTCGTAAGACACCACAACATACTAATAGCCACATTTTTATAAAACTTAGGGAAAGTTTTATAAAAATGTGGTCAAAATTACAAAACTAGTATACAGGTATACGTTTGTAGTTTTGATCTCAACAGCCAAAATATAGAAGATAGTCAGGACTGATGACGCGGGAGCAAGCGACGTAAGTACAATCCGTGTGAGAAGCAACTCGTCCTGAGGTCGATACCCACAGACTTCAGTAACAGTTTCCTATTCCTTGAGAAGTTTTTTGTATTAGTGAATTAATGAATGCCTGCGTTCCAGCATATACTAGTATACTACCAAATAGCACAACACTGATACATTCTTACAAATTAATTCTAACGAACAGCTATAACTTATATAATAAAACAGTAGAAATCCCGCGTATTTAACAGTCATCCAACCATAGATATTTATTTTTATTATAACTAAAGATTACAGAAGAGGCCAATAATCGAACTTAGGTTTGCAAGGCAGTCGTTGAACCATTAACTATTATTATATCGTATCACACACCTCTACCAGCAACCCGCACTGAGCCCGTGTGGTAAATTATGGACCCTCTCACAGAAAGAGGAGGCCAGTGTTCCAGCATGTGGAAACATTATAGGCTGATTATTCACGCCTCTGATCTCTCGACCCGAATTGTCTTGTTCTACAAAATTATTCACGTCAGGTACAGAACTGTTGACTCAGCAGAGACGTATCAATTACCCGGAACTAACCCTTGCATCAATATTCATGAGGACTCATCGTTGGGAGGTAATTCTGAATGATGTGAGACCATTACTTGCAGTAGGTATTATGGGAGAGTGGCCTATTATTAGAGGACTTGGGACTCACAAAGTTTAGTTGTTTTGTGATCTTCTGGTTAGTTGCCACTATAGATTATGCTTATAGATAATTGCAGTGGTTGGGCGGTATGGCGGGGGTATAAAGACATCTTATTCTAGTTCTTTATACTCGTAATGACTTTATAAATGTTAATTCATGCACGACAATCTCTCGGACTATCTATTGTTTTGGACCAATGACAGAGCCATATAGAATACGTTTATGGATTGCATTGTAAAGTTGGAAACGCGGTTATCACTACCGTATTACTAAGGGCATATATAATCAGCCTAAAATTTCCCCTCTGCTGGAACCCAGACCTCCTCTCTGTGAGAGGGAGCAGACCATAATCCACCACGCGGGCCCAGCGCGGGTTGGTAGAGTCACATGTCTTCGAATTTTTGGTTCCAGAATATGTCAGTTTCCTCACGATGTTTTTCTTCGCCGTTTTGAGAGCAGTGGTTACAAAATTAAATAAACAAAGTAAAGTGCCGGTCTGGATTCGAACTCACGAATTACAACTCGTAAGTCGGGGCCGCCATTACTCTTGATCGAGTTCATAAAATAATGTTCATTCATTAAACTCAATACACTCACACATCATCAACTCAACAATCTCTCCGATTATCTTGAGTTTTTGACTAACGACAGAGCCATCAATAGAATACGTTTACGAATTGCACTGCATACCTTATTACTAAGGGCATAGGGGTTAAAACAGTTTCCCAGTGTTTCCCAGTTTCAGGTATACCCGCCTACAACTGATGATAATGGTGTGAGATAGTAGGTTCATAAACAAAAACGCAAGATGTAAGAGCGAGAATGGTTACCGATATATCTTCGACATACGTGAGTGTAGTTACGACTATTCACACGCATACATGGTGAAGTACCTATATAAAAGATACATAACCTTGTGAACTCATCCGGTGTACAGGTGAATATGTCTATGGCATCTGCCACCGTGTTGAGAGTGCGAGTGGTAAATTAAACCCTAGTTCTGATAGTATACCTGAGTTTTGTATACTACCTCTTAAACTTTGAAAATATACGTTGCCAGTGCCATTTCACGCCTAATTTCTAGTTTGTAGTCCCCACCATACCGAGACAGAATAAGGTAGGATGCTGTAATGGGTATCCCGGGTATCTCCCATACAGCTTTAAATAAATAAATCCGACGAATTTGTTCTGTATCCGTTCGAGCATATTTTTGTATTTTATTTCACTTATGTAATGTTGACGTCCAAAAAGTGCTAATTATCAGCCTAATTTTAACAAAGACTTTTTGTAGCTTTCGTACACACGTTTTCCAGTCTTTAATTCCGCTAGTAGTATATCCAGTTTTTTATTTTTCACTTAGCTTTAATTTCTTAGCCATTACTGGCTAGGTAATACATAGTATAGTAGACTTCGTAAATTGCTTTACCCACACCCTAATTGCGTAACACACGATCAATCTGAATCGGTTTCATTTTGACAGTTCAACAACATTCATTGCGTTATTTACATGTTGAGCAGACAAATTTTTCGAAATTTCGAATTTTCCTTATGAAGCAATGGATTAGCAATTTGCTTCAAAATTATTCTGATTCCGATTGATTGTGTGTTACGCAATTAGGGTGCAGTTTTGAAAGCAACTCACAGTAAGAAACCTCGATAAGGTTGTAACTATCTAGCTGTCACATAGACTAATCGACCTTGTCGTTTTATGTCGTGCAAGTGAAATTAAACCTTGGGACCACCCTGGGGTTGAATGGCACTTGCAAAGCTATTGCGAGGTTGACTATGTGATCTACTAGCAATTTATAACCAGTACAGTCACGAACAAAAATATGTATACACTCGGCTTTATTGAAAAGCGATTTACTCCTTTATTTTTTAATAAAATTTTATGTTGTTGCGAACATAGCATTTTAGAACCCATAGGTTTATGTAACGTGTCATATTTCAACGTTGCATTCGTTATTTCACGAAAAAATCGCAATTGAAAGTTGCCAAGTGTTGACATATTGGTGCTCGTGACTGTACCTACCAAAGTTTCAACGCCAGGAACTATCAGTTCGACCCTGTTACCCGGTATGTAACTTTATTACCCAGGAGGTTAAGCATAGCCGACGGCTAACAACAACGCTACGTATTCTTGACGTTATTACAAGCGTAAAGTTTGCGAGTACTACTTACCTATACGAAGATAGAGGAAGTACGTCCAAAATGACATATATGGCCAAAATTACATATTTGGACAAAATGACACACTGGGCTTTTTTAGAAATTAGCGGGCTGTAATGCTGCAGTTGTCATAACATCATGTGACGTCAGCCATATTGGCAAACCTGTCAAGTTTTTAGCGCCATTGATTCAGTCACGCCGGAGTAAAATGTACGGACGCGTTTTAGGCGCATAAAAGTTTTTATTTTAATGGATTTCGTCCTGACTATCGTCAGTTTTACGTGTTTTTTACGATATATTTTGATGTAAATTGGAAAAGGTGTAGCATTATATTACATTATTTATAATTATTCATTTATCTATCTCGAGTTTATAGAAATTATGACTTAGTTAAAATATTACTTCAAAATTTTCGTGTTTAACATGTATGTCATTTTATCCGTACTATATGGACACAATTAATTTCGAGTTTGTGATTAACACGTTGCGGGACGGTACTGACTTTTTCAAATTATGCGATATGACAGTAAAATTGTCCATACAAATTCCGACCACTGCTTTATCCGTACCGCCCTAGAGCAATACTAAAGAATAATATACGATGACAGTACTTTCATAGCCGGATTGATGTGGCATTACAGTAAAAACGCGTTTCCTTGTTCCTCTATAAACAATTTCGCTGTAATGCCCGTACCTCAGTTCAGATGAGGTTAAAATTGTACGGCGGTGCCCGTACTGTCATTTGTAACACCGAAAAATCTACTTCTAATGCAGCGCGTCCCGCAACGTGTTAATATAAAACATATTTTTGATATGGTTCCTATTCAATCAAAATTTTACGTAGGTTAAAACTAATGAACTAATAAAGATTATTAAAACGAAAGATCGATTGTAACTATGATAAATAAAAATATGTAATAAAAAAACAAAACCGTGTATCATTTTAGACGTACTTCCCCTATTCTTAATATCAAGGTAGGTATCACGCAGCGCTACTCTTTTGAAATAAACCTTTATGAACATCAAAATAATTTGTGAATGAATATAAAAATAATAGGTAATTAAGTGAATTATTTTTATATTCGGTAATTTTTTTTACCGAGGATTCAGCCCACTATTCGTTTTTGGTAAAACCCGTATTTGACCCATCACTACTTTCCACCGTCTACGAAACTTTAGATTATTACCACGTAGTTCTATAATTCTGTATTGTGCCTATATATTGAACCAATGTTACATTATTACCTTAAAATTAACTTAACATCGGTCTGTAACCGCTAGCGATCATCTTTTGGAGCTTTACGGCGGTCCCCAAACTAGACGGCGCCTGTATCTTGGGGACCACCTTGTGATACATAATACAGCTCAGACATTTTTCTTTTTTTTTTCTGTGTTGAACTTTTTGGTAAAATTTGAACACTTCCCACACATTTTCGATTAAATCATTTCGCTCGTTCAGTAATAACTGTGACAAATTATTCGCCCACTCGATTTAAAAGTTAATGCGTTTTCAAATTGAGAGCTCTCTGGATATTGTGACGTCATAGTGTAGCTGCACACCTACACACACACTGCGTATAAATTGTATATATTGTAGGGATGTTTGGCACAAGTCATACATACGTATGAACGAAAATGTAAATCACCAATCGGAACTACGTGACATGGCGCGATATACTATAGCCTAATCACAGTCCTCTGTTCCCATTTCTCTGTTTCTATACCAAATAGTTGTATCTAGAATACTCCAGATTTTTGGAACGAAGTTCTTTAACGCGGCTTCCGGTAGGAGTAAAATGGAAGAAATCGTCACGTAACGAAAAAGCTCCATGCGACTTTCTCTCACATTCTCGGAGATCTGGGAGGGTGATAGTTTTCATGGTTTTCGAGGGTGCTGAAGCCAATAGTGAAATAAAAATTAACATCCAAGATGGCGACCTCTTTATGAGAGCTTCTAAAAACTTATTCTAGATGGCTCTGTATTAAAAACGCGTATTAATTCACACTTTTTCTCTCTGTGTCTCCTTCAATTATATACGAGTGTAGTATCACGTAAGGAACTTTAGTCCTGACGGGAGTCCACAGATTACAGATGTTTTTAAACAAGTTTATCACAAGACGATAATAATAATAATAATAGGTGTAAAAATACCCTTAACCAAGCCGAGTGTCATTTGTTGTTCCCGTTATTGTAATATTTTTTTTTTACACTAGAACATACCTGGGAACCTTCTGGTTACTGTGATATTGATGGTCAAAGTTCCAACTTTTATTGATGATTTTTTGACGAAAACAAGTAAGTATGTTTTATTTTGACATTAAATGCTTCCACAATTCCTGGGCCCCAAGTCTGCTATTTTTATAAATTCGTCATTCCAACACGATCCCATTCCCATCCCATTGTCATTTTGCTTAAAGTTCGTAATCTGCTAAATTCTTAATGGCGATCATTGGTCGGTCAATGGTCTCGTAATAGAATTGTGTCATAGGTAATGACATTGTCGTATTGCCTTTATTAGAAAACCCGTTATTAGAAACGATTTTCGAAAAACTACCACTACTTTATTTATGCCAGATTTCATTTATATATATTTTGACATATTATTTATTAGTTAGTAGTGTTTTATACAAGTCAAGTGTTTTATGTAAGTCAGTCATTCATTTATCATTATGTACGAGATTACCATTCTATGCCATTTCTTTCAATGGAGTGTCAGTGGTTGACCACTGGAAAGTCATAATGACGCCATTATATTAGTAGATTACCAAACTTGTCAAAATCAACAATTATGAAATCAATGATAGACCATTCTGACACTATTGTAATAGCAGACTTGAGGCCCTGTACCGTTGCATGCACCCATAAGCATAATGCATTGCGTGCGTTACGTTGCATACTACCGTAAACAGCGAATTTTCTCACCATTAATCAAAATATTATTTTTGCAGAAAGTTGCTTACTTTGATGTACAGAATGCATAGATGACGGCTTTGGGAAGGGTGTTGTTACAACCTGTATAGTCAAACCATTTCGGCCAAAGGCTTCGAAAAAAAAAAAGTTCAGTACCTACAATCGCTTGGCAAATTGCTTATTAACTTTGTCCATACCATACACTGACTCCCAAGTCACAGGCTATAAACCTAGTTTGGGAGCCAGGAGATAAATTAGTCTCACATCTCTGTATTTACCAAACTATTGTACAAAAAAAAAAATTTGGTCACCAAGTTATAGATACTTAATAAATTATTATTAATATCATACCGCCCAAAGTATATTGTTATGACCAAAGTGTATATTTATGAGTATAAATTTCCCAAGTAATAAAAAAAATGTCTTCGTTCCATTTCAATGGTTCATTAAAGAAATCCTTTGAAACATAATTGAAATAACTTATATAATAATAAATAATAATATATATTTGAAACATCAAAGCAGGCTTCTTTGCTTATTTACGGAGTATCGAAGTTATAAATGCTAACATAGAATTTATGTGAATAGGAAAACACACCACACTGTACACAACGTATAGTTGTTGCTAATGGTGCTCCCACACTGCTGTTATAAAATGTTTACTAACATTACCTAACATGAAAACCTTTCTGAAAACCTGTTTTATTAAATGTAAATCACAATACACCAAGCACCATTGGGTGGGAGCACCATTACTTAACATTTTCGTTTTAATAAGTTTTGTATTATGGTTTTAGTTTATGTATGTATTCGTTTTTACGCAAGAATACAGACATATATTTTTCATTATTTTATTTATAGCACACACTATGTTTAGTTCGAATATCGCTTAATTCAGCGGCAAGTTAGACTTACCCGCTTTATTATGTCACATGGTGGGACGTCATTACGTCATTCGATAGGTAGTTGCTGAAAATCAGCGCTGTTGACGATAGGTTCGTCCGAAGCCACAGCATTTTTGCTGAGCTGCCTGTTCTTGCACAGATGCGACGCACGGCTTAATTATTGTTTGTTTTGTTACAAAAGTAGTTATACTAGTTATTTCGCCACTCTGCAATTGGCATTTTTGTTTTTGTTATGATTTTTTTTTTATTGTTATTGTTTTGTGGCCATCTGCCAATATCGTCTTGTCGTATTGTCAATGTCAATTTATTAATGAGTACGAGTCTTTTGACTATGTGTATCTTATGTCTTTTTTGATTATTATTTGTTTTTATTTGTAATTGTACGTTTTGTTTGTGCAGAATTAAATATTTTTCTTTCTTTCTTTTAAATAATCTCGAAAATAGCTTTGAAGGTTCGTGTCGTGCTTAACTGTCCGCCATTTTGATTTCTTCAAAATGGCGGCCAAGCTCTATATAAAAATCTTCAATCCCTTTTCCAAGTAATTATGAACAACCCGATGATAGCTTCTTTGAAGTCTGAAAAATTTCTTTGGAGATCTCAAAAAGTTGGGACCTAACAGAAAATTATTAGGAATGACATTCCAGTAGTTAATTACATAGGATTGATTTTGTATAAGTGTATAAAAAATTACATAATTAATCATGTTATAGTAAAAATAGCAACCATTTTGATACAAATGCTTAGTAGCTACTAATGACGATATCATGACGTTAAAGTTAAAATATAACCAGAATTAAAATGATAATTAACGTAAATAACAACTAATACCCAATTAATTAATAAAAATAACAAAATCATATCCCAACTTAACTAAAACTATTTACAAACTAAAATATAGCGCCGAAAAATTCATACGCTTCGCTGTCTATATATATAACATAACATAACTCACATAAAATCAACATGGCTGGTATATTAGAGCAATGGTAGCCTAGTGGTAATGGCTGCGACTTACGAGTTGTAGGTCGTAGGTTCGAACCCAGACAGGCACTTCACTTTGCATAAATTATTTTATCACCATTAGTCTCAAAACGGTGTAGGAAAACATCGTGAGGAAACCGACATGCCCTTTCACGAAAAGCTTGAAGACATGTTATATCTTCCAACCCGCACTGGGCCCACGTGGTATCTGCCACGCGAATTTGAATTTTACGGCCCACTTCCTCTCACCGAGAGGTAGCCTATGTTTCAGATGTGGAAATATAATAGGCTTATGAGGTATATAAATTATTACATAAGCACCTTTGAACCGATCCAGGGGCTGTAGTCTTGACATTCATAGCGATCGCTTTACGACTGAATTCGGTCGCAAAGTCCCGGATTGACAGGTGTAATGTATGGAGTGACAGGACTACATGCTAAGTGCCCTTTAGGTGTAGTCGCTTAGTTTATAAGTTTTATGTCCTGGTTGGAGGCTTTATTTATAAGGCATCCACGGGATAGCCCGGTTAAGTAACCGACAACCTCATAGGTTGACTTACGAGATGTCGCTCCCGAAATAATAATAATACATAAGCACTTTTATGAGGATATGGCGGGAAAGGGGGCTACTTAGATATCGACTAATGGAAGAAGTATGGAAGAAAAAGCCATGTTGCGCCGACCCCAAATAAATTCTAATAAGAGCAGGAGAGTGATGATGACCTTTGTTTATTACCTACTTTGTTCACAATATTTTTCCCAGCATCATACATACTCATCGTTCAGACAAAAGCACTTTGTGTCAATTACTTCCTGCATCGATAAAATCGCGTTAAACGTGCTCATGCTACAACTTCGTTACGCTGCAAATTGAGGGGATGTTTATATCGAGGATTTTTTTTTTTTTTATTACCTAATGGTTTTGCGGCCATATTTTTATTTACAGTACAGTATTTATTAATTGAAGGTAAGCTAGTAGCAGCTTCGACTTTTGCGTTAAACATTGCGTGAAATAGAACACGAAATCTATGACAGTGTAGTACTAGAGCATATTGATTTCTTAGACATTCTTAAAAAGTCGGAAACTATCCGGAAAAGAGCCAGAGTTGCTTGCACATTAGACATTGCTTGGAGAGTAAGTAAGCTGGGGTGGCAGTGTGCTGACCATGTTTGTCGAAGGACCTATGGTCGATGGAGCAGACAAGCCCTGGAGTGGAAACCGCGTATCGACAAGCGTAGTATTGCGCTCTCCAGCTAGATGGACCGACGACCTTAAAAATGTAGCAGGGGCAGACTGGATGCATGAGGCGAAAGACATGGTGTTGTGGCGTAGCCTGTAGTATGTCCAGCAGTAGAATGCGTTAGGCTGAGCTTATTGAAACATTGTTAAAAAAAAATAAAGTATCTACGGATGTTTGCTAAACAACCGTAGATAATAATACTCTTGACGTTATTTTTGTATTGATCAGTCGAGCCGTTAGCAACAGTGACAGCGACGTCTGTTGCAATTATTGCACGCCTGTGTCAGTTTTTAAAGCCCCTTTGGCAACCGGGCTAACTATAAAGAGAAGCCGTAAGTTTTTTGAAACTGTTGCACGTTCGCTCGATCCTGTCCGCCGAAACAGGAAATGGCCATTTAAGTAAAAATAATATCCGGCAAAAAATCAAGTAATTATTTACTCTACTTTTTCTCATTGATACTGTAACTTACGAAGAAGTGACAAAAGAAACTTCTTCCTTATACTTATTTACTTTCATTGTGTAGACATAGAAAGAGGGGTAAAACTTCTGAACACTCCCTGAAAACCGACGGACACTTAATGTCCCCAAGTTATTTAATTAGAAGTTTTGTTTGAAATACTTCCCTAGTGGTGGCACATTCTCTAGATGATGTATAAGTCGCAGCGTCAACACTGGTCCGTCTTTATTATTATTATGAGCCTAAGTTGTGCCACTGCAGGGCAAAAGCCTCGCTTCCCTCTTTCCACTTTTCCTGGTCTACCGCGATTGTGAAAGGAGTCCAGCTCATCCCGCCATCTCTTTCTAGGCCTGCCACGCGGTCACTTTTACACATTGCTGCTCCGACATGCGACAGACATGGCCAGCCCAGTTCCACTTTAGTCCAGCAGCTGTGCGGCCAGCGTCCTCTATTTGTGTTTTGGAATGAAGTCCAAAACACAAATAGAGGACGGAGCATTTATTTGCGTCATGTTTGCCGCAAATAAACGCTTTTTTCTTTCTTTTCTTTCTTTCTTTAAGTATAGACTTTTTAATGCGGTTTATGAGTCTGACACTACTTGGAGTCACGAGCTATGGAACGAAGTATTAGTAGAGCTGACGGAGCACATTTTGGTGTCGAGGCGCAGTTGCGAAAGGTTGTCTGGCCATCCTTCACTTCGTTTCCATATTGTAATGTGAATGCATCTGTCAAGTGATATTTTTTTAATAAGTGAACTTTCGTGCATTAATAGACGGTACTTAGTGTTTCGACTATTATTTCGTTTACCCATCATATCCGACCATTCTGATAACAAACAAATCGAAAATACCTTCGATATTTAAATAATTTTTTACTTTGCGTATATTATTTCTGCACCACTGCTCTCAAAACGGTGAAGGAAAACATCGTGAGGAAACTGACACATTCTAGAACCAAAAATTCGAAGACATGCACATAGCGAATAAACCGTAGGTTTTCACGGCAAGAAAAACGTGTGGGCCAAAGGGCCCGCGATACTTGTTCTAAGGAACGTTAATATGTATGCAACCACCATTTTTCTAATTCTAATTCAATAATTGCATTCTGTTTTTAAAAAATAAATGTCTTAGGGCTGATTTTTCCAATGCCAGATAATTTTCTCCGAAAATAATTTTGAATTTTTGACAGTTCTTCCATGCAAAATCTGTCAGACAATTTTAGATCACGAAAAAAAATTTCTGTTGATTGAAAAATCAGCCCTTAAACCATATAAATAGTATAACTTTCACTAAACATTTAAACCTACATACAACCCACATCATACTACCCTAGTAAGAAGAAGGAAGTCTTGTACATCATTCATAAAAAAGACAGAACTATCAACCCACGTCCAAACCTTCACATCCCATTTGTCGCTCCGTTAGTCATCCGCGAGAAATACCTCGAGCCTTCATAAAGCTATTAGTCACAATTATGTTAGCAATAACCGCCTTTATCAACACCGAATTACGGTTGTTTTAGTGTGTGCGTATGTTATAATATTATTGCATAAATGTATGGACGTATTTCTACCGAATTCCATCGCATCACTTCGGTTTACCAATTCCGTTTGTAATAGGAGTTTTCCAATATCAGCGTTCTTTTATGTGCTTAGATAAAATACAAAAGCTATCACTTTCTATTTTCAATATTCACACAACGTTTTGGTGACAAAAATATCGTGAGCGGTGACACGAACAGAATCCCGGTTTCATTGCAAGTACTTACTTCATCATCATCTGCTAGCCTTTTCCCAACTATGTTGGGGTCGGCTTCCAGTCTAACCTGATGCAGCTGAACCAAAAGAAAAAAGAAACCCGGTTTCATTACAACTACTCACTTATAGAAGATTATTCATTGACAAGTCAGTTAAACATTTCTTGCAGTAATTTTAATCCAGATAATTTAAACTTTCCGAATGGCTGATTGTTTTATTTCTGGGAAAACAAAATAATGTCATGCTGGAAATCGACGAAACTGAGTGATGGAAATTGAAAAAAAAAAGTTCAGTAATAATGTAAAGCTAAAACACGATCACGTCTGTCTTCCCCGAAGGGAGGTATACTATACCTATAGCAAACCCATATTTAACCAGGGGCTGCAGTCTCGACATTCATAGCGATCGCTTTACGACCGAATTCGGTCGCAAAGTCCTGTCACTCCATAAATTACATCTGTCAATAGCAATGACTTTGCGACCGAATTCGGTCGTAAGGCGATCGCTATGAATGTCGAGACTGCAGTTGTTTTTAAGTCCCATATTCTATTGGAGACGAGCCCATCGAAGCAGTCAAAGGTAAAGCTAAAACTAATGCTTTAATCTAACATCCAAAATCATGAATTTACTTACTCTACGGCTTGCTCATCTTACAGAAAATCAGAGGGGCAATTCTCGTAATTTTAAGAACGTTCACAGTCTGATCTCCGTCTCAATCTGTCAAAAATTCCTCTAATTTCCCTACATTTTGACAAGTTTTTGACATTTGTTTGTCGCCGAGATGAGACTGCGACTAGATTTTGAACGTTTTAAATTACGAGAATTGGCCTTCAGAGTAATAACTAAGAATACTAAAAATTAACCACAGAATGATAACATATGTGCACATAAGAAATGAGACACTAAATCTAATTTGTATCGCGAGGATTGTTCTAACGAGAGAAATATTCTCTCAGAGATAATGCAATAACATGTACTCGTAGAAGATATTGCACCTAACCGAGATACAGCAGCTGGAGACATATTAAAGGTTTTCTATACGTTTTATTTCAATGAGCAGTTTTTTATCACAATGAGAAGTTTATTGAATTCTTATATAATTTACATCTTATAGTACTGAATTCGCAATATTTTTATCACCAGGCTACAGCAAAGCCACAGGACGTTTATGATTTCAACAGGCTATGTATGTATGGCCATATATTCCCTCATAACTCTTACACTACTCCGTACTATATTGACCAATGAGGTAACGTTAGACGCGTGATGTTGTTCCGCGCATAAAATCCAACATGGCGGCTTATAGCAGATTTCTGACGGTATCGAACAAAAAAATGAAGATTAATAACTCGGGTTTGGTATCTAATGAAAGGTATTAAGGAGCACTTTCTTAAAATATATTGTATTGGTTATGTCTACATTAAAAATAATGGCTCAAGGTGAACATGAACCATATGTTATAACCATATATATATAATTGTATAATTGTATAAAAATTAATGTAAAATAAGGTTGACTAAAACAGCCAACGCAATGGATAACAACCACCAACCAATTATGAGTGTAAATTATTATTATTCTTTATTTTAACATAACCAACATTGACAAACCTACCTACTTATTAATATAAATATTGTACACCCCATGGGTATGTTACAGTGATTCATTAATACTATTGTAAGATCTGCTTATTTACCTGTGACAAACAATAAATAAATGAATTATGAATTATGAATTATGAATTATGAGACAGAACAAAGGTAATGTGTGAAAAATTAAAAAAAGATAGTTCTGTAAAAAATGGCTTCAAATCAGCCTTGAAAGGGTCCGACAAATAATAAAAAAGAGTTTAGAATATTTCAATAATACAATAAATTAATAATACTAATTAATTAATTATTAAGTTATTATTTATATAATATTTTTTTCACTCACTCTTTTATTAATGTTTTAAACAGATGACAACTTGTAAAAAAACGACAAACGGCATCGCGGCAGGCTCAGACGGAGACGGCGGGATGAGCTGGACTCCTTTGATAAAGATTGATCCTTGCCAGTTCTGGACAGAGAGAGGTGGAAAAAGAGTAGGAAGGCCTTTGCCCAGCAGTGGGACATTAAAGGCTAAAAAAAAATTAAAACTTCTGCCTGGGCGTCCTTAGTTACAGCTTTTCTTTTACATTTACTCTAGCTAACCGAATTTCAAATATATCAATACGCAAAAGCCACAGTGCATATTGAAATAACCTGCAAACTGAACTTTGTTTATACCTATTAAAATTGTTTCGCTTTTTTTTATGAAAATAAAAATAGATTTTTAAACGAACGAAGGTAATACATGACGATTTAAAAAATCTATTTTTATTTCTATAAAGACTGCCCATTCAATTGTCAATCAATTGAATGGGCAGTTTTTATGAAATAAAAATAGATTTTTAAAATCGTATGTATTACCTTCGTCCTAAAAGTTATAAAAGTTATTTTTCAACTTGGCAAGTATTATATAAAAAATATAAACTAAGTAAATATGCGTGGCTGCATCTAGTGTACGTTCAGAAATGTATGCGTTAATGCACACTACTCACCGACAGTCGGCTGCATACAGTTGCTAGGGAAGGACGTTGTGACACAGACAAAGTGACGGACGTGTACAGTCAACAGCAAAAGTAGATGATCAAAATCAGAAATTCAATACTAATGAACGGAGTTCGTGTCAGAACTGTGTGGCGTCGAAGTGATTCAAAAGCATGTTATTTTAAATTAGACCAAACATTTACCACTAGTACAGCTGCCATATAGCTGCGAACTCCGTTCATTAGTATTGAATTTCTGATTTTGATCATCTACTTTTGCTGTTGACTGTACGTTGAGTCAGTCACAAGATCGATCATAAGAATCGGAGGAAAAATCGGCCCAATTATCGGTGCTACAAAGTCTGACGTGTGAGGGCAGCTTAACAAGTATAAAACAATGTTTTCACTGTTTGAATTATAAATTGTCAAAACAATGTTTTCACTGTTTGAATTATAAATTGTCTGGCTTCAATAAAACTTCGATTTACGATACCACGAATCTAAAACAATCACAAACAAAGTTCCCTAATGTCTTAATGTTTTTTTACCTATGAAAAGTATTTGGAAAAGTTAGGACAAACTCGATTGATTCAACAAAATAGAAAGTTTAAAAAACTTAAAACAAAAAATTTAAAACAGAATACGACAAAAACGCCGACCGGAGTCACACGTCAATCAATCTGCCAAGCCTTTTCTTAATTATAATAGGGTCGACTTCCAGTCTAACCGGAGGCAGCTGAATACTAGTATATTACGTGGAGCGACTGCCTATCTGACCTCCACAACCCTGTTAGGTATTGGGCAACACTGGCAAGATTGGTTGTTAGAGTTTTAGGCCTCTGACGAACAAGAAACGACTGTCAAAGATCTACGAATGACAGCCGGAACTAACGGTTTAACGTACTTTCTGAGGCAACGAGGGATCTCGATAAGTGATGAATGGTCACCCATCCACGAACCGACCGCGTCAGACGTAGCTTAGCCTTCAAATGACCCGTGCGGCTGTTATCATTTCGTCACGATCATATACACAACGAAATCAAAAGGTAACTAAAGCTTGCCATATAAACATAAAATTTTACTACTACACTCGCGAGCAATGAAAAAGTTCCAGTGACATAGCACCAAATTACTCCTAAACGGGAAAGGCTAACTTAATGACGCCGTCTGCAATATTGAAGTACATTTAACAGCGCATCAGAATATTACCAACTAAAAACGTAAATATTGTGTTCAAATTTTAAATTATATGTCTTAGGAGATATTAAGGTGTTTGTCGGCATTTAGTGGGTGGAACTTTTTCATTGCTCGGCAGTGTATTATATGTAACTACCTCCGTATCGTAGCGTATCGGCAAGCGTAGTGTGGCACGCCCCCAGCTAGATGGATGGACGACCCTAAGAAGGTTGCTGGGACGGACTGGATGCGAAAGGCGGAGGACAGGGTGTTGTGGCGCAGCCTGCGAGAGGTCTATGTCCAGCAGTAGACTGCGATAGGCTGAGTTGATTGACTGATTGATTGATGTAACCACCTAAAAGCTGAAACAGTGCCCTATTTCTAAAATAGAGGTCACACAACTCCGAACAGGCACTCCACCAATGTTGAACTACTTTGCATACAGTCAAGACATTAAGTTTAAAGGTTATTGAGCTAAGTTGTTAGCTCACCTGAGATACTCAGATACTTACTTTTGCGGAACTAGTTAGTTTTTATGGTTTTAGTTTGCTTGCTACTTAGGTGTTTTATGTAAAGGAATTTGTGAAAAGATATTATTGCTTGTAGTAATGTACAGTCACGAGCAAAAGTATGTATACACTCGGCTTTATTCAAAAGTGATTTACTCCTTTATTTTTTAATAAAATTTTATGTTGTTACGAACATAGCATTTTCGAATCCATAGGTTTATGTAATGTATCGTATTTCCACGTTGCATTCGTTATTTTACGAAAAAATCGAAATTGAAAGTTGCCAAGTGTTGACATATTGGTGCTCGTGACTGTACAATAGCTACGTTCTGTCTACCTGAAAATAGATATACCAATAAGTTTCTACTTTATTTCTCAAGTTGACTTTTAATAGAGCATCATAGTCATCTTTCTGGCTTTGCCTTGTCATATTGCTTGGGGTTGACGCCACTCCCCCAGTCAACCGTATCGCTATCACTTCCCCATTTTCTTTCACATCATTCCTCACACAATCTATCCACCTTTTCTTAGCCTTTCTCCATATATCAACATATATAAATGCATTATTATTTTAGTCACATGCGTTTCTTCCCTTCTCATCACATGCCAACCCAACCAAACGATTTCCTTTAAAATTTTCTGTCAGTGGCGCCAATGACTTTTTAATAGAGCGATGCGTGAAATTATAAACATCCCACACCATAAGTGTAAACTACCAGATAGAACTTACATATCGTAAATTCGTGCCTAGCATAAACAAATCTGAAACGCTGAACAATTTGAACCGACGTTCGTAAATGCAAAGATAAGATTTACTTTTCTAAGTAGATACGCTTGAAACTACATTGTAGGAGGAACGTCGGCAAATAAACCTACTGTGTAATAAATATTACATAAGTAAATCCTGCTTATACTCGTAAACCTAAGCCTTTTAAGCTAAGTTAGCTAAGTTATATTTAACCAGTGTTGTCTTGTCCCAGTGTAAGGCAAGGGCCAAGGAAAAAAAAAAAGCTATGCAACTCCAAGATTCATAAAATAAAACTGGTTGCTTAAGGTCAAAATTGCTTAGCCTACGCGTTTCTTTTAATTGGAAAAGATTATGGATAATTGTAGTACTTTATTTACAGAATCGTACCTTCTTCGGTTTACGTCATGGTTGTTGAGATACGGTCCCAGCCTTTACGGGCAGGTTGCGTTTGTTCCCGTTTTTAACCGACTTCTAAAAAAGGAGGAGGTTCTCAATTCGGATGTTTGTATTTTTTTTTATGTTTGTTCGCGCATATCTCCGCCACTTGCCAACCGATTTGAAAAATTCTTTGTTTGTTGGAAAGGATTTACTTCCCAAATGGTCCCATAGAAATTTCATCAAAAACGGTTCAGTAGTTTGGTTTTTAAACCAAAATTACTGGTAAAAATTACAACTTAAAAATGAAAAATAAAAACTTCCAAAAACGACACTACAAAGTGAAATAAGGAACTTCGTTCCAATAACTTTAATTTCGGAAGTCGGTGGCAAACAACAAAAATGCGAACCCAACGACACCGACTTCCGAAATTAAAGTTATTTTTCACTTTGTAGTGTCGTTTTTGGAAGTCAGTTGTTTTTTTTTTTGCAAAAAAGTTTTTTATGTAGCATTAATTCCCTTTTGTCGCAATTCGCTTGTAATTATGTTAAAATAGTTAACCTTAACTGAAAGAAACTGTAGGCGGCAGAGCTTCTGAGCGATTTTGTGACGTAAAAGAAAGTTAGGTAATTATAATCTCGGTTTTTTTTTCAGTTATTCTTTCGACATTGCTTACTTGTTGATCTAGTTTAGAAAAGTATAAATTATTTGCATTACAAGGTCAGGAGTATTTTTGTTGTATGGTGAACGACGTTTCAATTTATGTACATACCATGTTTTGGGGTTCACTTTAAACTAAATAAAATATACGTAGAAAAAAATACGTTGAAGTATGTAGGTACAGGTTTTCATTTCCTGTAATAGACGTAGTAATGTCTTTACCTAAAGTGGCTGAATAAGATACCTAAAAGTATTATTAAAAACATTTTTATTGGTGATTTTGGCATTATTGTAAGTTGTTTTGACATTATTAGTAGTTATTTCCATAAATTGCCAAATGTACCCAAGTACTAACACTAGTGTTTAACATGTGCATGTTATTACTAACAAATTGGATTGTTTGATCTGCATAAATAAATGATTATTATTATTAAACAATTCTTATACTTCACTTAGATAAGTACCTTTGTACTTATTAAACATTTTTTAAGGTATAATGAACAAATAATAAGATAAATGAGACGTTTTTAGTCTAGAAGCCGTTTTCAAGATCCTATTAAATGAAAGTTTTCTGAGCTCAAATCTGTGGTTATACCTACGTAAGTACTCATTATAAAAATAGTTGCTTGTGAGGTTCGTATTGAAAAATTAATTAAAGGCTGCTGCCCTGAATGGCTTGCCCCAGGTAGACATACATACCTACACCACTTCGAGAAACGACGTGTGAATTGTACAAACGCCAGCAGGTCAAGCTACCCAAAACTGTCAGATTTTCCCAATCAATCTTGAACCTTAATGCTTTAGCGATAAAGTTGAAAATCTATTAAAGAAATTTGACAGATTGTAGTAGCTTGATGTGCTGGCGTCTGTACATGACGTTCATGTTGTCCAATTTCATGCCGAGGCCAACTTACCGAGCCTTAATAGAGCCATTAAGGCTGTGCAGCTGGTCTAGCTGTTCCAGTGACTGCAATTATGGCAATATCATCGGCAAAGCGAAGGTGTGAGATGTACTCGCAGTTCACGTTGATACCCTGTTCAGTCCAGTCCAGAATACAACAGGGAAAAATTACAAAATCCATTCTAGCTAACACAAACAAAAGTTTAGATAATCCTGCTAAAACAGTTAAACGCGTTTTTTGAGAAGCACCTACCTACCTACCTAACTAAATCGGGTACTATTCAAGTAGCAACATACTTTTATGAATAATAAAACCCATTAATGTAACCCTAAATCAAAGTATAATTAGGAAAATATTTATTTACTGCGTGAAACACATTTTAGATGTATTTACTTTCATAAAAGCTTTCAGGTAGTGTTGTATAACTTTAATCCATTTCGCCCAATTCTGTTTACTCTCATTTCCTTACATAGAGCTGATATATCCCGACGATGTTGGACGTAACGTTTGCTTTTTAATAAAAACTAAGTGGAAAAAAAGAAAACGTATTATTGAAGGTAACTCAAAAATTACGCAAGCAAAGTTAATCGGGACCGCCCCTGAAGTATACGATATCCTTTAAAAAAGAATTTTGCAAATTCGTCTATATATTATGACGGAGTTATGATCGAAAATACATTTAAAAAAAAAACATCCGAATTGAGAACCTCCTCCTTTTTTGAAGTCGGTTAAAAAACCTTCTATTTGGATGGCAATGCCAGGGAGTTTCTAACCGAGACGCAATTCATATTTTCAACTCAAACACTAATAAATATAGAAAGAAAGAAAATAAATTTATTTGGCACAAACTAAAAGACACACAATACACCAGATACATACATCAGACAAAACAAACAATAAAAAAAAAATAGATTAAATAAAAAGTGTGAAGTCCGATATAAGAAATTAGCAGGAAAGTGTGCCTCACGGCTGCGCCAAAAAGGCCCAGTTCAGTAAAAATGCCAGACAACTAGTGCCTGACGCTGGTTTGCAACTGGAGGTAACGGATGGTATTATACATGTAAAAAACAAACCTTAGAACAAGCTAAGCTATATATTACTTTATATGTATAACTCCAGTAAATTCATGAACTGTAGTTCATTTGAGACCTTTTATTGGAAAAAATAAATTAAATATGTATTGGAGTGTGGTTCATAAAATAGCAATAAGTAAAATAATAATGTGAGATTTGCAAAACATTTGCGTATTTTATCAAATATGTATGTACATACTAACTGCGCCCCGCGGTTTCACCCGCATAAATTTCGATCCCGTGGGAATTTCGGGATAAAGCGATGTAACTGTGTATGTTAACTTATCCACCGATTTGTATTTATCGCGTGGTAAAATATTATTTAGCACCTAAATCTATTTGTATAAACTAATAACTACAGAATATAGCTATATTTTGCTTAAAAGCAGTTTTTAGATAGTTAATAATATGAGCGACATAACACAAAATTATCCATTAATAACTGTCAGTTTATCAAGACGGATTATTATGGATTTATAGACTTAAACTTGTATGAAGGTATAACAGACCTAACTACTGAAGTCTGTAGGGCTGGCACAAAAAAAATAGTTATTTAAATTACATCACATAAAAGTATTTTTGAAGGAAAGCGTTCACGCATTGTTGTACGATTGTCCAAAAGAAGTAGTTTTTAGGGTTCCGTAGCCAAATGGCAACGGAACCCTTATGGATTCGTCATGTCTGTCTGTCCGTCCGTATGTCACAGCCGCTTTTTTCCGAAACTATAAGAGCTATACTGTTGAAACTTGGTAAGTAGATGTATTCTGTGAACCGCATTAAGATTTTCACACAAAAATAGAAAAAAAACAATAAATTTTGGGGGTCCCCATACTTAGAACTGAAACTCAAAAATTTTTTTTTATTCAAACCCTTACGTGTGGGGTATCTATGGATAGGTCTTCAAAAATGATATTGAGGTTTCTAATATCATTTTTTTCTAAACTGAATAGTTTGCGCGAGAGACACTTCCAAAGTGGTAAAATGTGTGTCCCCCCCCTGTAACTTCTAAAATAAGAGAATGATAAAACTAAAAAAAAATATATGATGTACATTACCATATAAACTTCCACCGAAAATTGGTTTGAACGAGATCTAGTGAGTAGTTTTTTTTTAATACGCCATAAATCGTAACGTAACGGAACCCTTCATGGGCGAGTACGACTCGCACTTGGCCGGTTTTTTCGTGATTGAGTAAGAAAAATAAACTTTCACATTTATTAGGATTAAATTAATTAATAATGAGAATCGTGTTTATATGCTGTTGGTGAACAGCATAAACACGTTATCCTGCCCACGACTGGCGTTGAAAATTGTTTCCTACCACGCATAATTTGTAAAGTCAAAAGTCACAAGTGTGAAGTCACGCGATGTAAACAAGTTCGTAGATTTAGTTTTGGACATTCTGAATTCAAAAGTCATCTCCATAGAGACACTTTCTTGGTGTACCGTGAAGCAGAGAAACATTTGACCAAAGACAACTTTTTCCTTATTTCTGAATTTATGATAAAAGATTTCTTAGTTTTTTCGATTACTTTATTAATTTTGAACAAAAGCTAACCGATCTCGTGTAGAAAGCTATGTTATAGCCACTACACTAATTAGATTATCCATTGTTTTATTAGAAGGTACCTATTATATCTTGGATTCAGTAGAATATCACCTTCCTTTGTCTTATTTATATCATGTAAGTCTTTATGAGCTAATTAACACCACGGGTAGTCCCTGAAGTTATATTCTTAGGATTATTTCATTAGGGAGTAACGCCAGAGCTCATAGTAACAATTCTCGCGTAACTTCTGGGTGTTATTACGTTGGATATAATATAGAAAATTAATTTAATCATAACATCCAGCATGTATTAAAAAGAGCAGAAGGCCAATTCTCATAATTTAAAACGTTCAAAATCTATCGTAGTCTCATCTCGGCGACAAACAAATGTCAAAAACTTGTCACAATGTAGGGAAATTAGAGGTATTTTTGACAGATTGAGACTGAGATTAAGTCTAATCTCAGTCTCAATCTGTCAAAAATACCTCTAATTTCTCAATTCTCGTATTTTTTTCGCAATTCTCGTAATTTTAAGAACGTTCATAGTCGTGAACGTTCTTAAAATTACGAGAATTGCCCCTCTGATCCTATTTATGCGTCTGGTACAGACTATCAAACTAAACTACTTTCTCCATTGGTCCAACATCGCAATCGCGAAAAAATAAACAGCTGTCCTATACAAAACTACAATACCTACCTACTCGACCCAATTGTATGGGACAGCTGATCATGTTTTAACGATTACGACGTTAATCCCATGGAGAAACTTGTTCAGTTTGATAGTCTGTACCTTATCTTTCTGGTACAGTCAGCGTCAAAAATATCGGGACGAATAGACTGTTCAAAATGATCTCAACAACTAAGAAAATTAAACATTGTCTCAATTGGATAAAGTTCTTGTCAGAATGACAGTTGTCACTGTCATGTTACTGTCTTCATTCTGAAATATTCCTTGTGTCATTGAGTTAATATTTCATTTTCATAGTTGCTTAGATCATTTTTAACAGTCTGTTCGTCTCGATATTGTTGACGCTAACTATACCTACATGCTGTATTTATCTTATTCCAAATAGTTAGTGCCTACAACATATTGTTTGAGGAGTATATAAAAGTTAAGTATAAAAACTTTGTGTTCTAGGTTTTCGTTTATGTAGATATATGTTTAAGTTAGATTGGTCTGAAAAAAAAATACTATAAACGACGAATAACAATTCTCCGCCTGAAATAAAACTTGCATATTGTGTCGAAGAATGTTGTATAAATAGTAAAAACACTTTTATCGTTTTCAACGCCGGTAGCGTTGCCAGGCGTCCGGATAAAGCCGGACATAGGTAGGCTTTTCGATTGCGTGTCCGGCCAAAATAAACAATTTTTTTGTCGTACCTATGTAAGGTGTCCGGCCTGACAGGCCTGCTGATATTGACGATGAGGCGGAGTGGTTCCGGGAGGCCATGTCCGAGATCTGTGACGTGGCAATGCCCCGAGTCCGGCCAGGATGCGCCCGACGTCGGGTGTACTGGTGGTCGCAGGAGGTGGAGGCGTTGCGCAAGGCCTGCGTCGACGCGCGACACCGGTACACCAGGCACCGCAGGCTCCGCATCCGCCCTCCGGATGCGGAAGCCACAGAGGCGGAGCTGTACGAGGGGTACAGAGTGGCGAAGACCGCCCTCCGAGAGGCTGTCCAGCGGGCCAAGGATGCGGCCCGCGAGGAGATGCTGGAGACTCTGAACAGAGATCCATGGGGGCGCCCTTACAAAATGGTGCGGAATAAACTCCGCACCTGGGCCCCCCCACTGACTCAGAGTCTCCGCCCTCAGCTGGTGGAGGAGGTGGTGAGCGCTCTGTTCCCTTCACGGGGGGAGCATACTCCCCCGCCTATGGCTCCGCCACTGGCGGTGCCCGAAGCGGACCACGCGGAAGGCGACGACGACACCCCTGAAGTGACCGGGGTAGATCTGAGAGCGGCGGTTGGCAGGCTGAAGGCCAAAAACACCGCCCCAGGACCCGACGGCTTGCCGGGTAAAGCCTGGGTCCTGGCCTCGACGGCTCTCGGGCCTCGACTGGAGGCGCTCTTAAGCGCATGTATGGAGAGAGGCCAGTTTCCGCTCCGTTGGAAGACGGGGAAGCTGGTCCTCATTCAGAAGCCGGGGCGCCCTGCGGACTCTCCGTCCGCATACCGGCCCATAGTGCTGCTCGACGAGGTCGGCAAGCTCTTTGAGAGAGTAATTGCGGGCCGCCTCGTCGGGCACCTGGTGAGGACTGGGCCGGATCTTGCGGATTGCCAGTTTGGCTTCCGCAAGGGGCGCTCTACGGTGGACGCCATCATGCGCGTGAGAGCCCTCACGACGGGGGACGCGGTGTCCCGGGGTGGGGTGGTCGTGGCGGTGTCACTCGACATCGCCAACGCGTTCAACACCCTGCCCTGGAGCTGCATTGGGGAGGCACTCCGGTATCACCGGGTGCCGACCTACCTCCGTCGAGTAGTCGGGGCGTATTTGACGGACAGAGCCGTCATCTACCCCGGTCGCGACGGGAACTGGAACCGGCGAGAGATGTCGTGCGGTGTCCCACAGGGATCGGTTCTGGGGCCGCTTCTGTGGGACATCGGTTACGACTGGGTGCTGCGGGCCGACCTCCCTGAAGGCGTCAGCGTAGTTTGCTACGCTGACGACACGCTGGTCCTGGCGCAGGGGAGGTCGCATCAGGCGGCGGCTGACGCGATGACACGCGGGGTTGCGATAGTCGTGGAAAGGATCCGGCGGTTGGGTCTCGAGGTGGCACTGCACAAGTCCGAGGCCATGTCCTTTCATGGGCCTCGGTACGGGCCACCTCCCGGATCCCAACTAGTGGTAGGAGGGGTTCACATCGGCGTCGAGACCACGATGAGGTACCTGGGTCTCGTCCTCGACAGCCGATGGAACTTCGTCGAGCACTTCCGACGTTTGGCCCCCAAACTGGAACGGGCCGGGGCCGCCCTAAAGCGGCTCTTGCCCAACCTGAGGGGGCCAAACGCCTCCTGCCGGAGGCTTTACGCGGGGGTCGTGCGGTCCATGGCCCTATATGGGGCCCCGGTATGGGCGCGTTCACTGCGGCTACGAGCCGCACACTACCTGAACGCGCCCCAAAAGGTGGTAGCCATAAGGCTAATCCGGGGCTACCGCACGATCTCGGGCGAGGCAGCAAGCCTCCTTGCCGGACTGCCGCCTTGGGATCTGGAGGCGATAGTGCTCGCGCGCCTGTATGATTGGCGCGCGGAGGCACTACGCCGGGGGGAAACTCCGCATCCGCGGCAGACTGCGGCGGAGCGGACGAACCTCCGGCGCGATCTCATGGCGGCATGGAAGGAGCGACTATCGCAACCCAGCGCAGGGCACGCCACGATAGCGGCGGTAAGACCCCTCTTTGAGGAGTGGCTAGAGAGACGTCACGGCGTTCTCACCTACCGCCTGACGCAGGTCCTCTCCGGACACGGATGTTTCGGGAGGTTCCTGCACATAATCAGGCGGGAGGAGACGCCCGGGTGTCACCACTGTCAGGATCGCCCAGAGGACACGGTGGAGCATACGGTGGAGGTCTGCCCTGCTTGGGCAGAGCACCGCCGTGTCCTCGTAGAGGCGATCGGCAGCGGCGGCGACCTCTCGCGTCCGGCCCTGGTTCAAGCCATGGTCCGGGGCGAGAGGGAGTGGGAGGCAGTCACCTCCTTCTGCGAAGCAGTCATGCTAGCGAAGGAGGTGGCGGGGTGGGCGAGAGAACGCGCCTTGCGCACCTCACGCCTCAGCCGCCGCGGGAGACGCTCCGGGCGTCGGGAGCCGCGTGACGACTCCCGGCCACCGTAGGCGCGGGCCTGCGGGCGGTGAGTAATGGGTAACTCACCGTCCGATCAGGACCAGGCCCGTGCCGGACGGCGTGTATGTGTTCCACGCGCGCCTCAAAGAGATGTCAGCATGAGTGACGGGGCCCCATAGGGCCGAAGCCTGCCAGGGTAGCGGGATTGTCCGAAAGGGTTACCGCTGCCCTGGAACATAAAGGGCTAAGGAAGGAACACGGGTGGGTTTTAGTCAGTAAGAGTCTGACACTCCCTCCTGCTCCACCCAGAGCGGGAGGAGTCATTTGATGATTTCCCATCCTCAAAAAAAAAAAAAAAAAAAAAAAAAAAAAAAGGTGTCCGGCCTTTCTACCCAAATGTCCGGCCAAACTGGCTGGTCTGTCCGGCTATTAGGTTTGGCGACCTGGCAACCCTAAACGCCGGTAATCAAATTCGAGGACTACCATTTTGACAGTTACAACAAAAGTCCATTAATTAATTTATAATTTTCATTCATTCATTTTTTATTTTTTTATTTAATGTGTAACCTTTTTAGTTGTTATTGTTGGCCGATTATAATAATGTAAACTGTTAACTGCCATTTGTCTGATATCAAATATATTAGACTGAAATTAAAACACACAATAAATTTCATATAAGATTGCCCTACACTGTCCTACAATAAGTTTTCGCAACATTTATCATCATCTGCTAGCCTTTTCCCAACTATGTTGGGGTCGGCTTCCGGTCTAACTGGATGCAGCTGAATACCAGTATACATGGAGCGACTGCCTATCTGACCTCCACAACCCAGTTACTGGGTAATACGATACCCCTTGGTAAGACTGGTTGTCAGACTTTCGGGCTTCTGACTACCCGTAACGACTGTCAAAGATCCACGAATGACAGCCGGGACCAACGGCTTAACGTGCTTTTCGAGGCACGGAGGGGTCTCGGTATGTAAAGATGGTTACCCATCCACAGACCAACCGCGGCAAGCGTAGCTTAACCTGACCGATCGACCTGTGCGGCTGTTATTATTTAGCCACGGGCCCCTCGCAACATTTATATTGCGCAATATAAATGAATCAGTCCTTGCACTTATTCGATCAATTATTTTCACGCGATTACATTGATGACCTATAAGTTTCAATGCTTTCGCGTGAGCAAGACCTGGACCCTAATTGCGTAACACACGATCAATCGGGATCTGAACCGTTTAAAAGCAAATTGCTAATCCATTGCTTCATAAGTTCAAAAACTTTGCCTGCTCAACACGTAAATAATGAACTGAATGTTGTTGAACTGTCAAAATGAAACCGATTCCGATTGATCGTGTGTTACGCAATTAGGGTGCTGCATACAGTTTAGTAAAATATTGCGAAATACTGATCCTACCCTGTGCAATGGAAATTTAAGGTGCAATAAAATTAAAATGGTTCAAATTTTTGTTCAATTATTGCGCAATCTTTAATACGAGCCCTAAACAGTCAAAAACATTAGGCCGCCCATTGTATATTTTGTAGTGTTTATGTATTTTTTATGCTATGTATTTTTGTGGTGTACAATAAAGTATATATAAATAAATAATAAATAAATAAACATTACGCAATTCGTGATATTGTGCAATAAAATTGATGGTTTAGGGTCCGTCTTACACTCCAACCGGCATTCACTTTCAGATTCATTCATTTGGCGAAAAAATCTCTTTTAGATTATATATGTTTTCCTAACTAGATATGAACTACTAAATGAACCAAAGTCCCGTGTGTAAAATCCCTACTTCAAAAACAGCTCTTCGCACCAACCGAGTGCAAAGCTAATCACAAAGTCACTATTTCCTGCTACAGGAAGCCCGCCCGGAACGTACGGAACTACCGACAAACTATTAAAGTTTTATGTCTCGGAAATTGACGTGCAACAGCGAATATTCTCATGCGAATACCCGAGTGGGTATTCGTATAAGTGCTCTATGTGCGATATTGGATTTGTTTGTATATTGAAACTCGTTTTTTTTTTTGTTCTGTAATTCTAGACAAGGAAGCTATTCCACATACCAGACGTGGGTATCGAAATATTTTTGGTTTCCGCCTTTTAACATATCTTTTTTTTTACGGCGTAGCACTCACGTAGCAGTCGCTACGTCAGTGCTACGTCGTAGCGGCCTGTGAAGTAAATGTCGGATGGACTAGAAATTGACAAATGTGGCTGTGTATTTTTCTCTATTAAATGTTGATGTTACATTTTACATTAGTTAAGTACTGACCTTTGCCCAGCAGTGGGACAAAAAATAAAGAATCGACTTAAGTCCCTTGACATCTATATGTGCCACTTCACAATGTAAAACTATGACGATTGCCACGTCTTGCTACTTAACTAATTGAAATGTAAATTAGGCATTAGTAAAAGTAAATCAAGCGTGGTAATCGGTGCTCGTGCCTTCTCCATGTGACAGAGTCTGTCAGAAGTCTGTCAGACAGACCTCTGCCCCGTAGTGGAACAAAGGCTGGTATTATTATTTTATATTTACATAACTGTAAATCTACTGGCGAGTAGTACGCTTAGCAATTGCTACACCGCTGGTAGGTCGCTCGTAGCCACAAATAAAGTGATTTGAATGAAGCGCTGCGAATCAGCTGTCTTGATATGCAGATGACCAACAAAATAAATTCAAAAGTCGAAAATGTAAAGCAGCGTGTACACAGATAGCAATTCCGCTTTCGCTGAATACCACCGCTGCGGATTTTTTCCTTGCTTATGGTGCCACTGCAATATGCGGTATATTTTACCAAATTGTATATTTCTAGGTTCTGTTTATAATGTTAGGTTCTAGTTGTAATGTTATAGTGGTCACAACCGATACTGGTGAGCATCAGGTCCTGAGTTCGGTTCCCGGGTCAGGCAAATTGGTATTTGGTTTTTCCAACTAGAATTTTTCATTAGCAACCCAGAATTATACCCGGTTGATGGCAATAGGCTCGCCCCCTATTATCTGATCAAATGAACTAAAAACTTCTATTATGCGCTTTTATGAATTCTAAAATGACGATACTATCGTGGACGTCCACGTCCACGATAGTATCTAAATGTATGGAAATGCGTGCACGTTATAACGTTCTCGCGGACAGAACGCTTATAAAAGTGTCCTCATAATATTTTCATAAATTTAACTTCTGTGTGGTATCGTGATACCGTGGCGTTTACCTAAAGGCTAAACAAGTTCAACGTCACGCACATTACTCAATTATGTGTAAATTCAATTTAATTTGCGCGTGTAGCGTCACTGCAGCTAGTATTTAATATGGATATGAAATATTAACTCTTCAGCACGCATTTTTTTCCGCGTGAATGCAGGAATGTATTCCACGGAAACGTACTACCTTGATAAAGTATCCTATATCTTAACCAGGTCATGTGCGCGAAATTTTATAGAAATCTGTTTAACCAGTAAGACGTGAAAGGGTAACAGACAGACAGACAGACGTAGACTCTCACATTTATAATATTTGTTTGATGGATGAAGGTTTGTAGTTGAGTCTATGGAAAAACACACGTAACTTGGTGCTCGAACAATGATACAAAAAAAAAAAAAACTATACCGCCCCGGACATCGGAATAAATAGTTTTTTTTTACATTTGTATTAGTGTTTCAAAATTTAGGTGTTCTAAAACGAAATCCTGCCTTGCTTGTAAGCGGACCAAAATTTTTATCAGTCATGTTCAAAAATACTACTGAATAAGCATTATAATCGCGCTTTTCATTTCCACAAGTATGAGCTCATCACACACAAGTATGTTTTCAATTTCATAGTCTCTCAATTTACTAAAAATATCGTGTTCTATTTTGTTTAATACCGTTGCTTCAGTCAGATAGGAAACGCCAACCTCATCTAGTTTTTAAAATATGATTGACGTGTAAAAGTGTTTGTACAAACCTACTTGCAAAATAAAATCATTTATCATTTGAAAATTATCCTTGAATTCAGCATTGTCTAAACCCAGTCACTAATTCTCTAAAGTATAGTTATAAATAAGCGAATCCTTAACAACGTCTTAGTTATTTTGCTCTGCGTTATATTTTATGAACGCAACATAGCCAACGTTTTACTAGCACAAAATAAAACACGCTCTACACCACGTCTTTTGCATACCCAACAGAGAAAATAATAGAAAATACCCAAAAAGAAACTGATAAATATTAAATATCATCTTCCCGGAACCATTTCAAATATTCAAAGATACTTTGACGTACATAATTTAATATTTCTTCTGAAAAGTGATCCCATTAAACATTTACCATACAAAAGAGTCTCATTTTATGTGCATGTGTAGTCTGTTGACCTGTTTCTGTCGTTATATTTTTATGAGCAGACATTTATATCCATAAGGGGACTATTGTTATTGCCCAAAATAGACCTCTTAGGAAAAGGTAAACAATATTTCTTAATACAAACACTGTCACGAGAGAGGTACAATATTATGTTCAGTTGTAAATCAAAAGTTTTGTACATAAATCTCTTTGACACATAAATATTTGGGAGACATTATTTTACACGAAGCAACAAGTTGTAATAACAATAAATAAGAAACTGGAAATAATTTTGTGGAACAATGTTTTATAAATGTATGTACTTGTACTACATGATCAAGTCAGCTTATGATAGTCCACTATTGAACATCTCCCGGCTTCGCCGCAACACCCTGATTGTGCTTGGTTTTTATTAGAGTAACAATAATTATGTCTTCGATAGTCGTTATGAGTAGTACTCAGAAGCCAGTCTTACCAGCAAAGAGTATTTACCCAGTAACTGGATTATGGGGATCAAGGTACAGACGCCAGCACATCAAGCTACTACAATCTGTCAAATTTCTTTAGTACATTTTCAACTTTATCGCTAAAGCATTAATAATAATAATAATATCCCTGGACATTTCACACAGCGCCATCTAGTTCCAAGCTAAGCAACCTAATGCTTGTGTTATGGTAACGAGATGGCTGATAAACTACTTATATACATTTTTTTTTTTTTGTAAATACATACATATTATAGATAGAAAAACACCCAGACTCGGAACAAATACATGTAGGTCATACAAATATTTGTTCCGTGCGGGAATCGAACCCGCGACACGCAGCGCAGCAGTCAATCGCTTAACCACAGTGCCAACCGTGCCGTCATTAAGGTTCAAGGTTGATTGGGAAAATTTGACAGTTTCGGGTAGCTTGAGCTGCTGGCGTCTGTGCTTTTCAAAGATCTCTATAAATTTATCAAAGTAGAGAAAGGTAAAGAAAATTCTTAAATAAAAAAAAATACACTGATTTTTTTTACTTTTCTCTGCATGCGTTTTCCGTAAAGGAACTTAAAAGTTTGAAGAAGGAGCGCTTATGAATTATTAAATTATTTTGTTACAAAAATAAACTAATCTAGATAATTTGTAGAAAAGGTTTCCTTATTTCAAGGATCATCTTAATTAATTGCACAGGTATCATCAGTTCATCCAGTTTCCTCAAGCAACTACCTACATAAGATGACGTCATGGATTAAGTTGCGTGCGAACGGACGGGAAGTACTGGTTTCATAACAGAATCAAGAATCAATTTTGATATCTAAATATTATTTTCGGTAAAATACCATTCCATTTGCCACGCACAATGGTCCATCTGAAGGACTAAGTGCGGAAACCAAAACCGTAACATAGAACAATACCATTCCATATCGTGCCGCGATTATATATTAGTAACCAATCAACCTTAGAGCATGTCATCTGACTTCGAAATTCATGAATTTCTTTACCGAATTCTTCAATTTATCAGTCACGCATATGATTATTCCCCTCAGGCTGATTATGTACTTGTTGTAATAAATTTTAATATCGTATTATTTAGCCGAAGATACACCATCTTCGGCTAAATATATCCAGTGCCTTGTAGGTAAGTATAAATGAGCCTATTGTGTTTTATTGCGCACAAACCCAAACCCCGGACTACTATTAGGAATCTATACGTCAACAACTTCATGTTCGATGTATTAAACAATTTTGTTAGGTATTTTATTTTTAACGTTCAAAAGTGCCTTTTATGTGCCTATTTGAAATAAATGATTTAATTTTTACTTTGACTTTGGTACATTAAACTAATTAACTCACAGACAGCTTGGAAAGATAGAGGTTCCATAAAGTTTTCATTTTATTTCGACGTACGCGGTTGCGTACGTCGAAATAAATCGAAAGAATCATTAACGAAATGACATATTCGCTGTAATTCGTATTACGAAACATCGTTCTCAACATTTAATGTCATGTTAAATTATTACGGACTGCTTTCAACTCTGGAGATTTCGTATGCATAAGTGATACATTCTCCATTGAGTTCGTTTGATATGTAAATACAAAGATAACGCAATTAGGCTCCTCCTGTTAAAATTTACGGCAAATTTAATAATAATAATAACATTTCTGAATAATATATCTAATATCTGTTGCATATACAGGGTCAAATTAAATTAGCTAGCGAAACCTCGCAGACATGCTGGGTATCGATATCTAAACACGATTAAATTAAATGACACGATTAAATATTTATTTGAGAACCAATTGTAGGTTTATCGAGTAGATAAACTCCGCTATGAAATATCTTGGAAATGTGGATCTGGCAAAAGTTCGAAACAACCTAGTTTTATCGGGCAGTAGTTGCCAATAAGCTAAAATTATTTGCGCAAATATTCCTGTACAATTTTATCTTCGGCTCGCCTCATCTGTTTTATGTAACGAACAAATAAAAGGTTTCCACTGTACCTACGCGTTTGATGGTCTTTCCTTTTATTATGTAACGGTTTACCTCCATTGTTAGTCAATGTTGTATTATCTGCGTTAGTCCCTGGATATTAAAACACGTGCGTGATACAATAGTATTCCCAAATTAGACATAACGGAATCCTAAGCAGTTAAGATAGTCTTACGTGGGAGGTTACAAATTGGTGCCGGAGGAATAAAAATCTTTTAAGAGGCTTGGGACACGCTAGATTGTCCCTAATACTAAAGTTAATGTCAGATAGAGGCAGTTTTTTCTGGAAGTAGATATGGATTGCCACTTAGTTTCATTTTTTCGGACTTTGTTGGTTCTCTAAGTTTTCCTACGGATCTCTTTATTTCTGATGCGATCACGTAAGGAAACTGCAAAGCAGAGCCCTCTCCGTTGCTTTTTAGGTTACTTTCAGCTTTCTAGCAAGGCCCATTCTGAGCGACCACGCACCACCGCGTGTTGCCAGTTGGCAACACGCACTGGTCAAAGATTTTCGTCTTGAAACACTGTGGTATATAAGACGACCAGATACACATTGCTCGCAGAACAGATGGCCGATGGGGCCAAAAAGTTCTGTAGTGGCGACCGCGTAGTGTATCGAAAGATGTAGCATTGGAAGGCCTCCCACAAGGTGGAATGATGACATTGAACAGGCTGCAGGAATCCGCTGAATACGAGAAGTACAGAACCGATCGAAGTGGCAGTTCTTGGGAAAGGCCTATGTCCAGCAGTGGACATGTTTCAGTTAAAATGATGATGATGAGGTATCTATAGATTCAAATATATAGTTTCCCTTCGGTTGACATTAATTTTATTAATATTATTTAAAATGTTACTGCAGAATAATATTTCTCGAGACCCGAAAGTTATATAGATAGATTTAAGAAATAAATTGTATTATCTCAAAATAATATTGAAACTGAAAATACGGGGCTTGCTTACAAAATGCATTGCACTTTCATAGCTCCACTTTCAGCGGATCCAATTTAAAATCTCACACACTTCTCGCACAAGATCTTCCTTTGACGAATACGATACGGAAAACCACTGACTTGCATTTTACCGGTTTTCTATGGTTCAGTACTAAAAAATAATACACTTGTAGCAAGCTTTTAGAAGAAGTACCTAAGATAAATAATGAGTTCAATGCAGGGATCAATTTGCACTTTAAAAGCTAAACTTGGATCAAGTTAAGGTTACAAATACCCGATATTTTACAAACAAAGTTTCTAAACTGATTTTAGATTTTCCATCAAGCCTTAGGAACATAACTACATTAAAATAGAATTTCAACTTTCCGAGTAATCTCAGGCAATTTGATGGTTTTAGCTAACGTTGAAAAGCTACAAATAATTGCATCGCTAAATGGCGAGGAAGAGAAGGGTTGTCGTCGAGATAGTACCATCCCGGAAGAGATCGGAGCTTATAAGTTACAAAATATGTTCGTTGACAATAAATAAAACCTGCATTTGATGCTGGACATATTTTTTTATACTTTTATTATTCTTCTTCTATTAATTTCTCAAGGTCTCTTCTCATACAGAGAAGGACTTGAGCTGTCTTGAGCAAGCCTGGCGACAAGCGTTCCCCACGCCAGCTCCCGTCTTGAGCAAGCGTGGCCAACGATTGTCGCCACGCGTTGGCGATTTCAGACTTATATTAACTGTCAGTTCAGGTTTCCTCAAGATGATTTTCCTTCACCGATGTCAGTAATCTCTTAGCAAAATCAGAAAGTATATGCATAAGAATTGAAAAAGTCATACTGGTGCTTGCTTCGTAAACTCATGCTATAGCAATAAAAAAGTAGGCAATCAGTAAGCTGGTAGTGGCGTCCAGGGTGCGCCAGACGCATTAAGTATCGTAGCGCCACTTGTGGAAATGTGAAGGCTACTTCAATACACCCCTACTTTAATTGATATAGTGTAACCTACTTTTAACCCTTGAATACATGTTAATTAAAATGAATTGCTGTGTTTACGCCAATTACTGGAGTTATTTGCATAAGACGGTATTTTATAAATATAGGCCGGTTTTTATTTTGTCTCTTGGGGCAAAGGGCTTTATAAATGGCTATTTTGAACCATAAAAAGCACAGCGGGTGGGCGACATAAACTCTAAATGAACTGTATAAAGTTTTTGCATGCAAAAATCTTTGCAGGAATTTGAAAAGTGTTCGAGACCATTCCCAATGGGGTTTGCATCGTCAATTTAACAAAATAAACTTCAACGATGCATCTCCGTAATTTAAACATATTTTATTAATCAAGATAATCCTACTTTCTACTTATAATAATAATAATATTAAAAACGCGAAAGTTTGTATGGATGGATGGATGGATGTTAGTTACTCTTTCACGCCAAAACTACTGAACAGATTTGGATGAAATTTGGCACACAGATAGTTTATAACCAGGATTAATACATAGAATACTTTTCATCACGATATTCCTACGGGATCGAAACTTATGCGGGTGAAACCGCAGGGCGCAGCTAATATTTATATAATATAAGCTGGAAATAATAATATGTATATGAAAAACCACCACCCCCCCATCCCCATCCCCAACCCCATCTCTTCACCACCCTTGGTTGACTGGTAGAGAATGCCTAAGGCATTAAGTCCGCCTTTGTACCTTTTTGTGCGAAAAGTTTAAATAAATAAATAATAAAAAAGAAGCAAAAGAATCATAATCATGAAAAATTCGCCCGCAACGCTGTCAATAGGAAAAGTGCCCAAAAGCATTGCCAAGTTGTATGGTGATGACTCTTTGGCCAAGAAATAGGTTAGCCCTGTGGTTACGTTAAGAAAATAAAGTAAATATGATATCATAAATAACTACATAATTTTGAAATTATAAATCACAATAGCTTCGTAGAGTAAGTACCTACTGTCAAGAAATACTCGTATACAAAAATTATAGTTATTTTTTGTATGGAAATAGGTTCCTGTGGCGGAAAATTTTCTGACAGCGTGCCGTAGCACGTTTTAAATTTATTGCAGCACAAAGCTGAACATAAAACCTACTTTACATTTATTTTCTGACACCAATAAAAGACCGATTCAAAGTGGCACACTTCGTGGCTAGTTTCCTTACACAAGTTTTACTAAGGGGGTCGTTTCTCACATGAAACATGAAGGCATCGAGAAACTTTTCTCAACAATATGTTCAAACTATGCACCGCTGCAATTTAATATGAAACTATTTTATGTTTTGTTGATTTCCACTGGGTCTAACAACTACTCAACATTTATTAAATTCTAGCTGCGTCCCGCGGTTTCACCCGCATAAGTTTAGATCCCGTGGGAATAACGGGATAAAAAGTATCCTATATGTTAATACTGGTTATAAACTACCTGTAAGCCAAATTTCTTTCAAATCCGTTTTGTAGTTTTTGCGTGAAAGAGTAACAAACATCCATCCATCCATCCTGACAAACTTTCGTGTTTATAATATTAGAAGGATTAAATATTTAATCACTGTTCGTTATTACTTAACTAGAATAATTAACACAATATAATGCTGTACCAATTCTTAAATCTGTTTGTGAATTCTAAATAACTTTAGACTTAGTATTTCCAATCTTTTATAGGACTAAAAAGATGTGTTCAGCCAGTCTTAAGTATATTTGTGGAAGGCTACGTGAGAAACCGATATAGTAAATTATTAACAAAGTTAAAATCCACGGCTAAATTATATGCGAGAGCATATAATTTAGCCGTGGATTTTAACAACAACGCAAGTGCCGCAAGTGCCTCTGTAACAAACTGGGAACTAACTTGAGAAAGTTAGTTCCCAGTTTGTTACAGAGGCACTTGCGTGAATGTAGCTCGCAGCTTTGCTACCTTTCTGTTTATTGTTCAGAATACGGCGCCAGGTGCAAGGTGATGTAGCTTTAAGACAGCAAAGGGACAATGATATCTGAAACATGATTTGTAGCTATCTTCACTTGCGTGCTACTGCAGCATTCTGTACTTTAAACAAGCGTGCAATATACACACAAAATCTATATAAATAAAAATGAATCACTGAAATGTATTTACGCGCATAACTTCCGATCGACTACACCAAATTGGATAATTCTTTTTTTTTTTTGAGTTTGATAATGTCAGGAAAAGGTTTGAATAGAAGAAAATTAAATCGTAATCGGCATCGAAACTTATGTGGGTGAAAGTACGGGGCGCAGCTAGTAAATTATAATCCTCATGAACATAATACAATAGTTTCATATGCTATTTTCAGAAAAAAGTTAAGCTTTAAAAACATAAATAACAAACTTGTAACGACCACCCTAAAATTATTAACGTTCAAAACAAAAAAAAATATTTTCTCAACCATTTCAATGAAGAAAACTTATGCCATATGTTCACATAGCAATTACAATGAAAAAATAACGCCCTCTACGCGCTCTTTTTATGAATATGACATACTCGCGCGATCAATCAAGTCGTGAACGCTTACTCGCGTGACGATCACTTTTTGCACCATAAATCACTAAATACGTATACCACTAAACTTATTTATATCATCTTTCTATTTCTGACAAACGTTTGAAGACGACAGAGACAAACAGTTCAAACAGATATTTTAAATTATGTTTAGCGCTAAACACAAATCACTAAATTATCTATCTGTACGTAGGTACATTGTGCGATAAATGAAGAAAAAATTCATGAATTCATTTATTTACATTTGCCTTTTTTATTTTGTAATAAATTATATTTATTTCTGTAAATTGGTTTAAAAAAAGCATTTACACGTCAAAATTAAATTATGTTTTTAAAAAAGATCAGTTCGGTTTTTCCTAAGTGACTACTCAGAGAAGGCAGACCAAAACAAACTCAGAGGATATAAAAAAGAAGCACGGAATCTCTAAAATATTTAATAATTGATATTATTTGGGTAAATAGTTACGAAAAGGCTAGGCGGATGATAAAATATTGACATTATTTACTTTTACCTTTTCTATTGCGGCATCTACATACATTTTTTATTGAAAATTGCAGAGTTATTTTCAAAACAAATCTTCAAAAAAATAGCGTAGTCATCTTAACACTTTTTTCCCTTGATTTTGATATATAAATATATTATAAGTAGGTATATATTATAGTAATAGTATGTATGTGTATATAACCTATTTATGTATTAGTGTACCTAGTCTTAAGAGTTTTATTTTTTTATCATTGTCCCTCTCAATCACAGCACCTGCCATCTAATCTCTTCACCACCCTTGGTTGACTAGTAGAGAATGCCTAAGGCATTAAGTCCGCCTTTGTACCTTTTTGTGCGAAAAGTTTAAATAAATACATTGCCACAGGCGAACTACGCATCATACTGACGTCACGCCAAATCTTGCATTGCGCAAGCAGAGTTCACAATAATTGTCGGGGATTTGCCCACTAGACACAACACGCAGGTATGGAGGATAAGTGAACTTTACACCCTACATACATACATACATACTATGGTCATGATCGAGGCATACGAGTAATGAAGGATTCAATTTATTTGGTAGCTCTATTAATCCAATTTAATTCAGTGGTATTTTGCCGAAACAAAGTAAGGATAATTCAACCAATATAATCTAATCATGTCAAAAGAAGGATAGCATCTACTCGTGTTTGATATTGTGTAACTAATTCTGCTGTTATTAGTAGATTTTTCACTGAGGGCTAATTTTTCAATCGACATATAATTTTTATTCGTGGAATAAAATTGACGTGTAACAGTTTTTGTATGAAAGAACTATCAAAAATTCAAAATGATTCCTCCGATAAAATTATCTGGCGTTGGAAAATGCAGCCCTTAGGAATAATTACTCGCTAGCTTGTCTGCGTCTTAGGTACAAACCGTAACAAAAAAAGAAAAAGTAGTTCTTTATAACAACATCAGCGCCTTCTTTAAAAAATAACGGCAAAATTAAGCATTGCAAAGACGACGGAGCTAATTGGATTTTTTAATAAAAAATAAATTTTTGATATTTTTCTTTCACTAGACTGATCCAATTAACTGCGAATAAAAATGTTGTGTAATTGTTTACAATATTTACTGTCCTTTTGTTTATCTCGTCTGCGTTCTATGCATTTGTTAATACCTGAAGACCAATTCCCATAATTAAGAACGTTCAAAATCTAGTCGCAATCTCATCTCAGCGATAATCAATGTCAAAAACTTGTCAAAAATGTAGGGAAATTAGAGGTATTCTTGACAGATTGAGACTGAGATGATATGAACGTTGTTAGAATTACGAGAATTGTCCCTCTGCTCTGTATCTGTAGTTGTCGCTTGTGGCTAAGTAATAACAGCCGCACGGGTCGATCGATCAGGTTAAGCTACTCTTGCCGCGGTAGGTCCGTGAATTGGTGACAATATTCACATACCAAGACCCCTCCGTGCCTCAGAAAGCACGTTAAACCATTGGTCCCGGCTGTCATTCGTGGATCTTTGACAGTGGTTACGGGTCGTCAGTAACCCGAAAGTCTGACAACCAGTCTTACCAAGAGGTATCGTTAATACGACAGTAACTGGGTTGTGGAGGTCAGATAGGCAGTCGCTCCATGTATACTGGTATTCAGCTGCATCCGGTTAGGCTGGAAGCCAACCCCGACATAGTTGGGAAAGGCTAGGCAAATGATGATCTATAGTTGTCGCGTTCTAGCATGGCAATAGCGGTCATTTTCAAGCATTTTTTATTTCTAAAACTGAAACCAAGTCCGTTAACGTCCGGAATCAATGTCTAGGTAGGTATCGTGTTCTTCAACGTGTTCCAATAATGAAAAACTATACATGGTTTATTGTTTGGGTTCCTACGGAGAAATATTAGGGCATGAGCAATGATCGCTATTGCCATGTCTAAACGCGACAACTTTAGGCTTCAACAATCCATTGACAATTTTTTTTTCGTTTTTTTTTAGAAATAACTTGTTTTTGGGCCAGTATTGTCCATCAGGTAATGTTAACGCGGGAGCAGAATCATATCACATTTATTTGCTTTTGTTTTGGGCAATCGTACAACAATGCATGAATGCTTTCTTACAGAACTACTTCTATTTACTGTAATTTAAATAACCATATGCTTGTATCAGCCGTGACGTAAGTCGGTACCCGTAGATCTAAGTACATACCTTCATACCAGTTTAAGTCTTATCCGTAATAATCCGTCTTCGAAAACTGACACTTAATAATGGATCCAAAGTGTAGTTACGCTGATAAATTTTGAACTATCTATCTATCTATCCCGAGTTCATACAACCCGAATCTCTTCAAAGCGAGAGTGAATAGGCTTCTTCTGGGCAAGCTCGTTCCACCGTAGATCTCATCCCTGCCTCTGGGCTGGATTGAGGTCAAGAGTGAGCCCATTGTCAATAAAAAAAACAACTTTTAATATATTAGCAAAATACAGCTCTTTCATATTATTTAATCTACAGTCACTGTTTTATGCAAATATATTTAAGTGTTTAATTGTGTGTATTTTTTCATTAAGTGTTCTATTACGCGATAAATAAACGAACGGTGGATAAAGTTAACATACATAAAAAGTCATTTATGGCTATTCACGGTACACATGATTAAAACATTCCAGTAACCATATACATACATACGAGTATGTATTTCGTGATTGTTCACGTTGATAAAGTACGCAAACGTTTTGCAATGCTCACATTATTAGTTTTATTTTACTTATTGCTTATTTTATGAATCTTATACCAACACATATTTCATCAATTTTGTTCACTAAAAGGTCTCAAATAAATTTTAGTTTATGTATTTAATAGAGTCTTACATATTTATGTTATATAAGCATATAAGTTTGTTCTAAACTTTTTTTTTCACACATAATACTACGTAACTACCTAATACTTACGTCGTGTTGCGTGTCGGCTTAGAACTCCCTGCCATTGACGTCTAAATAGCTCTTTTATAAAAAAGTAAACGTTATATCCAACACCGGGATTTACCAGCTCTTTATGTAAAGGAATGAGAGAAAACAGAATTGGGCGAAATGGATTCAATTTGTACAACACTACTTGAAAGCTTTTATGAAAGTAAATACATCTAAAATAGTATTGGGATTTCCTAAAAAAAATTTATTCATACAGTAAACAAACATAATTCTTAAATGTAAGTACATTGATTTAGGGTTAGATTATTGGGTTTTATTATTCATATTACTATGTTGTTACTTGAACAGTGCCCGCTTTAGCTAGGTAGGTAGGTAGGCCCTTCTCAAAAAACGCGTTTAGCTGTTTTAGCAGGATTATCTAAACTTTTGTTCGTGTTAGCTGGGATGGATTTTTTTATATTTTCCTTGTTGTATTCTGGCTGGACTGGACTGGACAACATATCAACGTGAACAACGAATACATCTCATACCTTCGCTTTGCTGATGATATCGCCATAAAGGCAGAGACATTAGAACAATTAGACCAGCCTAAATGGAGCAGCACGGCGGGTTGGCCTCAGCATGATTTGGGATAAGACGAAAGTCATATACAATTCACACATTTTGCCGTGTCCTGGAGTGGAGTCCGCGTATCAGCGAAAGTATTGTCTGGGACAGACTAGATGCGGAAGGCGGAGGACAGGGTGTTGTGCCACGGCCTGGGAGAGGACTATGTCCAACAGTGGACTGCGATAGGCTGAGTTGATTGATTCCCCCTGGGATGTCATGAAAATAAACAGTACAAAAACGAAAATCTCAAACATTTAATTCTGCTTTCTAAGCTTAAATTCGATATAAATATTTGAGAGAATTGTGTTTTTTGAGTCAGTTTTAGTGCAATTTACGCTTTAATAATAATAGGTTTATAATACCTAAATATTACGATGTTGTTATTTATTCGTGATTAATAAAATATCTATACAGAATACATACCTATTTGAAATATAATTTTCGTAATTTCAAATTGTTAAATATTGCCCTTAGGTTAAATATCTAAAAAATATGTATGGCCATGTAAATAATGCTTAATTCAAATAATACCTTAGGTACCTATTTAAAATTTTATTAAATTGGTGCAAAACTCGGTAAGCTTTTTGTTGAAGTTTGTTATTTTTACGTGATCAGTTATTTATTTATTTTTTAATATAAAACGTTGCCCCACACTAGGAATTTCTTATCTATCGTGGGTGTGTATACGAACATTTAAACTACCAAACAAACATACACAAACAGCCAGACCAGGAACAACTACTTGTACGCCATACAAATATTAATTTGTTCCGTGCGGGAATCGAACCCGCAACACGCAGCGCAGCAGTCAATCGCTTAACCACTGCGCCAAACGTGCCGTCAAATTAAATACTACATTAAAATGTAGACTAATAATAATACATTTATATGTAGATTTCATTCATTGGTGAGTTACAAACATAGGAGACTAAGTATGTTTTATGTTTCAATCAATATAAAAAAATACGTAGGTTCGCACTAAGTCCTTGTATTAGTGGGTATGTTGAAATTCGCCGTGGAAGTGGCAAGGATTTGGGCAAACATGATATAAAATTTAGTCGTGCCAGCGACACGAAGAAGAATAAGAAGTGGGTATGTTAGTATTAAATATTAAATGAACTGGATTCAACATGCTAAACATTGCAGGGTTCTCTCTAAAAGGCTAATCAGTCTTTCATTAATATTTTAATACGAACCTCACAAGCATTTACTCGTATTTCTATCACGAGTACCTACGCAGGTATAACCACAGATTTGAACTCAGAATCCTTCCACTTAGTAGGATCTCGAAAACAGCTTCCAGACTTTAAAGCGTCTCTTCAAGACTTTAACATTTTCAGCTAATCTTTTAATTTTGCCTACTTTTTGATCGAAAAGTAGGCAAAATCAAAAGATTAGCTGAAAATTAAACCGAGATTATAATTAAATCGCTAGAAAGCTTACCGTCTACAAAGTTTATTTCAGTTAAGGTAAACTTTTTTAAAGCAATTAGACGCAAATTGCTACAAAAGGGAATGAATGCTAGAACGGGAACAAACGCGGCCTGTCCGTAAAGGCTGGGACCGTAACTCAATAACCATGATGAGAACCGAAGAAGGTACGATTCAGTTATAGAAGTACTTCAGTTGTACACAATCTTTTCAAATTAAAAGAAAAGTGGCCAAGCAATTTTGAGCTTAAACAGCCAGTTTTATTTTACGAGTATAAATCTTGGATTGGAATTAGGGCTCTTGCCTAGCAGCGGGACAAGACAACACTTGTTAAACATAACTTAGGTATAAGGCTGTAGTTTAGGAGATTTAGGTTTAGGGGCTTAGGTTTACGAGTATTGGCAGGATTTACTTATGTTGCATTTATTATACAGTTGGTTCATTTGCCTACATTCTACCTACAATATTATTTCAAGCGTATCTACTTAGAAAAAGAAATCTTATTTTTGCGTTTACGAACTTTGGTTCAAATTGTTCAATATTTCAGATTTATTCATAAATGCGAGGCACGAATTCACGACAAGATAGTTCTATCAGCTCGTTTCTTGGTACACTCCATTAGGTACCTACACTTATGATGTGGGGTGTTTATAATTTCATGCATCGCTCTATTAATTAACAAGCCCGTGGCACCAGTTACAAAAAAATTGAAAGGAAATCGTTTGGCTTGGTAGGGGGGTGTGGTGAGGAGGGAAGAAACGCATGTCACTAAAACAATGATGAATATAATATGTTGATGCATGGAGGATGACCAAATAAAAGATGGATTGTGTGATGAATGATATGAAAGGAAATGGGGAATGACAGGGGAGATGAAGATGAAGCTCTGTTAAAAATCAACTTGAGAAATAAAATAGAAACTTAGTGGTATATCTATTTTCAGGTAGACAGAACGTAGGTAGGTACTGTACATTATTACAAACAATAATATATTTTCACGATTCCTTGTCCTTACATACAACTTTGCCTATAACACCTAAGTAGCAAGCAAAATAAAACCATTAAAATGAACAGTTTCGCAAGATACTCGTTACCTACTTAGGGAAGTAGGTAAGTACCTGAGTATCTCAGGTGAGCTAACAACTTAGCTCAATAACCTATAAACTTAATGTCTTGACTGTATGCAAAGTAGTTTAACATAGGTAGATTGCCTATTCGGAGCTGTCTGACCTCTATTTTATAAATAGGACACTATTACAGCATTTAGATGAGTATTAAAGTAGCAAAAACCCCCGACACAAAGCAAGTTAAAAAAATATGAAAAAACAGCCACAAATAGAACAAAAAAGGTATAAACGTGAAACCCTATGAAAAACAAAAAACAACCTTAAAATTATGACCCTACGTAAGTACGTATGAAATTTTTTGATTAAATGTCGCGTCGGGAGACCGCTCTTATTAAACCTAACGTTTTGTTAAAGTTTTTGCGTCGGGGGTTAAAAATATTATGTTAACGCATTAACTGCTGAATTATTAGCGAACTTTTCGCAAATGCTAAATATATAGCTCACTAACCCCTGTGCGACAAACGTTCATACGCGTTCAAATAATTTTCGTGTGGTGCTATGAACGCGCATGCGCGGTTGAAGAAAGTTTTACCCAGTGCGGCTGACCGCATTAGTTGACGCTTCTGTGCGTTTGAGAATTTTCAATGGACGCACCCGTGCGTCCATTGTGCATTGCGCCGCACTCGAAGAAAGTTAAGTAAATTGTATGGACGCGCATGCTCGCCGCTAGCACATGGTCAAAGCTTGAAAAACGCGCAGGCGCGTTGGCCGCAGTAAACATGTTAAATGACAGTGTTTAGTTGCCTTTTGGTTTCGAAGCGTATGAATACACTTCCCGAAAGAAAAAACACACTATAAGAACTGAAATGAAGCCCCAGTGACCCCGGTGACCCAGTCACCGGGTTATGGTGGTCAGATAGGCAGTCGCTCCAAGTAAAATGCTAAAAGCTGGATCTTATTAGACTGGGTGCCTTTTTTTTAATGTGGAGAAATGCTCATGCATTCTGCACTACCATGGGGAGATAGTGCAGTTATGTCGGACTCTAACCTACTAAAACTCCACGGTGTCCTCCTTTGCCGCTTACGGCGGGAACACGGGTAAGTACGCGTTAGCACTCATCCGTGAACCCGCCGCCCTGACGAGCGGTCCTCGGGTTCCTCTTGGCTTCACCGTGGGTGACGAAGCCACGGCTGCTGAGCCCATGTCGATGAAGGACTGAAATTTTCAGTTGGCAGGTAAGGATATAGACAATAACTAAATTTGTCAGCAAGGGCACCGATTCTCTTGTTCACAAACTAAACTAAATTTAATTTCAATGCATCTTTTTCTTTCTATTTAATTTAGAAAAGGACAGAAGATAAATATTAGTTTAGTCCTGTCAAACTAGTCAGCGCCTGACGTAAATTGACATATTTTTAGCAGCCATGTTTTTAATCACGTCTAATCTGTCTATGGAGTATCATTTGACAAGAGTAAACTAATATTTTATCTTCTGTCCTTTTCTTAATGAAATAGAAAGAAAAAGATGCACAGAACTTAAATTAAGTTTAGTTTGTGAACAAGGGAATCAGGGCCAATATCCGTCTTATTGAGTAGAAAAAAAAAAAATTAAAATGATACCTACACGTATTATTTTCATATTGTCAGTGTGCAAACTTTACTAAATACTGAATGAACTCCTCAGACTGCAAGATTGCCCTCTACATATCCTAACACAACTTCCATGGGCGCTGCGGCTGTAAACTACGTTTAACTGTCATTATTACATTAACAAAACACAGATGGTGCTATTCAGCAGTATACTATTGCTGAAGTAACGCCATCTATGTAAAGTGAATTTTGATATGGAATACAATACGAACTGGGCAAGTAGGTAGATAACTCAGTACTAAGTTGGGTACTTTGATAAAATAGGTAGATGTCGTTGTTACAATCTTAATGGAACTGTATCCCTGCGTCATAACTGAAAACGACTGCCTCGCGAATACGAGCGATAATATTGAGTAAGCGATTACGCGATCGTTTACGTGAAAACGAATGTAGGTACCTACATACTAAATACGTTACTTACTTTATTGTTCGCACGAGTATTTCATTCGTCCTAATCAAAATTATCGTATGTGCGAATATTACGTTACGTTTTGTTCGGAAAACTGGAAGGCGCCCTCTGTCGGGGCGAATACGCGTTAGGGTTCGCCTAAAAAAATGAACGCGACGGTCGCGTTGTAGCGCGACGTTCGACGATCTTTATTAGTTAGGACGCGGCCATATTTATATAAACGGGCGTGATGACTACGTACTGGGACGACTATTGCTTCCGGTTAGGACGCAATAAAGCAACATAAATAAATGTATATTATCACAAAAAAATGGGTACACTCACACACGTATACACACACCCCATTAAGACTCACACACTTACATACATACACAAACACACACTGAGAGCAGCTAAATTAATGTTTTATATTATTTTTACTTTTCTTTATTAAAAAAAAAAACTTTTTACGCCTCATCATTGTTAAGTTTCCACTTATGGGAAGAACGAGACAGCTCCGACACAAGTACTTTTGTAACTTACTGGGGCTGCCACAATTTATGTATGACAATTAATGTTTAAGTTGAAATAAATATTTTGTATCACTGTTAACTTGATTTTTTTGTTAGGTGCTGGTACATTGTTCTGGAGGTATTGAATGTTTGCTTAGGTACAGACGCCAGCAGGTCAAGCTACCCGAAACTGTCAAATTTTCCCAATCAACCTTGAACCTTAATTCTATAGGGATAAAGTTGAAAATCTATTAAATAAATTTGACAGACTGTAGTAGCTTGATGTGCTGGCGTCTATACTATCGCCAAAACCTATATCTGACCACCGTAAGGACTACTCCTGCTTGCAGCGCATATTATTAGTCGACCTTAAAAGGATCCTCTTTTGTTTTACTTCCGGACGCAGCTGTGGTCATCATGTGCACGGGATTTTGTTTTCAAAATGGTCAAATACCTATAGGTTCAGGCAACCAGTGTTTTCGACTCCATTGTTCATCCAGTCCCTGTAAGAAAGGTCCTTCATAGGATTTTGGAATAAAACAACAATATTTATTTAGTATTAACTATTCATATATTTCAATAGGTATCTTTTATAATTATAATCTATTTCCTCTAACGCTCCGCGCTCAATATTTGGTTTAAGTCTAAGTGAAGACGATTCAACAGTTGGTTTCAATCAACTTATAATAATCAACAGTCGAACAAAAATCTAAATGATTACATTTAATAGAAAAGTTTAAATGTAAACTTAGAAGTATGTTAGCGTGCTCCGTCAGTTGAAACGTTACAAATACTGGTTCACTTTAAGGTAATAATTATAAAAAAAAACTAAACTATTTAGTGGGGAATGTTAACTTTGGTATAAAATATTAATTATAAACAACAAAACATTATTCAACCTCAATGCACTCGAGAAACGAAACTTATATCGAAGCATAAATTAAAAGAAATACTGTTTAATCAAATAGCCTAAGACCAGTTTAGAATATATTTACATTAACTGGTGAACTTAAATTTGTAAACTAATAAAGAACAGCCTTACTTACATCGCTCATACAGTAAGTAAAGTTACAGAAATATGTTTGTCCCTTTCTAAAATTCTAGATCGAACTGAGTGGACAAGGATGGCAGATCAGCAAACAGTTCTTATTAGATTGATGAGTATAGTAAGGCTATCGATTTTATAAAGCGAAACGGAACTTAAAGATACATAAAATTGCACTGTGCAGTAGAAACGCTACATACAAAATCAAACTGTACTGGAATATTTTTACAAATTCAAATATCTAACGTATTATAAGAATCGTTTTAGTTATATTTTTTTCTCTAATGCACCATAATTATGTATAGGCTTTCTACTAGATAATTCAAGGCTTAATTTAGTAGGTACCGTTATTTTGTCATCTAATTCTTAGTACGTAGAATTCCGTTTAATGTTGCTAAGAACATTGAAGAAATAATATATATCAGTCTATGAATGCTCCTCTATCTAAATCAAAGTCGTTTAGTTAATATTTTTTATAATATCCCTTTGACTATGCATTCATTTATTAATCAAATGTGATGAAATGTAATCACATTAACTTATGATTAAAAAACGATACTTGTAACTTTTATTCAATCAAAGGGTTTTTTTTAAGGGTTTCAAAAAGAAGCACTCAAGACTGTGACCAAGGATTCTAACAGATTTATCTCTACAATTATTTACTAATGGAAAAGTAAATAATGATTTTGCGCGAGAAACGATTCTCTAAAGAACACAAGCGGTATGCTCTACCCGAAATAAATACAGTCAGGGAAATTCATTGTTTATCAAATTGACACACTACGTCAATTAAACATGTTATAGCCATTCTATACAGCTATCAAAGAATGACAGTTGTGATTTGAATACTCTTACGGACAATTTGAGTTGGTAGGCATTTCGAGTTGATAGTAAATTTGAGTTGGTAGTCAAATCGAGTTGGTAGTCAATTTGAGTTGGTACTTAAATCGAATTGGTAGACAATTTGATAAATAATGAATTTCCCTGATTTTACATACATTTGTGTGAAACACAATAATATAAAATGGTTTTAGAACTATTTATGTCTCGAATAAGCTAGGTTATCACAACATTTACAAAAAGCGAGTAGCCTAACATTAGACATTAACAATTCAGTTTTGGTATAACAACATATAAAAAGATTCGAATCATATTCTCTCTAATTAACTATAGAATCGTATATTATGTCGAAGTTTTAGCATTTTTCATTAATAGTCAGTCAAGCCACGACCTAAGAAGTAATTTAATATTACTAATATATGAAACTGGGGCATCTATACGTAAATAAATATCAGGAGTAGTTTTTCTACTATACATTATCAATATCTGCCGATCGATTCTGTAAAAATTTCACCGTGAAAAGTAAGGTGAGGTGAGCTTAGAGTGAGTTGTCAAAGGTGTCAATCCCTAGCATTAGTTGGAATGACAACTCACTCCACGCTCACTTCACCTAAGTTTTCACGGTGAGATGGTTACAGAATCGCACTGCTGTATTGCAAAGGACTGTTCAACTCCAAAACTGTGTAAGTAGCATTATTCAATACGAAGAATTGTCTACAGTAAAAATTTAACAATTAAACAATGCTGTTTACCATGTTTGAGATTGCACAGTCGTTTATATAAAGAACACAATATTGCACATAAATGGTTCTCGCTAAAATGTTTATAGTAAAGAGAGCAACATACATAAATATTGAGTAGCGACATTGAATAACTACTACTAAAACATTCGTTTAGCAAAACCTCCTAATTCCAGATTACCTTACTTGGTCATTTCTAAAAATCAGATCTCTTCCACAGCAGTCATCAAACAGTTGCGTATACAGGTACAGACCTTATTACAAGGTCATAAAGTTCAAGATACGTTAAAGCGGTGGAGTCATGTGAATGTCGTACGTGTGTACTTTAAATAGGGCCTTAATACAATCCAAGAGGATTGATTTTTAAGCGGTGGAATCATGTGTTGAAGGGTTGGGGATGGTGGTGACCTGTTGCTCCCGAAGCCTTCGCATTTCTCTGGACATAGAGTTCAGTTCTGCTTGTAGCGACATTTCCTTTTCACGTAGACATTTGATCTCGTTTTGCCATGTCTGTAAAATAAAAATAATATGATCAGGAACGTGTTACATATTTATCTGACAATAAGGTATCATTCTTTGCATAGCATAAATAAATAAGGTGATAGAAAAATACTTTGAAAAACCAGTTATTAATTATACAGTTTTAACCGACTGAATGCCGTAATTACAGAAACAATTAAAAAGCCATTGTGTCGCGTGGATCCACGTTCATTTACGAAGGGCTAAAGTCCAAGTTCATTCATTATAGATGACCTCAAATATTAATTATTAAGTGTGTTAAGGATAGTAAAAATTAATGAAGCAGTAGTATAAACAGGCCTCTTGTATGTTAGCACTAAAATCCCAAGCGGTTCATCGAGGCCAGATTGACCGATTAGTATTGGTTACTAAAGTTCCGTATTTATGGTTAACACAAGTTTCGTAACATCGTTTCGACCGCATCATTTTGTGTTTCTGACACTCAGCCTGGAACATGTTTCCTGCATCACAAAATATGTGGCTGGAACAATGTTGTGCAACTTTTGTAACCCATGAATACGAGGATTAAAGGAGAAGCACATATAATAGCAAAAACCAAGAGAACCAGATTACCCACATTACTAGATAAGATTGAGATCAAGTCTATGGATCCTTACAATATTCTGCTTGAGCAGGTCGAGCTTGTCGTTTTTGAGCCGGCACACTTCTTGCCGCAGCATCTCGGCGTCGCGCGGCGTGACGTCGGCGCGCCCGCCGGCCGCCGCGCAGCCGCCGCACGCGGCCGCCTCGGCCGACGACATGGACTCCAGCCCCGTGTCGCTGTCCACGTACACTCCGCCTGGACACACAAAGGCTACCGTTAGTATTGTACTACACTGCTCGTCCTTACGCGTGTCAAAGTTAATTATAAACTTATAAATAAATTGGTAGATACCGTGTTTTTGTTTATAAGAAAAAAAGTGCTTGAAAAGTTAATATGACGATACTTTTTATTTCATTTATTTATATTTTAGCCTTTATTGATTGTTATTAAGATTTTATTTATTTATGCAAAACGAAATAGTGTGCAAGAATAAAATAAGCAGTGTCGTATTTTACAGCATTTTCACAAAATAACCATAAAAGTAAAAAAAAAGAAAATACTACAAACGCAGGTAACGAACTATAACCAAATAACATTCATTTTATAATACAAGACATCCATTTACTTTGAAATATTGAAAAGTACGCATAATATTTATTAACAAAAACCTATCTAAAAGAACATCATGCCTCTATAAAGACGACGAGTGAAATAAAAAAAACATTGACGTACAGCGTGCTACACTACAGGACTAACCTGTTGCACTTTTACCACAACTCAGCCAGTCCTTGTCGTCTAATTGGAAGAAATCACACTATTACTTCACCAAAACTATACCATAACTGTAGTATGTCGATATGAGATGATGACGTCACCAACATGCTTTGTTGTGGCATTTAATTGAAGGGACCTGGGGTTGCTTGTAACGAGTGGCTAATTAATGTGTATATTATAAGTAAATTCTACATGATTATCGATAGTCACGATATAATTCTACATGCTATCCAAAACTGACAGAGACGATCAATCATGTATCAAAGTAAATCAATGGTGAATTGGATTTCCATTCAGTTCCGTGCAGGTTTCATACAAAAATATTAAGGTCTCAAATCAATTCAAAAGAGAATTTCCACATAACGATTTTTTCAGAAAATACATTAACTTTTCTAGATTCGCAAATGCGACCCTTTAGTAAACTCACTCGAATTAGAAACTATTCGAACGTAGGTTAGTATAGTATCACTCAAGTTCCAAAACAGATAAAGGTACTCACAGCCATCAAACATTGAAACCTGATTTGGCCATCAGTACCAACTCAAATTGACAACCTATTCAAATAAATGACTCCTCAAATAATTAAACTAGCAAGCGTTAACTGATGAGGAAAATTTATTATCTGTTGCGGAAAACCGGAGGGATAGCGCGCATCAACGGATAAATAAGCTCCTAATAAAATAATTACTAACCTAGCGGATCCAAATCCACCGAGTTCAAACTGGAGTCATCGCTGTGGTCGGTGAGCGGCGGGCGCGGCGGCGCGGCGCGTGACGTCACGTCGGGGCTGGACTCGCCCGACGCGTGCGACGCGCCCGAGCCGCCCGCCGAGCGCACCGACACTGCGGACGCGGACGACGACGCCACGGACGACTTGGAGCGGGCGCTCTGCAAGCGACGAGGTAACATACAATTAATAAAGACTAAAGATTTGACAGTTTCTTTGGTCCAATGCTTTTTTTTTTTTGAGGATGGGAAATCATCAAATGACCCCTACGATCCCGCTGCCCTTGCTATTGGTCTTCAGGGGCTGTAGTCTCGACATTCATAGCGATCGCTTTACGATCGCATTCGGTCGCAAAGTCCCGGATTGACAGGTGTAATGTATGGAGTGACAGGACTTTGCGACCGAATTCGGTCGTAAAGCGATCGCTATGAATGTCGAGACTGCAGCCCCTGGAGTCGGCTGCTGGAATAGATCCCGAGATAACATTGTAGTATAAATCCTCTTTTTTTAAACCTTAGCATTTCCCTGAAATCTAGATTTTGTCTAGTAACTATTTGATCAGTTCCATTCAGCTCGTGTCTGAATTTAGTCAGCAGTTTTTATTTCGGTCAATCGATCACATAACAGTTTACAAGAGATTCCAGAATACATTTACTGATCAGCAACTGATTTCGTAGTTTCAATAGATATTTGTTGTAACTATTAATTAGTTTTGAAGGTTTGAGTCTACTCTCACTTAAGAAAACCTTTCTCGAAGGCCACTTTGAAGAAAATCATCCCAACAATAACAACTAAACTTTGATCCCAATCTCGGAACCTTATTTTCTGCAGCAGCCAATCCTCAGATCAACATGACGGGTGGCTATCATAAAATGTTTCCTAGTTCCTTTTAATCACAACTTTATTGTTGTATGCATAGATAACAGTTGCCATAACTGGTGAACACAGATGGAAGTCCATTTAAGAACAGTCATGCTGCGTGATGCATAGAATTTTAAGCAGCACATGCGAATCACATTGTCTCGCAATCATTATAATAATAATCAATGTTTTGATAGAAATATCAGCTTTCTTTGTGCTGTCATCGGATAGAAGCAAAATATTATTGTAAAGGATATGGGAACTTACATTGGGAGTATGAGTTTCATTCGGAACAAACTTATTCTTATTTAGAGGATTCTTGTTGCTATCGCCCGAGAGATTCGTGTCTACACTTGGTGATCTGAAAATGTAAGAAAATGAAATGTTATAATAATTTTCAAATTAATTTTTTTTTTAATAATGAAACAATTATAAGTCAGGTTCCTAGAGCTGCATTTACTTTAACTTAAATTTTAATATCTGTTTGCAAAGCTGTGTTTGCTTGACTGAAAGTATGTAATGAAACTACCACCGTTATATGACGGTTTAGCTAGACAAAAAATTATGTAGAATTAAATCCTCTACTCAAAACATACCTGACTTTAGAAATAAGGGCCTTCTTCACAGTATCTATAAACCGTGCCCCAGGTCCATCTTGCTTCGGCGTACCATCAGGTTGCGGGGACACCGCACCAGGTTCTAATCTCACACCAGCTCCTAAGAACTCGGTAGTCTTCGTCTTCAAGTCGTTCACCAAGTTCTGCAGCAATGAGGCTCTGGTTCTTAACTCCAGTTGAGCAAACTTCTCTGCTTTGTAGCACGCGTTTTCGGCGTTGATGAGCTTCGTAAGGAGGAATTCTTTGAACTCTCGCCCCTTGCGGAAAACGGACGGCTGCGGGAGAGTCGGCCCGAAGAATGGTACGTCATCACGAGCGGTGACGGCCACTTTGTACCTGGAGAAGGAATGGATATAAGGACTTATCTATTTATTGAACGATTATATACAGTCATTATCATCATCATAATTTCAGCTTTGCTAGACATAGGTCTCCTCCAAGCTTCGCCACTGTGACCAGTTCTGTGCCTCTCGCATCCAGCTAATTCCTGCGGCCTTCATAAGGCCATCGGTCCAACGGTTATGTTCAATACACACACATAAATAAGAAAAGAATACTGTAGGTACTCGTATGTATAAACAAAGGCTACACACACAATGAACACAACACACCTGTAAGATTTTCTTTTGTGACCTTGACTGAAATAAAACAAATAGGTACTAAAACTAATTCACTGCTACTTAATACCTGTCATCAAATAAGTAATTAAATCTTGTGTGGTTACGAATGGATAAACCGCAATGAAGCCACTTTTGAAGAAACTAGTTCGTTCGAATAATTATCGTGGGTAAGAATATCAACTTAAGTGTGCTCCAATTAATCAATCAATTTTTATCCAATCTATATAATCAGTACTTACTTGATTAAACTCCCACAAAAGATTTCTCATGACCTTTATCACAGGCAACGACATCTGTACATGACAGCTCCTTAGCTACCCACAAGGTTTTATAATATTTACCTTAATGAAGCTATTTCTAAGATTCCATTACATTTAACCTTTAACAAATCTGAGAAACATTAAGACGCTCACTGACTCGTCCAGCTAGTGTTTGTACACATAAAAAGCTTCTAATTACAGAGTCCGGATTCGTTTGCATATAAATTACTGAGAAAATTTCCATTCTACTTTCCGAGCCATTTTCTCAACTTGCTATGCAAATAATGCCACTGTGCGTTGTCGAGAAACAACACAAACTTTATGTTAAACAAGTCACTTGACAAGTGGGAAAAAAGTTACAGAAACTGAATTGGATTAAAAATAGAAGACATTCTACGGCATGAATAAAATACAAATAAAATTCTATAGACATTCGAATGAATTTATATAACATGTTTGAATTTTATTTCTCAAAGGAACTGGCTCGTAGATAGGAGACGAGAATAGAAGCTTTGAGAGTGATACATGTCATGTTGGTGGTCGATAAAATGCATAGACGTCTCGTAAAAGTTATGTTCATAGCCTTAATTGTCTCACATCATCGTAAAGAAACTAAAATAACGATTTCCTACGAAGGGGAAATATTTAAAATTTATAGAAAAAAAAATCGTTGTAGTTAAAGATTTATAACTACCTGGTCTCCCCACCGACAGATTCCAAATGTGTGACCACGATGAACGCGTGGAGGAAGTGTGATGCTATCATGTCAGGCGTGAAAGGTGTTGCCTTCTCCTGTAAATAAAAAACAAAGGGAAATTGTTAACTTAGCCACACTAAGGTTAGTTCCGTATAGTAGACCGCATGTCAGTGGTAACTAAACCAACATAAGCCGGCTTACCAATCTATTGAAACTCCATACCACGCTAGGCCAGGCCGAGGTGAAACTGTCACAACCGACGGTCTACTGTACTTAAGAATAAAAACCAACCAAGGGCGAGTCGGACTCGCGCACGAAGGATTCCGTACCATTATCTATAAAAATCACGTCCGTTGTATGGGGGCCCCCCTTAAATATTTATTTTATTTTGTTTTTAGTATTTGTTGTTATAGCGACAACAGAGATACATAATTTGTGAAAATTTGAAATGTCTAGCTATCGCGGTTCTTGAGATACAGCCTGGTGACAGACAGACGGACGGATAGACAGCGAAGTCTTAGTAATAGGGTCCCGTTTTTACCCTTTGGGTACGGAACCCTAAAAAAATCACACAAGATGGAAACGACAATAAATTAAACTGCTTATATCTAATGACGTTCCCAGTCTGCATACGAAAATTCAATCAAAGATATCCAATAGTTGGGTAGCGGGATCGTCCGAAAGGGTTACCGCTGCCCTGGAACATAAAGGGCTAAGGAAGGAACACGGGTGGGTTTTAGTCAGTAAGAGTCTGACACTCCCTCCTGCTTCACCCAGAGCGGGAGGAGTCATTTGATGATTTTCCATCCTCAAAAAAAAAAAAAAGATATCCAATAGTTTAGTCACTAGCTAGTCAAAGATTGGCAAAACCCATAGTCGACTCATCACTACTATTTAGTTTGTTTGAAAAAATCACTTTTTTAATTTCGATGCTGTGATTTATTTGATAGTCCCAAAATACTCTTACGCATCAGTATCGCTAGTTTTTTCATTTATTGCCGTACTAGCTGCGCCCCGCGGTTTCACCCGCATAAGTTTCGATCCCGTGGGAATATCGGGATAAAAAGTATCCTATATGTTAATCCTGGTTATAAACATCTGTTCTAAGTTTTATCCAAATCCGTTCAGTAGTTTTTGCGTGAAAGAGTAACAAACAAACATCCAACCATCCATCCATACAAACTTTCACGTTTATAATATTACTAGAAACATATTGTTATCTCCACATTGTATAAAACATAATGAGAACTGTGGTAATAATCGAGGCATAACTGTGGAAAGTTTTGGAGTCTCTGTCTTTGGGATATACCTTAGTAATCGTCGAATTTCAACAACATCGGTTTGGCAGTGTAAACATAAACCAATTGCAAATAGACAGACAGACAAACAACGTTTATAGGGCTATATTCATAGAGATGATTGAAACGGAATAGATCTCATTGCATTGTGCAATAAAAGATTTAGCATCGGCCGTTTGTTAGTTTCTTGTAACTACTTACGCAAACTGTACCATAAACTCGTTAAGTTATTGCAGTACTTCGCATAATACAGTCATAAACAGTCCCAAATGAAAAGCATTTCGGCATTTCAGTTATGTGGCCGAGTCTTGACTTCACAATAGAATAACATATTTCGTATCTACGCAACTCATATTATTACATACTTTAGGATGTTAAGTATTTCGAAAAGAGGCATTGCATATTGAAAGTTATCATGACAACTATAACACTGCAGTGTTGATAATCTCAGATAATTTACATTCCATCACCACTTAATCAGTTAGGTATCTACTTTAGTGAAATGTATTCTAAGTTGATTTTTGAATGACCATTTGTAACGAAAAGGTCCTAATAAGTTTTTGGTTGCAATGAAATTTGAACTTTGTTAAGTATGATTGAGTATGCTAGTCAATTTATTGTTCCTTCAAAATTGTCTCAAATTCCTGGCTCTAATTAGAGTTATCACCTACAATAGAAACTCTTTTTCGTTTTTTTTTTTTTTTATGATGTCCCTATTAACACCTTATAGTTTTTTTGCTTGGCATGGAGTTAGAGAGTTTTTTGACAAGTACAGTCACAAAAGAGATAAGTATGCAGGGTCGTCGGATATAGTTGAAGTTGAAACGAATTGATGTTTTCGGATAAAATTTTATTTAATTAATAGAAAACAAACAGTTCATATATCAAACTAAATTTCATTCGATGAAATCCATCGGTTTCTTACTAAACTTCAACTATATCCGACGACCCTGCATACTTATCTCTTTTGTTGGCTGTACAATATAAATTATAAGCGCACCAATATTTTACAATATTCTTACCTGAAAAACAATCGCCACGATATCATTGCCGACGTGTCTCTTCCTCTGCAGTTGCTGAGCGTCGCCGGCAGTGTGCGGCAGTAAGGGCGCCACGTGGAACATGATCTCACGATTGTGGTGCGTCTCGTAGACGGCTTCTGTTCCCGTGTGGCCGTTTATTATGTCCAGACCGCCCCGGTAGCCTGGTGGAGAGACTTTTGGTTAGGGAATCTGGGTGTTGAAAGAAGTAGACTATTAGATAGGATCTTTCTACCAACGATGAGGAAGGCAATTAGATTAGTTTAGGGCTGAGCTACGCTATGATATGGTAAAGCAAAAATATTCAGACTGACACATAAATTACAATAATGTTTCATTCTATGTAAAACATTTCAACGTAAACAAATTAGATTAAACGTGAAACAACGCGCAATGCAGCTCCTGCATTTAAATATGCATCCTCGAAATTCATATTATTTCCATCCAACTGGTATGGCCGTTCTTGGCATGGAATTAAGTCCGGAGTGCCGAAATCCTAGGGTTAGGATGTAGGCACGCTGCCAGCGGATATACGCTAGGTCCAAGAACGCATTGCCAAAGAAAACTAACCTTTATGGTCCTTCAACTTGATCTTCTGTCCAAGCATATCTAGGAACTCCTCGAAGGCTGGTGATATTTCGTTGTTGCCGAACAGCTGTTCCTCTGTCGTCTGCCCATAAGTCTGGTATAGAACTCCAAACTTAAAGCAGTTTACTAAAACATGTTCGTCGTACGCCGCTATCAGGGATGACGCGTTGAGACACATGACCGCCGTGAAGTTGTCGATATTCACTTGTTCGTTCAGCATTTTTGCCATCTTGAGAGGCGGTGGCATTAGTCCTGATCCTGGAAAAAAATGGTGTTCAGTTGTTTATCTGCGTTTATTGAACGAAAAAGTGGCTAACTTGGCAAAAAATATACCTTTTTTGCTTTTATAAGATTCTGGGTACTTAAATCCAGTCACCTTCAGCCATCCAGTCATTCCCAGTTGTAATATTATATCGTAAAGTGTTAACTCACTAGTGGTGGGTATAAGTCCGTGCATGGTTTCCGTGCGAAGCCTCAACAATATCCTAGTGTGGTCCTGACTAGCCATGTGCTCGTTCTTGAGGGACATCACTACCGGGCCGAGATTCTCGTCAGATCCAACCAAATTGATGTGTTCCTGTGAACAAACGAAATGAATATTTTAATATTGTAAAAAAGTTTAGCATACTAATTATCATTTTATGTTTTGAATGATGCGCATTTATAAAAGTGGAATTGCATTGAGTGGAATATAATATTCATCAGAACCTTCGAATATAATCATTCGTAGAATAACAGACATCATTGTGGCTTTACGTAAACACACACCAGGCATCGTTTGAAGCAAAATTAATTCAGACCATGAATACGAATGATTGTGTGTTTCTGGTAAATATCAAATAATGTGGGATTCAAACAAAGCCAACGTAGTAATAGGATTAAAACGAGTTTTGACAAAGACGGAGTGAGTATATGATAATGCAACTGGGATAATGTAACAGGAAAAGTATATGTAGTTCATTAGGATAATATATATTCCATCACGCTTATATTTTCATTAGGGGTAGGCAGATCATGTTTTTTTGTCGGTAACCTGTATTTTGCGAATACCTAACGGTAAAAGTATACAGGAGGCGAGAGAGCTAGCCATGGCGTACAGAAAAATGGCTGTAACTAAGAATATTCTAACAGAAAATCTGAAAACATTCTGTCCGATCGATAGATTCCGAACTTCACCTTCCGAAGCAACGCTAGCAATAGTATGATCAACGCGGCAGTCAAAAACTAACGTAATAACAAAACCAATAGTGGCCTTCAAAGCATTACTAAAATAGCCATCAGTCACAACCGCACCCCATGGAATACTATAGAAAGGGAATGTTTATAGTAGTTATTTTAAGGGCAATGATTCGGCTCGTTAATGGATTTTTTATGTCCCTTTGTCAATAAGTGATCAGAACTCAGAATGTTATTACTTCTATTATCTTGGACGTAAACTTTATCGAAGGTAGTGCTAATGGACGTCTGGATTTAGCTCTAGTCGAGAAACTTAAGTAATAAATTACTTAGTTTTGCAGTACGATTTTGAGTAGACGACTGTAGAGATTACTAGGGACCCTTATAGAATGAGGTAGGTAGACTATATATTATGTACCTGACCACAAAGGTATGAAAAACAGCGACGAAGCTAAACAAAGCAAACTTTCTCTGTAACACTATGTGCCATAATAATATACATACTAATAATGAATGTATATGAGGTGTAGGTGATATAAATAGTGTTTATAAATGCAGGGCCCTAGTGACCTAATATACTCTTGATTGAAATGACACCGAAGACGAAGTTGATCTAATGACATCTGACTTGATGGTGCTCTCCACAATTATTGGCTGAATCAGAGCATTTAGCGATGATGTCATGATCAACATGCTATGAACTGATTTTCCACACCCACAAGGAAAGAAGAATGAGGTAGTTACACAAACAACGCATATATTAATAATTTTATAACCAGATTCCATGTAATATAAGTAAACAAATAGGTTTAAATTCAAAACAGATGATAATAGGTTATTGTAGGTAGCGTAATTAGTTCATGTTATTTGTTTGAATATTTTCGAACATAGGAAAATTTGTAATAATATCGTTTAATTAGTCCATGTGTGGTTACAGAACCCTTAATTAAGGTAACACGACAACTAATTGTAATGTAAACATCACGCAACAATACTTTATAATGAAGCTGAGATATTATAACAATGTAAACATAGAATTACAAAACTTCACGCAACATAAAACACTATATTTAAACCGACTCAAGGTCTGAACAAAAGCTTCATGTTCCATGGGAGATGTTAATTAAACTACAATACACTGTCACCATTAACCTTGTCAGACCTTATTTTTTATTCCCAAGCATACAACCTTTACGAAGGATAAACACCATTGTCAATAAAACAATGCTCTGTCTCAATGAAAACAGTGAAAAATACACAGTACTTTATATAAGTTACGACATAGACTGTATTAATTAAAGAAAAACTAGTCGACATAATAAGATTTAAAGAAAATTTTCTCATCGTGCATTGTCCTTTGTTAAGTAATTATTTACGCTGTCAAAGTCCTCGGTTTGAGCCAGAATGTAGATATGTTTCCAAAACCAATGAAGAAGTACGATAAATGTAATGTAAACTCACTTTATGTACCTACATTTTATTGTACACCCTAAGGGCAGGACATAGCTGTTCGCAAAACACTAAATTAACACCATCTGTATTATGTACACTATCCTATGATCCACAATAAAGACGAATTGAATTGAAATAAATTCATCTTCCAAAACTTATTTTGGATTAAAAATAACTCCTAATTGTCTGCCATCGCACACACTGCGAAAGTTCAATGTAGACACGCAAACAGCAGTCAAGGGACAAAGATCATTGACTGGAACAACCGCTAGAAGTCTTCAATCATAATATTATACTTTTTCCGCGCGATTTTGTAAGCACTCTTGGTAACCTTTTCAAATAAAAATGCAAAACGTTGTTTGATTACACGCCTCTGCGCTGATTATAATAATCATTAAGCTCCCATCGTTCAAATACGCGTTCGTCCATTTTTTGAAATATCTCGATTTATTGCATGGTCTTTTTCACGTTGCCACAAAGAAGCAAATTGAAAGCTAAAGATGGTAATTGAAGGGACGAGGGGTTAATGCCCCTTTTCGAACTCGCTGATGGATCACGTCATCTGAGATGGAATCTAACAGTTTTTTTTTTTACTTCAATTTGTTGGAAAGTGTGCCTATTCACGGTTCGATGTTGCAGAAAAAAATATTCTTAAATTGCAAGAGAACTAGCACAGTGATGAAAGGTTTGAAATTAATTACTTAATTTGAACTCTTGACTCTTTTTGGCTTCGTTTTTGAGCTCGGGTTGACTTTAGCGTCAAGTTGTAATGACTAATAAATTAAACTATATATTTGTCATTTTTCTTCGAATATATTCTTGGCAAAAAATACTTTTTTTCTAACTGATTAATACTTACGTGCATGTACTCAAATCCACAATTAAATAACTACATAACATGTACTTCATTTGTTCATTTAAATGTATGAATCATTAATCAATATATCAAATATCCTCCTGAATAGGACTGTTATGATGGGGACTATTTATGATCTATCAATAAGTGTACCAAAATCTTTAGCAGAAAGTGTTTTTTAAAAGCTCACAACAAAATCTCTTCGTCTAGGAACCTATTCGTCGCGTTCGTTCTCGATTCTCACTGAATCAATTTCACATAACCGATTTTCCCCGAAAATTTCCGAATCAATAAAACGAACCAATAACCCGTTGGAGTCCAGCTGTTCACATCAACCGTACTAAAATAGATTTTATATTTTTCATTTTCACCGTCTTTCAATTCAGACAGGGTACCTAAAACCGCAATAATTTTTGTGCCCCATCATTTTGTCCCAGAATGAATTGTCCCCAAACCAATTTTGCGTTATGAATGAAGACATTTGCTTATTGCTTCCATTTTTCTTTTGTCACGGGCATCTGTCATCGTCACTGATTTGAACGAATGGATTGGCGAGCAAATTATCATTTACGAAATGTTATTAACGATTTCTTTTCCATTTTCTACTACTAATAAAACATTTTTCTATGCTAACAAAGTTCTTCGAATTTAAAATCTGGCTTATCATTGTAAAAACAATGAGTGTAAATATATGCTCATTCAATTCAATGAAAAGATTAAAGAAAATGTTTTGGTTATTAATTTAAAAAGTATGTTCTTCCAGGGCTTCTATTTTGCAGTTTTTATTTTAGTTTTCTATTGCTGTGGCTTAGCCATACGAAAACATTAAAATGATTTTGAAGCGTATTTGTCGATTACGTTTTCACGATGGGCATACCTAACATTTTATATTGCCGGTATTAACCCTCTATAGGTTTTATGGCAGGACATGATGGTCTCTGGCAGGACGTATTTACACGTCAGCGTGGTCCTGGTATCGGCTTAATGATCGGAGCATCGCATTCATCTAGCCTAACCCTTGCGGTGTCACAATGGCCCATAAGCTTTGCCGGCTTGACGTGTAACGATTGCAATATTTTATGCAAATTGTGCGAATAATTATAATAAATTCACTTTAGCCCTAAGCTAAATTATGTTTAAATGTATTTGTTTAATACGTGTTGTAAATATTGTTATGTTTTAGCATCTAATGTAACTTTAAATATCTTAAATGTCACCATGAGAGGCAGCGATTTCATTGCAAAACACAACTTTAACGATACCGTTGCGCAGGTATCTGTGTTGGGAGTTACGGCCGCCACAATTGGGTTAGTTACGTCTTTATCTATTTCGACTGCTAGTGACAATCATAGCTGATTCAAACTGTGGGAAATAAAGTAATTTGTAAGTTGCGTTATGTCCATTTTTCTTTGTATAGCAAAAAGTAACCCTAGCATTAACCAGAACGCAATCTTATAAAAATCCTTCACCTGTATTTAAAGTATTACATTAACGCTCATTCCCCGTAAGGCTACCAAGCAAAAACTCAAGAAATAATTCAAATTATTACATGGTAAAACAACGAAACTGAGTTGGTGTCAGTGCATAATTAAATTTAAATTAGGCATGTATAAAAGATAAGTCAAACGAATATTTTCAAAATTCTGTAACGAGGCGTCTGTTAAGATTCGTACGCACGATAAGGCCGCGTACACACGCGGGTTGAGACTTAAATTGCTCTACAATGCTGTAATCGGCGCAATCTACATGTAGCTGAGAACTTGGCTCACTGGGCGTGAAGCCAAACCGTTCCGCGTTGGTGAGCCCAGACGCTTTTTCCCACTATCGTTCGCAGGTTTTTTGAAATGTAATGAGTGTGGTTGGACCCTTAATCGGTGGTTGGCGATGCATTTGTTTTTAATTGGTGGACACAGTTTTTTACTCTCATTTGCAGCATATTTTCTCTCACACATATCGTGGCTTCACCCGTTCTTACAGATGAATGAAAAACTTTTTATATTGAACAGCCAAGCGTTTCCACTTAGCTGGTATAAACTTCATTGTAGTCTAGAAAGTTACATGCTTGACCAGTTGGTAATAGAAAGAGCACGTCTTATATTTTATTAGGCGTACTATTCTTAGTTTTATGTAGGTACTCGCATTGAAACATAAAATGTAGACCGTATTACGTCTAATATATTTCGCAATTTCTAAATGCACCACGTCTGCGATAAACTATCTCAATAAAAATAAAACTTAGTTCACTTAGAGCAAGATAATTTTGCAAAATGCTGAAGTAACTGCATAGTTATCGAACAATTTTAAGAGAATTTTATGCTAAAAGTTTAGAAACATAATAAAAATACGTCAAAACGCGCCAAGCTCCGCCATTTTTATTGTTTACATTCTTTGCAAAATTACGTGGCACCTACTATAGGCGCTATTAGTCATGTAACTCCATGAGTAGACGAAGTGTCGCCTGTACCCATATCGGCTGTGGTCGCCAACTTTCCCGACTAACATTATGCACTTACACGATTTGCACTCTAATGTACTGTGTTGTTCTATCATACATTTATGTAAGTACATACTTATAGAGGCCGTCAACATTACTTCGACAACGTCGGTTAGGCTCTTGCGGTTTCGTTTTTGTATGATTTTACTTGCAGAAAGTATCGACAAAATGTCGCCACATGTCAATTACCTTGGTTCGGTTGCATGTATTTATTTCCCATGCTGTTTGCTAATGTCATCGTCCTATTCATGTATGTACCTACCTATTGACTATTGGGTAAGCTGTACTGTCATGTGGTTTTACTAAGATGTTGCAATTTGTCTTTTTGCATGTTCTGCCCAATCAAATGTTAATTACACTAGTCATGACATGTATTATAAGATTACGATTAGATTCGTTTCATCTCTCCAAGGCCAATGACGAGTCTAAAAAATATGTACTGATACCCATTATGGTTTTCAAGTGTGGGAAAGATACAGAAATAGAAATGAAAGCCGGGACATTTTTTTGCGAAAATACTTGACAATGAAGGCAGCGTATCCATGGGAGAACTATAAACGAGTAGGTATTGAAAAGACACAAAGACTCATAATTATTTTATTGATCAAAATAATATAAAACGAAAAGTGTCGTATGTTTGAAAGATAGCAATTATGAAGATTCAAAACGTTACAAAAAACAGTACAAAAAGTGAGCCTATGGGCGTGGGTATGGGAAAGTTCACACGTGGCAGTAACTGTACCGATGTGGTACGCGTTATGGTTTAGACTGCGAGTAGAGAATGAAATAGAGCGGATGAAAGATATTAGCGAGTTTGATGAAGTTATTATTTTAATATCAGAAATGGACAACAAAAATGTCGTGAATGAAGTGCAACGTAAAAAAATAATTATATAAATACTTACTTGGAATCTAGAGAATAATCAAAGTGTCAAAGAGAAGATAGTTAAAGCTGGTAACTAATGAATTTGTTATACTTGAGCTTTTGTTTCATTTCTAAAACGGGAATCCGTGTGTTTAATCCGAAAATAAAATTTTCTTTTATATGATCTCGCATGTAATAAACATAAACATTTGCATGATAAAAAAGGAATTTGTTACTTCTGTTTTAATAATAACGCTCATTCCACTTTTCTAACTTTTACTAATTTAAAAAAACCACTTACGATCATTCATTCATTTATCCATCAAACAATTTACATTGTGTTCGAATTTTACAAAATAATTACTTTTTAAATCATCAAAAGGGCACAAGCTTTTCTATCAAAACATGTCCGCAGCCTTAGCTGACATTGTACAGACGTGCTGTAAAATATAGACCGTTTGCTCGGCACGATTAAAGCCTTTGATAACATTAGTACAGAATTAGAATGATTACAGCCGTGTGAAATAAAACTATTCAAACAATGGAGGAGGAATTCGCTAAACGCATGAAGGGTTTCTTGTAAAAAGGGCTTATAGCTTTTTTTCTTTCAAATCTGATTACGACGCTAAGAACTTAATCAAAATTAATTCAGCAAAAAACGGACAAAAAAGACATAAATAACTTGATAGTAACAAACATTTTACACTTGAATAATTCCGAATTATTTCCTAGTAAGTACTCTCCAAGTAATTACCGAGAGAGAAATTATAATTAATACGTTGTTCCTGTCCGCACAAAGACCTTTCGAGAAAGGTCAAGGCGTAGAAGGACATCGACATTGACGTGGCAACAGCAATACTTATTTCATTTCATTTTCGATGTCAAGGGAAACGTGATCAAGTGGGAGCGAAGCGATGTTTTTAACAAACTATTTTTTTTTCTATTTTTTTTTTGTCCTCATACACGTCCCGGGAATTACAACAAAGTTAGCGGTGTCGAAATTGTAGTAGTTACGAAAACTTGTTATCTTTTTGGGGGATCTTAACGTCAAGAAGTCGTGAATACAAGCTTAAAATTGCTACTGATCCTAATCTGGTCCAGTTTTAGACAGGGATTGTGTTGAATACCGATGAGTTCGGTTCCATTTTAATAAATAGTCCAGCCAGAGTATGTATAGCACTCGTCCAATTGGCACACACCAGTTGGCAACACGCGCTGGTTTTATTTCCCTGGCCGCAGACAGCATGGCGCTCAAATGTCAGATGGTCTGAATACACGTTTTGTAATGCCACTTTTATTTTCGTCAATTTGAACCACTCGAAGAAAGTACGCTCTGGTCACGAAAGCAATTAAATCGTGATTTGATTTGTGTATTTTTTACGTTGTATTGCCGATTCTCGTCATGCCGTAACCTTTGGAACGTGACTTTGTGCACGAAGATCCCGGAGGTTGATGTGAGCATTCGTTTCAACTCAATGATATCCGATGCTATTTACTTCTTGTTGTCATATAAATTCAAAGCTCATTCCGAGGCTTTTATAATTTTACAATTGAATCGTGATGTTTTTAAACAATCTTCTCATACGAGATCTGTGCTAAAAATGTAAACACTTCTAGTAAAAGCTTTTAGCTCATAGAAATTGAAGATGTAAGTGGACCAGAGCTTCCTTAACTTAATAATACGCTATTTTCTACAACAGCACTTAAGGAGATCGCCTTTTCTTGGTGTTGGCGTAAAGTGAAAAGTTCTTTAGGGACATAAGATAAGGTTTCAATTACCTTGCCAAGGAAGAATCGCCTGTAGTACTTGGCGGTGTCGTCGGTGTCGATGTTATGCCGCCTCGTGGCTTGTCGAGGGGTACCTGGTTGCGCTCGAGGTTCGGCATCTTCTCCTTCGGGGGGTGTATCCTCCATTCCATCCACCCAGTAGCCAACTGGTGGTAAAACTATCGTAGGTGGAGTTCCTGTAAAGATACAAAGATGGGTTATTTTTATGGAATCAACATGTGAAAGAAGGCTTGGTTACAAAAGACTTCAAGGATGTTAAGTAACTAGAAGGCCCTATTGTTTTTTGCAACTTTTGACGCAGTCGCACGTAGACTTTTAGCTGGAATATTTCTGCGTACGTTAAGGAAGTCACGGCAAAGCCAATTATTTTTTTTTAGATTACGATCAAACGCTTTGAAAACTTTAAGAGGCCTTCAAGATCCAAATAGTGCTTATCCAAGGTTACAACTGTCACTGAATGCAAAGTATTTTAGTGTAACAAATTGTTCTAATTACCTCAACGGCTAATTCATATTTTTTTTAGCACGAAGCCTTACATTGTTCGTGAGCATAAATGAGGAATTGAGGATGTTTTCATATTTTTTGCTCGATACGAAACCAGTATTCATTAGTCATCGTGTCCGTTGTCCGTTGAATGTACCTATTTCATTCGTATTTAGCCGTCAAATTAAGACTTTTTTAAGAAGTAATTTTATTTAGGTCCTTTCAACCATTCTGTATATTACCCGTAAAGTAAAGCTTATTTGCTAAACATATCTGTTTTATAAAATATTTAGTAAAAAATGTTTTAAGCAAATACAAAAGTCCGTGAGCTACCCCTACAACAAAATCTACAACAGAAAATAAAAACTGGGTATCTACAAATCACGCCTAACTGATACGGCAATAACTAACGCAGAAATCACAAAAGATTGAACGAAACCTCAGCTATAGAGAGTTGTCAATATCAATGATTAGCTGCCTCGCAAATAAGAAAGGGTGGATTCCCCTCCAGTCCTAAGGACCGCATCTAATTTCAAACAAGCCATTCTGGTCTAGACCGCCTTTTGTCCAGCTTATTTTTTTTTTTACATGACTCTCAATATAGTCCTGCGGGGCCTCATTGTTCCCACTGTCCTCTTTCAAAGGACGTCCCTATTACTGTGAGTTGTATGCGAAAACCTTCAGTTCTTACAGCACGGAATGATGTAAGGAAAAGTTTTTTGAAAAGGATTTTTTTAGGTTATCCTCGTAAAAGGAAGTAATATAAACACTGCAACCGGGTACAGTTTTTATTTTATCTGTTAGTTAATTAGCAAAAGTACCTAGCGAAAATTAACTTTATATAATTACCATACTTAAACAAACTTCTCTCAAAAACGTATCCCAGACTCTAATTGAATACGAAGTCACTTTACATTTATCAGCGGAAATTACAGTCGTCACTGGAGCCGATTTTGAGTCGAGAGGCGAAACCGCAATTGGCCTGATTTCCCAAGATATAGCCCGTGCAGCACAGTGCGCCATTTAATTTAATTAATGTTTTAATCAGCTAACTAGCGCTGGGCAACTATTTTTAAATTCAACGGGATTACGGCTTACCTTTGTCACTGTCGAAAAACAAAAGAGTTCTCCTAAAACGTGTTCGACGAAAATATCTCAAAAGCTTTTTGTTGGCACTCCATTATTGGAATTCATTAATTGACAAATATTTTCTATACAGAACTGGGAGAGATAAATGGTTTCCGATGTCCGTAAAGTAACATCCTCCCAAATTAGAACTGGCACTGGAACATTGTTAAAACTTCAGCTTTTGTTTTAACAAAGCAGAATTTTGACAGAATAAATTCTCTTGAAACAAAACGTGTAACACTTAATCCTGTAACGAGTCGACATAAGCATTAGCACGTCTTGCCTTTAAATAATCAAGCAGTTAATCTTAAGCAGAATACTTTACTTTCACACCTCTGTTCTCAACATTTCCTTCACTTTCTCCAAACGGTTTGTAACAATGATGAAAGTTATTCCGTATTACAAAAGCTTACATTGTAAATGCTCTTGTATTCTATGGCTTTTGGAAATCTCTTTGCAAATTAGAAACGGAACATCAATCAATAAAAATAAATTGTAACGATGTTTCGCGAATCACTTTTTGAATGTTATGAATCTCTTTATGTCGTAAGTTACGTACGATATACCGTGACTTTGTTTATTTTTATGTTTTGCGGAGTAGTCGTCAAATATGTAACCAAAGGATTGTAGCAAGTTCTACATCAAAAATACATTTTCACCAACAACTCAAGTCAGTAAAACATCGTAACTGCATACAAATGCATCTGTGTTGTTGACTTTCCAAAACTTATTTGTATTCGTGAACGTAACCGCTTCCTACAACTTTGTTGTATCACAAACTAGTGCTTTGAATCAACTTTGTTTGACGTCTGTAGCACCGGCTAATAAGAACACCAACTAATTAAAAGTTTTGACGCACTTCATCACATTTTAAAGCTTTGTAACTAAAAACTCATTTTAATGGCGCGCGCGGTACAAAACGGGGTATCTGCAAGACGAAATTGCTGGAATTAACAGTGTTTTTTTGAGAGCAATTTTACACAGAGGACCTCAACTTGAGTAGCTAATTGTGTTATGACCGGGTCAACAGACCTTTTATATGCATTATGTTCTTGAGAGAATTTTAATAATTGTCAAGAACTCAGATACTTAAATGAAAGAGATGCGCTAATTCCCTTAATTACAATGTTATTTTAGAGGGTTGTTTCAAGTTAACTTAGCACTTGCAAGCTTAGCTAGGTACTAACTACATCAAGTGGTACCTACTTATGGATAAGAGCTATTCTCATTACTTACATAGTTATGCATTTATTATTATTACATCGTTACATGTTTTGTGAGAGTATTTAGTTTGTACTCCTAGTTTTTCTTATGCATTTCTAATTTCTTTACTTTTCTACCTTATACATAGCTTTCATTATACTCTATTTTAAAGAAAAACTTAAAAAGCTTACAAGTCTTAATGCGTGGGAAAATTCTTCTATCAGATCATGTAAATCGAACGTTCTAGTACATTGTGGTATTTAGTTAAATCAGCCAGTAACTATCGGTCCAGCGAACGGCGCATACAGTTTGAGAGCAAATCACTATGTTTGAGACACTTCAATGGTCAGTGTTCAGATGATCAGCTATTTAAAGGTCAGACCTTTAGACTGTTAGAAGGTCAGACCTTTTACTTTGTCTGTATGTAATCAGAAGCGATTCCTAAATTGAAGGCAAATAATGGTTCTACTTTGATGTAAAACGGCAATTTGTAGTACATAGTGTAATACGTGCAGCAATTAAATCAAAAACAAAAAAAAAAATTTCTTTAAAAGAGAAAAATCTGATCTGCATTAAAAGTATCGTATCGTTTTTTGAGTGAGGAGAAGCGATGGCCATGTTTAAGAATTCTTTTGAAAAATGACCAAAATCTCTGCATAGCCATATTTAGCAAGAGTTCTCTAAATAGCTGGCGAGCCAGGAAGTGGCTATAAGTGTCGGCATTAGAGCAAGACACCGTCCGCTGTGTGACATAATTTGAAAGAAGATTTATAATTAACAAAGTGCCAGCAAGTTTATGATAGGCGGTGGTAGCGTGACGACCTCTGTCGACGACAGTAGACTAAAAGGTATAATATTAATATGTATATTAACCTTTTTGCTTTAAGTGGGAAGCCTTATGGGCCTAATCTAGTCTATGTAATAAGTAACTAATTGGGTGAGTTTTCGGAATCTAGGTTATTCTGTTGCTGGTTGTCGGGAAATATTCAGGCATGTCTGGTTAAGATTTTAAGCAATACTTATATTCAATTCAATTCCTTTATTTCAACCAACAGTTGGATCATATAGTAGCATTAGGTACTTTTAAATAAAAAATATTAGAAAAATAAGACAAAACACAACACACAATTTCATTATTACTTACAAATCAAACAAAGCAAAGTCAACAAAAATTAAAATAGTGGTGATGTGGTTCCTCTTCTTTAAAGACTGGTAGGTACATGGTTTGATGAAATTGAGCATGTAAAATTGCAGTCTACATGCGCGGTTACCCATTTATTTAGCATTTGCGCGTCGCGCACTTATTTACTCGGTAATTTAACACAGTGTATGTAACCCGCGCAGATGATGCACATACACGCAAGTAACATACACCGTGTGCTAGCAACACATACTTAGGTAAAGTCAGGTAAATTAATGGTTAGGCAAATTGACTACCAACTTAAATTATCCGTATATTAGAATCACAACTGCTATTCTTTGACAGTTTTATGAAATGGCTATAACACTGCAAATTGAGGGTGTTTGCTTCACAATTATTTTTTCTGACTGTACCTATTTCAGGTAAAGCAAGTCAATTATTATAGTGATGTAAGTAAGAACAAATAATAAAACTTACCATTTTTAGCAAGAGTATCCTCCAAAAGGCGCCGGCTAGCGAGGCAGGCAGCAGCTACTTTCCGCTGCGCAGCCGCCGCGCCGGGAGAGGGTGGAGGCCCATGGGGCGCTGGGACTCGGCCTTCGGCGTAGGAGTGCCGGTCAGCGAGGGTGGCAGTTCCAGCGCCACCAGCTGACACCGAGCGACATTTCTCTGGCCGCCCAACCTGTAAAGAAATCAACAATTAGTACCTCGAGTTAAGATCGAACCTAATTCTGTTACACCCCGGCTGTAGTGTCGATTTGTCGATTGTCTACGTTCACCTTAAGAGGAGTAGTCAATTTATCCAGGTGTCTTCACTTCATATAGTTTTCTGAATCCTCACTGCTATATAAATCAATTATCTAACTGAGTAAAATCACATTATAGTTAAGCTTTGCTTACGCATGGAATTTCTATTTGCGAGCATTAACTGCCATCGACTAGCATCAGATTTTCAACGAACTCTGGTAGTCAAACGAAGCATTTACCACCCGTATGCAGTTCAAAGGCATTTAATTGACTAGTTTGTTGAACACGTAATGTAAAACGGTAAATGGGTTCAGAACCGTGATTTCTGTTCACTGTTTAGATGAAGTAGTAAAGGCAGCTATAATTCTAATCTTGACGCTACGCAAGTAAGCGTGACGAACGCATCGTCCAATGAACTCACACCGTGGGATCCCGTCATTGTAGCTTTTCACGCTAACTGTTACGATCCGCATAATTTGCTTAGTGGTAGACCCATCCCTACTATTTGGGAATGCAGTGAGATCCCAGCGAGACATACAATTTGTGAAACCACAAATTGATAAGATCGAAACGTGACTATCAAAACAGTTTTCAGAGCGGTTAGTAAATAAATGAAACAGAGGAGCAATTCTCGTAATTTTAAGAACGGTCACAGTCTGAGGGGCAATTCTCGTAAGTTTAAGAACGTTCACAGTCTGATCTCAGTCTCAGTCTGTCAAAAAATACTTCTAATTTTCCTACATTTTGACAAGTTTTTGACATTTGTTTGTCGCCGAGATAAGACTGCGACTAGATTTTGAACATTTTAAATTACGAGAATTGGCCTTCAGGTGTCTTCAGTGAACCGAACCGCACTCGTTCACGAAGTGTTCGAATTGATTCTGTAATATTGACGGGGGCATAAATTGTGCCGCGCCCGTAAACACCATCAAAAGTTTAAAATTGGAAGCCGACGGAAGCATTAGCTGAGCCGTTGACAGCAACTCGAAACAAGTAGCGTGGAAAATGCTCGGGCCATTTCCACTTTGATCAAATTAATCTGACGTCACTGACGCCATGTTTCTCCCGCACGCAACCGCGAGAATCAAATATCTCAACTATTCTAACACCATAAATCTAAAAGTATAAACAATTTCCGTGCGAAAAACAAGTTTCGAAACCCGGGAATGTAGTGGAAATCGATGAAAAATTCAATCGGTTACGTGTCGATCGAACTCAACTGAATTTCCATGCATCACCTACTACTTTTTATGTTCTTGGAAAACTTCATATCATTCTAAGCTTTGGTTAAAGAGAGTTACAGAACCTAGTTATCGCAGAAATACTGCAATACTAGCACGTTTTATTATTCATTAATATTTATTCAAAACGGAAACATGATATTTCGGTCTATTTCAATATTCGCGACCTATAAACAGCGTTCTGCAAATAGTACCTATTTAGTTTAGTTTTCATGCTGTGCCACATGAATGAACTTTTACATTTATCTGTACAAATAAACATACTTACAATGAAAACGTACAGCACTTATTTGGCCTAAATAATTTCGTAAAGCTGAATTTACATGAAAATGATGGATATAACGAGCTTATTAGGTACTATTTACTGAAACTATACATCATTTTAAGCTAACGTAAGCCGTATCAAATTTCGATTGACGGTTGCAATTAAAACTGTTTTTTATGTTAATTGTTACAGTACAATGTCAGTCAATGTGGAACGGAAAGAAAACTAATGAAATCAAGTAAAAAATGGAATAATTACCTATTGGTGAAGACATGTACTGTACTGGTGCGGATTTTGTGTATCAGATATCCGCATTTGTTAGGTTTCGTTTGTACCTTGCCTGGCGTAAAATCCTTTATAATTTTATGTCATTTAAATCTTTACGTAATATGTAAGTATTTGACTGGCTACTTCCGCAAAGTCATAGATAATAGTTAGAAGAGAGAATAAATTCGTCTATCATCGTTTAAAAAACAATATCGCAATCTCTATAACAGATTACATTATAAAAAGCTCTCAAAGATTTCTGATTGAAGATAACTTTTTGCTTGACTTATTAAAAACGTCTTTGAAGTCTTTCAACAAATGCAACCATAAAACTATCTCCTATTATAGGATCATTAGACGCCGCCACACTTAATTACAGCATCTAATACTGAACAAATGACACGAATAATTCTCTCTTGCGGCTCATTTAAGCCGAGAGACGAACAGTACCGCGACGGAAGATTATTTGGTAGCACAACATTAACGTACTAAGGTTAGAATTTGGGGTGATTCTGTAAAGAAAAGCATTTAGACTTTACCACACCACCTTACTTTGTGTAACGCTTGAACACAGTATTTCTTTCTGTTTGTAGTAAGTTCATTCCTACTTTAAAATATTTGTATGGTGTAGGAAACAATTTAATTTATATTCCTACTCTACATTACCCTAAGAATTCCGTGCATAAAATGTTATGTCATACTGTAACAGCACAAACATCCGTACACCATAATTTCATTAAGTAGATGTTCCAAGAAACATTTATTCGTTCTAATTACAGTCAAAATTCTGCGGAATAACCGTAAAACACCGTATTCACTCGGGTATGTGAATCCATTACCTCAGGAAGCTTCATAAAACAACCGAAATATTTTCACACCTGAAACACATTTGAACATCGTTTTCTTGTAATTATTCTGTGTAGGGAGACAGGGGTAAATGTACATTTATTTATGTTATCATTAACACCAGTGTTACAGAAAACTCGTAAGAAATGAGGCAACCGAAGTGCGGCCTGCCCGGCCGGTTGAAAAAATATTCATTGCGCGAAGTGGGGACAAAAAAACCAATTACGTTAGTAAAAGAAACTTGCTCTTGCCGACTATACATATTTAGTGTTGTATATTTAGGTTTACGCGTTCCGTGAAATGTGCAAGTACAGGGGTGTATAACATTTTGAAGTAAAATTATGTTTGCGAGGTGCTAATTCACTGGCGAGTGAATAGCATCCATGTTGAAAGAAGAGTGGCGTACAAAAAGATAAGCCGATTTAAATACCGTGCTTGCGCTTCTGGCTTTAGAAAAGCGTAGTTTATTTACTTGTTTTGGCAATCCGTACATAAAATGCCTACAAGTATTTCTCAGATATTTATTTGTGTAGCGTAGAACAACAAAGATAATTTTCCGATACTAAAATGCTTCGCGCTAAATCCGTCCATCTAACCCGGGCGGACTGCATCCACAGGATTAGATCGCTCGTAACATTTCGGTAAAGTATATTTAGAAATCGGTTTTACATATTGGTTTATATTTAAAATAACTGTCTTTGATTTTCTTAAGTTTTGCGTTGTACGTACTGTGTTGCATACTGTAACTTGCACAAAAGTATGCAAGTAGCATGCCGTGTGCCATAACAAGTTCTGATTGGTGAATACCATGCCAGCTACTTGCATACTTTTGTACTAGTTACAGGCACGTGTATTCCGGGCTTTACGCAACCCCTCTAAAAATAAATTTATTGTTTGGCGCTTTATTATTTAAGAATGCTTATTATAATAAATTATAAGTTTCTATTTAAAATAATACTTTAATTGCGGTTTTCTTTTATTTTAACACAACAATAAATAATCTTTATTTCAACCACGTTAAGTTTCACTTCGGCACAAAAACTATGTGGCATGAAATGTGTGTAGAAACGCTATTTCTATAACGTTATAAGAATGTCGTCCGCAAACGGTATGAGACCATAAAGAAAAATTGTTACCTACTGGTTTTAGGAGCGACTTTTGCAACAAATATTTTATTTTTTCCATTGTGGGCGAAATATAGATATACATATATCTAAGACTCTTATCTTTATATTCTTTATAAAATTGCTTGCAAGTATGTATCTAATTAGGGCGCTACCAGTCACTTTAGTATCATAAGGGTTTTCTTTCTATTAATACTTCAAAGAAAATATATTTCCTTGATAAAATTCTCTGTCCATAATCTAATTAAAAACTAAGTAGTTGCCGAATCAGTACGGTACAGTAATTTCAGTAGGTACTGGGAAAAATAAATAAAAATAAGACGTATCCTTTTAGTATTATGAACTAATGCGGTAGGTACTTGCAAGTTTCATACTTTCGTTCGATCTACTGAACTGGAAAAGCCAAACCTTCTCATCATCAGTCACAAAATCTCGTGACCTACTTATTAAAGACTACACAAACTCGAAATTCGGCACATGTTTCCCGTGGCTGGTGGATGCTCATTAAGAATGAACCCCTAAGGGAAATATCTAGTAATTTAAGTTCCATATGCGGAAAGTAGCGGGTGGCTGACGTAACGATGTCCAAGTGAGATTGTCTGATTCATACGCTTTTATGACGGAACTACTAAATTGATTTTATGAAATTGATCAAAAAAAGTAGCTCAGAATCTCGTGAAACATAATATGTCAAAGGTTGTTTTTCAACGCGAAAACTGATAATTTTTCATGCGAGCAAAGACATGGGCTTAAAAGCTAGTAAAGTAGTAATCTATGAAATACTCGAAAGAAATATTTTTCTACATAGCCATTAAGTGTTATACCCATTTTCACCAACACTAGGCGAAAGCTTAAAGGTCGCTGTTGGATTTTCAACCCTCGGCTTCACGCCTAAAGTTGCAAATCCCACAGCGCACTTTTATTTAGGCAATCATTTATGGTGTTGCCTATTTCTTATGAAAACGGGCATTAGTATGCGATGCTAAACTAAATCACCGAAACGAAACATTGCACATAGTAAATACTTACCAAATTATAATACAGTTGAGCAAAACGTAACAGTTATGTTTGTAAAATCGCATTCACTGTTACCCATTATGGAGTAACATTAAACATTCATGCTTTTTTCTTATTACTTCCTTGTATCACTATAAATTACTTTAAAATATCATTCACCTAGTGGTCGGTATTGCGGCTACCGAGTGCACCTACTTTGGTTTTGAATTGACACCTTATTACGTCTTCTTCCCAGTGAAAGCTAAAAGAAGTTGTGAAGGGCGGGCGTTTTGGGGGACTGTCTTTTGTAATTTTGACGTTCGAGAAGTGCTGATTCTCAGCCTAATTTAAATAAATGACTTTTGATTTTGATTTAAAGCTACGGTTTCCTAGAAGAATGGTGGCCGCCATATAACGGCCGCAGCGACGGCTGGCATGATAATGATGGCAGCGGGTTTGCCTTTACGGTGTCAAAAAACGCTCTCTAGGAAAACACACCAACTTACTTTTATAAATACCTAACGTTCCAGTCTTGCAGCAACGTCATTTGATGGTGAATTGCGGACGCTATTGCGGGCCACCGCTCTTATAGGAAACCGTAACTTTTGGCACTCGCTTTTGCTTTATTAGTTATTGCTTAGTTCAATTATGTTCATTATCATGATCATCATGATTATCATCATCATTAAAACTACGCAACGTATTGTGACGCAGTTTTCTCCATCGTTCAGAGCATTTATTCCGGAAGGATGTGTAGATATAATTCATTAATATAAAACTTACATAATTATAATAAGGAAATCTTCATGATTTATCAAGTCGTAAAAACCGTGGGAAGCAGGGGCGGGTCACTAATTTGTGTTTCAAGAATTGATGAGCATAATCAGCCTGAAATGTTCCCACTGCTGGGACACGCGCCTCCTCTCGGTGAGAGGGAGGGGACTGTAAGCCACCACGCGGGTCCACTGCGGGTTGGTAATATAAAGTTGGTACTGTCGGTGGTATTAAGAGTAAATAGTGCTTTTATCTTAGCTACAATATTAAATAGAAACAAAACAAACATCGGATTACAAAATTTAATTTAGCAAATGCAGCCTCCATTTAGTTATTGGAAAACTTTATGTAGTGGTGTTCTCGTCACATAAATATTACGCTTTATTACTATCTATTCGCGAAATGGAAATGTTGAATAACGTCACCCGTGACGTCACAGTGTTAATTTAGTTGGTTCGCTCTAATGGTTGTTTTATGTGTACTTTTGTTATTAAGCGCTTACATAAGTGATTAAATCATTATAGTCTAATCATAATTTTATGACCACTTCAATTAGATTATTTCTGTTTAAAAATCTACGACAGTCAATCTGCTTAGGTTTTTCCCAACTATGTTGGAGTCGGCTACCAGTCTAACCGGGTGCAGGTGATTACCAGTATTTTACATGGAGCGACTGCCTATCTGACTTCTACAACCCAGTATCTGGGTGACACGATACCCCTTGGTAAGACTGGTTGTCAGACTTTCGGGCTTCTAACGACCCGTAAAGACTGTCAAAGGTCTACGACAGCCCTTAACGGCTTAACGCAAGTACCTACTTTCCGTAGCAGAGGAGTCTCGGTAAGTATGTAAGGATGGCCACCAATCCACAGACCAACCCCGGCAAGAGTAGCTAAAGCTGATCGATGGACCCGTGTGGCTGTTACTACTTAGCCACGAGCCTCAAAACAATGACAACATAAGTGAAAAGTTATCAGAAAGTTTTTATAGGCCAACCGCTTAACTGAGACGTTGCCTGAGGTAGCAGCGCGGTGCGGGAGGGGTGTGGTGACGTGATGCGAGAGCTCAGTGATTCGTCAACTTGTAACAACTACCATCCCTCCCGCACCGCGCACCTACTTCAGGCAACGTCTCAGTTAGCGGTCGGCCTATAGTCATAATTTGTTTTGGAGAACAATAACAAACTTATTTATCTCAATAACAAAAGAAAAATAAACCACGCCTATTGATAGATTAGGTACTGATACGAAAAAGCTTTAGAAGGAGAAAGAAAAAGGATGTTTACCTTTTAAAAGCCAACTGCGTATTTGTTGTGGCATGGCAAGCACTATTTGAGTGTGTCGCCATAGCCCATGATTGGTTTGTGTTGGAAAGTAAATTGCTTCGATGTGGTCCTCGTTCACACTACATTGTCGGAGGCACGACATGACGGCAACAGTGGAAATTCTATTGAAGCAAGCCTATAACACAGCTTTATTGAAATGCTGACTAAACTGTGATGGAAAATCTGTCCGTATTTAATCCCGTGAAAGCACGAAAACAAAAGACGACTATAAACTGACAGCTATTTGAAATGAAAATAGAACGCGTTCAATTTAAAACTCACCAGTAATATTTTTTAATTTCACAAATGAGGTTTCGTATTAGAATGATTTATATTGTTTTAGTTAGTATTTTTTCAAGAAGAAAATGCTGAGATAATATTTCACTGATGGATTTTCGTAGGTACCTATTTAAAAGAAGTTTATTGTCCTTCCTTACGTTCGTGATACGTCTTCATAAAACTATGCTTGATAGGTATCTACTGCCCTGTCTTTTGGAGAAGTGAAAACAAAGAAAGAAAAAGTGATGACGCCCAGTTCATTGAACATTTCAATATTTTCATAACAATGGTGACGTGCTAATGAGAGAATCATGTAACTGTTTCACCTGTTAACACGTGTCAGCACTAAAGCTGAACAGCATTATCTCATTTCAAACAATGATAACCAGATAAGCTTAACTGCATTCTCGAGCATTGTTGTCGAGACTCACTCCAATTCTAAGCGATATTATACGTCACAATAGCATTGTGGTTCTATCCTTGTAACGTCAGCAAATGATTATCGAAGGTTAACAACTTCATAAACTGACCAATCAATGTTTTATCTTTTTAAATTAGGCGTATTAAGATATTATGCAAATATTTTTATATGTAAAGTTTGATTCCGATTCCGGTGTCTTGAAGTGATAATTCTAAAGTTTTGTTGTTTTTCTGTTTTAATTTAAGTTTTGTATATAAAATATTGAAATAGAAAATATAATGAAAATAATATGAAATTAATTAAATAATTATATTATTATTAATATGAATTAATTAAATTCATTACAATCAAATAATATGAAAATATGTGATTGTAATGAATTTAATTAATTAATAAACAAAAGCACGCAGGTAAAACTTTCATCTGTCATCTGCCCTTTAGAATTACATACAACCCTTGTGAACTGTGAGGTCGTTGACAACTATGCGTAGCAAACCATATTTCAAAATGGATCGTTGACACTTGACATGTTATTTGAAAGGCAAAGGTACAAGGTTTCTCGTACAGCCTGTCAACGAAAACATCATTCAAATAACCAAAGATTTTGAAAGGGAGGCGTTATCAACCTAGACAGTGTAACGGGGATATCTCGTGTTCATTAAATAGCGAGGGGATGTCTACTGGTACCATTGTTCAGCCCTGATACTAACGATATTGCTGTGCTATTTACTCGTTTACGAGATAAAGGTACCTCCTCACACGGTTCCTACAATATCAAATGGAAACATTATTTAAACATTACGTTAACAGTGAATGACGGTGCGGTGGTTAGAGAGAATGCAGCGTATCTGAAGCCTTAAAGAGGTTCTATTCAGAATTTCATGAAAAGATAAAGGAGTACTTGTCGGAGCAGCATTGTTTTGTTAACACGAGATTTTAAGATTTGGTGTTAAAGCAGAGACAGGCAACTTGTAATTGTTTGTTTTCCATTAACGTTGAGCACGGAACTTTTTGTAAAAACAATTTTGCGCTGTTTTTTAACAAAATACAGGTCATTATTTGGGAAAGCTAAAAAGTAAATGTATGACTCAATAATTAGGCAATTATACTCTGTCCACTGTTAACCGTTTTTTTGACACATCGAACTAGTTGAGCAGTTATATATTTTTTGTCAAAACTGTATCATAATATCAAATACACGTACGGTATCATAATGTCTGTAAGAAGTCATAAATAAGATAATTCAATAAGATTAGGAAGTTTATATATTTATTTTATTTAGTTAACTTTTACGTAATCTGGAATGATAACGTTCTAAGGCAGCTGTCAAAAAACTGTTAACTTAGTGGACCGAGCATACAATACATACTAGTGTAAATAACCTTATCAGCATCGAATGATTTTCTAAGAAACTCGGAAAAGCGGCGGGATAGTTCAGACAAATATGGCCTCTATTAGGTATTCAGCAAACTTCACCTACCTACTATTTTCGTGAAAAGCAATCGTGACTATCATATTTATATCGGAAGTTTGATTACATACTCTTATGTGCGGATACACGTTCCGATAGCGTCAGTTTATGGTTATTGGTTATTTGGCTTCGCTACTTTATGTAAAAAAAAAAATATTTAACGACTCGCTGAGAATTTGCTAAATATTATTATGTAAGAATTCTTGATAAATCCATAAACAGAATTTGCGTAGAAACGATATTTTAATTAGAATGTTCAATGCATTGCAAGAGAAAAGGAAAATTGCTATTAACAAAAACTCTTATGGTCGGTACAGATTGGTGAAATTTAACACAAATGATCCGTCTGCATCATGTTGCATACATGAAATGTAACACAATGTGTGTTACATTTCATGTTACGTTTCACCAATCTGAACCCGGCCATTACCTATACTATATAATTATATTGGCTAAACTGAATTCTTTCATTTTTTGAAAACAAAATATTGTTGTTGACTTCTGCTTCGCTGTTTGTTCCACAAACAAAATGGGGTAACGAACTAGCGAAGAATATTCGAAAAATCAGATTTAAAAATTTCAAGTCGCAGAAGGCAGCATTAAAAACGTGAATGAGAGCGAAAAGAGTTCTTCCTAGATCTCCAGCGAGTAATTGCGTTTATCGGAGCGTTAAATGAGCGTTGCAATCTTTAATCAGTTCGGTCCCCCATTTTTTTTAAAATTCATTTGACAGCACGAGCCTGGCTGTTTGTTTGACAGTTTTTTTTTTTCTAAGGTTTGTTGATGCAATAAGGCTCGTTGTCATCACTGTTGTTTTAACAAAACGTAACGTGATTTTTTTTTTTTGTTTCTCTGGAACTGTAAAGCTTTTGTTAACTACGAAAATTTTCAGGGTCGTAACCTAGAATGATGTTGAATCCAAAATCGTCATTAAATACCATATATTTTTAATCGAAATTTATACTGCAAACATGGTTCTACGATATAATGTAGGGATAGAAGAATCATTCTTATCATTATAATTTTCTCATCAGTATGCTGCTATTCAGTTTCGAAATTCACAATTAGAATGGCGTGTGCTATCTTTGTGTGTAACAGATATTTCATGTTGCTCTATTATTAACATTGTTTACAAACCGGGCTAATAACGCGTTACTAGAAGATTGGCTATTGTTTTCAATTCTAAAGAGTAAGAAATACGCCCCATTCTGTCTCAAGGTAACTAGGTGAAGCTCTGATACCATCAACGAAACTTTGTATCGTCTTTTATATGCATATTTCATATGTGAATGGGATGCTATGATTGCTTTGTATATAATTGGCTGGCGGGAAAACTATCCAGATGAAAAAATATTTTTCTGGAAAAGAGAATCGTCTGAGAGGCTAAAAAAAAACTTCGCTAATCGCTAGCTATTTTGTTACAAATCTTCAGCAAGGTCTTCATAGCTTTTTTGACAGTCAAGTACAAAAATATCTAAGTACCTCCATAGGTATCATACTCACTAATTTCATTCTAAATTCAAATGCTCTACAAAGTGCTTAAATATTAACGTCTGCAGTGACGCAAGTGCGTACCTCGAATGCGCTTGTTATTTTTGCATTGTGTAACTTCTCGTGCGTACTGAATGGCACGTTAGTGACATATGAATAATAGATTACTGCTATTGTGATCGATACAGCTCTCAGTTTGCTGCTCGGCCTTCACTCTCCAATTATTGACACCGACAAAACTTTGCCGTGTGGATGTCATGTTCAGAAGCAGAAAAACAAAACACGTCTAGTGGAATGTATATCATTAAAGCGAACGTCACGTAATGAACCACTTCCACAGACGTACACATGTCTACCAGCGAATATGGCTTTATTCAAAAAGTTCACAATCGTGAATGAGAGTATTTCCCTCACAAAGCGAATGCTGAGCTCTGGGATTGCATCATTGTGCTGCACAAAAATGCTGCAGTGCTAATTTCGCATGCACCGCGCTACTCGTGAATGCCATTATGAGCTTACGAAGCTCTAGACCTACTGTAATGAGTACCCAAATAAAATCTGCATTACATACACGCAAACAAAAAACAACGACAGCAAATACGTATTCCAAGCTAAACTTTTTAAAGAAATTAAAAAGTACAAGGTGGTAAAAAATCACTGGAACAAGCCACGCGACGTTGAAAAAATCAGAATGGAGAATTAAAAAGTTTGTAAATGGAATAGAGCGTGTTCGAAATTCGAATTTTGTTGAATCGAAATAGAATTCCTGCAACTACTTCGGGAATCAGTTTGCGTTCTCTCGAGCTCGGCATTTAATTTTATAAAGTAGGACGAATCTATGCGGATATCTATTTTAAAAGTTTGAATCACAACTGTCAATAAAGACATAAAGTCATTATCAACTGCTGCTAAATGCTAACACGCCATGCATACACGCACGAAAAAGCAAAACAAAAAAAAAACATGGCTCGAGACACTAACAGGTTGTCCACGACAGATACAGTTATATGACACACATTGTTGGCCCAAAAGCTTTGTTTGTGAAAGAGTAATGTTTAAATAATCGTCCGAGATGAATGCATGAGACTGACTCTCAGACTTATAAGATAAATGTAAAATAACTGTAACAGTAAAGCGATACACAAGTATGACAATGCAGAACACGGTTGGTTAACGTGTTAAAACGGAACAGGGTCCGGCAGGAGAAAGCGTGCAAGAAATGATGCGGCAAAACTCATCCAAGGTGTGCGGATGCGGGTGAAACAAGGCAAACAGTACATCAACGGATAATTACGAAATAATAAGCACACTCAGTGAGCAAACGCGTGCGTCGTCAGCCTAACTCATAATTAGCCGTTTAATCCGTGTGCAATGATTAGATAGTTCGGTTCCCTATAAAATTGTTGAGCTGGGTGGTACTGATCCACACGTCATTTTCGTGAACGGGCGCCGTCGGTTGAGACTGGTCATCTCTTAACTGCCAGGGCTTATTTTTAATTTTATATTTTAAATTGTTTCTTTTTTACATTGTTCTCACTTAGAGAAGCAATAAGAATAATGTACCCAGGATTTTGTAATAATATCTTGATTTAAAAGAATGTCCTTGGAGTTTCTTGCCCGTTCTCCTACATAGAGATCTACGTTTTGAAATGGGCAACTAGCTTCAACTTTCTGACTAACTGACCGACTATTTAATTTTGAAAATTCCAAATTACCTGAAATGGTTTAATTGAAATAAATGATTTGAGTTTGAGTTTGATAGGGATGTTACAGGCGCGCCCCCTACTAATAACTGGCGAAATGTGTTTGTACTATAATAGATGCACCTCTGCCTAACCCTTCGGGGTATACAGGTGTGATGTTATGTTATGTGCTACAGCACCCTAATTGCGTAACACACTATCAATCTCAATCTGAATCATTTTGAAGGATATTGCTAATTCATTGCTTTATATGTTCGAAAAATGTATCTGCTCAACAACGTAGATAACGCAATGAATGTTGTTGGTCTGTCAAAATGAAACCCATTGCTAGGTACTGATAGTGTGTTACGCAATTACCCCGCAGAGCTTGCTACCCTGTACACTATTAAAAAAAAAATCTCTTTTTTAAATAAACAATAAACTGCCAGTTTCTCGTTATTGAAAAAGTTCTTTCACATTGGCCGTGTGTTGGATTTGACATCCAATATGTGCCAATGGATTAAAAAATATATAGGGTGGCAGGGACATCGACGCGCAAGCTGTAACCATGAATTCAGCACATGAGTTTAGACCCCATAGTGTCGAAATTTTTCGTCGGTTATTAAAAACAATATTGCTGTTCCATACATTTTGACCGCGTAGGTATTGCACTTTTCTAGATTTTTTTTTTATAACCGACGAAATATTTCGACGCAGTGAGGTCTAGTATCATATGCTGAATTCATGGTAACAGCTTGCGCGTCGATGTCCCTGCCACCCTGTATACGTTTGCTATCAAAATTAATATTCACAGACCGAGCTCGTTGCTCATTGAAACTTCCTGTCTGTAATAATACATAATGGGTAACTTAATAACACTCCCATTTTAATAACGAAAAGGAACGTTTGTAATCATCTATAATTAAATTAATTCGATAGGAAGAAAATTAAAAACTAAAAACCAATTTACATGATGAAAGAAAGAAATAATTGATAACTACAGGGTCAAATAAAATTAGTTAGCGAAACTCCGCAGACGTGATAAGTATCCATATCTAAACATAATAAAACAAAAAAAAATAATGATATTTTTTTTTAAATCAACGTCCGTTGTTAGTTTCTTGAAGTATGAGTTAAGAAAATCTTTTTTTTTTTAATTTATCGTGTTTAGTTTAGATATCACATCACACGTGTGAAGTTTCAATAAAAAAAAAAACAAATTTTGAAACTGATACCTATATCAAGTAACTACACAAGTTACGGTCGCTAATCCTAGAAATAAAATATCGCCAATTTTTTTTTATTGTTTTATCGTGTTTAGGTATCGATACCCATCACGTCTGCGGAGTTTCGCTAGCTAATTTAATTTGACCCAGTTTTAACCTTCGTCTATTCTTATCGATTCGGCGAAATTGGTAGTTCATATTTTTCTATCAGTAATTTCTCAGTAGTTGCCCGGAATCGGGATTTGTGCCCGGTTGATGGTAATAGGCTTCCCCGTAAGGCCTTACATATAACTGGTAACTGGGTATACTATAGGTACACCTCTGTCCAACCCTTTGGGGAAAACGGGCGTGTTGGGGAAAAAGGCGTGTTGGGTAAAAGGCGTGTTGGGAAAAAAAGGCATGTTGGGGAAAAAGGCGTGTTGGGTAAAAGGCGTGTTGGGGAAAAAAGGCGTGATGGGGAAAAACGGCGTGATGTTATGGTATGTTATATTCAGTGACAAAATGTCGCGTATTCGGGTTAATAGCAAAGTAAGGCTGAAACGTAACAAGTAAGAAGCTCGATCATTCGTCACGGCTCGCAGAGCACGTATAAATTACGAGTAGCTAAGGAATTTAATATATTCTAAAGACTGCTCCACCTTCACGCTACGCAACCACGCTGTACGTCACTGCTTAACTTCTTAACGTACCAGTATTTATCTACCAATATATTTTAAGAGACATGTCGTTTTATTTCTTGATACCGCGACGATGCGACAGAAAATACTTTGAAGGAAATGTAGGTAAAGGTTTGTTTGTTTGTATGTAAGGGGTAATCTCCGAAACTACCAATCGGATTTGAAAAAGTCTTTCCGGTTGATAACCCATCGATGATAGATGCTTTTGAGGAAGGCTATAGGCTATATAACATCACAATAGGACCCTAAGGAGCCGGGCAAAAAGATAGAAAAGTTGCTTGCGATGCTACACGAAGGGGTAGGTAGACCTGCCAGGGTAGCGGCCCTGCCAGGGTAGCGGGATTGTCCGAAAGGGTTACCGCTGCCCTGGAACATAAAGGGCTAAGGAAGGAACACGGGTGGGTTTTAGTCAGTAAGAGTCTGACACTCCCTCCTGCTCCACCCAGAGCGGGAGGAGTCATTTGATGATTTCCCATCCTCAAAAAAAAAAAAAAAAAAAGGGGTAGGTAGAAGTTGGAAACAACAAATTTTGTGCAGACGAAGTTGCAGGTAGAAGCTGGTCATCACTTATTATCATCATTATTTCACCCGAAAGACGTCCAATGCTGGTCCAGCATTGGACGTCTTTCGGCCATGGCCACTTCGACCGGTTCTGTGCTTCTCGCATCCAGCGAAGTAAATAAGGTAATATTATCAAGTCTTGTTTGTAGGTCAATACAGTTAATAATAAATCATGTTGGTATTCATTTTCAGTAAACACAACATTAAACTGCAATATACAGGATAATTTTTTATTCAGTGCGTAAATTTTCACAGGGTGTTCTACCCATGAATATGAACAACTTTCACTATGGGACCATCTCTGAAATCACGAAAAAAAAATCAGCAGATTCATACATTTTGGTCGAGTAGGTATTGAACTTTTATAAGAAACAGCTGATTTTTTTTTTGTGATTTCAGAGATGGTCCCATAGTGAAAGTTGTTCATATTCATGGGTAGAACACCCTGTGAAAATTTACGCACTGAATAAAAAATTATCCTGTATTGCCTTGATTGCAAATTGGAATTCTGTCAACTGCACACCTTCCGGCAACGTGGACTTTTATTTACCTAACAGTAGAATTATAAGCGTTAATACTCGTATGAGTTTTAACGAAATGTTTGTGTTAATTAATTAGCACAGTTTACTGCAGCAGCAGATCAGTGGTAAGACTTACAATACGAAATTGTCCTTACTGCTACGACATAAAAGCGCTGGCTAATTATTACCACTGATGTGCGGGTGACTGGACGAGAAAGGTGAATTTTGTCGCATTAAATCTATAGAAATCTATGGTTTTTGATCTAAAGTTACGAGCAAGTAGTACCATTGCCAAATCTATAAAAGTGGTGTTCCAGATTCAATTCTAGTTTATGGTCGTTCTGTGTTGCCGTTATTGTGATTTAAATGTCGGAAATGAATAAAATGTATATCGATGTTGCATTGCAATTATCATAAATTTCGGTTAAAGACTTTATTGGATTCTTGAAATGAAATATGATAATTTAGAGTTAGGTTGACATTATCTACTAATTAATCTGAGATACTAGAAAGCGAACGATTTGAAATTTGGAACTCAAAACCATTGCTTAGTTAAATTCGCTAAAACTGTACTGTTTGAACCAAATAACAGTGGAAAATCCAGATCAAATGGAATAATGTTAAAGCCACTGTATCCATTCAAAACCATATCATATTTGTGTAGGACTAGCAAGCGTAGCAAATATTGACAGACGACCACGAAAAAAATAGAGCGATGCAGCTGTTGAAATCGAGTATTTTTTTTTTGTTGAATCAATCAATTGATAAAATTCCGCGGTGTGTTCCAAACAAACCTAGCAAATAGATGCGCTATCAATCTGCTGTGAATTGTCCAAATCCAATCTAACGCCTGCGCCGCGCACACCTCGCTTTGTGAATAAAATATCATTGAAAAATATGAAAGGTCCAGTTCGATAAAAGTGATTGTGACCACTCTTTTTTCTTTGGTATTCAATTGGAATGGAGTTGAACAAGTAATAGATGCCGATAATGTTAACAATTTCTTTTAAAAGCTGGCATTGAAATGAAAGTCAAAGTTTTTTATTTGTTAAGGTACAAAGATCTTTATGTTTTGCCGTTATGAATGAAGAGACAGATTATCAATTACCTTAGGTACAAAGGTATAACCAACACGCAACATATTTACATAGAGAATTTAAAGAAAGGTAGTAACTAAACTGTTTGCTAACAGTTATATTTGCAAAGAAAAGCATTCCTAACGAGCTTGCATAATTCAGCGATAATCATAAACTCCCAGAACCACTGAATCATTCTGTTTCAGTAAAAGAAATGATGTTAGAAACTGTAAATATTAGTATAATTGTAAATATCGAGCGTAGAATCAGATTTACTAACCGTGAAGCAGTTTTCGTGAGAAACAATTTTATTATTCACGGCAAGTGTGAAAATTGCTTCCATTCGCTAAATTCATTTACGTTTTGGAATTATGCATGTAAAATACTTCGCTGTTGCGTTCCAAACGAATTTCCCATAGTTTTCTTTTCTTTGTTATTAAGTTTTGTTCCAATTTAAACAACGTTTTATACTGTGTCGTGTTAGTTTTTGGGCATGTTTATCATAAAATCCTGCATTTTGAACAAAACATTTGAATGGTACTTAAAATGTTTAAACGTTTTACAGGTTATCAACAACTCAGTTATAAAACAAATAAACATCGCTCTAGTATTTGTGTTACTGGCACAAAACAACTTTAATATTGCAGTAACTCGTCCAAACTTTGAAACTCCGAAATTAATCCAAACGAAGTCATTACTGCATTTCAATAACATCACCTTCGAGGTACGCCAAAAGCCACCAATGTAAATACAATATGCAATTCTAATCTTTAATAACATCGGTGTAACAGCTAATATTACGTGAACTCGGGGTAAATAATCTGCTTTGCATTGCTCCCGGCGATGCGCAAGTATTGGAATCGTATTGCGGTCGTATCTAGGTCGTGGGATTGAACTTAGTCTTGGGACGACAATGGATTCAATCAAACGCCCGATTCATTATGCGGGTATAGTGTTCTGATCTCCTCAATAACAAATTGGTTTCGTACTGTAAACAATTGTAGAGTGAAAATTTCTAACGCTCTAATTCACACCTTAAATTCTAATGTTCTATTGTTTGGTAGTAGGCTTAAAATGGAGAAAGCTCATTTCAGCGATAAACTATGTCAATAATAAACAAGCAACTTAGACAATCTATCATTGATTGCTACCGTAAAACTTTTAGCTATATAGTTTTGTTGGAACGTTTGTGTTACAGTTTTATTACCATTCTACATTTACCCATCTATTATGATAATATTTCAGTTTACAAAGGCTTTCAAACCCACAAAGTCTCTATATTTCCTATCGGTCTTTGCCCTCAAGGGTTTCCTTCAATACTCTGTCAACGAAATGTCAATTTTCTCCACCAGGGAACGAGTTAGCCGTTCGAGAGGAGGCACAAAGCTTTGCGGGACATTGTCTAGCCGCCAGCGAATGTTTGATCAAATCCAAGTCAAGTTTCAATGAACAATGACAGGTGAAGTTTCAGCTTTCAGTCATTGACAGTTAGGGCTTTATACACTGGCGATTAGCGAGCGTGTTTCCAGCGAGGTGATTGTTTAACGCGCTCACAGCGTGTGCGTAGCGAGCACGCCATGTGTGCACAACGTGTTCGCTGCGTTTGCGTAACGAGAGCGATTGATGTGAGTGTCCAAGAGAGAGAGAAAAGCTAGGGAATAATTTTGTGAAAATGCGGAGATCACGTCTAGTCACAGCGAGCTCGCTTCGCGCCTGCACGTTCACAAATCGCCCCGCTGGAATCACGCTGCCAAATCGTCAGTGTAATAAAGCTCTTACCAGCTTAAATACCGCCTCAAATATGCTTTTGTATTCGAATATCTTTGTGGATTAGTCTAGTGGCCTTTGGTGAATACGATATTAGCATGTGCTTGGTTGGTAACATAAAAGTGTTCGTGGAAATAATTACTGTTTAGTTTGCACGTTGTTTAACGTGGGTAGATGAATTTTCATGGTTTATATTTTACCTAATTAGCGTTGACGTATGTCTTTCAAAATAACGTGGGTATTTATTTAATTGCTGCTATTTAAAAAAAAGTTTCTTGCAGGAGAGTTCAAAATAGTAAGTACATGTGCCGTGAAAAAAAGGACTACTTAAGTTACACGGATGTACCGTGTGACTTAAGTAGTCCATTTTTTTCACAGCGTGAAATTAGCTTTGCCAAACGCCGTACATTAATAGACTTACTAAAGTAACACGTTTCGTACACTATTTTATAGCTTGTGTGGCCTGCACTTAAGTCACGCTTTTCTGGGTTAAAATGGACTACTTAAGTCACAGAAAAGCGTGACAAGCGCGGGTTCAGGTCACAGAGCTACAAATTAATTTTAAAAAGTATTTCATGAAATGTATGTATATTATTATTACATATTTTATATCACCATTTCTTATTTGCAAACTAAGCTAAATGTTACAAAACATCAGTAGAGAAAGTCGTTCACGCAACCATTACCAAACTTAACGAAGCCATGACTTTAAAAAGTTTAAACTTGAACAGTTCTAGTGACAAAACAAAATCTGAACTAAAACTCGCTCTTCAATGTTTAACATCATACTGGCACTGTTGTGATCCGGACTTTCTTTTTCATTACTTGCATAAAAGCCTCCTTTGTCATCGCAGCCTAAAGTCTGGGCTAACGACTAGCGTTTGCAGGTAAGCGGAAGTTATTAGCGGGGTCTTTAACCTTACTGGGCGGCGCGCGCCCAAACATAGTCGATGTCTATTAAGTTTTTTTAAAGTTAAGCTGGGAAAAGTATGATGGTTTTTAGTAAGTTAAAAATATGATGAATAAGTTTAAGGTTTATTTATACATTTATAAATAAATTTCTTGTGAGTCTCGTTACTTAAAAGATTAAAATTAAATAGAATAGAGATTTGAATTTATTTCACTCTTACGAAGCCTATTTATGTTTGCAAGCGTAAGATATTTTTCTCTGACATCATCAATTACTGTCTGTCAATTTTCATTCCTATTCATTCTAAAGCACGAGTAAGATTTTCCAAGTATGTACCTTAATAAAAATAAAAAGGAAGGATATTAAGTTTTAATGTGAGCAACAAATAGCTAACATTACAAGGAAATAAACTGCTCGTCTGGAACCGAGCAATTGAGGCAAGATTGTACTATAATTGCCCGTACGGAACCCACCAACGTCTCATTACAACTACATACACGATTACTAAGATTTAGTGTTCCGACCAACTAAGCACGTAGATTATTTCGTCTGTAAGTACTTACTTAAAGCACATCAGTAGGGCTGGTCTTGCAGTAATTAGATGGCATTTTAACTTTTTATTTATATCAAGTGCCTAAAACAATGTTCTTGATGGTAAAAATTGGTACCCGCCTAAACTCTTGAATAGTAAATCTCTCTCTCTACACGGAATACGTTTTCTTTTCTGTGGCTGTATGCTTTTAAATTCAGTCCTTTATTTGATATATCTATGTACATACCTGTGTGTGTATGTAACATTCTAAACCAGTCCTCATAGATATTCTAGATGAAAATTCTACTCTTAAAGTCTCAAAAGTTTTTAATAATATACAAAATTAATTAGCTAATTGAAGTGGAAACACAAGATACAAAACTTAGCATGAAGAAGCTCAACCCTAGCTTCGAGCTAGTAAACTTAGGCACTAGCGGGTTCGAGCGAGTGCTCGACTGCTCGACGTCGAGCCACGACCCACGACGCACTAATTGACGACGTTATCGAGCACTCCAAGTTTCGAGCTCGAGCGAACTTTGGGCTTTCAAATTCCAATTTTAAACTAGAAATGAGCACGATAGGCGCCGAAGTAAAGTTTTATAATAACTTCGAGTTTTCTGTACGCCTTGAGGGAATTATTTATTTTGCACAATAGTGCATTACTACACTTTTTGTTTGTTCATGTAATTTTGCAACTAGGGACTAGGAAGAGCCGCGGAGATTAGTTAAATACATCAAACTATACCTCACTCATACAGCTTTCAACAAAGTCTGTGTATATTAATAGTAGATATTTTAAAAAGTTTGGAGTAGGTAATTGTCATCATATTTATTTGGTCATACAACCTTCGTGATGTATCTACTTAATAAGTTCTGATTTGAAACCCTCAAGAAACTTCAATATGTTTTCAAAACTAGGGGACTCTAATACCCTCAAATTAAGCAAATGGGCTTGAATAATGGTGCAATTACAAAGCCATGGATTTACACGACAATTCAGGTCAAGCCATTACACTTTTAGTGAAGCCAACTTTAACGGCCCAGTTATGCCGGCGGTGACCTGTGACATTAACGCAAGCTTTGGAGGGTAGCTAATATCGAGGCTATTTGCTACTGTTTCTAGCACAATGTATAATGGCACTGCAGTGCCAGAAAATAACACAAAAGCTTGGCAAAACAATGCGGGACCTTGATATTTATTTGCCAATATATTAAATCTCCTGCCTTTATTATAACAAACTTTACATAAGCGTGCTGTCTGAGGGTTGTTATCGAACATGAAGCATTTATTAATTGAATCATTTACTTAATTGATTCTGATCTAAAGTTATATTTCATAGGATTTATGATTAGAAGTGTTCATTCAAGGCTCGTTGAGTGCGATTTTATGTTAGCATAGTTCATGTCCCTCAACATTTTACGAAAATTGCAGAGTATATCAAGCGGTAGTAAAAGCGATACGCTATGAAATATCTACGGAATTGCTATTTCCCATTTCATTTGATGCGACACCCGATGTTCAGACGAGTGAGCAAAGTGAACCAAAATATTCGAGTATGGAAAAACACGAATCAATCGATGCGGTCACAGCGGTTGTGGTGCAGTATTGAGGGTATGAATTATTATTTTACACAAAGTGGTGGTTTTAAATCACCACATATTCGATTCATGATTCGATATACTATACCTAGACGATTGCCTCATTACCTAAGTAAAAGATCTACTCAAGAGCTACCCTTTACGGCCTTAGATATACGTGTCCTTGGTCAGGAACTTCGGCTAGATAATATAATGTATATGCCGAGCACGATTTCAGGTTGCGAATGAAAAATGCAGTGCAGAGCGTCGAGGCACTGAATGAGAGAACGCTGCGCATAGCGATTTTTTTTTTTCACAGAGCACAGCAAAGCGGTTACATTGCCAAACAGAAAGAAACGCTTTTCCATAAAGCGGCGGTTTTGTTAAATATTTTTTTAATGTATTTTTTACAAACAACCCGCCTGTCATACGTCCGGACGCTTTTGAAATTTTGAAATCGACCGCGTCTCCAACAAAGCGAACTGCAGCTATTGAGAGATTAAAATAAGATGAAGATCTGGTATAAAAGCTACAGTTTCAAGTAATAAATGACGAGCGCCTGCTAAAGTTTTCTTTCAAAAACGACTTGAAAGTTCTTGAGCACGGGCGGCTCAAGTTTCGCTCTTTTATTACTTGTCCTAAAAGAATGTTAACCAGATATCGGGCAATTCGGAAAAACTGTGACGATTTCATCCGGGCCCGGCTGCTATTTGAATTTCAATGGCTGTTTGAAATTCAACGAGACTTTTATGATAATACGCCTCACGGTTTAAGTTTTCCTCACATCCCCTTACCGGTTTTTGACTGTCCCAAAATACCTGTAACAAAATGAGATCACTGGTTAGAAACATAATATTTTCACCGTTTTTTATAAACTTTTACAAATAAAAATACAGTAGCAGGTTATTAAGAACTAGAAATATGTCCTGCGCTTACAGTTCGACGTTATTAAAACGTGTAATCCCAAAAGTAAAAATTTCAGACAACACAAAAAAATAAAAGATAAAGAGAAAAGAAAATTCAAAGGAATGCTACATCTCGGACAAAAAGATATTCAAGTGTTATCGCGCGTGAAGAATTAAAGCGGTACCAGAAACGCAAAATAAAGGAGGATATTTAACAGTAATATTTTAATCTCAGACTCAATGCAATAGACAGTGCGAGACGATAAGCCGGGTCTATCCAGATTACTGAAACCGCGAACGTAGACTATCTCAATACCTGCAACGGCAAGATTATGTTTACCTACTGCATGGTATGTCTTGTGTAGTGTATGTACATAAATACCTATGCGAGTCAGAAACTACGTTATAATTTGAATGTGTTGTTAATAAAATATTTAACATGTTCTCTTATTCCACTCAGTACACAACAAACATTTATTTTGCTAGCAATGCAATAATCTTAAAGTATAAGTACTTTTTATTTCAAAGCACTATTTTAATAAATCTTTACAATCTCAGTATCTCCGTCGAGAAAAATTTATGCGGGGACATGAATAAATCGAAGATATGAAGGTAAGGTAGCTTATCTCAGGAGATATTGCCACTATAAAATATCTAAAGCGCGAAATGCTCGCTATACGAGTACTGTTTCAGAAGATAACCAAGAAAATATTTATAAAATATATATTTATAGCTTTACGCGAGAGAAATAAAGGGTCTAGATGGGTGGTCTCGGAATACGATACGATGGTACTTTTCATATCCGCTTTTTTGCGTAGGAAGTAGTTAAGGATAGCCATTAAAATTACTTATTCGTTTTATCAAGGAACATAAACACTTCAAAACTGACGCTTGACATAACCATCGCATTAATCGTTAATGTAATGAATAGGTGTTGTTGAACATAAACAACAATTTAAAACAAGAAACTCATAAAACATACATATTTTCCTATCTTCGCCAACTTATGATATAACTTTCCTGGTAGTGATTCCATGATAATATACTGTTATGCAGGTCTAAAATAGGACAATAAATATCAGAAATAGGAAAGAGTATATTTGGAACTCGTTCAAAAACTTGTATGACGGTAAAATACACAGAACAGATAAAATAGGTTAGAAAGGAAATAGTTCCTGATTTGTATTAAAACGCGTGTCGCCGCCTGTCTCCTACTCCTGTCTCTCCACTACAAGCAAGACATCAATACGTACGCGAATTACGCACACAAATAAACCACATGCACTTAGATCGCGTGTTTGCTATTGGTTCTCACACTAACGCAAATACTGCTCTGGACGTACACTCACACACGTGTAAAAGCAAATAGTTACGGCGACCAAAAGGTCGATTAATCATATCGATAAAATTACTGTAATTTTGTTAATTAAAGTTTTGCAATTTTTTTAGTTGCGGGTACGGTACGAATAATGTGGACATCCTAATTACATATAAATAAAATTAAATCAAAGTCAATTTAAGGGGGAACATCCAATACTGCCGCGTTGCAGCTCTGTTTTACGTCATAATAATAGAAAGAAAGAAAAATAGCATTTTGAATTTTTGAATAACGTAAAACAAAGCTACAATATGCAAAAAAACTAAAACGAAATTTTAAATTTCACGGCCATATCGAATGCTAAGTCGAATTAACATAATAAAATCTGATTAATGTATTGTGAATTACTCTGTGAAAAATGTATTTATTAACTGTATCATGTTAATTTATGAATAATAGCTGTGCCCGCCGGTTTCACCCGCGTTAATTTGAGGCAAAAGCCTACTAAAATAATACATATATTCCATTACTTTAAGAGTATTACTTACGATTATCACTTAGTACATTACTATAGGAAGCTAATGACCGGCCGCCTTGCGGAGTTATTTTAAAACCATGATATCTCCTAAGATATTCATTGAAATCTAAAATCCAATCAAGGACAATTTTGTTCAAAATTAAATACTTGTGATGAGTAACGTATTTATTTGGATGAGGATTAATTAAGAGGGGCAATTCTCTTTATTTTAAGAATGTTCACAGTCTGATCTGTCTCAATCTGTCAAAAACACCTTTAATTTCCCTACATTTCTGACCAGTTTTTGTAATTTTTTTGTCGCTGAAATGAAACTGCGACTAGATTTTGAACGTTTTAATTACAAGAATTGGCCTTATAGGCTCTGTGTCCGGGATTAACGTCATTCAAGCGTACAAAGATATGGGCTAAATAATAGTAATCCACATTATACAATAATAAAATTAGTGTTAATAAAAACGAAGTTGTATTAATTGTAACATTACTGAAAATAATCATTCGTATAATACACATACTTAATATCGACATTGTTTACAATTTGGTACAACACTATCGATGCGCATAGATTTCCCTGAATAGATGCTTTGGCTCGACACACGCGGCGTTCGCAGTGAACGCAATACATTGCGCGACCGCTCACGTCGTACAAGATCGTACCCATGTATTGCAAGCAATGTATAATTTTGCATCTGAATGCGATTTTATCGTTTTTGTCTACAAACTACATAATACTTTTGCAATAAGTACAAATATCACTCGTATTTTAAGGTTTTTGGACTTACCGGTGATAAGAAATCCCTCCTCGGGCCACATTACACTCCTGACTTCTTTTCCGACACGTTATGATAGCGCAAGACGGCATAATAATTTTTTTCCGCGGAGTTTCGAACGCTGTCACAACAAGAGCGCGATTGTTGAGCGGTGATTCAAATTTCTGTTGACTGTGAGCGTCTGATCAACGTGGCGGCGCGCCTGCCCCGCCCACAAGGCCGTTCTAACCTCTTTTATCTGTTCTGTGGTAAAATAGATTTAGAATGCTTTGGAAAGTTCAACATTGGGGCCCACAGGTGCAAGGCTAAGTTTTACGAAGCAATTTTCGCTGTGAAATTAGAAATTCATATCTAATAGACAGGAGTCGATGAAGCAGCACTGGAGAACTGATATGGATTACACTTGAAAGCATATGAGGGGCACATTAGTTATTCCGTGAGGTAATATACAAAGTTTGCCACTCCATGCATCTTGAATCAAAGTTTCCACGAAATGTAACCACGTTATCGATTAAGTAGAATCCGGAGGCTTTCTTAATTTATTATTTTGATAAATAGAAGGCGCTAAGAGCGAAGATATCGATCTCCGTCTTTGAAGTTTTGGTCTTGGAACTTGAATCTGAGACTCCTGAGTAATTACTCCGTGCATTAAGTGTATAAAATTAATCTCTTGGCTTAAAGTGTAAACTAATTACAGAACCAGTTTTATACTAACTTCATAATAGTCTTTAAGTCGACATCTAAGTACAGGATTCCTAGTCTAGACTATTTTATAAACTGTCACAATAATGTTTGCTAAGATATATTGGTTTTAATATCGTAATTAAACAACACAACATAGTAAATCAAATGTTACGAAACATATTACTGATACGTGACCGAACGCATTAATTTCTTCGAAGACAGCAAGATAAATAGTGAATAAACATGGTGTATTATCATTTCTGTGTTAATGTATGTATTTGTATTGTACTACGATACTGGACTGTTTGGCTTTCTGATAAAATGTACTGAATTCATTACCTCTTCATAAAGCCATCAGTGCCATATACAATTTTGCAGCACTAGTTACTTTAATAATTGCTTAGACTCAGTCACGATTTTACGATCTCACAAATCATTATATTACGTTTATTGCTCGTACAGAGCTTGTTCAAATAGTTTCAGCAAATGTTAGAGCAACAAGTCAGCTGACAAACCATTGTCAGATCAGGCCGTACATGTAGCTCGAGAATTTACAGATTGAAAGTGAAATGCAAACAAACAATGCTTACTTAACGATTAGTGATGGTGAAAGTGATAACGACATAAATTATATACATGATTCTTCTCTTAATCTAGATATAAACACAAACAAACACAAAGTGTCACACCACCCCGTCGTCTTTTGTCAAAGATAAAACTCGGTTACTGATATAATCGATTTGGCATTAGAATCGCCCCTTGAGGCAAATCAGAGGCTAATCTTACTGAATACGTAGAAAATGAGACTCCCAATTACCATGATAACATCGCGGAACCTTTTAATATAAATGGAGGGAAAGATTTAGTTTCAACCAAATAGAAAGAGAAAAATCTTTGACTTTTGATTCAGTAGTTGATAAAGAAAATGTTAAAAGTAAAGATGGAAATAATTTAATATTAATGGGCATTTCTAATAGTGATGATGACCAGAAAGTGAAATCTTAGCAAGGAAGAGTAGATAAAGAAAGCGATTTATTACCCACGTTTGTGTTACGACACGATCATTGCAGACCGAATGGCGCTTGCTATCCTTTTACGCATAATAAAAACAATTGAAGCCATATGCCGCGCGATATCAAATGGCAAGCGACCGCCAAATCCGATGACAATGGTCGTGTCGAATAGAATAACTGAATGAAACACTCCAAAGTTAATGTTTTCTTTTACCACTATATGCAAACTATTTATTTTCGTTACTGTTGTTTAGTTTGAAAACGTTTTCGTTTATTCCAGCTATATGACTATTTTTTACATTGAAGTTCTCTTTGGATACGTTCAGGTTGTCTTTGACTTGAATCAAAACAGTGATTTTATAACAATAATCCTTACACGTTTGCTGCTTTATAAGAGTAATGAACACTCATCTAATAAATCAGAACATAAAACGAACAAGAACATAACCACAGTTATTACGATGAAAGAGACCTTTGAACTGTTACGATGTAAAGAGTTGAGACCTAGAAACGAGCGAATTTACGAGCATAATAAAACAAGTTCAGGCAAAAGGTGGCGTGAGCATTGATAAGCATAGTGCTGCACGGCAGACGCAGAGTCGCATTCATTAAAGAGTAGACTGTACTTACTACAGACCAATTTGTAGATTCACAAGCGATAAACGGCTAAGAAAATGAATTTCGTTTCAGTACTCGGGCCTAATTAGCTAATGAAGACAGTAATGACTAGAACTTTTACACAGACTAATATACTGATGTCTCTTTAGATTTATTACATGAGCGTGTTAAAGAAGTTGGTTCCACTAATTTGGCTACGAATCAAATATAAAAATATTGTGTCAGAAATTAACATATTGCTGTCACCATGTTGTTGTAATAGGTTCATTACAATGCGAAGATCCCAAAATTCATGGAGTTTGCAATCAATACCGAAATCGATGTCTTCATAATATTCTGACTGGTCTCGTTCGCCAAGATGTCACAACTTAGAATCAAGTTTACCACGACGACAAGGCCGGTATCGGTCGCCAGAAAAATGAAATCCCATTTTCACAGCGAGTGTACCTGACGACGGAAAATAGGAAAATTCTTTGCGGATTTTACAATAAGCCGACTTATATCCGAACTGTCGTTAGATAAGAACTTTACTAGTTGCGAATCAAATAGCATGGATTTTTGGGAAAGCCTCTTATCTCTGTATCTTGGAAACCGTGGAGATAGTAAGTTGGTACAGGGACTTTTAAAGCCAATGTGCATACAGTTTAAGTGAGGATAGTAAATATAAAATTTAATAGGAGACATGTCTGCGGCCGTTTTTTATTGCGGCGTGCTCCTGTGGTGTAAACTGTACCCATAACTTTGGATTAAAGCGTTCCAGTTTTTCGTAGACTTTAAAGATCAACTTGGAAATTTTCTTCATTTCGGTGTAAGACTACGCTGAACTGGGCAGTGTCATATTGTAGCGCAGATATTACAAAACTTTAATCACCTAAGGAACCTTAAAAAGTATTTCATTGAGAATACTTTCATGTTCGTGAAATATTTGTACATACAGCAATTAACGGGGTGCCGTGCCAACATTAAGAGGGCGTAAAACGTTCGGTAGCAGAGGTAAAGGTAGGGAATGCGGAGCATAGGCACACGAGAGCATTCATTAAGGTCGGTGCAATCCCAGCGAACTGTACATTTACTAGTGAAAAACTGCCGGGGACTCGAAATAAAACATAATTTATTTTTGCACTTCTCTGCATAGCATTTGTTGCTACTGTAACGTTAATTTTGATAAGCATTTCTATTCAGTTGACGCTTTTCATTTGTTTTGTTTGACTGCATCGAGTAAAACAAAAGAGAGCTATCGTATTAAAATGAAAGATGTAACAATTTTATGTTTCAACACAAAAGGTATTTTATTTATGTAAGCATCTACTCCAAAGTAAGTACTATGGTTGAGAACCAATTAGTTCCAATCAGTCTATTGAACCGTTTTTAATAAGTACGAGGGCAGAGTGATAAGTCTGGTAAAAATCTATTTTGGAACAAAATTATCGCAAATTACATGAAACCTCCTTATTCACAACTCTTTTGAAGGACTAAATTAAAATTTTCAGCTAGTACTATCGGTTAGTTTTTTTTTTAAACCATTAAAGAAAAACAACTGAACACGTTTTTGCAAAGATGGAGAAAAGTGAATTTCGTGTCGTGATTAAAAATTATTTTTGCGCAAAAAAACTATAACGGAAACGAAACAAAAACTTGATAAATATTATGGGGACTCTGCTCCGTCGATTAAAATGATTTATAAGTGGTTCAACGATTTTCAGTGTGGTCGTACAAGCACAAGTGATGCTGTGCGTACAGGACACCCAGTTGAGGTCACTACTCCAGAGATGATCGCTAAAATCCACGATATAGTGTTGAACGACCGAAGAGTAAAAGTGAGGGAGATAGTCGAGACAGTAGGCATCTCAGACGAACGTGTTCGCAATATCTTACACCAACATTTAGATATGAAGAAGCGATTCGCGCGATGGGTGCCGCGTTTACTGACTGTTGATCAAAAACGCATGAGTGTGACCACTTCGGAGGCAGGTTTGGCGTTGTTTCAACGGGATGAAACCGAATTTTTGTGCCATTTTATAACAGTAGACGAAATATGGATCCACCACCATACCCCAGAAACCAAGCAACAATCGAAACAGTGGATTGCTACCGGCGAACCCGCTTCAAAGAAGGCCAAAGCAGTTTTATCGGTCAATAAAGTGATGGCTACAGTTTTTTGGGATGCACGTAGTGTAATCCACATTGACTACCTAGAGAAGGGTAAAACGATTAATGGCGCATATTATGCCAATTTATTGGACCAATTTGACAAAACTTTACGTGAAAAATGACCGCATTTGGTTAAGAAGAAAATCCTCTTCCACCAAGACAACGCACGAGTGCACACCTGCGCGATTGCATGGCCAAACTTCATGAGTCGCGCTATGAGTTGCTTTCTCACCCACCGTATTCGCCAGATTTAGCCCCTTGCGACTATTTTCTGTTTCCGAATTAAAAAAAAATGGCTTGTTGGGAAAAAATTTGGCTCCAACGAAGAGATCATGCACGAAACCAATGCCTATTTCGAAGGGTTACCTAAGTCGTACTTACTACTAAGGGATCGAAAAGCTAGAGAAACGCTGGATAAAGTGCATTGAGTTACAAGGACTACGTTGAAAAATAAATAATAATAATTAAATAAAATTGACTCCTTGTTTAATTTTTACCAGACTTATCACTCCGCCCTCGTATCACTGGGTAAAATAAACTTTACAGACCTAGATACCTACCATCCTACGATTCATTTTTCATAGATTCTTGGTTACTATGCTTAATATTTACCTACGTACTAAATTCAGATCTAATTGAGTTGTAACTATGATTAACTGTACTATATCTTGTCGAAAAACAACTTATTTTCTTTTATCTATCATTCAAAGTTACAGCATTTCATCTACTTACAGAAACATTACACCATTTAGTATCCAGTCCACTCTGTAACGAAAGCAAGCCGTAACTTACTACGTCGCAGTCGAACGATCTCAAATACGCACGTAATTGCTGCAAGACACCGTTTTTACTGCCTTGTTACATACTTGTTAGGTGTTGTATTGATGGAAAGCATTAGAACCGCAAACTTTGCATTCAATTAGAAACTTGTGTAAGAAAGTGGTAAAATATGGATGATAACTAAAGTGAAGGACTGCAAAACTTATGTGGATGGTTTGTAGGTAATTTAAGCGTTTGAAAGGGTTATGGTATGGTCGAACCATCAAATGCAACTTAATTTTTAAACAGGTTTAGGTGCTTCGTAGCAACCGAAATACTCTTAAATGTTAAGTGTCGTTTAAGTATTTGTGGGTAACTTTTATTGCTTACGTTTAAGTCCGACAGAGACGTTGAAATAAAGTCATGCACAAAATGTCTGCGTAAAGTGGTCACGTATCGCTTAGTTTCACGTATAAAAAGATGCCGAGTGTAGCCTGTGTAGCTATTTAAATGCCAACGATATCCGACTTGTAGGCTTAACACGTTCAACGCGGCCCCCGGAACTAAACATACCAAGCTTGCCCTGGGTGTGGCATCTTGCACTCATAGACTAACTTTTAGAAACTGCCGCACTACGGTGAGAACTGCGATTTTAGGCGCCGCACCTAAATCCAAAAGAGCAGAGTAGCGGTGGTCCAGTGGTAACGGCCGCTACTTACGCGAGTCAGTCGTTTTACTTTACTTTGTGCAGACAGGCGCTTTACTTTGTGTAATGTATTTCATCACCACTGCTCTCAAAACGGTGAAGGAAAACATCGTGAGGAAACCGGCATGTCCAAGAAACAAAAACTCGAAGACATGTGACATTTACCAACCCACACTGGGCCTGCGTGGTGGATTACGGCCCAGTCCCTCTCGAAGAGAGGAGGCCTGTGTCCCAGCAGTGGGAACATTATAGGCTGATTATGCTACTCAAGTCCAACCCAAGAGTCGAGTATGGCCCTACTGTTTTTGACACAAGAGACGTGTTAAACGAAGGCTGAATATTTATGTAGGTAGTTGAAAAAGACGTATACACCGTTATTCAGCCGTGAATCATGCCGTCAACACAATCCAACATTATCCGGATAACGAGGTGATCAAAAAAGGTAATTTACTAAATTATTCTGTTCGAATGCCTCTCAATGGCCATGTGATATACAGTAACTTTAAATAGACTTGGATTGGAAACTGAACGGACACGTCATTCATGTTCACTCATCCGTAACTTGATTTACAACGTTTTAATCCTATTATGTATTTGGATACAAATCCTGATTAAATCTATGGAAATTGCCACTCGACTGTGGTCCCAAACCACTCGATTTGGACCATATCTTGGGGCCTGAATAGCAAATCAAGGGGCTGGCTGTGGCCCGGCGTCAGATAAAGCATTGCTTTGTATTCTCTCGGAAGCCATGACACGATTTTCAGCACGGAAGTTACTAGAATACACTTTATTTACACAAGAGTTCCTACGTAGTTATGAGTTTCGGTTAATTACGTACCTACCTTAATATGATGAACATATTTATTAACTAAGAATAATAATTAATATCCTCAAATTATTATCATTAAGGTATCAAATGTAAATTTAATAAAATAACATATTCGTTTCCTTATTTGTTAATACTTAGTGATATCAAAGTGCGTATGTAGCCTTATGCAGAGCTATTGCATGCATTAACATCGTTAAATGGATGAATCAAATAATAAAAACGTTCAAACAAACTAAAGAAATGAAAACTACTTTACTGTAATTATTTTCTTCGGTCATAGATCTCATCTCGTTTCATTTTAAGAAACTCGGTAATTATTTATCAATTCATCGCTCGAATGATCGTAGATTGCGTGTAGTGATGTCAATCCACTGTACAATGACCGGAATCTTCTGTTCAAAGACTTTTCTAGGATAACCCACAATACGATCAATGGAAAAAAAAAACTTAAATTGTCTTCAAGAAAGTCACATATTAAATGTAACACAACAGTTTAAAATTGTTTCTTGATAGTAAAAATATTTCCGATATTTTCCCTTGGTTATTATTCTTGGTACAAGGACGGTATACAAAAATTTGGCAGCAGTGCAGGTAATAACGGAAAGGCAGAGAGATACGTCAATAGCGTTTCCTTTCATCTTGTTAGAAGACCAATAAGATATTAAGTGCAGATTTTTCAAACGCCAGATAACTTTATCCGAGGAATAATTTTGAATTTTTGACAGTTCGTCCATATTGAAACTGTTAGACGTCAATCTTATTCCAACGATATCCGAATAAAAATTATCTTTCGATTGAAAAATCAGCCCTAAATAGAGAAAAATCGAACCGATTTTGTTCGACTCATTATATTTTTATAAAAACGATACTTACAGCTTTCTCCTCCATTACTTCGAAGTAAATTATGCAAAACATCATAAAATTATTATCAAGATCAATTTCGCATAACTCGCGAATGCACTGGAAAGTTTTATGCAGAAGGAAAGCAGATTTCACAATAATAGACATGTTTCGTAATTATTACGATCTAGCCGATATCTATGTATTCCGTTTCTATTCATTCATTTCGTAATCCAAAGACACTCAAACAAACCGCAAACACAAACTTTAGTTGTTTATAACAACATAACATCACGCCTCTAGAGTAGAGAGGATTTAGGCAGAGGTGAGATGTTTAAGTCGCATGTAACAGGGGACGGGCCTATTGTCGTCAACCAGACACAAATCCAGACTCCAAGCTACTACTGAGAAATTCCTGATGGTCATCATCTGCCTAGCCTTTTCCCAACTATGTTAGGGTCGGCTTCCAGTCAAACCGGATGCAGCTGAATACCAGTATTTTACATAGAGCGACTGCCTATCTGACCTCCACAACCCAGTTACTGGGTAATACGATACCAATTGGTAAGACTGGTTGTCAGACTTTCGGGCTTCTGACTACCCGTAATGACTGTCAAAGATCCACGAATGACAGCCGGGACCAACGGCTTAACGTGCTTTCCAAGGCACGGAGGGGTCTTGGTATGTAAAGATGGTCACCCATCCACAGACCAACCGCGGCAAGCGTAGCTTAACCTGACCGATCGACCTGTGCGGCTGTTATTATTTAACCACGGGCCCCTCATAGAAATTCCTGATGGTAAACCCCAATAACAGTTTGCCCGACCTGGGAGTCAAACCCAGGATCTCATGCTCAGCAGTAGCGCTTGCGACGACTAGACTAACGAGGTTCATAACAACTTGTTCATAAATGCCTAATAATATTTTAATAAAAATTAAAAAAAAAAAAAAAAACAATTCATGGAATAAAAATAAGGAAATCGTGTACTTAAGAAACCCAAAAAATATTACGACAATCATTCAACTCTTTTATAGCACAGCCAAACTTAAAAACAATGGCTGTATAAGGTTTTCTTTGTTGAGAAATAAAGTTCTCGTTCAAACTCCTCCAGTAGGTAACCACACGAAGACTATATTCAGTTCGGTCGCGCCTAATCGATCGGTTGCATCGAAAGCAGTTCCCAAAAATATACAGGGCAATATATAGTGGACGGAAGTTTTGTAACAGTGTACAGTCATGTATTTGAAAACTACTGTCATTTTATAAACTATAAACTGAAGATAAATAACTTTTCATAACAATTCTATATTAACTAGAAAAAAAAAACCAACAACTATAAAATATAATAATATGGTTTAAATATTAAAATCGCAGATCGATAAAACAAAATACACTTACCTACATTCGGAACTTCCAGTTTTTCCATTATATTATTAAAAGTTTTATAACAATAATATCTAATTGTAAACACGTTCGCACATAATACACACGAATCATGACTGCTATAATACAAGGAAATGTCGAAAATATAGCGTGTTAAGTTTATTTTAAACGTTATTATATCATTAATAACTCAAATTATAGCAAATGTATTAGAGAAGTTTACTTTAAACAGTTTTTTAAGGTAAATCTAACATTTAACACTGGTAATAATGTTATAACAATACAAAAATATGTCTGCACTGCGCGAAAGTTGATTGTACTGTTATGCTGATTGCGTCAATCAATCTGATATACCGACGTCGACTGTCAGACAAAAGCCTGATCCAGCGTCTACATCATTGTATTCGACTTTTTTTGTCGATGACGTATTTTATCATAATCATCGTTGATATCTGTAATTACTAAATTAGTTTATACCTCAATCATCATTCTGAATCATAATACTAACAGTTGGTAGGTTAATACATGATCCTTAATAATAAAACTTTTTTGCAGAAAAGTTTTTATTTTTCACTTTTTAATTGTAATTTTTACCAGTAATTTTGGTTTAAAAACCAAACTACTAAACCGTTTTTGATGAAATTTCTATGGGACCATTTGGGAAGTATACCATTTCCAACAGAAAGAATTTTTCAAATCGGTTGGCAAGCGACGGAGTTATGCGCGAACAAACATAAAAAAAAAAATATACAAACATCCGAATTGAGAACCTCCTCTTTTTTAGAAGTCGGTTAAAAATACGGTATTTTGTAATCGGTTACAGTTTGCGCGTCGATGTCCCTACCAATCTGTATTTTGTCGAATCAGCCGATCCGAAAACTACAGAAAAGCACGCCTTAAAAGACATCAATATTTTTATGATGTATAAAATATATAAAATGTTGATACCACGTATGCCTGCGGCTAGGAGGCATAATAATATTACACATATTTCAGTCAACTCGATTTACACAGGTGCATATTTTTAAAACGTGTTTACATGAACTTTCATTTACGACTCAGTACTTATATATTTTAAAATTAATCCACTTAATATCTTCTAGAAAGAATTTAGTTTAACGTTAATATTGTTATATAGAGAATACCAGACAATATTGAACAGATGTGGAGTTTTTTTCAAGAGCAGACATAGGTATGTAGACACCCATGTTAGCAGCAGTTTTCTGTATTCAAAGTATCAACAAAACAATGGAAAATTGTTATAAAACATGTTCTTCAACAAGTTTTTCAAACCACAAAGTAAAAAGAAAATGTAACATAACGACTCGTTCAAAATAACAACTTCGTAGCGTTGAATGAAACAGAAGGCACTTAATTAATTTGCAAACAATATGAAATAAGACTTCAAAATAATGAGAACATGTTAAGCAGAAATTAACATTGTGTCGAAATGATTTATTTTGACAGAACAATCACTCTGTTCTAAAAAAATCTGACACACTATACACAAGACAAATGAACACTTAATTTGCTTACTGATGGGAACAGGAACCAAAGCATTTGTCTAAACTGCAGTCGGACCAACGTGACAAGAAAACTGACAAACCACTTTAGGCTCACAATATTTTAAACTGGCAATTGTCTCAAATATAAGGAAGCCTATTAAAACGTGGTTAGAAAATGCCAGTAGAAAAAGTATTGCAAAGTCTCATTGCATATTCTATTTGCAAACAACGCCACTGTCTCAGGGTATTACACCATCGTGCGCCGATTTATTCAGACTGCAAGACTATTACGTGGGCTACAAACTTATTAGGCGTTAGATAAATGGCGGACAAACCAATCTGTACCTAAATGCTTTGTAATAAGATTGTGGGTGAGCTGTGTGATCTGTAAGATGATTGGTTTGGCCTCTTGGCAATGATACAATGAGACACCTATGAGTCAGAGCCGTGACTGGGGCAGACTTTACCTGTCCCTTGGCCCTCCTGTCATGTTGACATTTGTTCTTTGCTGATCTCATTGATTTGTACCTCAAAACAAGAAGAATCTGACAATTTCGGGTAAATTCGTAATTTTAAAATTCATTCAAAGTTTTACAAAAATACAAAGTTCAATTCAGGAACCTTGAAGCAACAGATTTGAATTTAAAAATCTCAGGAAATATTTTTTTTGACAAAGCAAAGTTGGTTCAAAGTCTGCACATAACGGACAATTAATGAATAGAACGGCCTGAAACCAATGGCCCAATAAAGAGCAAAGTTTCTATCGTCTTAACCGCAAAGATCATTTACGTCAAAACTGGACGAGACAGGACTGTTTTAACGAAGGGAAACTTCGTTGAGTCAGTATTGACTCACTCCTTTTAATATACAAATGAAACGGGTAAATAAATACAAATAAAAAAGTTCCGTACCTATTTGTTTAGTTCCGTGTTTCATAAATTCATAATACAATGTTTAGAAATGCGTGAAGAACCGAAAGATAAAATGTGACTCATTCTTCGAATATATTATTGTAATGTATTGTTAAAGGAGAGAAAGACGAATTCTGTAATAAAAAAAGTGGCACATGAAACAAAATCAGATCAGAATAGATTGCAGCAGTGAACTGGAGTGTACCTTCAATGACACCACAAATGCAAATCAAATTACACATTACGTCAATACAAAAAAATACAGCATCAAAAGCGCTTCAATCGCTCATTAAACAGCGCTTTACAAAGCTACCATTATAGAATCAAATCAACACACTGATTGGCAGTTGCTGCCCTGATTAGTACATTGACACCGAATTAATCGGTCCCATTCACGTGCAATGAATGACTTGCGTTATTTATGATGCGTGATTTTGCGTGCACGGCACTGTTAAATTATTTATTGATTTATATGGATTTTGTGTATAGAGCGTGTTCAATGGTAGAATGAAACTGGCAGATTGGTTGAGATTTCACTTAGATTATGAAAAATTCACTTTAAGAGTTAGAGAAGACCAAAGAAACGATGGATGGGCTGTGTGAATGATGATATGGCTAGAAAGGGGTGACTACCGAGATGACGACGAATAGAGAAGTATGGAAGAAAAAGACATGTTGCGCCAACCCCAAATAAATTGGGATGAGAGCAGAGGAGTGATAATATTGATATGAGAAATTAATTGCAATATTAGCTAGTCTATACATAGCTCAATTGTATAATTCGACTATGAGATTGTGTCAAGGTAAGACTAACTAATGCGCTATGCTGCTTCTACGAGTATGTGCTAATGCCAACAAAGGTACTAAGACCACAAATACGTTTGCCAAACGTGTCGATTAGAAGTGTCTTTTAAACGTCTAAAAGCTAAAGAATGATAATGCCTATGAAAGGCACAAAAAGCAAAATGATGCGTGCTGTTGTAAAACTGCTGTATGATTATTCAAAAATTTCAATTGAGACTTCATTTCCAGTAATATTAAGTCCACGCTTGCCATTTTGTGCTATGATATCATTCATATTTGCACATATTAAGACGTAATGCATGACCTTCTGAGGTAGTCTGAAACGCGGTCGCAAAGTAAATAGAGACGGAAAAGAACATAATATGATTGTGTGTTCAGTGCATCGTGGAGATACTTTTATGTACTTTGTACTTAATAAATATTCAAACTATAGCATTTATTTATACAGGGTTATTTTAAATTGGCTAGCTAAACTCCGCAGACGCGGTGGTATATCTAAACACGATAAAATAAAAAGTTTTGAAGTTTTTTTTCTTTGGGTAGTCAACGACTGCTGTTACTTGTAGTATGCGTTGAGAAAAAAACTGTTTTCTTATGTTTTATCGTGTTTAGATATTGATACCCATCATTTCTGTGAACTTCACACAAAAAAATATAGATTTTCTAAACAGAGGGGAAATTCTCGTAATTTTAAAAATATTCACAGTCTGATCTCACGTCTCAATCTGTCAAAAATACATTTCTTAGGTTTTGTAAAAGCCTGCAGACCCAAACCAAACCGCACATTTTCAGTATGTTTCTAAATAAAGAGTGAATAAACCCAAACGAACCTTATATGGCGGTTTCATTTGTCCATTAATTAATATTAGGTTCGTTATTCATGAAAACATCCTTTAATGAAATAACTAAAATTAAATATAGACATGACAGAATTTGCAGTTAGGTACTGAAATTTTTGATTCACGTCACTAAATCGCAATTAAAACTATCTGAAACAGTGGACACCTTCCTTAAACCCAGACTGAGCAATTCTAGTACTAGGTATCTCAAACTAACGACTGTTCAAAGAATAGGGCTCAAAAGCAACCCTTTGTAGTTCACTGAAGTGAATAAAACATGGCTATACAATTCAATAACACGGAAACGTAATACACAGAATTTCTCTTAAATTCCTCTCTCAGACAGAATTCCCTTGGATGCTTAACATCGGCACTGAGAACGCGATAAGCATGTTGGAAATATCCTTAGCAGAGCGCGACATATTCAAATATACTCCGGCTTACATGTACTCACATGCAGCATGGAAAAAAAATCGACTTTTCCGATTCCGTATGAGGCTTATGCCATTTTTTGTAGTAAGAAATAGGGGAATAAAAATGCATTGGGTATGGAGCCTATAAAAAATAGAACAAAATAATGGTATTGAAACGAAAAACATTTGCTGCTAGCTTCGGGGAAAATATGCACAAAAATGCTGTTAAACAAAATCCTCTGTAATAAAATCACAACACAGCATTAAACAGGATAAAATGATCGCAAAATCACAGTATTATTTTTATATTCTGGGAGTATTTTCCTACCTATTGTTTCATACCTTTGCATACCACAAGACAATACGAACGTAATCCATATGGAAAACCCTGGACACGACATTGTTTGTTGCTAAAATTGGTACAATTGTTCTTGTTTATTTGTATATACTGTATGTACAAAATTTATTTTCAGAATGAACCTACATTCTGAAAATAAATTTTGTATGGTATTGATCTCCCTTAAAATACCTTTATTAAACTATTGTTAATTAAAAAGCCATAGCTAAGTATAGTACAGTATGAAAAATATTTTCCGTGAATGTATGCCTCGGTACGGAAAAATTTGTCATTTGATTAAAAATTTTATTTTAGCACTATAAATATTTCATCATCATCATTCATCAGGCTACAGCAGTCCACTGCTGGACATAAGCTCTTCCTATTGCACACTATTCAACTCGAACATCGGCACTGAGAATGCGATAAGCATGTTGGAAATATTTATTTAAACGAATTTCAGACGCGAGGTGGGTATCAGATAATCAAACGATTCAGAGGTTGACTGAATAAACACTTCGTTTAGCTCCAGAAATTAGTAGGTTCTTTACTATTTTCTGTTCTAAAATAAACGTTTACCGTATGCAAAAATACAGTCAGGAAAAATCAGTACGGAAAAATCTGAAAGTTTTCACTGACTCATTATTTTCGTATCTATACCGGAAATCTCTAAGCTGACCCCGATGTAGAAATGTAAGTACCTATCTAACTGCCCAGCCCTTCAAAAACATGGCTTCAATTATCACGGTGAGTCAGGCCCTGACAGCAAACGCCTCATATTGTAATTATAGATAGGCAATAACCAGCAACAGTCAGGCCCTTTGCAAGACTTCCCATTGTGTCCCTCCACGTGAAAATAGCCAACCTTAAGAAAAAACCACAGACCCTATTTAAATTCCATTCAATGTTAATACTTTGAATTGTTTATCTGCCAAGCACCAACTATTAATATTTCTCACATAAAATTTGCTCACAATAATTCGCCGATAATGTCATTGATTTATTTTAATCTTTTCAATACGATACAAACCACTTTGCATGCGAATAATCGATTTGGTTAATTTGAATGATCGTGATGATATTTCAGGGATATTTAATGAGATGTTTTTAGTATGACTGACGAGTTCTTAGCACGTAAGAAGTAGAAGGAACGACGGTGGAATAAAGACGTCGAAGATTTTTATTTATTCTTTCTTTATTGTTTACATTTAGGCCAAAACATATGAGACTGTTTGGTGAAAAAGATAATTATATAATTTATAGTCACAAGTATAATACCTTACATTTACGCAAGATGCAAAGCAATTGCCTCCTACAGTATTGGTAGATATTCTATGGTGTTTCGTCTTAATTTTTAAATTTCTATGAAATTTCAAAATTATTCATTAATATTCATATTGTACAAGAATAGATTCCTCGGTGACCCCTAAACTAGACATTTGCATTTGATTTGATTTTTGCATTTTTCTTGGGGTCGGAATTGCGACATTTTCAAAGTGAGGTAAGTACACTGATTATTGGATGACAGCAAAACATAAATTAAAATTAAACTAAACTAAAATCTATTAAACAGATCTTTGCTCAAAGTTTCTATGTTTATTTGACGAGAAAAACATTTCTGAATGTTGTGTAACTGCGAGGCATTAACGCTTGCCATTGTATACCTGTATAAAAATGATGTCTGCTACAGAATCAAGGTTAGGTTCGTGTATTTTTATTATTTATACGTAAGTTATCGTAAAAGTGCCTATCGATAAAACTGGTAGTAATTTGTACTATAATGACTCATTATCGTCACGAACACTTTGTCTTGTCTGCTTCAGGTCGATGTCGACTTCCACGACATGCTTATTTTTTACATTAGCTGTACCTAATTAGGTATTACCTGTAGATTATTGTTAGAATTATGGTAATTTTACGTAGTGTACGGTCACCAAAGGAGACAAGTAACCAGGGTCGTTAGATATAGTTGAAATTTAGAAAGAAACTGGTAGATGTTTTCGAATAAAATGTAATTAAATTAATAGAAAACAAACAGTCGATTTATCAAATTAATTTTCATTCGAAAACAGCCATCGGTTTCTTACTAAACTACAACTATATCCGACGACCCTGGTTACTTATCTTCTCCGGTGACCGTACACTACGTACTACGTAAAATTCTATTGTTGGCTTTCATTAAAATATATATTTTAGATACCTTCATTGTATGGATGTTATGTCAAAACAAATTAATTGAACTGTTTTGAATAACATGTCAATAAGAAAAAATATAAATAAGTGGATAGTTCACGTTTCAATTCTCACTTCCGTTCATAGCCGAGTGTTCGTTGCCGAACACACCGGTGTAGGTAAATCTCCCGCCTACACTACACCACTAAGGCGGAGGACATCGTGGAGTACGTGCCCCAGAAAACGAGGTACTCCCAGAGGGTGCAGTTACTGGAGTCGCACCGCAACGTCAACTTCAATGCGTTTGTGGTGCGTGTACCGAATTGTTTTCTGCCCGTCGTCATGGAAAATGACTTCTGGCGCCTGATGTGGTGCTCCGTCGCTTCCGCGGACAAGTACCACAGAACAGCACAAGAACTAGCTAATGAAGTACTATTTTATTGTAAAAACATGTATGTTTAGGTTAAGGTTAAAATAAATAACAACCAGCACCCTAATTGCGTGATACACTGTCAATCTTAATCTGAATCTTTTTCAAAGACATTGCAAGTCCATTGCTTCATAAGTTCGAAAAATATGTCTGCACAACAACGTAAATAACGCAATGTATGTTGCTGAACTGTCAAAACGAAACCCATTGCTATTGATTGTGTTACGCAATTGCCCCGCAGGTAGTCTTCATTAATTAACGAGTTGAATATTTTGCAAGGCCCCATTATGCTCTGTGGTTCATTAAATTGCAAATACTAATTAATAAATCATTAATATGTTGTTTACGGTCCGTTTGTGTGATAAGAAAACAATGTTTTAACTAATTGACGTCATTCAATGTGCTCTAGCAGGATAATATCATAAAAATTCTAAACATAGGCTTTCCGATGATCTAATTTCGGTACAGGAATATTTTAATGTTTTTACAATTAAATACAACGGTAGTCAAGCCAAAATTCAATCAAATTATAGTATATATTATTTTAATTCAATAATTATTGTAATATTTTCCATTCAAAATAATAATTTTGGATGAATCATTTTGTAATTTAATGTTACGTAGGTACGATCACCAAAGGGGGATATGTAGTTGAAGTTTAGTAAGAAACCTATGGGTGTTTTCGAATAAAATCTAATTTAATTAATAGAAAACAGACAGTTCATTCACTAAATTAAAATTCAATCGAATACATCCATCTGTTTCTTACTAAACTTCAACTATATCCAACGACCCTGTTTACTTATCTCTTTTGGTGACTGTACATGCCAATTATACCTAACTTGAAACTAATGAAATCAACATAAAGGCAAACAAAAACTTGCAAATTAATTTAAAATGTCCTAAAAGAACTTAAACATAATTATTACAACACACGAGTTCGAATCTTATCGGTCGCAACACGATACCAAAAAACTAAAATGGGGTGATACCGTATTAAAGCCAATAACAGCTGTCTGCCGGCACCTGCGCGTGGGCAACTGTCGTTGTCGTTATAACAACAATGACCAAGCCATATGGCCGGAACGTTATAGAGAAAGTAAAACGACTACGGTAAAACCACAAGGATAAGTCAAACGGTTGTATTGTAAGACACGAATACACTGAGTGGATGAAAGTACAAAACACACAGTAGTAGCAGCGGTAGTATAGTTTCTACGTAGAAGAAAACTATCATGTCTTAGTTGTTCATTGGTTTCCGAGGCTAAATATGTGAGCACAATTTTCAGGCGCATATTCTAGAACGGATTAAAACTAGACTTGAGGACAGATACGCATAGTCATAATCAGCCTATCCTCCTGAGTCCGACGGTATGATATTGTGGTTTATTGCCTTGATTTTTGCAACATTATATATTTTCATGTTAAATATGCAAGGAAAAATAAAATAAAAATTATAACACATGGAAAACTGGTTTTTCGCGATGTCCTATATTTAGGACATCAGTTTTTTATAACGAATTTTTGATGTACTTAATTTAGGATATTCGTTTCATATCAAATGAAACAAGTTATATTTAAAAATAAATTTATTTGAAATAATCACTCTTTGCTCCGTAATTGAGACATACTTGAAACATAATAGTAGATTATTAACCAAGGGGATAAAGCAGTGTCTTCTGTCGCGGGTGATGATTTAAATCGCGAGCGTAACGAAGGACTCGAGGTTTACTCCCGAGCGTAGCGAGGGTGTTAAAAACTTAAAGCACGAGCGAAGCGAGGGATTTAAGACGAGTCCTGAGTGTAGCGAGGGATTTAAGTTCACCCAAGACTAAGACAGCTTTATCACCGAGGAAAATACTCTACTTTTCGTACCATTTGCGAAAAAATTAACACAATAATAATATGAGATAAGCGTTTATTAAAAATAATGACAATTAAAAGTAAAAGTTAACATTCGAAACATTGGTCCAATTATTGATAGAGAGTGTTACATTTTTGTTTGGTACATTTATTGTTGATGAGTTGATTTGAGTATTTCTCTGTTCTTGCGTCTGAGGAACTTGCGTTTCATTGTAGATAGTATACGTCGGAGATAGTGGTGGTGGTGCATCGTGAGTTACGGACGAAGATAAGATGCCGGAAGTTGATGGTTGTGGCTCTGATGGATTAAGTTTTATATTTTTGTTAATTTGACTGCTTAATATGGATTTATTCGCCATTGAGCTTTCGATATAACCCTCAGCTACTCTATCAGAGCTCCAACCACCGTGTCTTTTTATTGACGTAATATCCGCCCCTGAATCCGCCAAGAAAGTCGCCGAAGTTCTTCTAAAGCAGTGACCGGTGTAGAGTTCAACATCTTTAAGTTTTAAATATTTAGCAATTTCCTTTGGCATATTGCTAATTTTATTTTTGCCGATGGCTTGTCGAGTACATTTCCCATTCCGATAGTTTATAAAAAATCGATTGTTTTCCATGTTGGTGGGACGTAATGCTTGGTATTTATGAATGATTTTAGTATATTGTCCTTGTACAATGAATGACCGATTTTTCTTTGTCTTAGTTTCCTTTACATTAATCAACAGTAACTCATTGGAATGATTTTCAACGTCCTCCACCTTTAAGTTCACAAGTTCACATCCGCGGCAAGCACCATTGAGTCCAAAAATTAAGGCCACCTATAACAAAGATAAAAAACAGGTAAATATATAGAATAATTACCATTACTAAGATACGAAATATTCATAGTTAAATCATGTATACTTACTTTTGTGGCTAGAAAAATTTCGTCAGGAGCTTCATTAAGAAATTTTTCCACATTTTGAGTCGTAAAAATTTTAGACTTCTTTGCGCAATGCCCTTCTGATTTTCTTTTTAGAAAAGCCAGTAATTTTGTGAATCTATTTATTTCAATGCTGTGTTTGATGCTTAATGTAGCTTTCAGTTTTGAGTATATGCACCAAAGTGTATTCGGATTCTTTGTCTTGGATAAATAATCAAAATAGACAAGAAGTACTGATTCTGAAATTGATAGGCCTTTCGCACTTCTCCACGTTGAAAATTCTTCATAAGTTTTTAAATAATTTTCCTTGGATTTTGTTGGAAGCAAATTATTTATAATTGCGGCAGCATTTGCACTGATGGAATCCGACAATTCACTGTCACTGTCGCTTTGATTTAACATCGTAATGTATTTTTAGAACATTAACTTATTTATAAAAATAAATTAAAATAAACTTAACGTTTATGTATTTGAAGAAAACAAAAACGCGGCAAATTTCTACACTAATATTTTTTTGTCGGAAAAGCAAAGGCATCAAGCTCATACGGCCCCGTCGGTTTTCGTAATTTTATTTAATAATCATAACTGCATAATAAATGCGTATTCGTTTTTCAAAAAGATGTATATTGCTTTATAATGCTATACAAACTCAATGGTGTAAACACAGATGTAGTTCAGTATAAATTTCGGTAAGTATTCCAAATTTAAATCACATTCTCCCCCTAGAGGATGAATGAAATTCAGTACAATTTTCTTTCCCTGTTTTTAACAGATTAAAAATGACTATTGTTATGTTCGCTTTTTGTGGCATAGAATGTCACTTTTTTGAGCAAGTGGTATGAAATAGTAGATTATTAACCAAGGGGATAAAGCAGTGTCTTCTGTCGCGGGTGACGATTTAAATCGCGAGCGTAACGAAGGACTCGAGGTTTACTCCCGAGCGTAGCGAGGGTGTTAAAAACTTAAATCACGAGCGAAGCAAGGGATTTAAGACGAGTCCTGAATGTAGCGAGGGATTTAAGTTCACCCAAGACTAAGACAGCTTTATCACCGAGGAAAATACTCTACTTTTCGTACCATTTGCGAAAAAATTAACACAATAATAATATGAGATAAGCATTTATTAAAAATAATGACAATTAAAAGTAAAAGTTAACATTTGAAACATTGGTCCAATTATTGATAGAGAGAGTTACATTTTTGTTTGGTACATTTATTGTTGATGAGTTGATTTGAGTATTTCTCTGTTCTTGCGTCTGAGGAACTTGGCAAATTCCTAGACTAATATTTTTTTGTCGGAAAAGCAAAGGCATCAAGCTCATACGGCCTCGTCGGTTTTCGATAATCATAACTGCATAATAAATGCGTATTCCTTTTTCTAAAAGATGTATAATGCTTTATATACAAACTCAATGGTGTAAACACAGATGTAGTTCAGTATAAATTTCGGTAAGTATTCCAAATTTAAATCACATTCTCCCCCTAGAGGATGAATGAAATTCAGTACAATTTTCTTTCCCTGTTTTTAACAGATTAAAAATGACTATTGTTATGTTCGCTTTTTGTGGCATAGAATGTCACTTTTTGAGCAAGTGGTATGAAAACTATTATTTGTTTTGGTTTTTAATCACAACAAAGGCTTATCTTTACAAAATATTTGAAAGAAAAGCAAAAAAAAAAAACAAACAAATATCAAAAACTTAACAAACTTTCTTTATGAAATAATTATTGTTTTAGCTAATTTTAATCAGTCTGTCTTGCGCCTCTGCGTGAAGATTGCCCTCTTCTTACTCTGGAGTCCCGTTGCCCTCGAATCAATGAAGATGACAAAGCGCTGGTGATGAAAGTGGTGGTGTTGATAATACTCGATCAATATCAAGTAGATATATCGATTCTTCTGAATCGGAGCTATTATAGCCATCAGAATTCGATTTGGGCAGTACTTCAGGTGGCTCATAAATGTCGTCATCATCAGAAGCACTAAAATCACCCTCACTTCTGTCTAGTTCGTCAAGAATTTGATCTTCATATAAAACTGAAACAAAAAAGCAAACCATATTTATGAACAGATGTTCTAAAATAAGTACATCCAACTTAGTGTTTAGGAACCTCATGTACTAAAATAAGGACATTGATAGAAATCGAATCATAGAGTAAGATTAATTGAGTAAATCGGTGAAATAATTGTGAGTGGATGCTGTACAAACATTAGTTAGCCTGCACAAACTCCAAAAAACTAACAGATTGCAAAAAAAAATATGATTCAAATGGATTAACTTACCCCGTCGACCCGGCGCACGCGGCTCTCGTTGTTGCGACGCCATGATCGGTTTGACAGAAGGGACTGAGTGGGGAGATACTTTTTTTAAAGGAACTAAAAATGACAACGTTTCGTTTCTCGTAAAAAACTTGATACTAAGCTGGTTCGTTTTGGCAAAATATTTTTATTTTTTGGTTGTTCTAAATTTAGAACGTCAGTACTCAGGAGGCTATAATGTTTCCACTGTTGGGACACAGGCCCCCCTCGAAAACAAGTAATTCGAAGACATGTGACATCTACCAACCCGCACTGGGCCAGCGAGGCTAATTGCGGCCCACTCTCTCTCGCTCTCAGAAAAGCATGAACTCCGACAATTATGAACAGCGGGGTAGTTGCTTAATACACTAAAAGTAGCAATGGCTTTCATTTTGACAGTTCAACAAAGTTGCGTTATTTAGGTACGTTGTTGAGCAGACATTTTTTTGAAGATATGGAGTAATGGATTAGCAATATCCTCCAAAATCATTCAGATTGTTATACGCAATTAGGGTGCAGAGATAATTGCTTGACCATGGGCATCGTTCTCAGTATTAAGTATCAATACTGCCTCAGACTTCGGAGTCAGTGCACCATAAAAATGTGCACCTAATAATTCGTATCTCCCATAATCAAAACAATGTGAACGATTGATTATCTGTATAAAGTAATCAGTAATTGTTGCTTTTGTTAATTGTCATCCTTTTTGCAAAATAAACTATTCATTCGGTCTACGTCAGCAGCTACATAATATAAATGAGTCAATATCAATTCTGACGCGCCGTTATGTCTAGTTCAAGACCCGAGAGGATTTGTAATGGTAATAAAATGTCGCTGCTCGGAGTCAAGGTTACTTCAATTCATTTTCAACCATATTAATGTGGGTAGCTCCTTTTTATCAGACTAACAATGCTTAGTACGCCTTCTGAAACACTGAAGCCGAAGTCTACATTTGCATTAATTCTCTTAAAGGTATTTTTATTCAATTTATTTATCAATTTTCAATGCCTAAAAACTTACTTAATCAATTTCCATTTTTTTATTGACTAGTTTGCAGGGCTAACATGGCCAGAGATCGCACAAGACGCCTTTTCCCAGCAGAGGGACACAATATAGGCTATAAAAAAAGACTATTAAAGACGCCGTCGAATCGTCTAGTTTTTCATTTAATTGCGACCGATATATCTAGTCCGTGGCAAGGTGAACACACATTTCCATTCACATGATGTCATCGTAACAGTTGTTGTGTTGACAATACCAATAGACATGTAAACGCAAAAGGATTAGAACTCCAGCACCCTTTATCGTACTTCGGTACAATCAACAAAATAAATAAGTCTACAGGCAGCTAACTTGTGAAGCTACTTTTAATCAAGGAATAATTTGTCAAGAATTTGTCATTGCTCTTCTGAGTACCGTAAGTTAAAAAGTGTCTATGCTTCTTCACCATAATTACACTTATCCCATACAAAAATAATAAATGCTGCCCTAATGTCGGCTCATACAGATGTGTCTCTATGAGCCCTAATCTCAGTATTCACCCCCCTTCTAACCATATCACCCTTTCATATAATCCATACATTCATCCATACATTGGTTCTTCCCTTGATCTTATACAGTTACTACCTACTGCACACCCCAATGAATATTGACTGCAATAGGGTTCTTGCATGTACAGTGTACCACTAACTCTTTAGCTAACTGTACATTGAAAGCGCGAAGGTTGCCTGACCTTGTAATACATCAGCCGTATCGTATGGCGATGAACTCGTCATTTTGACTCAGTGTTTATCGATCGCACCTTAGGATATGTGCGTGTTCCATCACAGGTACTTTGATAACTTCGAAAACTTTTTCATTATTATTATTACGCAATTCTTTAGATTGCTCACTGGAAATTTGTTCTATTTTTATCTGTAGCCAATATTTGAAACAGGAATGTTTTCTGTGGGTGATGTAAAAAAGGCTTATCGGTTGCCAATCCAATTTATGGCGTGTTGAAAGGCTCCCGCAAACAGGCCTTACGCGAGTCTAGTAGAACAATTTTTATAAAAATTTCATGGAAATTGTTCTTCCAGAATCGCGTCACACTGACGCGTTGCGCCTGTATAGGCAAGCCTTAAATGTACCTTTTAATAAGCTATTGAAAGGGAAAATCATCGTGTGTGTTACCTTTCATTATTAATTTTTTATGATAGATATTAGATAATAAAATTAATAAACCTCACCTATGAGATACATATGGCAAAATTAATGAACCCAAATAATATATTAGCTATGATAGTGACTTGAAAAGATAAGTATTTTCATCTAACGTAACAGAACGCAACTGCAACACACAATACGTATGTACCTATGTGCGTCAATAATTAAAATATTATGGAGTAGGTATTGTATTGTCATAGAGAGGCAGGTAAACAGCCTTATACCAAAAAGTATTACGATTGTCTATACCTATTGTGACCATAATTACTTCACAGTTACTAATAATGTCACATTTAAGCCAACAAAAACCTTAATTCATTTCCTAATATTAATACTTATGACAAATTACGTTAAGAAGAAGAAGTACAATACACAAAGTATTCGTTAATTAACAATCTCGAAGTTTCATAATACTATGAGCAAGTTGGCAGTATATTAACCTAATTTACGACAGTTTAAAAATGTATTGAGAATGCGATAAGCGTCGGAACCTTACTGGTTTTCGCAAGAGTTTGCATACAAATACGAACAAGTTTCCGGTGTTTAGGAGTTACCTAATTAGATATACTCAAGCAGACTTCACAGGACGCGACTGGACATCGCAAAAAAATAATAGATTCAAATTCAAATTTGACAGCCCTGACACAGTCCAACAGCCAAATTTTCGATGCGCGGGCGCCGCCAGTAAATATTGCTCTTGGCAGGTGGCCTCAACGTCTGCCAAACCACTTATTGATAAAGCGACATCTTAATTTAGTCGAGTAGTAGTTACAAAACAAACGTAAAACTGTTAGCGCTCTAGAAATGTTATTAAATACCAATAATAAATGAATTTTATCTCATCAATGCCAATGCAGACTATGTCGTAACATGATATTCCAAAGCCCAAATCATGGCTGTAATCAGGCGTCGATAACATTGGCGATTTTCAAGGCCATACGAACGTTTGTACGTATTATTATTAACACAATAATATTGATTAATGAAAACAAAAATAATAAAAAATAAATACCTCGTCGGACAGAGGTGAGGCGAGTGGAGAATCCTTTGAGTCCCTTCTTTTTGATATAACTTTCTCTACCAAAGCATTTAACGAAAGTCTTCTGCGCGTTGAAAACATTTTTCACACAAATCAGAATAAAAAACTATTCAAGTCCCATTGCTTGTTAAAGTTCAGTCAATTCACTTTCCTAAAAAAGTTTCAAATACACTGCTTAAATAACAATCGCACTTAAAACGTTCCTGAAACAATGCGTACGTTCAGACTGAATTGACAGAGGAAAATGGTGGCACGAAAACTGTGGCATAGTGTTGACGAGTATATAACTCGACCGATAGCAAATGCGTACCAGGAAAATAGGTGTGATAACGGGAACATTTACATATAGTACTTACCTAGGTCGCTTCACATATATTTTTTTTTTTATTTAATAGTTCTATGAAATAATAGAAACTGGTGGTTTTATTAAACGCAAAAAAGTGTAATGCATATGCAAGCATACACGAATGAGGTTTGTACGGATCTCAAATTCCGGCTAAGACTGCAATTTATTATTATTTAATATACAAAACACAATAATTGCTTAGCTTTGTACGTAATTGGCTTCGTTCCGCTCTTCTTTCGTAAGCAAAAACAAAACACTCAAAAAATTACTTTGAATAAATCTTGTTCATAATAAACTTAAAACAATCTGGTGCCATCTAAATACAACCGGAGTACAATCGCAAACATCGTAAAAAGAAACTCCCTCATAATCTGTCCAATTTAAACCATCCTGGAACCGCTTTGAGAACGATCGCGTTGCAAAATAAACCATAGCCGAGTAAAAATTGAGTTCAGATTCAATCTAGGAATTTCGAGTGGAAAAGCTACACACGACTTTCCACTTGTCTCCAGAAAAGTTAATGAATCAAGGAAGTCCGACCACGAGGTTATATGAAACAAAAGACAAACGGTTCAAGTTGAGAAATAAACAATGGTTGAGTGTTTCGTTTGTACCAAATGATCTGTTTGGTGGAATGTGAACAAAAAATGTAAAGAGCAAACTGTTTGTGAAGAAGAAAGTGTCGGATTTTAAGTAGTAGGCACTATGAGAAAAAAATGCGGACAACGCATTTGTAAACAGTAACATTTTTACACTTGACAACATAGCAACAACAACGTTTCAAATCTTTCACTGTGGGAAAATTGCTTTGAAAGCGTTTCTTAATCTGTTTGAGTATATGGAACACAAATGAAAGTGATGATACATACGCGTAAATATGCGTTGAAATGTGGAAATGCTTTTGAATTGGTCGAAGATACATGAGCTGCGAATGAAAAACTTTAACACTGAGCAATATGAAACTGTTACGAAAATTCCTTTCATATTTTATGCCGTCCTTGTAATAAATGTGCCTTCACAAACTATGCCCGAAGACTGACAAAACCATGCATACTTAAGTCCTAAAAAGATCGCATGTTTATAAAGAGTAAAATAAAAATATGAAATAAAGAGGCACATACGGTGGAGTACTTTTATTTTACACCTTTCTCTTTCAATATTACAGGACCGAGACAGGAGAAGTAATGAATAATACATAGGTACCAAACTTATAGCATTTCATTATTTCCGCCCAAATTATGTCCCACAGGATCTGGCGGAGATAGATCGAAGTTACCGTAAGTTGCTGCATATTATATTAGCCACAACACATGTGGGAATTCTATAAATTGTATTTTGTGTTGCTGGCATTTTCGATACAAAATACATTAATTATTACTGGAATATTGCTCGTTCTTCGAAACAGAAATAAAGACTAAACTAAAACACTGCTGAGCAAAGTCTCTTGTGAGTAACTTTACGAAATAATTGTGCATATGAATAATTTACGATTCAAAATGGATTTCAAAGCATTGCATTGCACAAGTGTAAGAGGTCACTGCCTTCCAGACACATACGTATATGTCTATACATATACGTATCTATTATGTTTTATTTTTAATAATATATGAGTAATGAAAAAGCACATTTCGAAATTCAATTTATTAAAGTTACTTCTTTTATAAAATATTATTCAATCAGCATCAAACTTCAGACTATCGAGGGTCATTGGAACTACGTGTCCGAAACTCTGAAATAGTCCGTCAGACGTACTTAATTGAACATTTTAATAATAAAGGTGCACGGGCGGAATTTGATTTCAACCAGAAGGCCAATTCTCGTAATTTAAAACTATCAAAATCTAGTCGCAGTCTCATCTCGGCGACAAACAAATGTTAAAAACCTGTCAAAATGTAGGGAAATTAGACGTATTTTTAACAGACAGACGTATCAGATGACGTCAGTCGTGTTTTTGTTTTTGATCAGGCTGTGAATTTTCATAAAAATACGCGAATTGCCCCTCAGGTTTAAGGCGAATTTCCATTGAGTGTTTAAATAGACGTTTTATAGAAATGACAATATCATATATGAATATAGTATTGCGAAAACTTTCAAAAAAAGATTTCAAAGTTCAGGTCAAAGCTTTGTTTCTACATAGTCTGTTATTCGTGCAATTTGGTTACCAAAATAGGGGAGGGTGGGAGTACAAAGTCTCAAAGGATAAACTTGCCCCACTGTAAAGTGGTCCGATTGAAAAGTTTGCCAAGCGGAAGCCCTTAGCCCAAGTGCTCTGATGCACTTGTTTTTATTTTTCACATTTTATACTTATTACACTTTATCTTGGGACGAAATAGAATGAAGAGGACTAAGGCAAGTTTAAGTTTATTAATTTAGACATCTTTGTGAGCGAAGTTTACTTAAGTTACTTTGAAATTATTTTCGTAAATGTTTTTTTTACAATATCAATTTCTTTTACTACAGTTTGTACATGTTTAAGTTTTTTTATTAGATTCAAAATAAGGAGTGTTTCGTGGTACAAATAATGATAGGGTAGATTTTCCAAAGGTTGTGACAACATTATTAATTTGTTGAGTCTAAACCAAGAAGTGGCGCCAGTAATATTTCCTGTTCTAGTGATTACAATAACTCAATTGGTTTGTTTAAATAACAAGTAAGCCGACTGACTGTGTACACTAACAGAAAATGATAAATATCTCTGGAATTATTTATTTATCCTACTTACTAGTTTGGTTGGGTTTAACATTAACGTTACTATTATTTAAGGCAATATTGAATTATATTGCTTTCTCAGCGTTATGTTAAATAAACATCAATTCGGTAGCCATGCGAATTTATCATGAAGTACTTATACTTGTTCCTATTGTTTTTAAGGGCTGATTGTTCTTCCATAAAAAAAACTGTCAGACGTCAATTTTATTCCACGAATAAAAATTATCTGTAGATTGAAAAATCAGTCCTAATATCATTAAGACGGCGTGCCTTTAAAAAAAAAAGCGTAAAGTTATGCTAAGTAAACAATTAGTTGTGTCATGTTACAAACAAGATATGACAAGTAAATGCATCTTATCTAAGAGGAAATAAACAATTGCCAGCCGAATTGCGGTGGGGAAAGAACCTTCGAAAATGGCGCCTTATCAAATAATCAGACTTTACTTTTTACTGAGACATTACCATTTTTATTTTATTGTAGTTTTAGGACAGATTTTTTCATCGCCAGATAACTTTTATTCGAGCAATAAATTTTTTTGTATGAAATATCTGTCAAAATTTTAAAACTATTCCTCGAATAAAATTATCTGGCGTTGGAAAAATCAGTCCTTAGAAGAAAAACGCCCACATTATTATTGATCTTTACAAGTATCCTGACGTGAATAAAATTACGTGGTTCACTAATTTACTAACCCTCATAAGCTAAATGAACCAAGACCTTTTTAACAGTGTGAAGTTCAACCATGTAGATCTAATATAATCACAGACCAACATAGTAGAAACTTATCGACCTTTTCATAGTATTCATAAGCCCTGTCAATAATTTGCTTCAACGATTATAATATTGGTTATAGGTTCCAATAGATAGGAGAAAAATATTCCAAGATATCTACTGTTCAGATTCAAATGACGAGGCTATAGGCTAAAGTTGGCCCGCGTTCAAAAACTGATCTCAATTTGCGCAGTCTTTACACCCCTTCCCTGAAATATTGGACCGCACGTGCATTGGTCCATAATTTAGATACTAGCTCATAAACAGTCGCCGGCGTTAGGCGTTAGGCGTTTAGTTTCGCCGTCCTCACACGTACCTACATACACATAGCCAATGGCCCTGATTCCCTTGCTCACAAACTAAACTAAATTTAAGTTCTGTGCATCTTTTTCTTTCTATTTCATTAAGAAAAGGACAGAAGATAAAATATTAGTTTACTTCAGTCAAATTAAGATACTCCATAGACAGATTAGACGTGATTAAAAACATGGCTGCTAAAAATACGTCAATTTACGTCAGGCGCTGACTAGTTTGACAGGACTAAACTAATATTTATCTTCTGTCCTTTTCTAAATTAAATAGAAAGAAAAAGATGCATTGAACTTTTTAGTTTAGTTTGTGAACAAGGGAATCGGCGCCATTGAGTAAGATACATATCGACTGCCGCAACAAACACTATCGAAACTTCAAATCACGTACTTCATAGGAGAGCAATTCAAAGTTGTAATTCGATGCAAAAGATTTAGTATTATGAACTTCAGTAAAATGATGTATGGAATAAACAGTAAATTTTATACAGTTTTAATTTCCTTGATAACAAATTACATATTTCATGTACTTTTCTAAATATTTCACTTTCGATAATGTTTTACGCGTATAATAGTCAGAATTTCATCGAAAGTGCCAAATTCGATAGTGTTCTTAGACATGTGAGTATCGAATATGGTACTTTCGTTACTGTTCTAAGAAAGTTATTACTTATAGAAAGAAAAATGTGCACTTTCGATATCTTGCTTGGCACTCACTTAGGTCTGTGTTCATCCGATTTAATAAATAAAAATGCATTTTTAATTAATAAAAAAAAAAAAAAAAAAATATTCAAAACCATCATGTAACAAAAAACAAAAAACGTTTTTTGTTATCATGTAACAAAAAACTTAAAGTCGAATTATTAGAGACACGTTTGGTCTTATTCCAATTAAGTGCAATGAAGAAGTTCATTTCACTTAATTGGAATAAGACCAAACGTGCCTATAATGACTATTAAAAACTAATCACGGCCCATTGGGTCTGTAGCGGTATCTACAACGCCACATGCGAACAACGCGTCATACGACGTCACGCAAATCCTGCATCTCGCAAGCAAAGTTTACCGCGCAATTAGCATACATACAAACTTCCCGACATATCAGTCGTTGGGCAATTGCCCGCCAGACACAACACCCGTCTGGTCGGAGGATCCTCCCTTTTCTATAGAGTATGAGTGAACTTTACACCCTGTTCCTCATGCAGCTCAATTCAAACTTAAGGAGCTCAACGATTCGACGAACAATACCAAAGAAAGGACATCTGGGTAGGCCACATAAATTACTCAAACTGCCAGACCGTGACAAAAACTGAAAGAACAGAGAGAAAAATATCGAAAATTAAATAACACTGCGCTGTCTACATCTCTGTATCTATTTTCCTATCGCAGGCATGCTGGAAGAGATTTCATAAGAAATAAGCATCACCTCTGTACCTATTTTTTCTGTTCTGTTTTTTCTTGTCTGTTTATAATGTGTGTACATAAATGGTTAAATAAATAAATAAAATGACAAAAATGAAACAAACTTGGTGATTGGGTATTTAGAATTATCAACAGGCAAAGGTAGGTAGTATTTAGTATAACCTGTCCATTAGGTTAACCGTTTTTCGACAGCTGTCTTAGAATGCACATAATTATTCCAGATTACGTAAAAGTTCATTTTAAAATGCGTAATAAAATAAATAAATAAACTGCCTTATTTTATTGAATTATCTTATTTATGGCTTCTTACAGACATTATAATACCGTACGTGTATCAATCAATGTATTGTGTGTTGCTGCAATTACTAGTTCCATCTGTCAAAAAACGGTTTACCTAATGGACAGTGTGTGTAATTACGCATAGACGGTCCTTCGGTGGTTTTCCTGTTTTTTCTACTCTTTTATTTGTTTATGTACTCCCATTGTTTTGCGTGCTCTGCTAGTTACCAGTACTGTTTAAAATTGTTGTTAGGATATCATCTGTAAATATGTCTGAATATTTGAGCTTACAGGAACGCGATTGTTTTAAGCTGATAGGTGCAATATTCTTTCCACTTTTAGAAACTACGTTTACCGGAATTAGTTAGTAACTTTCTTTGAACATCTGTCCATTGCTCAATGTGTCGCTTTCGTTTTCTACCAGGGTCAGTTTTGTAAGTAGATTTACGTTTACGTGTCGAAGACACATTCGGAGAAATAGAATTTTCATTTTCAGATTCAGTAATCAACGAGTTCAAACTCAAAATGTTGCTAAGTTCTTCAGAGTGCCCTGTTTCAGTGCAAAAATCATTCTGAGAAGAAGGCGATGGGACAGGCGTAGCTTTCTCACTATCGAGTATAACTGTGCTCCAGTCATTTGGTAGACAGTCATTCTCTTTTTGACATTCCGATTATTATGTTGAATTCACTTGCTTTGATAAGTGAGTCAGTATCTTTGTCACCTTCGTACAAATTATTTAGAACCCTCCATTCCTCATCATTAAGTTCGTTAGGTGGTACAGGTGATTCTAAAATAAAAACGAATAAAAAACATTATAAAAAGCATAACATTTGTAACATATAAATTAAATAAAAATACTTTACTAATCGAATCTACCAACCAAATTCGTATATAAACGTAAAACAACATCGAATGTGGTAGATTCGATATATTAACTAACCAAAAAAAACATCGAAATTGACAGTTTCGATAGTTACACACCTGTACATATTATAAAAATTATACGGATATTATCGAAACTACCACTTTCGATAAATTTGCAGATGTATTTATCATCACAATGATCGAACATTATCGAAACTACCACTTTCAATAATGTTCCTTGTTAAATTCGAATTACGGCCACGTGTCCTAATAATAAAGTAAAAGCACTATATTTCAAGTAAAACAAAACAGTACTGTTGTAACAAGCACATTAAAAATACGTAAGAGGCAGTTCTATTTCTTGAACTACCATTATTTAGAAAATTTGCACAACTTACCAGAATCATTATTATCGTAGTTTGTTTAAATTGTTGAAATTTCAATGGGTTTGATAAAAATTAACGAGTTACAAATTCTTAAGAATAATAATAACGAAAACTGAATACGAAACGTTACTAATTTATTCAAACAAAACTAACGCAACATCACTCCGTCACATCGCGGCGAACACTGACGGTTCTGGCAGTTTCGGGACGCTCGCGCAACACGCTCGCACGGAACATCATTGTAAGTACCACTTCCAAAGATGTTCGTCGCGCAACATGTTCTGTATCGATTTTGTTCAGTTAAAATCTTCTTTATTAATGAGTTTTTAATTATATTTTTCTATGTATCTGACATTGTTTCAAATTCTCTTTTCAATTATGTAAAAAAGCAAAAATCGTTTTTTTGCAGTTTCGATAGTGTTTGTTGCGACAGTCGATATCTCTATGCATCTATTTGAATGGTTATTTTTTCAATAAATGTATAATATATACTGTGTTGTCTGTTAACGCGTAACAAAAAAGTTAACATATCTATTCAACGTTGTGTCATCTTAACTGATGTTTGAAGGTTAGGTAAACGACGATGTCCAAGGTCCACTATACATTTAATTTTTTACAATACATGTTTAAATTATTCACATCGAACTTTTACAAATTGGCATAGTTGTTGACAACATAAAGATGAGATTTTAGAACATAGCTATAAATAAATCACTTGACCTTATTCCTGTTGTCTATTCCCACTGACACTCATAAATAAATGGGACTGGAGCGCTTCACCATGTTCATACCTCAAGAAAGTATGAGGAACTCCAAGATTTATGTAAGGTCTGATGCAAGCTATAAATGAGTACAACACCATCTATTTTTCGACGGAATCCATTTGCTGACAAGGGTCAGTCATGTTATAGCCATCGGATCGCGCTCTGGTCCGAATTTCAGCACAATCTTTACTCAAGTCTCATACATATTAATGAGGGTCCAAGAACACAAAAGAATAGGATTGAACATTTCCAGATTTACTAAGATTATCCGAAAGTTACGCACCTTTCGGTGTCGGGTCGATTGCGACGATTGCGGATTTATGTTTATTCTTGTCGGGTTCCACATCTTCAGACGCCCTATATAATTTGTTTTTATTTTGCTTCAAACGGTTTTTTTTTTGCGATAGCAGTACCTAACAATGTCTCAATAAGACTCATTAAAATACACTAAGTAATTTTATGTCTTAACAGGACACTATACAAAGTAGAAAGAGTTTTTTTAATGAGCTACGTACTTTAATAAGGAACGAGTTCGTGGTAAACAGCGGGATATTATCCGCTTTTTTCAAAGATTACTATGAGATCAAACGTTTGTAACAGAGCATGGCTAGCGGCCGACATACAGTTCATTATAAAGTCAATACTATTACTAATAGATACAGTTTAATGGTAATCTATTGTACCGATAACTTGGCTGTGTATTCGTAATGAAGTATCGTAAAATACAATCGATTATGGAACCGGTATTGACAACTGGACTTAAATTATTAGGCGCTAATAGAACTATATTTTCTAATTAATCTGTCTGAAGATTTTAAGGTCCGTTGGTATTACAAACCTCACTCAAAACTCAAGTATTACTTAAAACTCGTTTAAAGCCATTTGATTGGTTGAAACTAGTTTTAAGTAACGCTTGAGTCTTGAGTAAGGTTCTGTATTGCAGCCCTAAGTGTATCTCCATGTTATTAATTAACATCGGCATCCAAAACCATGGACTCCTTTTCCTTCAAATTCAATCACGCAGAAGTATAACGCTTGAATGAACTTTTATCGAGCGAGGGGCAGAAAGAAAGATCTCTTTCGCAACCGACCCAGTCTTTCGGACAACTGACTTCGTAAAATGAAACCGTGTACTTAAATGTATTAGGTACTTCAAATAACTGATTAATTTACAGATGCCTCATTTAGAATAACGTTCGAATGAATTGGGGTATTAAAATGTATAAAGCAAAGTCAGAGAGATTGAAAACTGGAGTATACTCGCTTGAAGAATTTCAAAATGAAGCAAAGATTCAGCAGCAATTCTCTTTGTTCTGGCTCTCCCCTTTGACAGCACCAGTTTCAAGGTTTTTATTTGTATGCATGTAGAAAGGTGACCTTTTCATCGTCACAGACTTTATGGATGTCAAAGGCGGAAATGTCATTCAGCTAGCGATGTTCGCAAAGTCATCCATTGATGGAGATACAAATCTATGAAGTGTAATTTTGTTTATTTTACGGGTTCAACGGTTGTCTACTGAAATATTATATGAAGGTTCTCTTTAGCCTTTACAAAATGTTGACTTTAATTATGAAATTTTACGATACTTACAATTTGATTCCCCTAAATACTTCTGGAATAGGTAGTTACCTCCTACTTAATTTTCAAAACATGATTACTCTTCTGTGTTAGTCTACAAATCGGTAGCAAGCTTCTGCTCAAACGTATTTACAGAGTGATTTAGTAATACTTGTAAATCATGATCAAGTTATTGCAAGCCAATGTTTATAAGCAGATAACAATCCATCTGCTCCGATATTTCTAAAGTTTGCTTTCTAATAACTGTTTAAATTGCACTTTCGCTGTTACCAACTGAGAAGAGAAAACATATAAAATGGAGCGTTTTTGTTTGAAAATGCTACGTGACCGTACACATTATGTATGAATATGTTAGAATGTGACCATGAAGAACGGTCAGACTATAAAGCTTTCTAGTTAGTACTTATAATTACAGTAAGCGGAGTCGTTATTGAACAAATATAATTAACCTTTTTTACATTTTCCTTTTTATCCCGCCATTTAATTAGATTGTTTGGCAGCCATGTTGTTTCCCGGTTACCTGAGCTGTGTTTTACTACTTACACAAGATGATACAATACAGTTGACACGATGTTTACCTGTCTCTCATCTCATCCCAATATCAATATAGGCAGGATGGCGAAATGTTGTTGCCTCGTAAAAACAAAGTGCTCAATGGATGACGTGTGATATAAGATGAGATGTAAGTGATATGCCCACTTCACTCTAGAATAGGGCGTGGGACTGTCCACGCGGAAATGTCTTCCAGAATTTTATCATTATTCGGATTTTTTTGGGTTTCAGCTTCAATTCATCTGCCATGTTTAGGAAAAACAGTAGTCTGGCTTTGATGGCATAACAAACAGATAAACAATTTGAAACTCTTTAATTTGAATCTATTTATGTATCAAATATGTTTGCATTTTACTTCCCTGCTAACTTTCTGTAGATCTTTTATAATTATAAAAAGCTAATTACCTTTGTCATTAATAACAAATAAAATCTCTCACAATTCAACTCAAATTATTAAACATATTGACATCGAAAGCTTTGAAGATATTTTCATAAAACCTGCCCGTAATTAGCTGTCATGTGAAAATGAAATGTTTTAATTAATTAAATGAATAGCGAAATTGATCGAAAACGACTTGATGCTCAAACAATATGCTTCACAGCGTTCAGCACTAAATATTTGCGTGAAAGTGAATTAATTACTTTCATAAATCACTGCAGTGATTTCATAATGGTTCAAACAGAAATCTATATCATTAGGAAGTGAAATATTGGGTTTCGTCTTTCGTAGAGGTTGTGTATTTGTGTGTCAGGTTGTTATGTAATATCTGTTTGTAGGTTAAATTATAATTATGAATATAAATATTTCCTTAGCAAACATTAGGTACCTACTGCAGTTAAAAATTGTAGAACGCGTTACTAAAATAGAAAATGGGTGCTTTCATAAGTTTATTCTTTCAATATAACCTTTTCAGTCTGGAACTTTCAATTATTACTATTCAGTCTTTTACCAAAATTTTAAAACAATTAGGTACTTATAATACTTTTTAAAAATTACTTAACTAAAGTCATTCACTCTCTAAATACGAGTATTTAAAGTACGAGATTATGCACTAAATGAAAACTACATACTTTATTAAATTGATTTAGGGCTGATTTTTCCAACGCCAGATTATATTTATCCAAGGAATAATTTTGAATTTATGACAGTTCTGCGATACAAAATCTGTCAGACGTCAGTTTTATTCCACGAATAATAAATATCAGTCTATTGAGAAATCAGCCCTTAATATATTAAGTAAGTATATTCTTGCGACCCGCTGCTCCTGCTTCGCACGGTTTTTAGGACTTGACAAAACATCGCAACTTTACTATATATATCTTTTTAATATTAATGTATAATACATATAAACCTTCCGGACTTTAGCTTAAAGTTTTTATTATAAATGAAAGTCCAAAGACTTTCATTTATAATAAAAACTTTAAGCTACCACAAAAGTGTACTGTATGTGTCCACTAAGTTTACGAAAGGTGAGAATAGAGAGAGAATAGTACATAAATAAACTCATTCAGCAGACTAATTTGTTAGACAAAGGGGACAGTTTTATACACCCGTCAGTTAAAATAAGACATAAAACCTACAGACACATCAGGTTGACGTAATAGCTTCGACCTTCACCCAGCGAAGCTACATGACGGAAATAATTGCACGAACGTAGCAACATTTTTGTTTTTTTTTTGGAAGTTTTTGTTAAGTTACCCCAGTAGTTTTTTTTTTTTTTTTTTGTATGCTCTATTAACACGCCGAATCATCAGGAAATATATTTTTATCCTACAGTTATGCAAATAATTATGAAGAAATAAATCATAATAAAACGGAATGCATTTTCTAGTGTTATATTTATGGAGACACGCACGGACCTTGTAACTATTTAAAAAAGTTTGTTCTTTTTACTCGTTTTTTGCAGCAATTTATCAAAAACTCATGTGTTTAACAACACTAAAAAAGCATAGTTGCCATGAAAATTGCTCAGTAATTTCTAGATTGTAGCAGATAATGTGGCTACTGAAGAAATTGCGTGTTTTTATGTGTGCACGTTATATCGCGTGTCTTACTGACCGGAATATTGGTGTGTTCAGTCTTCGACAATATAACAGCATCTGAAGAGAAGCCATACAATTTACAACTTTCCTTTCATCGTTATAGAACCTATAATTGTACACAGGAAATAAACTACACAGGAATTTTTATATTTAAATAATTTAGAAAGCAAGTTGTAAGGATATTTTATCAAAGAAATTATAAAAACCGGCCAAGTGCGAGTCGGACTCGCCCATGAAGGGTTCCGTTTTACGATTTATGACGTATTAAAAAAAAACTACTCACTAGATCTCGTTCAAACCAATTTTCGGTGGAAGTTTATATGGTAATGTACATCATATATGTTTTTTAGTTTTATCATTATCTTATTTTAGAAGTTACAGGGGGGGGGGACACATTTTACCACTTTGGAAGTGTCTCTCGCGCAAACTATTCAGTTTAGAAAAAAATGATATTAGAAACCTCAATATCATTTTTGAAGACCTATCCATAGATACCCCACACGTATGGGTTTGATGAAAAAAAAAAAATTTGAGTTTCAGTTCTAAGTATGGGGACCCCCAAAATTTATTGTTTTTTTTTTCTATTTTTGTGTAAAAATCTTAATGCGGTTCACAGAATACATCTACTTACCAAGTTTCAACAGTATAGCTCTTATAGTTTCGGAAAAAAGCGGCTGTGACATACGGACGGACAGACAGACAGACAGACAGACATGACGAATCCATAAGGGTTCCGTTGCCATTTGGCTTCGGAACCCTAAAAATAAGGTTAAAGGACTAGCTGTACCCGCGATTTCGTTCGCGTGCATGTCGTAAACAAATTGGATGTCATGGGTTTAATTTTTTTTTTGCGTGGAACCCTAATTATTTTTCCCAAAAATGAAAATAGCTTTAGTCACTCCTTATAATATTACATTAGCTATATACTAGTAAAAAAAAATCGGTCAAGCCGTTTTGGAGATCAGCCGATACAAAAAGACACAAAATTTTTAGTAATAGTTTTTTTTTGTTATAAGTTTCGTATATATATATTGTCATAATAATATAGGTATACATTTAGTAAAAAGTTGTTATTTTGACATTACAAACATATACCTACTTCTATTTAGTTGCATACCTTTGTTTAGCTTTTATTATGTTTAGTTGTATTGTGTATATTTAGTATAGAGTATAGATTGGCTTGTGTTGCATAAAACGATCTCCTGAACTCACGCTTTTACAAGCGGAGAAAGCATGGAAACTAAAAGCGATATAAGTTCGTTTTCCCCTTTTACAATCTCTATGATCATAATTTTTTATGGAAATATTTTTATCCGTGATAAGGGAAGACGGTATCTGTCGGCTTGAAATGGGTTACGACTTCGTACGAGTAATCGAGATAAATGAAATATTGCTTAAATGTATGGAAATATTCGGAAAGAACTAGTTGACATACCCTTGAAGTCTTCAATGATCGAATTTGATTGATGTTTGTTGACAAATGAAAGAAACATACCTGAAACAGAAGAATGATAAAATTATTTTGTTGCCATTACAACGTTGTTAGTAATATCATCATCATCATCTGTCGAGCCTTTTCCCGGCTATGTTGGGGTTGGCTTCCAGTCGAACCGGATGCAGTTGAATACCAGTATTTTACATGGAGCGACGGCAGTCGCTCCATGTAAAACCTAGTAACCTACCTAGTAACTGGGTTTTGAAGGTCAGATAGGCATATCTGACCTTCAAAACCCAGTTACTAGGTAATACGATACCCCTTGCTAAGACAGGTTGGACAACGTTTTTAGTAATACGTAATTCATTTTAAAGCTGGATTTAAATGCTAACCTACTTTTTAGTATGACGTCATAACATGCCCATTTTAGAATTATCTCTGTCTGTACCTATATTCAGGTAAACCACAATAACCTATTTGCCACCACGGAAAGAGCCATACATATAACAATAAATAGAAATAAACTGTTGATTAAGAGAATAAACTCATTCCACAATATAAAATTACTAGAACTATTGCAAATATTATCCTGTGTAAATTCCAAACGACATTCCTGGAACTTGGAAAGATTTCCTTTGAGAATCAACTTTTATGAAAATAGTGTTCACAAATGCAGTTTCAGAATTATTTTAACTGGAATATTATACCTAAAATACATCTGTATCGTTGTTTGAAATAAAAGAAATGTTGGAACAGCTACCGAAATGTACGTTTATACATACATTTTTATGTAGGCAATGTAATCCTAAAATTCTCTGCATTCATATGGTACTGTGAGTAAAGAGAAATGGTTAAGCCTTTTCGTTATTTATATGGAAATACGTTTAAAACAAAACAGTAAAATAAATCCGAGAATAAAACAGAAAAACGACTGTAACAACAGTAAGTTTTGTTTAGGCTCAGTAACAATTGAAGGATTTACTGATAAACAAGAACGAACTGGTATTACTGAAGTTTTATTAGTTTTTACGACGGCTTCGACACTGTTAAATTAACATGCAGAAGTTTATCGATATTGTTAACGTTAAATTTCAAATGGATCATTCTCAAAATTACAACAATTACAAAAACAAATATTATATAATTAACAATTAAAAAACAAATATTATAAATGTGAAAGTTTGTATGTTTGTTCATGGTAATAGGTTTACTAATTCACAATCGACAGCATTATTGTAACTAATATTATAAATGCAAAAGTGAGTTTCTTTGTTTGTTAGTCAATCACGCAAATACGGCTAGACGGATTTAGATAAAATTTGTCACACATATAGACCATGACGTCGCTTTGGACATAGCATAATTTTTATCTTGGTAGTGTATTCCTGTTGGATAATTTTGACCAAGACGTGGGCGAAGCCGCGGTACGCGGGGCCCCTAGTAGTTTTATAAATCATAAATTGTTTTAGACACATAAACAAAAGATCCCATAGATGAAACATTTAAGTTTCCCACCATAAAACTAACACTTGTACGCAAGTCTCATAATCTCGAGTCGTCCCACTTTCGTCATAAAAACAAACACACATCGTAAAGTTACCATAACAATATTATGGGACAATGTGGTGCCGTCGCGAAAGTGGAACTGTAACCTACGGAACCACGTATTGTTTGGAGATGCATGACGAAAGTACATCTGTATTGCACTTGTCTATTTTGTACAGCACAGAATGTATTGTATGGAACTATGGGAGTGAGCACTGGGTTTTATTTTTATTAAATTGTTTAGTGGTATGTAGGATGCTTTTCTGTGGTATGAGATTTGGTAGATGTAACTCTAACTACTTACTTATATGTTGGTAAGGAAGGGAATCTAAAGAAGAGACTTTTGGGCTACTTATTTGTCAAATATAATCTCTAAAGCTATATATTAAAATGTTATTATGATGTACGGGTCTCTTGAGACTACATGCCTCAAAGCTGCAGCTAACGGCAACATAAAAGTATGTGCTGTTCGAAATAGAAAATGTGTTTTTTTTTCCTTGTGTCATAATAATTATGTGTTACTCCTTCTCCACATTTTAACTAACAAACGACGGTTGATTAAAATTGTAATCTTGTTCGATATAGTAGTATATTCACTGATGTCAGATTACCAAGAACTTTTCTTGCCTTTAAGGAGTAAATAGAACAGGAGGTACTGTTTTCGATTCAAGACGCGTCCTCAAGATCAACAGAACACACTATAGGCCGTCATGTTTCTATGTAGTGACGTTTAATTCCGTTGCCACTTATATTTTCCTAACCAAGTATGGCTTACCCCGCACAGGTATGTGTTTCGCGTCAGTGAGCACCCCTGGCTCACTTTTATTAGCATTAGCTGACTAAGCATGTTCTATTGAGTACGATGTAAGGTAAGTAGGCAGTGATGTTGGATCTTCAGTTTGTTTGAAAAAAGTGTGTGTATTTTGTAATGTTTAGGTACTGCAATGAAAAGTTTACGTTAGTTTACGTTACGTACTTTAGTGTAGTTTTTCGAAAAACAGAGCATTATTGCAGACCTTGTCTGCGATAGCGCTCAGTATTTCGAAAATTGTACAGGAAAATGTACATTATTCAGTGTGTACACTGTACAGGAAAATGTACATTATTCAGTGTGTACACTGTACAGGAAAATGTACATTATTCAGTGCGTACACTGTACAGGAAAATGTACATTATACATTGTGTACGGTCACCAAAGGAGATAAGTAACCAGGGTCGCCGGATATACTTGAAGTTTAGTAAGAAACTGATTCGAATCTTTTCTAATAAAATTTTATTTAATTATTAGAAAATCAACAGTTCATTTATCAAATTAAATTTCACTCGAAAACATCTATAAATTTCTTACTAAACTTCAACTATATCTGGCGACCCTGGTTACTTATCTCCTTTGGTGACTGTACATTGTACAAAAAATGTACACTGTTCATTGTGTTCATTTTACAGGTACAATAGGAACTATAAATTAAATAGGAAGTTTCCAATGATTAATCAAAGTCCAGCCTATTAATACACAGCTGGTCCTTAGATCTCTCTCAAAACAGACTTCCTACCTCGTTAAAATAAGTGGTATCACCTTGAATTCCAATAAGTATGGTGATCATTAAGGTTCTAGATTCTACGTTTTACAAGAAAATATTGATGATAAATTGTCTATTTTTAACAATGACTAACCTAATCACGACTACGTAACAGACTCATTAAGACAAGTCCTCACATCAACTACAGCTGTAGCAGCTAATGGAGTAATGAATTTATTGTGAAACAGAATTTCAAATATTACACCTATTCAATAAAATGTACTGATCAATAAAACCAAAGTATTTGTATTTATCAGTCCATATATGGCCCCACATATTCACAAGTTATTCGCTCGTCATTCAATTGAAGTTAGTTTCGAAATACAAGTAATTTTGAACACTGCGCCAAACCAAGTGTTTAACCACCGAACACTGTTAAATTGGACGTTTTCCAAACGGTTTTTGAAGTGAATAGAGAGAGCTGTCAAACTTATAATGAGCAACTTCGAACTATGAATGCTGACCCTGGCTTTCGCGACCTTTTCTGAGGTCAAACACCACGTTGATAGAACACACTCTAAGAACACTACGACACTATGGATATTATGGACTCAGGTCTGAAAAAAAGAATTTGAATTTATTTTTGATAGCAGAGTCGATACGAGCATTTTATAATGCTATAAACTAAAGATGCACTGACCTTGCAAGAAAAATTTAACCCCTGAATTTAAATGCTCGGTTAACGACCAGACATTATGACCTATTGAATCCTATAAGCTGTATTAGACATTAGTTTAACTTATAATGGTGGAAGATGCTCTACAGATCTTAGTGTTCGCAGTTCAATGTTCAGATAAATTTCTTGGATATAATTAGCAATTTTGAAGGGCGACGTTTCTTGAACCCAGATAATAATAATATAAATAGACTACAAATGATACACCACATACATTCACTCATACTAAAGGGATTCAATTATACAGGACTCGACTGGTCTTCATTCTATTACTTGTTATGATAGTATTGCAAAAAATAATAAATAGGGCCATCATCACAATATCAAAAAAAAAAAAAAACAATCAATGATTGATTGAATTTTCTTTTTGCGTATGTTGGTTTTCATGAGCTCATGATGAAGTTTTCTTTTTCCCCCGACCCACCCTGTCGCATCGCATCGCCTGCCCGCGGTATTAGTTGTCAAAAAATAAAAGACCGTGAAATTTGAGAATGCGTTCTTGACACCTGTCAGTTTCATACAAACTAATACGTGTTTTGCGAATTTGATGAAATTATTAACTACTAGAACTGTTAATGTCCAAACGGGCCTTTTATTTTTTGAAAACTACTTCGATTTCGCTTAGCGTCCTTTCTGACTATTTTTGTGCTCATTACCTAAGGGTGTTAGCAATTTAGCATGATGTCAAATAGCATGTCACCTTTCTCAAGATTTAGTCTATCAAGCGCAATTCTTTTTTTTCAAATCTGACTGGTAATTCCAGAGATTAGCGCGGTCAAATAAACAAAAATCAAACAAACACTTCAGCTTTATTATTAGTTATAGATGAAGACTTAATAAATGGATACTTTCTGCTATAATATCACAGACACACGGTGCAGTAATGCAAAACGAATCAAGTCCAATTTTTAACAATACGTCATGTACTGTACGCCCAGTTAAGTTTATGACGGCCAATTAAAATAGCTCATAAATCTTATACATATTGCGCATGACAGTGTAATTACTCAATCAATACAACTTCTGATAAGTATTTTTTACGATTTAACAATACTGCATAACAATACTTTTTGGAGCATAACGTAAAACATAAGCATAACATACAAAAATAAAAAGCACGCGGAGAATTTTATTCTGTCATGACAAGAGACGATCGCTTCTAAGCCCAATTGTTATTTGAACAAAAAGCAAAAGAACTATTGGAAAACTTGAATCCCACGTTGTTTTTCTTTGTCGTGGCAAGACGTTAGCTCTCTAATTAGTTTTGCATGACTAAGGCGGCTATATAAAAACCACTGGGTTTCACATTCGAAAGCGCTGCATATGAAATAGCTGCTACAAAGCAAAAACTTATAAAATAACATAACATCACGCTTGTTTTATCTGAAGGGTTAAGCAGAAGTGTACATGGCACCTCCACGTTTTCCAGGGGAAATTCCTGATGGAAAAACCTTTGGCTGACCTGGCAATCGAACCCAGGAGCAGTAGCGTTTGCGACCACTAGATCACCGAGGCTGTCAGAGACAAAAAATATACAGGTTGGAAGGGACATCGACGCGCAAACTGTAACCATGAATTCAGCACATGACTTTAGACCCCATAGCGTAGAAATTTTTCGTCGGTTATTAAAAAAAATATTGCTGTTCCATACATTTTGACCGCGTAGGTATTGCACTTTTCTATGAAACAGAAGATTTTTTTTTGATAACCGACGAAAAATTTCTACGCTATGGGGTCTAAAGTCATGTGCTGAATTCATGGTTACAGTTTACGCGTCGATGTCCCTGTCACCCTGTATTGAGATTATATTTATAGTACAAAATTATTATTTATTATGACCTACATTATTACCACATAATGTTTTGTTAGATACTTCTATTATAGGTGTTCTGATATCGAATGAGTATTGTTATATTTAATCATTTTTTATCGTTCATTGACCTTTTAATCAACGACCCTTTCGATACGTGTATTTGAATAAAAATATTGGAAAGCAATGGGTTATTGCTGGGGGGGAAAGTTGTCACGGCAATTATTTTATAATAAAGCATTTAATTTAGAATAAGGATCCGTTTCATGTAGATTATACCAATTCCGTTGATGTTTCCTTGAGTTGTTACCTATGCGGCATGCGTGACCAATCAAACGTAGGAACTTACCGTACCTATTCATAAGTATATTGTATACTAAATTACTAATAATTCAGTTAATGTTTACAATATTATTTTTCTCCATGAGTTTCCACTTATAGGTCAATTACTACAGTGTTAAAAATCCCAAGATAAAGTTTATTAATTTTATGGATGTGGGATATAAACAACACGTGATTCTGCACGTTACTTATCGAGAATAATAACAAAAGAAAAATGGTATTGAAACCTTAATTGGGGAGACCATTAAATTCTCAAAGGCTTTTTCTACTTGCGTAACCGTTAACAAGATTTATGTAACATTATAAACTGACGAGTTTTCACGCCCAGTTTTGATAAAAAATGGCCGCTGCGCATTTCTTTTTATTAAATTCTTGCTCATACTAACGCGGATTTAAGCTTTGTAACTCACGGAATGAAGATTAAAAGAAAATTGTTTATGCTTCGAAAAATTTGTGTTTTTGTTTACCGGGGTAAGATAATATGGAATTATCATCTGATAAATTATTTTCATTGTAACTCAGAGACAGTCTAGTGATTTCAAAAAATAAAGTGAGAAAGTGATTTAAAATCTAGATTCAGGTAACTAAGGGTTGTCTCTACAACCCGTAGTTACCTGAATCTAGATCTTAAATCACTTTCTCGTAAAAATCAAAACAATGAATAACGCTAAAATAAAGCTTTTTTCTCATAAAATTTATCACGAACGAATAATAATTTTCTCCCCATTAAAGTAATCATTGAAAACACGGCTTTCAAACGCTTGTCCTCAAACGTTACCAAAGTCTTAAGGAATCAAAAACTTTTCAAACAATCAGGGAACATCAAAAGTTGTGTAATACCATCTGAAAGCGTTGCTTTGTGACAGTACAAAGGAGGGGAAACTCGAGTACAAGGTAGTATTGCTCGTAGTTTAAAGTTTCAGTAAAATATCTCCGATAAGAGTGCTCAGCAACTCTGAGAGGTCCAAACGTCTATTAAATTACTTTAGATAATTTGTTGTTAGTTTATTTGGTTCATTTTCAGGGTTTTGTTGATGTGGCTCAGTTTACTATTGTTATCTGTTGTTGTTGAACCAAAGTTGTTGATATAGCTCACAGAACAAGCAAACTGAAGTACCAATCAACTCTGCCTACCGCAGTCCACTGCTGGACATAGGTCTCTCCCAGGCTGCGCCACAATACCCTGTCCTCCGCCTTCTGCATCCAGTCTGTCCCAGCCACCTTCTTTAGGTTGTCCGTCAATCTAGCTAGGCGGCGTCCCACACTACGCTGAAGTACCAATGGACTGGACTTATTGGCCGTAGATCTAATGACCATTTGGGTAAACGTGGTCTTGAGTCCGCAAACATAAGGTAGTACGCCTTCGGGCCAGGTGGAGCTACGATCTTTGCAGGGTGGACCCGGTAGCAGCTAGATTGGAGTTGCCGAAAATCGAGCTGGAATGCAATTAGAGAGGCCTATGTCCCGCATTGGATTACTGTTGTTGGAAGTTTATTGGAAGACTAGCTGCGGCCCGCTGTTTCACCCGCATAAGTTTCGATCCCGTAAGAATATCGGGATAGAAAGAAAGAAAAAAGTTTATTTGGACAATAAACTTATGGATAAAAAGTATTCTATATGTTAATCCTGGTTATAAACCATCTGTGTGCCAAATTTCATCCAAATCCGTTGAGTACTTTTTGCGTGAAAGAGCAACAAACAAACATCCATCCATCCGTCCATACAAACTTTCACTTTTTAGGAATTAGGTCAACGTGTTATGTGGTTATTTTGATATGCAAAATCAGAAAAATCACAATTACTGCTACAGTATGTCAAATCTGCTATATAGAAACACCATTAATATTATTTATTATATACAGTCTAGACATAACTGAAATTAGTTACATGACTGATAAAACACCAATATTTTGCTCTATTGAGAGGAAAACCATCAGGTAATTGATAACGATACCGGAAAACAAGCAATTACTGGGTAAACAACTAAAAATAAATTTTAAACACCAGGAAAATAATCTCATTAGTTAAATAATATCAAACGTTGACTTTAAAATTGCATAGTTAAATAATTCAAAATGTTGAAAACAACTTTATCTGTAACCAAGTCGTAATTTAAATATTAACATTAATTGTAGTCTCAAATATTCTAAATGAATAATTGTTTGAATTTCTAACAAATATCACACAAAGCCTTTATATTAAAACTCATAATAAGACAAGACATCAAAACGATATTAAGAAATGTGTATCATCTGAAGCAATACATGTAAAGAGGACACATTATAAAGAACAGGATACACGTGGTGCCTTACAAGTACAGTTAAGCCGACACGACATGTCCGTATTCAATGATTCAGTGTACACTCTGCACATAGCACGAAAGTCGTGACGACCAATAATGCTTTCAGACTATCACATCCAACGCAACGTACAGAGTAGATAGGTTACAGAAAACCAACTCCATACAACGTGCGAAAACAGGCGCACGCACACGTAGACGCGCACGTACTACGTACATGACATATCTCAAACGAATGCCAGTAGCGAGAGCGCTTGTACTACGTACGTACGTGAAGCGTGTCTATGCGTGCGTGTGTTTTCGCTCGTTTTATGAAGCCGAGCCTTCTGTAACTACTTGTTTTGTGACACCGTTGTTGGTACACTCGTTATGGACCATTTATTTGATATCAAGTGTATGTATGATCTTACATACATTTTCATACGTAACGGATTTTAATTGTGCGTAGACAATAAAATTTGATTAATAGTAAGGAAGTACACAATTAGAAGTTAAAATTGGGTAGGTGCCTCAAATGCAGTGTAATGTGAAATTAATTGGCATAGCTGATTCTACGTTTGCAGTCTTTAGGGGCTAGCTAGTACCTCAGAGGTCTGGGCTCCAGCAGCAATGGGTAGCGGGATTGTCCGAAAGGGTTACCGCTGCCCTGGAACATAAAGGGCTAAGGAAGGAACACGGGTGGGTTTTAGTCAGTAAGAGTCTGACACTCCCTCCTGCTCCACCCAGAGCGGGAGGAGTAATTTGATGATTTCCCATCGTCAAAAAAAAAAAAAAAGGGGGCTAGCTAGTTAGTAGTTATTTGTTATGTAAAGAAAACGGAATATCATCCTCATCACTACCAAAACGCTAATTCCCGTAATTAAAAACGTTGAAAATCTCATATCAGCGCCAATCAATGTCAAAAATAGAGGGAAATTAGAGATATTTTTGACAGATTCCAGACAGATCAGACGATGGACGTTCTTAAAATTACGAGAATTGCCCCTCTGGTCCAGCATTGTTTGTTTTGTTTTGTTTTATTTTATCATTTATTTTATTTCAGAAGTTTTAAATTGCAGCCGTGTTTTTTACGAGCCAGAATACCAATCAATATTTAGCTTCACTTTTAACTATTGTTCGATTTTTATTCAGAAACTCTTTTTGGATTAACACCGATAACCCATATCATTACACCACGTGCTTTTCAACCTTATTCACAAAAGTAAGAGCACCCACGACTTGTAAAACCAAATGGCTGGGAAACGCGCTTGATTTACTGCCGAAAGATCGTAAAACCGCGTCGTCATCTAAGAACCATTCATCATCTTACTGTCAATGCTATCTAAGAATTTTTATTCCATTAAACGCCCGTTCGTTAACCTCCTTGCATGAACTCCGATACGGATGACCGACCACACGTGCGGTACGTGAGGGTCTTCTAAAGTTAAGTAATATGCTTCCATGACCTCATTATTTACATTGCATGCCAAATGGAGCAGCCGTGACAAATCCAAAAGAAATTTTCTACATTAACGCACCGTGAAATTACGTACAAACTGTATCGAAAGCTATTACGATTGTGAGAAACACTTCGATAACATTTCTCTGGTTTGTTAATATCTAACGTAATTTTGCTAGTATTACGAAAATGTGCTGCTAAAATATCCGGGGACTCTTTATTGAGGAAACATAACTCACCAGAAATCGGTATTATATATAAAATTAATCGGCACAAACGCAGCGACTATAAACGTAGGTACGTTTAGCGGAATCGTTCTGTTTTGAACTAATTTCTTCCTAGTTATAAACTTGATGAGTGGAATAAAGCTACTGACCGGGTCGACAACACAGGACATATGCCGCAGAATAGTTGTCAACGTGCCAACTAAGGGTTTGGTCACATTACGCAACGATGCGCGGGCGCCGCTCCCTACGATAAACAGAGTTAAATGGACGGTAACGATAAGTGCTAGAGTACACGTACGTAACGATGTATACGTCTAATGATAATGGTTTTCTTTTGAAGAGCAGGACGTACCTACTCATGAAAATTGCCTACTTCAAAATACATAGTCAATTTACGGGACTGGCAACCCTAATCGATCCATTTGCCATAGTATAAAGAGAGGAAGTAGGCTATCTCCGGCACAATCCGCGACATAATTGCCTACTGTCTTAGGGTTGTCACTTTTTGTTAAATTTTGATTCAGTGCCAATAAATGGGCAAGGGTCGGGATGTTGTATTTTTTACTTGTATTGTCTGGGTACCTAAACGATGATGAAACCTTTCACGATAAAAGAAAGAGCGACGGGCCAGCAGACGGGCGGCACGGGGCGGTGATGAGCACGAGTAAACGGTAGGTTACTGATAGTACTGTCACCAATTCATTAGATTAAAGCCCGGCCCTTGCCAAAGATAACACATATCTCTGTATAACTAATTCAGTGATCATTAGTCAATAAAGTTCAACAATGGTTTTCCTAACAAACACAGAAATTTATTCAAGATTCATAGCAGTATTATTTATAAAAAAAAAAAACATCGTAAAACAACATAAAAAAACTAACGCCTGTCTCTTAGACTATAATCAAATTTTTATTCTGCTGTTATGATTCAAACTTTGCTCTATTTATCTGATTCACAATTAGTCAATCACTTATTTTTTAAGTACGATTTTATAACTGTAAGTAGGTACTTAGTTACTATACCTACAATAGGTACTGAGAAATCGGCATGACTAAACATAAACAAAGCAATAGCGGCAAACCAATTGACAGATCAAAAGTACCTAGTACATTCTAGTGGGAAATTAGGCCTACCTACTTCCTCTGTCTGATAGAAAACTAATACAACAAAAAATAAGTAAGTAGGTAGGTATCTCATCATCAAGTAAAAATGATATGCTAGAAAAAGTAACTTTCTTACCTTTCCTGTTCAATAGGTAATTTGAACAGAGACAATTCTGGAATCGATGAATTATTAAGACACCCAAACACACAGCAATACGTTCTCCTGCGATTATCACACATTTTTCATTCATTTAGCAGTGCCGAAAAGCCGTGACGCGCGAACCTCGTGCGATGTTAGCCCCGTCTGGCGCGCTGCGAAACCCGCCGAGATTTGTGTAAGTGTGCGTGCGGCGACGCATAGATACTTTGGCGCACACATACAAGCCGCGCGCGGTGCGTTTGTATGAAGATAACGTACTTCCTCTCTTTATACTATGCATTTGCTAAAAGAAAAAAGCCTTACCCATCCTTTCCCGTGGGTACACTCCTGTAGTCTAGCAATCAAGCTTGCAATTGTGGATACCATCACGTTATACACTCGTGAGCTCGTGCGTTACACTACTTACACTGAAATCTAGATCTTCTAAATTATATCTGTAAAATTGGAACCCACGATTTGACCCACTTTAAAACTGCAGTCGTCATAATGCAGTGTCGGGGCAGTCCGAGCAATAACAAAACGGCCACTAAGCTGGCATCGTGAACCAACTGAAAATGTCAGACTACCCTCTAACCAACTGACCTGGAGAGATACCAAGAATATGTTTCACATATCGTTCCTTTGTATCCATTATGACTTATAATAGGCACATATTTCATAGACTTGGCAATAGCAAGCGGTAAATTACAATAGAATGTACTTAAATGTTATGTATTTGACTTTATTGTTGTTGTGGTTACAAACTACACTGTTATGAGGTAATGTCGTTAGTTATTTGTCAATATACTTGTAATTCTTAATGAAGTAGTCTGACTCGCTTACATTGAAGTTAAGCTAAGTATAATGTCAAAATTGTGCACGTTTTATATGATTTCAGAATACAAATGACTTTAATCTTAGTTTATAACGTCATAACGTAAACAAGTACAGTCAAAACTAGTCCTAATATTAAATGACAGACAAATGGAATTGTCACTCCAATTTTCTAAATATACAGCTGTATTCATGCACGAGTAACATAACGCTATTTCCTAAGCGGATGAAACAGCACGCATAGAAAATAAATAAATGCGACGAGACTGCAGTTTTATATAGGAACTAAAAGCTTGCAATTTTTGTAAGAGGACGGAATGGAACGGTGAAAGATATTAGAGAGAGGATTTGTTTAACCAAACTACTATCACATGCACATAATATACCAATAGACTTAATCAGTGTAGAAGAGAAAACAAAGGCAAGGCAAGAGGCAATTGCATAAATCTCACACGATTTTGTACCATTGGATACAATCCAACGCACACAAAATATTTACTAAGAACTAGAGAAAATTACATCCGGATTTCCCCCCCACACTAAATAGCATGGTGTTTCTGAGAGAAATACACCATAAACGTCAGGCTAACTAATAAAAGGAGACACTTTGTATTATGCAAGCAAATATCGTCGTGTGCCAAAGGATTTAGTGGAGAAAATCTCAGCTTGTGCTAATATAATTTCGGCTCCAATGTGTCAGTCGAGCCTCGTCACATCTATGGTAATAACTTGAGGGTTGACGGCTTTAGGGAAACTAGACAACATAAAATATTATTCGAACAAAATAGAAGAAATCTCAATGGTTCTCTGTTAAGAGAAACTGTCGGTCATGTTGAAAATATCAGTATCGCTTTATGAAACTTCAGCTCGAAGAAAAATTTGCATTTCCCCATGACTTTATTGTTTTTTATGGTGTACGTATACGTACCTACATAATTTTGTTCATATAAAACAGTAAATCTATGAACGTAGCGTATGAGTAAGTAAAGCTATGAACGAATGTTAATTATAATTTGCAACTTTTCCTACTTACATAAACCTTACACAAACTCTACTACGACTAGCACGTGCAAAAGGTAAGCAAAAACTAATAATTTCTACTACAACAGTTATCTTTGATTCATCAATGGAATATTCAATTACCTATGATGCAATCGCATTGTAATAGAAAGTGATGCCTTTATCTAACAAGAAATTTATCTTGTTGATACAGAAGCACTCATTTGTTATCAGACATCGTTACACTTGATTATACATGTCCCGGCGAATATTGATAGGAGATTATTAGGTATGTCCTTTTTTGTTTATCAGATTCATGTCTGATGACTGTCGTGTCTGGCCTACTAATTTTTGACAAGCAGTAGCCAGACAAAAAATATACTAAATAAAAATGTTCCTTGTTTTCTAATTAACAAAATACTTAAATTAAATTATTCCTCAGATACTCTAATTCTAAGTTGAGACACACCACACGTACACTCGAATGGGCAATACATATTAATTGCACGCGGCATTAATGTAGTTCTTTAATTAGAATCTTTTTTGTCTTCTAGATGTAGGACGTGATGACCCTAGTAATATCCTCAGTTGGAGTAATTGGAGTGAGCAGTGAGATATACTTAAAGATATATATTATCATATATTTGACAGAATATACGATGAAGACAGCGGGATTTTTCCTTCGGACTCTTTTCACTAAATGCTGTGATGTCATGAGACTTTGATGTTTCAGGATCTACATAATATATTCAGAAGGTATGTCATGTTTTATCTTATTACTTCAGAAATGGGTCGGACGAATTGTTTCCGAAAATTTTGTTTCGTGCGAATATCTTATGTAGGTTATTTATTTGTGGCTAAGTGGAGTAATGACACAATCATTTTTGGTTAATGTTTGCGTATTAAGGCCATCAAATTCTCGAGCAAATATTTGCAGAAATAGGAGCATATATTTAACCCGTTACCACGCAAATCAACGATGACTTCTTTTAGTAAGTCAACAATCATTCCTATATTCCAAGAAAATCCTATTCCACGGCTCTTAATAATATATTTTTTCAACGCTTCATTCGACGAAGTATCGCAGGTTCTCGGTTGCATAATATGTATAGAAGTTAATCAGTATCCCATACATATACATAGTGAGATAAATAACACATACATCGGCACCATTGATTTCGCTCAATGGGTACTTGGAATCCAGTATTTGACTTGCATACTCAACTGAAGGCCAGTCAATGAATTGAAAGACGTGGATAAACAAATGAAGTTTTAATGTACCTACCTACTCTTTACGAGTACAAGGCAAGTTATCTCTCTCTATTAGTGATTACGTGATTAGTTACGACTCTATTAAAGTTTCTGAGAATAGACACGATAAGGAGTCATCGTTTTGTCACGATTAGTTTCGACTATCATTTGTTTGAATTTTTTGAGTAATATTTGACTTTCTCATTAGTTTGCGACGCCGACACGACGACGTGTTAGTTTTAGAACATTTTTGTGGTGTTTTGTGTCTTTAAATTGCACAAGATTTAGATGAGTAAGTAGATACCTAGTTATTTACTATTTAGGTTATCACAAAGATTATGTCAGTTTTTTATACTTAACAACTTTATGTAGGTAAAAAAGACAGCGGTTTCTTTATGTATTGAAAACTAAAGTTATTTTGAAACCAATGAAAAAGAAGGGATAATTTTAGAAAAGAGTGTCCCTCCCTTCCACAATCATATCAAATTAAAACCTTAATTTCCCCTCGATTAGCTCCCGAACGTAACGCAATTTCCCAAAAAAGCAAATTGTTACAAGCAAAGTGGTTGTTCCGCTCAATAAATCTTCCCGCGGCCCATTCGCTTATTAAGTCTCAAGGAAGGCTGTAATTTTTCATTAGGAAACCCTGTTTGAGCCGACATCGGGGAAAATGAGTTACCCACACCTGGTAAGCAGTGCGATACGGGGACCCACAGACCATAGATAGGTAAGTATGCGCTTTAATAATAAATACTTCTATTACCAGGTTAAGTTAGCGTGTAGTCTGTTGGGATTGGCCACAGTGGAATGGAAGATAGTTCTATTTGGAATCAACCCTAAAATAGTTCTGTTGTTTCTGATTATAGAAAAATGTATTTTGAGATTTTGATATATCTTTTTATATTTTGTTAGAACTTAAATACACGCGGCGATATATATATAAAGCTACGCATTTCCAGTTTCAGCTGACCTCGCATTGTATATGTTTTTCGTAGAATTCTTCTTGGTCTTCCCGTGCATACATTTACTTGATAAACATACCGTAACAACAAGGTTTTATCTATGCATGTAAGTTGTATGTCCTCAATTGTCGCAAAAACAATTAATCATATTAAATAAACACTAATTAACGTAAAGGACACTGCGTATTAACAAATGAGGAAACATGCTGCAAATTAAAATTGGATTATAGGATTTACCCGTAGTCTGCCAGACTACACCATACATAAGTACATATTCTATATTTGCTATAGGTGACAAGATTAATTAATTATAATAAGCATTGATTGGAAAATGTGCATACAATATTTACTGAATAAGGTGATTAGTTTAAAATGATTTTTTAAGTGTGACCATAACAAAATGAAAACGAAAACTGACTTAAAAATAGGCTTAGAAGAAACACAAATGCCGTATAAGATTACAATAACCCAAAAAAAAAATCTAATCAATTCGACATTCAAAATCTGTTAAACATTGACCTAGTACACTTTGGATTGCGCAAGGATACAACCGTTAGTCAAAAGTGATGACACAAAAATGCAAAATGGACACTTTTTACGAAGCCGATAATTTGGCAGAGTTTTCGGAAATGACCCAGACTTAGTATTTTCACTATTCGTCACCTGTTTACATAATGTATGAGTGATTCATAAGACAACTTGCCTAACCAGTTAATTCAGTGTTAGTAATGTTTATTATCATCTTATAAAAAATAACGTCATCAGCTGTCGGCGGAAAACAAATTGCAATATGGGAATACACTGTGTATTACGGCCTCATTAGTCACCTGATTTATTAATGGGGTTAAATAAAACCTAGTAGGTTAGGGTATAATCAAATGTTGTAGAATGCTCTTCAAGAACTTAGGCTGATGATACAGCACCCTAGTTGCGTCACCAGCAATCACAATCTGAAACATTTTGAAGGATATTGCTAATCCATTGCCTTATATGTTCGAAGAATTTATCTCCTCAACAACGTAAATAACGCAATGAATGTTGTTTAACTGTCAAAATGAAAGCCATTGCTACTGATAGTGTGCTACGCAACTACCCCGCAGGTCAACACAATTTATTACCATAAAAAATAATAATATAAACAGCATGAATGAAACAATGTAATACTCAAGCGCCTAATAGGTGCTCAAGTACCTCCTCATAGTAAACTATGTAACTACAAAGTTGCTGGATTCAAATACACTACACTACCTTCGTTATCATAATTGTCTAGTTTCGTTACAGAGTCTAATCAAAGCCACTTCATGTAAAGTTATCAACGCAACAAGGGGCCAATTACCTCAGAATCAACTATTGAAGTGATTTATTCGTGTAACAATCGTGTTTTACGACCACTGAAAATAGCACCAAAGCCTGCACAAAGATATAGTCGTTATCGAAACCCCTCAATCGAATAATTTATTATTTGATTACAGGGATACACAATGATAGAACTATAATTTACAAAATGTTAGCCTACCCAAGATAACATCGCCGATGACGCAATGGTGTCTTAACTGCTTATGTGTAATGTATTCACCTCTTTTTGTTCAGTAGGTGTGGCGGTCCTGACTCCTGTCAGGTCCTTCCACCGAAGCACCCCCATGACGGCGTGACGAACCCACGAGCCGCGTCTACCAGTCCTTCCGTTAGATAGTTCATCCACCACACCGCACAACACTGAGTTCACTACCAACTTCCCAGTTCCATCCTTATCACTCTTAAGCGCCACTTCGCTACTTATCGGCAACGACCTTCTTTCCCTCATAAAGCTAGAGAAATAAATCGCTGCCAGCTCTCTATTCAGGTTTCCCAAAACGCATCCTCACAAGACACTCACTATTAATCATCCTAAGATATCGTACTTCAAAGACGATAAAATTCTTCCAGTAAATCGTTTATTTTTATTACAGTTTTCGGGTCACCCAGCTGCGATCTTTCCCATAAGCGCCCGGAAGTTTTTCAATTATTCCTTTAGCTATAAAAGAAAACTCTTAAACGATCTTCTGCTGAACGAAATTGTCCCCTAAATGGCTTTGAGACTCCAAACACAGCAGTCATGCACGAAAACTGTAGGCTTTAACTTTCACTTCGGATGCTTCTTCGTCGCCCTGGATGTAGGTTAGATGTCTTTCGCTGCTGTTTATCCACGAAAACGTCAACACTGTCGCAGTTTATTAAATTCATTCACAAATTCCTCAAGATGCAGTTCTTAAACTTTTTTTACACTTAGTACACAGTCCACACTTTTTATATCACGTCCGGTAACAAATACAATAATTGAAACACTATTCCAAAATATTTGAAGTTCCAAATTTCGGAGTTGTCAAAACACGATCGTAGCGCGATTATTCAAATATCGAAGACAGCACGACGTCCACACCGGTTTACGTTCGGAAACCGAATGGAGCAGCGCGTGCCACATGCTTGTGCTGACAAAGGCGCGATGAAGAATTCTCGTCTCTTTCTTCGCTGCATAATTGCTATATTGTAGACAAGGACAAGTAGCGAAACCAACCTTCACACTCGATGCAATGGAGACAAAACAGGTGAATGTAACAGCCGGAGAAGACAACAAAAACTTTTCAAACGTTTCTAGTGCGATTTTCTATTGTGCCAATGCGACATTCAACTTGTAGAAAAATGGTACAGCACAAGATTAATGTGACGATAGAAAGTTACATTAATATATGATTTTTACGCAAATATTTGAGATCTGAATTTATTTTCAAAACTTTTTTTAATGCACATTACTATGATTCAGTAATGTTAAATTACTTACTAGCAAAAATTTTACTCACCTTAAATACATTTACATTGTACGTTACGAGTAAATTGTCATCAAATATTATTATAATAATATTAATATTATTATCTTTAACCTTATTATCAAACAATTATAAACAAACAATTATTGTGCTCCTGGTTTTCCCATTCCCATGTAAGTGCACGTTGCAAAAGTCCCATCGAATTTAGGCGTGGATGCGTTTGCGTGGGAACATCCGGCACCAACGGTCCACATCGAAGCTCCCTCTTCAAACAAAGGACCAACAGGTGCTCCTTACACTTGGTCCTTGCTTCCGAAGCCGAAGACGAGGACTTTCGAGACGGAAGCTGATACCTTATTAATAGTATCGGAAGTATGTGGTTTTGTTAATAGTATCAAATTTGTGTTTTCCAATGTTTAAGGGAAAAAATAGGGAATATAAATGTTGCGAATTTTTTAAATGCATTTTTTACTTAGACACTTTATTGACACGCTATTATTTTAATATTTGCAATTCTGGTCCTTATAAGCCAAGGACTTTGAGGCGGAAGCAGATACCATATAAATAGAGGAAGGATGTGGTGTTGTCAGTCGAGTGACAGAAGCTCCCAAAATGTATGAATATTGGTTCTAGTTACATGTAACTTTTGCAAAGGAAGGGGACTTTTTGAACTTCTTTCCTTCGATTAGTTCACTTAGACAAAAGTAAAAGTAACACAGGATGAATGTTAGTTTGATCAATCAAAGTCTCTATAAAGTAGCTCCTAAAAAAGGTTTATTTACTATGTTCTAAGTTGTGTGACTTTTAATAGGTAAACTCCTTGCATTCAATGTTAAAAATTAAGAATAAAATAAAGGAAACAATATTGGTCAATCAAAACCCTTATGCAGTTCTAGAGTTCTATGAAAACTATCCGCGTAAAAAATGTTTTATCGGTCGAATTAAATCGCACATTTTTGCAACGAAAGGTATTTTTTCATGTAACAAAATTTCCACTTTCCGACATGAAAAAATATAGAAGCAACATAATTAACCCGGTATTTTATAATTCATAGATGTAGATTCGTTACATCACATAATTAATGTATGCAGTGCATGTCCGCATATATAGCGCATTGGAAGAATCGAGCATAATATATCAATCAGTAGAAAAAAAAGGTGAAAGAGTAACACTTATTATCAGTAACTCCAGTGGAACACAATAAATCTGTCTAGAGTTAATAATTGTAACCTCAAATCAAACTGCATGTGCAAAATTGCAAAATTGCGTTTTCATGTCACGTCATGTGGTCCTGTGGTGCTGTTTTAAACATTTGGCTAACCGCGGGGCGTCCCAATGGAGACACAAATATATTTGTCACACAAAAACGGTCAAATTACTATAGCGGGACATGAAAATACAGTGTTTTTTGGTAAACACTGAGCGAAGTTAGGTCGTGGTTGGGAACAACCACTTCATTTGATATTTATTAATAAAACAACAGTCCCTGGGATAGGGTACTTGAACGTTCTGGCTCAATTGATATAGACATATAAATACTCATAATAAACAAATATATTATAGTGTGTCGTTATTTATACTCAATATGTTCTAATGGCGACTTGATGTGCAATAGAAACAATAGAATACTGATTTAGTAATTACAGAAGCTAAATCCCATAACGGAATTTAACGAGTTGACGTACCTAAATATCCAATTAAATAATTTTAGCACCCTAACGATGTAATCAAACAAACTCCCTAGCGAAATCATTAGTGGCCAAACTGTGGCCGTACATACTCGTATATCTTCAAACATCAATTATCATTAGGCGTGTTTTTCGACCATAAATATCATGCGAATATTCCATATCAGAATATTTTGTAAGCGAACCTAAAGTACTATGAATAGACGTGACTGATTGGGCCAGGAGAATCGGCTAGGGATGCGATTCTGCATACCCATACCGAAGATCACGTTTGAATAGTGCTGAGCTGTATTTCTATCGATGAAAATTTTAAACGGTTAAAGTGTTACGTATTACTCGACGTTGTCGTTATCTTTGTTAGCTAACTGTAGTAGCGATAAGACTAAAATGAAACAAGAGGTACCTACTAATAAATATGTAAAAATGCAATCTTTATCAGTCTATGCAATACCATGGTATAATACTAAAGTAATGTTATGTCATGGTGTTACCAAATAATTTACATGAAACTACGTAGCTTGTTGAAGAGAAAAATCGAATATAATAAGGAAGGAATCATAACAGGATTGTATGTCACCTATTTCATCCTCATAAGTTCATAACTTAAAAAATGCCGTCATAAATACAGCTACAGAATAACTTTCAGAAGTCCATAACGCTTTTCATAAGTCGACTAAAAATAAACGCAGCCAACATATGTAAGTCCATCACTATGCTGTAGTGATTACGTAAGCAGCGCATCACTTATGCAAGTGCATGCGCCTCATTTGACGGTCGTTAGAGCATAGCCCATTCAGACCTGAAATGTAGCCAGCCCGAAGGCACGGCTAAAACACTGCGATTTGATACACCTCGCCATACTAAGGTACTGTGAAATCGACGAATTTCGTGTGAAGTTTAGTCTAGAATATTGTATCGATGGAAGGTAAAACTAAGTGCTTTAACTACGACAGTAATGTTCTATGTTAGAAGGTTTGGTTGCCGCACTTAGTCCTTCAAGTGGACCATTGTGCCTGGGCCATGGCGGCCATCAGTGGTTATTCCAACCTACACACCTCCCTCCAGAAGTTGATTACATCTCCTGGCCTGTTGAGAACGTCTGTGAAAGATCTGGGTGTCCCGAGGGTTTCTGACCTAATCTGGGTGACGCTGGTGCACTCAAAGAGCACATGCAAAGAAAGGAACTGTCCATTATGCCTATTGTGTGTGTGTGTATTACGACAGTAGTATTACTGTCGTAGTACACACACGCACAATACTAATTACAGGGTTACCAGGTCTAATATTAATATTAGATATGGTAAATCCAAATAATACCTGCTACGATATGGTAAACCATAGCACACGTAAAAAAATTACGAAGTCTGTGAGCCAAATGATTGACGACTCCTTTGCCATCATCACTTTTGCTAATATAATTACGTAGGTTGGCGTTAGTGCCTAATATAGAAAAAAATCGGCCAAGTGCGAGTCGGACTCGCGCACCGAGGGTTCCGCACAATTTAAAATTATTAAAAATAATTTTATTATTTAAATGATGTAATTAAAAATTTACGGTTTTCGAAATTTTTTCCTTTATCTGTGCTATAACACGTTGCTTCGTATAGATCGTCTACTTTAAAATGACGCGCCCCTCCACTGCTTGTTGCATACACATTCAAAATGTTTGTATAGAAATTTTAGTGGAGGGGCGCGTCATTTTAAATTAGACGATCTCTATCAAATTTCAAAATTCTGAGTTCACGGGAAATACCCTGTAGGTTTTGATTCCCTTGCGAGTGTCGAAAATTTGCGGAAATTTACGGCATAAACGGCTGTATCTTTTGATTGCGTTGGCTTAGAAGTTTGATTTAACAGATTTCACAGCTCCAAGGGTCAGTAGACCTGAGTATTTGATATAAATTCCAGCTTGATACCTCTATGCGTTCCTGAGAAAAAGGGTCTTGACAGACAGACGGACGGACAACAAAATGATTTATAGCTTTCCCATGCTGAAAAAAAAAAAGTTCCGTTTTTTCCTTTTTTGGTACGGAATCTTAAAAAACAATCACAGAGAGCAAAAAGATCGTTAGCAAACTTTTCCAATTTCAGTTACTTTAGGTCTCAATGAACTCCGTCTTTATCTACAAGCTCCTTGAGTTAAGTAGAAAGCTCTTGAAAGAGCTTAATCTCGATATTGTGTACAGACGCCAGCAGGTCAAGCTACCCAAAACTGTCAAATTTTACCAATCAACCTTGAACCTTAATGCTTTAACGATAAAGTTGAAAATCTATTAAATAAATTTGACAGATTGTAGTAGCTTGATGTGCTGGCGACTGTACTAAAGATATGACGAACATGAGTGCTACTAGTTATTTAATCTAATCGTTCAAATCTTGGGAACGTGAATAAATTTCTGATAAATGCGTGTTAAGTTGAACATTAATTAATTCTACAATTTTATCTCATCTCCGATCATCGACTGGAAAACATAACATTGTTTAAAATATGCGTAACATTGTTTAACAAGTTTTTGGATATTGTTTATCAACATCGTCACCAGCACCTGCCTAAGTAGATGAATATATTCATGATTGCAGTGTTTCTTTTTTCTGAAGGTAATTTCTTTCAGTCTTTACATATTCGCCTTTTACGACACCCAAAGGGTAGCAAAGACAGCCTATTTCAGCAGGATTCACAGAGTAAGAATAAAGTAATCGGATTTTATGACATAATATTTCATTTTTATATCGAATGCATTCGAAATAGTTGGAAACCTTACTGGCTTTAGCATTTGTATTTGGCGCACGTACGCCATAAACTAGTTTGCTCACATAACCTTTTTAATCTGATAAACAGATCGGTAGTGGTTGCCAGCAGATAATTCACTACCTTCGTGCAAAAAAATTCGAGTTGCTTCTGCCAACTTTTTAACGCATAATGTTGGTGGATTTGGGTACGCCGCATTGTGTTATATTAACTGCAGTTGGACTAGATTTAACATGTACTTATTTATTTATTTATGTAAATATTGTTCCAAGATGCTACATTCTCCCGATTGATATGTTAGATATGCAGTCAGGCCTCGTCCATTTTGGAGTAGAAAATACCTTGATTACATAGACCAAGAAAAAGGAAATAGCAAAATATTGAGAGGCTTTTAAGTAGCTGAAAGAATACCATTGGACAAAGTAGAATAAAAACTGCTAAACGATATGTAGGAAAGTTTTGGATGGATAAATGATGTATTTTGGGCACATTGTTTGAAGCCTGATAATTTCTCCATAATAACAATCTATTTTCATAGACATCGTAGGCGGTAAAAACGACCAAAACCCTCTATATCTGTACTTAATACTCCCATATAATGTACCACCTACGAGCATCCATTTTGATTGCAACGTGAGACCGAACATTCTCTAAACAATACAGCCTCATGTCCATTATGAGGTGCCCTTAACCGCGCCGAAAGTAAACATTGCTCCATCGAAATTCACGATTCTTCCATTAGGTATCAGGTCGGCTATAAAGCGGTTTGCTCATTGCTCCAGCATCCAAGGTCGCTCTTTATGTGACCGCAGCCGCTCACAACGCGTAGCCTTGTTGCGACAAAGCTCTATGGACCGGTCAAATAACACATGGAAATTCGGCCCAGATGTATTGCATAGAAGGAATAATGGACAAAAATTTGGAATTGGACCTCTTTTTTACAAAGTCTGTAAAGGAAACTGGATTAAACCTAATTTGGACGAGGCATGTTATGAGAGTTCCCAAATTATATTCAGAAAATATCGAAATTGAATATGCGTAATTTCGCTGGTCTTCAGGTTGGTCATCTGGAACCTAAACATTTTGCACATGTACTGACTGTGTATTTGTAATCTTCACTATTGGAGCATTTTGTATCAAACTGGATAGTCTTTTTTCAACTATGAACAGCACCCTAATTGCATAACACACGATTAATCGGAATCTGAATCATTTTGAAGCAAATTGCTAATCCATTGCTTCATAAGTTTGAAAAATTTGTCTGCTCAACACGTAAATAACGCAATGAATGTTGTTGAACTGTCAAAATGAAACCGATTCCGATTGATCGTGTGTTACGCAATTAGGGTGCGGGTGGGCTTCTAGTCTAACTGGATACAGATGCAGTATAAAGCAACATTGGAGCACTTTATATATAAAAGTATCTATGTATAATAAAATCATAAAACTTAAAATTGATGTCCACAACTTCGGAATCTATTTCAGCCATGTAATTCATTTGAGTTAACCAAATTAATTTCATTAGAGTTAACCAAATTAATGCTGTTGCTATTCAACCCATTTCAAAATGTCAACAAGAGTGTATGTATAACTTTGTTACTCATGTTATAGAAATTCTACGCTACATTCGTTATACAGGCCAAACAAATGTCAAAGCAATTTGGGTTAGATATAAAACTGATATTCAGTAATGTTCTAATTTCATGATTATAAATTCATGTACGTCATAGGTAAGCCATAATTAGGATACCTACAATTTCTACATTTAATATGACCCAACAATTTAAAAATAATCGATTACTATTTCCGAATGAATCGTTAATCGAAAGTAAAATCGAATGAGTTTATTTATGGCTTGCTTTTAACTTGAATAACTACAATCGACAATGCTATATATTTGAAACGTGATATAGTCAGGCGACGGAAATAGCCCCGACGAAAATAGAACAGCCTGCTAAGAAATTTAGTATGCGGACTTGATAGAAAAAATATCAAAGAAACTTACATTCGTGTCCAAACTATAGAATGCTTCATTAATTTTGAAAATAGCTGAAACTGAATGAAAGTTAACTATCAGCAAGCTTGTACCTACATATGACGGTGAGACATTATCTAGCAATGCAAAGCACAATCTTGGATATATTGCTCTAATCAGCATACTGAGCAATTAGTCGGATTGGCCAACGTAGTTAGATTTAATCAGACCACAGTTGAATGCTGCTGACTGACTATGCACCTGATATCGGCGTAGAGGACATACTATCGTCATTGACAGTATCATGGATATTGATACTGGTGCACAAACCTCTTCAAAAGGCATATCAGATAAATGCCATTCAAATCTGATGATAGCAATATATTTAAAGTAACTAAAAATAATATAACAAATTTCAACTCTGAGTCATCTGTCCGTTCCGGTAAAAAAGGATTCGGAGAATATAGTCCTTTCATTACATGAATATATGCAGCGAAAAGACTTTCTAAATTCACAGCGTCGTCAGTTTATAACTTTAATACTCTGAATTTTGTATTTTACCTTAAAATACGTGCTTTTCTTCTGAACTGTATATTCTTGTGAGTTTTTTACCTACCTATTTGGATGATCAATTATTCAACTTTTCATTCGATCGTCAGTGCAATAGTAATGAGGTCTATCTATACTAGTTTCGAACGTTGACTAAGCTATTGTTCTATTAAACAGTAGTTCCGAATCAAGCGAGTGAGTCCATGAGTCCCTGACATAATTTAACTATTACATTGAGGTTGCACTACGATCCTAAGAAGTTTTCAATTTAACATGCATGCCTATTTCTGTGGGTAGTAACGAAGACATTGAATGTAAATGATCTTCAATGACTTCTACATTATTACATTTGATTCTGAGTAAAGAAATATAATGGCTACTTCGGCTGGAAAGTTCGAAGAAACCAAAACCAGTCACTGCAAAAACGAATTTTAATGGACCTCATATTGTTAGTATGCCAAAGAATACTTAAGTAAAAATTATAAAGCATTCGATTTCATAATGCATTAGTTTTCTTTCTAGAAGGGCAGTTGTGAATTTGTCCTGTGAAGAAATTGATGGATATTTTATGTTTCTTAAAGATGTTGGCGTAGAAGTTTCAGTTATCTATCACATTGCGCAAGTAGAAAGAATGAAGTCATATGAAGTTGGTATTGTAAGAGCCACTATTGTACTCTTAAACGATCTGTTTGCAGTAGTCACTGCAACACTGCAATCTTTCAACCGCTATTGTTGTCTAAGCCACGCTATGAAGTCGATATCTTACAAATGAGTATATCCTCTTGCCTATTGTCGGCAAGCAGTCTAGAACGCTTATTCATTTCTATAGGTTTTTCATACAGCTAAAAGTTGTCTGCTTACGTAATGCTTAAGAAATGTTTTATTTATGTATCGTTTTCCTTTACACCTCGCTCTTCCTGCATTATATTTGCATGTTTTCTTAATTTAATGTAGTTCATTTGTTATATGAATGTATGCCAGGTTACGAGAGTCAAGTTAATATTTATTTCCGTCATACCTACGTCATTGACCACGCCACTGATTGGAAATTTCTCGGAACTTAGAAGTTTATATCCTAGTCATTTGTATTATTTGTAATTTATTGACTACTAAGTATTTGAATCGATGATAACTTCAACTACAATAATAATTTTAAGTACCTACTACGGTAAGCTATTGAATTTAGAAGCCTTGCTTCAGTGATTAGCGGCTTCTTGAATACCTATAAGTATTTAGTATTTACTAAAAAATATTGCTGAGAACACTGAAACTGACTTAGCAAAAAATGATGCGCCACTATCACCCGATAAAAAACAGCTGCATCTAAATAAGAACAGCCTATATATGGGTTTTTTTATTACGATGCCAGTTTAAAACGAGCAGGTAAGATTTTTTCAAAAGAATTGAATAACTGCAGTCAGTGCTTCAAGGTAGACTAGAACTTCTACATTTACACTGTTAAGTTGAAATAACTATTTATGATGTGCAAAGAAATTAATCAATTGAAGCCTTGACCAATCATTTGCTAATTTCGTAGGCACTATCAACATTTTGTCTATTTCAACATTTTGTCTATTTCAACATTTTGACTATTCCAACATTTTGTCAGTTATTAAATGTATGTATCATTCACCGTCATCCAAACTCCTGGCTGCTACTGAGAATTTCCACATCGAAAAAAAAAAAACATGTTAATATCATAGCGCCTTGCCCGGCCTAGGACAAGAACCTGGTTCACCATGCTCAGAAGTCGCGCTTGTAACCAACATGGGCAGACAATTAAGTCGCCATTCTATTTATTTGTATTAATAGAAACTACAATCTAGCACCTACCTATGACTAATGACTATATCAATTAGTAAACAACAGAGCAATTACCTAATTGCTAGGTACTCGAGTAAATGTTTACTTCTCAATTATATTCTCACCATTCCCCAGCCTTCCGTTACAAATAGAAATCAAGTCGTAAATATGACCAATTTTAAACAATACCTACGTCATAAGTTCATTAGATTCGTGTAATATTTTAATGTAGGTAATACGGGCTAGTGTCCGCCAATCCACGTCAATGCGCGTATTTTACGTACGGAATATTTTTAGTCATTCGATATCTTGAGCAGAGGATGCACGAACGATACTAATATATCCAAGTAAGCAAAATGAGGTGACCCTGTTAAACTTGATATTATTCTGGAATGCTAAATCTGTACCTAACACAGATATACAAAAATATTTATAGGTATATCTTCGTTCAATCAGGAAATTGAAAAGCGTCACCGCCAGAAAAAGCTTGTTGTCACTTTATAAATAATCCTAGTTTATTTTATAACTCGATGTTTAATCCATGTTCTCGGAACTAAAGACAAAGGATAGAAACATTCACTCATTTCTAAGCGAATGCGCATTTCCGCCCCGTAGACATTATTTAAAAGAAACAAACATAAATAAAATATACTAATAATAGAATATACACGAGGATTACAATTAGTCGAATTAGAAATATTGACTAAAAAAACTCTTAGGAACTTACGTTGATACGTTCATTAGCTTTGAAATAATGTAGTAACACCAAAAGAGATATAATAGAAAAATTGTGCGAAAGTAAAATTGAAGACTGTAGATAACTTGAAATTAATATTAGAAATGGTTTCCAGTATCATCATAACGTTATTCTGAAGAAAGAAATATTACAGAACTGATTGATATTAAATCAGCAAATTATTTTGATAACCTTGACCATTTTTATCGCAATACTAAATACTGAATGCAACGCTATAAGTTCGAGGCAATAAAAATATTGTAATTTATAAAGGGAACCACAAATTAATAACTGGGTCGTTGGTGCCTCTCGGACAAAAGCGATTGTTACAGGGGTTGTTAGACAACTGAAGAGATTTCACTTCGTAGGTACTTATGACACTTCAGCCTACGGTCCTTGAAGGTCTTTTGGTCTTTCTCCTCAAATATGTGTGTTAAAAGGGTTTATTAAATGTTTAAGTAGAAACAGAATCCATTCCTAATATTCATAGTTGCGTAAAATATTACATAAAAAATTCAGACAAGATGTTTTTAAAAGTATAATTACCAGAAAATATTCAATATAATAGCCAACAGAAACGTTTGTTCTTCATGAATATGCAGTGGATGTTAATGTGAGGGGAAGAAAAATATTGAGACCGCTTTTGTTTTAATATTACTTGGTTAATTAAAATGTCGTAACAGATTAGCTTGGCAGCCATGTTGACTGAAACATTTCAGATAAAGATTAGAATATTTCGAATAATAAAATGTAAATGTAATGGGGAAAGGGCTAAAAATGTGAAAGCTACATTTATTTTATTCTAACCGTGTGGGTGGGTGTTTGGTTTCGCGAAGCGGTTGTCAGTTGACCCAAATATTTGGGGGAACAAGAATACAAATAAGAATTCTACCTAAACTTCTCTATCCTATCTACTTTTGTTTTAAGTTTGGGTTTGGAAAAAATAAGGGGATGCTTTCGCCCAGCAGTGGGACACAATGTAGGCTAAATATCTACTATATTCTTTAAAAAAATATATCATTCGGTTTATTGGATTCAATTTACTACCCTCTTCTGAAAACTCTCCAGTTCGATGAATGACGATGATCTAGGGGTCTACTCCGAAGTAGTATCGGCCGAATGTTCGGCCGTTTCCTGCTACGAAGTTACTGTTCGGTCGGTTTCAATCCTACACTTCTACACTCTTTCGAATATTGACTATGGTCCCGACCCAACTGAGCCAATCCGAACTTTTTTCACATTTTTCAATAATATTCGGTTCGGCTATGAGTCGGTCCGATCCGAACATTCGCACTTTGCACTTCGGAGTAGGCCCTCAGGCTAGAGGAACTGCCATTATCATCTTCTTAGCCTTTTCCCAACTATGTTAGGGTCGGCTTCCAGTCTAACTAGATGCAGCTGAGTACCAGTATTTTCCATCTGACCTCCACAACCCAGTTAGTGGATAATACTTATTACCTCTTGGTGGTGATTTTCGGGCTTCGGAACTCGTAACCTTTCTAAAACACTAAGTAACTCACTTCTGGATTTCTAAATTGGGTGCTGTACAGTTTGAATTTCCTTTGAGCTTGTAACATAATATACCTAGCTTTTAGTCACGCAATAAAGTTTCCACTATTTTTCCATAGCGGGATTATTATTTTACAACCCAACTATTTTTATGGCACCGCGAATAGGTTATAAAATTAAGACCCTTAAAATAGTTTTCTATTTTTTATGTTAATTACGATTGCGCAATAGGTACTATTAAAATTATTAAATGTGCAAACAGATTTGTGATTCGTTTCATGATATTCAGAAGTTTTTATGACGTCTATAAAAATCAAAGCCTGTACTTATGTTCCAATGTTTATGCTCAACATCATAATTAACACGCTATTCTAAAACCAAAGAACTCCACTTCCTTCCATACCAAAATCGCTACATCGCTGTCTGTCATTTGTCTAGTTTGAACATAATATGTATCTACATTCTGTTGGCACATCTGCCGGGTCAATTCTGTAAAAATCTCTCCATGAAAACTTAGGTGAAGTGAGCTGTCGTTCCACATAATGCTAGGCATTGGCGCAATTTTAACAGCTCACTTCACCTTATTTATCACGACGAGCTTTTTACAGAATAGGCCTGCTGTAACACAAAGCCTTTTGGATCTCTTCGTGTAAGAAAGAAACACGTACATACATACCCGCCCTTCGCACGGTTTTTACGACTTGCCAAATATAGAGCCTTGTTTATTATTATTATATAATTTCAATAATAATATTATTATAATATATTATTCTTTTTTTTATAGTTGCCCCACACTAGGAATGTCTCCTGTATCGTGAGTGCGTTTACAAAATTTAAACTCACATATACAAACAGCCAGACCCGGAACAACTACTTGTAGGTCATACAAAAATTTATTCCGTGCGGGAATCCAACCCGCGACACGCAGTGCAGCAGTCAATCGCTTAACCACTGCGCCAACCATGTCGTCGTATATAACCCTTATAACCTACAGCTGTCCAAGTTCTCAAATCAAAAAGGACAAAAAAAAAAGAGAAAACCTTTCGAAAAAATAAAAACATTATTTCGACAAGTGCAGCTCATATCTTGGAGTCACGATCCGTGGCCCAGTGGTTTTTCTCCGACATGGTCTGCTTGCCACCCCAGCAAGGCATCCGGCTGCCCGCCTTCTCTTTATCGCTTCATAGTCTTGCTTCCGTCGATTATTTTCTTCGGTGTACGGAGGTAACGAACTGAGTGTCCACTGACCCTTAAAATGTAATGGTCTACGCTTTTTGACGTTTCCGTGAACTTTATAAATTAAGTACTTAAAATGTTTTTTTTTTTAAGAAATCTTTGTAAGTAGGTAAGTACCTACTAAGTTTCACGAAGTGTCTTCCTTTGTATCCTGAAATACATTTAGCAATGTAGTTACCTACCTACCTAGCAGAAAGACGAAATCATAAATGTAGCAGCGTTGTCAGTCTTCAGTCTAATTACTAACTACGTAGGTACATACTAATAAACTTAGGTAGGTCTTTGTATCTAATTAAATTATAATATCCCGCCAGAAATTGTAATATCTGGCAATCAGAATTACAATAAAAGAAGTGATGAAAAATCTAAACTTCAGTAGGTAAGTAGGCGCAGACCTACCTGAAAAACACGTATCTATTATGTAGTACGCAAATTGTATAGGTACCTAAATACCTATGACGTAATTGTCATGATCTACAAACCTAACCCTCCATATAAAGTTATTGTTTTACGCAATGGCTCATCAACTCGATGAGGATAAAGCATGTCACTTACCTGAGAAAAATACGGCGGCAGTACTGCCCTCTGGTCGTCTAACCGAGAACATTGTACTCGTTCCAGCAACTCGAACAACTCGTGTTGAGCGCGAGTGCCCCCTGTCGAAGTTGCTGTGGAGCTCCATGGCGCTGTAACGTGCTGCCGCCTGTTGGACAAACGAAGAACTATTACATCAAGTTGACTTAGAATTAGTTCAAGTGATTTGGATAGATGGCGTTGTAATAGTTTGAAGCGTTTGAACATAGATGGCGTTGTATGTTATGTGGATATTAGGTTCGATATTTTTACTATTATACTGGTCTCTGCGAATTAACTGCGAAAAGGCAACCATTTATTGAAAAATAAGTTTTGCTACATTAAATACATGCTTCAAAATTGCAGCTTAAAACATTTTTTTAACAAAATATACCGTACTTATAAAAAAACATTTTTTTTCCTTCTGCGCGTCTGTTTTATTAAAAATATGATACACATGCATTTTTATTTTTCATGAAACAGGGTTGTTTATACTTTATGTAGGTACATAAAATTGTTAACTCGCTCTAACATTAATCAGGTAGTATTCTATTTTGCGCCATTTCAATTATTTTATTGGCTATTAACTAACAATTTCATAAAAAGACAAGTCGTAAGCAGAGCAGCGCAGTTCAGTTAGTTTATTGCTACTGTTGCTAAGGCAATGACCTACAGACCAAGATTTAACACAGTAGGTAATTGAGTAAACGAGCTAATATTAAAGTAAAGTAGTAATTATAATTTATTTTTAAACTCAATAATGCTGATAATGATCGTTCACGTCAAGCGGCTCTTGAAGTTGATTGCTACAATTACGTCGTGTGAAGTGTTAAAAAAAATTTGAGTGATGCCAATTTGAGTGGAACTCGTAGATAATTGTAGAGTATGTTGGGGTAAGTTCGGCGCTGGACCGTGCGATACAAATTCCCGGAAAGTCAGGCAACATTTTTTAATGCTGACCGTGCCTCGGAGAGCACGTTAAGCCGTTGGTCCCGACTGTCACTCGTGGATCTTCGACAGTCGTTATGGGTCGTCAGTGGCCCGAAATTCTGATAACCAGTCTTACCAAGGGGTACCGTACTACCTAGTAACTTTGTTGTGGAGGTCAGATAGGCAGTCGCTCCGCGTAAAATTCTAGTATTCAGCTGCATCCGGTTAGACTGAAAGCCGACCCCAACATAGGTAGTTGGGAAAAGGCTAGGCAGATGATGATGGATTTTTTAATGCTGACCGTGCGGCCTTATCCGGGTGCATAACAGTCAATATTAATCCCAATAATTTCAATTAGGACGCTATAAACTTAAAAAAATAATCAAGCATCCCTTTTTAAAAGCTTTAATGTTGATGTCCTCAATCAACATCAATCACTGCCAGCCTTTTTAATTTTTATGCGACGTTCTTACATGTTTGACTGCAATAAAGCCTATACGTACGTACGCTATAATAGACTGCTCGACAATAGAGCTCGTTACTGCGGCCTCCCAACTCAGGATTAAGTTATGCAAAGATTTTCCTTTTTCTTTTTTACAGAATAAACTTTGCTGAAGCGTGACGGGAAGGTATCATAAATCGCTACACTGGGAACGATGCTCAAATTCTTTTGCTTTTGTGAATAAGAAATGGAACAAATTTGATTACGTTGTGGTGATGTTCATGAATACTTTTTGTCTTTTCGTAATAGGATTACCGAAAGTCACTGCGTAACACTTTGTTCTCTGTTTACTGTTTTTTTTTTTTACTTTTAATAAAAATGTCATCCATAATTTAGCCGACATAGGCTTCCCCCAAACACCGCCAGCGCCACTTCGACCGTTTCTGTGCTTCTCGCATCCAGCGAATTCGAAAAAAAATGTATTACGAAGATAATTATAAATCATGCTTGGCTATCTGCCCCTGTTATTTAAATTGAATTGTACTCTGATTACACTCATTTAACGGCACGAGACTGAGAGGAATTTTATTTAAAAAATTCAATAGCGTGTAATATACGATGACAGCAAAACTTAAATTTTCGAGAGAACCGGTTATGCACAATTTACTGCTATCAAAATAATATAAACAAAAGTGCACGCGACAATGACCCCATCTGTTGTCCGACAACGGAACTCTGTGCAAGTATTAATGGAAGGAGTCTGTGATTTATGCGTCAATTAACTGACCATTCTCTGCGCCCTTCTCGCGGCCCTCGCGTAGCGTTATGACCAAGATAATGGCTTTCCAAATTAAATATCCCCCTACATTCAATCGTTGGTATAACCGGTATTCAGCGACTCAATCAAGGAATGTTTGTTTTTCGACTTAGCCTAATTTCGCTGTGTTGAAGGGTGGCATTGTTGTTCGCGCATGTAATAAATTTTATTGGCAGATGTTTCCGACTGATAGTAAATGTTTGTTGTTTTTCGAGATGCTGTCTTATGTGAATATTTTTATGGTACTGTAAGGGAGTATGATAAGTGATAATACTATTGGGTCTAAGTCCGCATCGTATAAAAGATTTTTTTTTCAAGGAACAAAAGTACAGAACAATCAAGCAAAAGCGACTGTTACAATAATAACAGTAATCTTTACTGATCTTCCGGATTAAAATTTCTTAACTAAAACTATTAGGTTAGTAGGCTAAAGACAACTTAAACCTCAAGGTATAATTGTAATATTCAACTGTAGGATTTAATAACCAGCCTACAGATAACTTGATACAACAGTCCTTGCAAAATATTCAATAAGATCGGGCATATTTTTGTCTGTATGATTCATCCCATGGAAACACGTGTTCGCATACAGCAATTGTATTCAGTCAGGAATATTTTATGCGCGCCCGTTGCAGGCATGTCGCTTACAAATACAATATTATGTATGTATGGTGATCTTGGGGGCGCGCCGGTACACCATAAATATACATGCAATGACATTGCTTGCTTTTATAATAATTGCAATTGATTTTTGTAAGGGCCTTATTTCTTATCGACTGACCACTATTACCCCGCAGGTATTTGGGTCCAAACTATGATACTTGATACTGCGGTCTGCAATATCAGTAAGCGTGTACTCACTCCGTCAGCCATTCGTCACTCACAATATTGAAACCGACATTTCTGTTTACTCGGAATCGCGCCTAGACATCCGCAACAATTAGGTTAACCAGGATTTTGCTGTCAGATCATCTTTATCGCAGTAATTTCTATCTTTCGTCGGCACAGAAACTATCACGCGAAAACAATAAATAACCTAATGGCCGACACGTTGCGTGTTTATAACTACGAGGTTATTGATGTTACTCTACAAACGGTGCAATACACTGTAAACAACTAAAACAACGCGAGACTTGCCGTAATTTAGCGTTCGGTTCCTTCCGAGTCGGAGTTTATGAATCCCAGGTACTGCTACGCTGCCTAGCTGGTGGTAAAAACGTTTCATAATACGGTATACTATGCAATGGCAATAAACGTTGCTGTTGTTAGTGGACTAAGCTACTTCCACGTAGTTCAGTGTTATCATCATTATAAAAAATATTAGATTATTAGATTACAGAAGAATAAGCCTAGATCTCATAGATCTGTGGTTTATTTTCCAGGATTTAAATGCACTTACTACAATCTAAACTTTAATAGATCGCTATTGGGAAATTTTGACAGTAGGTATCGGGTAGCTTGATGTGCTGGCGTCTGTACACAATATTGTTCCCTAGGATATATTTATCAAACAGTCAGTACTGATCTAGTTCGAATAAACGAAACTTTCTCATGCGTGTAAAATAAAAAGTAGTAAAAGCAACGAGCGGGGACCGTGAAATAAGCAATATGTCATATCCGCAGTATAAATCAAGTTAATTGTATCAGAGCATACATCTGCCTCCTATGGGACGTGTGAATAATTGTTTGTATGTCTTATTGTTTCTTTCAATCGGAAGAATCTATAAAGAGATAGTATATTTGAACTTTATGGGAACTTCAAAGCGAAAACGATGTGAATGTATGTAAGTGCTATTACTATGTGAATGTATGTAAGTGCTCATATACAAGAGCAGCCCGCTTCAACGGCAGAGGCCACTGCAGCCGTCGACACTCGTCGACGGCTCTCGCTGACACGTCAACGGCGGACGTCATCGATTACGTGCCGCTCGTGTATTTGAGCGCCCGTACTCAAATACACCAGCGGAGGTCTGTGCCGTAGAAGCGTGCCGTTCGCTCGTGTGTATGAGCACTAACATCTTTGTAGAAGGAACATTCTATAGTTGGTTCAGCTTAAAAAAATCCCTATCTGCAGATTATTAATTGTAGAATCTAAGATACCTAGTTTCCTGACAAAACCCACAATAAAAAACTTATTTCCTTTTTTTTACCTCATTAGAAACCAAAAATAACTTTACTGGCGTTGCTACTTTGCTAGACTTCTTTAATCTTCAGCTCAAAGGGCCAGATTCCAAGAACATTTTATTAATCTACAAAATACAACCAAGTTGAAACTTGAGAAAGGTCCTTTCCTTTCCAATCATCGGGGGAAGTTTTTGTGACATGAAAGCTATTTAATGGGATGTCATCTGGAGAGATGAACACATGTTTCATGAAGCCGATGAGTCACAAATGTTTTATTATCGCTATCACCCAGGGGGATTCCTGTGTAAATAAATGCTAATCATGTTCGCTAAATCAATAATATAAGTAGGTACAGTCACGAGCAAAAGTATGTATACTTACATTCGACTTTATTCAAAAGCGATTTACTCCATTATTTTTTAATGAATTTTTATGTTGTTACGAACATAGCATTTGCAAACCCATAGGTTTATGTAATGTGCCGTATTTCAACGTTGCATTCGTTATTTCACGAAAAAATCGCCATTGAAAGTTTCCAAGTGTTGACATACTGGTGCTCGTGACTGTACAACATACCTACAATGCAGGTTTTTTTCTGACACAAAGAAAAGAAAAGCCGGAAAGCACGTTAAGCCGTTGATTCCGGTTGTAATTCGTAGATCTTTGACAGTTGATACACCCAGTCTGAAGCCCAAAAGTCTGACAACTACTCTTACCAAGGACTATCTTGTTACCCAGTAACGCGTTGTGGAGTTCAGATAGGCAGTTACTCCATGTACAGATGCCAGCACATCAAGCTACTACAATCTGTCAATGTTTTTTAATAGATTTTCAACTTTATTACTAACGCATTGAGGTTCAAGGTTGATTGGGAAAATTTTACAGTTTCGGGTAGCTTGACCTGCACAACACTGGTATTCAGCTGCACCCAGTTCAACTCAAAAATAGTTGGAATAAGGCTTAGCAGATTGAGAAAGAAAATAAATTAAACAGGAAGCATTCTTTATTTTTATACAGAAGTAATGAATAACTTTCTTCCACCAAATAAATCAATTTTAAGGTGACAAATGTCAGGAATCTAATTACTTTTTGTAACGACACCAAAGAAGTGTAACAAGTTGTAAATCAATATTGTAATCAAAGTTAAAATGTATCTATACAAATAATGTATATTAACTTTACAATGTATGTCACTGACACGGATTCAAGAATCGCAAAACCTAGACCAAATGACAGCGGGAATATTTAACATGCGTGGGAAGTGACAGAAGCATTATCTCTTGCTATCTTTACAAATAGGTTTAATGTTAATGACTCCAGTCTGCCAGTGGTCGCAAGCTCGAGTCTGGATCTGAGCCCGGTTGATGGCAAATGGCTCGCCCTTTTATTACATGTGACTTAGGAGAAACGGTGGCCCATTGGTAACGGCCGCAACTTACGAGTTGTAAATCGTAGGTTCGAACCCAGACAAACGCATTACTTTGTGTCAATTATTCAGCACCACTGATCTCAAAACGGTAAAGGATCGTGAGGAAACCGGCATGTCCTGGAACTAAAAATTCAAAGACATATGCGACATCCACCAACTCGCACTGGGCTGCGTACGGGTATATCGGCCCAATCCCTCTCACCGAGAGGAGGCCTATGTCCCAGCAGTGGGAAAATGACTGATTTAGCATAATCAGCCTATAAATTTCCCACTGCTGCTTCTTACATGGGAATTAAACATAACTGGCGATATGTTGTTTATATAGGTTTAACATAAACGAAAATGTCTTGAATACATTCTGAAAATAACCTGAAAACATTATTTGGTGACTTCAAAAGCACGTACAATCCACCTTTGATCTTTGACCTTGAGCTTGCCTAGCTTAGTACGGAGATTCATGAAAACACGACGCCAGAAGGCCAATTCTCGTAATTTAAAACGTTCAAAATCTAGTCGCAGTCTCATCTCGGCGACAAACAAATGTCAAAAACTTGTCCAAATGTAGGGAAATTAGAGATATTTTTGACAGATTGAGACTGAGATCAGACTGTGAACTTTCTTAAAATTACGACAATTGCCCCGCTGATTATTACTGGTTTGGTTACCACTAACTTGCGGCCTGCTGAGCATTCTGTAAGTAACCAAAATATTATTTAGTGAATTTGAAAGCACGTATGTTTTACGAATGTTAATTCGTATTCATAGTCCAATGCGGTATTTCTTTAACGTTTTCGTTATTTTTTCTTTAACGTTTCGTTTTCTTTATCGTGTCCTGTCAGCTGCACGTTACAGGAACTGATGGACGCTGGTATTGGCGCCAAACAAACAAGTACCTGAATTCTGGGCCCAGTCCATTTAGTTTGGTATCGACACGCTACGAAGAAGAAGAACGTTTTGAAGCAGTGACCATTAAAATCCTGCTGCCAACTTTCAGACTGGCTAAAATACAGTCTCGGAGACTCAGACAAAACACTGTAATTACATCCCTAATATATTCTAAGAGATTGTTGCTTGAATAGTCTATAAACATACTGTCTTTTGCGTTGACCTTGAGGTCATCGATGCGTTACCGACCTTGTGGGTCGTATGTAAAATACTGTGTCTTACATAATATCATTGTTATATACGATGATTATCAAGGTTGACAGAATTGTCTCATCTCAGACTGTTATTACGTCGTAACTTCCTAATATGCTGTAATTTGAAAGCTCGCTCGGCTGGGTTCATTTTCTGGCTTTCACAGTATTACAAAAGTATCAAAATATTTCGATTTTATTCGACTTCTATTCATTCACTATCTTAACAAACATTTGCAAAAATAAAACTCAAGAAGTCAGAATGTTAATCGAAATAGATAAAGTCATCAAGACACTTCACTTCAGATTAGTTAAGAATAATATTAATCCTTAACTTTAAATAAGATTAACAACAGTGCTTGTGTAAATAAATTAAAGACGCAGATAGCTTTAATTGGTGTCCATTCTGTGTCCTCAAGCAAGATATAACTGCCAAGGTGGCATCGGAAACGGATATGTTGACCCAGTATTCTCTTGAGATCAGACTATGAAGCCATAGAGGCATTGGAAGTGCCATAAAAGCTGATGCCTGCAGGAAATATAAAATAAGTTGGGATATAAGTTAAGTAGCGAAGAATGAATGTATGTAAGGCTCTACAGGTATTACTTCAGTACTTCTTTGTTTATAAATGCTGTTTGAAGTTAAGTAACGTTTAGCGGCTGTTTAACCACACATTTTTGACGTTTATAATGTCTCTTAACTTTAATCAACGTTTATAAATAAACCCTCAAATCTTTATCAAGTTGACAATTTGCTTCTATCACATAGTTCTGGGAATATGTTTTTTGAATGACATCTTTTCGCATTTTTACGTGCATAATGTAGGACACATGTATTATTAAGAAGATAAGAACATTGTTATACACGCCATCCTGGTAGATTCAGTTACGAGATCGATGTCGGTCATGTGCGTTTGCACATGACAGATATATGACACTGATGTCCTCGACTGTAGGTACCGACGTGTAATAAGATGTTCCAGAAGTTTCACTCTTGTTTCATAAAGTATAGAAAACAAAACACAAACGTAGATACTTTTTTCGTCTTGCGTTCGAAACTGTGCAACTAGTCTTACTAAGGGGTATCGTGTTAACTAGTTACTGGGTTGTGGAGGTCAGAAAGGCAGTCGCTCCATGTAAAATACTGTTAGTCAGCTGCATCCGGTTAGACTGGGAGCCGACCCCAACATAGTTGGGAAAATGCTAGGCCGATTTATTGTTCGAAACTGCGCTGTATTCTTTTGTTTCTTAACAAGTTTGTTTCAAGTGACCCTTTTGCATGCCCTGCTTCATTGATTGATCAATCAAAATATAAGTACTTCTACCCGCTGATGTGTAAATGATTGCGTGAGAAATGTCGCTCGCAAACAATTGAATAATCAATTACTTACCCAAAATCGATTTAAATACAAAATGAATAGAGATGAATATAAGTTTGTGATCAGCTAGCAATTAGTGAGGTATGAATGCGTGCGATATTGAAGCCGATTATCGATTTGGGTCCAAGGAAAATCGATTTCTCGCAGATTTTCTTGTTACATGGTGATCGTTCAGATGTTTGACGCAGGATGGTCGGTGATTAACGTACAGAATTTACACATATACTTAACTAAGGAAGCTGAATTACAAAAACCTACTCATGTTTTAGATGAAATAATAACAGAGTTAATATGAAAAATCCTCTCTAAAACTGACCAAAATCTTGATCGAAATCTTGAAAAACCTTATGAATTCGATACAATTTTTTCCAAACTGAAGAAGTTTTGATGAAAATTTACCTAAAAGCACGAAGCTATCTAGATGTCAGCAACGACCCACCACAAAGAGGAGGCGTGAAGTAAAAAAAAGTATCTACTTGGAACTGAAATAAAACGTCTGCCTACCTTCCGTACGCACTATATGCCACAAGTGACAGTAACACTTAAAAGCCTGACAAAAGCCTTTTAAAAAGTGTCTGGCGAACGTGTGAATCACAACAAAGAGCGGTTTCCTGATGCACACACTCCCCTTCACCCCCGAGGAGAGGCAGCGGGGTATTTTAGGGGAGACGTCTCCGTACAAGAGATAATTTACCATGAAATGCTTTTGAAAGGATTCTGCCGTGAAATACCGTAAATCCGTGAATATTCAGTTTAGAAAGGTGGAGCTAAGTCTTACTTAAGTTGAGTATAGGAATATTTTGTACCGCGAAATTGGGATTAAAAGAAGGCTCAATAAAGGCCCTTAAAGCCTGAAGCCTCAATCGATAAGCCGTTTGTTTGTTTTTTTTTTTGGGATTCTGTTCGAGAACGAATTGACTGATTTTCAGAATAAAATCTGGTATCTTAATAATATAAATAGGGAATCTGTGAGGTGCGGACGCGGCAGACCACGTAGAAGATGGGGGAACGAGCTCGATAGGTTCCGTAACAACTGGAAGGAGGACGCGTGGGCTCGCGAAAGAAGGAAGAAGTGGAGTGAGGGAGGCCTTTACTCAGGAGTGGGACAGAGTAGAGTTAGACTAGTAGAAAATATAAAATATCATTGTGTTGACAACAACGTTAATAAACCTAAAGAAAAACTTCAATAGAACCCACGCTTTAAACTTTTAATTAAAATAATTACACATCAAAATGACTGCATAATTTTCGCCTCACTCTTGTCATCTTTGATGTATTCCGAGTTGAGTTGGAACCAATCGTATCTCGATTCTCGACTCAATAAGAACTTGGGGCTATTTTCGTCGATGACACGTGATGACTGCTCAAGATTTCTTGTACGAATTCTTTGAACGACGTGCCTATTGTTAAGTAGAGACCTATATCTCTGCAGATAAAAAATCCAGTATGTTTCTAAGGTTGTATTGCAGGGCCAAAATACAGAAAATGTATCATAATAATACCAGCCTATTAGAGCAGGCAGTAGGGTATGCTCTGCTGTGGGACACTAATAGCCTGCCTTTTCTGTACAAGAAGTGGCCTATGGGTATCTTCTCATACCGAAAAGGCACGAGCAGTCGAGCATAGATCACCTTGCTGGCTCAAGATGAGTTGGCGATTTCAGATTCAGACTTATATTACCAGAACTATAATTTCACGTTTCACAAAAAAAAAAAAACTAGTTAATCGTGACTACAAGCTTTCTCCGAGTTCTAATATCGTACTATATTGCATAAGTGATAATTTTGTAATGTCATTGATACCAAAGATAGTTCAAAGAAACAAATGACAGTGCATTTACTTCTTGTCACAACGCCATAAAACAAAAGAGGTCCTTCAGAACAGACCGAGGTAGATAGATAGTAGAATTATAACTAGATGTCACGTAAGCTAGGTCTAATTTGCGACCGGTTCTAACTTCCCTGTTGTGTTCAAACTTTGCCGCAGTATTGGGTTAAGTTTCGACTGCATGTAAATGATGCTTATTGGGGTAGCACTCGATATTACTAGCAGTAAGTTCAGCAAGCTACGAGTACCTAAATGCACTATTATCCTGAACAATCATGAATGATTCACGTGTTAGTCATCAGAATGTAGGTACTTTATTGTGTATGAAAGTATAGACCGGACGATATTCGAGGATTACATTCTAAGGTTTTTTTTTTGTAAACTGACCACCGCTTCTTCACGACAACGCCCCGGCCCAAACGGCGCGTGTTTCCAAGGCTGCTGTGCGAGATTGTGGTTTAGAAGAAATTAACCACCCACCGTATAGCATGGACTTAGCCCCGAGTGATTATTATTTGTTCCCTAATTTGAAAAAAGTCCTTCGTGGGAAACGATTTTCCAACGGTGAAGAGGTCAGGGTAGCAATAAATGCGCTTTTTTCAGAGAAAGAAAAGTTTTTTTTTTACAGTGTATTGAAAAGTTAATTTCGAGATGTAATAAATGCATTGGGGTAATGGATTACATTGAAAAATAAAAATGATTTGAATTGAATTTACGTCTTTTTTCATCCCAGACACCTCTCTCACCTCCCTCGTATATGCAGACACTACTATACTAATACTATTCTGTGTATACGCAGACACGACATTTTATCGAAGACTTCAACAATAAGACCCAGCCACGAAAGTTTACTGAAACAATACCAGGCAAGTCAATAAGCTATACCCTATGCTGTTTACCTGGCGAAACTTTGTGAGGTCGGAAACTAGATTAAAGTGCGATATCAGGTGTTTGTGTTTGAGTATCATGACAATGTTGTCATGATACTCAAACACAAACACCTGATATCGCACTATATTTATATATACAAGGAAATCTGAAGATGATAATAGGCACTTAATTTCAAGTGCATTATTGGGGTTTTAAAATGTTTCAGATCTTTTCTCCTAGCACAGGTATATCTTTTACTTAAAAGGAAGTCCCTATGTAAGATTTACTGTAAAAATTGTACAAGTCTCTGCAATAAACCTTTATTTTTATTTTTTTTAAGGAAGTGTGGTGTGAAAACACGAACGTGTAAGGTTAATCATATGACAACAGCGCACTATACAACTATTTTAACACACAAATATTTTAACTATTCCTAAAATACCATACATTGATAAAAACAAAGTATTTTCTGATATAAAAGCATAAATAAAGCTTTGTTGTATTCATAATTTTACAAATTCTTATATCTCAGAATGCATAAAGAGGCACCGGGCGAAATACAGCTAAAACCGTATCCCACCTAGAGTCAGTTTAATCCGGAAGTGTGAAAACCGTAAGTAGCAAACAAACGAGTTCAACAAAGAGGGCTTTGAGCAAAATGTACATACGAAATACGGTTTTACGGGGGCACACATTTACCCCTTTGATCCTAAAAGCAACCATGGCCCCGTAACCGAGTTACCTACATTGTCCCACGTTCATGAGACCAAACATATGCTAAAATTCTCGTTTCAGACTTTCGGACGGTCGAGAATTTTCCGAAAGCCTAATCCGTAACCTTGTTAGAATTTTTTTTTAATGAAAAACCCGTTTGTTTTTATAAATGATGCCATAACAGGGAAATATACGTTATTATACATATGGCAACAAACAAACGTGTTGGTATAAAATAAATTAATATATTCAATTATTAATATTTTCCCGTATGGGTTAAATGGTTTGGGGCAAAACCCTAGAGCGATTGCTAGAGAACCTAATGTGATCTGAGGGGTAATTCTCGTAATTTTAAGAACGTTCACAATCTGATCTCAGTCTCAATCTGTCAAAAATACGTCTAATTTCTCTACATTTTGACATTTTTTTGTCGCTGAGATGAGACTGCGAGTAGATTTTGAACGTTTTAAATTACGGGAATACGGGCCCTGAAATTGTATAAAACAAACCAAATGAAGCTCCTACATATTTTGACTTTAAAGCTGAAAGAGACAAGGACACAATAACATAACGTCACTCACACCTTGTTTCCCCTCAGGATTAGACAGATGTCGAAGGTGATTACTACCGGTATAGTAGGATCACCCACATTTCGCCAGTAATGATAAGTCCCATGTCATAGAGGCGAGCCTGTTGCCAACACCGGGCACAAATTAAGACTAGTATGTACTCATTAAAATACCTATGCAAGCAACGTATCACTCATTTCGCACGTAAGTCGTACAAGTGTGAATACTTAGCAATTCTAAACATAAGTAGATACTCCATTTGTAAAGCGTTGAAAGCAATATTAAAACATCTTAACACTTTTATATATTCGACGAGTCTTTTAGTAGAGAATGTTTGAAAAATTGCCACGACTTGATCCCTTGGCCTTAGAGATGTTTTTAAAGGATAATACTGAACTCGCAATATCGTTTTATTTTCACACTTTATTTCTGTTTGAATTCCATCTCCGATAAGTTCTTTGAACAATATTATTATCAAAACGTGTTGGAAAAAGATTTTTTTTTTCGTGGAGATAGAAATTATTTTTATTGAACATTTTAACACAAACGACGACACGGTTGGCGCAGTGGCTGAGTGACTGCTGCGCTGCGTGTCGCGGGTTCGATTCCCGCACGGAACAAATATTTGTATTGCCTACAGGTAGTCGTTCCGGGTCTGGCTGTTTGTGTATGTGATTTTAAATGTTTATAAACGCACCCGCAATACAGGAGTAATTCCAAGTGTGGGGCAACGTTTTGTTTAAAAAAAAAAAGAAAACGAAGGGATGATCAATTCAAGTTTAAAGTGCGGCAACCTCGATGGAACAGCAATAGAGTGTGGATGTGGAGTTATGTCGAAAACTATGCTCCACCTCATATCCTGCCCTCTGTGTCCCAAAACATGCAGTGACCCGAAGTCGTCGAAGTGGTGAAGTTTTGGGTCAACAAGACCTGCAGTCGTGCCTACGACACAAAGATTAAGAAGACGGGTGTAGGATGGAAGAAAATCATGCTGCGTCGACCCCGATTAAATTGATATTTAAGTAGGAGGAAGATAAATTATCAAGTAGGGCATACATATGCATGTATGTATATACATATAGGTTAAATACTTTCATGGTGTTTATAGCTCGTTTCAGTTTGTAGTTTTCTTCATTCTTTAGAGATCGCAAAACAAAACAGACTAACAAACAAAATGTCTGCCAAATCCTAGAAACTAAAATCCTCTGGTATCAGGATATTAACCCGTACATTTCAAAGTTCACTAACAAGAGAGAAACGTTTCGTGACCGGATCATAACATAAGTCACCCAGGAGTTGTCATGGTGAAATTTAGTGTAATAGCCCCTAGATTCCGTACACAGTTCGACAACGGGGTAATGGAAATGGAGGACGAATTGAGAATTAACCCTATATTTGTTGCTATTTATTTGTTTGCAAAGGAACAAGTTCACTATTCAAGGGAGTGATCAAGAGAGCCATTGTTTCCTACAGATTAGAAATCGTACAGACTTTATCCAAATTGTCGCTTAGGGACATACAAATTATATTAAGTTACCGTAAGATTTTATTGATCATCAACATAAGGAATTGGCTTCAAAATCTTCAGACACAGATACGACAAATACATAAAATATGACTAAGATTATAGGTAATATATTTCAATTTCATTTCATTCATTTTCATTGTGGTAGGGACAGTAAAATAAATGTAAGAGCTCTTACACACGAGCGGCATGTTCCCAACGGCAGAGGTAACTGCAGCCGTCGACGCGCGTCGGCGGCAACCGTCGACGCGTTGACGATGGTACGGCTTCACGCCAAAACTACTGGATAGATTGAATTGAAATTCAGCAAAAATGTTCTTTGTAAACCAAGGAAGGCTTGAGGCTACATATTATCACGCCGTATGTTACAGGAGGTAAGCAATATTGATTTTAAAAAGTTTTTGTTCGTAATTGAATGCATAAAATAATTAAATGCACAAATTGACATGTTATTTATTTAGTTAATAATAATTTAACACTGGGAACATAATAATCACGCTATTTTTATAAAAGAGCGGGGCAGTAATATTATAAATTGCAAGGGAATAGCTATTTCAACAATATGTCAACTGGGAATTTAGCGGTAAGGTCAGGCGACCGTATACCGCACTAAATGGTGCGAGTTCAAATCCCATACTAATTTTTTATTTTATTTTGTTTTTGCATTTTTTATGTGCATTGGGAACGATACTGATATGAAATCTGAGAACTTTCATGTCCTATCTAATTGTATGGAGAGTTTCACACCAATAATACTAAACAGATTGATTGGTGGTACAACAAGCTACACTATCATGAATTCAAGTCAAACTTTTGGTTCTAAGTTATATCTTACCAAGCACATTTGTTGTAGGTAATTGATTTAAGTATGTAATTCTTAGTTTTGTTCCTTGCTGCTGATACCATATTTTTTTTTAATGCAAAAATAATGTAGTTGTCTGTTAAATTAACCACAATTTAGTTTTATTCATAATTTAATTAATTTGGGTAAATGATATTATGGTAGTTTCCGTTTTCTAACTGTATTGCGTTGGCGTCGAGTTAGATCACGCTATGGTTTCGTTCCCAAAAAGTGATGTTATAGGTGCCAATGTGCCGCTCTCATCCTATAGAAACGGGGGTTACCTTTGTTGCCTGTATTGGTTGATGTGTTTAATTTTCCTGCGAATAATTATAATTTTTCTACTAACTAACAATTCTTACGTACTTATTCGATTATTTTTCATTGATTTGAATATCGTTAGTATCGGATTAAGAAGGAATTTTAGCTATGCCTTTTAGAAAAATATCAAATCTGTCTCTAAACTCAAGGGTTTCTAAGATACGCAGGTTAGTTCGATCTCTCGAAACCGACGCAGAGCGTGAACAACGGCTAGATTCTAACCGTGAGCGTAATGCACTAAGTTTGTCCACAGAAACTAGCACGCAGCGCCAATTATGACTAGAATTTTAACGAGTCCGCACTACTGCTTCTCGATCTCAGGAAAGTGTGGAACAACGAGAAATGCGTTTAGCTATCGACCGGGATCGTCATTCTTTGTCTCACGCATCCGAAACGGTTACACAGAGGGAACAGAGGTTGAGTCTTCAGAATATCCGCTTTGAGACTGCTCGATCACTTGAGAGCAGTCAGGAGCATGAGATACGACTTGCGCGTGACCGAGAGCGTCATTCTTTATCTCGCGCTTCCGAAACGGATACAGAGAGAGAGAGAGCAGAGATTAAGTCTTCAGCTTTTCCGCACTGAGCGGTCGCTCGAGAACAGTCAGGAGCGCGATACACGCCAAGCAAGCGATCGCGAGCGCCACGCAGTATCTCGCGCTTCGGAGACTTACACGCACAATGACTCGCGTTTAAGCTCCCAGCGTATTCGCACTGCCACATCTCGAACACTTGAGAATCCTGAAGAGCATGAGACGCGCCTTAGTGCAGACCGCTCACAGCATGCTCTAGCTCGGTCTTTGGAGACAGACGAGCAGCGCGAGCAACGCAACGCACTTGCTCGGCAAAGAAATCACGACATGCGTGTTGAGGTGTCTGTTCATTCCACGCAAGAACGTGAGCGAATTCGGGCAAGTCAGTCGAACAGCGTGTGGCCCAAATTGATCTAGACCGTATACTTCGCAATCTTCGCAATTCATCCTTATCTGATACTGAGTCTATGGTTTATGATCCTAAAGAGCAACCGTGGAACAATAAAGAAAGGAGCGCGTTTTCCTATAACCCATTTATTAATTACATCGAACACGGAGACATTGGCACCATGTCTGAGGTGTGTGCACACTGTTACGCGTGTAAGTGGAAGGGAGACACCAAGGGAATGTGTTGTGCGTCTGGAAAGTTACGACTAAACTCTATGCAAGAGCTACCGGAGGTCTTACGAGTTCTTTTGAATGGCGAGCATCCCAAGTCCAACCATTTCTTAAGCAATATTCGAGCTTACAACAGTGCTTTTCAGATGACTTCATTTGGAGCTTATCAAGTCACTAAATCTGGATTCATGCCGACTCTTTACAAAAATGAAAGATCTGGAACGTCTCGAATCGTCTCGCGCATCACGCTGTTTTCCCGTCCCTGGGCTCTTAGAATTCGACATTAGATGTTTCAGATCTTTGATTTTGACGACCTCGTTGTCGCTGGCATAAGCAACAGGATCCGCGTACGAAGTGGCGGGCAGAAGCTAGTATATAAATAAATAAATTTGTAGCTCTTACGTGTTATAAAATATTGTATGTGAGTGTTTAAAATGATTGGGTTCATAACGCCAATTTAGCAGTAAAATCTAATAATGTATTAAAATTACAGCAGATAAAATTATGCATCTGAATAAAATTTCGATTTAAATCGGAATAAGACTGCATTTAAGTTTACATTTACCAGTACATTCGGAATGCAATTATGGAAAATGTGTATTGCACAATAGAAATAACTTACAATAGAGATGTTATTGGCCTACAGATTTCAAATTCCTATGAAATATGAATACCTGCTTATATTAATATTTCAAACTATCATTGTTCAACGCAACCACTAAATCATACTCTATAATAGCTATTATTAAGCCCCCTATCTTCATTATTCGCTCTAAATACCTCGGCTTATATTAAAGACTAATTACGCATGCGTTATAAAAAGCATAATAAAAATTGATCTTAATAACAGGCACGAGAGCATACAAAACATTCTATACTGTGAGAGCTATAATCATAACATTTCTAACACCATGTATTATGTGCTTAATCGGCTATTATCGGGTATTATCGGTTATAATCGGCTGTACGTAATCGCAGGTGCGCCGACGCCGTTACTCGATGGCATTTTGATGTGCGCATGCGCCAGCAACACATTGCAAATTGACGGTTTAAGTCTATCTACACAGAAATGGGGATCACGTTTGTTTGTTTGTTTGGGATAACCTATGAAATCGCTAGTTTGATTGCTATGCGGTTTTCGGTAGGATCCCGTTGATTAAAACATAGATTTATAATACATATTACTGAAGTGTCGAACTGGAATGGAAATTGCAGTCTGACATCCGAGTGAGGGTGCTGATCAATCATATTATATTATCTTAAATAGTGGGTGTAGACGGTTAAATAACCTAAGAATGCAATTAAAACTTTTTGATAATATAAAATTATTTTTACAATGATAGACAGCTGTTTCTAAGTTCTAGTAAGGTCAGGAATAATGGCATATTTAATAACATAGTGCAAAACAAAGGACGCAATAATTATAAAGTCTTTCAAGACCACAAGACTACAACATCATGACACCGAATACCAAATAAAAAAGATCTTTGTTGAAATTGATTGATTTATTATTCATAAATTGAGTTTGGATGCTGCAATAATAGTTTTGCTAACAAGGTCATTATTAGCAGAATTGATGAAATTAATCATGTTTGTCACACCAACGATACCTATATAAAAAAAGTTGTTAAAACCTTGATAAAATATTTATATACAATTTTTTATATTGGGATTGGTCACGTAGTGGACTCAAATGTTAACTACTTTGTCCCCCTTACCATAGTACTATTAGTTATTCTGTGCCCTTACTCAGGCCTTATAATGTGTTAGACCTTGGGAATGTGTGCAGTCTTAACTATTTACTGTGTTTACCAACAAAGCTATTTCTCCACCATTATTAACCACACCTGAATGCTTTACGCCTTTGACAGTAGCACGCAATTCATTATTTTAATTAGGCTATCCAATGTCTACACGTTTACTTCATTAGTAATAAATAATAATATTATTTAGAACAATAACATTATGGCACTTAATTTTCCTGGTTGCGCCGCTATTGTACGCATATAACGTGATTTTAAGTGCAACGTGCGTCATCGTTAACAAGTTAATTTTGAAGATGATGAGGGCATAAAAGCCACTGACTGATACACTGCCTGTAACTTGCACATAATATGCAAGTAACCTGCATGTTGACTACCTCGCAGGTCTAGTGGTCGCAAACGCTACCGTTGAGCATGAGGTACTGGGTCCGGTTACCAGGTCGAGTAAAGTGTTATTGGGTTTTTCTACCAAGAATTTCTCAGAAGCAGCCTGGAGTCTTCATGTGTGCGTGGTTGCGCCTTTTATTACATGGGAATTAAACATAACTGACGAAATATGGGTGGACTATAGGTAAACCTCTGCCTAACCCTTCGGGGATTACAGGCGGACAGACAGGATTAACTCTCATGTCAGGTGCCGTAACAAGGGAGTCACCAGCCGACTCCCGCGGCCACCGTAGGCGCGGGCTTGCGGGCGGTAAGGACCAGCGGGCCTACTCCTAAGTGCAAAGTGCGAATGTTCGGATCGGACCGACACATGGCCGAACCGAATATTATTGAAAAATGCGAAAAAAGTTCGGATCGGCTCAGTTGGGTCGGGACCATAGTCAATATTCGAAATAGTATAGGATCGGAACCGACCGAACCAAATAGTAACTTCGTAGCAGGAAACGGCCGAAGATTCGGCCGATACTACTTCGGAGTAGACCCCAGGCCCGAGTCGACGGCGCCTTTTCTTCCATGCGCGCCTCAAAGAGATATCAGCACGACCTGACGGGGTCCGCTAGGGCCGATGCCTGCCAGGGCCGCGGGTTGTTCGAAAGAGATACCGTGGCCCCTGGCACAGGCAACTGAAGGAACACGGGTAGGTTTTAGTCAGTAAAAGTCTGACACGCCCTCCCGCTCCACCCAGAGTGGGAGAAGTCATAAGATGATTTCCAACCCAAAAAAAAGGCGTACAACGTAATGATTAGTATATGTCACAAATTCACAATACCATGCCAACTACTTGCAAGCTACAGGCAAATGTAATACGTGCTTATGGTACGGTGATATACCACGGATATGAAGGCTTCATCCATCATGTTGGAGTATCGGAACATAACGGGAGCTTAGCAGTACTTGTTGAACCACATACTGTCATTGTGAAAGCGTGCCTCATAATTCTCGGGAATTTATTGAACAAGATATCTCATAGACGGGTAAAATGTATGTTCCGTTTGATGAGGATGTCCAATTTGACGAGGAAATTGGTAAAATTGTAACAGGAAAATAGGTGTAAAATAATAAACGGCTTGTACCTACAAACCGTTAGGCGTTTACCAGAAAGTTTTAAAAACCGAATTATAAAAGGAGGTGAGACGGAACGCAAATAGTTGGTTGATATGCACTTCAAACAATATTGTTTAAGAGACAGATAAATATATTTACAACCATATTATTTTTATCAGAAAATTATACTACCGAAGTTTACATATGAATATGTATGCTTTAAACTATGTTATTAAATTCCACCACCGAAAATTATTTTGTAAAATGAAATGATTTGCGTGCTCGAAGTACACACACAGTGTTATTGGCTATTGTTATAATAATTAAAACTTATCCCAGTACACTTTTGCTCAAAACTATTACGTCTTTTAATTAAAATGAAAACATAAAGGCAGTCGTCATACGTACATTAGCTTCTTCATGTATCTTCTTCTCGCTGAGAGCAACGTGTAAGTTTCTTTCTGCCCGCCCGTGGGCACCTTCCACTTTCCAACCTTCGACTTCATTCGACAAATTCCCACTCACAGTTCTAAACTATCGTAAAAATCTAATCGTCGATATGTTCACAATTTTCTTTTCACGTGTTTTTCTCGTCTTCGCCAAACCAAACTGCTCCTAAAATAGAGAAAGATGTTTGAAGGAATATTATGTACAGTACAGGGAAGCGACTACTTCGAACTACAGCAAGCAACTAACAGGGAAGCGAACCAACAAAACACAGTCCAACTGGTTAACTAATGAATCATGCAATTAATAATTTACGTGCTAAAATAAGGAAAAATAAGCTTGTCGATAGACCCAAATAAGCATTATGAAACCACAGAACAACAACATTGTTATGATAATATTATAATATAATTCAAAAGAAATAGTAACGAGTGTTGATAAACTAGAATTATAACTAAGCATGATAATATTACAATAGAATATTTTTCCTAGTTTAATGTCATACATGCTTCCTTCCCACTTCCTTTACTACGAACAGTTTATTGCATTTATCGTCATTCACGATACCGATTCAAAACTACAGCGAATTTGATCCAATCCTGAACATAATGTATAGAATCTAATGGCCAAGCAAGGAATAAGGAGAAATTGCAAATCAAATGTGCAGATAACACATTTCGCTTTCCTTCATCGTAGCAAACCGTGCTTGTAGCGGATATAATACAGACGGTAACTTCCTTCACAAGAAGTATTGGTGCTTATGAAGTATTAATGAACGGTAAACCGATGCTATAATTAACTATCGTTACAAAGCACAATTCTCCTACTCGTAACGGTATGACTTTGATAATCTCAATCTAATCTAATTTTGGTTTCATACAAAGATTTTTATTTGATCTCTCTTGCGAAATGATTTTTTTTTTGTAGCTTTAGTTACTTCGTGTTAATCAAGATTATATTACTGGTTATTCTTTACAATGGTTTAAATATGTAATTTCTACCAACCAACCGTTGAGCCTTATCAGACATTTGGATAGACCCTCACTTCGAACAAATGAATAATTATGAAAGTTTTTGTCGGAAGCTTAAATCATGGAGCTAACATAATAAAGTTCAGATTTATTATCTACTGTTATAAAACATGATATGAAAAGATAATCTCGTTCAAACAACGGAAGCGTAGTGGCGTTCATTATCCATAGATACTTATTTAAATGTCCGTGAAAGATAACAATTAGAGCTAAATCATAAAGTTTAACTTGACCGCATCAAAACTTAAAACTGTTACACATATACATTACATTTAATTCAATGTCCAAGTAAAATCTAATGAAACGTGTTCCCAAAATGACAATAAACTCATTGTTTTAAATTTAACGGTCGTAAAAAATCGAGTTGATATAGTTAGAAAGAAAACGAGTGCAGAACTGTAACATGAAGAGAAAATATGAATAATGTTACCATAGATTTGAATGAATGGGATCAAACAAAGACGTAGAGTTCATTTGTATGAGAATAAGGCGTGGTCGTAAAACATAACCGTTGTTAGCACATACACAAAAAGAAAACAATATAAAAGTATATTAAAGCCGTGAGAGGGGAAGCAAGTTGATGTACTTGTTAACTAGATTGATAAAGATTTTGATGAGGCAGGTATTTAGAATAATTTCATATTTCAATGAAAATCATAGTCATCAGATGAATGAAACCTATGTCACAATAGTAACACTTCTACCAATCTGTACAGGGTAATGCTAGTAATCAATGCCAGGCAGAGTTAACAATAGCAACAGTAATATTATGAAGTATATTAGTTACTAAAATATCATAATTATGAATGCACAAACTTAACAACATTACAAGGATATAAAGAATGTGACTATAATTAAGCAAACAGTGATTGACAGGGGATGTAATTATACATTTTAATGATAAAGCAGTCCTCTATAGAGATAATGCAACAGTCCAAGCGGTATTTCTAATCACATTATGAATAGATAGCAAAAATGTTGCAACTGCTAATGCCATTTTGCTTTAGGCTACCGATGCAATGTGTTGTCCTAACGACTTTATCAAAAATGGTAGCTATTGTTAAGCTTTCGTTAACACCTACACACAACTAAATACGAAACATAAAAAAGCTAAGTGATTAATGGCAGATCAAATGTTGACTATTTGATAGACGTTTTGAATTGAGATGTGGGTTATACAATTTAATATGAGGTCATCGACTACACTGTTGTTAATAATGGAGCTAAAACAGAGATTAACATCAATTGCAACGTTTGATTCGATAACATTACCAATGATGAAATTGACCAACAAAAACCGAATAAGATAACGATGTTTATTCGAAGTCTTCCTATTTGTGATTACAGTAAACTAAGCAACGTTTGAATCTAGTCATATTTTGAAAGAATACGTTGATGCTAACAACATCAATAAGGAAGTCATTGTCTTTAATATGGCATTATAAAATCATTAGACTACCGACGATGAGACTTCAAGTTCAGTGTAATAATAAAACGTGGGTAGACCATTCGTAAAGGCAAGATTAATTTGACTTTACAACAAAACTATAAAAGGACATGCTTGTTGGTCTGTTACGAAACTCTCTTGTTAGCCTTTTGTAACGATAAAATCTAGCAGATTGAGTCATCGAATGTGGTCATAGGCACAATAGCTTTACATACTTGTGCAGATTTCTGTGTAGACATCTACACTTGTTGTTTAAACACACATACTCCACGATCTTAGGGTGATAAAATTGTGGCGTACATTTTGTCACTAAGGTCACTGGGCCGCAATTGGTTCGGTAGACATTGGTCTGGTTCTTTATATGTATTTCCTTTAAGTGGTCTTATTTCTATGCAGAATTTAATACGATAAAAAGTAAAGGTGTAACCAAATTAAAAATAACTAAATCTGGGAACCTTTTCAGTACACAAATTGTATTCCTAAAATTAATTTATAATTTTTTTTTATTAAAACGGTGATAACGGTGATGATATGGACACAAAGTTGATTTTTTTAATTTTAAGACATTAGATGTCGATATACTCGTAAATCTACAAACTGAAATGTAAAACATGACATGAAAGAGTCCTTGTACGGTTTAAAGGTTAAAGTTAAGTATTTTTTTTACTTTCCAGTAATTAAAAGCTGCCAGTCTCATCGGAATACGTTGCATATTTCATAAGCACATTTCGTGCAGGCGTTCAGTGCTCACAGAAACTTTAAACACAACAAACACCGCTGATGCAAATTCTGCTCAAACGTTAGCTAAGTGCAACGACTAGGGACTACTTTTAGGTACCGTTTACTTTTATCTCTTAAGTATTTTCTCCTACTTTAGTCTGAAATATGTTACGTGTCGGATTACACGCTCTTATTGTTTTAAAAAGCTTTGAAATAGTTTCAGTATCTGCTTTGACTTTGAAAAATCCAGTCAGAAAACCAAGCACTGATTTTCTAATAGAATAATTACGGAAATTGAAGTTGTTAAATGACCACCATAGGCCACTAACTACCGGCTGCAAATTAACAATATGGATAGGTGCATTATATTTATTTATTACGTTTCCCTACGTCAATTATTCAACAAATGACGCCTGCACAGCTCTCCGTGGTAATCGGCCCTGTAACCATAACTTAGCTAGTTGTTCTAGTCTGACACACTTCTTGACGCCCCCAGGATTAGGTCATTAGAAAGCCCACGCCAAGGGTAGCGTAAAGTGGAAATGCTGTTTATGAGTTTTATAACGTAATCAGCAATAATTGGCCAAGCACAATCTACGGCATCTCGCAAACATAAATATTTCTGAACAATATTCGCAATGCGAAATAATTCTCGTAAATCCGTGGATTCGCATTTCTGAAATATATTGTTCCATTCGGTGGAGTAAATAGATTATATTTTCTGAAATAAAACATTCCCTACTTCTAACTACCATTTTGTCGGAAATAAAACTTGTTCGATAATAAAGATTTGTCTTCTAGAGAATAGTTTCATGAAAAAAAAACTATTATGGTAATCGACATGAAGAATTACGTCGTACAACACAGCGGATTGCAAATAGTGCTGTTAAGTGCATCATAATTCACACAAAGTCATCGCTTCGGCGAAAGTAACGATTTAGAGCCAAGAACGTCTACTTTGCATTTTATTTGTAACTTTCTTTTCATACTTTCTTAATAACTGCTCTACAAAAATTAACTTTATTATAATTGGGGCAATTTTGAAGTAATTAAGCCATCAAAATAATAGAACGTTTATTGCCCAATCCGACATTCATAATGTCATAATCTAACTCGGGCGTATGAAAACACATGTTTCATTATATAAGTACCTGCTCATAGGAATATGCACATAAAATTAGCATGCATAAACCCGAGAAGAGATATCTGCAGAATAATTAAAATATTTAGTAATTATTATAATTTAATGCCTAAGCAGTAATTTTAACTGCGTCGGTTATAAATTGGACAATTTTTTTAAAATGCCTATTTTCACTCTTGCAGTGAATGTGATTAATTTGCATAAAAACCAATAATCTAGAAACACGACATTAAAGTAGCGTCATCACAAAATGATGCTAAATATTTTACGGGATCCATAAACAAACTTAGAACTTCATTACAGTCTACAATATTTAACCGGAGGAATAAATCTATCCCCTTCAAAGAAACGCCCAAGGGTTTGGCCTATTGAAAATTTATATTCAAAATGCTATCCATTATAATTTTCAATATGTCATTCGGTATTGATTACGATAAAAGAGGTAAGCTTACACCTTGTTGAAATTTATTGACAGCATAAATTGAATAACTTAATGCGTTATGAGTTGTTTGACACTTACCTCATAAAATACAATTTGGTATGTATATTGAACAATATAGGTAGGCAGTATACTTAAATATTTATAGATTTGTTAATATGAACACGATTCGACTTGGTATTTGAAGACCGAGAAACATGCATGAAACGGGTATCTTTGAATGGAAAAAAGCGTGTAGAGATTGCGTTGATAATTCAGAAGAACCATTTATAGAGAAAGAAGAATTAAATTAAGTGCAAAAACAAATGTACACAATCGAACAACCAAAGCTACAAGAACAGTCATCCTTTAGACAGCTACAAGGTAATTCTGAATCAACAGATATTTCATAAGGTACATAGGATAACTACAATTGTTATAAATTGTTTGTCAAACGTGTCGGTTCATGGTTTTATTGACTAATTTATTATCCAAGTGGAATATATACAGGCACAAGGCTAACGGCTCCTACGCGAAGCGACCATCGTAAATCTAGGACTTGTCTAGACAGTATTCAACGACCGAACTTAGATAACCGTATTAAGTGCCAAAAACGACCAGTGGGTGCAGCGGCCAAGACACTAATCGAAAATTATGAAACAGTCCAGCTTTAAAAAGGATCATTTGACTTTGACCTAGGACATAAAAAGGTAGACTTGGAACGTTAAACAATCGTGATGTCAACTCTAAAGGAACAATAATTAGTAAATTCGAAAAGCTTGTTGGGCTTACCTACTACAAAACTTTATTATCATAAGATAGCTGACAGCTAAAACATACAATGCAATCCATGCAATCAATGTTGTCAATCTTGTAGGACACAAAAAACACATCAAGAAGATTGGGATTAATGTTTAACGACAGCACTTCTTTTATTTTTTCAAGCGTTTAAGCTATGTGTTTTGCAATAGATCATGTTTTGATAAAACTATAATTACGATCACCGTACCACGAAATCTTATTAGGTTATCTTTGATGTCACGTTTGCTATCATGGTTCTTCGAAACCACCTTAATCGTCCTTGAAATCAACCATCAGACATTGCTCTCATTTCTGGCCATTGCCCAATCTTCCGGGCCGATGCATCTGAAGCAAATGGCGCAAATCAAAATCACACGTAATTGGACAAGACAACGTAACCAAATTAGTGTCACGTTTAGCATCGTTCAGAGCTAGTTTAGTCACAATCACAAACAGGTATTATAGAAGTTCCACTATTAGCGTAGTGAAATTTGCTCCGTTTAGTGCTGTCGCTTCAACGTCGCTCGTGAGTTACAACATAGTCTGAGGAAGGAGAGGTTTGCGCGCTATAATTTTATAATCAGTCATAGCCTTATTTGCAAGAACTTAGAACTATTTGAGGACATTATTTATTTATAGTGATTCCTGGGCAGATTACTGCCTGGAGCCAGCAATCTGATAGCACCGTGATAGGTGTTTCCTTTCCGGCTGTAAAATGTTATTGAAACGCATTTGCTGGTTATACCAGAGTCATTAACGTTTTAATTAAACACAAATGGAAGATATAGTGACGCTTTTATCCGTTTCTTAGGGCAATCAGATCACACGGAAACCTGTTCAACGAAACTAGTTGTTTATGTTACCAATTAGCGTCAATCGCATATAATATATGCTTATCAGGTGCGAATTTAATGTGATTTCTGTGGCACACACGACGCGCTTCTAAATTATTATTCTGCTTCAAACAGATTCCTCGTGAATGTTTAAATTTATAATCAGGACTTAATTAACAACAAAGTAAAAGGTCATATAACCCCTGATGGAAATGCCGTGTATGGCAATGTTAATGTAAGTGAAGACAGACAGAACATGGCAACCGTACAAACTAATTAATGAAACCCACATCAGAAGTTCATACGTGTAGACTTATTAAAGCTCAAAAACAATGAATAACGCTTTACTTTCACAGTAATTAAAACAGAATTGCAATTTAGAGAGCTAACGATTTCTACGGAAATAATATCACGCTAGTAATAAGTAAATTATTCAATTCCAATAAACTTTATCGTTTGTGCACTGAGGTTTATTAAATGAATTGCGTCAATGAAACCACATTTATGACGGGCCATAATAATATAATTAAATAATTAGTGAACTCAGCAATTTTACAGATTGTAGTCGTAAGTAAAATGTGGGTAGTTTTAATAACTACATAACATACATACATAATCAGCCTATAATATTCCCACTGCTGAGACACAGGCCTCCTCTCAGTGAGAGGGATTTAATAACTAAAATTTTTGGAAAAAAGGAACTTATTTCATGGAATTTGTCTGTGCGAAATAAAATCTCCAATAATATATCAATAAATTCAATTGATGTCTTTTATATATTATTAAACGAAGCCTTGGAACTGCTCACCAAATCTACAGACACACCTAAAGTATTTCAGACTCCGTACCCCTAAGAGGCTGCACTTACACTGTTCCCAACTTGTAAGTCCAAGTTCTCAATGGGAGGCGAGTCAAGTGAAGCATTTCTAACTTGAATAGTTTCACTGTAAATAATAACACTTGTAAATAGTTCCGCCGCATACTCGGGCCGACTATTACCTGCCACCATTACGGCTTTTATGTTGGCTATTTAATATTTTCGAAGAACCGCCCAGAACGTGCAACTAAAGAGTGCAAATTTTAAGGCTACAATTTTCTTATTGCGCGGTTAAGAATTCATAGGCAACAACGGAACATTACTTCTAAAAATATTCAACGTAGTAAATTAAAGTAGCCATTAGCAAATTGTGGTATTGAGACATTAAGCTGCGGCGTCCCTCAAGGGCCTGACGTTGTCAACAGAAATCCTTTATTCTTTATATTTTTAAAATTAATACTAGTTTCACGTCTATCTAAAAGAAAATTTCTCTTGAAAACTACTTTCCTTGTCCGTTGCCAACTATTTTCTCCGCCTATAAATCTCACTAAGCACCGACATCTAATCTATAGCCCACCGGTAGAATAAAAGCTATTGCTCGTGTTTATGTAGGACCAGGCAATTACTTCTTGGTTAAGCTACATTTAATTACTATTACACAACTGTTTGTAGTTTTAACGGCAATTAGTTTGAACAGTGTTGCCGGGGACGGTTTTCGAAATTGGATACAAATGACTAAAACATAATCGCGGGCGAAATTTAATCGACTTTGATATTGATATGGGTTTGAAACAACAAGGAAATCTTCAATTAAATTGCATGATTTAATAATGAAATGGGTGCTACCACTTACTTCAAATGCACTTATATCAGTTAATGTAATGTTAGAAGTGAAACTACAATACATATACTCGTAAAATTAGACTTTTCTCATTACTTTCTAATTAAAAGATAGAAGAACTCAATAAAGGAGTGATGATATATTGTAATTTATTTGCATTACACACGGCAATAAAGCAAAACCAATTTGAAACTTAAATGGAATTTATTTCCATTTAAGGTAGGTTTACAACTAATAAACCCCGTTTAAACGCGTAGGACACACATTAATTGTATGACAAACGATTATATGTAAATTTTATTTAGATCATGATGCGGAACTTAGGCGCCTCTGATAAACCGGTCCAGTTCAAATCAGACCATACACATGTCATACATGCACCATACATGGACATCAACCATTAGTAATCACAAGTAATTGTTTTGACTAAAGATGAATGAGCACAATTAACTTGATTGAGACTTCCTGATCTGATTTTATCAACCAATTTGATTGCTTGACGTAACCGATATACTATATGTATTTAATAGATCTTGCAAAAAATACTGATACATTTGCCTACTAACAAGTAGGTAACACATATTAAAATGAATGATAGTGATACTTTTGAGAAACGATTGACACGAATGATTTGTGTTGTAAGTTTATTGATTTGACATTCAAAGATGTTTAATGTATAGTTGATACGGAAGACAATGAATCTGTTGCTATGGTCAAAGATCACGGTGTGGCAAAATTTGAAAGAAAGTAATGTCTAGAATTGAACTACAATTTACTAAGTTGAGTAGATCATAACAACATTACAACCGTGGTCACTTAGGTAATGAATGACGTATAATGTAATGAGGAATAGTTTTTTAGAGAATTGAGAACGAAAGGGGCGAATCGTATGAATATGTATGCGTTCCGCAGTTCGCTTTCGTACAATTGCATGTCTTTGCCTTGCTGGTGCACGCTACAACTACTGTCAATATCTTAGATGAAATTATGAATGCTGTTTTGTTGTTCACGACTTTAACCGATGGTGTAAACACAAAAGTGAGATCTAAAATGAGTAAAGAGAGAGTTGATTAAAAAAGGAGTGCTCAAGGAATTTTTGAAGGTCTCAACAAGCCTTGTTTGTGTTTCAATAAAGCTAAAATATTACTTGTTAACAACCATAACTTGTTGATATTCCCATAACTTTACAAAAATGGCGATACGAATCAGAGACATTCAATATTTACATTTATTATTTAGAATTTATTTGCTTTAAGAACCGCAGACTTCGGTGGTGGTCCGTGAAATCCTATATCCGATTATCCAAATATAAGCGATCCACACTGTAAACAGTGTCTGTAAAGTCATAAATTCAAATCGATGAATCGATTAGAAAACTCATCGATGACTCATAACGAAATATCGATTAATCGCGTGGGCCATGCTGTGAAATTGCAAAACTGCTTTAGTTAAACCCCGGAACTAATCATTTGTTCTGTACCAAAATGACGGATTTGTGGGCTGCGTAATGAACCGTAAAGGTATTTATTTCTATGAAATACAACATGGAAACCGTATAAAAAGCCTGTTACTACATGCTAAATACGAATGTCTCTACACGTAATAACCTCATTAGGAATACAATTAAACGTTCTAATAGGTCTTGTGTCCGAACTTTTTGCGTCAGAAAGTACAGTTGGACAAAGAAAAAGTAACATGGAACACATTTCCTAAGTACATTTCTTATGACCATTCGGGCCTCGTCTATTGCAATATTTATTGCAGACAAATAAGGGAAGAGAAATAGGTGGTCTTAGAGCTCCTGCGACCACTGTGATACAAGGTAGAACCAATGAATATTGAATGAACATATTTGTCTGCGAAGTATGACGGTACTTTAGCAGCATGATATTTAAGGTCCCCATAACAATAAATTACGTAACAGTGTTCTAGGCAAGTTGCTGTCAACGAAGATTTTATCTGAAATCCATTCAAATTCGCGTTTTGAAAACAATGAAACTTCTATTGTGCTCTTTAAGGAAAGGTGGCCACTGGGCAGGAATAGTTGAAGTGCCAACTCCTGGCTTCAGATACAATGGTTGATGCTTCGGTAAAATTCTTTGCGATCGAGGATGGCATTTAGATATTTCATGCTTCTCTCTTACACCTCTAATAGGAATAGCCGAGAACTAAAATGAGGATTTCAAAGAATTCTGCATTGCTTTCATTGTAATGGAATTTTGCTGTTTTTTATGGAACACAATCATTGTCTACCTAGTAAATAGTCTTAGTAGGTATAAGAGAGAGTGCATCAACAGCTATATGACTATTTAAATAATAAAGATACGAGAGCAAATATTCCAATGTCCTTATTTTGATATCAGCTTTTACGCATAAAACAATCTATCGAAATATAAGAAAATGTATGGAAACAAAACAAGCCTGTTAAATTAAAGTTTTATCAACAAATTGTCTATTTCGATATAAACTTAGTAGACAAACAGGGCAAAATGCAACATGCTTTCGTATTAATAACGATAATTTTCTATGAAAATATATGGGCTAACATCGACTATTACTCGCCCACGTATACGTATCTCACTAAAACTAAAGACGCCATATTGTTTCGTTTGTAAACTGAAGGTATGACCAACCGACACAAACATGGTCGGTCATTCATCCAACTAACTTACTGTACCTAAATCCGGCCTTTTTGTCGACATTGAAAAACTTTTCTATTTCAAATCCAATTCCGATGCTGGTTATTTTTTCGACCTGCTGAAGCAAACTTTTTACTGGAAACAACGGTATGAATATGAACGTCGTTTTTATAAACTTTTGCTACTTTCTGAAGTTCGTCTACTGGTCTAGTATTGCGGCTAAAATATAAATCAAAACTTTATCTGACAGCACCGCACCCCTTTTATAAAATGTTTCCTTTTAACCAGATTTCTAAAAAAAAACGAAACAGAAATTCCTGTTTCAAGTTTGTTTTGAAAGGAAGAACATATATCATGGGGTAATAATAGTAGCTGATTAGCGATATAAAACCACGGGAAACGCCGCACACTGATCAATTATTAAAAGTTAGCGTCCCATAATTATTTTTGGTCAGTGTGTCGGTATTTCGAGAAAACATTTTATTAAGACTTGATGGTAAGTTTTTTACATTATACTAAAACATCATCGTTATGCAGACAGTAGTTTAATAGATATGCCATTTCAAAGTTATCTCGAAAGCTAAACTATTATAACAAGACTGATTTATCGTTTTTTTGCGCTCCTATTCAAGTTAAGTTGGTTAAGTTATCAGTGTAAACTGTAAATTGAAAAAAATGGTGCACATTAAGGAAGGTCTGTACTTTTTATTGGTATATAAACAAAGAATAAAATTGATCAATTTATATGATAAAAAAAATATATTTAATGATGTACTGATATTTACAAACTTTTCTAAGTTTGAACTGTGTTACGTTTAAAAGTACAAATTAGTACATTATCATTTTGATTCCATTATATAGCAGGGCCTATTAGCTATATAGAAATATGCATATTTTTTCCGGTGATTGCCGGTTTCTATAGTAAAAAGTGTTTTTTAGGTAATGGTGCCTCAATAAAAAATATTGATTTATTCAATATTTTGTCATTACACCGACCAGTGAAGTCGTTATCAAAGGACAATAAAGATAAACTACTGAACTATATTTTGAAGACATTAGAAATATCGGAACTGCCCACTACAAGCAAGGACGGTCTTCAAAATGTTATTATAACTTTTACTGTAGCAACTTCAAGATTTTGGAAAAAATGTTCCCTTAATATTATTAGATTCCGGAATCAAAATGAAAAATGGCAGTAATCACCTCTGGCGGGCAAGAAAGTGCACCCTCTACGTGCTTGTTACATGTGTCGTATAAAATGCCGATACAAAATAAGCAAGCACGTGGTGCAGAAAATAAAAAGAATTGTAGCAGACAGAAAAAACGCAAACAAACATAATTTCGAGACCAACTAGGGTTATTGGTTGATATCCCTAAACCTGCATTTGGAAATACCAATGACGGCAATACGGCCAGACGCTTCTTTGCAAACCTCGAGATTACATCAAATCTTTCTATTAAAGTTTTATCTATGCCTGTAGGCATAGATAAAACTTTAATAGAAAGATTTAGTCATTTTTAAAACATTGAATTGTCCGTACAAAATTGACAAATTTGCAGAATATGCGAAAGATACTGCTACGCTTTATATTCAATTGTACAGGTGGTATCCTATGACACCAGCAGTCCATAAGGTTCTCATACACGGCAAGGATATCATCGACAACTTTTTGTTGCCAATTGGTATGCTTGGAGAAGACGCACAGGAAAGTCGCCACAAAGATGTCAGATATTACAGAGAGCATAACACCAGGTGCCAACCACCACCCCAGTGGCAAGTTCAAAGGGGGTAGATGGGAATAAAGGAGGAAGATGACCAGGAATCAAACTAATGAAGATCTAATTAAAATTTTGCTCATATCTTCAGATCCTGTAATATCCAACATCAGAATATTACCTGTAAAACAAAAACATATAATGCCAATTGAGGTACTTAATCTTTTACAAGAACCAGAAGTTGTGCTAGATGAGTGATTTAACAAAGTACATAAAATATTAATTACCAACTTAAATTACGTGAAAACGATTTTTCGATACTATTTAATGTTATAAATATAACTTTAATTCACGGTTTCAGTATTTAATAATTTCGTCCCCCTAAATTTTTGAAATTGATCACTGTGCGCCGTGGGGCGCAGTGTTAGTTACCGATATGTCATTGGGGCCGTAAAACGGTAATACAGCAGAGTTATAGTACTGCAGATGGTCATCTTGTTTTATTAGATATATTAATTTCGTTAAATGAGTGGCCATTTATTAGTTGCGCATATCAGCTATTGCAAGCTTTCCATCTTTTACATGATATTGTTTTCGATTTACGATAAAATTAATACAGATAGTTGTCTAGTGCCTCAAGCATGTTAAGATTAACTTCAATGGTTAGGCAATTGTTTCAAAGTCAGTTTTTATATGCTGTTCTTTTGTTCGATTAAGCGTGTCTTTTGTTTTCGAAACGAATCTGTCAATGCTTTTGAAAGAATGATAATGGACAGACATATTAATATTGAAACTAAAGATAATATTTTTTTCTATTTCTTTGTTAATTTGACGGAGAGCGAGACTGTCTAGGTTCTGACTCTCTTTCTTTATAAATAAACATATCCAATGATACCTAGCAAGAATATTGTACAGGTAAGCCACATTCCGCCTTCATAGTCATCCATTTGTATTTTACTGGCCTACCGCAGTCCTACTACAATCTAGACTAAAATGTCCATTGCACTGTTGTGCTTGAAAATATTATTATAAATCAGAATATTTTACGAGGGACACAATAAATGTAAGAATAGAAACTTCACTACAACCAACGCACATGAAGATGCGTAACCTTTGTTAACTTCCACACAAACTTGTTTGGAAGTTCTCGGCGAAAATACGATTGCTGTATTATACACTTGGTCTAAGAAAGGCTCAATAATGTCAGAAGTCCTCTGTCACTTTCTGTAACTGGGCTTGCGAGATCGTTAATCAATCTAAAAGGGCTTCCAATGTCCCGTTTAAGCCTATGCGACATCTTTTAATCTAGAGAGTGAACCTTCGTTGTTTTCTTTTGTATATGGTAAGCCCACGCTGTACCCATACAAAACCACGATAGGTAGGACCAAACTTCACAGGTCGTTCAGATTTCCAATGGATGGGACCATAGGCAAAGGGTCTATAATACAAAGCTGTTGTACTTCTCTAAATGTCATATTGTTGTACAGTCAACAGCAAAAGTAGATGATCAAAATCAGAAATTCAATACTAATGAACGGAGTTCGCAGCTATATATGGCAGCTATACTAGTAGTAAATGTTTGGATAATTTACAATCACATACTTTTCAATCACTTTGAAGCCACACAGTTCTGACGCGAACTCCGTTCATTAGTATTAAATTCTGATTTTGATCATCTACTTTTGCGGTTGACTGTACAGGCTAACCCACACGGTTCTCATGCAAAAGCAAGGTCGATAGGGTACAAATTACCGGGTCTTCCCTATGCCGATGGACAGTAAAATTAATGACATATTGCAGGGACAAAATAAAGAAGTTAGGTGTTGTGCTTCTGTAAAATTTTACATAGCGGTTCAGTCAAACCCACACGGTTAGGCCAGGCGGTTCCCATACAAAAGCACGGTGGGTAGGGCACAACTTCCCGGGTCGTGGTCAGGGGGTCACCGATGCCTGATGGATGGAACCGTAACTACGCATTACAGATTGTGGAATTTGTGAAACTGATTTTGTAATAGATAGTTTACTGTGAAAGAAACGTTATTGGGTTACAAGTTTTATATTTTTATGAAGGTGAAGGTGATAGTTTTTGATCAAAAGGTAAAAAAACATATATCATCGATCTTGTACCTCATAAGATTTTTTATGTTTATTGGAAACATAAAAAAAAATATTTTTTATTAGTCGAAAAAAACTATAAAAAATCCATTCAAATCCCTGCTCTACGATAAAAAGATCGAGTCATTTCGTGTGTATCGTCATGATAATACGAGTATCAATCTACATTGTATCTTCCCATTTAGCTCGTGAGCTTCGCAAACGTTTCGATTTGTTTTGTACACATATCGTTAGGAGTTGTTAGCACTGCATTTCGCAAGAGTCGTCCAAAGGAGCCTGATCAATATAAGATGAAGATGAAGCCAGAAACCATTCTAAAGGTACTCCTCCACTTCCTGTAGCTCATTAGGTACCACTCTTTGATTAAGCTCACCAACCGCCTAGTCAGACTGATTCATTTCCGAATTGACAGGAGTATCATTGGAATTCCTCCCTGCATATCTTTGAAGCATTACTTAAGATTACTGGTTGAAATTTATCATAGATACATTTAACTATTTACCGTTGGGCTAGATACTGAGTGCCAGACATTCTAACTGACTGACAGACCAGGAATTTCTCCGCAGACACAAACTGGTCTCAGAAAATCTTGACGGAATCCTTCAAAGGAATTTCTCGTATTATCTTAACGGCAATTTAAGCATTTAAAACATAATTAAAGGACACATGAAAGTCGTTGTTTAGATAGAGCAACTTCAAATCATTATTTATTGTTCGGAAGCTTGACACCCGATTCGCGCTGACCTTTCCGTTTTGATAAGATAGTGGCGTTACACAATTGTTACTTATAAATAAAATAGGTTAGGTAAAGTGAAAGAAAATAATTGATAACAATACATGATAGTTTTGTGTTATTGTTCCACATTTGTTATGCAACTTCGAACGAGTCTCTGTGATAATTAGAATGATCCCTGTATTACATCAACCTTTGACCTTGTTCCACATTTGCCTTATAAAATATATTATAAAAATAATAAAAACCTAATGCAATCAATCGTGTGAGTTGTATTGTGATTTCCTAATAAAATCTAATTCGTCACACAATGGATTGTTAATCCGAAAGTAAATACGAATTTGAGGGTATTACGTGACTCATATAACACCAGTGTTGATTACGAATCAATTAAATATCATTAGAGCACAAATAGCTGCGTCCGTATACATTACAATAAGGTTGAATTAGTATTTAGTGATGCGTAAACCGCTCGTGGCCCACCGTGCGGACAACAAACAAACTCCACGCGAAACACGATTACTTCCGATTAACTTGATTCGAATCGAATGAGACCGACAATGTTTTTTTTTTTCAAATCGATTTATAACAATCCGATCATCTACCGTTAAAAAGATACCGTAAGCCCGAGGAATTCCGATTTATCGAAAATCTATATTAGGGTTGTTACTGCAAACAATTGATTCGATCAACGTGCATCATGTGCAAATTGTTTCTTTGCTAGCAAAATTCCGATATGCTTACAATCTTACATTCTTGAAAACTTGCAAAGTCTACGTTGATGTCCAAGTACATCTATAGAACTTGCATAAAAAACCATGAATTCACATACTTAAATATATTTATGCAGCATGAATAGCCAGAATATTTCTGAAAGCCGACCCCGCAAAGTTGGAAAAGGCTAGGCTAATGATGTTGCTGTATATTATTATAGCTACTTAAGTATACTTTAGTAGGTGGATAATTGGTTCAATAATACCTACCCATAACAGTAACTCAGTCAAAAAAAATATTATCGAAGAAAAAATCAAACAAGCGACAACCCTACAGAACTATTACAACAACGCATCGATCTAATCACAACAATAGGGCTGGCTGTCATTCCACATCGCGTCTCTCAATATCGGCCTAAAAATTGACGATATACAATCAGTATAATTTTTGTTATTCAGTCATGCAGCACGCGAGTTACATCAGTTTTCAATTAAAATGGAGTGGCTAATTAACGTTTAAAAAAATCTTCGGTAGTCGCACGCTAAGATCAGAAACCACTTCGTTAGTTTAAGTATCTCTCTTCGATGTTTTTTTTGTTTCAAATAATTCATTCGCCGAGCCATTTGGGTACGCTCGGGTTTTAAACGATTGATTGCGGTTGGAACAGAATATTTCGATAATTTTTAATAGATTGGAAAGTTCATTTTCATCATTTTTGTTTACTTAGCGATAAATTAACAATTTTGTTTTAGTTTTCAAATAATATTATTTGCAAAAACATTTTTTTTTTTTTTTTTTGTAATATAAAACGTTTATTTTCTCTACACAAGTTATGAACATAATGCTAGAGTTTGACAGTAGTGCACGAACAAGGAGCTAACTTTGTGAGAGGCTGGAGCCTGACATAGGTTTATATAAAAACCTATATTACAGGTCACCAGGCTCTCCCGCGGCTAGATGCCTGTTTTTTGGATACACGACATAAAACAATGCAGGATACTTAACGAACTATGAATTAATAAACACAATAATATAAAATTTAGTAACAAATATAAAAATAACAATAAAAAATACAAAAAAATATATATATAAATAGTAGAGTTTGTGGGAAGTGAGTGGCCGGAGAAAGTGTATGAAAAGATGTAAGAGTGTATGTGAGTGGTTGTTTGAGCGAGTGTGGTGCGAGTTTGGTAGATGGTATGTAGAAGTAGCAGAGAGGATGATTAATTAGTATAAAGATAGTCTATCTGAGGAGGATCAGCAAGTTCTCAATTCCCTGATAGTCTAGAGTTTTTAAGAAGGAAGTGACAGAAAGGACAATGTCCAAATTGGCCCTGTGCAATAAAGAGTATCAGATTAAACGATAATTAATCGCCTATTTTATTATTTAAGTTGCAAATACTTCTGTATCACGGACTAGCTGTATTCCAAAATGTACTTTTAATAGAATTTAACGCGACTAATAACATTAGATCGCCATCTTCGCCTAATGTCATGTCGTGTCAGAAGTGAAATAGGGATGTCCAATCAATTATAATCGATTGATTGAATTATTATTCGATCGATTGTGTTTTCTTTTCTAAAGTGTATTTTTAAAAACCTAATAAGAATACTTTATGTATGCAGTCATACTCCAATTTAAATAGGTAGTAAGAATAATATTATACAGTAATCAAAACTTTTTATTTTGATTATCTAATTCATTTTTTACGACAACTAATACAAAAATAACATTTCTCTTTCGGCGTAAAATAAACCATTGTCATACATACTTGTAATGTTTATATGACAAAGGTGATGTAACAGACAGTTTGAAATAATTTAAGAACACAGTAAATCTCAATCGAAAAAATCGATTATTGGTGTGGTGTCGTACTACATCCCTAGTTTTGCTGTGAACGTCACGTCGCGTCGTTAGTTTAAATGCATTTTAATTTTGCACTTGCATCCACTTTTTAGAAAAACAACTGCATAGGTACCTAATTATCTAGGTAGGTATTATGATATTACCTACTTTTCAGTTTCTTAAAAATCACTCAGAGCTATGAAAAATCGTAGGTACCTACATTTAATATTCGTTGTTATGGTTAGATTATAACCTCAAAATCTGATACTTTTTTTGAAATATACCTTTTTTGCAGCTAGTCCGCTACAAATACAAGATCTTTTAAGAATCTACTAATGATAGAGAATACAATACATAATTATCCGATGCTCTTGGCTCCAGGGCCAACAATGTATGGACGCAGAGCAATGTCCTTTTACAATTGTATTTAGTTAGAGAATAAATATTAAGGATGATAATTATTAAGCTTATTGTACAGATATGGTCCGAGAAAGAAAACGAAATTACGTGAGTGTGCAAAGCTGGAAGGTTGAGTTTGGCATACTCTGCCTTTACGGCGCTTATCCCTAAAAGAATTCGGATCGTATTGCAACAAGGAGTGTTGTTTAAGCACCGTACGCAGTATAAAGGTTTGCCTAACAGTAAGTAAATCCCAGCTCTTAAGAAGGTCTACGGTTGGAAATAGGTAAGGGAGACCGGCGCCAACTTTGAGGATAGCACGCTGTGCCCTCTCAACTTCAATGAGGTGACATTGTCTGTTACATATGTTTATCTCTGCATGTGTAGGTATTATTATTAAAAAGGGAGATCCAAAACCACCCTATCACCAAAAATATATCAAAACATCCAAAATAAAAACGAATGTTACTTTTTGCACAAAAAAAAAAATACAAAGAGTCGTAAAAAGGTACGATAAACTCAATAATATTATAATAATGTCCCTTTAGCTTCCGATGCGTCACAAAGAACAGGTTGGCTTGGTCTATCGAGTCCAGATGACCGGAATGACGGACGGTACCCCTACCGTGGTCACCCGTAGTTACCGAATCATTCCGGTTATTGTTCGTGATAACGTGCAATGACCGAGTTCACAAAATAGCGGATTTCGTAAAAATATTCTGAATTTTCCCCACAATGAAGTAATACGAGTCCCCTTACCTAATGAATAACAATAATATGATAGGTTTTGTTCATAGCAACAACCCCATAAAAAATGTGTGTTCTATTATGCACGGGTCCTTATGTTTCATATTAATTGTATGCATAAGTTATTGTGCTATCGGCTGGACAAATTGAATGAGCATAAAATGTGCATTTTTGTTGTGCTTTTAAAAATAAATATCTTATTTAATATTATTTGTTTAATCTATAAACACCTGGTTTATTTAGATGTTCCTTATATTATCATGTTTGATTAACAAAAGATGTTCCTTATATATATTATTAACATGTTTGATTAAAAAAAAGATGTCCCTTATATTATCATGTTAGATAAAAATATAAAAATGGATAATTTACAAAGGTCCAAAAGTGATACATAGATACCTACGTTGTAAGTTGTTTAAATATACGGTGTCAAAAAAAAAAGGAAGTCAGTTTGAACTTATGTAAAGTGGATCTATTTCTTCTCAGAATAAATGAAGCGGAAAGACTCGAGTTCCTGACCTACTACATAACGGTTCTATTTTCGTGGAGAAGAATTAGAAGCCTTACAAAATTAAGTTGGTCAACAAAGAAATTTTATGCTGCATTATATCTAAAATTAGTTGCTTAGAAGTCTTACAAAATATTAAAAATCATTTGTTATTTTCAAACAGCTTTTTTGAAAGGTATTAAAATGTGTTTTATTTTTTTACTCTTATTCATTATGTAATGATGAGAAACTCTAATGCAACTTTTTTTTCTATCCTAAATATCGCGCAGTAAGTCAGGCCAGTGAACATGCATGGTGATCTCTGCTCGTTCCATCCCTGTAAAAGGTGAGCACCTTAGTTGCAGTGGAATGCAGGTTCATATCTTTATATTAAAATTAAATATACATCTCCAATAACAATTTAAATAATTATTACAGATCAGAAACTGGTTAAATATAGGTACTGATATTTTCCGATCAGAATCATCTACTTGTTTTTTGTAATTATACAGGTAGACACAACATAAATTGCATATTTAAATTCAGTATTACCAACTATTTAACGAGCACCGAGATTTTATAGTTTTACATCAGGTTCGTTGCACTAATAGCAATACTTGTTCACATGTATACAGGTTAAACACAGTCATGTAAGGAAATAGCTAGTAATTAATTGCAAATGCTATACCTATATGTATCATCATCATTAATTAAAAGGAAGTTTCCGTCTGTCTGTCTGTATGCTAATCTGGACGACCAGCGAAGTAATTGAATCTAATTCCTACAGAATATTGCTTAAATTAAAAGCTAACTTTAAACGGTAAAACTTTAGGGTCGTCTGGGTGTAGTTATAAAACAAAAGAATGGTTAAAATGCAGTTTAAAAAATGAATTGCGTTGTTAAAACTTTCTTGCATGAAGTTTCTTGTAGACTTTAAAAAAAATCATATGGGTCCCATGAGATGGTGGAATTCTAAACGCAGATTGGTCCACTTAAAGCCTTGTGCTGTACAGGAATCTTCCAACACTGAACAGAACACCAGCAATGTTTGTATCTATTATTTACTAATAAGTACCAGCTGCGCCTGTGAAGCTTCAAGCCTCTAAAATAACGATTCCAAAATCTCTAAAATCATTTAAAAGCAGCAAATATTTAAAGTGGATCTTCCATTGAGAATCTAGCAACAATCTATACTTATAATAAATCTGTAGAAGTGAAAATTCTGTACATTGAAAATATCAAAAAAATAAATGGCAGGGGGTGTTACTAGACCGACACCGTACCCAAAAATGTGATTAAAAAATTTTTTGTCTGTCTGTCTGTTTGTTCAGGCATCACGCAAAAACTACCGGTTCGATTACGTTGAAACTTGGTATAATTATTCTTTAATATCCTGGGCCCCACACTGGGTACTTTTATCCCGGAAAAGTATATACAATAAAAAACAAACTTAATTTTGCGGTTCGATCCCTAGACCCGATTACTGCACCAACCGCAAATAATAAGTTTGTCGTAGGTTAAGTCACCACAATGGAGTTCATTTTTATTCCTTTTAGTTTTTAGAGTTATTTAGGTTTATTTTTATATAAATCGTAGGTATAGATTTTAATTTTAAAGTATAGGTAGTATATTTGATAGTGTACGTAGTGACCGTAGGTTATTTTATAATACTGTTAGGTAGGATTAGTCATTCGTATAGATATTAGTTTTTAGGGATTTTGCTTATTTATTGAGTTTAGATTAGTTATCATCAGAAATAGGTTTATTTAGGTAGGTAGGTATTTAATTTTCTGTTATTGAGTTTTTTTTTTAATTAGGTAAGTACTTAGGTAAAGATATCATATAGGTACCCTCTTAATCACTACTAATGAGACACAATTGGTTTTCTATTGTAATTATCCACAAAGGGCCCGCGAGATAGATGGCATTCTGGGGAAGCACATAGGTACATTTTATCCTGTTAGCACGTTCCCGTGGGATAATTTCCGACATCCACGCGGGCGAAGCCGCGGGCAGAAGCTAGTCAATCATAAAAATGATTCAAAAACACTCATTAAAAGCGAAGTATAATAGTTTATTACAACAAGCCTGGTTAACCGTCTATGAAATAACGAGGAATCGAGACCATAACCAATCTCACAAATCATATAAAATATAGAGCAATCAATATCTTGAAGCGAACAAAGTGTAGTTTTTTCAAAGCCAAGTAAAAACTCGCTGCTATTAATTTTATCTCGTGCTAGTCATCTTTAGAGCAAAAACATAATCAAAATACAAATCCCCTGACACTTGTAATAAAAACGAAACACGTGGTCATTGTTATTCAATATTTTGGATTAATGATAGCTATAAAAGGACATGAGAGATATGGCACGTTACTGAATTAAGTTTAACTAAAGATAGATTTATGTCGGCTGATGATAACGATCTTGAGAAATATGGCCCAGAAATGTCGAGTGATACTTGCACACTAAAAACAAAGTGTTTCGTCTATAGTCGTCGTTCTTTTGTTTCCTGTTTTTGTATACGGTAGATAGCTAGAAATTATATCAGACCTGTATGTTCATTGTCTTGGTTTGTATGGCAAATCCTTATTTCATTAACTTGCTTCTATCGGCATACGTTGTAAAAAACTTGGATTCCGATCTATCCCCATCTATCTCTATCATTTATTTATTATTTCTTAAACTTCATTAAAAGTAAATTATTATTAGAAGTAACTTTTATTGCACCCGTTTCACGATATTGGGATGTTCTGGTGAAGTATTGAAGCATCGAAAATGATGCATGGTCGCCGCATCCGGACTTCGCAATGAATCACATGTGTGATGTGATATATGGCCAGTGAACGTGTTTGGCGACTTTGTAGTCACATTAGACAGCACTTGCACCATATTGAAAATGATTGTTACGAAACAATTTGAAAAATTTCCGTTACAACCTTAACTTTTGAATTGTAATTTCTTTCAGAAATATCATCAAAACCACCAGTTATTCATGTACGGTATATAGTAGCCATTCTACAATATTATTCAGAATCTATGATAACAAAAGTACTGGGGAATGCAATTAACGTGTCAAAATGTTTAATATAATGCATTTAACTAACGCAACGAAATTGCTTTCTTTGTATAACTCCATCCACGTATTAAAACTTCGGCAACCCTAAGATTAACGAGCAACTAACAAAGGATACATTGACTGACAACCCGGGGACAGATCCCCTCTCATGACAAAATAAACTTACGTCGTAAACCGAACCCCTTATACCGATTTTAGTGCTCGACTAATAAATAAACTTATAGGATTGTGGGGAGAAATGTCCAACAAAAAAACGCTTTAAATAATAACTATATTACTATCGCGCGTGCGCAAAAATACTATTTATCGGTTCGTATTTCCAATAATAATAGGAGAAGTTTATGCAATTGTGTTCGGGAATACCAACGAGGCTAACCTACGATTATTGAGTGTAATGATTGGATCCCTCAATGACAGATGGTAACACAATGGAGCCTGTAGAATGCCTTATTGTTGGGCCAATTTTGATTGATCCTCGTATTGGGGGCATTTTTGCGTATTCACGCAGCGTTTGCGGAAATTCATAATATTTCATCACACAACGATGACAGTTCCGGATTTACGTTCAATAGTGTTGATTATGATATGATTAATTATAAGGGTGTTGATGAGAATCTTAATTAAGATGTAGTAGTTGCTAAAGGGATCACTAAACATAAACAAATAGACATTCAGATGGATACAAATAAAGACCAAACTAACGAGGATGCAAAAGCTAACAGCCGTTATGATTTATCACGTATTCGGAACAAGACTATGACTAATGAATGTATCAAATAGCAAATTACATTTAATTGCCACGTCTCACTTTACCGCCGTACAAAGTATAACAGAGACCGCGTAGAAAGCATAACTATCTATTCTTAAGGTGAAATCAATGAGAATGAAGAAAATACCGACTCCACGGCAGCAGTGTTGCGTGATGGTGTAGTCTAAATGATGGGTTGTAGAGATAAATTGTTGATTAATTGTTCTACTTATAACAATGTAATGAAAAAACTGTTAAACATTGAGTGAAAAGAAGTAATAACGAAATGTTCGCTTAATAATTACAGGGATAACGAACAATTATCGTACGGAATCGGTTTCGCCTGGCAACAGACGTAATTAACGGTTCTGATTGTAATAACAATCAATCCTGTTAACATTATCACTGTGTACATCGATATAATTATTTTGCATTATTATTTGATGTTTGAAGAGCATCTGGGACTAAATTCACACGTAATGGAAACGACTATGCAAAACTGATACATTTTAAACAGAACATGTCCTTGTGATAAAATAATGATACATTTATAACAAAACTTAAACTAAATAATTATTACGCCTGAAGCTGTATAAATATCACCAATTTCTCAGGCTTACTGTAAGCAAATTCACTTCTGCCGCCATGTCTTGCATGAAAAGGTGATGTCAATAGCTCTTGGATTACAAAATCGTTACGACCATTTAGTCACGATCATTCTTCGTTCACAGATCAAATAGCATAACACTAATTTCCATACAGTTAGCGTGATGACGATGCGTTACTTTCCCTTTAACTTTATGTTGGTTGAATAGTTATTGCATGCGGGACTAATATTTTACAAATATCTATTTTCAAAGCTTATTCAGGTATGATTGATTTTATGGTTTGAATAGGGATGTTTTTTATGAACTTACGTATGCTAAATTGCATATTGAAATTATTGGAATTAACAATAAGCCTGAATATTTCCACTGCAGAGCAAAGGCCAATTGAAATTATCTAATTAACGTTAAAATTTTAATGTCAGCAAGAAAATTAAATGAAGTTATTTGCTGAATGCAGCTACTTATTGAAAAAGTTCTATCCCAGGGAGATAAGGTATTAAGTAATTAGACAATTTGGCCAGGAGTGCTGCTGAGAATACATAGAATCATGATGACATATAGATAACAGCCTACATAACATAGCATAATCAGCCTATAATGTTCCCATTGCTGGGACACAGGCCTCCTTTCTGAGAGAGGGAGTGGGCCATAATCCATCACGCGCGCGGGCTCGGTGTGGGTGGCGGATGTCGAATTTTTGGTTCTAAGACAGTGGTTAGGATAGCGGCCTATTTGTATGAATTTCAATGCCAGCTTTTATTAACATAGATACCACATAAACCAAGAACAAGAATAATGAAGAAAATAATAACAAAAATGTTCTCGTTAAAAATGATTGATGAATGGCGGAAATACATTTCAACACAAATTATGGCGATGACAATCGATATACTTAATGTTGTGGAAAATAAGTGTGAGTGACGGTAACACGAGTTTCTAAGTATCTTGCGGTAGACCGTGTTAAATTGTCGAAACAACGTCGATTCACTATGAAAGTGAAGTCGGTACTTTCATCAGCATCCACTAGTGCGAGAATCTAATTTCGCTCATGTGCGAATTCTTGGATTATAGCAGAATCGTTATTAATTGGAATAGTCAGTACAGCGTGCGAGAGAGAAAACGTAATGTTCTAAAACCTCTCTTTATTCGTTAACAGACACCTTTTCAGAACTTTGCATAAAAAGGATCAAATAGAAACAGAAATGTTAGACAAGGGACCTAGGATAGTGCAAGGTGATGACGGGTTACGAAACGTAAATTACTTATTCTAACTGGCGACAATTCTCAAGGTAGGACAGGCAACTTTCACTAGTGCAAATCCCTAAGGATGTTGGGTGAGAAACTCATTACGCGTGTGTGACCCAATTCTCAACAATTTTCTAATGTTAAACAGGATAGAAGAACCGGTATCCGTGCAAGTTGCAAACCTGTTGCACGAAGCGGTACCTCTTCCTTTTAATACCATCTTGATGACATGGATGTCAGTATATTTTAACTGTTATGGAGATAGTAAAAGTTGTTAGAATTGTCGCATAATTTGTCAACTTAATTTGTGGAGTGATGTTGTCAGTATGAATCACAATCACAAATTAACAAGATTTCATCTTAAATATGCACATACGAGGACGATAGAAGAGCGATGTCTAGAGATTGAAGATGATCAGGCTACTTAATCGTTCTTATTCTTAGAGATGATATCGGCAAATTTCGTGGTAAATTCAATTAACTCTGGATTTCACGTGGCAAAACATACGGGAGTATGAATTTGTTTCTCAATTTAATCAAGTCAAAATTCATCTCAAGTCAAGTAGTTGCAGTGAATGACCTCGAGGTTGAAGATATTCAGCAAAGACGAAATGATTCTTATGCTAGTGATGATAAGGTCTATAAGACCAGAAGTCATTTATCAGTAAATGAGTTAGGAGCACTTTGAGAGGTAAATATGCCCGTGGGCGAGGACATGCTACGTGATTCATTGCACACTAACGTCCCACTCTCGAATATCAGTAGGGACAAAAAGCGCAATGATTTATTATTTTCTTAAAGTGGTAATTTTTCTTTGATCACTTTCGTCGCTTGAGAACAAGATTTTGGCTTGATTACAGTCCAGGAAAAAAATAATGTTATGGGAATTTTGACAAATTATACTCCATTTGCTTAAGCTTCAGAAGTTATGGATGCTCGTGGCGTTATTTCAATGCAAGTAGTCATTATGCGTAAGTGGGGTTCGTTTCTAGAAAAAGTAAGACAAGGCAACCATAAACAGAAGTTTTAAAATTAAAATGTTTTTGATGAGTAATTTTACTCTGTTTTCAGGTTAATGTTCAAACTTGAGAATGTTTTAATGGGCATTTATTTTATGTGTTCGCATTTCGCCTTGTTGGGTTGTACTGTTTTGTTTTTTCCGTTTTCTACTCTTGTTATACCCACTTTTACTATCTTCTGCATTTCGCATATTTAATTTATTTGATATGATAATAGTTTTATTGTTCTAGACTTTCGCTGTGAGTTAATTGGATGGTTTGATTGTAACCAATGTAAAGCTAAAGATGTCCTTTAACAACAGGCTGTTTACGATTGGTTATCTACTGCTGAGCATTTTAATACTTACACAAACTTACATAGATTCGAGTATGTGTTATCAAAACCATCACTTAATATCTATTGCTTAAAGCCTTAGCATTATCTAAATTACAACTTAAATTAACTTAATTTCTTATCTTCAAAGTTATTCCCAAAGCCGTGGCTTCTAAATGAGCAAAGACATTAGACGAAATCCCACACCGGTTCACGCCGGCTACGAGTCACGAGTGCCTAATCAATCATCCACTTATTAATGTTTATATTGGCACACTAATGGCTGATATGTACGTCGTCGATACATCGCCCGATAGGCAAACACTCGGTGACGAGAGGGAACCGCGATTATGCGTGGAAGTGCACAGCTGGCCGGACCATGCACATGCATATTCAAAGATCAGTCAGTTTCCATTTTGCGTGCGTAATCGGAAACGCATCGGAACGTTTGTTTCTCGTCTGCCAATCAAATAGAAGCTTTAAATTCGAACACTGAACTTTTGAAATTGTTTAACAACAAAACACTGAAATGGTTTATTCATTTCTAAATTACTCTGGTGAGGAAGAGGTAGGCCGCAGTGAGGGGAGAAAAAAGGCGCAAATTGAACATAGCACAGTATTTCAGGCGTCAGAGTATGACGGTGATACGGGTTCGCTTTGCGGAAGAGCGTGATGGATGCATGTCACACGACACGATACTGTCAGGTGCGCTTACGTAAATGTTGGTTACTGAGCTACCGTGTCGAATCGGGGAACGTTGATGACCCCTGGGAATAACGGGGTAGGTTCGTGATATACCTATCTACTTACTTACGATATCTACTTGCGAGAAGATAGTTTGTTTTCTTGAAAGACAACTTTAAATTAGACGCATACAGAATTGGGAAATATCAAATGAATCATTATATACCAGGTACCGGGTTCGTGTGTGAGGTCATGGTCTTGATTACCAATATTTGGAATTCCAGAAAACCAGTTACGCATGACTGTCATAAAAAAAAGAAAGGGACAAGGTCAACGCATTCGTTCACTTAATTAACTATTAATGTAATTATTCTCAAAATATTCATGAATTTAACAGTTAATTAAGATTCGAATATTAGTGTGCATTGTTAAAATAAAACCTATTGGTTAGTAATCCATCGATAGTAAGTACCTACTTACAATAATCATATGTTTTGTACTTATCTACAGCAATTCTAGGGAGGTACCTACCTTTGTGTGGGAGTGGAGAATCGAATTCATTCCACACAACAAAGTGGGTAGTCGTGACCTAATGTTTCTATCAAATTGTTAGCTATTGCCGAGTACATACCAATCAATACATAATAAGATTACAGAGCTGATTGAGCGTGACGAAAAATGCATCGTCTTCCGGTACACATTGCTTAGCTTAAGACATAGGTAACTACCTAATTTATTAGCGTAATTTGTTGCACTTGATTAGAAACAATACAACGCAACCACAGCGCTAAGATTAGGTATCAAGCAGACGGGTACGAACTTGCCTCTCATTATTAAAATCACACAAATGTAGGTAATATAATTGAATCAAAAAAAAAAAAAAACCATGCCACACATAATTTTATCATAATGAAATCAAAACTTGGACTAACCTGTTAAAAACACTGACGATCACCATAGTAAACAATCCAGCAAACTAATATTTTCAACCGCAAATACTGTTAACAGTATTATCGTTTAAATCCATTAACACAAGACATTCGCAATAGAAATCGAGCACATTTTCACTAAAATGCACATTATTTTCGAGTCAACATTCGGAATTTATAATTTTAAAATTGAGTTCGATGTTCGAACGGTCACATCACGAGCACCGACACTACCACACACGACGGGTGACGAATAGCAACTGAGGCGCTGATTGGCCAGCGACCGTCGCATCAACCACTCGGCTGTGTTCGGCTCGCCGGAGATGCAGCGCAGCGCGTGCGCATGCACCGAAACAAATGAAAATGAACACGACCAACGATTTACGAGTAATTTATCAAATCTCGTTTGCTTTACGGATGTGATTTTTTTAGTTTTTCTTTTTATTGTGTCATATTTTTTTTTGGGATAGACAATGATCATTAATTTAGTTGATAAAGTTTACGTACGAATAAGCTTCGTACGTAAATATAACTTTATTCCTCCTCAGAACCTCCTCAGGCCTTCCCTACACTGGGCCTTGTCAGGAGGAGAGGAGCCGCAAGCAGTGGAGAGCCGCCCAAGCGCTCGCCGATCACTTCTGGCGGCGTTGGGTGGACGAGTACCTGCCTAGGAAGTTACGTAAGTACTGGCTAACAATTAAATTGAGGTCTGATTAGTTTTAAAATAATTTAATTTATACAAGCAGACGGAACGCAAACAATTTTAAGAAGACACTTTAGCTTTCTTCGCAAATATCGCAGCAGTAGATTACACCCTCAGTATTCATACAAATACGACAAACACGAAAAGCTTTTACCCAGCCATACTAAATAATGTATTCCAACTGTTCACAAGGGCATCATTTTTCAGTGTGTTAGTCACCTGTGTCTTATAGATGCTACAAGCCTCTTCACTCACGGACTGCGACGCATACAAATGTAGCTTATCATTCTGTAGTCTGTTCCAAAACTATCTGATGAAAATGTAAACAAATGTATCAGAAAAATTACCTGTGGATGCCATTTTGTTGTAGTGCTAATTATGCTGCTTTGATTTGATTACTTCAATACTTACCCGAAGTTCGGATTTTAAATCACTTTCAAATGTTTTTCATGCGGCTATTGAGGTTAATTTTACAATTTCAATTTTCGTCGGTCTATTTTCAAACAGACTGTGATAAGATGTAAAGTTGAAACCTTCTTAATACAGATGAATGAGTTAGTAATCCCCTTTAGTCGAGTGATTGCTTAAGAATTAAACCTGAACAGGGTTTGTTTACACTTCTATCAAGTACTTCTGGAACAGACCATACCAGCGAGACGTATATATCACAGTGCATTTAGACATACAGCAATACAAATTGCAAGCAATATGTTTAGGTAATGCAAGGGCTTATGACAAAACGTTTGTAATTATTGCCAGAGTGGAAACGTGGTTGGAGTATCTAACTATTAATGTTGCCTAAACTGCTGTTACATTCATGGCTTTATCATTGATATCCGTGGTTTAAACAAATGAGCAACATCTTTCCAATACCGGTCTTTATCTTGTCCTATTTCATCCAAACGAAAGATTAAATTACCTGTCGAAAAGATCTAATAAATTTCGAGGATCGTCTGTCATAGTTCCGTATAGGCATCGATACCTCAATCACTGGTTCACTGGCCTGTAGGCCATTTTAATGTGAGATGAAATTTTAACAGATTTTACGACTCACTCAAGAAATGTTGGGATGCTGGTGGTCTTTTCATCTGCAAGACCACACGGATTACTTGCAGTAAAGCAAACTTTAATTGCAAAACTTAATGTGCATCTATATTACAATACAGGGTGGCATGACATCGATGCGCAAACTGCAACCATGAATTCAGCACATGGGTTTTTTTTAATAACCAACGAAAAATTTCTACGCTATGGGGTCTAAAGTCATGTGCTGAATCCATGGTTACAGTTTGTGCGTCGATGTCCTTGCCACCCTGTATTGTAATATAGATGCACATTAAGTTTTCATCCTGATCATCTGTGTCATCACAATTTTTAAACCCTGGTTGGAGATTTATTGAGGTACCTACACGCAAGTCCGGTTTAGAAAACGACCACCTCTCAGGTTGACCTCCGAGATGCCATTCCCAAAAAAAAAAACATCACAACCGATTTTACACACCGTTGCCAACAAAATATTTATTGTTTCAAGAGCCAGTAGAACAATACTATCCCTTTCATTCTTTTGTTCTATGCAATTCTCGCTATGCTTGACAAAAGCTCACGCAACATTTATTGCAGCAAGGCTTGTTCACGCCTTTATCGCGATCTCGGCTTCCTAATTTAGGAGAGAGATGGAGAGATTATCGACAATGAACGGGAGGGGACCCCGTAGTGGGAGAAACGGGGTCACTGTGCTAGTATGCAACCACCTGTAATAAACTAGGGAGTGGTTCGGGAACAAGTATGGCTCCACGAGATAATTACGCCGTAATTGCTTTAAACCTTCTTTGATTATACAAAATGTGCGGATTAGGGCATCGGAACCGGTTTTTCCCGGTTCCAAAAGAACCGGGAATTCCCGGTTCTGAGGGTCCCTGAAAGAATGGGTTCTGTAAAACGGAGAACCTGTCGTTTCAGTTCTTTCGGTTCTCTCTTAAAATAAATTTAGAAATAATATTATCTCTATAATACTCTTTATGCTAAATATCAAGTTATTATCCAAACAGAATAAATACTGTTATTTCACAGTTAAATCAATAAATAACGTTATTATTGATGAATCTTTAAGAAACTAACGATTTTTTAAAGGGATTCGGCAACATTAAGGTAAATGCTCCAGGATACCCAGCGACATTCAAATTTTTGACATTTGTTTTGCAATTTGCAGCTCAACCTCGGATAGTATGGTAATAAAAGTTGTATTCGCGGTAATGACATATACTAGCCGATAGTGAGCTGGCATTTGTAAAAAATGAAATAAAAAATTAGATCACGTTCCCTTTATTCGTTTTGATAGTAGGAATTCTATATAAAGATTAGGGATGGGCCGAAATTCGGTTCACATTCGGATCAACCGAAATTCGGCAGCTTGAACCGAACTTCGGCATTCGCAATTCGGTTCAGATGCTGAACATTCGGCACAAGAAAAATAATACCTACTTGCACTATTTTGACTGAAATTCAATAGAATTAGAATAGGATTACTGTAAAATAAAATTATGTCTTTTACTCAGTCATTGCCATTTATTTATTTGCTAATGACCTGCCGGCTCCGGGCCACGCGGTGGGACCGCGGTGTGGGGGCGGGGTACATCTAGGAATAATATTGTAGTAAATGCGTAAACAAGTCACGACGTGTCGCTCTCGAGAAAGCGCTTGAAATTGAACCGAAGTTCGGCCGAATTTTTCATTTTAACCGAATGTTCGGCCGAAGTTCGGCCGAAGTTCGGATTCGGTTCAAACCACATTCAGCCCATCTGTAATAAAGATAGCATACCTTTTCAACTTGAATTTATGAAAAAACCCGAAAGAACCGAAAAAACGGGCTACTCGGTTCCGGCTTGAGTTTAGAACCGAAAGAACCGATTCCTAAAATAGGGCCGGTTCTCGATGCCCTAGTGCGGATGCATTAAGAGAGCTTCCACGAGACCACGAGTGACGCATATGTAATGATAATGATTGTCTAGCTCGCCCGGGGTAATTGCTCAACATACTAACAGTAGCAATGGCTTTTATTTTGACAGGTCAACTACATTCATTGCGTTATTTACGTTGTTGAGCAGACACATTTTGGATTAGCAATATTCTTCAAAATGATTCAGATTGAGATCGATAGTTTGTTACGCAATTAGGGTGCTGGACCATCGACCCGCTTCTAACTTACTGTCTGGCTTATTTAATCAGTAGCTTACGTAGACTCAATAAATGATCAAATTCTAATAAATATTAGAACTATCATTGCAACCGGTGTCGAAATCAGTCTTGACATGGTTAGATGCAGATGTCATAATGCAGTTGATGTAAGCAGCACAAAATCAAACAAGATTTTCTACTAACCAAAGCAAAGAAAACGTCTTGACAAAATTATTCCTTAAATGTATTTTAAAATAGAAAATAAATGTCCACCACCATCTGAATTTCTTTAAATAGTATTCGTCATCGATGCACCTGTAAAATGCATAAAACTTAACACGTAAAGTTGTAACAGACTGAGATGATACAATGCCATGCGCGTACGCAAGGCTGACTCAGACGTCATCAGACATGCAACAGCGCGCGTGTCCGTGGAACGAGCCCTATGGGCTAGCTCCGGAAGATCACCAACTATGATAAACATGATGATCCATATATATATGAAGATAATATCGAACGTGACGAACTTGTTTATCGGATCAGAACAATAACGACAGCCGATAAATACTTTGTTTTGTTTGGTAGGCAAGTGTCCACAAAAGATATTTCGAGCCAAAGGTGTTGCAAACTTTACTTTCGGTTGTTGGTGGTTGTATATATGTATTTCCTAGTTCAATTGCAAGTTTAATACAGGTTAAAAGTTTTATTGCATTTATTATCTTTACTATAATGCACAAACAAACTAAAGAGATTCGATAAAGTGTAATGAAGATTAGTGATAGAACTATAAAAGTTAACTACCAAGAATAACTTCAAGTTCATATAGCTAAAAAGCAAATAATAAAAGTATGCACTCAAAGACCATAAAATATGACGGTACTTACTTCTCGCGACACAAAATCCTCCTGTGAATAAGTTTCATATTCTTTGCCTGTCATTAGCAGGAGTCATCGACCTCGCTTTGTTTCTTAAATAACCATTTAGAGTCCCTTTACAAAAGGTCCATTTCAAAGGGTCATGGTCCATCCCAACCCATAATTAACTCACCATGGAACTTCAATCGTTTTCAAATACCCATTCGGATGTCGGCAACCGTTTAAAAGTACCGTTAGAGGTCCTCTTGACATTCTAATATTTGTAAGGTTATGCCCATAACGTAAAGAGCTAATTTCAAGTCAATTATTGCGTACTTACTGACACGAAGTAAGGAGATCTCAATAACAGCTTACCTGAAACGAGAAATGGCAATTAGAACAAGTCTCGGAATGAAGAAAAACTAGATTTGGCAATCTAGATGAAATGCTTGTTTGAGCGTGACTGTTTCTAACTCATTCATTCGGCGTGGTGATCTTAAGTAAGATGGGGCTTGTAAAATTGAATGTGCAACAGCCAGCTCGTATCTTACTATTTGTGAAGAAACAAACCTACAAATATGTAAATCAAATCAATAGAATTGTGTACAAACTGCTGATGCCATAAAAACATTACACAACACACTCATTTCAAAATGAAGCTGGTATTAGTTATGTATTCAAGTAAAATAAATAAATTCGTATAAAATCTTATAAAATTTTGTACTATCTGCAAATGTGCAAATAATAATTAGAATCTTCTAAACATTTTACGACCGTCCTGGGTATGTGAACCTGAAGCTTCATAAATCTTAGTTTTATGAGGTAGTAAACTAGTAAATGCAAGCATCATCAAGTAATAAAATGATCTCAAAAATTACTATCTCGTACAGCCAAGCCATATGCAAAGGCATGACAAAGTTCCCAGTCCTTTGAGTTTCTAATGCAGCCGCCAGCATGACAATAATCATAAGAAATTATTCATACAGTATCAAGGTAGGTATGCATCAAGTTGCACAGCCGGTTTTTGCAAGAGGTCATCCCTCTAACACCTGTGATCTTCAATTGTTATCTCAGCAACTAGTTCCAAAATCTCGTTTCAGTTCACGATTCTGATGAGAGCGTGATCGAGTTTGACCTGAACGATTTTAATTTGCATCTGATTGCCATTTGGCGTTCGGAAAGTGGATTAAAAATTTTGGAGCAGGTCTGAGAAATGGAATAAATTGGACGACTGTGTGAATTACTTTTATTACTTTTACTTTTTTTTTACTTATGATGGTACAAATAACATTGTATAGACGCCAACAGGTCAAGCTACCCGAAATTGTCAAATTTTCCCAATCAACCTTGAACGTTAATGCTTTAGCGATAAACTTGAAAATCTATTAAAGAAATTTGACAGATTGTAGTAGCTTGATGTGCTGGCGTCTGTACATGAAGAAATTTAAACTCTTCATGTAACATAGCCGAAAGCTACTTCTCGTACGTTTTGTTATACAGTAGTAATTTAGATAATGTGTTTATTTCAAATAAGTGGTTGGCATGATTCAAAAACGCAAGTTTACAGTTCACCATACCGCATACCGCACAAATAACCACCGAAGCTAATAACAATAAATCACATGATAAACTCTTGCATCGAACTTTCTAAAACCAATTTACGAAGTCACGTAAGTGGGCAATAATTTGGTGTAAGCCCTAAGCCGCCCTGAAGCTAAACAGCAATTTTGTATACGCCTCTCATGGAATAGAATGTGCCAATAAACGCAATAATTATACATCGCAATGGACGATACAGGAGAAAGTAAATAGTAGATCATAGTGGCCGCAAGTAAGATTGGTAACAAAGAACTAGGAACTGAAGTAACAGATTGTATGGTTGATGCTTCTGATTTTCGGTCAAATTCTAGGGGTAAAGTAGGGCAAACATGGTTCGTTAACAATAGTTGATTGATGGTGAACGAACTCGACGAACTATTGATTTGTATCTATTTTCCGACTTCCTATAGGATATAATCAGGACAGTACGCTGGATGATATAAGTGGCAATAAATGATTCAGGCTCAGGAGCAGACAGGCAAAACGGTATCATTATGTCGTTGTATAGTCATGTAGCGAATATTTTGATTTTAATCATTTGTTTACTCAACAATTTCTAGCTTACCCATTATTATAGACATAATACGTACGTTTATAAGGTTTGTAACCAGAATTTCAGATTTCGTGTCACGTATTGTAAAGTCAATTTCCATTTAAACCACTAACCCAAAATTTTGCACTTACATTTCAGGTATAACCACAGTTTCAGCGATTTCCACAGTGTCTCGGCCTACATTTATACCGGGATATGGGACTAACGTTCCTTCGAACGGCTCCTGGGTTACCTCAGGGCTTTGTGGCGGCTCTTAGCGCTATCTACTAACGTTGATTAAAACTAATCTCATTTAGCTGAAGCTTTTAGTTCAGTTGGTGATTATACTGATTATTTGACTACAGAGAATCTTTAGTAGATCGAGAACACGTATTTCGGTAAAGTAATTTGTTGGAAAAAATGGTCTTACCCGTTGGTAGACGATAATTTTCGTTGAGAAGATGATATATATAAAATGGAAGAATGTATTTGATTGAATACATCATGGTTTCATGTCAAGCATGACTGCATGACATTAAACTTTTCTCTTCAAGTTTATTTCTCTAAGAAAAAGAGAAAGAAGAAGTCTAGCGTAATAAAAACAGAATTGTTCGAAGCGTTGCATACGGATTGAGAAAGTTTACGACTTTACTTACGCATACGATTAGTAACAAAAGAATAAATATTCAGAGAGTGACTGACCGTTTACCTTTTACGCTGCAATTCATACTCGCCTAATAAAAAGGGGTGCTTATTTGACTGCTTAATACGTTTCGGACAATATGACTAACAATAGATCTTTTATTTTCATAAGGTGACCCAGTGGCATCAAGAAAATATTCTCACAAAACGACAATGGAGTACAAAAGGATGCTGTTATTCACACAGTTAATTCTTTATATTAGAGATTAGTCTATTTTACTGGTTAATATGTGGACCACTATGCTTTGAAATTTGGGTACAGTGTGATGTTTTTTGAAAATAATTTTGATTCCATTACTGAGAGTTCGAAATGTTGACAAAATCTCTAACTCAATCAAAATAAACAGCGAAGATAAAAATGCAGTAGGTCAAGGTAATCCAATATTCAGCCGATTTGATTGCGAAAGCACTCGGGGTTTGAATTGGAGACCTTGACATTGCGCGGATTTTTCCGCATTTGAAATACATTTTGCATTAGTCGACAAACGGTAGCTACTTTTCAAGTTTGTGAGAATATGGGTCTTAAGTATATAAATTAAGCATTACACCGTTATAATTATAACACTAGCAGCGCCCTGCGGTGACACCCGCATAAGTTTCAATCCTGTGCGAATATCGGCATAAAAAGGCATAAGTTTCAATCCTGTGCGAATATCGGCATAAAAAGTATTCTATGTGTTAATCCTAGTTATAAACTATCTGTGTGCCAAATTTCATTCAAATCCGTCCAGAATTTTTTACGTGAAAGAGTAACAAACATTCATTCATCCATCCTCACAAACTTTCGCGTTTATAATATTATTAGTAGGATATTAGGAGGATAGTAGGATATTAGGAGGATAGCAGAATATTAGTAGAAAATACGAAGTAGGATAACCGTCACATATAGGTATTCTCCTGGGAAGTTGCAGTGGTTTCGTCGATTCAGTATACTTAGTCAATATACCTCCTCTTCAATTAGACTATGAGCACAGTTCATCAAATATGTATACGTAGTGAACTGATATATGATATGATACTGAATAAGTAACTGCGAGACAATTTCTAATTCTGTTGAATTGCTACGCATCTAACAGAAATGCTGCAATTTTGCTACAATTGTTTCGACTCATGTACGCAAGGCAAAAGCAACACTGCACAGTGCACACTAATTGCAAGATCACCCTGTAGGTAATAAAATCTAGTTCACAAAGCAAGGTGGAACGACTTACAAGTGTGTAACAAAGCTTATAAAGGGACAAAGAGCTAAACAACGATGTGTGGAAACCACCCTTACGTCTCAGGTAGGTCAGTGACCCCGCTCTTATTCACCCCGTTCCTTGCTTCAGAATCTTTTCAAAACAATACCACTGTGGTTTGAATATTGATGTTGGGACATCAATCTTGGCTATAATTTGTTTTAAGTTAGTTAGTATTTGAATATTTATCGTCATTTTTAGGGTTCCGTAGCCAAATGGCAACGGAACCCTTATGGATTCGTCATGTCTGTCTGTCTGTCTGTCCGTCCGTATGTCACAGCCGCTTTTTTCCGAAACTATAAGAGCTATACTGTTGAAACTTGGTAAGTAGATGTATTCTGTGAACCGCATTAAGATTTTCACACAAAAATAGAAAAAAAACAATAAATTTTGGGGGTCCCCATACTTAGAACTGAAACTCAAAATTTTTTTTTTCATCAAACCCATACGTGTGGGGTATCTATGGATAGGTCTTCAAAAATGATATTGAGGTTTCTAATATCATTTTTTTCTAAACTGAATAGTTTGCGCGAGAGACACTTCCAAAGTGGTAAAATGTGTGTCCCCCCCCCTGTAACTTCTAAAATAAGAGAATGATAAAACTAAAAAAAATATATGATGTACATTACCATATAAACTTCCACCGAAAATTGGTTTGAACGAGATCTAGTGAGTAGTTTTTTTTTAATACGTCATAAATCGTAACGTAACGGAACCCTTCATGGGCGAGACCGACTCGCACTTGGCCGGTTTTTTATTTTATGATAAGAAGGAATATTTGATACTTATTGCTTTTTACGATGACTACGTTTCTCTGGGTCATTGACATTTTCTACACTGATTGTAAAACGTCTTTCAACAGCACCCTAATTACGTAACACAGTTTCAATCACAACCTAAATCATTTTGAAGGATATTGTTAATCCATTGCTTTATATGTTCGAAAAAATTGTCTGCTCAACAACGTAAATAACTGTCAAAATGAAAGCCGTTGCTACTGATGGTGTCTTACGCAATTTCGGCGCTCTGTTGTGAGAAAAATAGGTAGTTATTATAATCACCAGTTTGTTTTAGTGCCTCTGTCTAGGAATATTGTTTTTAAGACTTGACATAACATTTTGCCTAGTGCATTCTTCTATCGCCTTGCCTCATAGAATCATAATAAAATCGTACATTTGGTTGGCAAAGGCGAAAAAATATTTTTACTTAAGGAAATTTGTTTCTGGATTCCTTCATTAGTAATCAAATCGGTTGCTTCATTCTTGCCGTGGTTGCCGTTACATAGATCTTATGCACAAATAAATCTGACGCGCAGTCGTCGGACCAACATCTGTAAGCCATACAAATGTTTATCCTGATGCGTATCGAATCGGCAACGCAAGCACACAAGACGGACACTTGGATCTGCATCAATCGGGTTATCAAAACAGTATACTCTACCCATAATAGCCAATCGCCTACGTAAAAGTGAGAAATTTACAAAGAATATATTGTTTATGCATGACCTTTCCTGTTTCTGGCATACAACAGGAGTTTGTAGTTTTAGAAAATGTTATTCGCTATGAGGTAAATAAGCAGTTTCTTCTTCGAATACTTTACTTTTTCAGATCGACTCAATTTTGATACTGACATTTCGTTAGCAAAATTCGTATTTTACAGAAATGTGCAGTTAGTAATACCTAGTTTTCAATGACATCTAATTCACCTAGTTAGTCACAATAGCCGATCGAAAAGCTTACAAGTTCACACAAAGATAGAAGAGCCGTCATAACTAAAGCAATTACCTATAGCTTCATCTATCTGGTCCAAAGCGACTCTTGAAAGACATTCCTCGACCACAAAGAGAGGTGCAAATGGAAGGTATTAAACCAGACCAGACACGCTCCGACAATAGATCTTTTAAAGTCTTTGTCTGATCTGACTGCGCTGAGATGAATACGGATCTCTTAGGCCACGATATTTATTCGTTTTTCAATGATTTATGGTCATCTTGTTAAGAAATCTCTAACTCTCGTCTGCGAATGAATTAGAATAAATCTGAAATTGACGTAACGAAGGATACCTCTCTAAGACTTGGATGAGCTCTCGGTTAATGATCGAAAAGAAAACGAGATGAGTATTTTCTGTAAGTATTAAAAATAAACCGTAAAGCTTCGAAGTAAATACAAACATTCTTGTTTTCTCGTAAAATGTAAGCAAACAAAGTTCTAAGCGATTTGAAGTGGAGTTTGTTGATGCCACTCAAAATATTCGTGGAATAATATAAGGATGACGTCATCTTGATATTCCGAAAGGAAAATATTTCTTTGGAAAAATACAGAAACGAAATTATTTTTGGGCTAATAGTAACAACATACAACTTACGGGAAATGATATTCCGAGAATGCTGACAAAGGTTTCAAACGCATGTCAACCCTTCGTTTCAAACTTCTGTTGTTCGCAATTTTAATCAATCTCGACAATGTTATGCGAGTTTGACGCCTTTAATCAAATTCTGTTTCACTCTGATCTTCGGTCAGGTTAGTCTCATTCAAAAAATGCATTGAAAATTTACACTATGGACTTTATGTAAGCAAAAAAGATTAGCTTTAGTGATCAAAAGACACTGCTTATTTGTTACCGTTACGCCAGTGAGACCGTTACAAAACTCGGTGATAAATACTGCAAGATTTTTTTTAAGTAAGGTATTTCATTTATTAAATAATAATATTCTGTAGATAAACGTAGTGTATTCAACTAACGGAAAGGTGATTGAATCTTTTCCCTCGAGGGAATGTGCTGTGCACCGGTTTGATTCGATTCCCAAATGCAGGTCAGGCCAAATTGCGCTGCCAAGCCAAACTGAATTTCTTGAAATGAATTTAGTGCAACGTTCTACATTCAAGAGTAACTTTTAATTGGAGCTGTTAATATTACAGTCGGATGGTTGTATGTAAACAATACAGTAAAGTTTTGCCAGTGTTAAACAACTATACATTTTATTTTCTCATTCATTTCAAAGACGCAAGCAATACTTATTATGAAGCTGTCATCATCTGCTTTGTCTTTTCCCAACTATGTTGGGGTTGGCTTCCGGTCTAACCGGATGCAGCTGAATACCAGTATTTCACATGGAGCGACTGCCTATCTGCCTTCCACAACCCAGTTACTGGGAGATACCCTTTGGTAAGACTGGTTCTCAGACTTTCGGGCTACTGACGAACGGTAACCACTGTCAAAGATCCACGAATGACAGCCGGGACCAACGGCTTAACGTGCTTTCCGAAGCACGGAGAGGTCTTGGTATGTGAAGATGGTCACCCATCCACAGACCAACCGCGGCAAGCGTAGCTTAACATGATCGATCGACCCGTGTGGCTGTTATTACTTAGCCATAAGCCCCTCAATATTATGACGCTATATGTCTCTCAAATAGGGAGAAAAAGCTACCTACAATCTTTTTAGTACTTACCGTCGGATTTTTGCTAAACTAGCCGAAGATACCTGCAGATAGGTAGGTAAAATACTATATTGTACAACAAAATTGAAAAGGAAGGCAAAATTCGCAGAAAAACGTTCCAAAGGGTTGTTAAGTCAATGCATCCGACCGCTAATACCATCAGAGATTTACATATCATACATGTTTATACGTTATATTCTTGATAAAGTATTATGTTACACTGACCATCGCCAGTACCTACCTATCTTTCGAGGGCTCTTCAATCACAATAAGCATTAGAATTAGGGTTGCGCCCTATATCGTCCTTCGGTTCCAAACAATGTACCACGTCGCATTATTATAAGTTAAAACCCGGATTACACGGGTTTAAGTGTAAACTAAAAAAACCCTTTGGTGAAATTATGCAACATGCAGAAATAGTATTTGCAATTGTAATGCAGTTTTATGGTTATTCTATTGAGTTATTTCGATCCACACGTTACATTCCTTAGTGCTGGGGTGCAGGGTGTGATAAATGAGGATAGGAATCTCGATGAGATAGATAAAATCAATATTAATAATAGGTTTTTGTTTCTAAGTATCGGTCGAATCAATTATTATCACCTAAATCAAAACTTAAAAATACGCACCTATTACCACAGAATAACTAATACTACTGACTATAACCTAGGTAGGTACACATCAACCACTCAATTTTTCACAGTAGGTACTTACTGCAAGCATTTAGACCGATCGCCCTTCATTCATTAGTAAAGACTATTGGCGTCTTTTGTAGACTAAAGGCATTCTTTAGACTTCAAAGACTATTGGCGGAGAGCATTTAGAGCAGTTAAGTCTTATAAAATCCAATTTTGATTCTAATGATTGACTAGCGAATCAAGCAAAAACGGATGATCCAAGCTAACACTATGAAAGCTTAATATGCAATAAATCACGCGAAGTAATTAAAATGCTGATTCAAGGGGGAGATAACGTTGATTTCCTAATGCAATTAGCATGTTGATAGTAGGGTTTACAACCGAGAATTTATTATGCGCATCTCTGTTGAAAACACATTTGAATTTGGTGGCATCTCGAAAGCATATTTGACTAGCTAACATTCTATAGGAGTTATAAAATGCCTATGACGTGATAAAAAGTTTTATGACATTCATTTTTAAGCAGTTGAATATATCAGTATCTAATGTCGCTGTTATAAAATTCCGTCTGTGCTGTTTCACCAACAGATCAATAAGGCCCTGTATGCTATCAAAAGCTGTCCATTGGGTAAACCGTTTTTTGACAGATAGAATTAGTGATTGCAACAACACACAATACATTGATTGATACTCGTACAGTATTATAATGTCTGTAAGAAGCCATAATTAAGATAATTCAATAAGATATGGCAGTTTATATATTTATTTTAGTACGCATTTCAAAGTTAACTTTTACGTAATCTGGCATATGTACGTTGTAAGAAAGCTGTCTAAAAACGGCTAACCTATTTGGACAGGGTATAGTTGTTTTCTGCGCTTACCAACACCATTCAGTTTTCACTATGGCAGCTGACAAAATAACACGCCTAACTCTTTAGCGCCTTCTAATGCATCAAAAGTCAATTGCAAACCGTCAACGGCAAATTTTGCAACACACCATTGTCCGACTAGGAAACATTTGTTAATTCGAGATGTTGTTACATAAATTACCATAATCGAAGCAACCAGCCGTAAAGACATTGTGAACGGCCCAAGGGTGGCCGGCAATCAACAATCAGGGTGTTTAGACGAAAACGTAACTAGAAAACAATTTTCTAACTTATTATAAAGCTGTAAAGTTCAGTTTTCTGTGTACTATTTCCCGTGATATGTTGATATTTTTGGGTATTGTAAATATGCAGAATTTAAAAGGTTAGTTCAATGACCCGATTGAAGTGTCGAGATAACGTTTCAAGGTGTTAATTTGTGTTAGTTGGTTTATCAGAAGGTTTGATCAATTTATTTAAAGTTCAAAGAGTTTCCCTACCTAGGCTTGTTTAATGTTATTATTTTCTTAAAATTGAGTTAGCTAACTTCATACACAGGTATGAAGTTTGCTAACGTTTTTGTAATTAAGTGGTCCTGTGATTTCAAATGATCAAATATTAAAAAAAAAACGAGCGAGAAACATCCTGTGCTAACTTTAATTAAATCATCTTTAGCCACGATGTCGATTTTTTACGAAACTACATCATTCCTACACCTACTTTGTATACTTAGCCGTATTTATTTTATGGGTCATAAAATAGTTTTAACATAAGCATCGTCCACAACCATGAACAATTTCCCCTTTTGAGTACGCTTACATTGCAAAAAAAACATACTTCTGCCTCATCGTAAAATAACGTCCGAAATTGTGCGTGTTCTAGCAATAAAAATGGCAATAATTTTCCTGTACATAATAAAACAACTGTGTCCAAATTGAAAAAAAAGCGACATTTTTATAGAGCGATAAAATATGGTCGAAGTACTTACGTCATAGGGATTTGAGGGCTATGCTAAGCTTCGCGACTTTAGACTTTTCAAAAATCCAAATCATACTGTCAGATATTGTATACCTAATACTCGCATGAATTAGTGCAGAAATAGGCTAATAATAATAATATGACTCAGCCATCATTGGGCCGATAGTCGTGACAGCCTATGGCTTAATAGAGCCTCGACCAACACCTGAGGAGGCTCTCGTTAGGCAGTTGGATCAAGGGCTTGATTCAGAAAGCGGTACTTCTGAACACGGCTCGAATTGCCAGGAGGTTCTCTTTCTGGAGCCCTGACCACTGGTAGCTTGGACCCTGTCCCCGATACCGTGGGCTACTATTTTTTATATTTTAAAATGTTTTTTATCTTTTTGTTTATAAAAATATTTACAAGTGTAATTTATAAGTATTTAAATGATTTCAAGAATATAATAATAGATACTATAATTCGCTATAATAATTAATTGGTGAAATTTCAAACTCGTAATGGGTATCGATATCTAATGAACGAGGAAGCGATAACACAAAAAAAAAAAAAACCGGCCAAGTGCGAGTCGGACTCGCCCATGAAGGGTTCCGTTACGTTACGATTTATGACGTATTAAAAAAAAACTACTCACTAGATCTCGTTCAAACCAATTTTCGGTGGAAGTTTATATGGTAATGTACATCATATATTTTTTTTAGTTTTATCATTCTCTTATTTTAGAAATTACAGGGGGGGGGACACACATTTTACCACTTTGGAAGTGTCTCTCGCGCAAACTATTCAGTTTAGAAAAAAATGATATTAGAAACCTCAATATCATTTTTGAAGACCTATCCATAGATACCCCACACGTATGGGTTTGAGAAAAAAAAATTTTTTGAGTTTCAGTTCTAAGTATGGGGACCCCCAAAATTTATTGTCTTTTTTCTATTTTTGTGTGAAAATCTTAATGCGGTTCACAGAATACATCTACTTACAAAGTTTCAACAGTATAGCTCTTATAGTTTCGGAAAAAAGCGGCTGTGACATACGGACGGACAGACAGACAGACAGACAGACAGACAGACAGACATGACGAATCCATAAGGGTTCCGTTGCCATTTGGCTACGGAACCCTAAAAATGGCCTACCTGTAGTATGACGTCTGAAAGTTTTGCCAATCATCTAATTAAAATTGACACCGTAGGCAGAAGATATCGGCGTAAAGAAAACTTTCCTGGAACAAGAACCAACTACACCTACAGTGGTTTGAAATATTGAAATAAAGGCAAATGGAAATAAACGTTTTAAAAATAAAAACAGAGAAATGGATATAAAACCTGTCACGAAAGGAAAAGTTATGAAAGGTGTCAAGAGAAATGAAAGTAAAGAATATAAAACAAACGACTGAAATGGATTTATTTATCGATAAAATATGCAAAGGACACTATTTATTCTCAGATGATATTCAAATAACGAAAACCGGTAACAAAACACTTCAGGTTGGTTATGAAATAAAATAAAAGCCGGTCAAGTGCGTGTCGGGCCACGCGCAGTGTAGGGTTCCGTAGTTTTTATAACAGCCAAGTGCGGGTCGTATTCATTGACTGATAGTTTCGTACAGACGCCAGCAGGTCAAGCTACCCGAAACTGTCAAATTTTCCCAATCAACCTTGAACCTTTTCTTTAGTTATAAAGTTGAAAATCTATTAAAGAAATTTGATTGTAGTAGCTTGATGTGCTGGCGTCTGTACCATGTTCTAACTAAAAGTCAAACATGACTACCTACCTAATTTGACTTCCTATACAAATCCTCACCTGATCCGACAATTTTGCACGGAAAGTTTTTTTTTTTTTGAGGTTTGGGTAAGACTTGTCATAGCCGACGTAGCAACTGTTTTTTTTCTTTATAAAACTTATTTAGGAATTAAACAATAGCGCGATACAACTGACGCTTACTTAGCGCCATCTATCGACATTTCTATGGAGTTATTCGAAATTTTCGACTCTAATACAATTGGTCGACTATTACTCGTAAACTTGTAAAGCCCACTTAACTGCGATAGTTTTCCTTTAAACTTCGTTATATTTAGGTACTACTGCCGTGACATTTGAATTTCTAACTACAATCGTTTAGTTAGTAGAGGGGGGGGGACCCTTGACTCTAACGATAACTCACGCTTGATAAGTCACGAACGGTTTACTTAATCACAAAACGGTCTTGCCAAACCCCTAATATTTTTAAAAGATCTATCCAACGATATCCCAAACTATGGAACGGACGAAAAAAAATTATCATCCCCATTTTAGATGTAGGGGAGGTACCATAAATAATATTTTTTTTCAAAATTTTATTTTACCACTTTTTCGGCGTTATTATCGTGTATACTCATGCCAAATTACAACTTTCTAGTACCAATAGTTTTTGAGCTAAACCGCGGACAGACAGACAACATGGCGAAACTATAAGGGTTCCTTGTTGACTACGGAACCCTAAAAAGCTCATACAACACAACAAAACAATGTTCCTCGTCTCACTAATTTCTGTTGTAATTTTGTATTAGTTAAAAAGAAAAGACGTGTACATTATAGTTTGTTTATAATTGAAGTAACAGGTAACCAGGTTACATAGAATGATTAGAAGAATTTTGAATACATAATGACACTAAAAAGACCAGTATTATTATAACACACCCTCTTAATCAAAATTCTCACAAATAAATTACATACAAAAATGAACTCAAAATATACCAATAAAAAAAAAGGAAAATGTATACTAAGTTCTGAAGTAAACGTGTAAAAATATATTTACACTAAACCTAAGCCTAGTACACATCTACGATGTGCCACACGCTGCAATCGTTTTGTTAAGATGTCAGCGGGCATATCACTTGATTTGGTATATTTCAAGTTAACCGAATTATCACTAATCTTTTCTCTAATAAAGTGAAATCTGGTATCTATATGTTTCGTCCTATGGTGGTGTACCGGATTTAAGGCCAAACTCTGTGCACTCTGACTATCGGTACAAATAGTTACGGTATTAGGTAATAACTTTTGCCTTACCATAGGATCTGAAATTAATTCAGTGATAAACCTCCTTAAATAAATCGCTTCCTTCGTAGCTTCTGTTATTGCCATATACTCGGCTTCCGCTGAGGACAAGGCTACGGTTTGCTGCTTCCGCGAGGCCCATGATACCGGACTGCCTGCTAATTTGAAACAGTAACCCGTATAAGAACGGCGATCTATATTACAGTTTGCCCAATCGGCATCGGAAAATCCTACAAGGGGCATACTTGATTTTTTATAACAAATCGAGTAATCTAAAGTGCCTTTTAGGTATTGTAAGACTCTCTTCGCGGCTAACCAGTGAGTCTTGTTGTACCGAGTATTGAACTGACTCAGGTAACTAGTCGCGTATGCGATGTCTGGACGAGTATTAACACTTAGGAACATGAGGCAACCAATTAATTCTTGATAGGGATACTCTTCTTGATTATGATCACTATCACTACTGGTACTAACCTCCAGTTTTCCAGATAGGGGAGTTGTACAAGGTTTACAATTCTCCATTCCAAACTTTTGTAAAAGATTGTTTATATAATTTTTCTGATGAACTCTTATTTCATCATTTTCTCTGGTGATATTTAAGCCAAGATAACAGCTTAAATAGCCCAAATCTTTTAACGAAAAATATTTTTGCAAGTCATTTTTTACAATGTCAAACGTCTTGTCATCACTGTAAAAAACAATTATGTCATCGACAAAGACTGCAACGATAACCACCTCTTTTCCAAAAAGTTTGGTATAAACGCATGGTTCAGATGGAGTTTTCATAAAACCAAGAGATGATAAAGTTTCATCTAACTTTGTATTCCAGGCACGTGGAGCTTGTTTAAGTCCATACAAGGATTTTTGCAGGAGACATACTTTGTTCTCCATACCTTTTACATTAAAACCTTGAGGTTGCTCCATGTAGACCTTCTCTTGAAGATCTCCATTTAAAAAAGCAGTGTCTACGTCCATGTGACGCATCTTCAAACCCAATTCGGCTGCGAGAGCCAGTAGAGTACGCAAAGAAGAGTGCCGCACGACAGGAGCAAATGTCTCAAAATAATCTACACCTGGCGTCTGGGAAAATCCCTTGGCAACTAATCTTGCTTTGTACTTCAGAACATTTCCTGCTGGATCTGTCTTCAATTTATAAACCCATTTACATGGTATAACTTTCCTGTTTTCTCTGTCAACCAATTTCCATGTCTTGAACTTCATTAATGAATTATATTCATCTGACATTGCCATCTGCCACTTATCAACATCATCAGAAAATGTAGCCTCATTATAAGTTCTAGGCTCACCTGACGCTTTACTAGAAACCTGGTATGAGAAGTAATTAGGAGGTTTCCGGTCTCTTGATGGATATCTACGTTGTCCATCAGTATGACTAGTAGAAACTACTGCTTCCTCAATTGCTTCAAAAAATTGTTCCGTTTCAGCAGTTAGATCTTCAGTGACAATAGTATGGCCTGGAGCTGGTTCATCAGTGACCACTGGAGCATGTTCAAAAGACTCTTTAACTGTACTGGTTTCTTCCTGTATAGGCAGACTATTAGAAAGTACTAAAGGTTCAGTAGACGTCTTATTATTGTTAACATTCCTATTATTTAAAGTAGAAAAACAATCTTCAAAAAACGTAACGTCTCTAGACTTTTGTAAAGTTCTAGGGCAAGATGAATTTCTAAAAAGATAACTATTAGGATCTTCTGTATAGCCTACAAATATAGCTTCTACAGCTTTAAGATCCAATTTCTTACGGTGACAAGAAGGTATATGTATAAGAGCTCTACACCCAAAAACTCTGAGATTACTAAGGGCTGGTTTGCAACCATTCCACAACTCGTAGGGAGTTTTATTATTTAAGGCACGGTGTGGACATCTATTTTTCAGGTACACAGCCGTTCGAGTAGCATCTTCCCAAAAAGCTTTAGATAGATCGCTTTCAGCCATAAGAGAGCGTGCCTTTTCTATAATAGAGCGATTAGTGCGCTCGGCAACTCCATTCTGCTGAGGGCTATATGGTACCGTAGTTTGATGTTGAATACCACAAGATCTAAGGTAACTTGAAAATTCACTATTTACAAATTCCTTCCCATTATCCGTCCTTATTGTTTTAATTTGAGCCCCAGTTTGTCTTTCAACCATAGACTGGAAGTGACAAAACTTAGCCTTCACCTCTGTCTTCGAAGAAATAAAATATACAAAAATATTTCTGGAAAAATCATCTATAAAAAGTAATAAGTATTTATTACCCTGAAAAGAGTCAACTGACATTGGTCCACATAAGTCAGAGTGGATCAATTCTAATATTGAAGTTGCTCTTTCATAAGAAATCGTCTTAAACGGTTTTCGAGCTTGTTTCGCTTGAACACAAGGAACACATGGATTTTTATCCACATCCCTATAATCAATAACCTCCATATTTTTCAACAGATTCATACCGATGCGACATAAATGACCTAAACGCTTATGCCATACCTGATATCTTGAGATAGAATCAGAGTGCACATCATAGGCTCTAAATTGGGGAGTATTTACCGCACAATCAAGTGTGTACAATCCACCACAGGGCGAGCCATGTAGAACCGCATCACCTGTAAAGGAGAAGGTTTTTGAATTAAATAAATTACAACCGGATTTATCAAACATTACAGTAAACCCTTTTTCTACTGCTGTCTTCACAGATAGAAGATTTGTTTTCAGGTTAGGTACATAAATCACATCACTGATTGTATCGACGGCGTTTTCGGTATTTAAAGATATTTTACCGATGCCTTTAGCGTCAATCTTTGTCCCATTTGCAACTGTTACCTTCATATCCATAGGCTTTAAGTCTACAAACCAATCTCGTCTTGAAGTCATATGTTTGGTAGCGCCTGAATCAACATACCATTTGTCCATATCGTAATCATTTGTTACTCCTAAAGCAGATGAAGAGGTCGAGTCCTTATCAGTGGGATTCTTCCTTTTCATAATCTTCTTTTTCTTTAAAGGACAGTTTGGTCTCTTGTGACCAGGTTTTCCACAACCATAACACACAATTTTCTTTGACTTAGACTCAACAGAGGAGGCATCAACCTGTGACCTCATAGCTGTCTCCAGTGTTATCGAGCTTTCCTTGGACATTTCGTTGAGTAATTTTGACTTTACCAGTTCGGTGGTAACGTTAACGTTACTATTTTCGAGAGCCATAATCAATGGGTCATATCTCGACGTTAGACCTCCCAATAGAATAGCAGCAATGGACGCATCATCTATTACTTTGTCTATATCCGCCAAATCTTGGGCAGTGGAAATAACAGCATTGATATACGACTCAATATTATTATCAAAGTCTTCAAGTCTCAATCTGTATAACTTCCTTTCTAAATGTAAACGCCGACCCATGCCTTTGTCCTCATATGCATTTTGTAACGCCTTCCACGCTTCAGCTGCCGTGGTAGCACTTCGAACATACGTAATTGCAGAAGCTTCAAGGGTAAGGCAAATTTTTGTTAGTGCCTTCTGATCGCTCTTCGTCTTTATGACATTCGAAACATTCATCCCTGTTGGGTAGCCATTAATCGCTTCCCACAACTCCTCATGCATAAGGTAGTTACGCATTTTAAATTTCCACGTACTATACCCTTCTCTATTGTGTAGGGTGAACGTTGGAATAGAGGAACTACGCATACCTCGTTCATTTGTGTCTCCATTTTGGTTCGCCATCTCAGAAGAGTACACGGAAAAACTATTTGGTTTCACACCCAAAAAAATTCACACAAATATCACTTCCTAATTATTACGAAACAACTATACACGCATTACTTTTCTTGAATACAAATAGGTACTCGAGCTATTCTTCGTGCTGATAACGTTTTGTTGTAATTTTGTATTAGTTAAAAAGATAAGACGTGTACATTATAGTTTGTTTATAATTGAAGTAACAGGTAACCAGGTTACATAGAATGATTAGAAGAATTTTGAATACATAATGACACTAAAAAGACCAGTATTATTATAACAATTTCATTAAAAAAGCAAACCATTCATTTGCATATAATGTCAACAAAATATTCGCGAATATTTGTGTTATAGCTGACTGGTTTTATGGTTGTCAATGTCCAGGAATACCAGTTTTGCACAGAATCTGTTTGCACAAATCTTCATATTTATTTTGTGTGCCTACACAAAAATTATAATTTTATTCAAGGGGTTCGTTATAGTAACATGAGTGTCCCACTTCAAATTGCGATTCATTGTCATCATGGCTTTTACTAACTGCGACCTTTTTGCGATGTTATAAAAACAAACTTTTTGTTTGTCTATCGTTAGCAAACTTGTCTGTTACACTTCTGTTGCAGCACCACCTTTATTGAGTTATTAAATTATCTACCTTATATTTTACAGAATTGAGTTTAAAATGCAATGTTGCAGATGATCTTTGACATCGTTAGTAATTAAATATCCTTTAAAACAAAAAATACAGTCGCATTAACACACGCTATGGGATCATTGGGAACAGATGGCAGTTTTACCATAAGTGGTTTATCTTATCGACCCGACGATTATATCATCGATGTACTACTACAACGCTAATTGAGTCGTTCATTAATGACCATTTTATTTAACACCCTAAACCCCCATCTGCTGCTTATCTGGAGACAGTTTACAAAATTTTGTTTGGGAACATATTTCTTCGGTTTCTTTTTTTCTTATTTTAGAGATCTGGGTCGTAATAGAAATACATTCATTGTATCAGCTGCTTCTCTGCGTGTCGTTAAATCAATAGAAAAGGGTTGGTTAGTATAATAATAATTCTCTACTAGTACCAGTAACTTTAAATATATATAAGAAAAAGTATTTACTGTGACTCGCACAGCAAGATCACAAACTAAACTAAACACAATTATAAAAAAAACAACACCATATAAAACATCGAAGATGGCGGGATGTGCTGGACTCCTCTGATAAAGATTGGTGCTTAGCAGATCTGGACAGAGATAATTGGAAAGAGAGAAAAAACAAATATCACCATAATTATCACATCATCGTATCATATATGCACCATGTTATTATTTTCTAATCATAAAAAATAACCATAATTTATACTCTACAAATGCAACCAAAAAAAAAAAATAGTCCACTGAAATTGGTCTCAAAATAAACTTCAAGCAACAAAATTGACCTGAAACTGCGAGTAGGTCTTCAGTAATGCATCTTTTAGCAGTGGGCCGCCACTGGACAGCTTATCCCCAGCAGTCAATATTCCTTGAATTTCTCTACTGAAGATTAATGTTGGTGATCGTTTTTATAATTATTACTAAGTTCCCCTTTTCATGTCTTTTTATGTTTTAAAGATTTTCAGTTACGAAGGAATGACACTCGTATTGCAATTGTTTTTTCATTTTAATTTAGGTACACATTTCTGCATCTGCTCCTGCGGGATAATTGCGTAACACACTATAGCACAGATTACTAACGTACTATAGTAGCAATGGCTTTAATCTTGACAGTTCAACACCATTCATTGCGTGATTTACGTTCTAGGGCAAGCAAATTTTTCGAACATTTATGAAGAAATGGATTAGCAATATCCTTCAAAATGATTCAGGTTGTGATTGAAGATGTGTTACGCAATTAGTGCTGGCTTGATCTTTAGCAAACGCTTCGTAGGTGTTTGGTAGAATGCAATAAATGATTAAGTATTGAGAAGGTAGCACAAACAAAATCGCATGAGTTGTTCGCACAGATTTATTTTTTGTAAAATTTATTTAATTTATACTAAATATGTAGATTCTGTACCACTAAGCTGGCATTTAATCTATCTACTAAATTTAATTGTTGACACAGTGTAACAAAATGCGAACAATAAAAGCTTGCTAAATACCAGTTTCACCGCATTGTTTGCTCGAAAAACACAGCATGATGCTTTAAAAACACAGCTTATAATTACAATACATGTAACACTTTTCTATTATAAAGAGTGTAAAACAACCGTTAACTTTAAAAATGATACAGATTTTGATTGACAGTGTCTTACGCCCCTAGGGAGCTGGAGTTGAATGAAAGCAATACAATAGTTAAATGTTGCATTTGATTGTATGACTAAAATGACCGGATGTCCATTTCTATTATACATCAAAGCTCCACCTTTTCTACGACACGAATATCTTATAATTATCCTATGTGGATCGAATAACACCAAAACTAGTTGAACTAACTCCATTATAAAAAATAGACTATAAAATTGTTACGATTCTTTCTTGGATTTGGCATAGCCATAAAAAACTCTGAACATTTTTCTCAATTACATTGGTAAAAGTGAATTTACTCAAATGTTTTTTTAGTCTCATAAATAATGCTTTAGTTCAGAGTTATAAACTTGAGGTTCGCTCTTATTTTCTTAAGATAAATGTAGCACTTACCCCTAAAGAGGTACAGAGAAGACATAAAACTTTTTCATAAATCCTTATTTATAATTTTTCCTCGTTGTAAATTATAATGAGAATAATTAATGTGGCGATTAAAATTAATCATGGATTTCTAACGTATTTACCAAGGACCTTGATACAATTTACGACTTAAAACATTATACAAAAAAAATTACACAATTTAAAAGAAATGTACCTACCTAACAGGCACTCCAAACTCTGAACAAGGCAAAATGATAATAAAAGGGAAAATGACAAAAGAAAACAAAAGAGCTATTTCGGACGGAAACAATTAAGAAATGTTGAAAATTCGTTACCGTTTAATTAAATCAGAACAAGAGTCAGACGTAACGAAGCGGAAAGTCACGCGCGGCGCTCAAACGAACCTTACTTTGGAGCGGTATGATTATGACAATGGGTATTTAAACTAATCAGGTTTGTGAACCATTTGGTTGAACTACATCATTATAACTAAGCGTTAGATTCTTTTACTTAAGCAGACATGCGAGACAGGGGTTCAAAACGAATGAGCTAAGTAATAAGTATGTGATGTGACTTGAAGGGTGTTTTAGGGATATATAATTATGTCGCAGTCAACTGGTTAAATTAGCCGTTTAGTCAACCGCCTGGCCTTTGGAAGTAGTGCTCGCCTCGCTTCGCTCTCACAGCTCGGATGCGGTTGCTCACAGTTCTAACCTAACCCATTTGGTCGGGGTGCCCTGGCTTAGTTACTACGACGAATTCGGCTCGTGCTTGATTTGTTACAGTTCCAACCTAAACTATAATTTATTGAATATCATTCAGGCCGTTAGTTGCCGCCGGCCGCCGTTTAGTTAAAAGGCTAGGTAGTTAAATAAACGGCTATTTAAACCAGTTGGCTGCGACACATACATACATATTCTGCGCATGCTGGATGACATAGTTTAAAATTCGATCATACATAACTGACAGCTGCCGACTAAAGTTGGCCTATAAAAGAACAACAAGCAAGTACAGACGTTAATAACAAACCGTTTAATACTTTTTCTTTCTTTTAATTTTATTAACTGAAAGATATTGTTTGATTGAAGTACAGACGCCAGCACATCAAGCTACCCAAAACTGTCAAATTTTCCCAATCAACTTTGAACCTAATGCTTTAGCGATAAAGTTGAAAATCTATTAAAGAAATTTTACAGATTGTAGTAGCTTGATGTGCTGGCGTCTGTACCTAATTGTAGAAAAAACTAAAATACATGCAAATAAGATCTTTTTGCTAGTGACGATAGAAAAGTGTAACATCAGTGCTAAAAAAAGCACAACAAGTCTAGATTGTTGACCCATTTTTAAAGGTACAGCTAAAAATATCTTAGACAGCTCTTAACTGACCTTCTATCTAATTCAAGGAGTCGGACAGATGACCATGTCACCCCTGCTAATTGATATATTATATAATATAATATTCCTATCGTAATATAAAATTATACGTAGGCGGGAATATAAATAGATGGGAATGGATAACACGATAAAGGTTTCTCTAGTAGGTTGCTTACTTCTCTCTATTTATTTACTCTCGGCTCTTGTGGTTTCTATACTAACGAAGTTTCTAACTTTTACATAATCAGCCGGAGGAGGGGATTAGTTTTCGCTTTTTTCGAAAAAAGGAACCCTTATACTATGATCACTTCGTTGTCCGTATGTCGGTCAGTCTGTCAAAACTCTTTTTCTCATCGTCGAGGTATCAAGTTGAAATTAACGGGAGGAATATTTATATACCTCCTTATATTTTGCCAAGAACAGCTTGATAAAATCGTCAAAAATGACATCTTCTGCTTATTTCATCGTCATTAAGTCAATATCTGCTTGACGCCAAATTAAGTCACTTTGTTCACGCACGGATAACCTTAAAGCTACTTTAAAAATAAGCACTTTCATTTGCTTCCCTCTAAAGATCAAAGTCAAGGTAACGAGGTCGCCGAGCCCGTGAACAGAGTTCAGAGCTTTCAGTGTCGCTTTCATTAAGCCATTCGAAAATAACTTTTTCCATAGAATTGGCTACGAGGAGGTGAAAATTTTAAATCTATACAAATAAATAAAATTTAAGCTGTTATTTTGAAATTACAAACAGACATGTTCGTAATTTCAAAATAACAGCTTTTTACTAAATGCATAGGTATTGACATTGATATATGACAGTATATATTCGTAGCTACACTAGCTACGGTATTTATGACCAAAAAACAATTTGTAAAATATTTGTCTGTCTGATTTGTTCCGGCTAATCACCACCAAATTTCATCCAAATCCAATTCCGGGACGGCTGGACCTATTTGGATGAAATTTGATATGGGGATACTTTGAACCTTGGGTAAGGAGCGCAGCCGCGGGCGGAAGCTATTTCTAAGTAGATAGATACTTGTTTCGTTAGGATGAGGATGGTGATGATTTCTTACAGGGTGATGATTTGTTTTGACGGCACGGTTGGCGCAGTGGTAAAGCGATTGACTGCTGCGCTGCGTGTCGCGGGTTCGATTCCCGCACGGAACAAATATTTGTATGACCTACATGTATTTGTTCCGAGTCTGAGTGTTTTTCTATCTATAATATGTATGTATTTACAAAAAAAAAATGTATATAAGTAGTTTATCAGCCATCTTGTTACCATAACACAAGTATTAGGTTGCTTAGCTTGGGACTAGATGGCGCTGTGTGAAATGTCCAGGGATATTATTATTATTATTATTAATGTACCGCAACAAAATTACCTATTGTAACGTGGAAATCGTGGAAATCCTCTATAAGAAGAATATTTTAATTAAAACAATCAACAAAACAAAATGGTTGCCTACGTTCTGCATGGATACGGAAATAAAATTGTAAAACTTCATCCATTGCACCAACGCAACGTAGTGTACAATCAGGACGGTTGTAAATTGACACACTAGAGCGTTCCTAATGCATGTTTTCCAGCAACAAACACTGCAATATTTTGAACCTGATTCTAGCTCTGATGTTGCACAGTGCGACAACTGAGCCGAACGTGTGTGTACTTCAAAACGGCCACTAACAAAGCTACGCGACACTGCGGTCGACATGTCGCAATTTACTCTATGGCGTCCCGTTCGCTTTGTGAAAAATATGGATGTATTTTTACGGAGTGTACGATAAACTGCAAACGATGTAAATTGACGCCTTTGACGGTGTGAAGTGACTGCTATTACTATCAGAGTTTTGGTACTTTAGAGAACGACCGACGACTCTACCGACCACTTAATTATTACTGCATACGCGTACGTGTGCCGAAAATCATTAAAAATTCAGGACACTAACGAATGCAGCATCCATACCAAATGGGCATCCAATACGAATACCCGTTACACTCGATGTGATGTTAACTTCAAATCAGTCACAACCCGACATTTCAAAGATAATACAATTTATTGTATTGCAGATCCGAACACGCGTCCCGTAAAAAGGTTCGAAATTAAAATGAAAACTCAGACCCTTTGTAATCATTACAATGGAGGTAAAAATTTCGAATTCAAGTATCTAAGTTCATTGACAAACACACGTACGACAAAATTAATTAGTTCCATCAATCACTGGTTGAATGGTGTCAGTCTGACACCGGCCCACTGGTTTGAAAAAGGCCAACTATCGAAAAAAAACTGTAACTTGATTCGACCATTGTGTAGTAACCCTTCTATTGCTGGGTTGATAAAAAGTGGTGACGCTTGTGTGGGGCTCGCTAGCGCCTGGGCGGAGATTTACTGGGACAATATTTTGAATGCGTTGGAGATATGATAAGTGAAGATTTATTTTGGGACAACGTGCTATGCTATGCGTGTGATCTCGAATGCTGGTCGTCTATTTACATTATTTTGATAAGTAATTACGGGAAATGTGAACTTAAAGATTAGAGGTTTATTTACTACTATTGATGTTACTAAGCAATTAAATGTGTAGTAACAGATATTTTGTTCATATCTGGAAATAATGAATTATTATGTCTTCCTGTCGTCAGTCGCCGTCGTTGAGCTAAAACAATTATGTATGTGTTTTCGTAACTTCACATCGTTACGATTATATTATATTTCAGTCTAAAACTGAACATATTTAACATGCCCAATTTTTTTTTTTGTGTGGGAATTCATCAATTAATGACCTCTCCCGCTCTGGGCTGACTCAGACTTTTACTGACTAAAACCCACCCGTTTTCCTTCAGTTGCCTGTGCCAGGGGCCACGGTATCTCTTTCGAACAACCCGCGGCCCTGGCTGCAGCGGCCAACATTCCCATCAATCACCATCAATAAAGTATTATTTTACATCTACATATAGCTGATGAAAGCACAGCTACCGCCTTGGCGGAATGACGTCCATTGACGAAGCTTAATGCAGTGGCGGATTAAGTGATATTTGCTCATTATTTATTAACCATTAAATAGCCTACGCTTCTACCCCTTTTTGATATCGATCAGTCAACAATCACCGAGTGAAGGGAGATGTAACATGTCAATCAACCGAGTCTTTGTGATCTATTTATTGTTAAAACTACAATATGATATGATACCGGAATTGATAAAATCATAGTCTGCAAAAAATATCGGTAGAAATTCCATTAGAAACTAACAAATTGTGTCTAAATAAAACGTTATTTTTTATTCTTATTTTGTTAGGTTCGTGCCCTCTGAAATATATTTGTGACAATACGATACGCCAGACCGTCGGGAAGATAATTTACATATCTATAGGTGATACTTTGAATATGACAGCAATCTATCATGAGCGGTGACAATGCGCGCGCGCCCTCTGTCGACCTTTCGACGTATTTTGGAACAGTTTGGCGAAAACTGTAGGGTTGTCACGCAAGTATTATTATTATTATTTGCGAAATAAATATAAAATTATTTGTAACTGACACCTGAGTTTGATATGTTTGTTTATTTACATGTACTTTTATTGAAATTACCTGAATAATGCCAGCGATTATATACCATTTTATTTATACCATATTTTGAAAAATAATACAAAAGGTAAGTATCTAAGTCCTTACTGTAGAGATTACGATCTGCATGGTTTGTGGCATGCAACATTTTTGATAGGTATAAGATAATGGCATAACATTATAAAATAAACGCCAATACGAATTTAGAAGGCAGAAAACAGAAGGCGTCAGATTTGACTGACTAGCCAAGTGAGAAGAAGAAAGATGTAAAAAACATGAAACGATTACGTTAATAACAAACTGTTTAATACTTTTTCTTTCTTATAATTTTACTAACTGAAAGATATTATTTGATTGATGTAGTACAGACGCCAGCAGGTCAAGCTACCCGAAACTGTCAATTTTTTCCAATCAACCTTGAACCTTAATGCTTTAGCGATAAAGTTGAAAATGTACTGAAGAAATTTGACAGATTGTAGTAGCTTGACGTGCATGCTGGCATCTGTACCTCTCCTTATAACCTAGTGATAGCAGACAGATGAGACTCGTCTCGACCAATTATATGTATAGCCATAAACAAAAATAATCAAAATTAGGTTCTTATACATAACCGTCGAAAACTTCTCTCAATGTGTGTGACGGTTATGTATAAGATAACCGTCACACACATTGAGAGAAGTTTTTCAACAAAAATATTCACCTAAACGCAATTTTTTTGGTAGTACATGAGTAATAGTGCCATAACGTAGGAATAACACAAACATTTTGTGGGCTCGACGTTCATTATCATTGTCATTGATGCCGCACGGGAACGCAATTGGCATAACAATGCCGAGTCGGCGCATCTTTTTAATAAAAAAACCTGATTTGCATTATGACATTTGTTGTTGTCAATGACTGACAGCTAGTGTCAAAGTCAAAATTATTTTTGTGTTTAATAATTTACATTACTTATAAAAGATTCAATGAAGGGTTGAATATTGATTGGGTATGGTATTATTTTATTTAAAGTATTAATAATTTACATTACACTTTTGACCACCTGCAAGGGTGCAGAAAAAACTTTTTTCGAGGAACTACGAAATCAATGCTGTGCTGTTTTGTTTGGTCCAAAAAGTTACTAATTATACAGGGTGGCAGGGACATCGACGCGCAAACTGTAATGAGTTTAGACCCCATAGCGTCAAAATTTCTCGTCGTTATTAAAAAAAATATTGCTATTCCATACATTTTGACTGCGTAGGTATTGCAATTTTCTATGAAACAGATGATTTTTTTTTTTTTTTATAACTGACGAAAAAAGTCGACGTTATGGGGTCTAAACTCATGTACTGACTCCATGGTTACAGTTTGCGCGTCGATGTCCCTGCCACCCAGTATATTATACACATTATTTTTGTCATGCGACTTGTTACTTTAAAAGTCAACGTTTTCCTTCATTTATAGCGTAGCGATTAAGACAAACCGTAATTTCTTTATTCTTCAATACAAATTTCAACCAACACTAGCAAAAGAATAACTTACCTACAGTCGTACAATTCGCTCATTACTATTCTGCCTTTATTCGTTTCACGTAAAATAAGTGTTAAACAAAAGGTAAGAAACCCTTACAATCTACTTACTAACTTTTGTTTAGATTGTGAGAAAAAATACCCCTAAATTAAAGGTCCTTATTAATTTGTCCTCGTTTGCATTTGAGGTGAAGGTCTTTTTAACACTGTTTCCAATAGAAAAGTGTTACATGTTTTGTAATTATAAGCTGTGACTTTTTGAAGCATCATGCTGTGTTTTTTGAGCAAACAATGCGGTGAAACTGGTATACAGAAAGCTTTTATAGTTTTCATTTTGTTACACTGTGTCAACAATTAAACTTAGTGGGTAAATTAAATGCCAGCTTAGTGGTATAGAATCTAAATGATTGTTTTTTTTCTGTCACTCTGCGATGCGATTTTGTTTGTGCTACCTTTTCAATACTTAATCATTTTTTGCATTCTATCAACCACCTACGAAGCGACTGCTAAAGATCAAGCCTGCACCCTAATTGCGTAAGACACCTTCAATCAGAATCTGAATCATTTTGAAGGATATTCATAAACCATTGTTTCATAGGTACTTATGTTCGAAAAATTTGTCTGCTCAACGGCGTAAATAACGCAATGAATGTTGTTGAACTGTCAAAATGGAAGCCGTTACTACAGTTAGTGTGTTACGCAATCACCCGTTTGCTATTTGCTCGGATTCGATTCATGAACAATATTCTTACGAATCGGAAATAAATGTATTGCAGCCACCACAGAGCTACCATTCCAGTTAGTTTTTTTTTAAGCCAAAATTCATCCTAAAGCTTCCGTTACTGGAAATATGAGTATTGTACAGCCTAAAAACGTAAATAACAAACCTTTGCAGATAAATAAAAACTAGTGAAACCGTACGGGACACTTTAGCTCCAGGTAAAACCAACAGAACACAATTCTATTGTCTGCAGTTGCTAAATGTATTGATGTTTGCAAAAAACTTGTAAATTCTTTTTTTATCGCCACCATCGAAAACTAGCCCCTTTTATGGATGGAGTACGTGAGCCGGCAAATCAAACAGAGCTCGGTTTAGCGTTTATTTGTATTGTATTGTTTCGGTCTAAGTATTCCGCAAACGGTGTTCGGATCGGAAAGGAGTTTATTGAAAGGAAAAAATGGGAGCGAAAAAGTGTTCTATTGATAAAACATTACCTAGTCGTAATACCTATCTACAATTTGTACTATAGAACTAGAGACTAAAATGTTCGCGATTGGTCACCTTTTTACAATTTTCAGACTAAGTAACATGTGAGTCTGAAATTACTCTATGAATAATACAGGGGGGTAGTTGAGTAACAAACTAATAGCAGCAATGGCTTTCATTTTGACAGTTCAACCACATTGTGTTATTTACGTTGCTGAAAAGACACATTTTTCGAAGATATGAAGCAATGGATTAGCAATATCCTTTAAAAGGAATCCGATTGTAATTTATAGTGCGCAACTACGCAATTAGGGTGCAGGCTATGTTTGAAATGGATCTTTTACTCATATTTTGTTATGATGGAACCATTTACATAAAATATAAACATCGTTCATACTTAAAAATCGTAAAACCTATTCTGTATTTTCCCTGCCATAAATACAGCCTGCCATAAATTAATTAAGTATTCTCAAACATAAACAAGGATAAAGAAAGAAAAACTACCTTCCTCGAGTTACGCTAAACGCTAAGTAACATAATACCGTTAACCTAGTCCCTTGTTAATCTCAGTCCCCTTTGTTCATGTATGTACTAATTAAAAACTCTATGCAAAACATCTCCCTGTTATTTAGAGTCCAAAATAATGTTTGCTGTTTCTTGTTTGGACCGCACCCATGCATCTAATGAATAAATTGGGCTCATCCAATTTGCATACATTGTTACAATGTTTGTTACGAATTTTTTTAATAAAAAATTGCTTAGTTAACAACCACACACCTTTCTGTTATACCTTTGTGTTTTTTACGTAGGTACTTACCTGTGTAACGTCACGTAGCGAAATTAAAGCTAAAAATCTGTAAGGTTAAGCATCGCTAGCTGACGCCAGACAGTGGATGGGCCATTCCCTACACATTGATTATGACACTGGACTGGTCACCACATTAAAAAATGTTGTTCCAGGTTTACACTAAACAGTCGTCAGTTTTTGGAGGTCAGATTATTTTGACTATGACACTTGCTCCATGTGAAATACAGATCTGATATCTAACTGCACTGTTTCGACTAGAAGCCAACTCACATGGCATTTAATGATCATTGTTTTCAGCAGGGTAATTGCGTTATTTGTAATTATTTGCGTTATGGGTAATTGGGTAATTGCGCATTCCTACTAACAGTAGGAATGCTTTTATTTCGGAATTTCGGAAAGCAACAACATTCGTTGCGTTATTTACGTCGTTGAGTAGACAAATTTTTCGAACATATGAAGCAATGGATTAGCAATATTCTTCAAAATTATCCAGATTGTGGTTGATAGTGTGTCACGCGATTATTGTGCTGGTCAATTTGCTTATTATCTATCTATACTTATAATAAATCTGTAGAAGTGAAAATTCTGTACATTGAAAATATCAAAAAAATAAATGGCAGGGGGTGTTACTAGACCGACACCGAACCCAAAAATGTAATTAAAAATTTTTTTGTCTGTCTGTCTGTCTGTCTGTCTGTCTGTTTGTTCAGGCATCACGCAAAAACTACCGGTTCGATTACGTTGAAATTTGGTATAATTATTCTTTAATATCCTGGGCACCACACTGGGTACTTTTTATCCCGGAAAAGTATATACAATAAAAAACAAACTTAATTTTGCGGTTCGATCCCTAGACCCGATTACTGCACCAACCGCAAATAATAAGTTTGTCGTAGGTTAAGTCACCCGCAATGGAGTTCATTTTTATTCCTTTTAGTTTTTAGAGTTATTTAGGTTTATTTTTATATAAGTTGTAGGTATAGATTTTAATTTTAAAGTATAGGTAGTATATTTGATAGTGTACGTAGTGACCGTAGGTTATTTTATAATACTGTTAGGTAGGATTAGTCATTCGTATAGATATTAGTTTTTAGGGATTTTGCTTATTTATTGAGTTTAGATTAGTTATCATCAGAAATAGGTTTATTTAGGTAGGTAGGTATTTAATTTTCTGTTATTGAGTTTTTTTTTTTAAATTAGGTAGGTACTTAGGTAAAGATATCATATAGGTACCCTCTTAATCACCACTAATGAGACACAATTAGTTTTCTATTGTAATTAGCCACAAAGGGCCCGCGAGATAGATGGCATTCTGGGGAAGCACATAGGTACATTTTATCCTGTTAGCACGTTCCCGTGGGATAATTTCCGACATCCACGCGGGCGAAGCCGCGGGCAGAAGCTAGTATCTAATAAAATTAGTACGGTTGACCTTTCAGTGCAATTGATATTCAATACCTACGTGCTAATTATAAACACTTTCGTTCCGCTTAAATTGACTGTTTAATAGAATAGTGCAGTAAACGGAATCGACTGTTTACTAGGTAATCTAAGATTATTGAAATAACAAAGCACCAACTTTATGTATTTGCATGTGCTGAAAGCGAGAAGCACAGAACAAATCTAAGTGGCGGTACTGTGGGGAGGCCTATGTCCAGCAGTGGAAATTATGATGATGAGTATTACGATGCTGAATAAATTATGTACTTACTATCGGAAAGTACGGTAAGGTACTTATAATGTTAGGTAAAGGTACAGTAATTGATAAAAAAAATCAAAGGAGATAAGTAACCAGGGTCGTCGGATAAAGTTGAAATTTAGTAAGACACCGATGGTTTTTTTCGAATCTTTAATTTGACAAATGAAATGTTTTTTTTTTTATGAATATAATTAAATTTTATTCGAAAATATCCATCGGGTTTTTACTAAAGTACAACATTATGCGACGATACTGGTTACATATCTCCTTTCACTTTTTTATCAAGATTTGTACTGACAATTCATAATTACATACCAAAAGAAAAATCCAAAACTTAAAAATAAAAATAGTTATTATACTTTTTGAACAGCCAAAATTTAATTTTCGAACACAATGCGCAGGAGCAGTTACGCTAACGCGATAAACCGATAGTAAAATATAAATGGTGCGTGAAAATTGTGCATTATCGTAAATAAAATAAAGAAACGGAATTGACAACAAAGGGGCTCTTCATATAACAATAAAATCATGTTTTTTAAACCCTTTACGCTCTGAATTAAATGCAATAAATCTTGCTCCAAATCTGACTGACTCTGCGGCTCTTCCGAAGTTAAAACGATAAAAAGTTTCATCGTTAAAGTTGCTATAAAGTTTAATAAAAAAAATATATATAAAAAGTTAACTAAACGCGTTGCGCATGCTCCATATAATTTTCTAGTTTATGGTGCAATTTCTATGGCTGCTCGGAATTTTATAATGGTTTTCTATTTTACTGAGAAATTCTGCTTTTGAAACACGGTTTTAAAGTTTTTAACTGTATCTCAAACAACTGCTTCCAATCCTACTTTTGTATGATTGGAAATGGTAATAACTTTTTTTCCACACGTCTATTTTTTATTCTTTTCTATTGTATCCATTTTCTAATCTGTATGTACAGAAAAGTAGATTCTAGGCTTAATTTTTTTCCATTTCAAATCTTTATTCATAGCTTAGACATTGGCTGTTACATTTTAACAATAACATTACTGGAACGGTTCTTACTTTATGGCAATTGTCAAAACTGGTTCGCATTTCTGTTCCAATAAAAATCATAAGAAATTTAATGCAATTATGAAAACGCGTTCCTTACTTATGAAACTTTAAACATCTGGCTACCAGTTCCTTTTTACTTAAACATAATTCACCGGCGTACAATATTATTTAAAACAACAAAAACTTGTTATAACTACGTCACAGTACCTGAACACACACAATCGGACATCCGACACGCGCCTCCTTATTAAATTATAAAGAAAATAAACCGGTAAAGTTTACAACCCTACCATTTTGAGGAGCCCGTTTTTATCTGTAGTATCTTATTTTATTGAAGATTTCAAAATTGGTCGATTTATAGTTTAGGGGAAGCTACCGGAAAGGGCCCGCCACGTGCCTAACCAGGTGGGTGTGATTTTTTTCTTCGCCCATATTGAAAAAGGAAATGACTTTTTAAGCCAATTTCTTTTAAGGGTCTTGGGAATGAGTAGGTAAATACTGGCCGAAATTATTAAAGGCGTTTGAATTAATTTTAACAGTTCAAAAAAGGATGGTTCTTTTTTTTTTAACGGTTCTTTAAGGCCCGATTTGTAAATGGCCAGTAATGTAGTATTGACACAATTTCTGGATTGGTTCAAATTGCCACTTATCTAGCTAATTTCATAATGTAAGGAATGATTTATTTGCAAACGCTTGAATTGTTGACTGGAGCAACAATAATTTTAATTACAGAACATAAAACGTAATTATCATCACTCGTGAAAAAAAAAAATAACATGGAAACAACTTTCACTAGTTGTACTTATTATTTCGTAAATCTAATTTCACGAAACAAATATTATTTAGGTTGAAAACGATGCCCGTTTTAATTTTGACTTTTACTCTTGTTCTTGTAGGTAGTACGTACTTAAGTAGGTAAAACAAGAAATTAGGGGAAGAAGGGCGTTTGTTCATTCAACCCTTTTTGTACCTATTAGTAAGTAATTGCATTTATGACAAATTGAAGGGTGTCATCGGTACCAGCAAGCCATCAATAATATTATTATAAGAAATTATAAGAAACAGTCGCGCAGATGTCAACTTTCCTTAACAACCCGAAACCGTATCCATTCTCGTAACTAAATGAGCCATAACGTGTGAATGTCTTCGTTCCGTTACGTTGAAGTTAACGACTTGAGAATATTACACCCGGTCAGTACTTACTTCAATGAAGCTAAAGTACCTTATAATTATGTGTAATAAAATTACAGTTGGGTCCTTCTCCAGAAATATGTAGATGTTAGAATGAGGGTCACATTCTAAGAAACCATATAGTTAATCTATCGACGCAGGATAGCCTTTACCAGAAATGGTCTTTATATTTAATGGTTCAGCAGCTTGAACCCCATCAGGATTGTGCCGGAATTAGCAGAGGAGCAATTCTCGTAATTTTATGAACATTCACAGTGTGATCATGATCTCAATCTGTCAAAAACATCTCTAATTTCCCTACATTTTTGACAAGTTTACGACATTGATTGTCGCTGAGATGAGATTGCGACTAGATTTTGAACGTTATTACGGGAATTGGGTTTATTCGACGTGGACGTGGCCTGACTGCGGCTCCCCTGACCTCATCTGTCATTATAAGCGATGTGACGCTCTGCTAGAGTGACAGTAATCAGCCAGTGACACTTATCCGACCTCTTCGGTGAATTCAGTACCGTCGTAATAAAACTAGACAGCGCACTTCATTAAATCGTATAAAAATAATTTTGTGCGCTCGTGAAACATACACAATGTTTCACGTAAATATTCCATTAGTTCTCAATAACGTTCGAACGTTATAAATCTAAAAATATCTTTAGTCTCAGTAAATTATTACAAAAAAAAATACATTATATTTCAAGTTATGACGTGGGTGGAGCATACCTTAATATACAGTATTTTTAGGTAGATAGTATTTTTTATTTTATTCAAGAACTAGTTGTTGCACGCGTTTTCGTCTGCGATCATGGATGAAAAATAACCTACATATGTCCTTACCCAGGCCTATCTGTGAGCCACATTTCATCCAAATCTGTCCACCCGGTTTTACGTGATTATGTAACAAACAAACAAACTCACTTTTGCATTTATAATATTGGTATAGTTAGGATAAAGCTGTCGATTGTGAATTAATTAGTAAACTATAACCATGAATTATTAATTTATTATATGTACATACTGGACTAGTCTTACCAAGGGGTATCGTATTACCCACTAACTGGGTTGTGGAGGTCAGATAGGCAGTTGATTCATGTAAAATACTGGTATTCAGCTACATCCTGTAAGTCTGGAAGCCGACCCTAACATAGTTGGGATAAAGGCTAGGCAGATGACGATGACTTACTTAACTAATAAAATTATAATATTTTTTTACATGGAAAGAAAGAAAAGAAAGAAAATACATTTATTTGGCACAAACTAAAAGACACACAATACACCAGATACATACATCAGACAAAACAGACAATAAAAAAAATAAGAGATTAAATAAAAAAAAGCTCATAGCACCATACGAGTATGTATTCTGTGATAGCACTTCGTTAATTGAACCATGGTTCAATTAACGAAGTAAGTAAGTATAATTAATAATTTGATTCAAATTATTAATTATTTTTTTTTTTTAGTTATCTTTGACAACTAAAAAATCTCTCTTCATATCCCGGGACCCTGGGGTCCCGGACCTTTTAAAGGCATACTAGGGGCCGAAACCAACTCGCAGAGGCCCTTTACATAATTTTAAATGATGAGGAGGCACCAACCGACCTTATTAATATTATTTTTTAAAATAATTAAAAAAACACTTTGACAAAATTCTGACTTTCATGGGTATGCCAAAGCGTAAGAAGGAGGAGGGTAAAATAACCTACTTTCTTCGTATGCTTCAGAGCAATTTCCCATCCACAATCTAAACCACGTACCACGTACGTTGAGGTTAAAGCTTCATACAATGTACGAGAAACTAATAAGGTTCAAGTCAGGGGTGTACTTAGTAGAACCGAGGGAGTCACGTTAATTAATTAAAATGTTTCCCTCAGTTGACTGTTCCGCTTGGGAGACAATACAGAGACAAACAAAGCTTTGAAGATTTTTTGTGTCTATGTTAAATAATATAGCATGTATTTACTTTGTTTCTTGAATCAAACGTACCTTCGTACGGCTATCTACATTAGTAATTTTTTTTTTAAACGTTGCCCCACTCTAGGAATTACTACTGTATCGTGAGTGCGTTTACAAACATTTAAACTCACATACACAAACAGCCAGACCCGGAACAACTACCTGTAATACAAATATTTGTTCCGTGCAGGAATCGAACCCGCGACACGCAGCACAGCAGTCGATCGCTTAGCCACTGCGCCAACCGTGTCGTCAATAAAAAAATTTAAAGGCTACAATTTTTTTTTTACCTACATAAAAGTTGCCGTTTTAGCCGACTTCGGAAAGGTTCCCTACAACTTCTGATGCTATTAAGTCCACGGTAAGTACTTAAGTACTTAGATTTTGAAAGTTAAACCCAGATAAATAGCTAGACGATTTTACCTAACGATCTCGCAAGGTAAATTACTAAGCCGCTGGATTGTAAGTAAATTTCAAAGCAGCCAAGTAATGTCGCATAAATAACCCCAAGTCACCGCGAGCATATCGTTTCACGCAAATCCACAAAACTCCGAGACAGAAACAAACTTTTGAGTATTATCCAAGTCTCCATGTTGGTACTTGGTAAATTAATCCAATGCTAATACGTGGTTAAAACGCGATTAAACTACACAGCTCGGTTAAAGTGGGTTTAACTTCAGTTTGATGAAGGTAGCCTTGTTTACACATGCAATTACTTCTGAAGTGAATAAATTAACTATCTTTACCCACCAATTATGAAATAACTTCAATAACCTAATATTAATTTTATAATAGTGCCATCTAGCGGCACCTATTCAAACTTTATGCTCTAACATCGATTCTTTTGTAACTTTCACAACCTACACGCGCTACTAGATGTTACACTATTTTAGTGTACGTTAATTACCGGTAGATGGCACTGACTGACACTGAATATTGCTAGTGCTAAAAAACGAAAACTATTTTTTTTTTGTATGCAAAATATGATTTCAAATATAATTATTATTATAGTTCTACTACTTAGGGCCGGTTTTTTGATCCGTAGTTAACTCAACCAACCTTAAATATTGGCAAAATGTGTTTTTTGTACAATTTTAAATTTTCCAATGGTCAAATAATTAACTATTAGGTACTTAACTAAATTTCACCACCAATGTTGGAGTTAGCTAATAATCAATAATGTATATATTATAATAGGGAACAAAACGTGTGTGCACAAAGGGCCTTATGCGGCCCTTTGTGCACACACGTTTTTCTTGCCGCGAAAAACCACGGTTTATTCGCAGTGTAGGCACGGTTCGTCAGTGTTGTATGGATCACTGGAAAAAAACATCTTGTTTTTCAACACGTTTTTTTCTACGGCGCGGTTTATACGCCGTACCGTAAAGAAACAGTGCCGTGTAAAAAGGGCCTAACTGTTTGACACAGGACATAGGTATTCCTAGAACTTCGTCCATAACATTCATTAGAGACTAATGTACTGACTAACTGAACTTTATCCAATAAATGAATTATTGTTGACTTCTATCAAACCTAACGTAAAGCGAACATTATGGAGATAGAATAGATTAGGTAATTCAATAAACTCAGAACTATTTGAAAGGATGCAGTTTAAAAAAAAAAACTACACTAGGAATTACTCCTGTATCGTGGGTGCGTTTACAAACATTTAAAGTCATATACACAGATAGCCAGACCCGGGACAAATACCTAAATACAATACAAATATTTGTTCCGTGCGGGAATCGAACCCGCGACACGCAGCGTAGCAGTCGATCGCTCAGCCACTGCGCCAACCGTGTCGTCGTCGTATATGGAGTGTGCAGTATACTAGGTTAGTTTGTCATCATTATCATCCACAGCCCGACTTCACATAAGCCTCTCTTTTCATGTGCTAATCCCCACGTTCTTGTGCCAGCCACCTCCAAGTTCTACCCACGATGGAAACAATGTCATCTGCCTATCTCTCTCGAACCTAAGTATGTAGGTAGTGATTTTTTTAATATGTAGGTATATAGCTCTCGCAGGTTAAGCTATAGGGTTGGCTGCTTAACCGGGCTTGCCTGTGGATGCCTCAATAAATTGAGGCCTCCAGCCAGGGCTTAAAAAAATTAAACCCTAAGTGACTACACGCTAAGGGCACCCCCTGTGGGGTGCGGACCTCAGTTCAGAGCGTCGCCGGGGAAGAGCTGCAAGGGACAGGGTGGATCGGTTTAATATCTACTTATACCTGTAGGTTTCTAGAATTATCTGTTGCATTCATAATATTTCTGAAAAATTACGCATAGCAGTCAGGAAAACAAATTTACTAACAACTTAAATTGTCCGTATAATCTAATCACAATTGTTATTCTTTGACAGTAATTGTATGAAATAGGTATAACACGGCAAATTGACGTAGGATGTCAATTTTCTCTGCTTAACAATGAATGACTACCTACGTAAGTTTCTTCTGTACCTTCCAGGGCTTCCTACCTATATCTAATTGTGATTTCCTCTTAAGATCCGAGTATTTGTGGTCAACAATTGTTCCCAGTGCCTAAATTTATTTGAATCCTCGATAGATTTGTGATCGTTGACCCTTACCTTTGACTTTGAGGTTACGAGTGATCCAAATTAATGAAATTATGTGGGTCGTGTCTAATGTAAAGTCGACCTCGTATTTGGTTTTCCACCTTTGACAACAGTTCCCAGCAAATTGAAACTTCACTAACGTTGCAACTATCTAACTGTCGCATTGACAAATAGGCCTTGTCGTTTTATCACGTGCAAGTGATTTTCAACCTTAGGGCGGTAAGCTAATGTCGGCGACCACACCTATATACCTCTTATAAGTAGTTAGCACATAAGTACAAGTAGGATTTTGTGATATTATGAAACCCGAACCGTTTGCCTTCATTTTCTGATATCGGAGCAATAATATGTTTTAACAGTGTTTGTAATATCCATGACATGGATATCTTTTTCCTGGTTTTATTAATCATATAAAATGGTACTGACAGGATAATGTCGGCCGCAATCGCGAATCTACGCAGTGGAGGAAGAAGACATCAAGATGGTTTCTGTTCTGGGTAAGCCTCGTTTTAAAAAAAAATAAATGTCAAATGTAAATGTGGAATGTCTTAGTAGCAGCCTGGAGTTTGGAAGTTGGTTGTGTGATAATCCCGTGCCTCGGAAAGGGAATGCACCTTTGTCTGCGCACACGCCTGTGCACTATAATAGCGTACCGAAGGCTAGTCTCGGTTGAGTTTCGCCGCCATGGCTGAAAATCGGTCTGGAGGTACAGACGCCAGCACATCAAGCTACCCGAAACTGTCAAATTTTCCCAATCAACCTTGAACCTTAATGCTTTAATGATAAAGTTGAAAATCTATTAAAGCAAGACAGATTGTAGTAGCTTGATGTGCTGGCGTCTGTACCTAAAAATGTCTTAAAAATCTCTTTAAAAAGTATTTTATTAGCGGCTTCTGCAATCTGCAGTTTCATACAAATCGTAATGACACGAAGCTATTACTAGGGTTGCGCAAATCGCACTTTTGTGTTTCATCAGTGAACATAACAAAATATAATTAAGCCCATTATTAAGAAAATTAACGAAAACACTATGCAATGTTTTGTAACCGCTATTACATTTAATAGCACTGTAAAAATAATCGTGTTTCTTCACGATTTTGTGATCAAGAACTTTCCAAGAGACAGGAATCGAAACCTTTCAATTTTTAGAAAGATCTGAGGTACAGTCACCAGTAACCAGGGTCGTCGGATATAGTTAATTAGTAAGAAACCGATGGAACTTTCGAATAAAATAAAATTAAATTAATAGAAAACAAACAGATCATTTATGAAATAAAATTTCATTCGAAAAAATCCATCGGTTACTTATCTCCTTTGGTGACCGTACATAAATATACATACATATTTATAATAATACCAGCCTATTATTGTCCCTGCAGGGCATTGGACATTGGACATAGGCACTTGCCAGGAGTTGAACCCAAAACCTCGAGCATGAGAGGCGAGGTCTTAATAACCACTAGGCCATCACGACGTAGGTACTGGAAATATATCATCTTTTGAAAGAGAACAAAATTGAAAACACCTTTCATAATGTAGAAATCGCACTGTGAGGGCTGGGAAATCGACGCGCAAACGGTAACCATGACTTCAGCACATGATTCTAAACGTACAAAAAAATCTGCTGTTTCATATAAATATGCAATACCTACGCGGTTAAAATGTATGGAACAGCAATTTTATTTAAACAACCGACTAAAAATATCAGCGCAGTCCAGAATCATGTACCTACTGAATCTATGGTAACAGGTTACGTGTCGATGTCCCTGCCAGCCTGTATAACTGACTTATTCTTATCTATTTCTTTGGATTTTAACAAAATATACTTTTTCAGCAAACCAAAAAAAATCCGATTCGATACTTTAGGTCCTTGACAAGTATTCGATATAGGTTAGGGGCTGTCTTTTGTAAGAACTTTTAATTAAAACTCCAAGTGATGTAGACTTTTAACGTGCTTGCGGCCAACGTTGCTATTATTCACCAACGAGAAATAGCCGATAGTTTTTCAACTCAAAATTTTAGTTAAAAGGTGAAGTGAAAATTGTATGCACCCGGGGTTGTATATACGTAAGTCCATTTTCACGTTTTTGTAGAAGGTAATCTTCTTTTGATAGGTTCTTTTTCAAATGGAAAGAGGACGAACTAAATTAGCATAGGTGACCCAGAAACAGTAAATAGCACAATAAGGGTTACCTAGGTATTACAATAAATCTGAATTATAATTCAAGAGGCTTACGCCCTTAGGCACTTTTAAGGCAAGATTCCCTCGCACATACCACCTACATTTAATTTAATAGCACACCTGTTTTAAGAACAAGCCCTCTAAGTTATCTCATGATATCCAATAGATTGATAAACTTATTTTGATATAATAGGACCAGCATTACTTGAGCCATGCTGTCCCTGGAGGCTTCAAAAACTGCTAGGAATCCAAGTCTTATTCAGTTGATCAGAGGTCTAGTAGAAATGGTCGATTTAGGATATATTTTCTTGTAAGCGATATTTTCGTCGACCTCCGTAGGGGGATAAAGTGACGCTGTAACGAGACGTTGGCTTTGACAGGTTATACCTTTATCACAGGTGACAAAGGAAATTACAAGCGTCACGTAAAATACGGCGTTATGCCGCAGATTATTAAGATGTAAATAGAATGATCGGTTACTTGGCTTTTAAGATCATATTTTGTTGATACTGTTCTAGACTTAATTTTGGTTGCGTATTAACAAGTCAATCCAATTTACTTTACCCCGCCCATAATCTAGCCCTGATTAATCACTACCTCAGGACCCACTTTCCTTTGAGTTTGTTACTGTAGTAAGGTTTACTGGAGCAATTATGATAGTGGGTATATTCCGTTGCATGATAATCAGTGATAGGAATAGGTACTGCCTATTTGCCTAAACTTCGAAGAACAGAGACAAGAAACGGAGACTTCCTTAGGATTAAATTTTTTCCGGGACATCTGTCCCGAAATTCGGTACAACACTTTTAAATACATTAAAAAAACATGTTATTTGGAATAAGTAATTCGTTTATATTTAACCTAAAGTTTGCGACTAGACATAACATTTATAATTTATAACTCCATAATAATAACTTATCCTCTATGGGCTCTAAAGGAAAAATAAAACACATAGAATATTGTTGTAAGTTACAACAATATTCCATGTGTTTTTTTCGGGACAGGTGTCCCGGAAAAAATTTAATCCTAAGGAAGTGTCCGTTTCATGTCTCTGTTCTTCGAAGTTTAGGCAAATAGGCACTACCTATTCCTATCACTGATGATAATTTCTACCAAACGCAGTGGCATTTTTATACCTATGATTGTGAATTATTGTGCTCTATTGGCTAAATATTGTCAGCTAACATTATTAAGCCTCCTAAAGGTCATTTCCCAAAACTATGAACTGAGTGATACCTATTACACAGCTTGCCTTCCTAGACTTTTTTCATCTAGATCATTAATAAATTATGGTTAACGAGAAAGACCTACACGCAAAACACCATCAACAAAGGATTATAGCAAAGTACTTCTACCTTGACTCATCATAGTTATTAAAACTTTCCTTAAACTAAGGCTTACTTTCATCATCGTTGACACACACCTGCTTCATTTCTAAAGGATTAAGGCCTGATATCTCTCTACGGGTACCTTTGGGAGTACCCAACTTAAAATGAAAATACAGGAGGGCCATCTGTACCCTCCCCATGTTTGTTTTATATATTATGTACTTGTATGATCTATCCTATCGTATAAAGGTACGCTGTGGTTTTTTATTAAGCCATTGCTTTTGGTTTTTACATGGGAAAACAAAAGTTATGGTTGAGTATTTTCCAACGTGATTTTATGAAATTGTTTTTCTGGAAACCGCTGCCCCTATGAACAGTAGCCATGAATTTTTGCAGACACACTCGGTAATTTTTAGGGTTTCGTACCTCAGAAGGAAAAATAGAACCCTTATAAGATCACTTCACACTTCACTACACTTGACGGCACGGTTGGCGCAGTGGTTAAGCGATTGACTGCTGCGCTGCGTGTCGCGGGTTCGATTCCCGCACGGAACAAATATTTGTATGACCTACATGTATTTGTTCCGAGTCTGGGTGTTTTTCTATCTATAATATGTATGTATTTACAAAAAAAAATGTATATAAGTAGTTTATCAGCCATCTTGTTGTAACATAATATACATACTCACAGTTATCTACATTCATTCCTCCAGGTCAGAACAAGCATTCTGTTACCATTAGGCGCTGTTCTGATTATTTCTTACGACACGTTTTATCCATAATCAGTACACAGACACAGCTCCAACTTTAACATGAGTCTACGACGATTTAGTGTCATCCAAGGGTTGGCAATTTCGCCCACATTGATGGATATCATTTTTCCTATAAACACTATACTTCTAATACAAAATAACTATATATTTTATTGTATTTTAGTAATAATATATTTTATTATGACAGCTTTGACAACGACGTTTAATACGTCGCCATGGCAACGTACCTTTCTAATTCTTACCGGCCTGTATCTTTTTATATGCAAACTTATGTATGTACCATGTAAAGTAAGCACTGGCCGAATTCTTATCTCAAATTCATATTTTCTACATGATGCTGTTCTACGAGTTTTCTTTAAAGATTCGCCCAAAGCAAGGATCAGTTCGAGTTTCGCTTCTACAGCGAACAGTATAAGGAGCCTGATACTCCAGGGCCACCTATCCTGATACTCCAGGGCCTCTTATCCCGGAAATACCCAGCGTACCTCTCCGCTCCGGTACCTGACGGACCCTGCCTACGCCTCCGTCCTCCGCCCTCCGTGAAGGGCTCTTCCATCTACTTGGCCGCGCCTCACCCGAGGGCCGCCTCACCTGAACGCCGCCTCACCTGGCGGGCTGACGAGCGTCTCCGCCGTGCCTCTCTCTCCTGCTGCCGTGCTACGTCCTGGCCTGTTGCGTGGGCCCTCCTGTCCTCACCTGAAGGGCTGACAGCGTCTCCGCCGTGCCTCTCTCTCCTGCTGCTGTGCTGCGTCCTGGCCTGCTGCGTGGACCCTCCTACGGGTGTCCTCCGTGTCGCTACGCACCAGCACCAGTCCTCACCTGTTCCTGCTCCTCCTGTTTCTGCTCCTGTTCCTGGACCTCCTACTGTATCTTCACCTCAGCCTCTATCACGCATCGTCATCCTACACCCCACCTCCACATACTACACACCACTCTTCAGACCATCTCCATCTTTACTTGTAAATATATCTCTAATTGTTTTCTCTCCCTTTTTCATTTTATTCCATACTTTAGTTTCCTTGTCGCTACACGACATTTTTACCATAACACAAGCATTAGGTTGCTTAGCTTGGGACTAGATGGCGCTGTGTGAAATGTCCAGGGATATTATTATTATTACTTCGTTGTCCATCTGTCTGTCCGTCTGTCTGTCAAGACCTTTTTTCTCAGGAACGCGTGTATCAAGTTGAAATTAATATCAAATACTCAAGGCTGCTATCCATTGAAGCAGTGAAAAAATCAAAGTTCTAAGTAAAAGCAATTAAAAGATACGGGCGTTTATGTTCCGTTTATGCCGCATATTTTGACACTCGTAAGGGAATCAAAACCTATAGGGTACTTCCCGTTGACCTAGAAACATGAAATTTGGCAAGAGGCAATTTCATGTAGCACAAGTAAAGGGAAAAATCCGAAAACCGTAAATTCGTAGTTAAATTTGTACGGAACCCTCGGTGCACGAGTCCGACTTGCACCTTGTTTTGTACATCGTGGCATGCTAAAAATGGTAGTGTTGAATTCTAAAATTTAAAAAATATATTTTTGCAGACCAAAGAGATCTTCTCAAAAATTAATACCTGGCACATGCTGAGCTGGACTCCCATTTGGTGCAACCATGTGACACACACCGCCCAGAGTGATCGACCGTTATAGATTTACTTGTACAAGGTGTCTATGGGTCAATTTAGCTTTTTAATCTTTGGTTTTTTTTACGTTTCACCTTTTTTTGATGTTTTTTTCTTTATTATGTATTGTGTCTTTTGTTGCACTGAATAAACGTATTATCTATCTATCTATCTTAAAGAGAGCGAATAGAACTTTATTAAATCAGCTACAATAGTAGTCAAATATATAAAAATACAGATTAATATTGTTGTTATATCAACCAACAAACTAGTGACCCGCCAAAGATTTTTCGTAAAGAGGATCACCGATGGTCTTACTCAGCGGACGGAGAGCACTTGGTGGCTCTGCAGAGCAATAGGGATACAACTGGGTCAAGGGCCGAGGCAGGTACGCTCGTCCGTTTAACTCGTTAACTCTGTACTGAAACGACGACATTCGGAAAACTAGCTTGGAAATAAACATTGAATACAAATGAAGGCAGGTATTGTAGCCAACAATGCTACATCTTATGAGTGCACAGTCCTGAAAGAATACAAAGTAGCTGTTTGCTACTGTCCAGGCCATGGTACGGAGCGAGAGTGCCTGGAAAGCAGGCGCGTCCTTCTGCGAAGCAGTATTGCTCGCAAAGGAGGAGGCGGAACGCGTGAGGGAGAGGCAATCTCTGCGCCCTCACGCCCCTAGTCGCAGGGGACGCCCTGGACGTCGGGAGTCAGCAACCGACTACCGGCCACCGTAGGCGCGGGCTTGCGGGCGGCGAGCAATGAGCAGCTCGCCGCCCGGTAAGGCACAGGCCTGGGTCGACGGCGCGTTGTGTTCCACGCGCGCCTCAAAGAGATGTCAGCACGAACTGACGGGGTCCGCTAGGGCCGATGCCTGCCAGGGCCGCGGGTTGTTCGAAAGAGATACCGTGGCCCCTGGCATAGGCAACTGAAGGAACACGGGTGGGTTTTAGTTAGTAAAAGTCTGACACGCCCTCCCGCTCCGGTCAGAGCGGAAGACGTCATTTGATGATTTCCAACCCAATAAAAGGCAGGTATTGTAGCCAACATTGCTACATCTTATAAGTTCACAGTCCTGAAAGAATACAAAGTGGCTATTTTCTACTGTCCCAAATCACGGTCTACGAGACAAATCAAAGAATGTAACAGAATTTGCATACAGATGAAGTTGAACCAAACTAATCATAAGTAATGATAATGAAGCACGCTATATTCAAATAGGTTAGGGGCTGTCTGTGTTCAAACAATAGTCTACCTACATAATATAATCAGCCTTTAATGTTCCCAGTGCTGGGACACAGGCCTCCTCTCTATTAGAGGAAGTGGGTTGTAAACTACCACGCGCGCGGGCCCCGTACATGTTGGTAGATATCACATGTCTTCGAATTTTTGGTTCTAGGATATGTCGGTTTCCTCACGATGTTTTCCTTCACCGCTTTGAGGGCAGTGGCAATGAAATAATTTACACAAGTAAAACCTGTGGTAATGGTCTTATTAATTCCGTAGCCAGTCTATAAACAAGTTACATCGTTTCCCTACGACAAATGGACTAATTGACTACGGTAGTCAATCAACCTTATATCCGTTTGTCTATTCATTCATATCAAGCCCCCACGACAGACAACGCCATCTGTCAAGTTAGGTGTTAACTATCACTCCCATGTTCAAGCTTAGTGTACATTCGAGATTCTCCGAGATGATTGGCACTGAATTGACAATCTCTGCTAGAATTTGAAATGCAATATGGGGAGTTACGATACGGCTGTATGACCTACATCTGCAAGCAATCCTGATTTATGTGCATACGTGCTGAGCTCGAGAAATACGCGAGTCAATCGACTTTTCAATGTGTGCTCATTTACCTATCTACTCTTTATACTATTTAGTCATGCTTTAGCAATTACGACCTCCAATCTACTTTAGTCGAAATATTTGCGTGGATTAAATCTGAAAAAGATAATTAAGAAGTAGTACTGAAAATCTTTTATCTTTTATGGAAGGTATCGCATGAACTCGGATCCGCATATTGTTTGCCATAGTTAATTTGCATTTCTGCTACTGTACTTCGTTCAGACCTCGGTTTAGGCTCGGCCCAGCTTCAGCATGCTGTATCATCTATCACCCTTTATCCCTCGTTCCATGTTGTACAAGTCAGTGCAGAGAAACATGGCCCATCCCAGTGTTTGCATAGGACAGGTTAGCACACGGTCATTATTTGCACGCCATTGCAAACATGTGCATTCTGCATCCTATATTGAATCAGTGTTTTGACTCTGCTACTATCAAATTGTGTGTTGATGTCGGTTAGAGGTTCGATTGCCTAGCGTCACTACAACTACAGCTGCACTCTTTTACAATTTTTGTAATATTGAAATACTATAGTTACTTGAACAAGTCTTTAGCATAATCAGCATATAATGCTTCCACTGCTGGGACACAGGCCTCCTCTCTTCGTGAGGGACTAGTCTGTAATCTACTACGTGGGCCCAGCACCATAATTGCGTAACACACGATCAATCGGAATCTGAATCATTTTGAAGCAAATTGCTAATCCATTGCTTCATAAGTTCGAAAAATTTGTCTGCTCAACACGTAAATAACGCAATGAATGTTGTTAAACTGTCAAAATTAAACCGTTTCCGATTGATCGTGTGTTACGCAATTAGGGTGCAGTACGGGTTGATAGATGTCTTCTTCCTGACTTTTAAAATTTTTGGTTCTAGGACATGCCGATTTCCTCACGATATTTTCCGTCACCGTTTTAATCAAGTATTTGATTTTTTTTAAATTATCCTTGCATTGCGACTTTTACCCTACCACGATCATAGTCGCAATCTCAGATCATCTATGATTGGAGCTGACAACACTCATGTAGACAGTATACTAGTGTAATCAATCAACGTTCAACGGATTAAAAACCAAGAAATCAAAATTGCAATTCATACAGTTTATATGCGTGACATTCTCGCACGCTTCCCATCAACTTTCCTACACCAATTTATCAATTCACCTGTCTCAAAGAAAATTCTGATCGCAACAAAAACACTTATGTATGACATTGCCCACTATCTAACAATTTATTATTCTACAGTAATAGTTAAAATATTACACCGTTTGAGAGAAAATTAAATAAAGCCAGAGCCATCAAGACCACGGCTTTTCCATTATCCGTTTCTCACCATTAGAAAACAGATTTCCCTCTATATTTACTTCGTGGAAATCATTATGAAGCTTGTGTTTCTCACCGGTATTATTTAAGGTCCCTACCATTATATTTCGGGGTACAGCTGTACCCCGGGATTCTGTATCCAAGGGTCCATGTTTGGGATTAGTGTGGTAGATTTTAGCGTTCATAAGCGCTCGGGCTGAGTAAATTGAGTTCAGTTATGTTCGAACTTTGTGTGGTATGTGTTTAGTGTTAGTTACTTGGTTGTACCTTTTGGGAAGATATTGTGTATGACTTAATAAACTTGTATAGTACGAGCAGCAATATGTTTACCTTTAGTATACTTATCTGCCCCCTCATATAATTCATAGCTATTGTGTCTGTTTCGCGGCCAGTCAATCTATTGGGAACCTACATATTGTTTGAGCCAGTACCAGTGTCGGTATCAGTCGGTTCATGTAAAATACTGGCAATTTTTTTATGGGGTCGGCTTCCAGTCTTGGTTAGATTGGAAGCCAACCCCAAAAAAGTTGGGAAAAGGCTAGGCAGATGATGGCCAGTGTCCAGTAACCGGTGTCTCAGTAAATATGCACGATTTCTGACAAATGCGTGCACTGACTGGACAGCACCCTAATTGCGTAACACACAATCAATAGTAATCTGAATCATTTTCAGGCAAATTGCTAATCCATTGTTTCACAAGTTCGAAAAATTTGTCTGCTCAACACATAAAAAATAACGCAATGAATGTTGTTGAACCGTCAAAATGAAACCGATTCCGATTAATTGTGTGTTACGCAATTAGGGTGCAGGTCCTCTCAATCTGTGTGGTTCTTTCCTCAAAAAACCATCTCAGACATCGATCTACATGGTCTTCTTAAGATCTGACCAAGATTATGTCTGCACTTTAAAAGAAACTGTGACCTCTGAGTTTGTTTCGGCCTTTCTTCTCAGACTAGTCAGATAGGAAACGCCGACCTCATCTAGTTTTAAAATATGATTGACGTGTAAAAGTGTTTGTACAAACCTACTTACAAAATAAAATCATTTATCATTTGATATCAAGCGATAAAATAACATTACAACAACACCTACTACAATAAAACAAATATTTGTGATCTCGTATTGATACAATCATTGATCTCAATGCTTACCGAACGTTTTGTTTACAGAATATCACCTATTTCTTTTATTTCACCGTCGACACGTGTAACCTATTGTTCGCTGACGAGGCGATAAAGTAATGTAAATAACAACATTGTTGTTGGCTTGACTTATTCTTAACTCGATTTTCTATTGTTTTATGATCGCAACAAAGTATTGAAAAATCTATTAAAATTGACGACAGCAGTAAAAACAAACTCTAATTACCAGACATTGTTCCTTTTTCATTTTAAATGCGTGTTCGCCTGTACAAACCATGAATTAAGGCTGAGTACACGTGATCGCTTTTTCTAGCGTCATATTTCACGGCTCGTTGCCCTGAACGGAATATCGGTGGCACACCGTTGTGTAACAGCGGTAACTGCGAGTTAATTGCACGCTGGTGTACAATCGACTTAATTGTGTGAATGGTATGCCTGGTTTAATGAATCGTTTGTCGATAGAAAATTAAAATCAATAGCCTTCGGCCTGAGTTCGTAACTGATATTGTTGAGTGTTTAGCTTTACTTATAATGAGACTGTAAGGTCGGATGGAGGATGGATCTTGAAGGTTAGAATCATGTTTTGCGCGTTATTCAGTTTAAATATTGGTAAAATTGGCACTTTATGCTCAAATATGGAAACTATTTGAAGAGTGTGTTTGTTTGAACGCGCGAATCTCTAAAAGTACCAGTCGGATTTGAAAATTTATTTTTGCATTTGATAGCCTAATTATTAAGGAAGGCTATACTTTACATCACGCTAAGACCCTTAGGAGTCGAGCAAAAACAAAAAAGTCAGAAAGAACGCTGAGCGAAAGTGAAGTAAATAGCGCAGGCTATGCGACGCGACTAGTATGGAATACACTCACAACCACTACTACTACATCACACGCCTAACAAAGCTAAATTAAGCAAGAATGTTGACGAAACAAGATGTAGGAATTAAAGATTTAGCGGTTCTTTATATTTTGAACAGACTTCAAATATTCCTACTAATATTATAAACGCGAAAATTTGTATGGAATAAACATCCGTCCATCCAGGACGGATGTTTGTTACTGTTTCACGCAAAAGCTACAGAACAGATTTAGATGAAATTTGGCAAACAGATAGTTTATAACCAGGATTAACAGATAAGATACTTTTTATCCCGATATTCCCACGGCATCGAAACTTTTGCGGGTAAAACCGCGGGGCGCAGCTAGTGCCAACATAATTCTGGGTCATGATCATCACGCTTTTTTTTTTTTTTTTTGAGGATGGGAAATCATCAAATGACTCCTCCCGCTCTGGGTGGAGCAGGAGGGAGTGTCAGACTCTTACTGACTAAAACCCACCCGTGTTCCTTCCTTAGCCCTTTATGTTCCAGGGCAGCGGTAACCCTTTCGGACAATCCCGCTACCCTGGCAGGCTACGGCCCTATGGGGCCCCGTCTCTCATGCTGACATCTCTTTGAGGCGCGCGTGGAACACAACACGCCGTCCGGCACGGGCCTGGTCCTGATCGGACGGTGAGTTACCCATTACTCACCGCCCGCAGGCCCGCGCCTACGGTGGCCGGGAGTCGTCACGCGGCTCCCGACGCCCGGAGCGTCTCCCGCGGCGGCTGAGGCGTGAGGTGCGCAAGGCGCGTTCTCTCGCCCACCCCGCCACCTCCTTCGCTAGCATGACTGCTTCGCAGAAGGAGGTGACTGCCTCCCACTCCCTCTCGCCCCGGACCATGGCTTGATCATCACGCTCCTGCCTTATTTGAATATTTATGTATTTGGGGTCGGTGCAACATGTCTTTTTCCATACTTCTCTATTAGTCATCATCTCGGTAGTCACTCCCTTTCTAGCCATATCATAGTTTCTTTGGTATATCCCTACTCGTATCCACATTCATACTCAAAACTTTCCTGACGACATTTTCATCATTCCCTTGCATCACATTCCCTCCCTTAACATAACAACAGAGGGGCAATTCTCATTATTATAAGAACGTTCACAGTCTGATTTTGTCAAAAATACCTCTAATTTGCATACTTTTTTTAAAAGTTTTTGACATTGATTGCCTGCTTGCTGAGATGAGATTGCGACTAGATTTTGAACGTTTTTAATTACGAGAATTGGTACACAGAATGATTTCCACACAACTTTTGAAAATAGAATTCTAGGCACTTATTATTAAACATCCTACAAAGACAATGTGAATTTAAATTCAAATTTTTTCACTGACCTTTCAATTTGAAATGCCAAACTCCTTTTTCTGTCCGCAACTTGCACATTTGTAAACACGAAACGATCATTATATAGCGAATTAATGGATTTATCTAACACTTGCATAAATTCACTGGAACAGCGTTTAAAATAATCAGCAATAAAATTACTGAACTGTCAAATGATTCGATATCACCAGAAAAGTGAATCATATCAAATGAAATTTCCATCTACCTGCAACTAACATTTGTCAATATTTTTTATAAATGAATTCTAAATCTCGCAATCAAAGTTATCTTCCGATTTGGATACATTAGCAACTTTTTTATTTAATTTCACCGAGTGTCCGTATTTACTCAGGAAGCCAGTAGGGGGAGCTGGTTAATGTTTCTCCTGTACTATGTCGACGACCTTCTTTAGAAGGCATTACTTATTAGTAAAAGGTATTCTAAAGAACTTGCCGTTCATAGTACCCTCTTCCTATGCGAAAGTCTGGCAATATATATGATATGAGCTGTGCGGCTGGGCGCCCACACTGAGTATATGATTTGACACTTTTTAATTTAATTTGGTATTATTATTTATGTTAATAAACTAAAACAATATTTACCCCTTCATCATCATCTGCCTAGCCTTTTCCAACTATGTTGGGGTCGGCTTCCAGTCTAACCGGATGCATTTACCCCTTATGTTCATTTTTTAATATATAATTGGACGTTGTTTAGCAGAAAGTACTCAACCCACAAAAAGTAATTTTTGAGTTATCGAGGTTTTAAGTTTAGGTGTATATTGCTGCAATGAAGTTGTAAATGGAATATTTTGAAATATTGTCACTTATGGGCAAAAATACCAATATTTTTATGAGTCTAGTAGTATTACATATACCATACATATACAATTTTCGAGTTTTTGGGAAGAATGTGGGTTGAGTTCTTTCTGCTTAATTACGTCCAATTTATAATTGTTAGTTCTGTAAATGCAATAAAACAGTTTTATTTAAGGAAACAAAATTAAAACTAAGTACAAATGAAAAAATAAACCTAAAACTAAAACATATCCTGAGATCCGAATCCAAGACTGTTTGTTTACGCATTCGCACAAGTAATCTGGCACTTGCATCGAGATCGAATGTTTAGTATAAACGCGGGCATGGTTCGAATCCCAGCATTGATGATACATTGTGTTTCTTTTATCATTTTCAGTATTGTAAGTTAAATCTTCACCATTTAATAAACCATTACTCATAATATTTACTTACTTACTTTTATCTGACAACTAGCTAATGAATTGCTTGCTTTTTTTGTTAGGATCCTTCTCCTGCGCGCACACAACAATTTACCAAAGTTTCATCACAATCAGTCGAGCAATTTTCGAATTTTTGCGAGGAAATTTGATTTTTCATAAAACCGCGGTAAAACCTCGGAGCGCAGCTAGTCTTTTATATAAAAGACTAGCTGCGCCCCGCGGTTTTACCCGCGCAAGTTTCGATCCCGTGGCAGGATCGAGATAAAAATATCCTAAGCGTTAATCCTGGCTATAAACTATCTGTTTGCCAAATTTTATCCAAATCCGTTCAGTAGTTTTTGCGTGAAGGAGAAACAAACTTCCATCCACCACACACGCCACCACCACCAACTTTACACTTGTTTTTTGATCCATTTTTTTTTTGTTTGTTTTTATCTGAGGGGCAATTCTGGTTTTAAGAACGTTCACAGTCTGATCTCAGTCTCAATCTGTCAAAAATACGTCAAATTTCCCTACATTTTGACAAGTTTTTGACATTTGTTTGTCGCCAAGATGAGACTGCGACTAGATTTCGATCGTTTTAAATTACGAGAATTGGCCTGCTGATGCATGTATCTCACAGAAATCTTAATAATTATTAAGATTTCTGTGATGTATCTGGTGCATTGTGTGTCTTTTAATCTGTGCCAAATAAATGTATGTATTTTCTTTCTTTCTTTATCCATCCATCCATACAAACTTTTACGTTTATAATGTTAGTAGGAAGATGGAAAAGAACCTTTTGCCATAACAAAGTGCTACCGGTATAGTTCCTCGCCTAAATATTAATATTCGTCTCCTGAAAGTAATTTCGGCCAATGGCTATGGCTTTCCTTTTGCAGGAAAATACGGTACCAGTCGAGTGCGTTATAACTTATAATCCCGAGGCCTTTCCCTCATGGTGGGGCCATAAAACATGATGTTGAATTTGTTTTGTCCGACAGACGCGGGCGACACGGCGACGTCGCGTCGTCCTGTCGCCCGCCGCTATGTTTTCATTTAGTTTTTACGAGCGCAAACAATGTTCCCGCTCGCTTCTTGCTGTGAGGGTGTGGTTGAATTGAAAATGTATGGAGTGGAAGGTTCGGTTTCAGATTTTGCGGCTTGTGGCACCTGAAAATGGTCGTGCTAATAGAACGTTTTTGCTAATATAAGACTATGTATCGCTTTTCAGACATTTTGTTTTGTTCGTGATTGCGAAGTGCAAACAAAAAAAAATGGTCGATTCATTTTGACGTAAACATTCATGAAAATTAAAAGTGTAGCAGATACTAATTAAGTAGCTAGCAATAGAAAAGGCTGATTCGACTTAGCCTGTATCGGTGTTGTGACCAAGAGAAAAACGCTAATAATCTTGCTAAGAAGACGCTATGGTTAGATGATAGTTATGGATTCAAACTGGCAAGCAACCAGTTAATGTGGGCAGTGTTTAGCAGGCTGAATATAATAAGAAGCACGCTAGAGGTTTTTATAGATCAAAAGAACATCAGCCTTATACTTGAAGTTTTATTTGAAGTTTTGATTGAACCCAAAGACGATTAAATAGGTGCTAGCCTTGCGGACAAACCAACAAACTCCCCAGAAGCAAATAACTGCCCATATAATAAGGAATCACCAACTATATTTTACTGTTCCTACGAAAACGCGTCTAATAAAAATTTCCTCCTATTCATAGTAAGTAGGTCCAGTTTTATTAATTTGTTTGTCGTGTCCGCGACAAATTGTCGTCACAACCTGTCGGATGACCCGGTAGAAAACAACGATCTGTGATGTCCCAATAAAAAGTTATTTGCGAAATTATACCGGCGCCACCGGGACGCTTATTTGGCTAGAAATCGATATCTTGATACCGTAGAAATAGAATGTAGGTGAACTGTACAGAACGGTGAAGCTACTCAAATTATTTAGTAGCTGGCTTGGGGTTTCTTGTGGTTTGACGGAGTATTTCATTTGCCAATGTTCATCAAAAATATTTAAGACGTACTAACTAGCAATTCATGAATAAGCTGTTCTGTATCATCTTGTTCATCGTAGATGTTGATTAAACCTTTAGGTTGTCTATGACTGCTATGGGCATTTTTATTTTGCTGTCTATTAAGTAAATTAAATTACATTCGAAAACATCCATCGGTTTCTTACTAAACTTCAACTATATCCGACGACCCTATTTACTTATCTCCTTTGGTGACCGTACCTATCAATTCTATTGGTACTTCCTTAGTCTAAATCCCCAAAAAATTTAAGCATAAGCATAATCTACCTAAAATGTTCTCAAATAATAATAATGTTCTCACTGCTGGGACTCCTCTCTGTGACAGGGAGTGGGTCATAATCCACAATGGGACCCCAGCGCGGGTTAGCGGATATTGTTTGTGGATGTTGTCTTGGAATGTTCCAGTAAACGTGGAGGTCAGATAGCAGTTACTGAAACCGACCGGTCCGTATCATGTGATAACGAATTCAGCGGAATTCTAGTGAATTAAATAATGCTTGTGAAATAAAAATAATACTGATTAAACTCACCCATTTTGCTGCGGCTCCTGACTCTCATCAGCATCATTACTGACGATGGACTCTAACATTTGTATCTTCAACATTTTAGTGCGTCACATGACAGTGAACTTACTCTTTGGCACTTAAAACACTTAACAACACTTTGTAACATTCACTGATTTACTTGAATAACATTTAACACTGTTTGGATTTCTTCTGGAGTTGTTTGTTGATGACCTGAAGCAAATGAAAAATATTTGTTAATTTTGCAATGAATGGTGCTGAGATAATCGCTATGAATGTATAGGTAATCGAAGAGTTATTGGTTATACGACTTACTGGGACAACAAACATTAAAGAAACAGCAGCAAAAGATGTCATCATCATCATCATTTCAGCCAAAAGATGTCCACTGCTGGACATAGGCCTCCCCCAAGCACCTCCACTTCGACCGGTTCTGTGCTAAAAATGTATGGAAGAAGAATATATATTATGCTGTACCGACCCAAAACACGTTGAAGTAAAAGTGCATGATGACAGTCTAGCTACTACCATAGATTACTACAAATTAAACAAAACTATAGTGGTGTATTGTTGTATTGGTTGTATTGTTGTGTGTATTGTAGGTGTTGTTGTTGTGTAAATACTGGTATTCAGCTGCACCCGATTAGACTGGAAGCTGACGCCAACATAAAAATGGGAAAAGTTTAGGCAGATTATGATAATGAGGTGATATTGTACGATTCCAACTTCAATTTTCTTCATACATATATTTTAGTACCTTCACAAAATATCACTCGTATTGTCTCACATTCTTCAAGCCAACCATTTAGTTATGCAAGACTCCCTACTAACTTGTACCTCCAGCAGGAAACTTCACCTATAAAGGCTCAAGTGAGAAAATTAAAACCATCCCTATACAATATAGAATTCTAAAGAGTTCTTACAACTGTGTACCTTTTGAAACTTCAAGCTCTTGGCTGTCTTCAACTTAAATATGATATCCTTTGATCATTGTAATTAATTAAATTAGTTTTAAACTGGGCTTAGTGACAGTGTTTCGAGTATCGTTAGCAACGCCTTTCACGAGAATCTTGGAGTCGGTTTTCTGTATACAGGATGGAAGGGATATCGACCCGCGAACTGTGACCATGAATTCGGGACAGAATCCTAGACCAAAAAAAATCTGCTGTTTCATAGAAAAGTGTTCCATACCTTACATATGCGGTCAGGTATGGAACAGTAAATTTTTTTTATTCACCGACGAAAATTTTTGACGCAGGATTTCAGAATCATGTACCGAATCCATGGTTAAAGTTTGCGCGTCGATGTCCCTGCCACCTTGTATAATAAAAGTCTAATCAATATATCACAGGCATCGGGGGAAAGACTAAGTGAGGCTCATAATTTTTTTATTCTTCGACATGTTAAAGTGTTAAAGCTAGATCAAGTGCTATTCTTTCAGGCCCTTACAGGGTACTGTCTCAACGCCGTAACGTCATCCTTTGAGCAAAGAACCTCTTCAGCCCAAGGCACCTAGATACATTATGCGACACAGGAGACTGACAAAGCTCGTAGGTACCTTATATAACCAACCCTACACAATATAAATAGTTTGAATATCTGGTGTCAGTGACAGCTTTCATTATAGTCTACAAATTACCGCAATTACTTACATCGGTAATAGAGCACGTCAAATGGACGATGTTACGCGGAAGCCAACAATTATTTTTGTGACGGTAAAAGTTGATATTAATAACACGTCTTTGAACTGTATCACGCGTTGAAAGTGACAATGTATGGGTCTTCAAATGCATTCAAGTGAGCAAATTATTGGTCTGAACTTACCTGATTTTAAGGAAATTATAGTGAAGAAATCTGCACCATAACACCGAATAGAAGCTGCACCGTAACGGCAGACATTCAATCACAAATTTGAAGGAAATTACTAAACCATTGCTTCATAAATTTGAAAATTCGTCTGCTCGACAAGGTAATGTTGTTGAATTGTCAAAATGAAAGGTATTGCAATTTTTAGTGTTTTACGCAATCACCCCGCTTCTTGTCTAATATTTCGAAATCATCAAAATACACTGAGCACACGAGGTGATCAATGTTTATTCTTTGTGTGTGAGGAGAAAGAAGTCTCTTCGGCAGGAGAAGCTTACTAAAATCAGCATTTAAAAGTTACCACTATTTAATAATAATGGTAACCAGTTTGGCTTAATAGCCATTATTATAAAATAACTCAATGGTAGGAAAGTGATAGCTTGTCGTTCTGTGATCTCCTATAGTTTTGCACAAGCTCAATTAGTCCTTTGTAAAACTAGCTTGCAGGAGTGGTTTATGTTTCTTCTTGGGAATGTTTAAAAATGTGCTTACTAGATTTAGCCTATTTTCATTAAAAAGCTGAAGTAAAGACGACACAAAAACATCTTCTTTATTAGTTACCAACGTTACCGACACGCTCTGATGTAATTAGCTACTTAAAAGCAATAAAACAAATGATAAAAAAAAAATGAACATATATCTACGCCACAGCTTGATTACTCGACATTGTATTAGCGTGTATGCCAATCAAATTAACACATTGCAATGGCAATTAGTACTTCACTCAGGACCTAGTTTTACCTGTATATTACCTAAGCCTTTTTATTGGTCGAACCTAAATTCAAAACGTAGCATTTTTTTAGACACTAGAAAATTCTTATAGAGGAATAAGTTTTCGATTGCCTAAAATGTAAACTAGGCTTAATTTTTAATTTAAAATGTGATATTTTTCTTTTTTTTTTTGTTATTGATTCTTCAAAAACACTGATAATGTCTTTTTCTTATAACACTGATAATGTCTTTTTAAGTTAATCTTGATTCTTCAATAACACTGAGGTAATGTATTTTTCTTCTTCGTGTCGCTGGTTCGTGTGGCTGGGTCAATCTTGTTGACCCAAAACATTTTTAAATAAATAACTAAATAAACAAACTGATAATGTTTCTTGTCTTGTTACTGAACTAATACCAACTAGTTTCTTCAGAGATTACATTTTTGTCGGTAACTTAGAATGTAGATGATTTATGTTTACACCTTTTGCAGTATTCCCAGGGATGTGTACTGACAGGCGTTGCACACAGGGGATATCGAATCATTTTTTGAGAAGTAACGGTGCCCTCTTCCGTGTGCAGATGGTGCCCACTGGATGATTTTAGTAGGTAAGGTTAAAATCTCATACTCCCTGGTTTTCTCGCCAAAACCCGGGCGTGCGCATATTTTTCTTTGTTTCCATTCTAAACATTAGCAGTTACTGTTGTAATGATGTGCCTAATCGATTTAACAGGCGTTCCAGTTGCGTTTGATCTTTAAGTTAACCTGTTAGTAAGTGGGTTACTTTTGTGACAAATATTCTACATTTTGTGTGTCAGTATGGTCTCAGTCAAAACAAGTCATCAATGCATGTAAAGAGAAAAGTCTTCACTCACTCATTGATTGGCTCATCAGCCTAAACCATAAAAAGGCCTACTGGTGGCACGGTATAGAAAGGGATTTTTAAGCGACGAATAGAAATATATATCTTAACAGTATGACAATAAAATTGGAATTTCAAGGATGATGCCTAAGGACGTCGCGGTTCCGTCAGGTTAGACTACGTTTGCATGTAGTGATATCGAAGGATGGGGGGCCGTGTCGGGCGGCCTGCGGGCGCAAGCTCTAGACTTTGAAAGCTGAAATTTTGCACAGAAGTTACCTTTAAGATGTAAACGAGGAAAAAAGATTTTTCGAAGGGAACAGACGAAGTCGCGGGTAAAGTGCTAGTGAGAGGAAGAATAATAATCGTGGATAATTGCTTTAAAACTTTATTTCTTTTCGTCAGAAGAGCTTTAGAAAAGTTTTTATAATTTTTAATTAGAGCCTGAATTTACGCTTTATTTCTAGCAATAAGTAGTTTGGTAGTAATGCAATATTTTGTCACGATTGCTCTGTATCCAATAAGAGGTTTTATTATGAACCATAACATTATTATTGTTGTCAGCGACCTCATTCGCATACAGTGTTCAGGGGTTTCTTCTCATTTTTGTATTACCTTTGGATTTGATTGCTTTGCAAAGCAATCAAATCCAAAGATAATACATTACAATACGCGATTGATAGTTTATCTGCCACTCAAACTATCAATCAGAACGGAACTACTTTTAACAATGTATGTAAAAAAACCAACACATGGGGTGAGAAATGTGACGTCAGCGTCATCTCGTTTGGGGACCGTGGTTGCGTCCATTTTTTTGCTCCCAAGTACCTGCTCCCGCGCCGCCCCTTGCACACAATATTCTCTGAACATTAGGAATTCTTAGAAATAGATTTTTTTTCTATGAAATCCTACAACTCGCAAGCAAAGTTTTTGGGGATTTGTGGATAGATAGAAATTTGGATTGTAACATGTTGAGGAGTCCGTTTCTACGCGGTAAGTGTGTCCTTGAAAAAGGCACATGACCCATTGGAATGACGTGAAGTACTAGAGTATGGAGCGGAAGCATCTAACGTTGACCGGCTGTGGCTGATGGGCTATGGCTGATAGTCAATGGCTCGAAGCTCTAGTCCGTGGCTTTGTGGCCAGTGGCAAAATGGCCGTGGCGCAGCAGCTGTGGCTGGAAGACGTTGGATGTAGAAAGGGATGTGCGTTGCACTCAACCCCACCGATGTAGACAATTTGACTTCTCTTTTAGATTAAGGATACTTCGGCTGCTCCAACTTGAAATCCAGTAAAGCAAAATAAGAATAAGAAAATTGTTCTTGTTTTGTCTTTTTTGGTTCTTTGAAAATTTCGTGGAAGAAAATTACTTAGTTGCAGAGTTATTCATGAAAACATTTTTTCAATTACCTACCAGCTGTTTTCCACGATAAAAACTGAGCTACATTCAAGGTAAAATAAACCACATAGCTTGTCAAAGTAGTAACTTGGCTTTAGCTTTGCCGTAGTCGGGTAAGAACAAGTAAAATTGTGATAAAATAGTTTTTTTTTTTTTACTCGCTGTATAAGAAATAGAAGACTGGGAATAGTGGACTATTAGAAAAATAAAATACGTACAGACGCCAGCACATCAAGCTACTACAATCTGTCAAATTTATTTAATAGATTTTCAACTTTATCGCTAAACCATTAAGGTTCAAGGTTGATTGGGAAAATTTGACAGATTCGGGTTGCTTGACCCGCAGCTGGCGTCTGTACTATCGCCAAAATCTGTATCTGACCATCGCAAGGACTATTCCTGCTTGCTGCGCATATTATTAGTCGACCTAAAAAGAATCCATGATCATGTGCACGGGATTTTGTTTTCAAAATGGTCAGATATAGGTTTTGGTGTTAGTACCTACCTACATGAAATATTGATTGATATGATAATACTTGCGATGTAAATTCAAAAATTGGTTTTTTAAATACAATTTGATAAAAATTAATGCTTGTTTCTATTTGATTGAGCAAACATCTGATTAAACCATCTGTTTCATCGATTTCATAAAAACAAAATGCTGTTATAAAAGTATCGTGGGTGCGTTTACAAACATTTAAATTCACATACACAAACAGCCAGACCCGGAACAACTACTTGTAGGCCATACAAATATTTGTTCCGTGCGGGAATCGAACCCGCGACACGCAGCGCAGCAGTCAATCGCTTAACGACTGCGCCAAACGTGATGTCAATGTTCCATTTTTACAAAAAAAAAAAGTTGTTTGAATCAATCCTGTTTCTTAACAGGATCAAAAAAACTCTATTGGACAGCTCTATTTCCACCCTGTATACTTATACATATGTAGCTAACTTGAAGCGTACTTAAAGAAAAAGTACAAGATAAACTTTAGACGTTTGTTGTTCGCAGGTGCGCACTTTAATAATACTTGAATAATACAACCACTCTTATCTCCCAAAAGTACGAACAAGATAAGGGATGCTTTACAAGAAATATCTTTGTTACGGTCCAGACTACAAAACAAAACAGAAACTTCAGGTATATAGAGGTACTGTATATACCAAATGGCTTGTTGGTCTAGTGGTTGGAAGCGCTACTGAGGTCCTGGGTTCGATTCCCGGGTCATGTAAAGTTTTATTTGGGTTTTTTCATCTAGGGTTTCTCAGTAGCAGTCTGGAGTCTGGATTTGTTGTTGTTAGCAATAGGCTCGCCCCCTATTGGACTTAACACCCCTGCCTAACCCTTCGCGGAATACAGGTGTGATGTTATGGTTATGTATATTATGGTATACCAATTATACAAGCTTTCATATCTTGAACTTGCCGACTTTTTATGGATCTTAACAGCGTGTTGTTTTTTTGTACCAGCTTAGGTAGGTACTTCTGTAATCAACATATTATGTAAAGTTGCAATAATTCAAATAACATCTGAAACACGATAGAATTCGCCACTCGTAATTAATTCTACAAATATTTTCAACTAATTCTAAGTATTAATTCCATCAAAGAGAACACTTTGCAAAATTATAATAATAGCATAAAAAATGTACCTACAGGCTACACTTTGTCCAAAATAGTGTATTATCGTTCAGGTTATACATTACATAACTTGGACAATTAACATGGCCGTATGTTCTACGGCAAAGTTATCAAATCATTGAAAAAAGTTTCGTGTCCTACAGGTTTTAGCAGTGTGCTTGTGTGGCAATTAATTTTTATTTATTTCTTTTTTAATTAAAACGGCCTAAAACTAATTACAGAAATTAAAGACACAGTTTGTATATACACATAAAAGATAAAACAGAAAATCATCAAGTAAAAAGTTAACAACACTTTCATAAATCCCTCTCACAGTACTTCTGGCATGCCGACAAAAACATCTTCTTTGAATTAACGAGTGAGTGCGTTAGTAAAAGGTTTTCAATACGAACCGACAATAGAATAAAATCATCATGACGTGCCTAGCCTTTTCCTAACTATGTTTGGGTCGGCTTCAAGTCTAACTGGATGCAGCTGAATGCTAGTATTTTACATGGCGTGACAGCCCTTGTGACCAACTCAGTCACTGGGTAACACGTACCCCTTGGCAAGACTGTTGTTAAACTTTTGGGCTTCTGACTAGACGTAACGACTGTTAAAAGTCTAAACTAAGGGTCTTCGGTACGTAATGGATGGTCATTCGACCTGAGCAGCTGTTATAATTTAGCCACGAGCCCCGAAAATAGAATAAAATAAAAAAATGATAAGGAAAGTATATAGCTTTATCAAAAGGGTGTCAATATTACTCTTCTGCGGTGGGGTAGAGAACAGAAGACTGAACTCCAAGCAAAGGATCATGGGAGAAAGTCCGGCCATAACCTCTCCCAAGGCCCTGTTAAATCTGCCGAGGCAGGAAACACTCACACTACAAATTTAGAACTGTGCCCGGCACAGTTTTGGTGGTTCTGGACTTTTCCACTCTCATTATTGTGTCAGGTTACATTAAATGCAACTTCCCGAGAAGAGCTGGACTCCCAACATACTTTATTCTTCTTATCTATTTAAGTTATAAAACATCGAAAATGTTGATATCGCTATTTAAAACTTAACAAAGATATTTAAAAAATATGAATGGTTGGATCCCATTTACGGTTAATTTTATATTCAATGAAAGTTTTTTTCCCAATTTACATAGATAAATATGGTTTCCACAGGACCGTTATGGGCGATAGTGGAAAAATTCATCAAAAATAGAAAATAAACGAGTCATGGCGACATCTATTATGAAACGTTTGAAATCAATTTTATATTAAATCTATTTGGGGGTAGTTGCATTTTAGTTGAGAATTTGACATCTTGTACTTATCTTGTTTACGTTGTCCATAGAACGCGATACAGTAGGAAACTAATAAAGTTAAATGTTGAAATATTTTTGCTGTTACCTTTTGCAAACAGTGCCACAGTGGACAGCTAAGAAATTATGTACTTACAACGGAAAAGTACTTTTGAAAATTGGTTGGAAGTATCTAATGTGTAACAAAGTGATATCCTTCTTTATAGCGAAGTAGACAGTGTTTAATTCGTTAATAGTTTCTCTTCCCCGGTAATGTTATTGGTGTTTAGAAATATGCTTGCACTCATACAGGAGCTAATTGTAACGAGAATTAGCTTTATTGTGTATGTAGTTGTTTCTTCTCATAGTTTCATCCTTCGTAGAAAACGTTGATTTTTGTTAGCTTATGTAATTTGCCTATTTCAATATGAAAAGGTCAACAGAAATGTTGTTTGGAATATTGTTTTACAGATATAAAAGCTATTGGTGGATCATTATTGCATAAAAATGAGCATGCATGTACATAGAAATGGTATCAAGTATCAAGTATTTTCTAACTGAACAGACAGCTGTGCTGCTGGGGAGTTTGTTTCGCCGCTTCTTCTTCCCAGCGATAGCTCTAGGAAGTGGTGAAGGGAGGGCGTTTTTGGGGGACTGTCTTTTGTAATTTTGATGTTCGAAAAGTGCTGATTCTCAGCCTAATTTAAATAAATGACTTTTGATTTTGGTAAAATTCTGGCAAAAGGAAACAACTTTGTCAAAGTTGAAATATTTTATAATACTGTTTTGTCAAAGTATGAGGTTATTTTCAGAGGGTAAATCGATATCTATCTATACTAATAATAAAGCTGAAGAGTTTGTTTGTTTGAACTAGCTAATCTCTGGAACTACCAGTCGGATTTGATTTTTTTTTTTTGTATTTGATAACTAAATTGTTGAGGACATCACGATAAGTAGGACCTTTTCGAAAAAAAAAACCGAAAGAATGGAAAGCGAGAATGAAGTAATAACGCCACCAGGCGATGCGATGCGACGGGGTGGGTTGGGGAACAAGTAATTTCATGCGGACGTAGTCGCAGGCAAAAGCTAGTTAAAGTTATAAATGCTTTGTAAAATCCAAGTTCTGTCGTTAATTGGAAGTTTTTGAATTTCATAGAAATTTTGTATTTCATAGACATTCAGTTATTTGACGTATTAGTTATTATTTGTAGTATTTGACGACACGGTTGGCGCCATAGATATCCCGTGGTTGGCGCAGTAGCTGAGCGATCGACTGCTGCGCTGCGTGTCGCGGGTTCGATTCCCGCACGGAACAAATATTTGTATTGTATTTAGGTAGTTGTCCCGGGTCTGGCTGTCTGTGTATGTGACTTTAAATGTTTGTAAACGCACCCACGATACAGGAGTAAGTCCTAGTGTGGGGCAACTTTTTTTTTTTTAAAGAAAAAGAAAAAAAAGTTATAAGTAATAAGTAGATATAAATAATACGCAAACATGGCGATTAAAATCAAATTTAAAAAGTAATGTATAATGTACTTGTTTGATTATATGTTATGATTTACATGGGTTTCCGTTCGTTAACAATTGGCAGTGAAAAGTACTCACCAGAAACTAACCTGTAGGTATGCTCCATTCGGAATAAGACAAATATTTTTTACAGTCCGTTCAACCGATTTTAACTTCTATTCCGTAGGCATAAGATGGCATTAAAAGCAGAAAAGTGGTTACAATACCAACTATTTACTGCAGCTACCATTTGTCATGCCACCAACGCAATAGAAGTCAAAATCGGTTGAACGGACTGTAAAAAAGGTTTACTTAAATGCTTCGATCAATAATAGCATTGATCGAAGCTTAAATGTCTAATCTTATTCCGATTGCAGCATACATATGTACAAACGCTAGCAAATCAAGCTACCCGAAACTGTAAAATTTTCCCAATCAACCTTGAACCTAATCCTTAAGCGATGAGGTTGAAAATCAATTAAATAAATTTGACAGATTTTAGTAGCTTGACGTGCTGGCGTCGGTACCTACAACAGCGTTGCCTGACGTCCCGATTTTTTGCCCTTACGGGACATCCTCAGTCCCGCTTTTCGGAAACAGAAAAATAGACTGCCTTACAGGGTACACCAGACCAGACGCTATTGCCATTAATATAAATTTTCTATGGCTATCATCAGGATAGGTAAGTAGAAAAAAAAACGATCTTTTTTTTTAATTACGTTTTTTGTTACCATGTCCCGCTTTCGGCAAAAGAATACCACCTTTCCTACTCAAAAGATTTCAAAATTCCTTTTGCCGAAAAAAAATCTGGCATTGGTGACCTACAAGTACCTATACGATTCTTGAGGTAGGTATAAGGTCTGTTGTATCTCAAGAGAAAGGGTTATATTATATTAACCCTTTTACTCCTAATTACCTAAATGAATAACGTTTGTAAAAGATTATGCAAATATAACAAGGCCCCAAATCTAGTTTAGTCCCGGCGGCGGCGGCTCCTGCCTAGCCCCATTATTATGAGATTTATGCCGAGGTACTTAGTTTTACTTAGATAGGTACCTACTAAAATAACAATTGGGATTTGCCATTAGTTATTTTGTTATTTATTTATTACTGTAATTGCCCGTGATATCACAGCGGCTATCAGAATACTAGCGCTGCGACATTTATTTTTTTTAAATGTCGATGCATCATGCTGCGATTTGCTTTCTGTTTCATTTTTCTTTTTGTTACGTTTTTTATATTTATGTACTTAATTTGTTTTTTTTTTATTTTTAACTGTGTTTAGTTCAGTTTATGATCCTGTACGAGTCACAATAAATACTTTTTCTTTCTTTCTTTTTTTGCCCAGATGGTGGCAATAGGTTCGCAAAATTACATGGGACCTTACATGGGAAATCTAGAACTTGATGTGTAGCCGTGTGTACCTAATCAATTAGAGACTTCAGTAGAATTTAAGAAATTGTTTTAATAGGTACCAGTTTTGATATTGTTATACTCACAAAAACTAACATAGTTAAGACAGACCATAAACCAACAGTACAAAAGAATCTTAAATACTTTTAAAATTCAATTTAGGGTGATCCAAAAGAAGACCTTGTTCCTAACAAAGAATAGAGACACCCCTATCTCTACCGCTGGGTGACGGGATTAAGGCCGGCGCTCACCAGCACCCTAATTCCGTAATACAGTATCAATCACGATCTGAATAATTTTAAAGGATATTGCTAATCCATTGCTTCATATGTTCGAAAAACTTGTCTGCTCAACAACGTAAATAACGCATTGAATATTGTTGTGCTGTCAAAATGAAAGCCATTCCTACTGTGTTACGCAATTACTCCGCTGGAGGCACGGAGCGGGCGTGGCATGGCATTGCAAAAGATTTTCGTAAGGCGGGAAAGATTTTGAATCTTATTTTAATACTCTTAGCACTTACATTTCATTGATATCGTCACGAGGGCCTTGAGCATACCGCGGCAGGTTTCGGTATGGCCGGGGCGGGCCATACAAATGTTTTTGGTTTGCTGTGCCGTGCCGCATCATGCCGCCTAGTGAGCGCCTGCCTTTACATTAAGAGGTAGGGGCAGAGGCGTCTTCCTGTCTGCTAATAACAACATTATCGAGATCGATAAACCGTCTGCCGAGCAGCTTGATTAGGGCAGTGTTTGTTTATGTTGTTTATGACCAATAATACTTTGTAAGCGGGTCTTAGTTTAGATAAATCAACGCATGATCTACACTAATCTTACTAAAATAAAAGAAAAAGACGTTAAACTAATTATCTGCTTTCCCGTAATGTTGTGCTTTTGCACTTGGAGCAGGACCTATCGATAAGACAAGCCAACTCTTAGACAGCCTTTACGATGCAAATAATTTATTTGTATATGGGTGTCGATATTCTTGTCGATATGCTTACATTTAATTTAATTAATATCAATGAACTGCTAAATTTTAAATGTTATTTTGTTGTTTGCATTTCCTGTGGGTTATACTTGCCTATAACATTTTTATTTTCAAAGTAATAAGTCCAAAAAGGAGGTCAATACTGTATACCATGGTGAACAATGGTCAGGGATTTTTTATACTTAGATCCAATTCGTATATACTAGCAGGCCGAGGAATGAAGGCTGGTAGATTACTGTAAACTTGGTCCCCTCTATTACCTATGTCCCCAAACCGGGCACTTTAGTGAATGAATGAATGGTTTCGATTGAAGGTGAGTACACGACCGACTCGAGTCGGTTCGGTTCCCCAGGTAAACACGGACCTCCGAAGTAGTGACAAAGTTCCTTGTATATATACAACGGTACGCGAAAACTTTAATTGCGCGATGCAGGACTCTTTTGTGCGATCTGGCGGTTGCGATAATAATATAAAAGCGTCTTGCTCTTTAAGTTTCGGAAGGACCAATAATAATTTTAAATTCTAATCCCTTTGTGGTTTTGAGAATTATTTAGATTCCAGTAGGTATCTTATTTGCTTGAAAAGCACAAAGTTGTATATAGTTGTCTGTTGACGATAGTTTTAACAATTATTTTAGTAAAATTGCCAGCGGATCTTTTTTTAGATAAATTTTAATAGTAAAAAACCTAGCTTATTTTCACTAATCAATAATAGTTATGCAAAAATTATAAAAGCTATTAACTCTGGTTGTTATTGTGCAGAGATTCCATTCTAGATAGTTTATGGTAAATGGAAAAAGATTTGCGCGTCGTCGGGATCGAACCGGCGATCCCTTGCAAAAGCTCTCCATATAATATTTACGGAGAGCTTTTACGCATGGTGTACTTAGTGATTGATTTTTGGAGTATAAAATGAATGTATATTTTATGTTAGGGGTTATCTCTGAAGTGTTGCTGATATATTTCAAAAAAATATAGTCTTGCTAAATTTTAAAACAGAGTACTGCTTGTTTAATTAATTATTGGTACTTACGTAAAATAATTTTTAAAAAAATGCAAAAAGTTTTGCTGATCGTGAAAATCGACCCCTGTCACAAAGTGAAAGTGACAGGGGTCGATTGGACGGGGGGTTGGGTTTTTTTTTTCGGTTCTACATGTCATGTAGAACCGAAGTTGACCTGTCCCGTACCACGAGTTACGCAAACTGAAGTAATTTTGATAAACCGCATTAATTGTTACCTATTGTAATAAAGTAAGTAACTGTTATAAATAAAATTATACAAGAGGGTTAGAAATTTTAATCATTTTTCTGTGCTGATATCAACGCAACACATCACACATGTTTGTCAGGACATACTGTAGATAGTTCGTTCGACAAGCGTTTTTTTTTTTATCACTCCTATTGCACTGACAAGTCAGAAAACTAGCTAGAGCATACTTGACAAAGCTTTGCTGTCCTGAAAATCATTCCTATCTCTGAAGTCTAAAGCAAAAGCCTGCTGTTTTATAACACTCACTTCGTTGGCCGAATAAATTATTTAAATGTTTACTGTTGATTGATGAGCCCATAATACGATAAAAAAGGCACAGTGAATAAAAAACATACGTTATTGTACCTTACTTGAGTTAGACAATTTGATTGTAACGTTTGGTGCTTCGAACGCGTAGATTCTATGCTTTACCGCAAAACAAAATCTGACCACGATTTCTAACACCAAAAAGGCGTCAAAAATTCTTCGTCATTGGTTTTAAGATCGTCTCGTACGCACTCAGTGCCAAATACTAGACTAACATCTAAAGAGGTAGTTCACTGGGAGTTATGTATTAAATCACTACAGTAAGGTTTGCTACCAGGACTTAGGTCAGCTCCTGACAACTGATTCAATGCGGAGAAACGGACGCCCATAGAAAGAGCTTTAATATTTGTATCTATCCAAAAACGTTAGAAAATGTTACTTGTGCGATGCAGCTCTATTACCTGCTGGTTTTTGGGACAATAGAATAGTTTTTGGGTTCACTATTGTGTTCTCATCGGTATCGATCCCTAACGGAATTGACATCCACCACTTGCATTGTCGTTGTGACGTCAGAAACTTTTAAAAAACGGAACCACAAAAGTAGCCAACACTTTTACTTAATGATTCTGTGTATTTAGTTTTAATTGAAATCCGATTTGATTTTAACTGGAACATAGGCAGTTAGTTATAAATAAAATCGAAAATTAAACATGAAATCAAACATTTTATTCGTCACTGGCTTTTGTGTAGAGTTACTTACATAGTAAACAGAACTTTAAATTACATAATATTAAACGCTTCTTACAGTTGTAATATAATTTAGTTTCTACACAAAGTAAGAATGCTCGTTGAAAAATTTATAACCATCATAACCGGGGTTATTGCCAACGTCAGCATTATTTTACCCGCAAGAACGGGAGCTGAGAAATAAAGGCCTTTATGGCGAGAGTCAGTAATAACACGGATAAGGTTATTAACTCTTTGTAATCAGGCGATAATCATGATTCTATAAGGTGCTGGGCAGACAATGGACAATTACAGAATGTATGGAAATGTACGCAATAAGGCACAAGTAGGAGAAAAAGACTCCTTGAATTTCCATACGATTCCAAATTGTCCGCCGACAAACTGTCTATCGTCTGCTCAGCGCTTAGTAGGCTAGATAGAAATCTATGAATTACGTATACTTTTACATTTCTTTGGAATTATGTATTTATAAAGTAGAAATATTCTCGAGCCCAGGTACAACTGTACCTATACAATCTTGTATAGTACGATATCATTTATTTATTATTTTATTTTATTTAATACTTCAAGCACATACATGTACTTACAAGGCAGACTCAGGGTGGGTCATTTGCCCAAACAAAACAGCTTAGTATAATAGCAGAGCCAAATGTTTACAAACATCTCGCGTTTAGTACCGCGGAGGTAAAACCTAAATCAGACGTTTCACAAAGTGAAAAATGGATTCTTTAGTGAACCGATCCAACCATGCACTCGGCACCTTTCGCTTGCCTACCTAATGATCGACAAATGAAATGAAAGGAGCAGATTATGAACGTTCACTGCTGTATAATTTTTTCAGTGTCTTTAGAACGTGGAATGAAACATACACGAAACTTTACTCGCATGAAATGTCTGATATCGCCGTAGCTGCCGCGTCGGTTGGACACACTGTATTAATTGTCAATTTGTCATGAATTCGTACCTTTCTTCGACGGTTAAAAAATAGTTTTGCTTGCCGCAAACAGAATTATGACTCAAAATACAAGGCAGCCTTTTAAAACCAGCTAAGTACAATAACAAACATTACGTGTCATAATCATTGTTATTGGTCATGGCGCATATATTCACACCCACAAGCAGATTTGTTCCGGGATGAATAGAATTACACATGACATCATCAGAACTAATTAGGATTGAATACGCCTTAGTCTGCTGCTAAGAAATTGTTTGTTTTGAGTTTGTATTATCTTAATCTTGTGTCTTTGACTATTCAAAAACCTGGTCTTCAGTATAACGTTCTGGGTTTCTTTAACAAAATATGATTCTAAGATGAACCGGACGAATCATTTTGTCTCCAATCGTGTTTCTAACGGCATGGGCACGGGCAGTCACGTCTTTCTGTCACATTTTTTGCTTTAAAATAAACATATAAACGTTAGATAGTTATCTAATTTATTAGAAAAGCCGAATAACAGTCCGGAGTTTGGAAATTGGTGGTATGATACTCCCGTACCTCGGAAAAGACGTTGAGCTGCTGGGCCTGCGCCTGATCTCTCTCCTGGGTTCAAGACAACATACCGTCCCGTCGGATTATAAGAGTGAGGGAAGAGAGAGTGTACCTACCTGTGTCTGCGTACACGCTTTTACACAATAATTTCTCTCGCGCCAAAGGTTAAGTCTCCGTTGCTATTGGCCGCCATTACCGAAATACGGTCTGGAAGACTACTGTCTAATCTAGAGCTCTGGGTTTGAAATTAAAGCGAGTCCCGCATGGGATACGGGATGAAATTTTATGGAGGTGTTCAAAATTGGCGCAAATAGTCAGGAATAATCATTAAAACAATCGACGCGAGCCACTTGCGCGACCCTTTATAGTGGAAATTGAAATAAATAAATGAATAAATGCAACATCAAAACCAGAAGAGTTTGAATATATTTTGAAGAGTTGGACAGAACTGACCTTTTGAACACGAGTGAATTCTTCGTGATAAACATAGTTTCCTATGTAACTGTTGAGCCTATTTAAATATCCGAATAGGTCATAGCTATAGGTATTTTCTTTATAACTTCAAAGGGTCCTCGTTTCCACATAGTAAATTCGTGGATGGAAGCTAATATTAGCAACATATATACATCCAACATTATGAAAGTTTTTCATTAAACTATGTGAAATGAATAAAAGCTTTATCCTAAGATGAATACCAGTTACTTCTATTCTTCCCAATCTTTATGACATTATACTAAACAATAAAAAGTCTGATTAGTACTCGCATAGATACAACACACATTTCCTTTTTATGAGAAGAGCCTTAACTTAGCCTTAGCTTTGCATTGGTACAGTCAGAAGGCGTCACAAAAACATCCCATCCGATTATGTTGAATTAAAAGAAAGAAAGAAAAAATAGTTTTACTTGTCACAGAAACAGGTGCATACGAAAATATCTGTTAACTTGACAATAAAGAAAATACTTACACACATGCACACACCCCCCCACACACACATGCATGCATGCATGCTCACATTAAAAACTGAACTGCTTAATGAAATTGTCGCAACATGCGACAATAATTAATAATTAGTTGCGCTGCTGTAATTGTAATCTTCTTACCGTCCATTTAATTTATCTGTAATTATGTATCTACCTACTTAGATGTTGATCAGATTGTGTATGTTATAAGACGAGCGCTAATCCTGCCGACAAACTGTCACACAGTTTGGCAGGTTTATAAAATGTATACACGTATTTGGTTCAAAATAAATTATTATTATTATTTATTATTACATGCGTAGCAACGTCTACTATTTTTCTACTCATATCAACATAATTTTATGATAACTGACACCGCCAACTTCCAAACTCAAGTTTCACCGACGGATTTAATAAGCTTGCGGTTTTCATATTTAATTTCTCACCAATCGCGATGGAAGGAAAAATTGCAACAAAATTGGGTTAGAATACAATGTATAATTTACTGCGGCGACGAACGGTCGAAGTTGACGGGTTAGGAAGCCATTGTTTTGCTCTCACTTGAAAATAAATTAAAATTTTAATTTCGCTTCACCATTATGTGAAGTTGATTAAAAGGGCTTTGGTTACCTGAGTTATCGAAATTCGTGGTAGCATGCAGCATTTGACTATTCTTTGTGCTTAGTTCTAGCACGAGGGTGGATTAAATGTGCCATCATCTACTGGGCCCAAATAGTATAGCAACGATGATAGCAACATAGATGTACTATCGAAACGACAAGAAGAAGAAGTATGAAGGTATTATTTTAATAAACGTAATGAGCACCACGCTCTCTCAAGACGAGCAATCGTGGTGGCTTCTCTATTTGAGAAGAGGCCTTTCCTCTGCAATAATAGGCTGGCATCATTATTAAGGGCCTTTTTATTGTCATGCGTGTTTGCGCCCGCGTGCAGGCCAGGCACGCATGCGTGCTGCCCGCAACCTATCGTATCATACATGTTTTTATTGTCATGCGCGCCACACGCACGCGGATCGCGGGTGGCTCGCACGGATGCGTGCCGCCCGTGTGCGTGTGGCGAACCTTGACAGTCAGTGTTGTTTTTACTGTCAAGCGGGTCGCACGCAGGTTGTATGATCAATATGTTCTCTTCCTGGCGACACGCACAATACTGTGGCGGCGTGGCGAAAATAATGCTCTGCGTGCGGCCCGCAGCACGCATGCGTGCCTGGCCTGCACGCGGGCGCAAACACGCATGATAATAAAAAAGCCCTTAGGGTCCACTAACATAAGTATGCACCAGTTATAGTAGGTATAGGTAGGTAGGTGGGTAGGTTACAACTACGGCGAGCTACGGGGAATGTAAGGGCGACATTTCTACGGTTATGGTGTTCATAAAATTTTAACGACCCCATTATTTATATAGGTAAATGCATACGAGCCCGAAAATGTTAACAGCTGAGTTTAAGCCTTTGGGCTCCGCGAAGGCCACTAAAACTGGCCACTAAAACACTGTACTGCTGTTCTATTTCAACTAGTCATATTTGCTTGTTTTTATGCTATGTGGTATCAATCGTAGTTCCAATGTTATGCTTCCTCCAGTTTCTTAAGCGTGTGTGGTTGCCATTTTATATTTTAATGCCTAGGTGCCTCCATAAAGTTCTACATAGTGATGCACCCGACCTCAAATTTGGAATTACTTCTTCTGTACCATGTATCGTAAATTATTATGTTAATTGTTATTACTATTGTAAGATTCTAATTATCAATGGCTACTAATAAAACTGTGATTTATTATCAGAACTGTAGGGGGGTCCGCACGAAGTTACACACATTGTACATGAATATTATGGCGTGTTCATATGACGTCATTATACTGACGGAAACCTGGTTGATTCCCAGCATCCAGGATAACGAATTTATTGATGATCGTTACGTGGTCTTCAGATGCGATCGTGATCGTTCTGTGACAAATAAATGCAACGGAGGGGGAGTTCTAATAGCTGTTCTCCGTGAACTGCGTCCTACCAAGCTACCGACTCAATTCGTCCGAGCGGAAGTTGAACACGTCACTGTCCAACTGCCTGCTTCCCAACACAATAAGCGCCACATCATTAGTGCTGTGTACATGCCACCGCGAACGCATGAAGTAATATACTCACATTACTTAGACATGCTGCAAGACTTAGCTAACGATCCCTCTACCGACTCTTACCCTTCCTGACATTGACTGGGTTAAACATGGGAATCATGCAATCGCACAAGTTTCGAACACAATCGGACGAATATTATTGAATTTCATTAATCTAATTGGTGGCTCACAATTCAATATTACAAAAAACAAATTAGGTCGCATACTAGACCTGTTTATCTCAAATGTTGACTGCCAGTCTGTATCATGCAATGCTCTGCTTGACCCCGATGGTCATCACCCAGTTTTCTCTGTATTGACCTGTCTGAATACGCATCACACTCCACTAGAACACCGCTCGGTCCGTAGACATAACTTTCATAAAGCTAATTACGATAATATAAATTTTGACCTGAATAAAATTGACTGGAACTTGGAACTATCTCATCTTGACTCTGATCAAGCTGTCAACGTCTTTTATGAGAAATTATACGGTATTATCAAGTCACATGTTCCACTTACTAGAATGAGAAACTCAAGTTTTCCTGTCTGGTTTACACCCTCTCTCATAAGGATCTTTAAAACAAAAGAACGGGCTTGGATAAGATGGAAGAAGTACAATAACCAATCTGACTACTTTAAATTTTCTAACTATCGCAAGCTTTTCCACGGAGAGTCATTTAAATGTTATCGGAAGTACATTGATTCGGTCGAAGACAGCATTCCTAATAACATAAAGCATTTCTGGTCCTACATCTCATCTAGAAAAGGAAAAGCTAACTATCCGGCTAGTATGTATTTCAGAAATGTTTCTTCAGATGACCCCACACAAAGCAATCTATTTTCATCTTTCTTTTCTTCTGTCTACGAACCCTCTACTTTGGACCCTGTTACATGGCAACCACCTGGTCACTATGCAAATGGCTCGTCTTGCATTGCCGATATATCTTCATCCACGGAAGATGTATGCGCTGTTTTAAAATCTTTAGATTCCTCTAAAGGGGCTGGACCTGACGGCTTACCGCCTAGCTTTCTCATAAAAACACGTGATAGCTTGTGTATTGCAATAAATATAATTTTTAATAAATGTTTACGTGAGGGTGTTTTTCCCGCAATTTGGAAACGTGCGTTTATAACTCCTGTTTATAAGACTGGTGACAAAAACAACGTAGAGAATTATCGCCCCATCTCTATCCTTTCTACTTTGTCCAAGGTTTTTGAGAGACTTGTGCATGATGCCGTGTACCCCCACATTCATCAGCTCATTTTACCCGAGCAACACGGTTTCGTCAAACGTCGTTCAACCACAACTAATCTGTTAGTATTTACCAACTACTTATTTGAAAAATTGGATCAAAAAGTTCAAGTTGATGCTGTGTACACGGACTTTCAGAAGGCTTTCGACAAGGTGGATCATACACTGCTTTTAGAAAAAATAGCTTTCAACGGAATACGTGGGAATTTGCTTAGATGGTTTGTGTCATATATTTATAACAGGTCCCAAAGAATTGTCGTTAATGGTTACGAGTCAGACCCTATAGTTGTTACATCCGGCGTACCACAGGGATCCATTTTAGGCCCTCTTCTATTCATTATATTTATTAATGACATTAAACAATGTTTTAGCAACTCAAAGTTTTTAATGTATGCGGATGATATAAAAATCTACAGATCTTGCAAGAATATACAAGACTGTCTACTTCTCCAAATGGACCTAGATAGATTATATACATACTGTAACAACAACAAGCTGTTTCTCAGTCTCCCCAAATGTCATGCTATCTCATTTACTAAAAAGAAAATTAAAATAAATTTTAATTATTCAATTAATAACGCACTCTTAAATGTAGTTAGTTTTGTTCGTGACTTAGGTGTCACACTGGATGCCAGTCTGCACTTCGACAAACACGTTGACAATATAGTGAACAAGGCATATCAGATGTATGGTTTCGTTATGAGATCGTCACGTGACTTGGTGCGGCCCTCTACGTTCTTACTGCTTTATAAGACTTTGGTACGATCCCAGTTAGAATATGCCGTCCCGATCTGGAACCCTTTCTACGACAAATATGGTACTAGAATTGAAAGGGTGCAGAAGAAGTTCTTACGATCTATGAACTATAAGTGCTTCCAATCAAAGGTTCCTTACGTGCAGCTATTGAGACGGTATGGCGTACTGGATTTGGAATCTAGGCGGCTGTTACTCGATGTCATGACATTGCACGGCTTATGCAGTAACAAATTTGATTGTATTGACCTAACAGACAAATTGTGCTACAAGGTACCCAGAAGTGTTATTCGAAGGGGGGTGCGCGTCCCTCAACTTTTCCATACAGACATATGCAGAACTAACGCTGGGGAACGTGCACCTCTTCGTCGCCTTGTGGATTCTTACAACACGCACTTTATGGAACTGGATATATTTTGTCTATCTAAGCAATCATTTAAGAAAATGGCTCTGGATATTTTGCTTAGCGAGTACTTTAAGTTAGACTAAGCTAGGCTAAGTAACGTAGCAATATTATTGTGGCAGCGACTATTATTTTACTTTTCTCTTACTTTTTTATGTTTTTTTGTCTTTAGCACTTCTAATCTTTAGTTAAAACGTGGACAATGGTGTGGGTTACATGTTTGTTAATCTTGTTTTAGTATTTTTCTGTATTTTGTATCATGTAACTGTTTTTTGTCCCTAATAAATAAATAAATAAATAAAAGCATAATGGTACAGAAATAGAAAGTTCATTTGTGTCTTTGTATTTGTATCTGCACTAGATTGGTTTTCAGATAACGTGTGAACTGTACCCTAATTGCGTAACTCGCTTTTAATCACAATCAGCACCCTAATTGTGCACACGATCAATCGCAATCGGTTTCATTTTACAGTTCAACAACATTCATTGCGTTATTTACATGTTGAGCAGACAAATTTTTCGAACTAATGGAGCAATGGATTAGCAATTTGCTTCAAAATGATTCAAATTCTGATTGATCGTGTGTTACGCAATTAGGGTGCTGAATCATTTTGAAGGATATTGCTAATCCATTGCTTCATAATGTTCGAAAAAAGTGTGTTAACAACGTAAACAACGCAATGAATGTTGTTGAACTGTCAAAATGAAAGCTATTGCTACGGTTTTGTGTGATACTCAATTACCCTCCTAGTTGCTAACTAGGATAGCGGCACAAGAAGAAGAGAAGGTAAAAGGAACGAGCATCACCAAGCTTACGGCAATATTTCGCCACGATTGCCGTCAACGTGAGTACCAACCTTGGTAGTGTTATTTCCTCGATGCGCTTAATTAGGTACTGTACGTACTTAATCAATCAGCAATCAGATATAATGCTATTAATTATGTTAGCGCGGCTTCAATAATTATACCCACAACAAATTGAGCATGATTTCCCTTAGGCCGCTTTTGCACAATACGGATTTTTTCTGTTCAGGTGTGTAATCTTCATACATTTGCCGGTTGATCACGTGACATTTGCTTGAAAATCAAACTGCCCGCGCAGGGACCGTAAAACGACGGAAAACATCGTGAGGAAACTGGCATGTCCTAGAAGCAAAAAATCCAAACATGTGAATGTGACATTTATCAACCCGCACTAGACCCGCGTGGTGTATTACGGCCCATTCCTTCTCACTGAGAGGAGGCCGCCCTTAGGGTGCATAATACAATATAAATCTACTAGTTACCCCAAATACAAAATGTCGTGTCTATTAATTTGAAAGTAGGTACTACAAATTATTTGCTGAAATCTATTACGAAAACGATTATACTCAATGTCTAAGGAAGGTAACAAAGGTTCTCCAGCAAAGAAGGCCGCCATTTACGTCACGGAATACGGCAATTAAGTCAAGGTAAATTTCACCTTTGCACAAGACAGTTTTCACAAAAAACAGTTCGGTAGATATTATTTTTAGATTAAATTATTAGTCCCTGACTAGGATTAACGGGCGTTTAACGACGGTTACCTACGTCGGTACGTCTCTTTTCAAATTTAAATATTTAATATAATATATATTATAAATATTGTCTAAAGGGCCTCTGCGAGGTGGCTTCGGCCCCTGGTACGCCTTTCAAAGGTCCGGAACTCCAGGGTCCCGAGATATTATGACAAATATAATTTCAATAATTTCCATGTCCTGCAATAGTCCTACACCCACTGTGGATGGTCTTTGGGTGCACTTGCATAGCGCGAACAGGGATAATCGTCGGTTGGTGCCTCATTTCATTAAAAAGTCTGTGAGTTGGCTTCGGCCCCTCGTATTTTGTTTTTTATATGTATTTTATTTTAATATTTTCTTGAAGCAAAATAATGTGCAATTCAATCTACAGAACTTGCCGTTTATTTGTTGACTAACTTCTGCCCGCGACTTCGACCGCGTGAAATTTCTTGTTCCCCCGACCCACCCCGTGGCATCGCATCGCTCGCCCGCGCTATAACTTCGTTTTCACTTAGCGTTCTTTCTGACTTTTTGCTCGGCTCCTAAAGGGCATAACGTGATGTAAAATAGCCTATAGCCTTCCTAAATAATTGGCTATCAATTGCAAAAAGATGTTTTCAAATCCGTTTGTTAGTTTTAGAGATTACCCCCTGCATACAAACTTACAAACGAACGAATTTTACCTCCTTATAATATTAGTAGGTATCTAAGTACCAGACCCCCCCTTTGTGTAACCAGAATGATATTTTTTATTTGCTTATGCAATTTTACGATCAATCCCTAATAAATTAGGGGGAGTAATTGCTTTAGTAATAAAAGTATACAATAAACGTGACATAACAACATATTTCGTAGATTGTTATAAGGAACAGTTAGTAGGTACAGCAGCAGATTATTAAATCAAAGTTTTTGGAGTTTTTGTGCCGCAAAATATCCGTTAAATTCCTACCTACTTAAACAATAATGAATGTCGGTAGATCTAATTAGGTCTTCATTACTCTCTGGTCTAATAGAATTATACCCATCATAACCTCATAAACCTTTTGTCTTAAAATAATTAAAACTAACAAAGTACAGACGCCAACCAAGCACATAAAGCTAAAACTAACGTAACATAACTGTAAAATTTTCCCAATGAACCTTGAACCAAATGCTTTAGCGATAAATTTGAAATTCTATTAAAGATTGTAGTAGCTTGATGTGCTGCCGTCTGTACAGTCACGAGCATAATTTTCTTCTTAAAGAATTTCGTCTTAGGTACTCGTAAATATTTTATGGTGTTACGACGCCATACTATTATGGTAAATAGGTCTTTTTTCATAGTGGCATTTTTTATTTTACAAGAAAAACGTTATAAGTCTGTGAATATAATATTGTACACACGGCTACACGTCAAGCTATTAAACCAGTTTGTCTTGGCCTCACTTTGTATGATATTTTCTCACAATGAACGGTCAGCCAATACTGGTTTTGCATAGCTTGATGTGTAGCCGTGTGTACAGTCACGAGCATAAATTGTGAGCAGTGCAGTGGTGGCCTAGTAACGGCTCCGACTTTCGAGTTGTAGATCGTGGGTTCGAATCCAGGCAGGCGCTTTGTGTAAATAATTTTATCACCACTGCTCTCAAAACGGCGAAGGAAAACATCGTGAGAAAACCGGCATGTCCTAGAACCGAAAATTTAAAAACATGTGACATCTACCAACCCGCACGGGGCCCGCGTGGTAGTCTGATTATGTCTACTGTACAATATCATCAATATGTAACTTTTAGTAACTAGTTCGGCCTTATCGCCGTAATAAATCAATCAACAAACAATCAGTCTAACTGCTTCACCATCTGTGTACACAGGCTCTTCAGCACCAAACTCCTAACTAGGGCTCTTCAGTTTACTTTCATAACTGAAATAAGCAGATTTATTTACATCGAGAGCGCCTTTGACGTATCTTTTATGTATTTTTTTTCATACGGTTTTTTAAGGTATAAAATGGAGAGAATCTTTTAGTAGTGACGTGTGATGTTATGTCTGGAACTGAAACATAACGTAGCTAAAGTTCAAGACGATGGGGGCAAAAGGAACTATTTTTACTTTACCTGCGGGGTAATCGCGTATCACACATAGCATGGCAATCGTTCGCAATGCTTTTCAATTAAACATCCATTGCTTCATTGGTTTGAAAAATACACACACTGTGCTGCCCTGATAACAAAGAATGCAGTAATCGACATTTTTGAGATTTTCACTTTTTTCCAGAAATGGCATCCCAAGAGGTTCCCAAGAGGTTGTACATGAAAAAAATATATTTTCATAAAAAAATTAACTCGAAGTATGTTTTTTATGTAATGATTTTCGCCGTACTTGCATAATGCATCTTGCTCAGATGATATGAAATATGTTTTCTGCGTTTACTCGTAACCGCCATTTTGCGATTACTGCATTCTTAGTTATGACGGCAGTATGGGAGGCCTTCCATCGCTACGTCGTCGTCCGGTACGCGGCCGCCACTTCAGAACCTTCTGCGAGCAGTGTGCCCTGCCCACTGCCACTTAAGTTTAGCAGTTCGCCGCTTACCTTGGTTCACCTGCGGATCTCTTCATTTCTGATTCGATCACTTAGGGAAACTCGAAGAATAGCCCTCTTTATAGCCCTTTGAGTGAGTTTTAGCCTTCTAATAAGGCCCATTGTGAGCGACCACGTCTCAAATGAGCAGTAGCAGTTGTAAAATATTTTCTTACTTTTTTGCTACGTAGTAAGTCTTAGGGGTTTACTTATAAACGTTGCTTATTTATTTATTTATATAATAGTTGCTTGCTGCACTTACAGTTGAAACCAAACCGCGCAACAAGCCAACAACATAACATTTAACTAAAAAACTTCATACAAACATTAAACATAGAAAAAGAACAGAAAAGTTAAGTAATGATTATCGACTGTTTAACCATACATAATTTGATGTTTAAACGCTCTTAACTTTAGCAGCGTTTATAAATAAAGGGGACAGTGTGAAAAAGTGACCAGCTTTTCCTGACTGCGCAACCAATCCTGAAGTTCGGACATTCGTTATAGGCAGGCAGACCGAAAGACCGACAGCTTGTCTAAACTCAAGATACCGCCCTATCAGTAATTGGATTGCGAAATGCAAAGGTCAGGTGCCAATCTTTCCATATAAAATGCTGATTATCTGTCGGATTTGGTTAGACTGGTCGCCACTTAGGTCGATAAAAAGTACAATTATTAATCTGAGTAGTTCCCACGGCTTAGTTTGTGTGCTCACCCCGTTATCTAACGAGGTTACTAAAGGGTTTAATATCGAAGACATGGGTAACAGAAATAAATCCTGCACATTTCATTTTCAGTGACTGGTTTATTTATTTAATGAAATACATGAAATAAAAAACATTTATTTATAAGTATAAATCATAATCAGCCTACAATGTTCCCACTGCTGGGACACGAGCCTCCTCTCCTTGTGAAAGGAGATAGAAGGTAGAATAGAAGAGGAGAAGGGGGAGATAGGAGGATAGAAGAGATATTTTTTATAATCATAATTGTAACAATGTTTACTAATAACTGTTGTCTACATTTCTTTTCTCCTTTCGCAGGTCTGCTGGGAGAAATTAAGAAATAAGCAGTACCTTTGTACTCAATTCTAATATGTCCTATCCGTATCCGTTTTACTGTGTGATCGTGATGGTGCTATCGGTCATGTATAGCTGCGTCTCTCTCTTACATTCGAATCATGATGGCATTAAGCCGTCATAATACGGCACAAGGTCTATTTTTACTTAAAGTACAGTGTGATAATATAGTTTAAACCTTCTTTTCAGCATGTCGATGGCAAAATAACACGAAAATATACAAATATATTTATATATAGGTACTTTAATATTTTTAAACCTTAAGTTTCAATTTACTGGGAGTTTTTGTCAAAAGTAGTAAAGTAATTAAGAAAGAAATAAATGTTTTAACAAAAATAATGTGTGCCTCACGGCTGCGCCAAAAAGGTCCATTTCAGCATTAATGCCTGACAGATACTGTCTGAAAGCCGAGTATACATTATATACTTGTAGGTACACAGAAACTCAATAAACCACCCATGCACAATTTTACAGCGCCAATCATGTAGTTTAAGTAGATAATGGGCAGTTTGTCAAGTTGTAACCACGGGAGCTGTTTAGTACAAGTAAAGTCCATTTAGTATGTTTTATAGCTGTTTTAATAAAGCCTATTTTACATTGCTCAACTACATTATGTTACGGCCAGGACCACACAAGTTGAGGATTAGTTTCAATCGACCGTGGGATTTTTAATTATCATTGCCATCAGAATACCTAATACCAATTGTATTAGGTATTATATAAACGCGTGATGATGAATAACCCGTCAACTGATCCGATAAAGTGAACGTACATTAGAAATATCGGAAACCAGAAGGATTTTGAAAGCAAATCATAATCCATTGCTTCATAATATTATGTTTAAACAATTCATCTGCTCGAAAACGTATAATAAGGCAATGCATAATCAACCTAAAATGTTCGTACTGCTGGGACAGGCCTCCTCTCAGTGAGAGGTAGTGGGCTGTAATCAATGTAATCAATAAATGTAATATTAAAGTGCGGGTTGGTAAATGTCACATGTCTTCGAATGTTTGGTTTTAGGACATTCCAGTTTCCTCGCAATGTTTTCCTGTACCGTTCTGAGCTGAGAACATTTGTGATTAAATGATTTACACAAAGGAAATCGCCTGTCTGGGTTGGAACCTACGACCTACAACTCATAAGTCGCGGTCGGTACAACTGGGCCACCACCGCTCGAAAATAATGCTATGAATATTGTTGAATTGACGTCGAAAGTCGTCTGTGGCATCATAATGCCACAGAAAAAAATTACTCACAATAGAATAAATGATTCTTAAAATAATTTGAAACTGAAACCATACGACACATGACTGTAACGTACTTCACTGATTTGTTCTTAGGCATAAAACTTATCTTTCAAGGTCTTTGTAAAGTCCCTCGGGAAACAAGGCGAAACTTTGCTTTTATTATCAAGTTGCAAACTGGAAAATCTTTTATCAGTTTTCGTTCAAAGTATTCTTATGTCGTTGTTTGGGCTTCAAACAGATTAAGGCCGCTTTCACATTAGGACGTTAGCAGCGCGATAGTCGCGCGGCAGAAGCAGATATAAGAACTGCCACGCGATAGAAGCGTGGCTGCAGCGCCGCAGTTTAGATCTAATCGTTCCGTGTCAAACCCGCTCATTGTGCAATCTATAACCACGTGCGCTTGCAACACTGACTCATTACCGACATCTCCGACTGAGCGAGTGAGCGCACACGGAGGGCCGCCCGTGCTTCCGTTTATAATATGAAATTCTGACTGGGCGATGGTCGCGCGTCTGTAGCGCTGCCTAAGTGTGAAAGCGGTCTTAATTTAATATCAAATCGATTTCTGGAGGTAAATATAAGTACAATATTGCAGCGGCCTGCAAAAGAGGAGTCCCTCAATGTCTGGTTGTGGCCAAGGCTTGTATACCTAGTACTTTTCTCAAATAATGTGCGGAAATTCAAACTAAGTAAATCTATATATATAAAATGAATCCCTATTTCCCTTTGTCACGCCATAACTTGAGAACAACTTTACCGATTTCATCCATTTTTTTTAAGTTGGTTTTCTAATACTTTGAAGCAGGTTCTTACCGAAAAAAAAAATCAAGAAAGTTGCTTTACGCGGACGAAGTCGCGGGCAGAAGCTAGTTAATTATAAATTCCAGAATCAATAACAAACAATAATGATTTTTCACGCTCCCATAATTAATGTTTATTTATTTGCAAGCTAGCTCCAAATATGTACTCCTTGGTTGCCATGTTGACTGGCGAAGTAAAAAGTTCGTTCCATTTTTAAATTACATGTTTTATAGTCAGTTTTCATAGTAATTTATTTTGCCGTTAAACACGACAGATATGGATTTTCATAAACATTGCCGGCCGCTATTCGCATGTAGATACCCAGTACAACAATTTCGATTTATCACGAAGGCTCTCAAAATAATGCTCGAATTCCCAAGCATGTTTGAGAAAACGTATACTACTGTTCTGTCGTGTGCACAAAAAGCTACAGTTCATTTAAACCAAAACGTATCGTTTTACCTTCAAACGGTTCTACTAATTTAAGATAGCAAACTGTCAACTGGTTGCTGTCATCCTGCATCAGCTCAATACTGGGCCAAGGCCTTCCCTTAAAAATTCAAGCTATTTTGGTCCAAGGCTAGCAAGAACTGTTTTTTTTTATATTTTATTCCTATTATAATATTGTTTTTTTTTTTTGTTTTTGAAACTCGAGCTGCGATCTGCTATGTGGTCTGCTGTGACACCTTCTAGCTGTGTCAGGGTTCCACATTGTTGTTGTTTTGGCCCATAGCTCATTGGAGCCTGAGATTCAGCTGCACCCAAAAGGCCTACAATGCTCTGCGGATCCAGTACAACAACGCATATAGAGTGCTGTTGCGTCAGACTCGGTTCTGTAGCGCGTCGTCTATGTTCGCTAAGGCACGGACTGACTGCTTTAATGCTGTACGGCGTAAGAGTGCGGCCTCGCTGCTAAACAGACTCCGTGGCACCCCCAGCAGCGTTCTATGCGCTATTGCCGGGAGACATGACAGCCCGTTGGTGAGGTCACTTGATACAGATAGATAGAGATAGAGATATTTTATTTTGCAATTATGGGTACAAGTCATGATGGTACATAATATAAATACAGAAACAGCCATATTTTGCCAATTACAAGGCATGCAAAAGTACAGAGTTTACAATTAAAATAGATATTTACTATTCCACTAAATAACATATTTCTAGTTCATCATTCACTTGTCACCTGTACATTGTCTGTGTTATTAATTAGGTACTAACACAAGTTAAGACTATTAGCCAATGGATCTTTGTTATCTGAAAATAAAATGAATTATTATTATTGTTATTGGGTAAGCGCCAGACATGGCTGGCAAACTTGCCTTCCTATATAAAAGGTTGAATTAGTGGCAGGTAGAAACTGGCACATATTACCTTATTGTTCAAAAGAAGAGGATTAACTTCGTCACCCAATAAATAACGCTTCGTAAGATCCACGCATATGTCTTGATCAATTTTGATGGAAATAAGTAGCAAACCGTGAAGGCAAGATTATTATGAATAATGTTCATCCGATTACAGTACCTAAATCAAAGAGAGTAATGATTTTCCTTTGCATATTAAAAGAGATGTGTTACTTTATTACCACAAACATGCCAGTCTACGTTACTTCATCAACGTGTTTATAACTACCCAGTGTCGTTTTGACTGATTGTCACTTATTATCCTTTATCATAAATTAATCCATTGTCATATCAATTACGTGTTATTTTGTATTCTGGCGTGCCTGAATAACGTGTAATTTGTGTCTATAGGAAATCTATTAACATAACGGTTTTTGTTTATTGCCCTATGCTGTGGACTTGGTGGTTGATATAATATTTACATGTAGGTACAATCGCCAGCACATCAAGGTACTACAATCTGTCAAATTTCTTTAATAGATTATGAACTTTATCGCTAAAGCATTAGGTTCAAAGTTGATTGGGAAAATTTAACAGTTTCGGGTAGCTTGATGTGGCGTCTGTACAACCTCCGTTGTACAGACGCCAGCACATCAAGCTCATCAAGCAAGGTTTGTGCAGTAGGTTGATTAGGACCCTGAGCTGAACTTAGGCTATTTCAACGTCTCACTGGTGTAATAAAAAAACCCCAAAATTACAATCTACATGTGAACAGCTATACTTGAGAATCAAAACGAAGTACATCCATCTTATTCTATTATGTCAACCAAGGGTGTGTAAATCATAGATACGAAGTTCATTACCGCGATGTACGTTACTGCGAAAGTTCAATCATCGCAGCAAAGAACTTTCGCGAAAACGTACGGCGCAATGGTAAACTTTCGCAGTAAAGAACTTTCGCGACAACGTTAGTACGTCGCGATAGAAAACTTTCGCAGTAACGTACATCGCTGTAAAGAACTTTCGCGACAACGAACGTCGCGATAGTAAACTTTCGCAGTAACGTACAGACGCCAGCACATCAAGCTAATACAATCTGTCAAATTTCTTTAATAGATTTTCAACTTTATCGCTGAAGCATTAAGGTTCAAGGTTGATTGGGAAAATTTGACAGTTTCGGGTAGCTTGACCTGCTGGTGTCTGTACATCGCCGGACGTGGACGGTTATAAAGCTAATAATGGAAATGACACGAAACGAGTTCTGCTTATTCCATAAGCGTAAAGTAGCTCAAAGATAAAGAAGAAACACAATATTTAACTCGACAAACTAAGTTAGCCTAGTTTCAAAGAAAAATAAAGCATGGACCATCTGTTAGTAGCCGCGGCACGTAGACAACTAAGTGCTTCGCAAGTCTATGGGCTAGTTTTAATCATAGCCTTCGCTTGGTTGTTTCAAATTCAATTAAGATGCACTGTTATTATTTTTCTAATCGATTAGGTGTTGACGGCTTACGTGTTTATTGATTAATATGGTGTTACGGTGATACTACATACATCATTAAGCTATTCATACAGAAGCTACTATTATTAAACGTACATAATCACACACCTACATACACGCACACACATACACACACCCCGACTCAACAGCGCGTCTATGTAATTTTTACTTTATTTTTATTTTTCTGTGTATTTTTATTTTTTACTTTATTTTATTTTTTTTATTTGACTTGTATAACGTTGTTACATAATCAAATGGGCTGTCTATTCTATAACTTGCACTGTAACCATTGGAAGGGCGGAATTTTCCTAACACAAGTAAAATTAATACTTAAATGGAAATTCCTTTAAGAATATGTAATGTAATTGTAAGTTTTTGAAATAAATATTTATTATTATTATTAACATTATTTATCTAGACTCTTATTGCTGTTCCACAGTGTCTCCTACAAGTCTTATTTGGTAAATAAACGCGGTACGAAATCCCATATTTTTGCACCGATTTAAGTTAGGTGTGAACGTCTCGATCGTTGGTTCAAACATATGCATTGAGTACATCAGAAACAGTTTCAAAAATCTTCATGATAACCATGTAATTAAACACAATTTTCGATCACTCGTCTCAGTAGAAATTTCATATTGGTTTACCAAATGCCCTGACTCCTGTGCTAGGTGGTACCTGTCTTACAGGAGTCAGTGTCTTCACCCGTTTTTGGAAATTAACAATTTATGCTATAATATTAAAATAACGTAAAATTAAATGAATTTAGTGCATGCATGCTCTTCAGTGGTTTGTGTTCATGCGAGGGTGTGTGTGTGTTTGCTGTGTGATGTGTGGGGTGTGTTTGTGTATGTGTACTATTTTAGGACACAATTCGGTAAACAGGTGGTGATCTTATCCGAACTCTTTATTATGTTCACTTTTTCACAGAGTCATGGTTTAGCTTACAGAGGAAACAAAGCATCCTGTGAGCTGGTTCAATCAAAATCAACGCAGCTTATCGCAGTCCACTGCTGGAGAAAGTCCTTTGCCAGGCTGCGCCAGAACACCCTGTCCCGCCTTCCGTTCCCAGTCGGTTCCAGACAGTTTTTTAAGATCTTTGGTCAACAGAATACAACAGAATTGATCTTGGACATAACAGAAAACTGGAGTTTTAGTTAATATTTAATAATAATAAGTTCATTTATTTTCTCTCACAATGGTTTGTAGTACTTAACAGTTTGACCAACATAAATTCACATTGTGAGAGCTGGTGCCTGAAGTAGGTTTTAGAAAGAAACCTGTATTACAGGTCACCAGGCTGGGGCCTGGTGACCTGTAATACAGGTTTCTTTCCTGAAATCGCGAAAAAAAAACTGCTGTTCCCTTCATTTATGTTCATATAACTCGTCAAAATATACAGCAGATTTTTTTTTCGCGATTTCAGGTTTGGTCCCATAGTAAAAGTTGTTCATAATAATGCGTACAATGACCTCTTAAGAGGTTGTTGGTGTTTTTCCTATAACCCTGTATACTTATATGAAGATTAACTTTAAATACCGCATTGTTAATGCCCAAAAAGTTAACAAGGTAAAACTAATTTGAATTTTATAATCCATAAAAAAATAATGGTTGTTTTATGTAGACGGTGAGACCATGAACTTGGAGCATAACACTGCCCCTGAAGGAATAATTTATTACGGTTACAAAAGTTGTAAAATTGTTACGGGATGATCATAAAGAATTCATGGTTGGAACTTCTGCAAGAGTTTCTGATTCAATTTTGTATGATAAATCCATTTTGGAAAACAACTTTTGTTCATATTTTTCTTGAAAAACTTTTAGGATAATTTTCCTTCACTTTGCTTAGTATCCTAATGACACCGAAACGTTATTAATTACTTCCTTTTTTAGGTTTATTTATACAGTCTGTTAGTTGTTTGCGTTGGTTTGCTCATTGTACTTGTTACTAAGCGTAGTTCCTTCGTTCGTAAACTGATTGCCGCCTGACCTCTGTAAGGGAAACTTGGTTTTCTCCAAAGTAGGGTAATAAAATGCTTTTGTTTTCTTAACCTATCTATATATTTAAAAACAATATAAAAACACTATTACTAAAAAAAGCATATTACTCTGTCACTATATATTTACATGACAAACTTATATAATGTTACTACATACGATATTTTAAATAATGCCTTGTGGTAGGATATGGGCAATGGACACTATTGTTTGTATGAGACCTTTTCTTTTGTACCTACCCATATTCGCAAATGAATAAATGGGATTATCTAACCCTTATAGCACCCGCGTAAGTCAATCAATGGAAAAACATTTGTCTGTTGTGAATCTAATAGGATTTTAGTTTCCCCCTTTTGACCAAATTCCAATAAGCCATAAATCGAATACCAACAGTATTTTCTGAACATTTTAATTAGATAACAAAAATTATTTCCATTTTTAACCGACGAAAAAATACGGAGGAGGTTCTCAAGTCGACGCGTATGTTTTAATTTTTTTTTATGTATGACCACGCTTAACTTTTTACAGAGTAGTCCGATTTTGATAAATCTATTTTTATTGGAAAGGGTGTACCCCAAAGTTGATCCCATATAAATTTGGAAAAAAAATCCAACCCTAAGGGTGGCCTTAGTAAAAATAGCTTCTTAAATATTACGTTTTAACAAGATTTTTTAATCATATTGAAGATAGAAAAATTAATTAGAAACAAAACGTTAAGTAAGACACAAAATAATAATCGAAATTAGAATCAAAAATTGATATCAGAGTTATCATTAGAATCAAAATTAAAACTTTAAATTAAAAAATAAACAGTACAATTGATATTTAAAAATCAAAACGGTAGAACGAGATAACAAGTGCAATAAAAGAACATTCCAAAATTGTTATAGTGGCAGGTACATGTGGCAAAATACCAAAAAATTATAGATATACTCGTACATAGTAAGCAACAAAAAGTAGATTATGAAATTATGATTCGTCGGTAATAGTTACATATAATGTATATATGGCTAGAAAGAGGGTGACTAGGAGATGACGATTAATTGTAAAAGAAGTATTAAAGAAGACATGCTGCCCTGACCCCAAATAAATTGGAGGAGGGGCAGGACAGTGATGAGTATCATTCCTACAATGACAAAATGCCAGTGCATTTTACAGTTATCCGTCCGTACAGTCACGAACACCAATATGTCAACACTTGGCAACTTTCAATTGCGATTTTTTCGTGAAATAACGAATGCAACGTTGAAATACAATACATTACATAAACCTATGGGTACGAAAATGCTACGTTCGAAACAACATAAAATTTCATAAAAAAATAAAGGAGTAAATCGCTTTTGAATAAAGCCGAGTGTATACATACTTTTGCTCATGACTGTACACGCGAGCATACGTGTGTATTCACGAGTTTACCTGAGTAGTCGCGAGGATACATAGAACACGAACGCCAAATTCCAAATAAACTATTTAACTAAGACACACACTATGAAGATACTTACTATGAAAACGAAGATTATCATAAAAATACAAAAACATGCCCATGTTGGAAGGAAGCGAAACCTTTTTAATATGTATGCGGACCCACGCAGTCGTTCAATCCTTTTGTAGCTTCCTCGAAGTGAAAGTTGTCCTCGAAATTTTCTTCCAGGTCAAGGTCATCAGACGTGAAAATGTTTGACGCATAATTTTTACCCGACTGTGGCGAAGCCCAAAAGGGGAGTCATGATTTAAGACCGTATGTATGTGGACGTCTGTGGTTATATCGTCCTGTTCGAAATTATAAAAGCGCACAATAGATAATGCAGTCAAAAAAATGTTTTTGAAGATTTGTTGTCAAACTTTGAGTGATGTAATAAAATATCTAGGAAATGAAAAAGTCCAAAATCCACGCTGCGCTGATAAAAGTTGCTGGTAAAGTGTTGTTAACTTGTATATATTTTCTTTTTCTTTTTTTGTAAATAAACGTTGCCCCACACTAGGAATTACTCCTGTATCTTGGGCGTGTTTAAAAACATTTAAATTCACATTCACAAACAGCCAGACCCGGAACAACTACCTGTAGGCAATACAAATATTTGTTCCGTGCGAAAATTTTATTTTATTTTATTTATTGGTCTATCTACAATTGTTACACTGTTTATCCTAAAAATACAAGCAATATGAGAATACAAGCATAGTGTACAATATAATGCGATAGACACAGCATGCAAAAACAAAATTATAACAACAATAAAATTGTAATAATTGTGCAGAAATAACGCTTACAGCTGAGCACTAGTGGGTAGTTTCGGAAAATATGGCAGGGAAAAAATAATACAAAGTAAAAAACAATACAAAATGAAGAAATAAGAAGAAAAGAAATTGAACCTGCGACACGCAGCGCAGCAGTCGATCGCTCAGCCACTGCGCCAACCGTATCGTTTTCGTTTGGTTCCTTATCGAACCGCACCCTAATTGCGTAAAACCCTGTCAATCACAATCTGAATCATTTTGAATGATATTAGTAATCCATTGCTTCATATGTTCGAAAAAATTGTCTTCGTCTCGTAAATACGGCGATGAATGTTGTAGAACTGACAAAATGAAAGTCATTCCTACTGTTACCATGTTACGCAATTACCCCGCAGATCTAGGCTAATAATATTAGAGTAGGCTAATAATATTAAACTTTAGATAGGAATCAAACAAAAACCAATCGCGATGAAAAATAATGATAATTTATTAATTAATAATTAACAAAACGAATATATTATTATAAGTATACCTAGATAAATCTTATTGTTAAATAAATAACAAATAAAAAGTAAGTGCTTGAGCATGAGTTGAAGTTTTCTTCAAAAACATGTTTCCAAAAAAAAAAAAAAACCATCCGACTTCCAAAAAAGCACTATAAAATAGAAATAGCTTTAATTAAAAAGTTATTTAATTTTTTTTTTTTTTTTGGTGTCTGTTGTGTTTATTTTACTTGCTTTGTAAATATCAGTGGCAGGAAGTTATTATAACATCATCAATATAAACTAAGTGGGAAAAATACGTATTATTGAAGCTAACTCAAAAACTACTTACTACTACAGTTTATAAAATATGTATATACCTATGATTTATAAAATTTTCGAAATTGATCCAAAAATGCCGATAACGCCGGTAACATACATACAAAAAAAACCGGGCGAATTGTGAACCTCCTGTTTTTTGAAGTCGGTTAATTTATTCCATGCTTGATGATATCGCAATCTCTATGCCTCGCTAATAAAGACTTTTCATTCAATTTTCTTTCATAAAACTTCTACCACCTTAAAAGGACAACGTAATCGACCAATACCTGTGGATTAAGATAATTATTAAAAGTGTTGCTATGTACCTAACCGAGATCAAGGGAATGAATAAGTAGGCACATTATTTTCTTAAATATGTTAAACTCAAACTCAAACTATTTATTTCAACTGAACCAATTACAGGCACTTTTGAATATTGTCAAGGGTTGGTCAGTCAAAAAGGTGAAGCTGAGCCCATTCCAAAGCGTAGTAGGTACTTATGGAAAAGAACGGACAAGAAACTCCATGGACACTCTTTTAAATCACAATAATAAAAAAAAATATATCATTCATGTTAAAAATTATGCACGTGAGAACGATGCAGAACGTTAACAAGTGTCCGTAATGAAAAGATAAAAAAAAACAATTCAAATATTAAATTAAATCAAAATAAGCCATGGCAGCAAAGAGTTGACCAGTCCCTACTAAAGGCGCCCGTTCACGAACATGATTAGCACCATTCAGCTCAACCATTTTGAAGGGAGCTAAATGATCCAACACATGTGCCACCATCAGCGAGACATTAGAGTGAGCATGACATACTCTCAGCCGCCAAGGCACATTCAAGTCAATGAACGAGGCACCCAGTAAATGGTAGCTTTATAGTATAATAATAATAATATAATAATATCCCTGGACATTTCACACAGCGCCATCTAGTCCCAAGCTAAGCAACCTAATGCTTGTGTACAATATGTAAGTACTTACATAGTACTCACATAATTAATTAATATTAATCATTTGTGATGACTTTTTGATTGAAGCCGTGCTAAAATTAGAAATTACGGTGATGTGACGACTTAAAATTTTTTCATTGTTTTCACGACATTTAGAAAAATGAACGCTTTTTCGCTATATCGGAGCGTTCGCTGTCCTGTGAAAGCTTACATTTTTTACTAAGCCACGAGTTTCGTGATTGCTATGGAATAGGCAATGAATTTCCAAATAGTCTCTTGTTTATTCAAAGGTTTAGTTATTTGGTGTTCGGCAAGTCCTTGTTGGTGTTAAAAAATATAAAACAAACATTGAAAATTTTATTTTTTACAGTAGGGAAAGATCTTATGTTGATCGTTGAGAAGGTGCCTCGTTGGCGCCAATTAGTACCTACCTAACTTTCTTTTTTTTATACAAACAGGCACCGAGATATTTCGGGACCGCTTCTGGTAGTGTACAAACACTCATCATCTTCTTCCTGACCCTATCCCATGTTACTTGGGGTCAGCGCAACACGTTTTCTTCTTCCATTCTCCCTTTTCAACCATCACGCTATCATTCACTCCCTTCTCTTTCGTATCATTCCTCACACAATCCATCCATCTTTTCTTCGGCCTTCCTCTCCCTCTCTATTCATCAACATGTATATTTATGACTCTTTTATTCACATGCGTTTCGTCCCTTCTCGTCACATGCCCATACCAAGCCAAACGATTTCCTTTCAACTTTCCTGTCACTAGCGCCACTTTCAAACTTCCTCTTATGTACTCATTTCTTACTTTATCCATTCTCGTCAAACAGGTAGTGTACAAACACTGTGAAGCGAAAAAAACAGAACATGGGTTAACTTTCGCGGGTCGTGGAAAGAAGTATGTAGGTTTGATGTATTTGTTAGTAGGTAGGTACATCTTCAAACCTCGCACGACACTGCATGTTTTACTTTAGAAGACCTTTACAGATCTTATAAGTAACAGATAAGAGAAAGAGATAAGAGAGAAGAGAAACGAAATGAAATAAAATAATATGTGGTCATAGGAACGCATTTTTTAATATTTCGTATGGTTTCTTTGTTTTATTTTGGTATTATTGATTGGTATTTATTTACTGGTTCTTTCCAACAAGTACAAAAAGTAGGTACCTAATTCAATGGATTCTTAAAGGTTGGTTTACGCTCACCCTCTTTCTATAAATTACATTTCGAAAAGCGAAATAAAATAATTTGTCCATACATTTTCCTTTGCTCACACAGCCTTAACCCAGAAACGGGCAGCCATTGAAAATATTGTATTAATAAACGTATAGCCAATTTCAAACTTCGAACACCTAAAGCACGTGCCCTCTACACGTGAATTAATTATTCTTGAAGGTTGAAGTAATTCCCGATGGATGGCTCTCTGGGGTGCTATGCGAGTTGGCTCTTTGATCGTCAGTTGTAAGGTTTCACATGCGTGGTTTTAAAGGGGATAAAACGTAATAATCCACCCAATTTTGTGTGGGATAATTTATGCCCCGGATGGGAAAATGATTATTCTTTTGTTTTTTTTTATATTTGCAAGATCTTAGGGTAATTTCTTGCCGAAGATGCCTCACTGCGATACCTCGCGATCGCGGTTTAGCTCGCTGCGTCGACGTCACCTCCATGTAAGATAAATGCATGCTAATAGACACGCACGCACATGCCGAAGAATACCTCACTGCGGTAGATCGCGGGCTGCTTGGACGTTTACCTCAAGGCCTGGCCATGTGCGTGCATGCATGCATTTGTTTTACATGGAGGTGACGTCGAGGTAGCGAGCTAAACCGCGACCTCGAGATATCGCAGTGTGGCATATGCGGCATGTAGGTAATTACTCTAGTGAGAAAGACGCTTCTAATTGAATTGGAAAGGTATCATAATTCTTTTTACAAGTTATTTAGAAAATAAAGCTTTTAATAAATATTTGATGCAGTAGATAAATAAAATGCTTTTAATCGTATTTCTGTTCTCGGTTCTTGTTTATTTTTTAAGGTTAATTAAACAAAACAAATCTTTGTTAAAGAAATTGAAAACAAAAAAGACTTAGACCAAAATAGATATCGCTTCATCTTATTCAAATTCTGTAAAAAGCATTTTGCCTAATTGAAAAATCTATTTACTCCATGCTTTTAAAAAGGTACAAAGTAAATAGCGTGTTAGAGAATACTCTTTTAATTTTAAAAATTCTAAGAAAACCAGATATATGACTTTACTTAGCTAAGTTAGGAATAAGTATCAAGACCTTTAGCTTTTAGCAGGTTGGTCTGACGAAATTCATCTTACATAGTCTCTTAGGTTTACGTTGGGGATGTTCTAAGATATTAGTCGTGATTTCCCAAAAGGAGCTTTTGTTCTCCGTCAAAGTAGGTACCTACCATTTACATTTACTGCGGAAACTAATTTTCGTTGTACTATTAATTCCACTTAGTTCTGTGTACAGAGATGGTTTACTTAAGATCCCTGTACTGTTAATGTAGTTTTTGGCTGTTTCTTTTATCTAAGATATTTTATTCTCTTTCAGAAATTCTTTTAGTGGGTAAATAGATTAATTTCTTAAAAGGACCGTTTTATACCACTTACGTCACAAATAAGTCATATAATATATCACGCCTTGTTTCTCCGAAGGGTTGGGCAGAGGTGTACCTTAAGTACACCCATATATGACCAGTTATGTTGAAGTCCCATGTAATACAGGGCGAGCCGTAAAAAGCCTAAAACAATTTTAAAAAGACTATTGAAAAACAAATAAAAAAACCGGCCAAGAGCGTGTCGGGCCATGCTCAGTGTAGGGTTCCGTAGTTTCCCGTCCGTCACAATAAGTGTTCCCAATTATGAGTTTAAAGGTGGGTATCCATTATGTTCGCGCTCCAGCAGCGCTCCGCGCTCCTGCAACTGCTCCCGGTAGTGGGTACGTGCGCGAACACGGAGCGTGCAACATTGCACGCTCTGCGGCAGGCGCTCCGACTCGTGACGGTTTTTAGCGCGAGCACAAAGGGGAGCGCAGTGTGTCAAAGGGGAGCGCATGTAGAAGTGCGCGCGACGTATCCATTGGAGCAGTTGCAGGAGCGAGAGTTATAGAGCGAGAGTTCCAACCACACATGGAATGTTCCAGAAAATGTTGTCTATTTTACAGCGCCATCTCTCGGGGAATTGGGTTACTAATTAATACATAGACGTGCCAGAAGTTTTCGGTGGTAATTTTGGATTGCGAGAACCGATTTTAATAATTCTTTTTTGTTTGAAAAAAGATACGTTCAGGATAATAAAATATGTAAACGAAGTTAAAAAAAAATGCTTGCATATACCACAAACTTAGTCCAGAAATTATTTTGTACAACTTTTTGTCTTTTTTGTACAAAAACTGTTGTTTCCATCAAGTTCAAAATGATTTTCCTAGAAAGTCCTTATAAAGTTCTACTTTTCAGATTTTTTTCATATTTTCTAAACTTATGGTTCAAAAGTTAGAGGGGGGGGGGGACACATTGTTTTCCGAAATGATTGACATTATCAAAAAATGATTTAGTAAACCCCTATTCATTTTTAAATACCTTTCCAACAATATATCACACGTTAGGGTTGAAATTAAAATCACTTCCCACCTTAGATATAGGGGGGCTACCCTAATAAAACATTTTTTCTAATTTTTATTTTACCACTTTGTCGACGTGATTGATACACATATTGGTACCAAATTTCAGCTTTCTAGTGCTAACGGTCACAGAGATTAAGCGAGGATGGACAGACGGACGGACATACAGACATGGCGAAACTATAAGGGTTCCTAGTTGACTACGGAACCCTAAAAAGGTTAAGCGTGAAACCTTATAAAAAGAAAAAAATAACCTTGAAATTATGACCCTACGTATGTACCTAAGTACGTATCAAACTTTTTGATTAAAATTTGTGCCGTCGGAGGCCCACTCTAATTATTAGCTTAACGTTCTGTTAAAGTTTAAAATAGTACCGGTCCCCAGACAGGCCGGTAAAAAAAAAACACGTTACCCGACCTGGGAATCGAACTCAAAACCTCATGATGCCTCATGACCACTTGACCAACGAAGCATCATCATGTTTAACTCATTACAAAATTGTATCTCGAAAAGGGATTCTCCAGATACCATGGGTAGCAACAAAGTTGCGCATATCATGCCCCTAAAATGCCTCAAATAACGTTAAGTGCCTCTGGGTCATTTGTACAAAACCCCCAAATGTTTCTTGGTTGGGCCTTAAGTGGAACCTTGCATGAAGCCCGGGGGTATGGACGAAGAGCGAATAAATATACGTATGTATTCATGTAGGTATATCTGAAGCTTTTATGCGTATTCGTTCGTGTATGTAGATACGATTCAAAGGAATGATTTGTCGATAGTGTATAGTGATATGTGGAAGAAGAAGGCAGGCTTTATGAGTATTTAAATAGGCGAAAAAGCCCAGCTTTCCTTCTACACAGTACACACATGTTCCGGAAAGTTATAATTATGTTCATGTTAGTTACCTACTTTCGATGCTAGGATATACTGGGTACAGAGTCACGAGTAAAACTTTCCAGACGCTATCAAACTGCGGATACACAGCTGTTAACTATGGTACCGCTGCCATAAAAATGTACGTTGAACTGAGCAAAATCAAAATCATAAGTCATGTAGGTATTCAAATAAGACTGCGCATCAACACTTTTTGAACGTCACAATTACATAATATGACAATGAAAAAAAAAAAATGACCACCCTTCACAATTTTCTAGTGTTTTAGCTGGGAAGTAGAAGTGGTGCAACCCACTCCCCAGCAACCAATCAGGAGCCGGGTGAGATACCCTTCTCTCGCCCTTATCCTAATTTATTCCGGGTCGGCGCAACATGTGTTTTTCTACCATGCTCCTCCATTAGTCGTCATCTCGGTAGTCCTACCTTTCTAGCCATATCATACACACAGTTATCCAGCGCTTCTTTAGTCTTCAGCTATTCCACATTTCATTTAAATGCTCCTTTTTTACGTTTTTGTATTTCCTTTGTCCCAAAACAAAAATCTTTCTTTCTTTAATTTCCATCTATATTCATATTCAAAACTTTCCTCACAACATTTTCCTCATTCCTCCGCATCACAAGCTCTTATCATGACAACCGATTTACACACAACTTTCAGTTGCCGGGTGCCCCTTTCAGACTTCCTCATATATACCTACTTATGTTTTGTTCTATCCATCCATACCCATCACAAAGCTGTATACATTTTGTTGGCAGCACAACCATGATTGCGTCATCGGGGTGTCCCAGTATAGACTAAAAAAATACTAAGAGAAAGTTCTAACTACTAAGATTTAACTAGAGAACTATGTATGTTACTGCCTAAGTTACTTCACAGTATTTAAGTACATAAGACTTTAGACTTAACATTAAACATCTTGACTTAATGTTAGTGTGTTAACCTTACTGCTTAACAACTTTTGTACAAAAGCTTACACAGTGAGAACTTTAAGTTTTTTTTTTTTTGTAGATTCATTATTCATAAGATTATCATTTGAAATCAAAAAATTATCAATCTCATTCTGAATAATTTTGAAGGATATAATAACGCAATTACTGTTGTTGAACTGTCAAAATTAAAGCTATTGCTACTGATAGTATATTACACAATTAGCCCGCTGGTTTTCTAAATCAGACTTCGGACAAAATAGCCATAAGCAAAGACAGTGCTCACTACGAACAAAACAGTTTTTTTTTATACGAATCATAAACAGAAAGGTACAGACGCCAGCACATCAAGCTACTACTATCCGTCAAATTTCATTAATATATTTTCAACTTTATCGCTAAAGCATTAAGGCTCAAGGTTGATTGGGAAAATTTGACAGTTTCGGGTAGCGTGACCTGCTGGCGTCTGTACCTTGTGTCTTTTCAAGTTTTTTGGACGTTCTGACAACTTTGATCGTGAGATTGTTGTGAGTGTGCGTGCGTGTGTAATTGTTTTCATAAGGGGTACTCGGGTAGGCATGATTCGGTAGATATTGCTCGGGAAAAAAACTGTTTGACTTGGTTCACCCGAACATGACTCAGAGAGGATAGATGCCGAACGAAGTTTACCGATTTGCACTAGCCGAATGAAAGTCAAATGTGTGTAGTAATTGCTTCGAATGCAGATTTTGTTCAACAAATACTGACAAATCGAATGTGCCGACCTGAACAAGTGTGTTAGACACGCACGCACATGCCGAAGGATACCTCACTGGGATATATCGCAGGCTGCTTGGAGGTTTACCTTGATGAGTGGCATGTGTGTGCATGTCTATTAACATGCATTTGTTTTAAATGGAGATGACATTGAGGTAGCGAGCTAAACCGCAACCGCGAGGTATCGCAGTGAGGCATCTTCGGCATGTAATTACCCTTGGTAACGATGATGGGTGAATAAAAAATGTATTGAATTGACACACAGATTGACATAAGCTACCGAAAAGCTTATGTCAAATGCTTTGAAAGCGATTGTCACTTGACTAGACTCTCAGATGAAAATTACTGACAAGTCCTAGGGGTTAGCAAATGCTTTGCAAATTTATAAGAACGAGCTTATATGAGATGAGTGTCGTGTACAATATGTTATCATTTATGGGTCACAGCAATGTCAACCAGTAACTGGGTTGTGAAGGTGAGATAAGTAGTCCCTCCGTGTAAAATACTGGTATTCAGCTGCATTATCTATCTAGTAGACTCGTCCTGCGCACAGCCTTACATTTTTGTACCTACAATATTAAATCAAGCTACGATTTCAATAATTATAATACAAAGTTGTCTGAAACATAATAAATCTTCTTGGGCAAGTTTCTATTTACTTCATTATTTACCGTTATGTAAACAGATTGTCCGGATAAGGAAAACAACTGGAAAATTTGTCGGAAATATTCAGAATGATTCATGAGGTACAAATTGATGATTCATTATGCATTTGGACTAAATCGAATTAATGGAACATCGTTTGAATATTTTCTCTTTTCTTATAGGGACATCTGAAATAAATTCATTAGTATCGATTTTCCTTTTTCGTTAAAAGAAATTAATGATGTTTGTTTATGAATAAGTTTTAAACTTTTTATTTTTGATCATTAAGTATATGGGCCCAATCACACGTACCACTACCACACAACATGGCAGGGACAAAATGTCAATGGGCAAGGAGTGGTTTCGTGTGAATAGTGTCGCTGCAATTTTTAAAAGTTGCGTATGGTTGCGTTATCGCTAGTAGTTGCGATGTGGTCACGTTATGGCTACCACAACGCAGAACGAATGCTTAGTGTCGTCGCATCGACACAACGTTGTGTTTGCGATGTGGCCGGCTAGTGCGCGGTCTAGCTAGTGGTTGCGTGGTGGCTACGACGACGTGGCCCTGATGTGGTCAGCCACATTAGGGCCACGTCGTAGCCTCACACGGTTGATTTGTTAAAGGTCAAATGTGATCCTTGTAAATGAACTATTAATTTTCATACAAATAAGCTCTCGTCTACGTGTTGTCGTACTGGTGTGGTTGTGGTACCTACGTGTGATCAGGCCCTTAGGTATACTGTAACGTGATGATTATGAATCGTGAGGTCCACCTTAATTTTGGGTGTTAATAACAATATTAAGTTCAATTTTGTTTGGTATAAAAATGAGATCTGCTTTATTTCAAAGTTTTGTAGTCTAAAATTTATCACACAGTTCACACAGTTTTTAACTTTGTTGAAAATCCAACAGTGCACTGTTGGTTAGACATTCATTTAGATGTCAACTACGTTACTGAAAACGGGCATTAGTTTATTTTCCGAAAACTTAAGTTTAGGATGTGTTTTCTACATTTTATAAATACCTACAATATCCTATAGTTTAAATTGACAAGTCACGTGCCATTAATTTGGATTGCTTTATTATTTCCATTATTTCATTTTCAATGATAATAATTCGAGAGGGATTTTATAGGATGTCCCCATTGTAGGACGGCTATTATTCAATTGTTTCCAAGGTTAAATCAAAAAGGTTAAGGTTATTTTATGGACTGTATTAATTTAGAGTTACGAGTGGCGATATTTATTTTATTGTTTCATTACGGGTGGTCGGAAGGGAATAGAGAAAAACAAGCGGAATACTCGGGCTATTTATTGGTTCCTAAATTTTATATTTAATGGTGACTCGGGCACTTTTATTGGCAGCTCCATAAATAATTCTAATTAGTTTTTGCAGGCAGTAAAAGTAGTTTGACAGGAATTTGTGTGTTATTCTATCAGATTCAGTACCATTACACATATACAAAAATTTGCTTGTGAAACTGCATAGACGGCATGGGCATTGCAATCAAATTGTAACAACAAAAAAATCTTTTGCACTTTTTACATGTAGGTAAGTAGTAAATATCGGAACTTAAATTATGACTAGTACCTACCTACTAAAAAGTTTGACAAAATCGGCCGACCAAACTAAAACGGTATCATAAAAGAATATGGAGCTCACATGAAACAAATGAAGCAAGAAAATAGTTACCGTAAAGCGATTTCGTAGAAAATATACCTAAAAAAGGTTTTAGCATGCGGTAAAAACACTTTGAGCGAAAGATTATCGTTTTCAGGAATCGACAATAACTTTTGAGCAGAACTTTGTCACTGAACATCTTTCTGTACCCTTAGGTAACGCGGATTGGGTAATATGTACAGACGCCAGCAGGTCAAGCTACCCGAAACTGTCAAATTTTCCCAATCAACCTTGAACCTTAATGCTTTTACGATAAAGTTGAAAATCTATTAAAGAAATTTGACAGATTGTAGTAGCTTGATGCGCTGGCGTCTGTACCATGAAGTTCCTTTTATGACCTTTCACAAAAGGAGGCTGAAACCCTGCCGTTTTTTTTCGTTTGTTTTGGTGTAAGATTTATCGAATGATAATAACATTTTTTGTGAGTAGAGCTAGTGATATTTTCCATAAATGTGAATGTGAAAAAGAAAAGAATTATTAAACAGCTGGTTAAAAATCTAAGGTTACATTATAGTGGCGCATAAGTTGTTATATGAGGATAGAAAATATAAGTATACACTGGATACACAACAGGTAGCTGTTTATGTCAGCTGGTAGATAATAAATTAAACATCACATTTACACAATACCTCATTACCACCTACAAATACTAACTCACCGTGACATTTTTCAATTATAAGTTTCAAAGGAGCGCTTGTTTATTCGTTGACCTAGAAATTTACTATCGATACGTTTGTAAAGGCTCCTTATACATAAACACTAGCCGTACCTGTGAATGTCTCGGGCGCAAAATAGATGAGCCCAGAAGGGTGGCTCCATACAATAAACGAAAGTAGGCACACGCACACAGACATGTGCTTAGAGCAATCATCTGCACCCTAATTGCGTTACACACTATCAATTTCAATCTGAATCATTTTGAAGGATATCGGTAATCCATTGCTTCATATGTTTGAAAAATGTGTCTGCTCAACAACGTAAATAACGCAATGAATGTTGTTGAACTGTCAAAATGAAACCCATTACTACTGATAGTACGCACTTACCCCGCTGATCCGATCTGTAGAGCAATATGCGATGAACTTGACGGTTCAAAAGAGCATCGTTTAGATGTGCAGTACCTCTAACAGAGACTTCACACTGTCTCAAATGAATGCGAGTCGCGGGTGTGCTTGCACTGTACGTGAAGAATGTCTATGTGTACGTGCGTTTTAGCTCGTTGTATGGAGTCGGCTTTCTATATCTATCTATCATGTGTCCCGGGTCTAAGTGTCTATTGAGGATACGGTGAGAGGAGATTTTGCAATTTTTCTAGCGTCCTCAAGGGTTCGCCGTCCGTGGCCGGCAAAAGATTGGCTCTGCTATGAGGGGTGAATTTTTACGGGTCCTTTCTGAGAATTTATTCAGATAAATTCTTGGAATGTTCTTATATTTTTGAAGTTAAAACTTCTTTAGCGGCGTTGTGCACTTTTGTTGTGATGGGTAAAAAATGTTAAACTCGCGTCAGGACACGTGACCTGATCGAAAATTCGTAAGACTGAGCTCGCGTCAGGACACATGACCTGATCGAAAATTCGTAAGACGGAGGGAGAGTAGACCGCATTCCAAAATATCAAAAATGCACAACGTTGATATTCAAGTTTTCACTTCTGCCGGCACTCCCGGAGTGCAACCCATTGATTTTTTGCAGTGTCACCTAATATGCGACACAATGTTCGACAAATAGTTACCTCAAAGTCGTCATCATCATCTGCCTAGCCTTTTCCTAACTATGTTAGGGTCGGCTTCCAGTCTAACCGGATGCAGCTGTGTACCAGTATTTAACGTATTGTTACTTTAAAGTATTGTATTGAATTTCCGTGGCAGAAAATAACAGACAAAACTTAGAATTGACCATTAGCTGTGGCCATTGTCGATGGTAACTTTTTTATCAATTCAAATAAAATCTTTATGAAGATCGTTCTCTTTTCTGGTAAGAACAGGTGCAAAATTATCGACCCGTTGTGTGCCCTGAACATAAAATCTACACTTACATGTTCAAATAAGAAAACAATAAAGTGTCTTATTATGCCCTTTTATTGGCACCAGCTACCACATGCCATCTTTATTGGCGAATTTATTTTATTTCGCGATTGTTACAATCTGATTTGAACTCCTGGCTGCTGTTTGTGCTGTTTTATGGTCATCGTAAAGGGCATCAATAAATTCCAGACAATCAATTTGGATTTAACTTTCGAACGGAATTTTACCTTTCACTCAACTTCGGAACGTATGTCATAGTTCTAAGTTTTATTGCTAAGTAAGTACGTGTCTGCGAAAAACAAATGACTTTTTGGTGTCATTTAAATAGAGTACCTAAAAAGCTGCTGTGTAAAAGCAGCTTTTGTTTTTACACCCTGACTATTTGAAGTCGGAAAACACGACAATACTTTTATGTTTTGAAGTAGGGTTGAATTAAACTCCTCAGACTCGATGAGTATCGATATTTAACCCCTGATAAAATAAAAATATTTGTTTTTTTTTGTGGGAGTCCAACGCTGTTAGTGTTGTTATTTGAAGTATGAGTTGAGAAAAACAGGGTGCTCTTATGTTTTATCATGTTTGATATCGATAGTCATCATGTCTGTGAAGTTTACACAGAAAAAATACTGGTTTTTTAAACTAATATTTCAAGCACAATCACTGCGGTTGTTGACCCCACAAAATATCATCAAATATTGTTTTAAACATGTTTAGCTATGTTATGTTTATGTACCCGTCGCGCCTGCAGAGTTTAGCTAGCCAATTTAATTACCTAAGTTTAAATACCACAGAATCTAAATAAATATTTAGTAAATTATATCTCTCAGATTCAAACGAACCAGACTGTGTTTACAGATTTATTGAACGTAATTACTGAAGCGTAAAGCCTTATTGGAAAAGATTGATATCGGCATTGAGCATAAAGTCTTATTGTCTCCTTTAGTGCCTTCAAGGGACATTGACGAAGAAGATACGAATAAAAAGTTCCTAGTATAGGTCTTTTTCTTCGACCTTTCTCGTCCATTTTCCATTATTACGAAATTCCGCAGGCCAAGACCCCCTTTGAAATGTTCGGAATCCTTATCGACGCATAGACTTTTATCATTTTAAACTTTGTATAATGTTTTAAAGGTAAAATTGCTGAAACGGTAGCTATAGAAATTGTGGATTTAGGTCCTGTCATTAACCATTGGGTCGTTCATTAATCACGCAATGTGTTTATGGTTTTCGTAGACATAAAAAGTTTGTCAGTTTATATAGGACCCGCAATTTCTGCAGAATCTTGTTGGTACAGGACCAAAAACAATTCTGTGTCGGGACAATAAACAATCTATATTCTATCAACGTGATACGCTACATAATGACAATGATTGCCAACACAACAACGTACTGCTCCTAAAATTATAGCCGATCACTGCCATTGTAGACACCGATGAATATTCTAACTGCGTGCACATGACGTGTTAAAAGTTAAAATATTTCGTTAGAAAGTCGCCAGGGTATTCTGTGTTCCATTCACGGTGTCAGGGATAGTGGCCTTCACCATTATAGGTTCATTTGTTTTTGAGGTGAGAACTATGATTTGGTAGTAAAATGACGCGTTGATGATTCGGACCGCGTACGCGAGTCTCGCTATTACTGGGAAGATTCTGATCGGTATTTCTGTGTCACGTCAGGTATTTTTATTTAATGGGACTTTTATTACTGTGACTAAAGGTTCATTCCGTGACACATTAAAAAATACTTGTAGAATTACAGATAGTTACAGACAGACCTCTTTATAACAATAGGTTTGGCCCTTATAATAATTTATTCTACCACAGTTTCATCGAATCTGAGTTACGAGAATAATAAGCGGCTCTTTGTTCCATCAAACGCCGTTTGGCTGAACTCCAGCACTGAGGACGGGCTTGCAATAAAGACAGCCTTTAATATGCCTAATAGATTGTTATTGTCTGGTTTAGAAGGAGAATTCAAATGTAAGGCAGTTTCAATCGTCTTCGACCTTCGAAGCGGTGGCCGTTTCCCCGAAATATTGTCGGTCTTTGCTTGACTCTAGAAACCAGTTAACAGCACTATTAGTTTCTGTACTGTCAGGAACATAATTATAGATTAAACGACTAGGTATTAACATTCGAGAGTACTTTTATTCTGCCCGAAGGAGGCCTGAGGGGCAATTCTCGTAATTTTAAGAACGTTCACAGTCTGATCTCAGTCTCATTATATCAAAATAACCTCTAATTTCCCTACATTTTTTAAAAGTTTTTGACATTTGTTTGTCGCCGAGATGAGACTGCGACTAGATTTTGAATGTTTTAAATTACGAGAATTTGTCTTCTGGTAAAATATTCTATTGCTTTCCTTCGATGCTCTCTATCCTGCGATGAAAAGGAATGGACGAGAGGCTTTATAAATGTTAGTTTCTGTGATCGCATATTGCATGTTCATAATGAACCTGACGACGATCAGACATAACAGGCCCTTGCAAAAGGTGTCGTGACGCCGGATAATCTAACCATAACATTACGCAATAAAAAAAATGCACAGCCTATATCTTGCTCAAGACAATTTGTTTGGAGTCATCTGACAGTTACACAAGCGATACAGTAACAGTAACATTAACGTTTTGTTAACAAAACACCGGTCGTTAGTTGTTTTTTCACAATTCTCCCCATTGTTTTGTTTAAATGCTGATTGAAATAATCGTTCTCACGTTCCACTAGATATGAGCTATTGTTGGAGTTCCAATGTCTCTGATGTGTTGTGACGTGGCTGTGATAATAATTGATATACCTGTCAGTGGATACTTGCGAATTAACCTTATTAATTATGAGATTCTGGTAAAGTAGAGCTATTACGACATAATAGCTACAGGTTGCGATGTGGACATGTGCCTTTTATCTTGACCTTCGTGCCCCAAACCTACAATAAAAATAAATAAAATAAAAATCAAATTAATCATAGCGACTTCTGTCCTGCCACTGACGACGCAGTAGAAGTGACAAAGGATTCTGTTCCATCCATCATCATCATTCTCTTGCATAATCAGCCTATAATGTTCCCGCTCTGGTGGGACATAGGCCTCCTCTCGGTGAGAGGAAGTGGGCCGTAATCAACCACGCCGGCTCAGTGCGGGTTTGTAGTTTCTTTCACTGTTTTGAGAGTAATAGTGATGAAATTGTTTCTAAAAAATAAAGCGCCTGTCTGGATTCGACTACATACAACTCTCATGTCGCGGCCGCCATTCTCCTGCCCTTATACCAGTTTATTTGGGGTCGGCGCAACACGTCTGTTTCTTCCATGTTTTATTTTTATTTATTATTATTATTTTTTTTAAACTTTGCCCCACACTAGGAATCACTCCTGTATCGTGGGTGCGTTTACAAATATTTAAACTCACATACCCAAACAGCCAGATGCAGCGCAGCAGTCGATCGCTCAGCCACTACGCCAACCGTGTCGTCAAATACTTACTTTTTAGTCGTCATCTCGGTAGTCACCTGCTTTGAAGCCATATTATCTTTCTCACAGTCTAATCCATCGTTCTGAACTGAGTAACTGGAAAAGAGCTACGGGCTTTCTAAGCGTTGTATAATAAAAAACTTTTTTGAAAAAAAAAAAACAACTGACTTCCAAAAACAACACTACAAAATCCGAATTGAGAACCTCCTCCTTTTTTAGAAGTCGGTTAAAAATAAGAACTTATTTTAATTAAAGGAGCAGGTGATATGAACAATGTGAGCCAGTAGTAACTACCTCTTGAAACGATTCCTGTAAGTAAATAAATTCACTCATCCATAGATTTTATTTCTCATTCCCAGTTTGTCTCTTTTAATCATTCCTCTTCTTGATCCTTAGAATCTTCTAATCTTTTGATGTTTGTAATTTTGATCTATTATTTATATCTTATTCTTTATCCGAATACACGGGTATGTTTGTTGAAATAAAACTAATGTGGCGGAAAGGTTTGTAAACATACAAAAAACATATTTAACATCAAAGAGAGAAATCGTTAAATTGATGGTGTATTATCTCTGTTCATTTACCTATTGTTTTCATCGATGAAAATTTCCATGACATCACGCTGTAAATGTCCGTATAATTTACATTCCTAAGGACACTTTTTTTTTGTTCAATTCACGTGAAAGCAATTTCCTCTTAATGTGGGTATTGTTTCTTTATAATCATCATCATCATTATTGCCATTGAAAGCATACCGGGTGGCAGGGATGGGTTTGATACTTAAGATCAACAGCCATAATATCAGCAGTTAAAACATCAACACCGTAAGACCAACGATTCAAAATCTCAACACTGACATCGACATGCAACCGGTAACCATGAATTCAGCACATGATTTTAGACCCCTTTTTTTTTTCAGGATGGGAAATCATCAAATGGCCCCTCCCGCTCTGGGTGAAGCAGAGGGAGTGTCAGACTCTTACTGACTAAAACCCACCCGTGTTCCTTCCTTAGCCCTTTATGTTCCAGGGCAGCGGTAATCCTTTCGGACGCTACCCTGGCAGGCTTTTGCCCTATCGGGCCCCGTCACTCGTGCTTTTATCTCTTTGAGGCACGCGTGGAACACATACGCGCCGTCCGGCACGGGCCTGGTCCTGATCGGACGGTGAATTACCCATTACTCTCCGCCCGCAGGCCCGCGCCTACGGTGGCCGGGAGTCGTCACGCGGCTCCCGACGCCCGGAGCGTCTCCCGCGGCGGCTGAGGCGTGAGGTCCGTTCCCTCGCCCACCCATTTTAGACTCCTTAGTGTAGATTTTTTTTGTCGATTATCAAAAAAAAAAAATCTGCTGTTTCATAGGAAAGTACCGACGCGGTCAAAATGTATAGAATACCTAACTTTTTTTTAATAACCGATGAAATCTATCGACGTGAGGGTTTAGAATCATGTGCTGAATCCATGGTAACAGATTGCGCGTCGATGTTCCTGCCACCCTGTATTTTTTTTTTAATCCTACTAACGTCTTGAGGTAGACCACGGCGAAGGTGGTGTGACGATCTAGCGAGGTTTGCAGGTCCAATATGGTCTAGAGATCGCCCGCAGAGACAACCCTGTCTCTGCGGTTTGAAAGGAAAAAGGAGAGGATATTGCCCAGCAGTGAGACACAATATAAGCTAACGAAATTAAAAAAAAAAACGTCTTGATTATAAGCTCAACGTCTTTCTATCTGTTTATTCATTTGTATGCTCAGGAAGGTAGGGAAGAAGTTCCCTTTGTAGGTAGGGAAGAAGTTCCCTACCTACAAACATTACACAATTTTTGTTTATTCTTAGAAATGTTCTCTGCGCAGATTTTAGTTCCAACAGTATTAGTCCGCACGAGCGAAGCCAGGGGCACAGCTTACAACATCATAAAATACCTCGATTTCATCATCTTTACTTATTTTGGCCTTCAAAATAAATTAGGAGCTCCAAATATATTTAAGTACTTACGTATAAAGTACTCCAGAAACACTCCGAGCATACTCTATTATTGAATCAAAATGAATACGTCAGGAGCAGGGCTTGTCTGCGACGCCTGCCCGAAAACAACTGAATATGTTGGTTACACAACATTCGCTGACGTACATAGAACGTGTTACGTTTATTTTGTTCTATGATTAATTTAGGAAATGTTGCCTAAAAGTTTTGGCTTGTTACGTCATCAGAATTTTGGGGTTGAATTTTATGGTTGTCGTTACGTCAAAATTGGTAGCGTAGATTACGTAGACATTACGTAAAACACGAAAAATAACGAAATATACTGCAAATAGGAAAAGGGTTACCTACTCTGTGTAGGGAAGAGTGATCCCAAACAAGAAAGCACATTATAGATTCGAGCAGTTCTTAATAATTCTACAACAACAGCAACCTACAAAAGTAAAAATCTATAGGAAATTTCCAAAAAACACCGTCATAAATCTTCGCCTGATTAAAATCCACCTTTTCCATGTGCAAATAAACAGATTTGCCCCTCTCGACGTGCCATTTGTTCGCATTGAAATATTCCTCGCCCTACTTCCTTTATGGCCTCGTGTCCAGAATGATGGTAACTCATTGAAATCTCTCTTCAAAAAGCCTACCTTTCCTTTGAATATACTCGTACATGTTTTTATGCGAATTATTCATTTGCATTTCCTGCCAAATAGAGATAAAATATTTAATATTTCCTTTATGTATTGTAATGTGCTACAATAAGAATACCAAGGGATGTTGAAAGCGGAAAAAGTCTGGTGATTGTCTTTTTAATAGCTGCACAGAAATGTCTGGCCCAAGAAAGTGTCAAACAAAAACTAGAACGGCAAACTCTCTATTGTAAGAGGAAGTTAAAGGACTCTGTAGTAGACAGCAATACCTACAGGTAGCGAAATTATCCTGCCTAGATCTGTCATGAAAATAAATACATAAATTTTGGAGTGTTGACACAAGAGACTCAAATATTTTGTGAAGGAAAACAAACAAAAAGTACTTAGGTATGCTATAATGGAACTAGACAGAATCTTGTTGGACACTCAGACTGTAGAAATATAAAGGTATTTGGACGAAAACAACTTCTTCAAAGACCAAACTAGATCAATTGGGACAAACACATTGAAGACCCTAAATACAAATAAAAAATAGGTTTATTTGGGGATAATGAAACCTCTTTGAAGGTACCGAGTTTATCTTCGAAATTCAAACACCAAATAGTTCTATGGAATTCAAATAATGCTAAATTCCATCTCTAAATAATATTGTGATCGAGTAATAAATTACTTGAATTTAAAAAAAAAAACTCGATTTTCTTTTCATTCCCTTGCGGAATGATTAATGAAGGCAGTTCATTAAAATATTGTCATCAACGTAATGAACTCGACGAATATATTTGTATTCTGAATTAATTTTCTTCATTTTTAAATAAGATCAATGTTCTCACATATTTTAGTGTGTATAATTCCAGCTTCCTCATATGAGATAGAATAATTCTACCTACGCCAATATTTAAGGCATAATAGCTGCAATCAAAGTTCCCAGTCTTAATTTAGCTGCCACAAAAACTTCGTTAATATGAGTCGTTTAGTGTGTGTTAGCTGGAGTAACGTCACCACAGCTTCCTCATTCAATACAGGCAAACCAGTGAGGTTAGGGTTTTGGACTATATTCAGAAAAATAAGGCATAATAGCTGCAAAAGGAAGAAAAGTAAAGTGTAAGTACAGACGCCAGCACAACAAGCTACTACAATCTGTAAAATTTCTTTAATAGATTTTCAACTTTATCGCTAAAGCATTAAGATTTAAGGTTGATTGGGAAAATTTTACCGTTTCGGGTAGCTTGATCTGCTGGCGTCTGTACATTATAATATCATTTCGATATCGAAGTCGCCGTCCAGTGTTAGTTAGGTATAGACCAACGTCTCAGCAAACCACTTGTAATTTCGTCAATCTCTACAGATTTCTTTTTGATACCTACTACGCTTAATTACCTGTCTGAGGACTGTGTAAGTGGGTTCAATTAAAACTCGTAGTGGACGCCATTCTTCATTCGTTTACCCTGTAAAACTTCAGTAACCAAGAGAGAGAGACCATCGCATTTATAAAATAACTAGATGCGCCGCGACTTCGTTTGTGTGACATTTTTTGTTACCCGACAAACCGCGTCGCATCGCATCGCCCGCTTCCTTTTCGCTTTGAGTTCTTTCTGACTTTTTATCATTTTGACCCGGCTCCTGAGAGTCGCATCATGATGTGAATCCTATAAACATCCTCAAGAATAGATGCAAAAAGATTTTTTTTTTAATCCGACTGGTAGTTCCAGAGATTAGCACGTTCAAACAAACCAACTCTTCACCTTAGTTATATTAAGTATATATTTATAAAGTGTAGATATCCCAGTACGAAAAACAGCAGAAACCGAAAGAAAATGACGCAGAAAGAAAGAAAAACACGCAAGTACTACGGATATTTACATAACATAAGTATGTCCTTTCGAGAACAACGTCCAATTTGAATTCCCCGAGTACAGCAGTTTTTTGTTTATTCATGATTCATTTCGGAAGCGATGTTGTACCACATTTACAATTTACATGTTGGATGTTTCAATAAATTAATTTTATTTATTTTAATTTATCATTTTTGATTGTTGTAGGTAATTATCGCCGTTTGATGTATCTACTCTGTGGTAACTGTACAGATCTCGCGCAGACCAGGGATACGTGGTACAAAAGTGGAGGGGGCCTATTATATTATAGTCAGTAGTGGTGGAACAAGGCTGCGAATGGTGATGATGATAATAAAACATACAGATCAGGGATGATTGGCATAAGGGTAGAAGAGAAAGGTTACCCAGCAAAGGGTTATTTATTTATATAACAATTGCTTGCTGCACACCAAAGCGCGCAGCAAGTCAACAAGATAACATTTAACTCAAAAACATCATCCAAACATTAAACATCGAATGGTTGTTACGACTAAGCAGAATGATGCTTAACCTAAAGGCATATTAGGGAGAGATCAATTTAAATAAATTGAATCAGGCTGGGAAGGTACCTGCATACACGAAACGATATGACTGATTAACAATAATGTTCCCGCAGACAGGCGTGACGCGACAGTGCGACGCGATCCTATTAGAACAATTTCCATGAAGTTTTCATTAAAAAAAATCTACGAGAGTAAAAGAGTAAAATCGCGATGTCTCGTCGCGCTTGTGTCCAGAAGCCGCGAATTTTGACCCACCCTTAACCCTTTGAGCCTTTTAACATCCATCTTCTTCACTTTGATATAATATATATAATAGGTTTTATAATTAACCACGCAGGTACAGATGCCAGCACGTCAAGCTACTACAATCTGTCAGAGTTCTTCAATAGATTTTCAACTTTATCGCTAAAGCATTAAGGTTCAAGGTTGATTGGGAAAATTTTACAGTCTCGGGTAGCTTGACCTGCTGACGACTGTACGTATGTTTTAAAACCTAAATTACAATAGCATCATCTTCCTCGTCTTTGTTTTAAGTATTTTGATGCAAAGTTACTGAGGAAAACCATTATGAAAATCAACTAAGACCGTATTAAAGAAATATGTAGGTAGTATAAATTTTGTAATTTCGTGTTGGATACCGCAGTCGCGTAGTGAGGTGGCTGTAGATTATTTTCATTGCGGAGAAGGCATAGTAGGTCGGAAGTCGCGTAGATTTAATATCGAGTTAGGGTGAGTTCAGGATGGCTTAAACCTATTTACTATTTAGTAGGCAACTAGTTCATTTTCCCTTTTTGATGGAGGAACACCTTATTTCGTTTGCATGGCAATATGTTTGTTAAATTTCCTATTTATAATGGTCTACATCAGGTACTTCACAGTCGCTGGTAAAAACACGTTATTCGGGTTAATACATTTAAGTTTATTACAGTATTACAGCAGTGTAGCAATCAAACAAGCCTCTCCAGGTAAATGCGTAACACACTAAAAAAATTCAAAGCTATTCATTCTCACAGTTTAATAATATTCATTGCGTTATTTACGTTATCGAGCAGACGTACTTCTCAAACATATGAAGTGGTATTATAATAGATTATGAATTTCCTTCAAATTCCTCCGGATTATGGTAGAAAGTGTGTTACGCAATTAGGGCGCTTGACTACGTGGAAAGAATTGTGGCCTTACTTAATGCAGCTTACTACAAGTTGGGTTCAGTACCTATTTTCTATTTTTTTTTTTATATAAGTAGGTACTCCTTGACTTTTCAACAACGAAAAACGAGTAGCTACACAAATATACCCACGTACGAAGAGGTAGGCTTACATTCCTTTACAGCGTTAAAATTGCATGGTGCCTTACAATCTCCGTGTCGTGTGCGGTGAACATGGCGTTTCCACCCAAGTTGGTTCGTTATGACTGTTTATAGAGCAGCCTGCTACAGTAATGGACGGTTTCCAGCTGTCGGGGAAATAATTACTTGTGTTGCACGCTATCTCTGCTTACAGATAGTCTAGTTTAAAAGTTTTTATCAAGACTCCATGGTTTAAGGTGAATTTTGTTTGGCGCTGAAGCATCCATCCATGTCCACGTGCATTAAAATTGCGAATTTCAATAAGATTTCGATCAATAGAGTCACCATATTTCCACCTTTAGTGCATTACAAGATTTACATTATCATAATGTGTAATTTCAGGAAGTCTATTTCGTTTTTTCAAGACCTCTTCTGAAAATATAGAACATGTCGAGTGATTGCATCATTGCAGCAAAGCCATGAGAACAGCCCGGGAAAATGAAAAAAAAAAAAGAAAAAGATTCAACTCAGGTAGGAAATATTTTTATAAGCCACTGAATGAATTTCTTATTGCACTCGCGTCCAATCCGAACTCGGCTTTGTAAAAATATGAGTGGGCTCACGAGCGAATTGCCAGTAATACCAGCATGGTAGGCGTTGGAAATTACTCGTGAAGGGGTATCTTAGGTTTGCTTCTAGCTTAGTTAATAATGTGGTAAGTGGTCAATAAACCTAGTTTTCGCAGTAGGTATATGGCGACTAAATCACGATCACATTATTTGATTAATAGGGTAGTTGCCTGGGTAAAAAAATAATGATTATATTTAGTCCGTCAGTTAGATTATCGAAAAATAATGGACACGTATTTTTTCTTTTGTCAATCAAACAAAACAATGACAAAGATTTGACAAAATTTGGGAGTGGGGGTCGTGACGTCACTTGCTTGCAAAAATATCGCAAGCAAGTCGTTACTTGCTTGCGACATTTTATCGATATTTTATAGATATCGCCCGTTAAAGTTCCGCGTGACGTCCACGCGGAACTTTGACGGGCGATATCTTCATCATTTTTTATATAATTGACAAAAGAAAAAATACGGGTCCAATATTTTTTGATAATCTAACTGACGGACTAATTAGATTTTTTTTAGGAAAATAGCCTATTTTGTTTTTTCGCAGCCCAGTCTGGATCTGTGCCCGGTTGAAAGCAATAAGCTTGCCTCCTTACACATGGGACTTTAACATAACTACCCCTTCTGGGAATCGAGCGTAAAATAATAGGACGTGTATATAATTTCTGTCTTTTTTTCAAGGGGTATTGTGTTCCCAGTAACTGGATTGTGGCTAGTCGCTCCATGTTAAATATTCGAGCTCAGCTGCAACTGGTTAAACTGGAAGCCAGTTCCAACATAGTTTGGAAAATGTAAGGCAAATGATGATATTGTTTAAACTCAGACTGAACTGTGCTTCGTTACTATTAAAAGGAACTTAAATACGACTAAATATCGCTGAAAATTACAACTGACTTTAAGCAAAAATAGGAAACAACTCGTATTTCGAACTTCCACTTAGATAGGTTAAGAGTAATTTTTATTGTTCGTGTAGGCACGGATGAAATATTAATGGTTAGGATTGTTTATTGAAAACTAAACTTAAAATGTGTGTAATTGATATTTCGCAATTACTAAAAAGCCCAAGTAGCATTGCAAGCTGTATACAAGCTGTATTTAAGTTGGTTTTTATACTAGAAGCTGCATATTCAGGCTGTATATAGGCTGTTTAAGCGCTTAAACAGCCCCTGTAAGTAAAAAAAGGGCCCATATTATACAGCTTTTGTCGTTAGTAGAGCTGTATAGTAGCTGTACAAGCAAAAGAGAAGCTGTACAATAGCTGTATTAAAGCTGTTATTCGGTGTACAAAGAAACCATTATACTACAGATATTATCTTATAATTCTTTTGTAACGAAAAGTGTTCTAAATAGGTTTTTGAAGAGGATTACAAAAGAATAAAAATAAAACAAAACTATTTTCGATGACATTATGCGTGTAGTAGAAATGGCGACACTATTATTTAATATTTATTACTAGAAGTAAAAGATAACCGTAGACTTGTATATCTGATGTTGTTATTTGGTGAATTGAAAGTGCAAATTAAATTTATTGTGAACCTGTGTATGTTTTCCTTCAAAATATTCACGCGCCAGCAAAATAATCGAGCTGACATAAAGAAAAATACTAAATACGGTAAGTAAATGTTTGTTTTTAAGGTTAGAATAAAAAAATAATTTTAAAGTAATAGATATAAGGGCACAGTGATCATTATTCAAGCTGATTATCATGATGCGGCTTAAGGTTTTGTAAAAAAATCCTTTAATTATACTTTAAATTTTGTTATTAAACATTCGAAAATGGCGACAATTAGCTAAGCAGCCTACACGATATTTGGAGAGTATTATAGTCTGAATAGCTGTACTAAGTAAGTTATGGATTACATTGTACAGCTATTGGCTTTTAATCAGCTTTATAATAGAATATGTTTATTACTTAGGCTGTATATTAGTTCTCTATGCATAACTTATAATGCTCTTTAGAGTTACTTAAAGAAATGAAAAACCCTGAGCTCAAAATTACTTTGATCCGTTCCTCACTTTATCAATAATATTTTATTAAAACGCACTTGTGATTTGGCAGTATAGTTCGCCTACACACAAGCCTAATGTTTATTTACTCAGGTAAAAAAGTTGAAAAATTGTTAATTTAAACTAAAATATATGTTAACTTGCTATATCACTGTTTGATTTACTCGCAATCGAAGTGAAAAGTAGAGTTTATAACTCGTTCATATAAAATACATTGTTTTGTATGAACATTATTATACCTAAGTAAACTTATTGCAAAGTATTATTAGTGTGTTGTGTATATTATATCTGTTTTACTTTATTTTCAGGAAAATATGCCGTTTAAAATCATGGAAACGTCTTGAAAAATTCTGTGAAGAGGAAACTCAGTAAGAATGAAAGAGCAACTAAAAGGATGAGAACCAAAAAAGATGCGCTTAAAAAAAATTAAGCTGAAAATGAATTAGATCAGGGAAATCGAGAGGAATCAAAATAAAATGGATACAGATGAAAAAGGTAAAATCGACAAAAACGCTACAGGCGAAAAAGAAATTATTGAAGAAGAGGAGGAGGAATCTCTTTGTTAGTTTTACAATAATGAACTTTTATAGGGTGATCTTTTCAAGTGGTTAATTTACTTTTTAAACCTTTCATAGAGAAACACTTAATAATCATGTTAATTTGATTGTCCATTGTCCTTAAGTCACAACGTTTATGTAAATGTTATTTGTTATTAAATTTTGTTTATACGAGCTTGTTAGTATTTAAGAGAAACACGTAATCTCGTGGCTGTGGTTGTCCCGGAGACAAAAAATTCTATTGTTGTTTTTGTAGCCTTCCTAGTCATGAAAGAGGAGAATCTTCCACCTCTGAAGTGGAGACTAGGAAGAGTCATCGCCATACATCCAGGTACTGATGGAATTGTCCGGGTAGCAGATATAAAGACCTCTACTGGAGTCATCCGGAGGGCCTTCAACAGGATATGCCCATTACCAGAATCGAAGTCTGGTTGAAAGCTCGACTTTCAACGCTCGGGGGAATGTTGGAGCGCCTACGACATTGATCATAGCTCTAAGTGTACCGTCCTACCTATACTATGTATTATGTTTTTGTTATGTGCTCGTACGCACATCATTCATGTGTCACTTTTACTTGTTATTAAAAACTCATACACGTTACATGTGCCTGTTGCCTTTTTATTTAAATCACACTAATTTTCGCACATAATGAAAAAAATTCATTATCAGGTTCCGAAGGTTGTACTAAATCTACACATTTGATATAACTGTTATGATCATTATTATCACTGTTTAATGCTTTTGCTACGGAACCTTCTTCGTTGGACGTCGATGGAATTGACGCTTGACTGTAGGTTGTCCGATTTATTAATGATTCTCTTGCTTCCTCAATAAATGATGGTTCACTATCATAACTGTTACTTGGTTGATAATTTGTAATATTCAAATATTCCCTTTCAATCCTCCTCTTGACTGCACCAGATCATTTTCTTTTTTTCCACATGTTGCATTTCTTCACAGTGAAAACATTAATTTTATTCGTCATGCAATCAAGTCACTGTGTCAGTAATACAGACTAAAGCTGTACTATAGCTGTCATTTATTTTTTTAGTTTTAAAACACCCTCATAGACAGAAGTCATAAAACCACTGTATTTACAATAGTGTACAATTACGCCATAAAAATAAGTTTGAGAACGGAGTTTGCATACACCATTATACAGAAACAAGTATCAAGTGATACTGTAATAACACTTAGAGTTGTAATAAGTAAGTGATCACATGTAAAATACAGCCTGTATACAGCTTTAACGATGAAACCAGATTGAAGTGTCACAAAATACTTAAAGCTGTATAGTAGAATTTTAATATTCTGTTTAAGCACCCCAAGCTTACGCAGATCCCTCAATAAAGATTTTATACAGTTTGAGCTGTATAATAACTCATAAATCACTCTTATAAAGACAAAAGCATTTTATGACACTCTTGTACGTCTCTAAAAGAACTCTAAGTTCTAAATAGGTTGGTATATTGATGTTGAAAACGCTTGTGTGCTGCTTGGGAGTGTATTGAGTAATTAAAAATGTACTCATTATGGATAGGGATTAACTTTCATAGCCACGTTCAATAATTATGATTACCTAATTGTATTCGCTAAGTCATGTCAAAAATGTTTTCAGTACTATCTACTATTATTATAATTACTACTATAAATAATTATGTAGTTAGAAATTGAAATAATGATTTAGGTATAAAATAAAATAATTATATACTTAGTTAAACAATATATTTTAGTAAAAGTAACTAAACAATTTTTCTTAAATGTATTGGCGCAAGCGCTTCTGTCTATAGTACCCTTATTATAGACAGAAGCGCTTGCGCCTATACGTGTAGCAGAAATTGTTTAGTTACTTTACGTTTCCCTTAATACTATACAATGACAACCCAGTAAAAAAAAATTATAATTGTATAAAGTCCTCTTATTTACAAGACCCGTGGGAATATCGGGATAAAAAGTATCTTATATATACTTTTTATCCCGATATTTTCACGGGATCGAAACTTATGCGGGTGAAACTGCGGGACACAGGTAGTCTAACATAAAACCTAAAAAAAGAAGAAGAATGTGAAATTCATGAGAGTCGTGTAAAATGAAAAAGTTTTCAATTAAGCGATGCTAAATTATTAAAACATATTAGTGACCTTTCCATATTTTTACTAAAAATTCATAGAGCGGCGTAAAGGTTCTCATTTATTAATCATCAACTCAAAGTATTAGCAAAGCCTGAAAGCGAAAGCCTGAAAGTAAAAACAAAGCTTGGATTTTTAACACCTCTAGTTTATGAATTTGAAATTAAATTCTATGAGGGATTCTAAGATTTTTAGGCACAAATTGTTTATTTTCCAAATTGCCATTGACGTCGAAAGCCTTTTAGATTTAGGTACCTACCGTTCATAACGCACGTAGCGTCATCTCAGGTCATGTTCTTGTTACCAAATAGTTCAGGTCAGATAAGTTCCACATTTCATATAGATCTATGAACATGAACCTACTCACTCTGTAGTCGTCCACACACGTGCTCCTACGATTGAAATGTATAGACTAATAATAAAGCTGAAGAGTTTGTTTGTTGGTTTCGCGCTAATCTCTAGAATTACCGGTCGATAGCCCAATTCTTAAGGACATTAATTTAAGATCACGCTATGCCTCTTGGGAGCCGAGCAAAAAGAAAAAGTCAGGAAGAATGATTAGCGAAAACGAAGTGACGCGATGCGACGGGGTGGGTCGGGGAACAAGAATTTTGCCGCGGGCAAAAGTTAGTAAGTACTAGATTATATTTATTTTAAGGTGAATATAGACTAGAGCATTTACTTGTAACAGAACAAAGAGCCGCTCTATTATATGTTCCAGTGTGTCACCCTTCACGAACCAGACGTCGAGCACGCTCGCCGTTTTGTTACAACAATAATTGTACAAACTAACGAGCTTAATGGTGTAACATTTCGTCGAGCCTTTGCACGAGCGCGGGCGATGCGGCATTTCAAGGAAGAATGAACGCAAGGAACGAAACGTTACGGGTAAATGCACACTCGCTGTGAACATTACGCCGAGCATTCGCAGGAACGTTATATTACATGGAAATGCTATGGAAACTGAGCTTTTACCTGTATTATACCATTCGTAAGAACGTTACATTACACAGAAATGCTCGAGAAAATGCTCTAGTCTATACTCACCTCTTGAGTAGTTATTTCGAGCTGAACTCCTTTAATAAAGAGGGGTCCTACGCCACCCTGGACAAAGAGAGGTGAAAAGAGAGTAGGGAGGCCTTTGCCCAGCAGTGGGACTTTAATGGTTAATAAAAAAAAGGTATTCCTAATCAATATAAACAAAAATGAAATGCTGTTCGTCGGAAAGCGTATCACTTAGGGACGGCTGGACCGATTTGATTAAATTTTGTTTTACAAGAATCATAATTGACCGAATAAGGTTTTTAGGGAACGAAATATTGAAAAAGTTGCCCGGAAAATTTGACAATTCGGGAAAAAATTAAAGTCTATTATTTAAATTTGGTCAGGACAACGTCTTTCGGGTTAGCTAGTGTCATACAAAAATCAATATTTCAAAAAGTAGTTAGATTACATTTCACATATGACATAATACAAGCTTTCTGATTGCAATGTCTGTCCCTAGAATGTATTAAAAATTTAATGAATAAGTGCAGCGGGTAAACTAAAAATGCTGATGAACTTTTGTAGCGGGTGCGAGCACATGTCATCGTCTCCTGTCGTGTATGAACTCAACTTATGACACGTATCCAACCAACGCCACCGAGCGTAACAAAAATATTAAAACCGTTTCAGAGCTTGATTAAAACGAATAATAAAAGCGATGAATGCGAATATTGAAAACATGGTATACGGATTAAATTGGGTTTGTTGAAGCTTCGAATATAAAATGAAATTCTTGGGTGAATTTTTATTATTTTACAATGACCGTAGGTAACTTAAAACCACACAATTTCTTTAACTTCTTTTTAAATGTCTACATCTCTTACCTTCTAATAGAATTCTCGAAAATATGGGCCAGGACCCTAATACATTAGTACCTACTTAGGCAGATGCTAAAACCTGTAAGCATCACATCACTATTCATGAATTCATAGATGAGGTAAGGGAAGCATGCTTACCTATATGTACCGAAACGGGATCCCTTCTTTTCGCATAATATTCTTTTTCCTAATATACTTTGGCATAATGATTTTGGTGTAATTTGTTTTGCCATAATAATACTTAGCCATATTTTTTTTTGGCATACAGTTTATGTTGGCATAATTATCTTGATGGCTACGCGAAAATATAATTAGGAGAAACAAAAGTATACCAAGTTACGAGTATATTAGGTCTTACAATTTTATGCAAATGGATAGGGAACCTACCGAAACATGTTTTTCTTTGCAGCAGCGTAGGTACAGCGCTAGTAAGTTTTCGGAGCAACACCCGTCGTCATTGGCAAGTGTTATTGGCTTTATTGTCTAACGGCCGAACCCTATCTATTACCAGTTTTGATATACTGGCGGTACAAAAACTATCTGTCTCTGGTTTTAACGTCCCAATAACCTATATCAGTAACGATCTGTAGGATTAATTATACTGGCAGTTATAATTTGAACTGGCTACTATTCAATAGCGATCTGTCAGTAGGTTATTTACTTTTTGGGTTCGGCTGTTAAACTTCAATGTCATCACTCGTCACTAAGGGTCAATTTCACCAATGAAACTGAACACAATCAGCACATCTAAACCGCGTTCAAGAGCTGTCACTGTCATTATTGTTGTGGAGTATTGACACTGACAGCTTCTGAACGCGGTTTAGATGTGCTGATCGCATTCAGTTTCAATGGCGAAATTGGGCCTAAATGCTCAACGTCAATGGCACCCGTTACCGTCGCATACCGTCAAATGCCATCACAAACCGTCACATTAGCGCTTACTACCGTAACGCACACAATACAACACAACATACCGTTCAGATTGTTTCCACTTCCACGAATGTATTCCGTATAAAACGGAAGCGTAATTATATTTCTGTTAATTTACTTTCATGTCGTGAACATTAGGCAAGCTATTTAATTTCGTACTTAATTAATATTTTGATTACCTAAGTAAATAATTTCTTTGATTAACAGAAGAGTTTTAATAGAGATCATGGATCAATATTCCAATGAATGTTATAAAAGGTAATTATAATGTTGTAGTAATGAATAATATTTACCGTCGTTTTATTTGATTATAGGTTTCTTATTCAAGGCGTTGCTGGTCTTCCTTGAGGATCGAATAATTGATTTTCCCACCCGTACGCAAATTCGAAGATATGGTGACATCTACCAACTCGCACTGGGCCCTGGGCCTCTGGGTAGATTATCGCCCACGCCCTCTTGACGGGAGGAAGCCAGTGTCCCAGCAATGGGAACATTATAGGCTGATAACGCAAAATACGCGCATGGAGTTGCGGACACCAGCCCGCACTCCCCATTAAGTATTAGCTATAAGTGGTAAAAATAAAATTACTGATCTGATTTATATGTCCGTGTTGTTATTATAATTTCTACCAACGTAAACGGAAAATGTTCGGGAAATTGTCAATCGAACATAAAATAATTATAATTATTTTCGCGTAATCATTACAGTTTTGATTAAAACATTACCTTTTAATATAGGAAAAATAATCAGTGTTGTGATCATATAATTTAATTAATTTCTTAGTAACGGTTCAGCTTTAATTAACATAGGGTTGTAGTAGGTACATAATATAACGACTAGGATGCTACGCTACTCTTCAACTACAGACTCTTCGGGTATTACGTCATATCAAGAGGTTCCATCAACATAATATTATTTATTTAATGAATATTCGAGAATTCGGAGCCGACGGAAATATGCCCACGAAAATGTTATAATTTTACACGTTTATCTTTGATGTGAAACGTAATGAATGTTCTATGTTCTAAGGCTACCTTTTTTTTTTTTTTTGAGGATGGGAAATCATCAAATGACTCCTCCCGCTCTGGGTGGAGCAGGAGGGAGTGTCAGACTCTTACTGACTAAAACCCACCCGTGTTCCTTCCTTAGCCCTTTATGTTCCAGGGCAGCGGTAACCCTTTCGGACAATCCCGCTACCCTGGCAGGCTACGGCCCTATGGGGCCCCGTCACTCATGCTGACATCTCTTTGAGGCGCGCGTGGAACACAACACGCCGTCCGGCACGGGCCTGGTCCTGATCGGACGGTGAGTTACCCATTACTCACCGCCCGCAGGCCCGCGTTCTAAGGCTACCTAAAAAAAAAAAAATCTCTTCTTAATTAACCAATTTGATTAACAGTCTCTTAGCTTTAAAAGAATTTTGTTATTGGTAGTGAAATTAAAACTAATTGGGTTCATACGAATAGTTAATCGTTTTCAAGTGCTAATTAATAATAATAATTACTATAAAGGCTTTCATTTAAAGAATAGGTAACAATCGAGTAGGACGTTTGTTTTTTTTTTCGTCGTTGCCTGCATACCACTTTTACCCACTGCGCCTGCGGTGGTTATGGGCCTCGTCGTCGTGCAATTGTCTTAAAAGATCGTCATTTGTCTTTCATTTTTAATTTCGAAGTACCCAAAAGTTTCAACTAGAGGATGACCCTTGATCGACCGTGGCTATAAATCGAGCCGAAAACATACTGCATGGCACTAACTAAACAGATGACCCCAATCTTCTTAATTGCCTTCCTGTACCTACCTACGGCTTAGAGTAAGTCTACCTTCATAAATTAGGCTACCTACTGGCCTAAACGTTTCCCTACTCGTATTTTGGCCTTGGCTACTAATATTAAAGTTTCGAGATCGTACTGAACTATTTCAAGTTTGAACTTACGATTTATATTTTGGTACCTCATCACCGAAAACTTGCAGGAATGATCATGGCCTGCATTAAAGAAACAAGATTATGACAACCTCTCAAATATTTAGTTCTAGTTTTAAAGAACGGCTGATTTCCTTATTGTATGTAAGGACCGGGGTGTTCTATAATTTCTGCTTACCTCCATAGGACAGATGAGAGAGCGTGAGGTTATGCGTGTAGGACTGTAGGATGCATGTATGATGTTTACTGCTGGACTTAAAGCACTTATAAGGGAAAGTGATTGCCTAATTACGGTAGTAAATAGATTAAGAAATGAGGGGTGTGGTTCGGCAAACCGTTAGATTATAGAAACTTGTTCCGTTGACAGCAGTTCGGAAGGTCCTAGCACGACTTTTCAATTTCAAAATTAAAAATACAATACATTATTATATTTATTTAGTTTTAAAACTTTATCCATATCTATGGATAATACAGGACATCGACGCGCAAACCGAAACCATAAATTCAGCACATGATTCTAGACCTCTCTGCGTTGAAAGTTTTCGTCGGCTATATAAATAATAAAATACAAATCATTGTAATCCAAGGGGGATTGGAACTGTCACTCCTTCATACAGGTTATACTGTAACCTAGGTAGGAGATCAGCAGTATGATTCTGTAACCATCTCACCGTGAAGACTTAGGTGAAGTGAGCGTGGAGTGAGCTGTCATTCCAACGAATGCTAAGGGATATCCTCTATTGACAGCTCACTCTAAGCTCACTTCACCTAACTTTTCACGGTGAGATTTTTATAGAATCGATCGGCTGAAGGCCAATTCTCGTAATTTAAAACGTTCAAAATCTAGTCGCAGTCTCATCTCGTCTCGTCAAATGTCAAAAACTTGTCAAAATGTAGGGAAATTAGAAATATTTTTTGACAGATTGAGACTGAGATCAGACTGTGAACGTTCTTAAAATTACGAGAATTGCCCCTCAGAACTGCACCCACTACAGTTGTAGCAAATCTGTAATTTTACCATGTATAAATTATATACCCATGTATATAAAAAAGACTATACTTGAAAATGATCAATAAAGATATTATTATAATATTATTAGTCTCTGCCACCCTGTATAATATACTAATTGAGTTTGCCGCATACATTTAAACCAAAATGCTAAAGGATAGTTGCACATATTTTCGTTTTCAAAATTGTTAGAATTTACGTTAAATTATTGTTCATTCCAAGCTTGCCTGGAAGAGATCGTAGAAAGCGATAAGGCCGCCCATTGTATATTTTGTAGTGTTCGATCTATTTTATATGTTATGTATTTTTGTGGTGTACAGACGTCAGCACATCAAGCTACTACAATCTGTCAAATTTCTTTAATAGATTTTCAACTTTATCGCTAAAGCATTAAGGTTCAAGGTTGATTGGGAAAATCTGACAGTTTCGGGTAGCTTGACCTGCTGGCGTCTGTACAATAAAATATATACAAAATAAATAAATAAGTTTACTTCGCGCTTTCGTATTTGCCCCTCTTTTCAAGTAACAGGGTATTGAATTTATCCGTCCGAAAATATCCGTGTCATTTTTGATCAAAGGATATTCTTGTATACTCCACGTAACTTGTTTCTAACTTTAGACAACACCGAACAGGTTAATATTGATTTAGGCAGGTAAAGTACACATCTTTCAATCAAGCAATGTCTCTTCACCTTATAAAATATGTGCATAAAGAAATGAGCAAAGTTTAAGTAATACCAAAGAAATAAGGTTTTAAAAGCAAAGTATTCTGTATCAACCAGTTATGTTTTGTAATTTAAAAGCTATCGATTTCAAGATAATGTCAACTTTAATCTTTATCTGAAATTGAATTAAATTGAGTTTGTTTTCATTCAGATTAAAATTGAAATCTTTTATTGAGATCAGATGAAATCATGAAGCCTTTTCTGTGAATCCAAAGGGCATCCATCGCTTAGTAATATTCTTCAAGTAAATAGGTACATAACAAAATATCAATCTAGTAGTATTATATCGAAGCCCACTTCAAGACATTTAAATTTCCAGCCTAATTCCAAAATAAGGCATAATTGTTCAGTATAATCGAAATATCTATTTCGGGAGACCAAAACACGTCACGCTAATATTAAATGTGAAGGCCAAAGGGAACTAGCAGACATCTGACGATCACTGAACTGTAAATCTGAACAGTCTTTGTTCGTTTCAAGAGAAAGCCACTCATTGAATACTCACTACGAATCTTACTCGTCTACTGAGCTCGCTGAACTTGGCAGCATGCCCGTTCACTAAAGTGCCTATGATCACGACTCCAGGGGTCACCCAACGACAAACTAACAACCAATCAGAACGGATTCTGAAGGGTCCTCACTATCTGAATCGGTCCAACTGGTCTCGGCAAACATCGGTACGCAATCAATTCGGGACTTGGCAAAGCAGTAAACATCATTAATTCGACAAGGCAACGTCGTTAATCGCAAATAAGGGTTACTTATGACAAGCAATATTTGGTCAATACCTGTATAAACATTTCGATTAATGTGCTTGTATTCTGAAATATTTGGAACATTACATTAGGTAACTAAATAAAGTCACAGTTTATTTATGTATCTACATTGTTGAACTGAAGTTGACTGAGTTGGAGTGAGTTGACTGTTGTTGAACTGAAGTTTATGATAAAGCTGAATATTTGAAAGAAATATATACTTACTATTTCTTCAAAGATAAGTAGATATCATTTACCTGAAAAAGAAAACAAATTATTAGTATAGAAAAAAGAGAAACAAATAAACGAATTTTGAAGCACCTTTTTTTGAATACAAACGGTTTACTGTTTGTAACCGTGATAGGACCCTACTTAACGAAACAAAATCTTTATTTGTACGTTCAAACAAATATTTGAAAAGATTCATTGGATTATAGGTAGCTCCCGTGGAATTTTCGCCGCCTTTTTTCACACAAGCCTATCGATGGTGTTTGTTTATTAGCTTTAAGTTCCTAAAAATAACATACCGAAAACATTTTTCAATTACGTATAAGAGTTCTCCCCCCAATAGGACACAATACCATCCAATACAGCAATTCCTTCCCAAAATACTCCCCAGAGAGCCATCGACCATTATGAAGATACCTTCTTCTTCTTCATGTCGCTGGTACGACTGAATTTTATATCTTGTTGGCCCAAAACTTGGATTGGATTCAGACTTATCGAGATTACTAGAAGCCTACGAATATTTGTACGTTAATGACGTCTTCTCCGAGGAAACTGTCACAGCCAGCGAGGAGCTACTTACAAAGGTCAATTAAAACCACAAACAACAGTGGCTAAAAACAGTCGAAAACATTGACATGACGAAGCACAAGAAGATGATACTGAGACATCGATATACAAGGCATCTTGCATAAGTTACTATCATTTGAATTCAGAACCTGAAATAATTATCAAGTTTTGGAACAAAAAATTCAATGTCATTAATGTTCAAATTCTAGTGGGACCAAAATTTTTAATGAACCTTTTAAATACAAATTTCCCGAAGGAAACCTGGACGTATAGGTTTGGAATTGCCAACCCGACTTGAGCAAGGGTGGTTGCTTACGCAAGTTTCTCTCTATTAAATATCCGAACGAAAACGTCAACGTCATGTCGCCAAGTGCCTATCCATCTATCCCTCTCCCTATCATTACGTCCATACGCGACAGAAAGAGAAAGCGCCAACCGACTACCGTTTCCGGACTACGTGGAACAAAACACCAGCAGAGGGACAGAGATTCAACTTCACTTGTAATCGAACACTTACCGCTCTCGCACCGCAAGCTAACCGCTAAGCTTCGCGACGCGCTCGCGCCGCGGAACATACCAAACCGCATAAATTAAATTAAACCAATTCACGAGTGTCGGCCGACACAGAACCAGGAAGAAGCAGAGAAACAGAAGCTACCGGACGCCGGTCTGCATATCAGCACGGCACATGCAAAACCACCAAGTAAGTCCTTAACTGTTTCCTACCCCCTTGTGTGCAGGCGACATGACATTCGTTCCCAAGTAATTACACAACGCTTATTGGTCCTTCGACAGCCGCAATAACCCAACTTATTCAACATAAGTTTTTTGGTCCATTCGAGTCGGATTCAAAAAATCAGCATTCATAGGTCCCATACCTAAGAATTTAGGCCAATACCTAAGTTCGTAAAACCGCCATATTAAACGAACGCGTACTAACGTTCGTTCATTCCGCTAGGTACATATTTCATTGAGAACCATTGTGCCAACTTAATATTGCTCCTACTGCATTACAATAGCATAGGTCAATATTAAAAAACCGCTTATTATCGTGAGTTAGTTCGGCAAACTTGCCTACTAACTTATTTATAACCAATTACTTCTTACTCACTTACAATAAAAATATTTGTTGTAAGTCTACCCGCTATACTTAATAATTTTTATCCGTTGTATTTTCAACAATAACCCATTATGGAAGAACTAAAAATGAAGATAAAATTACTTCAAGCTAAAAATCAAGCAATCTTTGAGCGTTTATCGTCATTGTATGAAACTTCAAAGAAAATAAATACAATTAATATTGAGCTTCGTTCGGCGGAAACGTTCATGGCGGACACTCAAATACTCTCGATCACTCGTCAGGAATTTAGTGCTAACTTAGACAAAATAAATACATATTCTTTACAAATAAATCCTGATTATACAATCGATTATAACAGTCAAATATCATTTGACGGCGTTTACACCCGTGTCGAAAGAGTTCGTTCACTTGTCGCCGCGAGGTCTGCAAGGTCAACGGATGACTCAACTTGTGATATCGTGAAACAATCTAAATACTCGATCAAACTACCCCCAATTCAGATCCCATTTTTTGATGGTAGGATTGAAAACTGGCCTGTTTTCTACGAATCATTTAAGTCAAACATCCATAGTAATATAAATCTTACAGATTCTCAACGAGTGCAATACTTAATGGGTAATCTGAAAGGAAACGCATTACAAATTACTGCCGGAATTATTCCATCGGGCGAAAATTATAAATCCATTTGGAACAGTTTGGTTCAAAAGTATCAAGATAAACGAACACTAGGGTCACATTACATGTCTAACATATTAAACATTAAACCTGCAAGTAATAATTCCACCTCTTTAAATAGTTTTATTGAAAGTTTTCACGCGTCTGTTTCGGCACTAGAACAATTAAAAATTAACGACTTAAAGGATTTCATACTATTAAATTTAGCCTTGAAAAAATTGGACCCCGCTACCTTACATCTATTTGAGATGCATATGAGAGAGGAGGAGATTCCAACTTATACGGATTTCGTTGAATTCATAAAATCGCAAGTTAAAATATTGGATAGAACTGTTTCGTCTCGAACTGTATCAGTGAACAAAAATAATTATCGTAATCAGTCACGTGATAGTACGGTGCATACCTTTGTTGCTTGTGACAATAACCAAACTTGTTCACACTGTAATGGAAGTGATCATTGGAAGCTTTATATGTGTCCAACATTTCAAGCACTATCAGCCAATTCACGTTTGGACTTTATTAAAAACAAACGTGGATGTGTAAACTGTCTTAGCTTAACACACACGGCTTCACAGTGTAAGTCAATACATACTTGCAGGACATGTAACAAGAAACATCATTCGCTTTTACATCTGGAGCAAATTACTCAACGGTCGGGATCGAGCGACGCTGTGCCTAGTTCCGCGCCTTCACAACAGGTGGCGCTGTGTGCATGTTCACGCGTAGGTACAGATTTACCGCGCACAACCGTATTACTGTCGACCGCACAAGTATACGTTGACAACAGATATAATACATATGTTTCTGTAAGATGTTTGATCGATAACGCTTCGCAAAACAACATAATTACGTCAGCTTGTTGTAAGAGACTTCAATTAAATATTATACCGCTTTCAAATTCATTTATAAAAGGAGTAGGAACCTCTTCGCGGCCTATTATAGGTTACGTTGAGATAACAGTTACTGCTAAAAATAAAAATAATTCCTTTAAAATAACCGCTCTTGTGGTTGACTGCATAACTGACAAATTACCATCTCACTTTGTTGATACCTCTGCAGTGCAACATTTGTTCAAATTACCGCTAGCCGACCCCCTGTGGCATATGCCTGGTGATGTTGAACTACTTCTAGGGGCAAAGCTGTTCCCATATTTATTACTCAACAATAAAATTATTTCACCTACCGCGCCATCCGCTATTGAAACCGTGTTCGGTTATATTCTTATGGGTGAAGTACCCGCTAGTTTATTTAATAATAAAAACGAAGTACCCACTAGTTCGTTTAATAATAAAAATAATATCGCTGATTTAAATACCGCTTCATATTTTTCTACCGCGTTGAATATAGATGATTCTCATTGTTTTCTGTCGTTAGACGAATCTTTACATAAATTCTGGAACATTGAAGAAATACCCTCAAAATCTTTTATGAGTCCCGCTGAACGGGAATGTGAACAGCTGTACGTTTCTACGGTGTCACGTGACTCCAGCGGTAGGTACTGTACTGCGTTACCATTTTGTAAGAATCCAGATTCACTCGGAAATTCTTATGCTGTCGCTTATCGACGTTTTATTCACTTGGAAAAAACTAAGCTTCGCGACCCTGCTTTGCGCGCTAGTTATAACGAAATAATCCAAGAATACCTTAATCAAAATTATTTAACTGAAACTACACCTAGTGCGGCTGATCAGACTGTAGGTTATTATATACCGCATCACCCTGTTATTAGGAATGATAAACAAACTACTAAAGTTCGCATCGTCCTTGACGCGAGCGCCAAGTCTCATAATGGCGTGTCATTGAACGATTTGTTACACACAGGGCCTAATCTACAGGCTGACATATTTTTATTACTTTTAAATTTCCGATTTTTCCCTATTGCAGTCACAGCTGATATAAAACAGATATATCTCCGAATTGCTGTTATCGATGAGCATCAAAAATATCAGAAAATATTGTTTCGGTTTAATACCGCTGAACCTGTTCGCGAATTTCAATTTAACCGAGTGGCGTTTGGCCTTAAGCCCAGCCCATATTTAGCAATGCGGACAGTCCGTCAACTATCAGAGGATGAAAAACATCGATTCCCGCGCGCATCCATTGTCGCTTCGCATGAGTTATACATGGATGACTTGGCTAACTCGACCTCCACTCTGGAGGAAGCCAAGATTCTCTCCGCTGAACTTATCGCCTTATTTAAGGCTGGGGGCTTTGACCTTACTAAGTGGGCAAGTAATTCCTTGGAACTACTAGATTCTATTCCACACTCCAACCGCTCTTCTATTAACTTTTCTGACGGGGATAACTTAAAGAGTCTTGGACTCAAATGGATTCCTTCCGAGGATTGTTTCACCTTTACTACATCTAACTTGGATAAAAGTTGTACTAAACGTTCCATTCTTTCCACTGTTGCCCGTCTGTGGGATGTTCTGGGTCTAGTGGCTCCCGTGGTTTTATTCGCGAAATTACTCATAAAGGAATTATGGAAATTAAACACAGATTGGGATGAAACTCCACCCGATTCTATTGTACTTCTCTTTCAAAAGTTTAAAGAGCAACTGCCTTTACTTTCCTCTTTAAAACTGCCGCGTCATGTAGCCGTTACTATGGGTTGCGTGACAAATATAGTAGGTTTTGCTGATGCCAGCTTGAATGCGTATGGCTGCGTCATATACTTACATGTTACTGACACAAATGGCAACGCACACGTAACTTTGGTGTGTGCTAAATCCAAGGCTCAATTGCAAGAACTACTTGCTAACCGCTACCGCATAGAGTGGAAAATGATTCCACCCCGCGCCCCCCACTTTGGAGGGTTGTGGGAATCTAATATTAAATCTATTAAGACTCATTTATACCGTGTTATCGGTTCTCAGCTTCTTACCTATGAGGAACTCTCGACTGTTCTCACTGAAATTGAGGCAGTTCTGAATTCGAGACCGCTCTGTGTCCTGACTGAGGATCCTTACCCAGAACCGCTTACTCCCGCTCATTTTATAATGGCTTCTCCGTTGACTTCGTTGCCTGTCGTGAACGTTCCCGAAACAACGAAGTCTCTAACTTGCCGCAAAAAATTGCTTGACCAAATGGTTTGCAGCTTTTGGAGAAGATGGCGGATAGAATATTTACATAACTTACAAGTTAGGCAAAAATGGTTGGATGCCGTGGACAATGTTAGGATTGGTGCAGTGGTTCTCATGCATCAAGATGATGTCCCTCCTTTACGTTGGCCAATGGGCATAATCACCGAGGTTTTCCCCGACAAAGATGGGACAACCCGCGTTGCTATGGTAAAGACATGCAGTGGCTCTTTCAAGCGACCCATTGTTAAACTCTGCCCGTTGCCTTCCCAATGATTTCACCGCGTAATTAATATCACGTAATTTTAGTCGTAATTAATATATTTCAATTGTTTTCTTTTCTCTCTTTCTTTTAATCCGCTTTAACGCAATTCCTTTCCCTTTTTTGAGAATACTACATATCCTCAAACCCGGGCAGGATGCTTACGCAAGTTTCTCTCTATTAAATATCCGAACGAAAACGTCAACGTCATGTCGCCAAGTGCCTATCCATCTATCCCTCTCCCTATCATTACGTCCATACGCGACAGAAAGAGAAAGCGCCAACCGACTACCGTTTCCGGACTACGTGGAACAAAACACCAGCAGAGGGACAGAGATTCAACTTCACTTGTAATCGAACACTTACCGCTCTCGCACCGCAAGCTAACCGCTAAGCTTCGCGACGCGCTCGCGCCGCGGAACATACCAAACCGCATAAATTAAATTAAACCAATTCACGAGTGTCGGCCGACACAGAACCAGGAAGAAGCAGAGAAACAGAAGCTACCGGACGCCGGTCTGCATATCAGCACGGCACATGCAAAACCACCAAGTAAGTCCTTAACTGTTTCCTACCCCCTTGTGTGCAGGCGACATGACATTCGTTCCCAAGTAATTACACAACGCTTATTGGTCCTTCGACAGCCGCAATAACCCAACTTATTCAACAGTGGTGATTAATGCTCGTGCCTTCTCGGTATGAGAAGAGGCCTTTGCCCTGTAGTGGGACAATAAATGCTGGTATTATTTATTAGAAATGGTCACTCAAAAATCAACTTAAAATACATAACCCCAGTAGAATAAATGGTAATGTAATGTGTATCGGAGATTATGAATTGAAGTTCATCAGTTAGTAACTCTTGTCAAGTCAATGCGGTACAGCGGTTGATTGAAAAGGGACTACATAAATCTCAAGGGTTTTGTAAGGTACCTTACAAAACCCTTGAGAGCATTGAGCGTGAACCGTTAATCTTCACCTGGCTGTCTTAATATTTTAGATGTATGTTTTTTTAATCCACGTTGAAATATTTTCGAGGATCATTTAGGGAGGGTTCTTGCAAGTTGCTTATATTAAGAAGCAGGGATTAAGCTGAGACATTACGTGAGATTATACTGGGGAATACCTTTTGAATATAATTTGAAGAATATGAGTACATTATTCACATTCTCTGACAACATTATTAACATCAAACATGGTAGGGTTAAAGGTGCAAGTCTTTGGCTTATGATCAACTTCATGTGTCTATCATCTTCAAATGTTAGTTCTACTTATAACTGTGAGAAAATAGCCAAATGATTTAAATGACGGAAACGGGCAGTAGCATTACCGAGTAGAAGGCGACTTCCCGTACCTAATTAAAAACGTTCAAAATATAGTTGCAATCTTTTTTATACCCTGTCTAATAATAATCACTAGTTAGTGATTGCAGCAACACACCATACATTGATTGATACTCGTACGGATTTTTTTTTTTTTTTTTCAGGATGGGAAATCATCAAATGACCCCTCCCGCTCTGGGTGGAGCGGAAGGGAGTGTCAGACTCTTACTGACTAAAACCCACCCGTGTTCCTTCCTTAGCCCTTTATGTTCCAGGGCAGCGGTAACCCTTTCGGACGATCCCGCTACCCTGGCAGGCTTCGGCCCTATCGGGCCCCGTCACTTTGCTGACGTCTCTTTGAGGCGCGCGTGGAACACATACGCGCCGTCCGGCACGGGCGTGGTCCTGATTGGACGGTGAGTTACCCATTACTCTCCGCCCGCAGGCCCGCGCCTACGGTGGCCGGGAGTCGTCACGCGGCTCCCGCGGCGGCTGAGGCGTGAGGTCCGTTCCCTCGTCCACCCCGCCACCTCCTTCGCTATACACGGTGTTATAATGCCTGTCAATCATTCAATCAACTCAGCCTATCGCAGTCTACTGCTGGACATTGGCCTCTCCCAGGCTGCGCCACAACACCCTGTCCTCCGCCTTCCGCATCCAGTCCGTCCCAGCAACCTTCTATAGGTCGTCCGTCCATCGTCATAATGTCTGTAAGAAGCCATAAATAAGATAAATCAATAAGATAAGGCAGTTTATATACATATTTAGTTTATCACACATTTTAAAGTTAACTTTTACGTAATCTGGAATATGTGTACGTTCGAAGACAGCTGTCAAAAAACGGTCAAATATTCTATTATTATTTTTTTTTACAGATTGAGACAGAGATTATTTTATTTTTTATTTATTTATTTTTTTCAGGACAACAAAGATCCCATTGGGTTAGTAACAATAACCTTATCCTATGTTAGTACATCCATTGACAACACGGTTAGCGCAGTGGCCGAGCGATCGGACTGCTGCGCTGCGTGTCGCGGGTTCGATTCCCGCACAGAACAAATATTTGTAAGTCCTACATGTATTTGTTCCGAGTCTGGGTGTTTTTCTATCTATAAAATGTATGTATTTACAAAACAAAAAAATGTATAAGTATAAGTAGTTTATCAGCCATCTTGTTACCATAACACAAACATTAGGTTGCTTAGCTTGGGACTAGATGGCGGTGTGTGAAATGTCCAGGGATATTATTATATTATTATTATTGGGTTAGTAAAAATAGTCTTAACCTATGTTAGTACTTAACCAATAAAAATGACAATGTACAGGTGACAAGTGACCTCACCAACGGGCTGTCATGTCTCCCGGCTATAGCGCGTAGAATGCAATTGCAATGCGATTAGAATGTGAACGTTCATTAAAAAATGCAGGAATTGCCCTTCTAGAAGCTTAGACTATCACCAAACTTTCCTTATAGTAACAGTGGAACACGACTGGTAAAGATCAGACTATTAAACTATCTATATTATTATCTATACTATTAAACTATCTATATTATTAAAAAATAGAAATATCAAATAATAATAAAACAAGACATTGTTTTATTATTATTTGATATTTATATTTTTTTTGTATAATATACTCTAATTATACATACTTATATACTTGTACGCTAATTGATAATGTCGTGATTTCCGATAATTTAGATAAACGCGAGATTTGTGTTCTTTTATAACAAAGACTATGAATTAGTGCTGTGTACTTATGTGTTTTAAAAATAAAACGGCGAAGGAAAAATCCTGAGGAAACCGGCATGTCCTAGAACCATAGATTGGAAGAAATGTGACATCTAGCAACCCACACTGGGCCCGCGTGGTACATTATAGCCCACTCCCCCTCACAGAGAGGAGGCTTGTGTCCCAGCAGTGGGAACATTATAGGCTAATTATGGCTGTGGTTGGTCATGGTATGTGTTTAATTGGTAAGCCTTTATATAAATAAATTAACAAATATCCCTACTTAGATATTAATAATACATAAAACTGCCTGTTTAATTCTTCCAAACCACAGACTTCTCTTAAAAGTTTGCAGTATAATTTGTAACCAGTCTTGTTCATATGCAAAAATTCTCTCCTGCTACAGTGTTGCGGCGTAGTAAACTTATTAATCCATTCTCCAGACTTTATAACCAACGAAATTCTTGGCAACAAACCCACACACTCCATATTAGCAAATCTTGCGTATTATTTAAATATTACACAGACGCGTTGGTTTTAATATGAATACTACTTCAAAGAAATTTTTTTATAGTAGAGCAATATGTACGTGTGTCGGAGGAAAGGAGTTTTTAAAACTTGGTGGTTCCGCTGTAGATCGAATCTGTTTAGTTCATCATTGAACTCATGAGATCAAGCTAAAGACTTATGATTTCATCAAACGTAGCACGCTCTGACTGCCACCCAAGATCATTGAAGATATGAAAAGAACCTTCTATAATTAAAGTTTTTACAGTCTGCATTACTATGTACCCTAATTTGGCCATTCAAAATTGATTCTAAAACAGGCAAATTCGGATAAACCCCCGAACCGATGGATGGACGGTGTGAATGTTAATATAGACAGAGAGGGGTGACTACCGAAACGACGACTAACAGAGAGATAACTAATAGAGAAGTATGGACGAAAAAGATATGTTGCGCTGACCCGAAATAAATTGGGATAAGGGGAGGAGAATTATGAGAATAAACGAAACGCTTTATTTCAATGATTTACAAATTAAAAAAAAAACAGCATTTATATAATAATATACACTAACAATAGAAGCGAAATCACAAAAACTTCCGAGGCGGAAAGGATTCAAAAAGGATTTAAACAATATATTATAAACTTTTTCCATCTCGGTCAAAATATAATTTCCTCTTTTAAACCGAGCTGAGGCGGTAACGCCGTGGCAGTAAATAAATTATTTAGAAAAAGTTATCTCGCGAAGATAGGATTATGTAAATCTGGGACGTAGACGAGGTCGCCGGATCAAGATAAAAGCTTAAGACGTATTTGGATATTTTACCACTTCTTTTGATATCAAATACACGTGTCTATTAATTGTTATTGTGTCATTAATTTGGGTCGTGAGGCTTTCGGGACCGGGACCGTGGTCCCGAATTCCCCCTATTTTGAAGGTTGTATCTTTTTTTAGTTGTGCGAAATCTTTTTTATTGCCGACTGAATTTCAAGCGTTACATTTATTGGATATTATGAAGATGAAAGGGCTCTATTACCTACCTAAATTTGCAAAAAATATAAAGTATACATATAGTGACGGGTTGGTGACGGATGGTAGGTACTTGCTTTGAGAGACCGCTATCAAATTACAAACTCATCTAGTTTAAAAAAATAACGTGTAAAAGTGTTTTTTTAACCCATTTACGAATATCAAATCATTTAATCTTAATAAATGGTCACTAGGGATTTTTAACTTCAATGTCAATGTTTCAAATCCACTATTACTCACCCATCCCCCGTCTTACTCAAAAGTGGCATTAAGGAAACAAACCACTATCTAAGAAATCACAATGGTAATGTTTTCCCATTGTTTGTCTTATTTGTTTAAGTATATTCATGTATTTATTTTTTCTTATATGTACAGGGTCAGATTAAATTAGCTAGCAAAAATCCGCAAACGTCATGGGCATCGATATCTAAACATGATAAAATTAAAATTAAAAAGATTGATGATCTGTATTTAATAACCGAATCTTGAAATATCGTGTTACCGAAGTGCTCATATACACGAGGGACACGAGCGATTCGTGTCAACGGCAGAGGGAACTGCAGCCGTCGACACCCGTCTACGCCCGCCGTTGATGCGCGACGCCACGGCGGCTCGACAACGTGCCGCTCATCTATTTGAGTACGGTGCTCAAATACACGAGCGGCATGTTGTTGACGTCAGCCATCGACAACCGTTGATGGCAGCAGTTGCCTCCGCCTTTGACGCGAATCGCTCGTGTGTATGCACTTTAAAAAAAAAAACATTATTTATAGAAAATACAAGGTGGCTTATTAGTTTAGAAAATATTCTAGTACACATAGTAAGGAAAATATTTATTTCTAAGGTAATGGCTGCGGCATAAAGCAAAGGCCTATGTTTGTAGCACCTTTGAACCTCACAGCTACCTAATTGCCGATACAATGTGCCATGATCTCTCCGATCATGGCACATTGTATCGGCAGAGAGATTATGGCACATTGTATCGGCAATTAGGTAGCTGTGAGGTTCAAAGTTGGTTTATTAGTTTTGGTCCTAAAACCTTGACAACTTCGAAACAAAGTCTCTTTGATTACAAACAACACATTTACGGTTCAAAAACTCCAGATTGAGAATACAATGTAGCACTTCACATAGTTAATTCCAATACATTGTTTACTGCTGTGGAAGAGCGGAGTCTCCTAACACAGGCATTACTTGCTTAACAGGAGGCTCCAATCACCAACTAATGTAAAACTCTTTGGTTCAGAAATAAATTTGATTTGATTTGATTGATACATATTATTCTCCTTTACCATAATTTTCTATAGAATTAATGTTAGTCGTTAACGTTAATAATTATGTAGTTGAAGTGAAATAAAAAAAAGCGCCGGAAAAGGAATTCCGTAAAAACGTACATTATTTAACACTACTACTATTTGTTGTTATAGCGAACATAGTTGTACACATACTCAGTGAAAATTTGTAAGTGTCTCTGACAGACGGACGGACAGATGGACAGTGGAGCCTTAATAATAGCCTTTTTGTACGAAATCCTAAAACTGCGGTAACTCGTTCATCATCATCATCATAAAAAAGCTGTCGCCACCTTGCCAAAAAATATTAAATTGGTCCTAACATTGCTAGATATCTTATCGGGTAGTCAGAAGCCCGAAAGTCTGACAACCAGTCTTACCAAGGGGTATCGTATTACCCAGTAACTGGGTTGTAGAGGTCAGATAGGCAGTCGCTCCATGTAAAATACTGGTATTCAGCTGCATCTAGTTAGACTGGAAGCCGACCCCAACATAGTTGGGAAAAGGCTAGGCAGATGATGATTGCTAGATATCTTAACCCTAAAAAAGGCCATACAACAAAACGTCCTTATGACTGACCAGCCCGTTCACATAATGCAGTAATATTTTGTCTTAGATTGCATCAAGGAATGTTTATTAATATTGTGCGTCATCGTAAAGTGGTTTTACTGCATCTGTATAATACATAAAGTAGGCAATATCCCTTACAAAGCAGCCATTCAGCTACTATCTGGTCATTTATAGCAAGAGATGAAACAAGGCGCTATAGTGAGGGGCACGCATTTGGTCTTTCGATAAATGAGATTAGAAATAATTAAGCCGATAAGAGAATTATGTGAATTATTTGCGTTAATCCAGGATTTTAATTGCATATGCAGAATGCGTTCAGAAAGTTTTATTGAATGGAGCTAAATGTTATTTATACATTGGGATAAATTAGAAGTGATGTTTCATAAAATGACAAATTAGAAATACCTAACTGTTATGAATTTTAATGAAAATAACCTTGTAAATACGTAACATATCAGTAGCCAGATGCCAGCTTGTACAGATTTCCCAATTCTAATGTTACCACTCCCAGACAAATAACTGTTTATTTATTCATACCGTTTGCTTACTTATGGCTTATCAAGCTGTACCTGCGTTCATTTTTAGTCGAAGTTCTTGAGCACAAAGTTTAAACCACGGCTTACAAGAAGTTCCACATTAAAGATTCAAAAAAGTTTACCAGCGTAAAAAAGATGAAATAATTTATGTCGTTACATTTTTCCACATTCACACACCCACGCGCCGGTAACCACGTTAAGTCTTAATATGACTGGCGACGTGCTTACAACAAAATAAATCCGTTTTATCGATACGTAACGACATTATTCATCGATAAAACGTGCCTAGCGACATCACTCGTCGGTGCCGCAGTGTCGAAAGGGTGCAGTGCTTCAGCAGGCGACGAGCTGACATCTGACTCGAGAGGGGTCAACGACTTTCTTTTACATGTCCGTCGACTTTAACACTGTGCCTTAAGTCTTATCAGATTTGAGTGAAGTGTGAATCGAACAGACCGAAACGGCTGTCAAAAGTTTATGTAACGATTTTTGTTTTTCAGAATTGGGGCGCTCTAGGGATAACCTTTCGTGATTTGGCTTGAAGTTTTTTCACTGAACGAAAGTTTGGACACTAATGTAGTTTGTTATATTCTTTAAATAGATTTTTGTTACCGATTTACTAAGAACAGAAATGAAATAGGTTGATCAGATAACGCATCTCAATTCCTCTCAACCTCAAGCCTAGGCCTACCTACTTATTTATTTCAGTCATGAATTTCATAATCTTGTTCGTTTCAGGTTTCGGTCTTCGGTGTCAGTTTCAAAGTAATATTTTTAAAATTACTTCAGACCTGTTTGTCCATCCGTCTCTGTCAGTCGTTGTACGTCATCGCCTCATGGTTTGAATTATACACTGGCTTCCAGGAAATTTCATAAGATATTTTGTGCATACTCAAAGATAAAAGTTTATAATAAAAAAAGTTGAAAGCTTCATGCATTAATCATTAAATCTACAAGTCATATTGTTTGCGATCTCTTTCCCATACTTTGAGAGACGGTAAGGGAAGAAAAATGGTTTTAGTAGTTTAAAATTGGATGGATTTTGTAGAGGAAAATGGAAATTTTGACCGTTGTTACCCAAAGTGACGAGCCCAATGGAATCTTGAGCACTCAAGCAAGATTGATTTATTTAAAATTCACAACTGTATTTGATGTATTTTAATTGTATTAGCTTTATATGCTTGTTCCATCTTTGTATATTAGTTAATCTTGTCACGTAAAATGGGTCAAGTGATTCCCGTAATGTACATTTCACAAAGCTTTCGGTCCTTTGTACATACTTATTATTAAATTAGAAGTGTATACAAATTGTATTTATTTCTCAATTGGTTTGTGTTCGTTCGTTTTATAACCTAGCACTATTAAAATGTCATAAACTGAAATTGGTTGCGGGACATCCGATATTGTTCTTCATCCTCGATTTAATTAAAATCTCTTTTTCTTTGAATAGGAACACACACTAACCGTAGATACTTTAATTTACTATAGTTTTAGTATGCTATTGTCTTTGTTTATACTTAGTTTATTGTTTTAGAGATGTTGATATCAAGCGCTTAGATTTTTTGTCTCCCTACTGGGTAAAAGCTTCCCCCATATTCTTCCACCTTTAACCTTATTTATCTTTACATAATCATAAATTAAAGTCGCTTTTCGTGTCCGTCCATGTGACCGCATTGTTCTTCTAAACTACGCAACGGATGTTGATATGGTGCTCGCAATCATTGAGAGAATTTATTCCGGAAAGAATATGTTTTTTTAACCGACTTCTCAATTCGGATGTTTGTATTTTTTTTTTATGTTTGTTCACGCATAAGTCAATTTGAAAAATTCTTTTTTGTTGGAAAGGGTATACTTCCTAAATGGTCCCATAAAAATTTCATCAAAAACGGTTCAGTAGTTTGGTTTTTAAACCAAAATTACTGGTAAAAAAACTTAAAAGTGAAAATAAAAACTTTTTTGAAAAAAAAAAACAACCGACTTCCAAAAACGACACTACAAAGTGAAAAATAACTTTAATTTCGGAAGTCGGTGTCGTTGGGTTCGCATTTTCGTTGTTTGCCAAAAAAAGTTTTTATTTCTCTCTTTATTTTAAGGGCTTTATCGCTGAGCGAACGTCGCCCTGTAACATCAGCACAATCAACTAAACCTAAAACAGATAACACTTACTTTAAAACAATGAATGCCAGTTTGTAAGGTTTATGTTAATACTAATACTACTAATAATTACATGAACATTAAACTTACATAAAATAAGGAAATCTCGATGTTTAATTAAAAAAGCTCAAATCCTTTCCATAATTGAATGGCTTGTGTTGGGTAGACCCTCTGTGTGTTTGACAAATACTTAATAACGAGACCACAACCATTTTAGACGCCAACTCTGATACCAGTCTGCAGTACCTATTAAATCGAAATCAAAAGTCATTCAAATTCAAATTAGGCTGAGAATCAGCACTTTTCGAACGTCAAAATTAAAAAAGAGAGTCCTCCAAAAACGCCCACCCGTCACCACTTCCTAGTGCTATCGCTGGGAAGAAGAAGTGGCGCAATAAACTCACCAGCAGCACAGCTGTCTGTTCAGTTAGCTGTTAGAAAATAAGTACTTGACACTTGATTGTAAACAATACTAGGTGTTAAGTAATTAACATTACAAACAGAACATAAAATTAAATTATTTGCTATATGTCAGCTAGCCACGCAAATATACCAATAAATAATAATAAAAACTATACGTAGGTACTCAAGCTAAAAAATTATTCATTAAAATTAAAATGTAAATAAAAAAAACTTGAGAGGTGTCAAGGGACACCCGAATGGAACGAAGTTCCTTTCGATTAATTAGTGAAGGAATTGTAATATTTTTTTTTAAAGTTATATGAGGATCATTATGTCAGGATTCATTATTGTTATTATTTTTATGTACAAAAAGCCTGTATACACTCAACAAAAATAATCGTCGCGACACCACACTGTTTGCTTTGTATAAGAGAGCGAGACAGTCAGAGAATCACGCGCACGCCGCACGGCTTACAACTAAGTATAGCAAAAAGTGTCGTTACAACTTTTGGTCTTAATTTTTTCCGTGTAGCCCCCTTTCGCAACGCGCGATAAGAAACATCGTTCCAAAACTGAGGTAGCAATAATATAAACATAAACAGGCAGATTATCAACAAAATATCACACACAAACAAACCTTTAGTGTACATAAATAGACATATTTATTGAACATTAGTCATCGGTACCCACTAGAATATCATCCACTTATGACGGATAGGTTAAACAAAAATATGCTACTACTAGCTATGCCCCGCGGTTTCACCCGTATAAATTTCAATCCCGTGGGAATATCGGGATAAAAAGTATACTGGTTATAAACTATCTGTGTGCCAAATTTCAACCAAATCCCTTTAGTCGTTTTTGCGTAAAACAGTAACAAACATCCATCCATACAAACTTTCGCGTTTATGATATTAGTGGGATAATAAACGATAGATTCAAGGAAATAGATCGCTTGTGCATGTTCAGCTTGTTCATGTCAATAAGTAATGCTATGTACAATCAGAAAGTTATTAAACTTCCCCTCTGTAGGTAGTATTTTGTTCCAAAGGAAATCGAGTTTGTTTGAAAGACAAAAGTTTGTTCTATTATGCTGATAGATAGAGGAAACACGATTTCCAATACTAATAATAATAATTTTAAGTTTTAATGGTTGTCTATAAAGGGTAATCTATCCTAGTGAATTTCAAATACTTAAATTTGATAAAATGCTGATATGAACAACATTAGATTTAGAGCGAGACGACCGTTTCTGCTCAAAATGAGTCGACTAATATTTGTTGTTCCGATTCAAATCGATTCGTAGCGTGAACCGTAGTACTTGATGTAGGTATCAAACGAATTATAACATCAACGCAAATGCAACGTAATTTCTTTGACACACTTTAAGTGGCGTAAATTACGCATCGGCTCACTGTCCCACGACACTTTTTCCTTGAAACCCTACGTAGGCGTAACATTTGACCAAAATCAGAAATGGTCAACCTTTATTCGATCAAACATAAACAATATTTACCCGAACTGTGTATGAAAATAGCCCCTTCCAGTGATTTCCCGTGGGAAGCGCTTGCTGCTGAGGCTGACAGCAGCAACGGCTTGATTTTAGCTAAGCTTTAAGACCTGAGCTACAATACTGAGGTGACATCTCGTTGGCTCGTATAAACCTCTCCTGAGGAGATAATTTTGAAGTTTCACAGGTAAGTGTAAGACGGTGAATTTACAATCTAGTTTATATAATATGTATTTAGGTGTCGTCGACGATTTTCGTAACCTATTTTATACTATACTGAGTATAGGCCTTGATACAAATTTAAAGTAAGTACCTACCTACATAGCTTAGGTCATAATGTAAATAAAATCTTAAAAATAAAATTAGTCAGTCACTAGCCATTGTTATCAGTTTTTAAGGTAAACTTTCAAGAACTTGCATGTTTTTTAAATGTTACTGCTGCTATTTTATAGCTGGGATTGAATTAAAAAAAAGATATAATATGATACCCACATTTAGTTAAAAAAAACTTTATAAAAATGAGCAACTTTTCACACATAAAATAGACTACTAAAGTACTCAAATTAGCAACTTTTGCTAAGTGTTAACCCGTGTCGTGTGTCCATCTTAATAAGCAAATTCGATATTTTTCATGATTCAGCATAAATGTTGCGAAGTTCTGCCGAAAATAAAAAGTGATTGACAAGTTCAAGGTGAACTTGTCTGCGGTAAAATTCTGTTAGTAACATGAGCTATTGATTCGCATCCATAAAAACCTAATCCACTTTAGTGCGCAAGCAAGTGTCGGGAAAATGCATCTGAAAAAATGTTTTAAAAACATGTTCCGGGTACAAGTGGTGAAATATGTACCGTGACTGTGCCAAGCACACACAAGTTTAAAGACATGACTTTTTGACTTTAGTTTAATAGCATAAAGCATGAGTCTTTTATCAAGACATTAGTATTTTCTGGGAACATACTATGCAAGTTGTTTTCAAAGCTTCGCCGTACTTGAAATACTTGCAGCACCCTTAAGGTTAAGGGTTACAAACAGGTCCAGTAAAACATGTATGGGTTCAGCACATATAGGTAGCTCAAGTTCCTTGCCAATTAGTTACAAGGTACTTTAGCAAATAATTTATTGACATAGGAAAGGTGAGCAATTATGAGATTTACCGTTGCAAGTAAATAAGAATTTATTAAGAAAATGTAAAGATTTTTCTTTTTCAAATAGGTCGCCAAAATACATAAAAAATGTACTTCTTCAAAAAAACGTAACAGTAGGTATATAGTGATAAAACACAGTAAACTTGTCCATACAGTTTACACTATTCAACAATATTAAAACACAAAAATGCACGATATTTTCCTGCAACCACCGAAATTGCACGATAAAAATAGTGGAACGAATACTGGCAGTTATATTACCACCGTTTTGAGTTGCGTACTAAAGGAAAAGTGTGAACGGTACTCACCGTTCCACTCACGCAGGTTTTATTTCGCAGTTTCTGAAAATGCCTATAAAATACTGGCATTTTCCTCGCCTTTTTATGTCCGGTATCATTATTCAAACAGGTTCCAATGTTTCGGGGATGCTGGCAGTGTTCAATGCGCGTTTAAAAATTTGTTTTCTATATTTTGGAAAAGGAATGCATTTCTTCCTGATGATTCTTTCCAAATGTACTGGATTTTCTGGGTCTTCATACTGCACCTACTGTTCTTATATCATGCAAAAAGATGGTAGGTACGTATTTTCCAGTCATTAACATACCTACATTTTCCGAGTCTGCCCATCACGATCAATCATTTTGAAAGTACCTTTCAAGTTCTTCGATAAACAGCAACGTCGGCTATGTCAATCACGTTGTTTGCTAAAACGCAAGTTATTTTAGCGTTAAGACCAACAAAATGCGATGTAAAAGTTCGTGAGGGGACAAAATGATTAAATTTTATTTATCTTTTACTCAGAGGACGCGTAGAGTGATTATTTTACTTTGAGGGAATTTTTAACGTGTATAGTTCGGCCGCCGAGAGAATACGTTATTTACACCTGTCAGTTTTTTTGTTTGATACAAACGAATACAAGTTTTGCGACTTTGATCTTTATTAGCTGCTAGAATTGTCGTAATGACACCTGTCAGGAACGCATTTTCTGGACGGCCGGACTGTAGTGCAGTAATTGAACCCGTTAATGTCATTTATAGTTTTTAAATGTAATTGAAATTCTAAACGGTTTATAATTTATTAATATGGCAACAGAAAAAAGCTTTACCATTTTCCGTTTGTTCTCAAGAGGTATTCATAACAATTATTACTTTTTTTAATTTTCCAGATTGTTAAACACATCCTCCGTTACTTGGAAAACACATAAACAAACATAACATCACGCCTGTCATCCCCGAAAGATTAGGCAGATGTGTAACTATAGTACTAAAAAAAAACACGCTCTTAAAAAATATTCATTCGAAAATATTTACGGCTGTTGTTTTTCTTGATTGACGTGTTCACCGTGGCTTATGATCAGTGATAGGAATAGGTAGTGCCTATTTGCCTAAACTTCGAAGAACAGAGACAAGAAACGGAGACTTCCTTAGGACTAAATTTTTCACTCACTCACTAACACATTGTGTACGTCATATATATATACTAACACAATTTTTGATTTTGATTTTACAGTAAATTATTTAATTTAATGTAATGTTAGTATTGTTTAAATTGATTTTAATTCTATTTCAGTGTCTGTGGACTACGTACCAATTGATTTTAATATAATTTAATGTATTGTATGGATTATTATTATCTGAAATAAATGAATTATTATTATTATTATTAAAAGTGTTGTACCGAATTTCTGGACACATGTCCCGGAAAAAATTTAGTCCTAAGGAAGTCTCCGTTTCTTGTCTCTGTTCTTCGAAGTTTAGGTGAATAGGCACTACCTATTCCTATCACTGCTTATGATATGGATACATGAACTCATCCGTTTACTAATTATAGCTGCAACTTAAAATATCATTATTGATCCTAGTTCAGGGCATGTAGGTACCTTTTTCGGAATCTGACCTTTTATGAAATAGTAGGTACCTGCGTCAATACGCTTACACGAAACATCGGAAACCAACTGGTTACCTACCTACTTTAGTATTCTTTCATCGTTCCTCTCAAATAGATAAATTCCCTTTATTATCTGTTATTATTGTCGTCTGCTACCATATGTTTTATTTAATTATCTGCATTAAAAAATCCTGCACGTATTTCATTCGTGATGTGTGTTCGTATCTCTCAAAATGTGTCTATATTGTTCGTAATGAAATGTCGGACACTAATTAATTTCGACCGGACGCGAAATTGACCTATGTCAACTACGGAATCGCGTGATTCAACCCTAAGGACTACCATTCCACAATTGAATTTGTACGTTTAACTCTTGTAATAACGTTTATTATTGTGTAAACACGTTCTTATATTAATGTAGTTTATATTAGGGATGTGAAATAATAGTTACATTTAAGTGAGTGTACAATAAGGTCGGCACGTCCGGTGCGGGCATTGTCAGACTAGAAATTAACGGCGAGAGATGATTTTGATATTACTCGAAGGAAATTTTAGCAAAGAGGGATAAAGTTTAGTATTAACAGACTACATTATTTCATTTTGGCCGAAGAAAAGATGGATGGATTGTGTGAGGAATGATATGAAAGAGAAGGGAGTGAATGATAGCGTGACGGTGGACAGAGGAGAATAGAAGAAGAAAACGTGTTGCGCCGACCCCAAGTGACATGGGATAAGGGCAGGAAGATGGTGATTATTTCATTTTGGAACAGTGTGTCTGTTAAATGATTAGGAAAATTATAAATGGAGAAATTAACATAAGAGGTAAGTGCCAGTGCCAACTGTGCATCTTGTCGGTCTAAGAAGACGCAACTGCCGTTTGTGTCCTAGTCGTTACGACAACCCTGCAGGAAATGACCATTTTCCTTGAGTATTCAACGCGCTTCAACGTCCGATTTGAAAACATCGACATTGAATGTATTCAAGTTGAGATTCGCAATACAAACACACGTACACCTTTGCCAGCGCTCACAGCAAGACTGACACTGACCTGTCGCAAGCGACTGTCGTCGTGTGTGCGCGTGCACCGTGCATCAAGTAGCGTGTTGCGTGCGACTCCCTCCTTAGCCGGTCGTTGCAACTCTGCAACTCGACGCCAAGTGTGCGGAGCTTTGAACAAAATATATGAAAATTGTCGGCCTGTCGATGCGTCTAGTCGCCGAGCTGTTGCAGTTGCATGTCACATCGTGTAGGCCATATCTAAAGATTACCAATGTAATATAAGTACCTACCTCAACAACTAGGTATGATATCGTAGAGAATTAAATCACGAATTTGACGTAAGTACTTCGTAATGTACTAAAGAAAAATGGGTAGATCTTCGTAACTCGACAGTGGACAAATGTAAATAGCATTTTTATGTCCAAGCCCATTTGTACTTTCAAAACAGGTCTCAGATTCACGACCAGCAGTACATTCGGAATAGCAGATAGAAGCTCATTAATTTCGAGGCTAATCCCAATAAAAGCTAAGTTAATCCTACTAAGTTTACTGCTCATTAGTTATTCCACCTTCGTAAACAATTCGAAATGTAGAGCCTATTCCTTACCCATTCAAATATATAGAATAGTGACGTTGATATACTGTCATCGAGTGAGTCAGCATGTACAGTCAGATAAATTAATTGTTAAGCAAATTAAGCATTTACGTCAACTTACCGTGTATAGCCATTTCACATAACTGTCAAGGAATGACAGTTATGAGTTGAATATACGGGCAATTTTTAAGTTGGAAGTAAATGTTTTTCAAGTAACAAAGCTTTTTTATTAACTGAGTAGTAACGCTAGCACATTGCTTCCATAATACATAACTAAATATTTACACTACGTACTATATTACGTGACTTACTAACTATACAAATAAATACACAAACACAAACAAAGGGACACTTAGGCTTTGAAGTACCCAGAAAACTGGCAGCATTGCCACGTTAAATGGCAATGCTAATTCTTTAATCAAAAAACGAGCCAGCCCTCTGGTCACGTGAAGTGTCGATCAGTCGTCGGTAAATTTCCTTAAAAAGGAGACACACACTCGTTCACTATGCGACCCCAAACGTCACAAAACTGTAGTCAATTTGCTTAACAATTAATTTCCCTGACTGTACCTGGTAACCATGACCTTTGCGGTGTATCAGATTTGTGGCGAATTCATGGCTGATATATATCTTTGAAGACGGATCGCGGCCGACCTTTGCGCTTTTTACGGCTGATAGATAAGGCTGGTGATAAACCAAAACTTGTAACATCACGTTTGTTTGTTGGTCGTCGTAAAAGGAAAGTTGTGTGATAGGCTATCAGGCATGTTACGTAATGACATATATTCGAGTCAACAACGCTGGCTGTACTATGTTATTTCAGCTAAAACAAACGGATCGGTTGTATAACATTCTGGGCCCGTACCTAAATAGTTCTAGGAAACTTTAGTTATTCAACCCCTAAACAAAATTTTGCACGTCCCTCTAGTGAATTTCTGAACCAACTTATCTTCATGAATCTTTGTTATATAACCGTCAAAAAACTTTGAAAAAGTGGTTATTTCTCTTCAAAATTATTCTTATTGCCAATGTTTTTCGCTTCACCTAAATTATTATATGTAAAAATTTTACCAGAAAAGGTAATTGTTACAGGGGTAGTTCCAATTAAAGTTGTTGTATAATAATTGTTATGGATACCAATAGCTCTAATAATGACGCTTATGACGGTGTGGGTCCTTGGGCAATCCGTAATCAGTCTTATGACGTCAGGCAAAATCGTAAACGATTTCATGATCTTTCTCAAATGTCTAGCCTGGTTTGCGTTACAATAAAGAGTTCCAGAAACATGAATCTGAAATCCGTTGGAGGTTACCCTTTAGGGAAATGGTTTTGTGACTCGCAAGTTTGAACGGAAGTCTTAGGATTACTCCGGGAGTAGTTACCTTGACCTTCTATTGTGTAGGGGTCTTACGACGACTTAGGACCGCCAATCTACGCTAATCTTCTAAGGGTACAGCAGTAAAATAAATTCTGTAGGATAAGTCTGAATGTTTGGATAAGCTTTTTGTACCTGGATGACTTTTCATGTTTCTTTCATTCTGAATCGGGTTCTTTAGAAAATTGACTTAAGCTCATCTCGTTGGAAATGCTTCCAAAAATCAAATGCAGTTATTACTTAAAAACCTCGTTTAGTAGAAACATTTCTTGAAAAATTCTACCATTTTGTCACGATATTTGTTCATCTCATTTCCAAAAGTATTGTTTTATAAGCCGTGGTGCTCTGCCTTCTATCTACATCATAATCAGCCCATAATTTTCCCATTTCCGGGACAAAAGCCTCCTCTCTTCGAGAGGGAGTGGGGCAGTAATCTACCACGCGGGCCCAGTGCGGGTTGGTAGACGTCACATGTCTACGAATTTTTGGTTCTAGGATATGCCTGTTTCCTCATGATGGTTTTCTTCATCGTTTTGAACGATACCTACTTCATACGTGTCCATCTAAAATCAAATAGGTTTTATTGCAAGAAAAAAAGGTTTTAAGCCTAATAGATTCACAGATTAGATGCAAGATCCTTGTCATTATTATTCATGAGGCTACGCTTTAATAATTAACACCCTTCCCTAAGTAAGCCTGAAGGCTTTAGCAGTTTATTTGCAGTTCGGTCACGTGGTGGCATTTCTAGTGCTCACGTTTAGCTCCTGATGCGACTGTGACCTATTAAAAGATTGGATAGCGGCCGACGGAAAATAGATTGTCACTCTAACGGCTTTTATGGTAGGTATTCCTATTATTTTGTTGGGTTCTGCTTTGATCCGAAAACAAAAAGAAAAAAGAAATAAAAGGAAAATGGACACCGAACTATGGGTGTTGCCCTGAAGCCCAATTGCCAAAAGATATATACCAATAGAAAGAGCTTTTCAAGGAGGACATTTGCTATAAGCAGAGGGGCAATTCTCGTAATTTTAAAACCGTTCACAGTCTGATCTCAGTCTCAATCTGTCAAAAAATACTTCTAATTTCCCTACATTTTGACAATTTTTTGCCATTTGTTGGTCGCTGAGATGTTACTGCGACTAGATTTAGTACGTTTTAAATTATGAGAATTGGCCTTCAGGTCTTTTGCCAATTGTTAGTCGATTCCGAGTTAAAGACCTAAATGACACCGAAGTTAAGTTTAATTCTTAGCGTCCAATAGCCATAAGATACACACAGATGGAAAGAGCTTTTCAAGGAGAACCTTTGCTACTAACACAAAAAGAAAAAAATGGTTGAAAAGATTGAAAACAATATTTTTAAATATTCTTAATAATGTTCACATTCTTTTTATGTTTCCTACATAAAAACGAATGAGAACATTATTTTGTGAAATACTTGGGTGATTGCTCGACCATTCAGTAATTACGCGTCGTTAGTAGTGATAAATATATTTTTGACATCATTGCGTTTCAGCTGCCAATTGCATGAAATTGAAACAGACAGAATGACATTTTAATTATGTTTAGCGCTATTTGTATTTAGTTAGTCGTTGAGCAAGCAGGCTTTATGTATTTTATTGTGTACCTATTTATTTTATACCAATTCGTACTATTTAAAAAAATATGTATTTTTAGGGTTCCGTAGCCAAATGGCAACGGAACCCTTATGGATTCGTCATGTCTGTCTGTCTGTCTGTCTGTCTGTCCGTCCGTATGTCACAGCCGCTTTTTGCCGAAACTATAAGAGCTATACTGTTGAAACTTGGTAAGTAGATGTATTCTGTGAACCGCATTAAGATTTTCACACAAAAATAGAAAAAAAACAATAAATTTTGGGGGTCCCCATACTTAGAACTGAAACTCAAAATTTTTTTTTTCTTCAAACCCTTACGTGTGGGGTATCTATGGATAGGTCTTCAAAAATGATATTGAGGTTTCTAATATCATTTTTTTCTAAACTGAATAGTTTGCGCGAGAGACACTTCCAAAGTGGTAAAATGTGTCCCCCCCCCCCTGTAACTTCTAAAATAAGAGAATGATAAAACTAAAAAAAATATATGATGTACATTACCATATAAACTTCCACCGAAAATTGGTTTGAACGAGATCTAGTGAGTAGTTTTTTTTTAATACGTCATAAATCGTAACGTAACGGAACCCTTCATGGGCGAGTCCGACTCGCACTTGGCCGGTTTTTTTATATTAATTCTATAACTAGAGAATAGTACCGGATTAAAAATTTAAAAACATATGGGGCCTGTGCCCAGTAGGGGGCAATATAGGTTACCTGAAAAAAACTGTCTATAACAAATAAAAATAATTCAGGACTCGGATTCTTTGAGTATGTTTTCAAAGAATCCGATCATAAAAATGTACTTAAACCAGTTAAAAATACGTATAAGTTCCGTTGTTTCACAACATCGTAAAATATTAGGTATTTCTTTTTTGTAACATACTCGTAACATGCATAACACACATCTGTCTTCAGCAATGTAATTGTGTGCTACGGAACAATAAAAAACGCGATTTAATTGCACGTCTCGTCTTGAAAAGCCAATATGAAGTAGTTGTACAATAACACGCTAATGCCACTGAAATATTTGATTATGTTCCGAGGTTTTGGCATTGTTCCTCATTCTTCATAAGGCATTACGTGTGTTAAACTCGGATACATATTTCAAAAGAGATATCGTTTTTAGTAGTTAAATACATAACAGTTACAATAATAGATTAGATTTTCTATTTGATTAAGTAACTATTCATATTTCTCAACTAGCACAATTAAATAATAAAAAAAAAATAAGTAGTTAAATTGCATAACAGTGATTTCACTGCTGTGCAATATACTTATTTTTATTTTTTGAGCCTCACTTTTTCAAATAAGTAAAATTCTGCTTTAATCGAATCGAACAGTATAATCAGTATGAGATACGTTATAACAATAATACAAACTTCTTAAAAAGAGCAAAAATCACTAAATGGAGGATTTCAAAGTCACTAAGTGGAATAAACCAGACTCCGCGCCGCCGGAGACCGGCTGATCTTAGGCCGATGTAATAACAGGGGCAATATCGACATAACACTACTGATATAGTAACACAGTCCCCCCTCCCTTGAAGTCCCGAGTAATCATATTGGTTTGTACTCAGTCGAGTGGTTTGGATTGTGGACGCTCGTATTAACAGATAGAGTGCGCGTGGCAAGATTTCATTCGCTATTGAGTTCTTACTCATTTGATGAAGTTTCAATGTTGGTCTTCAACCTTCAAAATTAATTTACCTGAATTATTCTATAACACTATTAACGTAAATTACCCATTGAAAGCACATTAAATTGTCGGTACCGGTTGTCATACAAATATGTATGACAGTTATTGGCTGTCAGATTCAAAACACTAAAGCCCAGTCTGTACTTAAGTTATAAAGGTCAGATGGTAGTGGTTTTATGTAAATTATTGATAGTTAGCCGCAGATTGCTTAACTTGAAGCAAACCTCCACATTGTAGGTGAGTTAGGAAAAGCTAGGCAAATGTCAAATGGAGTCCTGAAATAGCACTTTTGTGTATTTCCAGTCAGGAGAACACTAGGAATATTTCCCGTGGGCAACACTGCGGATGTACAGATAATAACTGCTGCATCAAATACGCTTGTTTATAGTTAACAGCTATTTTAGAGATAGATTTATGATGACAGGATGAGCGACGTGGTGATCGTGAGTTATGACTTGAATAGTTAACGGCTCACTGTTCAAAATTAAACATCAAACAAAGCAAGGAATTATTAAATAGCTAAGGTTGACGTGTAGAATGCCTTAGACATTAATTCCAGTAGGTACTAAATACTGTACTTTAAACAGTATTTATTTTTCTGATTATCGGAGATAAGTGGCGTCGCTGATGAGCCCTGTCGGCGAAGAGTCCTGTCGGTGAAGTGTCCTGTCGGCGAAAAGTCCCGTCGGTGTTCAGTCTGTCGGCGTAGTGTCTGTCGGTGTTTCGTCATACACTCATTTATTTTCACTTGTGGATAAAATATATCAAAATACAAATAAATATGTGAATTCATACGTGAGCGGACTATGCTCGGAGTTTCTTTGAAGGATAAAATCAGAAACGACCGAGTAAGCAAGCTGAAGTGGCATCAGGCTGGCCATGTTTGTCGAAGGAGCGATGGCCTCAAAAAGGTGGCTGTGACGCAGCATGGGTGAGGCGTATATATCCAGAAGTGGACGGCGATAGGCTGAGTTGTTTGATTGACACGTGAATTCTGGAATACGGAAATACATTAAAGGAATAATCACTTACACATGTCCATGATAACTAACAATGCCTTAATTTCGACAGACGCACGGTTAACTGTGGATACGTTTCAACAAATTGGTCAAAAACTCTTTTCACGCGAGCGAGATCTCGAAAAACAGATCGAACGAGCCCTTTTCTTCAACGACAATTTTACTATCCGTATTGAAAGAGATACGAAGGCATTTGATCCCAAGAGAAGCGATCGTCGCGATATTACTATCTATACTATTCATATTCCTACATCTAAATGTAGGCTACGCATGTAAGTACGGTATTCTGTTACTTTATCGGGTATTGTTCACCTGAATGTATGATTTATTATGAGTAATGTTCCCCTATCTGTAATAAATGTTGTTTCGTTGGAAATACAGAACATATTTCGAAAGGGCGAGGATGTAATGTATATAGGTATTGAGAGATTCAGTAACTAGGTGGAGTCTAAACGTCTTTAGTTATTTTGGAGGAGCTACAATTTTAGCAATCCGTTATCGTTATTAGGTATATGAAATCTCTACTTAAAATTTACGCATTTCGTGTGAGCATAGTACGAAACTTCCGTACTGAGGTATATTTTTTTCTATTAGGTTTGGTTTATTTTGGTATACTTACTATGTCTATGATCTAATAATGTAACCACTATGAAAACCACATCAGCGTCATCTGCATGGTCCTCATTTTATGATCTGACCAAAACTATATCTGGACTTTAAAACAGACCTCTGGGTTTGTTTCGGTTTTTCTTCTTAGAGTAGTCAGATAGGAAACGCCGAACTCATCTAGTTTTAATACATAAGATATTTTTGACGTGTAAAAGTATTTATTTAACCTTTTTACAGAAATTAATATAGTTTCATCATATCATTTCATTTAATTTAAAACGCAAGCGGTAACTAGGTACGAACTTACGATCAGACTACCTAAAATTCTTATCCACCCAATCTCAACTTCTATCAAACTTAGGTCCTTATAACAAAACTATTCTGAACAGTTCTCAAGGAAGTGATAGCACCAAGTTTATATCTTCGCTTCAGCGCATCTCAATGAACGTCTTTCAGTTTCCAATTGCCCGATAAGAATAGAAAAGCGGGCAAATATTTTCCATAGGTCGTGGTGGAATAGGCCTCATTATTGCTAGTGGAAAACGCCAGTAACCTCATTTATTTCTTCTAGATAGTACTTATTGTGGGTGGGAAGAGAACTGGTGCAGTTTATTCTTTTGATTATTTTCTTAGAAATAAGACATCGTCGTTTAAAAAAATTCTGAAATGAATTTAAATAAACGTTGAGTTTTATATTGTTAAAGCTTTTTTTTCTATAACTATTTTTGATTCTGTCTTCGTTTTTAATCTCTTGCTTTAAAAATGTTTCTGCGTATTTCCGGCTTTGTCTTTAATTTTAAATAATAATATCCCCGGACATTTCACACAGCGCCATCTAGTCCCAAGCTAAGCAACCTAATGCTTGTGTTATGGTAACAAGATGGCTGATAAACTACTTTATACATTTTTTTTTTTGTAAATACATACATATTATAGATAGAAAAACACCCAGACTCGGAACAAATACATGTAGGACTTACAAATACTTACATGTTCTTATTCCCTTTACCGCCCTTCTAACTGACAACTCTATAACCTTAGCTCTGAACAATCGAATCATAATATGAATCGATCAGAGATGACCCATTTCTTGTTAGGCGAAATCCGATGGAGATGAAATTTTGCACACACGTGTACACAATATGATGACAATACAATGCTATTGTGACACGGCTGATCTGATGGTGCACGAATGGTAAATTATTCGTAATCGATGATAATGTCCAGGACATAATTTGATCGGGTAATCCAAATCAAACCATTAATTTGATTTTTTTTTTAAAGATTATTTATCTATACTTATTATTTTTTTATATTTTTTTTTTTTGTTATGTATTTTTGTCGTGTGCAATAAAGTATAAATAAATAAATTAAAGTCGCTTTTCGTATCTGTCTGTGTAACCGCATTTTTATTCTAAACTGGACTAGAGTTTTTGATGCGGTTTTCACTATAATTTCGAGAAATTATTCCAGGTGTATGCGTACAATACATTCATATTTAACTTACATAAATAATGAAGAAATGTCGATGTTTTGTGAAGTCGTAAAAACCGTGTGAAGCAGGAGCGGGTTGTTCAGATATGAAGTTGATAGGTTAGTTCTTAGGTACTTGATGCTACTTTTGTTACAAAGTACATAGCACAAAACGTTACGAGAGCCATAAAAGCTATTAGTTATTACCCGCCGTTATGCCCAATAAAACTTTGTTTGCGTATTTTTGTTTTCTTTTAATGGTTCCTTTTATTTGTCCAAGGAACATAGTACTTAGGATTTTGTCGAATCTAGGTAAACAAAAAAGTTTTTTTTTTTAATAATACGTTGCCCTACATTAGGAATTACTCCTGTATCGCGGGTTCGTGCACAAACAATTAAACTCACACACACAAACAGCCACACCCGGAACGACTACCTGTAGGCAATACAAATATTTGTTCCGTGCGGGAATTGAACCTGCGACACGCAGCGCAGCAGTTGATCGCTAAGCCAGTGTGCCAACCGTGTCGTCGTCGTGTAGTTGCTGAGTAGCTTCCGTTTAAAATCTATATATTTTCTTTATACAGTCCACTTTTTAATATATTAAGGAATAGCCCTTATATTTTTCTATTACTGTTCTGTTGCTTTTATTCTGTGGCTTTCTCTCAAAAAAAAAAAAAAACAAGGACCTGAAACCCAGCAGTGGGAACATTATACACAGATTATGTTATGTTTGTTTTATATACAGACACCAGTAGGTCAAACTACCCGAAACTGTCAAATTCTCCCAATCAACCTTGAACCTTAATGCTTTAGCGATAAAGTTGAAAATCTATTAAAGAAATTGGACAGATTGTAGTAGCTTGATGTGCTGGCGACTGTACTGTTCAAGAACTTTAACCGTAGGTATATGGCAGTTGACTTTCATTCATGAAAGTCAGTCAAAGTAGGAAGGATTATAACTCATAAATTGCTACGTTTATAGAAGATACAGCTAGTTAATAAAAAAACCGTACGTTCACGTATAACATTATTTTTTGGAGAAAACACGGTATCAATACCGACACATTTTTTATTAAGATTCGGAAAAAAATACAATATGAAAGCCGCCACAGGCAGCGGCTAGATGCCTATAGTGTGAATTGACGTCAGTCATTCATCCTTTTCAATATTTGGTCCTTGTACCTACATATATATGTATCTACTTAATATATCAACATCTCGTCAATATTTTATACCCAACATGACAACGGACGCTTTGTATTCCTCTGCTCAAGGTATTACATGCGTAAGAGTTTATTATAAACGGATTTTCTTTTGAAAACTCCCAAACGAAGGTACGACATTGTACAGTAGGTGCCTTGTTATATTGGTGTTACAGACACATTCAAATACCTATCGGGCGACTGGGTGAGTTTATTTAAAAGGGTATTTCGTTAAATTGGATTATTCTACCGCTAGGACATTTTCTTTTCCAACACGCATGGAATAGCAATAAATGAATAGCAAAACAAAATATAACGTGAAACATGGTTGGGTAGCTTAAAGAATCAACCACAACATTTTTTTTTTATATTTATTAAGGCATCTTCCAGTAGTAATTAAAATATGAAATACCATAATGCAACTAGAGCTAGGTAGATAAATAACATAAGATTTACATTATATGTATAAGCTAGCTAACATTTAAAATAATAATATACGTGAAAAAAATAAGCAAAAAAATCATAGGGCATCAAAAAATTCGATAAAAAAAAATAGGTAGATAAATTAAAACAACATAGTTTCAATGCCAACGCCAGATAATTTTATACGAGGAATAATTTTGAATGTTCTTCCATGCAAAATCTGTCAGACGACAATTTTATTCCACGAATAAAAAAATATCTGTCGATTGAAAAATCAGCCCTTAGTTAAATATAATTAAATATTTAGTTTTTTCAGCGCACCTACATCATCATTATACAATTTGCCCGAAAATTGATTTTCAGATAAAAGAGTTGTTAGTATTTTCTCATTTTATTGTGAAAATAATAACAAAATCGTGGTATTCATTTCCGCGGTCCTAATTTAAGTTAGCGCCCCTTCCATTAAGGTTAACTCCTCAGGGCAACTCCCCCAATAAGATTACCAAGATTGTTATGACTAAGTTAGTCCTAAGAACTTGGACGCTACCCACAGATAATATTTTATCTTAGTAGGTATTTTACAAGATAAAGTCATGGAAATTAATTGTGTAACAAATTACAAATGAAATTGATCATATATTCAAATTCACAACAGCTGTCAATCTTTGCAAGTCGCATAGAACGGCTTTAACACAGCAAACTGACGTGGGGTGTAATTTTATTTTTACACTAGCTTCTGCCCGCGGCTTCGCCCGCGTGGATGTCGGAAATTATCCCACGGGAACGTGCTAACAGGATAAAATGTATGTGCACCAGGATGCCATCTATCTCGCGGGCCCTTTGTGGCTAATTACAATAGAAAACCAATTGTGTCTCATTAATGGTGATTAAGAGGGTACCTATATGATATCTTTACCTAAGTACCTACCTAATTAAAAAAATAAATAAACTCAATAACAGAAAATAAAATACCTACCTACCTAAATAAACCTATTTATGACGATAACTAATCTAAACTCAATCATCATCTGCCTAGCCTTTTCCCAACTATGTTCAGGGCCGGCTTCCAGTCTAACCGGATGCAGCTGAATACCAGTATTTTACATGGAGCGACTGCCTATCTGACCTCCACAACCCAGTTATTGGGTAATACGATACCCTTGGTACGACTGGTTGTCAGACTTTCGGGCTTCTGACTACCCGTAACGACTGTCAAAGATCCACGAATGACAGCCGGGACCAACGGCTTAACGTGCTTTCCGAGGCACGGAGGTGTCTCGGTATGTAAAGATGGTCACCCATCCACAGACCGACCGCGGCAAGCGTAGCTTAACCTGACCGATCGACCTGTGCAGCTGTTATTGTTTAGCCACGGGCCCCTTAATCTAAATTCAATAAATAAGCAAAATCTCTAAAAACTAATATCTATACGAATGACTATCCTACCTAACAGTATTATAAAATAACCTACGGTCACTACGTACACTATCAAATATACTACCTATACTTTAAAATTAAAATCTATACCTACGACTTATATAAAAATAAACCTAAATAACTCTAAAAAGTAAAAGGAATAAAAAGGAACTCCACTGCGTGTGACCTAACCTACGACAAACTTATTATTTGCGGTTGGTACAGTAATCGGATCTAGGGATCGAACCGCAAAATTAAGTTTGTTTTTTATTGTATATACTTTTCCGGGATAAAAAGTACCCAGTGTGGTGCCCAGGATATTAAAGAATAATTATACCAAGTTTCATCGTAATCGAACCGGTAGTTTTTGCGTGATGCCTGAACAAACAGACAGACAGACAAAAATTTTTTTAATCACATTTTTGGGTTCGGTGTCGGTCTAGTAACACCCCCTGCCATTTATTTTTTTGATATTTTCAATGTACAGAATTTTCACTTCTACAGATTTATTATAAGTATAGATTTTATGTTTTTGTACCTATTTTTGATGCCGATAACCTGTAAACTCAAAGTAAAATTATGAAAAAGAAGGATTTTACAATGGACTTAATAAAATTCTTAAATTCACTGACTGACAACGCATAGCCTAAACCGCTGGATCAAAACCATTTAATAAACTTTGCACAGCGCGCGAGTTGCATTCGTAAAGAACTTAAGAGGAGGCTCCCTAATTTCATGTAAATTTGAACTAATATTCTGGGACAGTCACACATGCAATCAAAATTGAACTTTATTAGATAATATAATGGATCTTTTATCTTTGCATGTATAAGACAGAAACGTAATTGTAACATTTTCGCCCGATTCATTATTTATTCGAAAATCATGTGTTTTTTAAGGATTATTGCATTTTTTTTCAAGATGGCTCAGCCTTTATGTCTAAAATAAATGTTCACAGTAAGAAAATATACTTTACTATCGACCCATAAGACATTTTTTCTCTAGATCAATTATTACTTTAGTTATAAACGAAATAAGAATTGAGACTTACGACATTTAGTTTCGAGCTCCAACGCGATCAAGGAGTGCACGCGGTATTCAACTTTATTACTGATGCGTTAGCGGCCTAACCCGCCTAACGGCCAGCCGGTTCGTCAGTGCCGCGCTGTGCGCCATCGTGAGAGGGTGTATCGCTCGCGCGCGCGTTCAATACGTATTTTATTTGGGAGTTATTTTAATAAAATTCACATTAAAACGCTACCTATACAATGGGAAACAAACACAATAAAAGACGTCATGAACAGAAGAGAAAGAAAGACGAAAGCTTAAAAAATATTGCAAGAATCATGAGAAGCAAAGCAGTATTTTTTTATTAGTATTTTTTTTTTAAATACGTATATATTATTTTGACGAAACGTCTAATCTAAAGTATAAAATTGTATGACAGTCGATCGATATTCATACAATTTTATACTTTAGGCTATGGTAATACGGTCCTATTTTCAATGGAGCCAGTAAATTCCGCGAAGATTTTTCCGCTGTCTGAACTTCGCCAAAAATGTAAACAAATATGAGTTTATGGAAAAATAATTTTAATTTCTACACAATAAAGTTTAGTTTACGCTACAACTTCACACATTTTTATAACTTTTTCAATAGTGCTAGTCACTCTGAAATGAACTTAATTACCATTACAATAAAGTTGATATTCCTTTAACTTGAAATAACGTCAATTTGAAACAAATAAAATTTAAATATAGATATCTCTATGATGATCAGATAAATTTGATTTGATTGCAGCCGCCCTATATCATAACTACTGCTAATAATTATTATTGCATGCAACTACAACCTAGCGCGTGGGTTCAAGGCCAGATTGTTACAGTTGTGTTGGAGATTGTGAGAACATAGGAAGCTATGGAGGCGATTTGATTGTATTAAGTACCTATATAACAATATTATAAGTAGTATAACAATTATGTTGTTTATGCTTATATATAAATTGTTGAAGATGTTTTATCCGAATAATGACTAATAAGTATATACTCTCTTAGGAAAAAAAAATTAAGGCAAATTTCCCGAATTTGAATGTCATCCGGAACAAGGAAACTTATTGGAGACGCCTTCTCAGTTGCATAATTTAGTTTCTGTTCCTGCGAAATCATGGTGCAAGTTGTTGCAGTTTTTGTCTGGCTTGTTAATTCTGATGGCGTCACAGATGTATTTGCGAGCTGATAAAATTTTTATTTTACAAAAAAGCTTTCTGTCTTTTATAGGGTAACGTGTGTCGGTCATGAGTTTCTGCATGTTATTACAAAATCGGCGCAAAATATGATTTCTACAGTTAATCTTTTCGACTGTAATGTTTGCGTAGGGCCGTGACTCAATAATTTTTGTGTAGGTACTGCTATCGCCATCTGCTATAAATCGTCCATAAATAATGTTGTGCATTTCAATCGATTTTTTTAAACCTGCTATGATTGTTGCTTCCATGCCTGTAGATGGGACGTCATAATTTTTGTAACATACGAGGGCGACACTGAAAGTTTTTAGAACCGGCCACTTGTAAAGGATATAATAAAGAAATAAGTTCAAATTTTGAAAATGGAACTCTGCCAATTTTATTGTGTATGTATTTTATATAATAATAATAACGTTTATTTATAAACATGCTGCAGATTTACTATAACTTATCTTAAAAAAAATATAGAGGACACAGTTGCTCATTTGCCTGAACTAGGTGGAACCTGTTTCAGGCTAGAAAGGTGCAAAAAAAAATAACAACTGAGAAGACTAATTAAAAATTAATATTACCTTAAAAGACTAACATGTTTTATTTACAGACAACGAGTAAATCCTCTGTCTCACTGTATGATATGCTAAGTAAAAATTGCAGAATAAGCTTTTTACAGTCGCAATTATTTAATTTATAAATACTTTTTTTCCTATTTAATTTATTGTATAGAAATGGACCTAAAAATGTATAAAATCTGTTTACAAAGAAATATTTAGAGGATGCATTGGACTTACATGCAATTTACAGACAGAATTTTATTCATTTGTCATTTGTTTACGATTTGGCGGCAAATTGAAAATTGTCTGCGTCACGTCAGCATGAATTTAACGCGAGAAAAATTTCGTACAATGATTTTTTATGACTTTCGATGTCATTTAAGTCAACAAGAAAGTTATGATTGACTTCGATTGGCCTTTTACGATGAAATGCCATCTCGCGCCACTGTTTACAACTTGTTTAATGCGTTTAAACGTGGTCGCACTAATCTCACCGATGATCTGCGTGAGGGACGGCCTTTTACGGTGACGACTGAAGATAACATCAGTTTTGTGCGGCGTATGATAGATACTGACAAAAGAGTGACTTATCAGCAGATTCGGACAAGCTTAGGCATCGGTATGAGTCAAGTGCACAACATCATCCATGAACATTTAGCGGCCAGAAAGCTTTGTGCCCGGTGGATACCTCATAATTATTTCCGAAAATAAAAGAAAAACTTCGAGGAAAACGTTTTATGGACGCCGAGGAAGCAGTGGCTGCATTTCAAAATGCCGTCAAAGAGACCCCTACGGACGAGTGGGCAAATTGCTTTTCTCAGTGGTTCCATCGGATGCAGCGATGTATTGATGTAAATGGACACTATTTAGAAAAGATATAATTTTCAGTGTCACCCTCGTATATGGTCTTTTATAGCATTTCCACTTTTTTGACAAATGCATCATTACTTTTTTTTACTAAATTGTTTCAACTGAGCATGACTACCACCACTTGCTTGTATTCCAGCTACAGCGTCTTTATGTTCTGTTCCGATGCCTCTTTTGAATTTCTTATTGCACATCATGCACTGCAAATTTAGCCGAGAAAAAAGTCAAATTTTGGTGTTCAGAAACCAATTGAATCGAGTTTAATCCCCAGTTAAAAAAGAGATTTATGATCAGCAACCACTTGCAACTTATCATAAAAAATCGTATATCAATAATACGTCTTCCAGTTGAAAAGAAATGAAGTTTCAGCCGTAAAAGTAAGTAGATATCTGAACTATTCCGATAAGCTGTTTTTGACTTTAAGCATCTCGAGCTGGCAACGAATACTTCTGTATCAAATATGAGCCTTATTCTTACCTCGTTACTTTTATTATTGGAAATGTTGTTTTTGTACCAGTTTAAAAAACATTTTGTTTTGTGTTGTTTAACAGACGTGATGGATATTGATATCTAAACACGATAAAAAAAACAGATTTCTCAACTCATACTTCAAGTAACACCACCAGTGGTCATTGACTCCAAAAAACAAACAATCATCAATTCCAATCTTTTTAATTTGTCGATTTTAGACTGCGGAGTTTCTCTAGCTAATTTAATTTGACCATGTTTTGAGTAATGTAGTAGTTAGTATTAAATAAACTATTATATTTCATAAAATAAAATATATATAATAATATAAAGGTGTTTCTATTCCATCCATGTTCGCTTTTCTAAAATCAAAATACGTAAAGTTAGAATTTTGCGTCGCCGGGGCGACCTTCGGCTCGCTCGCGGAAGCGAAGCGCGGCGTGGCGGGGCGCATGGGGCGGAGCTTGCGTGGAAATTATTTCAGAGTGCCTGGTCTTAAGGAGGATTTTTTAAAATTCATCTACTAAAGGGTTTAAATGGAGGAAGAAACTTTGTATGGAAGTTCGACATTTTGACGGTGGGAAATGCCATCGGGCATACGGCTTGTTTATCATAAATTCTTTGGAAAAATGAAATACCAACGAATTTAAAGTCAGCCCGTATGTGTGGTCTTGTATGCAAAATAGTGGTTAAGATAAGTGTGCTTGCAAAATTAATCTAATCCACCCTTGCCTAATAACTACTTTCAGCATATGTTCAAAAAAGTGGTCAATTGTGAGTCTATCCTTCTCCCAATTATGTTGCGGTTGACTTCCAGCCCGGATTACCAGATGCAGCTGATCTAACCTCCACAACCCAGTTATTAACTAACTGGTGCCTAAGACTGGCTGTCAGACTTTCGAGCTTCTAACGACCTGTAACGACTGATGAATATCCACGAATGACAGCCGGGTCCAACGGCTTAACGTGCCTTCCAAGGCAAAGAGGGATCTTGGTATATAAATATGGTCACCCATACCCGGACCAACTGCGGCAAACACAGCTTAACCTGATCGATCGAATCGTGCGGCTGTTATTACTTAGCTACAAGCCCCTCAATGTGAAAAAATTAAATGTGAAGAAAATATAGGCACGAAATAATATTTTGAGTTTTTCAAATACCCACATGAATGAAAACACTCTACGTCAAACAGTAGCAATATCCTAAACTAAATTTTAACACTATTTCGTTCAACTATTCACAATTTCTTCACGGCTAGGCGTCACGTTCCGCGTTCGTGAATTGCGTCGAAAGTGAACGTTGTATACTACAATTAAGATCTTGTATCTATTGTTTAGTTACGTCACTACAATTAGTCTCATTGGCTGAAGTGATAACTTGCTATACATGTTACCGGAATTAGGTAAGGTGTAAGGTAAATGAACATTGACCCTTCGCTTTGAGCCAAAAAATAAATAAAATGCGAGTAAAGTTTCAGAGAATGTTTTTGTTTTAAATAATAAATAATAATAAAAACTTTATTGCTCAAAAGATTACAGAGATTTTACATTGGCACCAAACTAGGCAAGCCTGTATCAAGGGCCTGTATCTTTTTATCTTAACATTCTTACATACAGGGTGGCAAGGATATCGACGCGTAACCTGTTATATGTATATTACGCGACATGCTACATGATTCTGTACGCCCCTGCGTTGAAATTTTTTGCCGGTTAATAAAAACAAATTACCTATTCCTTATATTTTGACCCGTAGGTTTTTCACACTTTTCTATGAAATAAGTAACAGATTTTTTTTTTTTTTGATAAGCTACGAAAAAATGTATACGTTTACAATAATGTGCTGAATTCATGGTTACAGATTGCGCGCCGATGTCCCAGCCATCCTGTAATTAACACCTCATCATGCTAAAGCCTAACCTAACAGTTTCTGAATAATAGGTTCTTAACTAGGTAGCATTTTTATTTAATTTTCTTGTCACAATATAATAATACCTACTAGCTTCGCTCCGCGGTTTCATCCGCATAAGTTTCGATCCCGTGGAAGTATCGGGATAAAAAGTATCCTATATGTTAATCCTGGTTATAAACCATCTGTGTGTCAAATTTCATCCAAATCCGTTTAGTAGTTTTTGCGTGAAAGAGTAGCAAACATCCATCCATCCATACAAACTTTCACATTTAGGTATAATATTAGTAGGATATGACAATAAGTTCACCTACATTTCACCAGTTATGTTTAAGTCCCATGAAATAGGGGGCGAGCTTAGTACAGACGCCAGCACATCAAGCTACTATAATCTGTCAAATTTCTTTAATAGATTTTCAACTTTATCCCTAAAGCATTAAGGTTCCAGATTGATTGGGAAAATTTGACAGTTTCGGGTAGCTTGACCTGCTGGCGTCTGTACCATCAACCGAGCACAAATCAATCATCCATCATAAATTGACCCTATTCAGAAGTCAATTATTTGTTAGGAACCTACAACATTCACTCTTAAAAGTAATCAGCCTTAATTGGATAACTTTGGAAGCCTTTTTTCCTCGTAAACAGTCACGTAATTTTTAATTTAATAGTATTCTTAAGTTGGATTCCGATAAAGCAAGCTGATTCCGAGAAATTGCTTGGGTATTGTTGAATACATAGATCGATTTAAACTGATTCCGTCTTATTACAAAACGAAATCTAACTTTAGTTCTAGCCTAAACCTTTGAGCGAGTATTTGTGTTTCGAACTTTATTGCGATTTAGGTAAAGTTCTTAATACTAAAATGACAACTTAGCACAGAACTAAGCTATCATTTTTGTATAAAGAACTGCATTTCTGTAATATTTAAGGTCTTAATTCAATAACTTGCTCTGTGGTTTAAACCTAATCTAAAGAAAACCTTGTTTTGTAATAAGGGGGTTTAAGTTCTAGAACATTCAGTAATACACCTATCTACATAGTTATAGATGCATTCATGTTAAGGCGGGTTCGGTTGGTTCCCTCTCTCATATTTCAATTTAAAAAATTAGCACGTACGTCTGTACGTTTAGATAAAGTAAATCGAGCGATTTTAAACGTTAGTCAGGCATCCACTAACGTTTACCGTAAAATGCTTGTTCGTGGATTAAACTGCACGCCTTTCGTGTCAGGTAGTGCAAATTACCGTACTATCATTTGTAAATAATATAACAATGGTACTTATGTATGTAGTATAGTATTTTATTTCTCCTTTGTCGGTCTTATTGCATAATTTTAGTATCGTATTTCCTCCCGGGACAGGGCACTGGCTCTTCTAATCAAAGGCTAACCACCTGGCACAGTTTTAGGGCCTTCACACAATTTGTAACTCTTTTCTTAAGTAATAAAGATCATTATAGATTATTATGTACGGCATTATATGTATGAAATCTTGGACCTTGAATCTTGAATCTTGGATCTTGGAATCTTGAAATTTTGGACAGGAAGATTGTCTTCGATGTTCACATGTGGAATTGTCGTAAATTGTTTGACGTAAACGCACGTCTGCGCCATTTACAACTCTTGAATGAATATCATCAATAACCATTGAGTAATTGAATGATGATACAATAAAGGCATAACACTGGTGAACTCCATGACACAGGGAATCTCCACGACACAGGGAATCCTAGTGTGGAGGCCAGTGATATTTAAATATTGTAACGTTTTTACCTGAACAATAAAGTTTTCATTATTACTTTTGTTTTTTCTCGGCTTACCAGCATAGAACTGGTGGCACGAGACCTAAGCCAAGTGTCCAAAAGTGGAGTTAGGTGTGGGAGTAATATTATAAGTAGATTAAAAAACTGTAAACACGATGGCTGTCGTTGCAATAGGTGGTCAAAAATGTATGGGTCAAAGATTTAAATCGTTAGATTGGCCCCACTAAGCCAAAACATGGTCGAGTTTCTGTTTCATTTTGACACCTCAGATACACACAATAATGCAGTGACTTGACTTGTTGTCATGGTAACGCCATTATTATTGAGTGAGCTCATTCTTCTCAGTATTGACCATTTTTCGGACGACTGAGTATGTTGAATCTAACAATTTAAAGTTTTTGGTGTGGGTATACAAATTTAGCACATATGTAGTCATATACCTAACATAGATAAAACCTATGAAAATATTAGATTTATACTAAGCAGCATCAAAATAACAAATATCTATGATAAAAAACTGCAGATTTCTCTGCATTTTACGGTTAATAATGTACAAACCGAACAGCGCGAAGGTTACGAAGATTACATAAACACTAATAAAATGGATAGGTATGCATCTACACTCAAAAGTAGTTCCTTTGTTCGTATGTATGTTCATTATTCCCCCAGAGGCCGACAATTAACACACTACTCCTAAAAGCTCATTGTGAGTTTGTAAACAGTTCAAGCTGATTGAGATTTGCAATGGGGCCGTAATAGAGTCCCATTACAATTTAAACTTTTAAATTACGTCATTCAATTTAATTATTTACATTGGCAGCACCTTCAGAATTAATGAGTATTCTCAGGATCAGTAAATTGAAGGGAAAATGACAGAAATCTATATTATGAGAGAGAAAGAATAACGTATAAAATACGAATGGCTGATTTTTCAATGGACACATAACTTTTATTCATGGAATACAATTTACGTCTGACAGATTTTGTATAGAAGAACTATCAAAAATTCTAAATTATTGCTCGGATAAAATTATCTGGAAAAATCAGCCCTAAAAAGTAGATTATGAATTATTATTATTTATTTATATTTCAGACAAGATCCATTTTGTTAGTAAAAATTGCTTAAAAACATGTTAGTTCACACATAAACGCATACAATTTTTGAAGAACGAAGAATTATGAACTCCAACGAAATATTAATGCTAAAAACAAAGAACAGGAATGCGGAAAGTGCAGCAAAGAAAAATTATCGCACAACATTTTTTTTAAACTTGACTTTTATGAAATTGAGTAATTTTGCACACGACATTAATAACATAACATGCTAAGTCTTTAAGTACCCACAAATTATAAAGACAAAATCTAGTCAGAGGCATGAACTAGTGTTACAAATGTGTGTCGAGAACGGACCGTGACGGACGAATTATTTGATATAGCTACGGTACAAGTAGATGCCTGTAATGAGAGGTGAGTAAACTTACGCAGATTACTCAATGTTGTACTAGAATGCCGTTGGAGAATGAAACAATTTATTTTGATTAGGAACATCGACTCCGAGTTATGCCCAGAAGTACCGAAGAGGCTGTAAAAGCCGTTGATAATAATCCAAGCAGAATACTGATCTAAAACTTAAAGACAATACAAGTGTAATTTAACCGCCATAACTAAAGCAAATTGTAATAGAAATCATTATAAGACATTACAAATTCGTATTATTTAACTAACATAACCAAAGAAAATTATACTTAAAAGAATTCTAACCTCACAGCGGCAGCGGTCGCGCAGCGTGCTAAGTACAGGAATAATGTCGTTACAAAACAAATAAATATTAATATAACTGACCTATCCTACAAAAGCTTCCAGGCGGCTAAGTGGAATAAATTGAACTGAATTGGTTCACTCAAATACTACTAATATCTGACTCCCTATAAATCTTCAGATGGCATCATAAATTGCAAACAAACCTACGCATGAACCGAACATGTCAACGAACTGTACCACAATTATCTAAGTTATAACTGTTACAACTAAACACACAACATTGTACGACGCGCCGTGTGCCTCGCTCATTCATACACAAATGTAACAAGAGAACTGTTCAACTGGAATACGTGTGGCGAGTGGTCACGACCTGACGTGCAAATGGCAATGGCAATTCGGACATATGTTCCAACAATTCGCTTGTTTACCTCCGCAACCAAATCTATTTGTTCAGACTCTCTGCTTAGTATGCATTCCCCATTACCATAACTGTTAAAGTTACTACTTCGCCTTTGAGCCAATATGAGAAGTAAATTGCTATTATTTCACAAAGGCACGGCTACAATCGATCGTGTTCGATACGACACAATGGAGCGACAAAATTGACAAAGGAGAATACAATCGTGTTCGATTAAAAATAAAAATGGCAATATGCGAAATGACTTTATGGCGGCGAAGAGGGGTCTGTGGTGCATTCACAATTTGTGGCAAGTGAAACACAAACGAAATACTCAGGTTGATTTGATTATCCCGACCTGTTCAACGTTGTTTGCGGTCAAATTGTTTGTTTTCGTGCTCAGTCGTGTTTAATCTAATTTCAAAAGTTAACTCGGTAATTCACCTGCACAGTTAATCGATTACAAAATTCTATTTATATAATGATAGTGAATCATTTAGAAAGAAAATCAAATCAAAACGTAGTTTGATACTATCAGGTTTTCAGAAAAATGCAATGGTACATGCTTACAGAAAGACGTGGCGTAAATAAGTAAATATAAATACTTACGCAGCGTAACAATTAGCAGCTGTACAACAAAGCTCAAAACTGAAAATATCACATTTAAATGTAAAACTTTACTTGCATCACTGAGCATTGTAATGTTAACAAGCAAAACTTGTTAAAACGGAACTGCGCAAACTAAAATGACTCAGTTTATACATAAATTTCAGCAAAACACGTGTTATTCTGAGCTGAAACCTGAAGGACAGTAGAAATTGTATGCGAGGACGAAATGCATGACGCAAACAATGGAAACAGGTATAACAAGGATGTGAAAATGTTCGCACAGCATTGTGTGCTCAGATAAATATTTTTATTGTTTACTTTGTGTATCGTGCAGCCTGGCCAGATGGAAAAGAAAAGAGATTGTCCTCTATTAGTGGTGTTATAGCGAGGTGTGCTTCGTTCTACGTTTTATGGTTCCCTTCTGTGTTCAAAGCCACGGCTACATTGAATTCTTCTTACGGATAGGTACAGTAAGTCTTCGATACTCCGAATTTTGTCGGTGTTTGAAGTTGTTTCTTTTGGTTGCGGTTTTTTTTTTTGTCAGGTTAATTTTGTCGCAGTGAAACTTCCGTTTTTACTCACAATAGGCATTCATTTAGTTAGTTTGTTTAGTCTTGTGTAAGTGATACGGGCATAAAACCCAAGGTAAGGTAACGCTGAAATCTTTCATTAAAATTAAAAATCTAAGTAGATAATTATCTATACTACTGATACAGGATGTCTACATTGTCAGGTATACAGTACAGCAGTATCCTTACGCAGTTACTAATAAACGCTGAAAATACGAGCTTAGCGCGATGAGTACGGCAATTTCCCCTTTGACGACTTCTTGCTAACGATCATAGTCGGGCTTATGTTTTTCAGTGGATATTATGAAACTGAAGCATTGTTATTAGGTTGAATGTCACAGTTTAGACCTTTGAGTTCTTCTCAGACTGTACAAGAGCTTCGTATTGTTGCCCTGTTTACCTGGGCAAACGTTGAAATTATGTGGATATTTTGCCATCAAAAGAAAACTGGTACGCTCGTGTAAGATTTCTGGGTATTCAGATCACGTGTCAAGGTTAAGAAAAATGATTTTATTGTCTTTCTGTCGGCAAATTGATTTTGTGGTAACTTGTTTCGAACCGAGAATTAAATTGGGATAGGAAATTATAATTAGTCCTAGTTTCTCTAAAACTTATACTTTTCCTTTTTCTATTTTGTTCGTTACTTACGAACTAACTAAGAGAGATACCACATGATTTTATTTCTATAAGTAGGTTTGAACAAACCCTTTTACACGTCAATCATATTATAAGGACTAGATGAGGTGGAATGCTGATTCTTATAATTATAATTCTGTAAAGCCATACTTGTTACGGTCGCGAATCATATTTTAATCAACATACAACCAGTCACTAACCGGCAAAATGCAAAAAACGTAAGTAAATTTAATTTTCGCGATAGACATTTTAATTAGAAAGATAGATTTCCTTTTCCCTTATAAAATTGTCCTCGTTTAATATTACTAGTTATCAGCATAAAATAGTTAGTCACTCATTATCTTTCACGAGTTTAGAAAACGGAAACCCTTCAGATTCAAGGAGCAATTTTCATTTGAATAGCTCACGAATATTGCAAGCCATTTTTGTCCTAATCAAGTACTTAGTGCCTCTGATAAGACACGCTCCGACAATTTAAGGGACAAAAATTTTTTCAAGTGCCCTTAAGCGTACTTAGTGATTGTTGATAGGTACTTCATGACACTGCCGTTTTATTTCTAAAAGAATTATCTTTTATAAAAGATTTTTGTTTTTGTTTAAGGTTTTTGTGTACCTATGTGTTTTTGTTTTAATATATTATATATAGCTGCTCTTTATTTTCATAAATATCAACAGCTTAATAATAATAATAAATTAGAGCCCTGACCACTGGCAGCTTGGAACCTGTTCCTGATGCAGCTGGGCCACGATTTTATTATATTTAAAAATGTTTTTTCTAAAAATATTTAAAAATTTAATATATGTTAATGTAATAAAGCAAATAATAAATTATAAGTATTTATTTAGGCACCAAGTTCCAATATAAAAATCACAAATACATAATTTCATTTCATCGATAAAATAACAATATAAAGCATTAAAAAACCATGTACTATAAAATTTAGTTAAAATTATCATAAAATGCTCTGAAAACCACAATTTGCGCAAAATAATAAACAAGCAATTTGTTAGTTTTGTTCGCAATGTTTTAGTTATACTTACCTACATAATTAATTGCTGCGTTGTCAAAATGGTAGGTACTTATAATAAAAACAAACTATTTTCAGTTTCGCACTAGAATAAACAGATAGTCAATAGATAGGTAAAGTCACAGAACAGATACTTTTATCTGTTCTGTGGGTAAAGTAGGGGAAATTCATTGTTTATCCAATTGACTACCAACGACTGATTCGTCTTGATTGTACAGACGCCAGCACGTCAAGCTACTACAATCTGTCAAATTTCTTTAATATATTTTCAACTTTATCGCTAAAGCATTAAGGTTCAAGGTTGATTGGGAAAATTTGACAGTTTCGGGTAGCTTGACCTGCTGGCGTTTGTATGTAAATTCAAAACACAGTTGTCATTCTTTGACAGTTTTGTGAAATAGCTAACCAGGCAAATTGAGGTATTGTGTCAATTTCATAAACAATTACTTAGATATTTTTTCAGACTCAGCACTTTCAATGAAATATTAAAATAGTTAATTCTAAACAGTTTTTTTTACCCATTTTTTCCTCGGAAAGCTTGTTAAGCCGTTAGTCCCGGCTGTCATTTATAGATCTTTGACAGTATGTACGTATTCGTTTGTATGAAGCTGACAGATGTGAAGAAATTATCAAGAACTTATTATTTAACCCCTTATCTATATAGTTACATGCTTAAAGTAATGTGATGATTAGCGTCTGCTTAACCATACTTATTCTGGCGTTTAAACGCATCTTAGCTTTAAGCAACGTTTATAAAGAAGGAGGATAGTACATTTTCGTCTGACATTGATTTTAGCTCGCAGCTTTATTAATCCCACAGCTCGACTAGGCAATTTTAGTTGTGTCGTTGTATACCCATCATTAGCAGTTGTACTGGTGCAACAGCGGCATATAAAATGAAAATTGCGGTTAGTACGTCAGGACTGGGGTAGTTAGATAGTGAAATTACTTTCTGTTTTTTTGTATTCAGAATATTTTGTTGGTTGCAGTTTTTATTGTGGTTATATTGTTTTGAGTTTAAGAACAGTTTGGCGGTAAATCTGCTCAAAATTAAGCATATTTTATTAAGATAATAATCTAATTTCCATTTAAGAATAAAAAACGACAGCTGAAGGGAAACTATAAACGGAAGATAAAACAACCTCAGGCTAGGTGGAGCGACGATCTTCGCAGGGTGGCTGGTAGCAGCTGGATGAGAGGTACCGAAAATCGAGTTGATCGTGCAATAGGAGAGGCCTATGTCCAGCAGTGGACTGCTGTAGGCTGATAATGAAGGGATTCAATTAGATTCACTTAGTCACCGTTCTTGTTATTAACTCCATTTGTCTTCAGATCCCCCGAAAGAATTGATTCCCCGCACACACCGGGGCCCTGAATTGAGAATTTGAAGTTAAAAACTTGTCAAATTCTACGTTAACATTACTTAAGGTGATTGTCGCAAAATTTTGTGAGTTCATTTGAACGTAATTTCAAATTCTCAATTCAGAAACGGGGTGTGTGTCACGCTTGTCTTCTTGGGTACAACTACCTATCGCTCTATGAAAACAATGATGACGCGCACTCTTGCTACAAAACTATTTTGTTTTGGTAGACCAATCTGTTATGACTACAACAAACTAAAATGTTTTGACTTTGTCCACATTGTCTCACTTTGTCCACATTTCTGCGTATTCCTAACATAGAACTGTAATAAAGAGCGTAAATCTATTAGTTTAAACATAATCAGCCAATAACGCTCCCACTGCTGAGACTGAGGCCTCCTCTCTTCGAGAGGGAGTGGGCTGTAATGTACCACGCGGGCCCTGTGCGGGTTGGTAGATGTCGCATCTCTTCGAATTTTTGGTTCTATGACATGCCGATTTCATCACGTTGTTTTCCTTCACCGTTTTGAGAGCAGTGGCGATGAAATTATTTACACAAAGTAAAGCGCCTGCCTGAGGTCGAACTCATGGCCTAAGTCGTACTCATAAGTCGAAACTAAATCTATTAACTACATCTAAAATATTTACAGTACAAATTAATAGTTACATTACAACACATCGTCCTATTTAACAAAGTAACGTATCTTAATTAATTACTTCGTTTACCAGATGTGTTAGATAAACATGCCGTAGAAATTGCCGAGCCACACAGAAATCAAAGGATTTACCAACTAATTATCTAGACCGTAATTACCAAATTAAACTGAGATTTGGGCGCCCATTTGAAGAGAAACGTTTCTCAAGTAGTAATAAAACCTTTCTGTAGATATGTCCTGAGAGAAATTTAAACTAAACGAGCTTTGAAACGATCGTTTGGATATTCTGGGACAGGGAAAAGTCAAATCCATATTGTTTCAGTGTGAAAAAGATGGCGTTATACATCCTCTATAGGTGTCTCTCTTTCTTGCACTGGAAACATAATGACTTTGATACTTCCCTCACTCTTAGTGAGCTACGCAATTTTCGTCAATTCTTTTACAGGTAGGTACGATAAAAATAAACCTACGAAGGTAGACTTCAGAAGTCGATCAACTCTTATTTTAATAGCTTATCGCTTATGATAATAATAAATGTGAATTTAACACATTTGTCACGTTATTGGATTTTTCCTTAATTTTTTACGAAAACGAACCTAGATGCGATTAAAATGTATCCTAACCTACATCACCTATACCGATACATCTGTAAACCAGGTACCTAACTCGTCGTTGGAACTAATACAATTTGCTGTTAAAAGTACGACATCATAAATACAGCCTAAGCTTTTCCCAATATGTTGGGTTTCCCTTCTAGTGTAACCAGATGCGGCTGAATATCAGTATTTTACACGCAGCGGCTGGCCATCGAACCTCCGACCTAGTGGACAATTTCGAAATACGACCTTTGTTGGGCTTTAATATTGCTTGCTTGCTTGCCCGAAGTATTAAAATACCTACGTATCGTAATTATCTTTAGTCATCCGCAGCCTTATGTGTAGTGGCTATACAGAAAATACTTTTCATAATTTTAAATTATTGTATTCATAACATCCAGTTAGACTGCAAGCTGACCTTTACCCATAGTTGGGTAGCCTAGCCTAAAGGCTAGGTCAAATATACATGATGATGACTATAATGAATTAAAGCATCTTTGCTGTATCTCCACCATTATGTACAGACGCCAGCAGGTCAAGCTACCCGAAACTGTCAAATTTTCCTAATCAACCTTGAACCTTAATGCTTTAGCTATAAAGTTGAAAATCTATTAAAGAAATTTGACAGATTGTAGTAGCTTGATGTGCTGGCGTCTGTACTATCAAGGTAGTTGTCAACAGCATCACACATTGTAACCTCTGAGTTGGTTTCAGTCTTTCTTCTCAGAGTAGTCGAATAGGATACCCTGAACAGTTCGGGGTTTCCTATTTGACTTCTAAGCACAGATACACTACAAGACAAGACTCAAGACACTACTACACACACCCCCACACACGACACCATACACACACACATAAATTATACCTATTGTAAAACTAGATGAGTTTTTCATAATTATAGTTTTAGAATATAATTTATTTTCAAGTCTTTTTGAACCAATTTACAGAAATAAATATAATTTATGACACATAACTTAAACAACCCAGTATAAAACTACAAATACGAATACCTATAAACGGTACACCTCTACAGAAGTAGAGATACAAAAGGTTCCGTACCAAATAAAGGTAATTGATGAGCGGGCGCCCGCAGTCTCATGCAATTTAGATGAGATCCAACCCGCACCTCTTGCCGTGACAAATCGGGTACGCTCCACGATGCATTACAGGTATAATTTAATATAAGCCTGGAACTGTCGCACTGTGAGGCAAAATCCTATACTCCTAAAGATAATAGACAACTATTGGTCTCTATTTGTGTGCTCAATGCGTGATGGCAGTTACAAATCATTCACGGTTTCCTCTCGATATTTTTCGTGAAGTGAGTCAATGATGCCTGAAATTAATCAAGCAGTGCAATTAAATAATATTCTATTACTTCATAAATGTCAAGAATATGTTAGTGATACGTGTGCTTTTTTTTTTTTTTAATGTTATAAACTAGCGCTTGACTGCGATCCCGCCTGATGGAAAGCAGAGATGCAATCGTTGATGGTAAGCGCACTAATTTATTATGAGCTTATTCACTCAAGCTTTGAAAACACCCAAATTATAATCGGACGGGAAGACCGCTGCAGGCAAATTGTTCCAGTCCTTTGATGTACGCGGTATAAACGACGAGGCAAAACGCTTCGTCCGGATCGCGGCGGTGTCAACAACGCCGCGCCGCGCCGCGCCGCGCCGCGTGGTGTTATAACACCACGCCGGTAGTCCCCTAAGGGTTAAGGAGAGGTTTACCTATAATACACCCTCATTTCACCAGATATTTTGAAGTCCCGTGTAATAGGGGACGAGTCTTTTGCCATCAACCGGGCACAACCGAATTGCCACTAAGAAATTCCAGACGGAAAAAACCTATAACACTGCCCAACCTGGGAATTGAATCGCGGACCTCATGCTTAGCAGTATTGCTTGCGGCTACGAGGCAGTCGCTAGACCAACGAGGCAGAAAGCAGAGTGTGCTTTCAGATGGAAATGAAAACGACTGTTGAGGAAATTAATCATGCAAACAAAATGTTATAACAGCTACAACCATGAATGTAGTACAATAAATCTTTTAATTTATTCACTGTTAGCTTCAAGCATTTCCTTCATTTTCCTTTGGGACTGACAGCATAACGTAATTTGCATAGTAGGTACGAGTGTCCATCCATTGATTGGCAAACATGACGGGTGGTTGGTTATACTGCAAAACAAACTACCGTGACAAGCTGTGACGTAACTGACCGATAGTATTTTGTTTGTCTTTTTTTTTTTCATTCATGGTTTAACAGATAAATACTTCGCAGTTCGATTTTAATAACTTGAAGTGAGAGTAATTTGTTTTCTATAAATAAAAATGGTTGATACAAAAAATTTGGGATATCAATAAAAAAAAAGAAGATTTAAAGAAAAATGTCTAGCGCGATGAATGCGTTTAAAACTTTAATTAATGAGCTAACTTTCTAAGAAATTCAAAGAATCTGAACTGTTTCAATAAAGAATTTAAAAATTCCTGTTAATTGCTTGGTCTTAAAAAGTTAAATTAGCGATGATATTGAATTCGAGACTGACCCTTGAAATTCCCACAATTATTTTTATAGGTTCCTAAAAAACTGGGCTCTCTTACTACCAAATCCTATTTCAACATCATTAACAAGGAAAAAGTTCGCTAACAATCTAATTATAAATACACGTAAAAATCAAAATTGTAACTCAAAAGTTTAAGATGAAATGGTCCCAGTTATTCCCAATAATTTAGAAACCAGTTACTCACAATCTCCAATAATTTAGAAAGCTTTACTTTACTCCTATCCAATTTTCCAATATTATCTGGCAAAATCTATTTGATACAGGAATAATTGCAAAATATAATGCTAAGAAAAGATATGAATTTAATAATCATTATCATCTGCCAAGTCTTTTCCCAACTATGTTGGGGTCGGCTTGCAGTTTTAAAACGAATGCAGCTGAATACCAGGATTTAACATGGAGCGACCGCCTATCTCATCTCCACAACCCAGGTACTGGATAATACCATACCAGTAAGACTGGTTGTCAAACTTTTAGGCTTCTTACCCCTAACGACTGTCAAAGATTTACAAATGACAGCCGGGACCAAACGGTTTAACATGCTTTCTGAGGCATGGAAGTGTCTTGATATGTAATTGATGGTCACCTATCCACGTATCGGCCTCGACAAGCATAGCTTAACCTTCGATCGACCTGTGCAGCTGCTATTACTTCGCCGCAAGCCCCTACATAAAATAAATCATCTGTAACAGTCCAAAAGCGTTCAAATTACTTCGGAAAATGGGAAAAAGTTTGTTACGGGTTGGTATATTTTGGCATAACTTAAACCATTATTCCTGACCTTGAATGTGTCTGTATAATGTTATTATGGAGAGTTAGCTCACTTCTAGCTCTCATAGCATGTGTTATTATCACATGCGTGAGCGCATACAGGTCGTGTGAAGTTGAGCACTTTTTAATCTCCTCTTGCAACAACATGACGTATTGCATTATTGTGTGAGGTTATATTTTTATACATTATGTGAGACAATGTTAACAGCAACATAGCGTGCAATCGAGCATCTCACGGTCTTAACTAGGAGACAGAGTTCTTTCACGAAGAGATGTCTTGGAAAAATATGGCTATGTAAATATTGCATGCCAAGTGAATTTATCACTGTTCAGTGAATGACCTGTAAGAATATAATATATCACGGAAAAACACCAACATCTAATAGTAGGTATAAAACTTAATAGTGTCAGATAGACGAAGCAATCAATTAATCTAAAGATACTTTTGCCCCTTACTTCAACACTAAATCACTGCCAACCTGACAGGCTCATGAAATAATAATGAAAGGGTCAGTACTCACTGTATTCCAAATTGATTGCCCTTTAAATTTGGCTGAATAGTTAGCTAGCACGGCGCCTTTCGAAGAATTTAGAGCTGTCAAATTGACAGGAAGGGGCGTGAAATCGTTGACAAGGACCGTATAAACGTCAAAGGGTTTTGCAAGATTGATGTCCAAATTCCATTGTGGCTTTCTGCACTGGCTTGGCTGTCAATTTGTTAGTTTGACTTTATGGGGTATTGTTGTCTGGTGTTTATTTATTTATATTTAACCAACGGTCGTATACACTACAGAAATTGCAGGAAGCAACAGAAAATAAATAACTAAATGTAATAATACAGCATTTACCTACTAGGTGAAAAATCTTAAAGTAAAGGCTCCTATCCTTTACTTTAAGATTATCAGTTTGCTTAAAAAATATGTATTTGTGTATATATAATACATTTGAATGTGTGTACATGATCTTTATGTGAATAAGAAACGAAACGTAACGTAATTTTTTCAAAATATGTCGGTGATTTATTCTATCGCTTTTTAGACAGTAAAGTAAACATTATTTATCATTGCATCGAATCATTCATAGAATACTTTTTATTATGTACACCGTATAAATATACGCAGTAACATAAATATACACACACACACAAATAGACACAATAGGCGCTCTTATCGCTAAGAGCGATCTTTTAAAGACAACCTTTGAATCAATCGATTAAAAATATCATTCCTTAGTAAAACGGGACTTCTAATAAACGATTCTAAGCAACAGCTTCACTAGATACGTTATTAACGTAAGCACAAGAGCGCTACGACACGGCTACGAACAATTTTCTAAAATAAACAAACTCTTTGCAGAAATCACTCCGTATAAATGAGCCCTTTAACTCGCTTCCCATTAGCCCCGTTCACTCACTGCTTATTTAAAACAAATTGACGTGCAAATTGATAATTATTACGAAGCGTCGAATCGAATCTGAATATTTAATCAAACTTTCGCATTCATATTTCAAGTTCATTACTGCTTTGGTTTCGCAAAATAAATTATGAATTTATTCATTTTCAGCACTTATTTTCAAACAAGATAATATTTACATAATATAGGCTAACACACTTAAAATAATAATATGAACACATGTACATATTATTATTTTAAGTCTGGGCCCTTTTCTTGTTGACAGCGATGCGGACAATTTTTTTGATTATTAAAAAAGAAATGGATACGGATACGGATACTTTTTACGGATATTTTTTTTTATTTCTTTTTTACGGATATTTTTTTTTAGAATAAAAAAAATATCCGTAATTGATCTTCTTCTTCTCATACTTAATACAAACTTCTTCTTCGTGTTCTTTTCTGCATAATATAAAAACAGAAAAGAGGGAAAGAATAAAAAAAAAATATACGCAATTGATCTTCTTCTTCTCATACTTAATATAAACTTCTTTTCTACATAATATAAAAACAGAAAAGAGGGAAAGAATCAAAAAAAAATATCCGCAATTGATCTTCTTCTTCTTCTTTTCTTCTTCTCTTCTAAAAGAGGGAAAAAATCAAAAAAATTGTCCGCATCGCTGTCAACAGGAAAAGGGCCCAGAGAGCTGCCATGTTGTATGGCTATGCTACAGAGTACTGGTGGCCCAATGGTAACGGTCGTGACTTACGAGTTGTAGGTCATAGGTTCGAACCCTGATAGGCGCTTTACTTTGTGAAAATTATTTCATCACCACAGCTCTCAAAACGATGAAGGAGGAAACCGGCATGTCCTAGAACCAAAAATTCGAAGACATGTGACATCTTGGTAGATGTCACATGTCTTCGAATTTTTGGTAACAGCATATCCATCATTAGGCCCAGTGCGGGTTGGTACCCGCACTGGGCCTAATGATGGATATGCTGTTTCTTTAACCAAAAAAAAAAAATTAGCACTTCAGTAATTTATACTAAGTATAAAAGTTGTTTCTTGCGTTCATGTAGTTTAGGATAAATTCGGTACAAAGCTACCTTGGAGATTGATGGTTGAACTAAGTAAATTACTTTCAAGTTTAGGTTTTGAGTTCTTAGTAAATTGTATCTGGTATTTGGACTAAGTTTCCTGAAGTAGTTTAAAGTTGTGTAGTAGGTATGGATTAAGACGCAAAAGCTTGGTTAGAAGTCTAATTGGAGGTATTTGTGGATCTGAAATTGAAGAAGTTTTAAGTTTATACCTACTTCATGTAGTAGTGGTTTACCTCTCAGCTTTACTATAAATTATAATGGCACACAGATATTAAATTTTGTTATTGAAATACCTGATTGAATACTTTATCCCTACATAGACCATTTACATACGAAAGCGAGCTCGACCCTGTTAGTGTATAATCCACAATGAGACCATTAGTTAATTTTCTAGCCTTATGAAATTGAACTCTCTTTTGGTCCTATCCATCACTGGGACATGTCTACGAATCCTGCTAATATTATAAACGTAAAAGTTTGTATGGATGGATGGATGTTTGTTACTCTTTCGCGCAAAACCTACTGAACGGATTTCGATGAAATTTCGCATACAGATGGTTGTATAACCTGGATTAACATATAGGATAATTTTTATTCCGATATTCCTACGGGATCGAAACTTGTGCGGGTGAAACCACGGGACGCAGCTACTATGATACACGTCCTAATAAAACAAATTGTTAAAGAACCCAAACATGTATTTTGTGCCAAAACAAAATCTGTCTACCTACCCTTTTCTCAACTATGTTGTAATCGGCCTCGTCGTACGTCACCTCCACAAACCAGTTATTGGGTAAAACTAACACCATACCCCTTGGTAAGACTGGTTGTCAGACTTTGGGCTTCTAACTACCCGTAACGACTGTCAAAGATCTACAAATGACAGCCAGGACTAACGGCTTAACGTGTTTTCCGAGGCTTAAAGGAGTCAATTCAATTTATTCAGGAACAATTCACATTGTGTTTGAAATCATTAAAATTATAAAACTAACACATTCATAATACAATAAATCATAGAAAATAAAAAATAAAAAGAAAATAGGTTTACAATAAAATTCAATAACATTATAAGTTACTATTACATACTAATATTATTCAGCCTCTCATTAACTAATAAAATATAATCAAATTTTTAAAACGTGGATATGTTCGTTTATAGAATATTATGAAGCTTAAATGAGCTCTTGTAAAAGTCTCGACATATAATGGATCATGTTCATCAATGGTCACCCATCTACGAACCGACCGCGGCAAGTGTAACTTAACCTTCGATCGACCCGTGCGACCACCACGAATTCCTATTTTGTGCCAAGCCAACTAAGTATCTCGTCTAAATAAGTAGCCGGTAGCTATTTTACTAATATATCTAAATTCGAACCAAATAACTGTTAACTCACCATAATAGGGTTTAACGAGCTACTTACGAACATCTACCTACTGGTTAACGAGCCGTTATAAAATCGATATTTTTGGAATCTCCAAGCTTTTATACGATCGTTAGGTCCAAAATAAAATAACAAAGAATTTTGTTCTAAATATCGCTAGAATATTTAAAGTAACGTTTTAGACTGTTATTTATGTGAAAACAAGCAAATAGAAACGTTATAATAAGCGGGGACGTTAAACAAGATTTATGAGCTTCAGTGAGCAAATATGAAACTCTTCGGTAAACGAAATATGTATAAAAATAAAACAAAAGGAAAACGAATGAAGGCATACTGATAACATTTTTAAATAATACGCCCCCATTCTAGGACGTTGTCAGATAATCTGTATTTAAAAATGTCAGATTTATTATTAACTAGCTTCTGCCCGCGGCTTCGCCCGCGTGGATGTCGGAAATTATCCCACGGGAACGTGCTAACAGGATAAAATGTACCTATGTGCTTCCCCAGAATGCCATCTATCTCGCGGGCCCTTTGTGGCTAATTATAATAGAAAACTAATTGTGTCTCATTAGTGGTGATTAAGAGGGTACCTATATGATATCTTTACCTAAGTACCTACCTAATTAAAAAAAAAACTCAATAACTGAAAATTAAATACCTACCTACCTAAATAAACCTATTTCTGATGATAACTAATCTAAACTCAATAAATAAGCAAAATCCCTAAAAACTAATATCTATACGAATGACTAATCCTACCTAACAGTATTATAAAATAACCTACGGTCACTACGTACACTATCAAATATACTACCTATACTTTAAAATTAAAATCTATACCTACAACTTACATAAAAATAAACCTAAATAACTCTAAAAACTAAAAGGAATAAAAATGAACTCCATTGCGGGTGACTTAACCTACGACAAACTTATTATTTGCGGTTGGTGCAGTAATCGGGTCTAGGGATCGGACCGCAAAATTAAGTTTGTTTTTTATTGTATGTACTTTTCCGGGATAAAAAGTACCCAGTGTGGTGCCCAGGATATTAAAGAATAATTATACCAAGTTTCAACGTAATCGAACCGGTAGTTTTTGCGTGATGCCTGAACAAACAGACAGACAGACAGACAGACAGACAGACAGACAGACAGACCGACAGACAGACAGACAAAATTTTTTTTAATCACATTTTTGGGTTCGGTGTCGGTCTAGTAACACCCCCTGCCATTTATTTTTTTGATATTTTCAATGTACAGAATTTTCACTTCTACAGATTTATTATAAGTATAGATTTTCAGTTAGTACCTAATTTTAAACTCAAAGCTAGTTTTGACTCGAGTTTCATGACTGAATTTTTTTGGAGAATAGGGGCTTAAACGATTTAATTTTAAATCACGGTCTAACAAAAATGATGATGTTCATTTTATTACGAGCCTAAAAAGGTTTTATTCGTCCTTATTTTTCGTCTCTGACTCTTGTTATAAGTAGATACCTTCTTAGCTAGTATGTCTACTAACTACGGTGAAGAAAAACATCGTGAGGAAACCGCTATGTGCTGTAAATAGTCATTTGTACTGTAAATATTTTAGATGTAGTTAATAGATTTCATTTCGACTTACGAGTACGACTTAGGTCATGGGTTCGGCCTCAGGCAGGCGCTTTACTTTGTGTAATTAATTTCATGACCACTGCTCTCAAAACAGTGAAGGAAAACAACGTGAGGAAACCGGCATGTCCTAGAACCAAAATTTCGAAGACATGTGACATCTACCAACCCGCACTATGCCCGTTTGGTAGATAACAGCTCACTCCCTCTCGAAAAGAAGAGGCTTGCGTCCCAGCAGTGGGAACATTCTAAGTTTATTATGTAATATAATTGAATTCATTAACCAGTATTACACAGCAATGCATGATACATAATTATGTAGTATTCATTTACACAGCCAACATTAGTCGCGTTAGGAATAATAATGAGCCAAGAAACTCGAAGCAATCCTTCATCGCAGGATTACAGTACCTTCGACCTTCATTAAAGCTTCCATATTAAGTACTTTATTATAATTAATGAAATGGGAACACCTTTTAAAGAATTGTTCGATATTACCATACTTGGAAGTCCATAAAAAAATGGTGTCAGCCGTAGCACGTAGGCATTTAAATCTGATGATATGGATAAACGTATAAAAATAATAGATGGTTGAGTAATTGCCGAGTTCAATCTACTTTACTCATTACTTGATACGGTAATAAAAGCTTACGAGTGTATTTAAAGCGAGTGAGTGAGTGAGTGTGTGGGTGTGTGAGTGTGTTTTAGTGTGTGTGTGTTTTTCTAGCCTTTGTAAAGTAGGTAATAAAAAGCTACTGTTGATAACTAGAACGGACGATAGATACTTACTGACATTTATTTATTTAAGTATAGGTATATACTTTATTTTACACCAGATAATACATAACAAACAAAAAATACAATTATCACTACAAAACATACAATGGGCGGTCTTTTATCTTCTCTCCGAAGGTCACAAGTATCAATCTAGGTGAACAGACGATATTTTTGAAAATGTGCCTTAAATACGAGAAGTTAGATTTTGTTTTATTTTAGTTTTGTTTCTTGTTCACTAGTACATACCCTACCCGACCTAAAAATATAAAGCATACATAAAAAATTGTGGGGCGAGCTTAAACTAGCTACGAATATAAATCATTATTCGCCTGCCCTAACTTATCCCAATCCATATGGGAACTTCCTTCCTGGCCATATTATCATATTTGAAACAATCCTTTCATCGTGTCACTCGACCAGTGGCACATGCATACCTATCTACTCAAATGATGCACATAAGTATTCAGTACAATAAAATTATACAAATCCAGTTGTGTCCAACAGAAACCAATTTGTATTACGAAAACCAATGTACGGTTAGCAGATACGGACATCAATCCCTTGGGATTGAGCGACAAATTGGGCAGCACGAACTTATTTGTTGCGTTCCATATGATAAATAGATCGGCTTTATCGAATGTACTAGCATCGAATCAAAACTGTTGATGAAATATCGAGTATATTCGGCGAGTTGCGATAAAATATATCGCTTTTGATATAGCGCTCGAGGGGATGTGGTGAAAATTATCGCAATGTATGAAATGTTGCTCATAATTATAATTATCATGTTATTAAATACATATTGGCTTAAATTAGTGCGTGTTTATTATGCGCTACGAATAGGTAGGTATGTAAATGTTCCAATATGTGTTACTGGTAGGTACTACAGTTATAATGATTTAAAGACCTTTTGATGTAAAAATAAATAGATACATCATGTAAGTTCACGACATTCCTATCAAACAGGCTGCTACGCGGCCAGGCCAGACTAGGCCGCTAAGAACGGTTACTAGGCATTATTTTCATAATTATAGCAAAGGGACAAAAACAAAAAAGTAATATCACTGATACTATAAGTACCTACTTACCCAGAAGCCAAAACGTCTGACAACGAGTCTTACCAAGGGGTATCTTGTTATCTAGTAACTGGATTTCAGAGCTCCGATAGGCTGTCGCTCCATGTAAAATACTGTAATCAACTAAGTACATCCGGTTAGACTGGAAACCAAAACCAACATACTCGTAGTTGGGAAAGGCAAGGCAGAGATGATGACTAAACATACTTGCTTACTACTTAAATAAATCCGAAAACGCTTTTCAATGCACACCCAAATATGTTAAATTATACATAATGTCTACTTTACCCCTAAGGCCAATCATTAAAACTCACTGACTACAAAACGGAAAGAGAAATATTTAAATTCAGTCATTTATTCAACAGCTTCGATACAAAAAGTATTTGTTAATTTAACAACTCCGCTGAACAAGCAATTCAAGTTTGTATTTTTACTTAATTGTGTATGTCCAAAGAAAGTACCTATTAGGAAATGTCCTTGTTTGTGTTTTAAGAGGAAGAATACTCGTAAAAGCGTAATTCTTTGAGGGGCGTAGCACAAACCATTTAAATAACACAAATGTCAGAAATAACTAGCAATTATTTAAATATTGTAGCAAAGATGAATCTCATTTCTACGTTATTTGATAACGACTTGTTACCACGATTCATATATACATAAATGGTTGCAGAAGCCAAGGCCATAAAGTTTATAATTAGTCGAAACTGTATCTGCGTAAAAGCTTTACTTATTCGAAATTAAATATTTCGTGTTTTCTAAAAATCCATCTTCTAAACTTTATAAACCCTTCGTACGAACGTGGAGCCACGCGAGATACAATGGCTTTTTTAATTGTTTCTGTAATTATTCAACCGAAATCCGCAAATCTTTCGCTTACGTTAAAACACTTAAAATTAATTGATATTACTGCTTATCAGCTGTTAATTCGATTCGCCACAAGAGTACAATAAATAGGTAACCAACAAAAACGCGAAACCAAAATAACGGATAATAAAATAATCTACATCGCCACGAAAACGAATATCAAATTCATAGCATTTCCTTAAGAAAAACATTTCTATCCATTCAAAAGCTCTCTCTTCGAAATGTACTATCTCGTATCTTAAATAGCAGGAGATGAACCATAAAAAGAAGAGCACATTCGTTTACCTTAACTCTGTATTCGAAGCACACAGCTCTGCATAACCGTGAAAGGAACGCAGGGTGTGAAAGAAATTCCTTAAATATAAGGAATTCCCATAATATACGCTTTGAGAACAAGAAATTCATAAAGGAAAATACTTTTCTTCGTCAACATTTTTCGTTATGATTAAAAGATTGTTATATAGCAATATGTACAGAACAAAGTTATATTTTTTAGAAATCTCTATTATCAAAAACGTGTGTTACTCATATTTCAGCGACAAAACTGTGCCACGTTGCGAATCTATCCTTAAATATATGACTGATCTTTGAGCAGAATTTATAGTCCTACTCAGGCACGAGCAACCAATCATTGCTCAAAGTTTTTATTTGAAGTCGAACGTATGCCAGAGATGTCGAACAAGGATTTGCCCAACTAAGCATGTTTTGTCACGTCGTATATTGACGACATTCGGCATAAACAGACATGTTCTTGAATCGATCGATACGTATCTTCGCATCGGTACCTTTGCTACTCTATTACGTTTACTTTGGTACTCACAATCGAGAACGCAATCACAGTTGCGGGGTTTGCCCTAGTTTTACGGAATACTACTTAGCTTATGCCTGTATGAGGTATTAACATAGATGTCATCGCGTCTATTAGGAATCAGAGCGCCCATAATACGTACCCTAAAGAACTTATTCCCAAAATAGCAAATAATATATGAGAATAAACTATACGAATAGAATACTCTTTATTATGTACACCATATTAATTTCAGATATAAATATAGAAGTTTTACAAAGGGTGACACAATGGGCGGTCACATCGCTAAGAGCGATCTTTTATAAACAAGCTTTGGATGGATTAAAAAGGGGAAGGAAAAACAAAACTGTAGGTAGTCTGTGGTGTACCATTTACATAATACAATAAATACATACATAAAGTATATTATACTACTCTATATAAATATATACATAGAGTATATAATTATGAAACAGGAGGAAAGAAAATATAATAATAATGTTTAAGGAGAGAGGAAGTGTTATTAAAGAATTTATTTCCATTTACTCCCGCGAAAATTTTACTTACTTCCATATTGTATATATCCTCAATGTTTTATAATGGAAGCAAAACATTTTAAGAGCTGTGATGAGATATCCATTAAATTCAAAACAAAATTTAATTTTAAAGCATTGTAACCTTAAACATTGAATAAAGCTTCTTTGTAAAATTATGTTATATAAATATCTTACATGTTTAACAAAGCCTTATAAAACTTGGTGAATTGATGAATTTATAACGACACATTTTAGTTCGTCTCCTAACATATCTGTGTCTGAATATTTTAAAGGGATAATAATTCAGCAACCTTTCTTATACGTTATCCAAGACTATGTATGACTTTTGTGATTTCATTTCTTGGGAGGTGAAATTGTCGTGATTTCTGTATGTAGTGCTCGTATTCCTAGGTACCTATTCGTTATGTTTCTTACGTTTTATGTATATGTCGAGGTTATTTGACACAGTATTGTTCTGCTATATCTGAAGTTAGAGGTGATCTTATAAGATAACGAGGTGGAATAAAAACTTAACCACTATAAAATTTATATCATGGCAACCAGTGGGTTAGATAATTGCTTAACACACTAACAATTACAGTGGGAAACGCTTTCATATTGACAGTTCAACAACATTCATTGCGCTACCCAGCCAACACAGATTAGCTGAATAAATTTTGCGTAAAAGCAATTCTTTTGACTTTAAGCTGGATAAAGTATTTGTATAACTTCTGTGTAAGCGCTTATACAGATGATATTCAAGCAATTTGGGCACAAAATATCTTGCTTCAATTTGGATAACATTTGATTAATAGCCACATAGCAGCTGAATAAATGTACAACACACTGAATATCTTCTGCATAAATTCTGATTTTTCTTTAGTCCAGAAATTATACATATTTTATGCAGTTGTTAATTTGTGAGTTCAGATATTCAAATGATATTCAAAATTCCGATCTCAGGACTAGTTTTACAAAGAAATTATGCAAGTAAAAAAAGTATAAATGTATTTTTCATTGTGACGAAATTATTTTGTGTTACTTAGTTCAAAAAATTGTAATGGTCGCTGATCACATCTTCAAAAATTTGGTAAGTAAATTGTTTCATACATTTTAAGTAAGTTTAAGGTGAATTATATAAACGCATGGCACTTTACTGTGAATTATCAATATGATTATTGTACATTTTTTGAGCGCCTTAAGATAAAGCTACAATTTAAAAGGTAAACAAATGTGAAATAATATTTAAATTAAATTATCTTTACTTTTTATCAAATTTCAGTCCCAGAAAATAATGAGAATCAAATTTTGTATAACTGCTAATGTTTCCTACTCACTAAACAAAGTGTTTCATAAGATAAATGTTGAGGATTTTTATAAAAAGAGGTTATGTGGAACGTTAGTTAATGGCGGACGGCCAATTTGAATAAAAGTGTCTATTTCAGTGATTATTTTGCTTATTTCTGCTTAATAGTTCACATACGACTACATGTCCAGAAATTATTTGGTTTAAAGTACAATAATTATACATTTCTCAGAGAAAGGTCTTAAATTACATAATGCAGTATACTCTTATTCAGCTTTTTAGGGTTCTTTTTTATATAAAATAAATCCATGAATATTTGAGGTTGATTGGACCTATACTAATGTAGGTAGGACCCACTATTAGGTTTTTAAAGTTATCTACAGTACTACTATGAATGACGCATTGCGTAATATTTAGTTGTTTGACAATTTGACAATTGTTTATATTACCAACTAAAATATACATTTAGATACACAGCACATTGTAGGTAGTCGCAACCAAAAGTATCGCGCTTCCTTTCCCACCACAACACTTCAAATGGGAGCTCGGCTAAACTCGGCTTACGATTGGTTTGCGCTTGGCCACGCTCGCTGCGTTGTTGCTCATTCGAAATTGTAACTTTAAATAGAGAGGTCCCCGTTATCGTAGCTTCCTTGTCGCGCTCGTGTAGTCAATAAGTAAGATACAAACGTAAACATCGAGATTTATTATATAAAGTTAGTATTTATAATAGTGTTGTTGTTGTTTGTAATAGTATTGTAGTATTTTTGAAGTGTTATATAAAAATTATATATTTTTTTCAGAAACATGTTCAAAATCGTTTCGACTCGCAAAAAAGGCCGGGTTGAATTATCAGCAGTGCCCGCTTCTTGGAAGAATAATGGAAAGTTATACTGGCCAAAAAAAATGGCAATCATTTCAAAACTTTTGAAGAAGCTGAGGAAGAATTATCTCAAATGTTGAATAGAACTGATACCTACGGATTACGAACAACAACAAGATCCACGCGTTAATACATCTTCTCGTATTTCACAAAATAAATCTCCTAGTATTGTATAATTGTATAGCACATGAGTGAGTACTATATACATACTATAAAGCTACCATTTACTGGGTACGTCTTTCATTGACTTGAAGGTGCCCTGGCAGCAGAGAGTATGTCATGCTCACTCAAATGTCTCGCTGATGGTGGCGCATGTGTTGGATCATTTGGCTCCCTTCAAAATGGTTGAGCTGAATGGTGCTAATCCATGCGTCACGTTCGTGAACGGGCGCCGTCAGTAGGGACTGGTCATCTCTTTGCTGTCATGGCTTATTTTAATTTAATTTAATATTTGAATTGTTCTTATTTTTATTTTTTTAAACTTTTCATTACGGACGCTTTTAACGTTCTGCATCGTTCTCACATGCATAATTTCTAACATGAATGATGTAACCCAATACTTTGTAACCATATTATATTGATTTAAAAGCGTGTCCATGGAGTTTCTTGCCCGTTCTTCTCCATAGGTACCTACGCTTTGGAATGGGCAACTAGCTTCATTTTTCTGACTGACCGACCCCTTGATAATTCAAAAGTGACTGTAATGGTTTAATTGAAATAAATATTTTGAGTTTGAGTTTTTGAGTTTGAGTTTGAAAGATTTTAATTCGATGGCATGGTGATGCACAATCATCGTGTACAGAACCCTCTTCAACTGTATTGGTCGCACTTGACCCGGGCCTTTGTATCAGTTGTCAAACCCTTTTCTATTACTGCACAGATACTATTTTTTATCTTTACATACCGAGAGTATGTAAAGATAAAAAATAGAGATAAAAAATAAAAAAAGAGTATGTGAACACTTTCTTCTTATTCCTCCCGTTCTCTTTCTTTTTTCCATGAATCATTTACGCTTTTGTTATTATTTTTCTGAGGAGGCATATTGTTTATGCAGCATTTATCAGTTTTGTCATGAAATGGTGAAATATCTGGATATAAACATACGATATCTTCAACTAATCAGTTATTTGCTGCTTAAGATACCCACATTTGTAACTGATATCGTTTTAAGCTGAACATAAAGACAATTGTACGCTTATAGCGCTATAAGTTAGGTAAAACAAGGAGTTTATTTTCAATTATGCAGAAGTCAGCTGTGTAAAGAAGAAAAAATCCAAAATATTCAGCATCTGAATAAATTAGTACCATTTCGTACACTATGCAGCTCAAAGAAAATATTTCGTCTAATATTCAGCGTTTTGCTGTTTAACTGCTTTGCTTAAATATGTTATACAGGACAATGCAAAAACTTTAGCTACTGTGCAGATAATAGCTGTTTCAATCACTTTTATTTGAATATCGCTTGTTAAGCAGATTCTACTCTTGATTACTATTCAGCTTAAAAAAATACCGCGAACTTTATACAGAATTTAGTAAGCTTACAACATTATTTTAATTTAAGAACTCTCTTATTCAAAATAAAGCCATAACATCAGCTGTAATACAAAAGTAATAAAGCTTGACACTGCTTATTATGGTATATTTTCGCTACTATCTGGCTTATGTGTTGGCTGGGTATTTACGTTGTAGAGCAGACATAATTTCGAACATATGAAGCAACGGATTAGCAATATCCTTCAAAATGATTCAGATTGTCATTAATAGTGTGTTACGCAATTAAGGTGCCATTCTGTAGTATCCCGTAATAATTGGTACAGCAAACTTATTTCGTTGAGTTTAGTTATACCTACTGATTTGGATCAAAATTTTACATACAACATTGAGGATGCGCAAATATTCGCTAATATTATAAAATTGCATGTGAATGGATTATTACTTGTTAGTGCAATGTGTGGTCCGACAAACTGGTTATATCAGGAGATTTGATGGCTGGGAATCAGCTCTGATTCGATCTTATACATTGGAATGTAAAATTAAGTCCAGCAAGCATTAAGCCGGCCATAAAAACGGTACTGCAAATTTTTGAATGGCTGTGCATATACATGACATTTTTTGTACCATATTTTTCGTTCTTCATTCACATTTTATTTCAAATAAGCGAGATTTTAATTTACTAGCGAAATACCAGAATTTACAAAGTATTTGAGATGTTTTGACGGTGAATTCTGATATAAAAATCCACAACATTCTGGCGCGATACAAACACGGAAAAATGCACAGTTTAAAAAAAAAAAAAATAAATAACCTAACCTTAGGAAGGTTAGGTATACATTTTTTTGATTTTGTTTTACCTAGCAACATGAAATTGTGGTATTTAATAGAAAAAGTACTGAATAAAGATTATAATATGTATAGCAGTCGTTCAACAACGTTGTTACGTCAGATGAGGTGAATGCTATAAAATTTACAACTGTAATAAAAAATATTATGTAGCATGCTTTGTTTCAGGTGGTATATGAGTAGGTCGAATTTCGTATCGAAATAGAAACAAAACTCGATGAGAGTTCATTGATGTTAGTTAAAGAGTATAATAAAATGAACGGACAGACACTAAAAGTTGTTTATGGTTCAGGAAGTGGATCTAGATTTGTAACAGCTGTTATTTCCTCAGAAGTATTGAGACTAGAAACATTTGCTTTGTTTATACTTCTTGTTTTAACACTTTCTTCTAAATTAGCTTCCAGGAATCTAGATGTAGCAGGAATTTCCAAAATAGTTTCGAAATCATCTCTGAAGTCAGATGTTAAATCCTTAACAACACAGAAATTAAAATAACTTTTATTATTACATAGATAAAGGCTATAAGTTCCTTTTAAATCTACATTCATATGATGAGAATTGGTTCTTCAATAAATTCTGTTCCTTATTTTACGCCGGAACCCAGCAATATTAGCTTTGTGATAATATACCCGCATCTTATTAATAGTAAGACTATGAAAACATCCAATATCCGAGGAACTAGAGCAATCTCAAAGAATTATTAGGAAAATGGACTTCGGCTATAACTACGTAACAAAAGTCGAAAAGTTAGATAACTACGCTGAATTTTCTTCTGTACGTAGGTATCATAAAGGGAATATATATAAAGTTGGAATGGCAAAAAGGCGAAATATGTAGTAAGAAATATGAAGTCACACGACGAAGGACACGATAAATATTTAATTTCATTAGTTATATTATCTTTCGGATGGTAAGAAAATTAAGGATAGGTGGAAGAGTTATTTCGAAAGACTGGTGAATGAGGAGAATGACTGCAGTGGTGTGCTTGGTAATAAACCAGTAAACGAGGGGTTAGTGAGAAGGATTAATATGGATGAAGTGAGAATAGCAGTAAATGGGATAAATAATAGTAAAGCAATAGGTCCGGATGGAATAAAAGTTGAAGTATGGAAGCTATTACGGATAGATGGATGGACGTGGTTTGGTTTGCTTTATTCTTCAATAAGTTGTTGCTGGAAGAAGCCATCCTTAAAAACAAAGGTGATGTGCTGGAGTGCAACAACTATAGAGGAATAAAGCTAATGTCACATAGTATGAAGGCTTGGGAGAAAGTTATTGAAAGGCGACTGAGAGAAGAGAGTGAAATTTCGCAAAACCAATTCGGTTTTATGCCTGGTCGAGGAACAACAGATGCCATCTTTGCTCTCCGCCAGTTGTGCGAGAAACACAGAAGTGCGCATAAGGGATAAGGGCAGGAAGATGATGATGAGTTATGTTACATATGAGTATTAGGTTTTTCTATTGACAAGATGTTTTCAATCAGACTTAGCGAATTGAAATTACACTACTATCCTTTGATGTAGACATAGAATCAGTAGATAGTAACGATACAGTTACTAGAGCGACAGTTACTAAGGAGTAAGTTTGGAACTCGGTTACGCGAGCACATGAAACCGATCGCAACTTAATTGTAGATGAGAAGACAATGGATGTCTAGTCTAATGCCCTAATGAATTACCACCCCATAGCAAACACCATGGTAAATAGAGCCTTCCTCTCAATCAACTTACAATTGCACGGGAGAATAATGCCACGGGGACGCATTCGCTTTCTAAGCATGGAAATGATTGCGAGTTGGCGACCATTGTTTCCTTTTTAACCGACAACGACGGATGAAACCATGTATGATTTGTTAATAAAATTGTGTATTTGCTTAGAATTTGTGTAAATAAATAAATATTTATTTATTTAACATACACTTATTAACTACTACCTATTTTTACAAGCTAACACTAAAATATATATACAATTAAATACAAGTTTATAATAAAAAAAAAATATATAGAAAAAGACATAAAAAATAATAAAACTTGATCTTATGAAGATCCTTCATTCGTAAATAAATAATCACAAGTAGGTATATATTATAATTTTAATAATAATTTTTGTTGCTATGGGAAAATGGTCTGAAGGTCATGACAATTTCAATCAAAGTCATGAAAGTTATTTCGTATTCATAACGAAAGTTCGAGGAAGTTACTTCGAGTAAATTAGAATTATTTATTTGTCAAAAGATGTAGAAAATCCTTATTTGTAATCAAAATCAATTCGAACGGGTGAAATTAATTTCTTTACCGGGAGTTCGTTATTTAAAACTGTTGAGTGGAATCTACCAATTTTAATTAGGGTAAAGGCTGCTAGATATTTTTGGTGCCATCATTATTAACGTTTTACAATAAATAAATAGATGCTGTTATCTCACACTTCAGTGAATAATTTTAACTAGTTCGCTAAGGCAGCGGTACCAAGAAAAATATCTTCTATTTGCCCTCTTTCCTCTGATCCTCCAATATCGAACATTCTTGTGGATTTTCTTATTTGACGGTTAAAGTGCTCATAAATTGCGGTTTTGCGATTTTCTTTCACTACTTTGTACCTATCAACATCAAGCGTCGGATATATTATGATAAGTGCCGATTACTAGAAAAATCAGTAGGCTTTAGGAAAATATGTAGTACCCATTCAAAATAGGTTAATAAGTTACGTTTCGGACTAAATGAAATGTAGCGTTATTATTGAACGTAATAAAAGGTGGGGCTAACTGTAACCATGAATTCAGCACATGAAAAATAGACATTTTTCGTCGGTTATCAAAAAAAAAATTGCTGTTTCATAGAAAAGTACAATACCTACCTGGTCAAAATGTATGGAACATCTAATTTTTTTTTTATAACCGGCGAAAAATTTCTTCGCCCTCAGCGTTGAAATCATAGACCCATAGAACAATAAACAAGAAGAATACCAACCAACCACCAACCATACCAACCACCACCATAGAAGAATCGTAGAACTGAATCTATCCACCCCTGCCACCCTGTATATAAAAAGGTCTAAAGGTCATTGGTGAAATATAATATTGTTAATTTTCATGGCTTCAGTGTTCCATTCACCTGCCCACGTGAAATGAAAAAATATTTAAATTCTTATCACGAACTGAAAAAAAAAAAACTAATAACGAGGATGAAACCCTTCGAATATCTCAATAAACATTGATAGACTAAGTACAGACGACAGCAGGTCAACCTACCCGAAACTGTCAAATTTTCCCAATCAACCTTGAACCTTAATACTCTAGCGATAAAGTTGAAAATCTATTAACGAAATTTGACAGATTGTAGTAACTTAATGTGCTGGCGTCTGTACAACATTCTTCAGCACAGAATCATAAAGATGGAGATGAATTGGATCTCTGTCTCTGCATGCGTATGACTTCCGCTGAAACGGAACAAACGAAACACAAAATGATGAATTGTTGAATGATTTCTACGGTATCATATCTAAATGAAAAAAAGTCTAAGTATTCTTCGTAAAGTAGAGATTGAACTGGTCATGTCATGCTTGCTGAAACCGTGATCAAGCTCATGCTATTGGTTGACGAAATAAACAACAGAAAAATGATAAATATACCTACTATGAGATTTGACCGTAGATTAAATTACTTATAATATTATAGGAACTGAAAGTTAACTAGCAGTCTACTCGAAGAGGACGTCGCAAACAGAAGTGTAAACTATCTAAATACCAATATTTTACATGGAGCGACTGCCTGTCTAAACTTCTTAACCCAGTTACTGGGTAACATGATACCCCTTGTTAAGACTGGTTGTCGGACATTTGGGCTTCTGACTATCCGTAACGTCTGTCAAAGATCTACGAATGACAGCCGGGTCCACGTCCAACGGCTTAATGTGCTTTCCGAAGCACGGAGGGTTCTCGATATGTAATGGATGGTCACCCATCCACGAACCGACCGCGGCAAGCGTAGCTTAAACTTCGATCGCGAAACAATATGTTTCGTCATTGACTAACAATAATTGGCAATTTGGTAGCAACAATAAAACTGATCGTCTATTTATTGACTTTGCTGTTTTTATTTTTGTTTGACACGAATGCTATTGTTAGAAGTATCACGCCATGACTGTTTGTTCTAGACCTGAATAAATAGTCGCCTTACGATTCCAAGGACTGAGTTCTGCTAACCTAAAGTTCTAATTTATTCATGCTTAACCTAAAATAGCTTAGAAACGAAATACTGACTTAAGACAATATGTAGTGACTCAACAATCAATCGACTCAGCCTATCGCATTCCACTGCTGGACGTACTGCTGGCGTGTCGGCAAGCGTAGTGTGGGATGCCCCCCAGCCAGATGGACGGACGACCTAAAGAAGGTGGCTGGGACAGACTGGACGTTTAAACGTCATAAAATGCACGGTTAAGCAAACGTTAATCATTACTTAACTTTAAGCAACGTTTTGAGCTTTGTTGTTTTAGAACCAAAAACTCAAAGACATGTGAAATCTACCAAACCGCACGCCCATGAGACGGATATCACAGAGAGGTGGCCTTTGTCCCAGCAGTGGGAACATTATAGGCTGATTATGCTAATTATTAAGCTAAGCCACGCTTATATATGTACCGAGCAATGTTCAGTTCAGTTCAGTGATACTACCAAGCTACTAGCTCACTGTTTATGAACTAGTACAACCACCCTTTGATTTAGCCGGCTTTTTTGATTAGCGCGAGAATGGAAAACATTTCATATCATCCATCAACATCCATGTTTTTCTTTGAGCTATAAATGAGCGTGAAGCATTCATTAAAATGTTAACAAATCTGCAGGCTGTGCTCGTGACTTAGTCTGCACCCCAATTAATAATAATATTTATTCGTAACAACTTACAATTGCGTAACATTAAATTTACAATCACAATCCGAAGGATTTTGAAGGAAATACTTTATCCATTGCTTCATATGTTTGAAAAATTCGTCGGCTTGACAACGTAAATAACGCAATGAATGTTGTTGAACTGTCAAAATGAATTGCATTGTCATTTTATGTGTGTTACACAGTTATCTCGCTGGCTGGATGTAAAGCCACCTCCTAAATATTGTTGTAGGAGGGATTGTCAACAGATCCGAACATCCAATCATTCATTTGACTCCCTAGATACAGGCAAATGCCTAGTTTTGGGGTCGCCGTCTACTCTATTCTTGTACAAATTGTGATGAATAAATAATTTTGAATTTCTAATACAAAAAAAGGAGATTTATTTATTCTGAGAAAGTAAATGAACCGTGTATATCCTAAAGACTTTGATTCCGTCAATGATATTATGTCAGCGTCGACAAGATTTTTATTTCCCTTGGTTTCCTTGCTCTCCAGTCCAGAACTAGTAGTATTATATTCAAGTTAGCAACTGGTACTTTCATCGTCGTATTTGGGGAGCAACTCATCCCGACTCGGTCGCTTCCGCTCGCGGACTCGTCAAGCAATTTCCGTTGCCAACATACGTACAAACATACGAACGTAAGTACGAATGAATCCGGACGGAATGGCAATGCGTTGTGTGCGATCTGCGTTTGAATGCGAGTTTTGACACACATAGGAGAAGAGAAGAAAAATATTGGAGAATTTAAAAAAATACTGGTGGGTACTTACTTCTCTAAGGGCTGAGTTTTCAATAGTTAGTTATTGAAGAGTAAATATTGCCGTTTGACAGCTTTTGTATAGAAAATATGTCAAACTGTCATATTTCCTCTTTAAATATAATTTTTCTATTAAAAATCAGCCCTAATTCTTCAGAATGACTGCTTTTTTGTTTTTATTTTAGGTTGAATTCTATTTCGGATTGTTTTGGGATGAAATAATTGCTGTTACGGTGTTGTTATTGTTTTAAAAGAGTCATTGTTTAGTGTAATTAATTTAGTCAATATCTTACTACAATTTTATCGCAACAATACCTGATTTGTATTAATTATGCCTTATTTGACACCTGAAATGCCTTTGGATATAGGTGCTTAGGTACGCACACAATTCCAAGTTAAGTGAAGGCGTACCTAAATCGGATAATTGCGCATTGCTTGTGGTTGTGACGGTGAGAATTATAACTACGCTTAAAAGAAATACCGTTTGGACACTCATAGTTACATACCAGCCTGCATTGGGTATCCATCATTCCAGCAATCACGTAAATCATTAGTATTTTATAAGCTCTCTTTTTCCCATTTCCAAACTTGGGTAAAACTCTAGGATCCGTTACATAGTTTCTTTAAACGCCCGACCAGATAAGGCTACCAAGTGAAATCACCATTCGAATCATGCTTTGGAATACCGTTGGCTAGTAAAACATGCTTTCCCTTACAACTACTGATCACTACAATTTAAAAACCTTCCTAGACACAGCACAACATGGATGGATATCTGTTAATCTACCAGTAAGTAAAAAAAAGTGTATAGCCTGTTATCATGGGTACTGATAAATTAAACATTTACATAATGGACACTAGGTCGATGTGTAACGTAGCTCTCCAGCTGAAGCGTGAATTGATCACACGTGCAGTTTTAGAAAACAAATGAGAATCGCAATGAATATGATTGAAATATCCGAGGATATAAATAACCTAATATAATTACGTCTGCAATGAAATATTTATTCAACAGTTACCCTCGTTATTTTTATATCATAGAAAATAATTTAATTAAACTCATTTCGTAAGCTCCTTAATTATTATAGTAACACAACATAATAAATCTTTAAGTGAAACTGTCGAGCATGTCGATCGAAACAATCACGTGAATTCACGTGTGAGAACAAAAATTACCGGTTATAGCAATATTTTTTACGAAAACGAACAATTAAATTTAAAACATGGTACATTACCTGAAAAACTGAAGTCAATGAACGCAAACAATTTGCACCAGTTTAAAAATCCCACTGAAAACACACACAACAAAAACAATAACTGAAAAATACGTTTTTCAAAACCACTTTTGCTTGCACTACGTCAACGAACACTAGGAATCCATAATTTGAGTCAGAATTTTTTTTTAATGTTTCCAAATTTTAATTTTTATTGCGTTCTGTTTTGTTTACATTTGATTCGTAAATCGAGTGTGAGTGGAGACGGCGCGCGCGTGCGGCCTCTCTGCATGTACGTTCGGAACTGGCGTAGCAGTAGGTACCTACTCGAGTACTCGGAGCGATGAAAATTGTACTGTGGAAAATGCTTTCGTTATGTCCATAGACACGCCGCGTTTAGGAGTTAGGACTCTTTTTTCGTCTTGATCTCCTTCTTGTTAAAAGAGTAATGATCAGGCATGAAATATGTATTTTGCGTAGTTAATGATTGCGTGTTTGTTTTCATTATGATCTGAAACTGGCAGCTAACTGAACCGACACTTCTTTATGGAGCATCGAATGATTCATCTCAGTTGCCCACTTGAATTTAATTAAATACTGCAATATATACAGAGATACTAAAAGCAATACAATTTTAGTGCTCTATAAAATTTTTAGTTTTCACTGTTTTAGTATACTGACGCCAACACATCAAGCTACTACAATCTATCAAATTTCTTTAATAAATTTTCAACTTTATCGCTAAAGCATTAAGGTTCATGGTTGATTGGGAAAGTTTGACAGTTTCGGGTAGCTTAACCTGCTGGCGGCTGTACCTCATCTTTGCTTCTATTTTCGTGACAAAAACACGTGATAAAATAATTATATTACTGTCGAAGTTTAATAATCCGTGTAATTCTTGGTAACGGTTAAGCGTTTACGAGAAACTTCACTATCATACTAATAGAGAGAAAAAAGGAAAATCAACGAAAACAAAAGATAAGTGGACTTTTGAAAATTAAGTTAGTGTCATATCCAGTACGCAGTTTTATTGAGTTAATAATTGAATTCAATAGTGAAAATTGGTTTCGTAATCATTCAATTTGATCTCCGCGCATTTGACTAAGTGACTTTTTCTTCTCAGCAAGAAAAGCAGCTTCTTCTAAGTGACTTATCAAAACCTATGAAAATTGCTAGTTCAATCAATCTTTTGCTTCGGCGAATACCTTTAGGACCGATTTTTGAACAATCATATAACTTGTATATACAGAATTAATATAACAGTTGACAGCCAAAGGAAATAAGTATGTATATTTATTCTTCAAACAAAAGTCACCTGGTGATCGGAAAATCGGCCCTTTATCATGCTAGCCCAACTAAATGTGGACTTAAGCGGATTAATTACAACTTACCTTCTTAAGTACTTACTACCAAAGTACCTTCGTATTTCGGCAGTATTATTAAGGCACAGTCTGACAAGAATAGAAGCTCTCTAAGGCTTCTTTGAAGAAACTCTACCCGTATAAGTAATGTACGAGTATCAGCTAATAGCAATGTGTCAGCCGTTGATGAGGCTTCGATACGAAGGAAAATTACGTTTCAAGAAATTGAATAGAGCAACAAGTAGGTTATCATTTTGTTGACTCGTGGATTGCGTTGATTGTATGCAGTGTGGGGGGAAATGTATGCACAATGTGTAGTAAAGGAAAGGGAAAAAGGAAAGTTACAACGGCGCTGGGAAGCGCAAGGAAAATGCCTTTTACTGCCTGTTAGGCTAACAAACTACGATAAAGCAGCCTTAATTGATGTGTTTAGCAAATGGCTGTCAAAAATAAAAAGATGTTTACGAAATATTACGGAAAAAATTTGCCTGAGGCATATTTATAAAAACGTCGTACGGAGCGTAAAAATGTTTTTTTTTTTTTTAATAAGGAAAACAATTCTATTTCATGCGTGTAAGGTAAATGAACCAAAGAATAAATTGAACGAAAGTCTCACTTTTGAAATATAGTATACCGTGGGGTTTGCTTGCTAGAGAGGGCAACGAACGAGTCGGTTGCCAAAAGACAGTTTAATGTTTTGACTAACATGGTACTGGGCATTGTTATAAACTGTTTAGTGGCACTTTATTTGTAGCCTGCAAGTGCAGCAGTCTTTTATTATGGTCCGACAGCATATCTAATGCCTTTAAGATGGTAATTGCTGAACCACTAAAAGTTTAATACTCCTAATAACTTAACTACCTGCATTAAAGTCCTTATTTGTAGAGGTCTTATTATAAATCTCAATCAAATTGTGCTATAGTGTAAAACGCTTTTTATACACTGCCTACATTTTTGTGTGTCGTAAAGATAAAGAGCGTTTTACACTATAGTAGTATGACACTTCATGGAAGATAATGACCACGTTTATCACGTCTATTCTTCGAAGAGACAGGTTGAGGTGAACAGGCACAGAAGCCCACGCACGTCCATTCTCCGACACATGATCATTCTTTTCATTTCGCACGCACTTTTCTCCAATTATGTAAGCTATTCTTATAATTTAATGTGCAAGTTTTGTCTTTTTTAGGATATAACTTCTTTTTTATATATTTTTTTTTTTGGTAAACCTCTATGCTCGACCAGCCATCGGTCCTTCGACAAACAAGGCCAGCCACTTCAGTTTACCTACTTACTCTGCAAGCTATGTCGGCAACTCCTGTTCTTTCTGGATGCGGAAGGTGGAGGACAGGGTGTTGTGGCGCAGCCTGGGAGAGGCCTATGTCCAGCAGTGGACTGCACTATTGCTGAGTAGATTGAAACCTCTACGACACTTATTAATATTGTTTTTTTTTTTTTTGTTTTACTTTACATTTTGAGACGGAGACAGGCCCAGACGGAGATGCCATGATGAGCTGAACTCCTTTAATAAAGATTGGTTCTTGCTAGCTCTAGACAGAGAGAGGTGGAAAGAGGTTAGGGAGGCCCAGCTATGAGACAGTTATAGCTAATAATGAAATAATAATGAACTTTACATTTTACCCGACCAGGAAAATGAATCCACCACCCCATGCCCAGCAAGCGCGTTAGTATTAACTGAAGTCACCATAGTAATATATGTGTGTATCTACACAATAGTAATTCATCATCTACCTGCCTTTTCCCAACTATGTTGGGGTTGGCTTCCAGTCTTACCAGATGCAGCTGAACACCAGTATTTACACAAGAGGTTACAGTATTAAATTAAATTATTAATAAAAAAATAAACACAATTGTTAAGTAATTAACTTAAGAATTATGTTAATTTTTTAATCATATCTGCGCGCTCATGCTTGCCGCTTACGGTATCGACGTGAGTCGGTTACGGTAACGGTAACAGTGTTTGTGTAGGAAGAATATGATTATATCGTGCGATCGACGATATGGTATAGTCTATGTCCTATGTTACAGGGTTTGGTTTCCGCCCTTAGTCCTTCAGGTGGACTATTGTACGTGGGCCATGGCGGCCGTCGGTGGTATGGCATAGTATTTTTCAAAAGTATCAGAAACGGAACAAATGGATCAGAAAATGGACCTGTGGATGCCAATTTTTTGTGTCACTTATAAATTAATGCTTTGGTTTGATTATGCTACCTTAAAAATGTTTTTCATTTGACAATTAATTTTTTGTTCACGATTTTTCGATTATAATTTAATTATGTTATTGCTAAACCACAATAACATTATTAAAATAAAAATACAAACAGAATTGGGGTCGAAACGTTCGGGTCACGGGGCCCGAGTGCGCGTGTCCTTTTTTTAAGGAAACTGGCCGGCTAGTCGACACTTCACGTGACCAGAGGGCTGGGTCGTTTTTTGGCCAAAGAGTTAGCATTGCCATTCAACGTAGCAATACTGCCAGTTTTCTGGGCACGTTTCCGGATGACAACGATGCGGACGAGAAATTGGACGTCTAAATGTCTTTTTGTTTTTGTATTTATTTATATAGTTAATCTTTGAATTTAGTACCAAATGTAAATAGTTAGTTATCGATACATACAAAACTTTAAAACTGTTTATTTTAAAATTATACATCATCTGCCTAGCCTTTTCCCAACTATGTTGGGGTCGGCTTCCAGTCTAACCGGATACAGCTGAATACCAGTATTTTACATGGAGCGACTGCCTATTTTAAATTATACAAAAAACATAATTTTATTCAAACAATAAATTGTTAGAAAAAGTTGAGGGATATAAAGTTGAATGACTTAAAATACAAAAAATAATCAGGTAACAGTTGGATGACCAGAATTTTAAATAAATAATGTGGTGTGTCAAAGCTGAAGTGGAAAAATGTCAACTAACTTTTGGAGGTCACTGTATGTGTATCCTACACCAGTGTTTCTGCTATGGTAAACAAACCTTACTTAAATTATTAAGTAGAGCTCCCACAAAACCACCTTACACAAGACACGTAGGCGCACATTTTGTTTTAATTATTAATAATTAACGAGAAAGCATCAAGAGGTCTCTCTGTGAAATATAAATAACCTGTCACCCTCGCATGCATACGTGAGCCGAGGAGTTCACGCTATGAAAATTAAATTACCGAGTCGCGTTGCTTTACTGTCGTAGAGATAGGGTTAACCGGCGCTTTTGTGGAAATGTACGAGTCTCTGGGTTTAAGTAGGTAGGTACTAATTTTATCCAGAAATAAAACTCTTTTTGAACTTGTTTCATTTATTTACAGAAGTGTGCCAAAAATATCCACTTCAGAAGCCCTATGGAAGTAAGTGTAGGGACATAACTGGACAAAAATTCTTTCGTCCGTCTGAATGAAAATCCTAAATCTGTCATCATCTGTCTAGCGTTTTCCCAACTATTTTTGGGGTTGGCTTCCAGTCTAACCAGATGCAGCTGAATACCAGTATTTTATGTGGAGCGACTGCCTATCTGACCTCTACAACCCAGTAACTGGGTAACACGATACCGCTTGGTAGGACTGGTTATGAAACTTTTGGGCTTCTGACGACCCGTAACAATGTCAAAGATCCACGAATGACAACCGGGACCGACAGCATAACGTGGTTTTCGAAGCACAGAGGGGTCTCGATATTTAAAGAGGGTTTCCCATCCAGGGACTGACCGCAGCAAGCGTAGCTTTTAACCTGATCCATTGACCCGTGCTCTAACAACTGCTCTCAATGCTAAAAATGCTAACTCTGTTGTACAGACGCCAGCACATCAAGCTACTACAATCTGTCAAATTTCTTTAATAGATTTTCAACCTTATCCCTAAGCATTAAGGTTCAAGATTGATTGGGAAATTTTGACAGTTTCGGGTAGCTTGACCTGCTGGCGTCTGTACATACACTAAATGCTGGTGAATGCGACGAAGGATTCTTCTTCATCAAAATTAAATTACTATTATTGCATTTATAGGTAGAATCCTCCCGGATTCTACCTATAAATGCAATAATAGTAATTTGGGGTTTTGGGACCGGGACCGCGGTCCCCCGCGGTCCCGGTCCCAAAAGCCCCCCGACCCGTCTAAGTGAGCCCTCGCTATCTTGGAGAACTTGTTATCAGAAGTTGGATTGTTTAATATCTTGTCGTTCAAGAGCGAGATTCTACTTAGGAGAATAGATTTTGAATGGATTTTTGTATTACTAAATAGTGAGATTTTGCAGGTTTTTCACAGATATGTACAGACGCCAGCAGGTCAAGCTACCCGAAACTGTCAAATTTTCCCAATCAACCTTGAACCTTAATACTTTAGCGATAAAGTTGAAAATCTATTAAAGAAATTTGACAGATTGTAGTAGCTTGATGTGCTGGCGTCTGTACATACCCGCCCATAACAACACACTGCTGAAAATTAACCTCTTAATGACCGCTGGATGAAAGGGCGATCAAAGAGAACTTGAAAAGACCGCTGAGTAGTGCGATAGTGATAGCAATTTGTATGAAGTCGTTGCTTCACTTTCTATTGACGTTAACATCGCCTAAAGGGACACCCAGCACTGACTACAAAATAAAAAATTGTATGTGTATATGACAATATCTCAGGACCTCGCAAAAACCAGTTAGCAAGGTGAACAGCGAAACTGACCTAGGCGGTCAGTTTTGCTGTTCACCTGAAGACTTCATTTTTACTTGAATATAGTAAAAGTCGCATAGGCTGTAAATATAAAGGAGTGTTGATAAGAACTTCTGAAGGTATTAACCATCAAATAAAAGACAACACTCTAATGTACAGACGCCAGCACATCAAGCTACCCAAAACTGTCAAATTTTCTATTAAATAAATTTGACAGATTGTAGAAGCTTGATATGCTGGCGTCTGTACCTCATAGTCGTCGGCCTGTTCACATGGGTGGATCAATTGGATTTTTCTTGAGAATTTCTTTCTGATTCCAAGGAATGTAGGTCCTAATGTAATAATATTGTAATGTCCTACATTCCAATATTTTTGTTCCCTTTTTCAGAATCAATTTAAAAGTAATTAATTCGTTTCAATGGACCATTTTACTTTTGTGGTAGTTAAAGTAGAATTACATTACAATGATATTAAATTTTCTGATTAGCTAAGGTCGTTTGAATTTAAATCGAATTGACTCAGATATAGATAATTATTGTGATAATAATTATGTATAGGGACTGTCATTATAAAATAAGTTTAATGATTTATAACAGATATACTTATCATGAGTCTTTGTGACTGCGTTGTTCTTCTAAACTACGCTTGCTTTGTTGGGTTTTCACCATCATGTAGAGAATTTATTCCGGAAGGAAGATTTATATGTATAATAAATTTATATTAAACTTAATTTCGGTTTATTGTCAAGTCGTAAAAACCTTGCGAAGTAGGGGTGGTTCGCTTGTTTTAACAACGGGTGTAAAAAGACACTTAACTAAGCCGAGAGTCACTTGCACTCCCCGTCATTGTAATATTTTTTTGTACTGGACCATACCTGACCTTCTGGTTACGGAGATATTGAAGGTCAAAATTCCAACTTTTATTGACGGTTTTTCACGAAAACAAGTTTTAAATGTTTTACACATTTTCTTATGTCACAACTTGAAATATCCCCACGAACCTTGTACCGTTCCATGCACCTATAAGCACAAAGTTTTGTCTGTGTTACATTACGCACTACCGCAAACAGCTCACGCCAAAATTAAAAGTCGTTTCCCAGCAATTATTTTCGTGCAATGTTACTTAGTTTAAAGTACAGAATGCGTAGTTGACAGCTATGTTATGGGTCTTTTTACATCCTGTATAAATGATTAATCTGCTGTGTCGTAATTGATTCAAAATGGTACCTTTACCGATAGGCACGGTACCTGCAAATAACCTACCATTCACAATGGAATGTTACAATATATTATATTTTTTTATTTCTACCCAAAAAAACCTTTATTTAAGTTAAAATGAAATCAGACCCCTGGCTTCTCTTGGGGTTGATTATATTCGTCAGAGGTGTCCCTTTGACAAAACAAAATTATTTTTAGGTTTGTAGGTACCTACTTCTCAGTCTTGGTAACCAGGCATACCATATACCTACATACATTGGTATTATTTATATACATAAGTTATTTGAATGGCAAAAACATTAGTTGCATTGTCGCACCAAAGACTTAAATCGTTCTTTCTGATATCATAACGAATACTTGGTATAGCATAATCAGCCTTTAACGTTCCCACTGCTGGGACATAGGAGGTCTATGTCCCAGCAGTGAGAACGTAATCTACCACACGGGCTCATACGGGTTAGAAGATGTTACATGTCTTTGAATTTTTGTTCCTAGGACATGCACCAGCATGTCAGCATGTGAAGGAAAACATCGTGAACACCGTTTTTGAAAGCAATGGTGATGAAATAAATTATACGGGACCGTTAGCACTGGGCTACCACTGATATCAACTATGTATACCTACTGCTAAATATGTATAGGAACATACTAACATACCAACCTACCTGCAACGCCATATTCGTAGAAATTGCAATGATTACAAAATAATTGCACGATTATCGCTAGCTGCAAATTGGTCATTATCACTTTTAGTTCCCGTTTTCTACATGTTATGCTGGTTTTTATCCGATGTATCTAAGAGTGGTGCTTATTATATCATTATCTAAACTGCAAACTGGAGACAGGCTATACAGCATCCCTGACCATTGACATTGCATCCTGGAGTACCATCGTAGGTAAAAAACAGTAAGGCTAACAGTGTACTTGTGTTATGAAAGGTACTAACGAGCTGCCCCTAATTCGCGTGGTGGATTACAACGAGGTCTGTATCGCAGAAGTGGGAACATAATATGTTGATTAGTATAAAAAGATATACTTACAACGGTAAGTACCTATAATTGTAAATGAGTATTTTCGAAAAACGATCATGACCTCAGTTCATGACCTCTAATAAACAAGTACGCTGATACAAGTACTAAATATACTACACGAAATGGCAGTTGTTTTTTGTGCCGATTCAAAGCGAGCGTCTCGGGAACTAAAATTGACACACTGTTGCAAATGTTCGTCGTGTAGTAGGTATTGGTTCCGTCTCTGATGATTTAGTTCTAAATCGTGGAATAAGACTTTTTTTTTTTTATTTTGTGTTTACTATGAAATATTTAGAACATTTTTATCATGAGTGTATGCGCATTTTGTAAAACTCAATATCAAAAATATTAGTTCGACAGACGCTCACGTTGTTAACAGCGCCAAAATGGCGGAAATCAAATGTCTTCGTTTTGTGATCGATAGTATGATGTACTTGTATAATATAGGTCAGTGGTTCAACTTCAGAAGACAAAATCGCTCAACTTTGTTTGAAAGAAGAATGCATTAGGTCAAGGACAACTAAGGAGAAGGTTCGCTTCGAAAACTGACAAGAACATCGCCTTAAACGCCTGAAGCTACAGTTTCCGACCCATGATTCACCTAAGCGCGATGGAACGTGACGTGCTAAGTGAGTTAACCCTCCACCAATCAAAGGCGACACAGATATGCGAGTATATGCTTATCCACCCCAGTTGGGTTGGTAAACTTACCTACGCAATAATGGCGGAAGCACAGAATATATTAAACAGGCTGTAGGGACTTTTCCCCGACTGTCGGAAAATTAATATCCGTCATGGCCTTAGTCGTATTTAACATACATGAATAACTATAGTCAACAAGATTTTCTTGTTACAAATAAGAATTCCAATTTAAATTTTTGAGTTAAGTATATCTATGTATTTTGGACCAAAGATCAGTATCACTTTTTGTTTGAAATTAAGTCATTAATCATTCGAGCTTTACGTCAAAATTCTAAGGTGAAAATTAATGTGGTTTTGTGTTCACATTGTAAATTACATTAAAATAAATTGTATTGTTTGGTAGCTCAGGTAAGGAAGCCCTTTCTAAGCCAGCTTTAAAGTACTTATGGAGGGAAAAGGGATCATACTCCCAAAGTTATATAACTCAAGGTAAAAAGAAAAGTAATTCAGCGGTTGCTTCGTTTACGTAAACAAAGGTCCCTTGTTCTCGCCCAATTACGTAGGCCTGCGTTAATTACTATCCACAGGAAAGTTTACCGAGCCATTTCAATCTTGTTTATGAAGAAAGAGGGGCATGTTATCGGAAAAAAAGGAGGTGCGGTACATGAAGTTTGTTTTAAAGCCTTTTTTTTTTTTTTGAGGATGGGAAATCATCTAATGACCCCTCCCGCTCTGGGCGGAGCGAAGGGAGTGTCAGACTCTTACTGACTAAAGCCTTGAGAGTAGATAAAACTAAAATAAACCTAAGGTGTGTCCGCTCACGGTGGAGCATACGGTGGAGGTCTGCCCCGCTTGGGCAGAGCACCGCCGTGTCCTCGTAGAGGCGATCGGCAGCGGCGGCGACCTCTCGCGTCCGGTCCTGGTTCAAGCCATGGTCCGGGGCGAGAGGGAGTGGGAGGCAGTCACCTCCTTCTGCGAAGCAGTCATGCTAGCGAAGGAGGTGGCGGGGTGGGCGAGGGAACGCACCTGACGCCTCAGCCGCCGCGGGAGACGCTTCGGGCGTCGGGAGCCACGTGACGACTCCCGGCCACCGTAGGCGCGGGCCTGCGGGCGGTGAGTAATGGGTAACTCACCGTCCGATCAGGACCAGGCCCATGCCGGACGGCGCGTATGTGTTCCACGTGCGCCTCAAAGAGATGTAAGCAGAAGTGACGGGGCCCGATAGGGCCAAAGCCTGCCAGGGTAGCGGGATCGTCCCTTTATGTTCCGCTGCCCTGGAACATAAAGGGCTAAGGAAGGAACACGGGTGGGTATTAGTCAGTAAGAGTCTGACACTCCCTTCTGCTCCACCCAGAGCGGGAGGAGTCATTTGATGACTTCCCATCCAGAAAAAAAAAAAAAAGGTGTGTCCGCTGCTATAATAATAATAATATTGAAATGTGACGTATTGAATTTAGAACTGTGTAAAGGGCCTCTACGAGTTGGCTTTGGCCTCTAGTACCCTTACAAAGTTCCGGGACCCCAGGGTCCCGAGATATGTCAAAGACAACTAAAATAATAAAAAATTCTTTGTTGAGAGTAACCATGACACTCACAGTGTTAGTAACAATAAAATAAACTTACAACTATGTTAGTGATACAATCACTGCTTCCGCATTCCAGCTGAGATACTGGAGCAACGACTTAAAATACAGCAGTCCAGCCTATCCGCAATAACTCCCAGGATGCTGTTGGAACTGGCTCGCACCCTGCGCACCAAAGACGCACATCTTTTACGCATTAATGCATAAAAACAATCAACACGCAATTCCGCAAACATCCCTGATGTGCTACAGAAGCGAGGCAGCCCCATCAACACCCTGACTCTGAAACGAAAGCTATGACTATAACTTTTTCCCAAAACAACGAGATAGCCTGAAAATGTGATTTACACATACATACATAAACTCAAGCCTTCGTCCAATGGGGATAGGCAAAAACTACACAGCACGCCGCCAGTTACTGTGCGGGACAATACAATGTGTGCGGGACAATACAATGACTCAGTAAATGAGAATGAATGTAAAACAGCGAATCAGTAAATAACTTGTTAAATAGAGTCCATGTGTGATTATAAGTAATAAATAGCATGAATATCGTTATGTTTGTATTAAGTCTATTGTTATGTTTGTATACAGTCTATGTGTTACTATAAGGATCAGTAAATAACGTACGTATTATTATGATGATTGTATAAAGTCTAGATGTAACACTAGCTATTTATCAGAGCTGTGATTGGATGCAATCACAGCTCGGGATCCTGCCTCCGAGCAGGTTCAGACCAGTCCAAACCTGTCGGAAATGTAAAGTAAAATAAACGATTCTATAAGTGAAAACTTGTAAAATATGATAGGGGTACCCACTACGTGTGCCTACGTAACTGGGGTATTAATATAGGTTGATTTTGAAAATTACCACCATTCAATCGCTCGATGTTCCTGTATAACCAACTATGTAAGTGTGCCAATATATCTTTAAAACTCTGCCAGTATTTAATTGTGTCCACCAACCCAGCACATAGTGTACATAACGTACATTAAATGGTCCTTCGCACCGGATAAAGTGGAAATAGCTGCCTGCAGTTTGAAGATCATCGTAAATAATATCGTCGATCATCGGTTCGCATCATGCCAGTCACACGGTCAGAGGGAAAAGGGCGCAGGCCGGCTAGGGCACAGCCTTCAACAGAAGAACCTGCCACCACGTCAGCATCGGGTACAAGCACGGATACCGGGACAGCTACTACCGGGACGGCCGCTACAGGAACCACGACTACGGGGCACACCGCCGAGACAGGTACCACGGAATATACTGGTACCTCGTCAGCTACGTTAACGTCCGCCGTATCAATGCCCGCCGCCGCCGCCCCGCCCACCGTGTCGCCCCCCGCTGTCATCGCCGCCCTCGCCGCCGCCACTAAACCTCTGTCCGTGACGCCTTCGACTGCTACGACGCTACCTATCGACGCGACAACGAAGCTACCAATGAACCCACCTACAGCTGTTGGAAATAATAGTAAAGGAACACGACCCGCAACAGAAACATCTACAGTTAAGCGGGTCAAGAATACAGCTGGTCTGCCACTGCCGAGCGGACCACATGAACCTCGTTCCCCTAGCAAGAAGGGGGGAGGGGGGGGATCTACACATAGCAAACTGAAAGCCTACAAATTAGCAAAGGCTAAAGAAGATTTGCTACGCCTACAGATAGAGCTAGCCACAGCACGCTTAGCTACTTTGGAATATGAAGATTCCGAAGATGAAGAAGATGACGTCTCCATCTACTCCAAGGAAGAAACAAACCGAAGAGTTGATAACTGGCTGGAAAACCAACAGAACAGACCTACGCTCGCGATCGCCGACCAACAGAATCGTCCTACAGAAGTGCCAGTGATTACGTGCATAGACAATAACAATCCAGTGACCAGTGATAAACGTCATCAAGTGCAACAGTTACCGGCGGGAGGCCAACATAACCTCACCCCGTTCGCTATAAACAATAACAATCCAGTGATCAGTGATAGACATTATCAAGTGCAACAGTTACCGGCGGGAGGCCAACATAACCTCACCCCGTTCGCTATAAACAATAACAATCCAGTGATCAGTGATAAACAATATCAAGTGCAACAACCGCAACAGTTATCAGTGGGAGGCCAATCCGACCTCGCTGCGCTCGCCGAAGCAATCACACGCGCCGTCAACGCAGGTCAACGACCGAGGTTTGTTGAACTACCCATATTCAGTGGATCACATCAAGAGTGGTTACCCTTTCGTGCTGCTTATTATGAAACTGAAAGCATGCATACGATAATTGAGAATACAAACAGACTACGAAGAACATTAAAGGGTAAAGCAAAGGAAGCAGTTGAAGGTCTGCTGATTACCAACACACATCCAGCAGATATCATGAAGACCCTAGAGTCAAGATTTGGAAGACCAGAGTCCATCGCCATGGTGGAAATGGAGACGCTTCGCGCCCTGCCACGCCTTACTGAATCACCGCGTGACATCTGTATATTCGCTACGAAAGTATCTAACATCGTAGCAACATTGAAGACACTCAACTGCATACATTATCTATATAACCCAGAAGTCTCAAAGACAGTCATAGATAAGCTTACGCCTACACTTCGCTACAGATACTACGATTTCTCATCTATACAACCGAGAGAAGATCCAGACTTAGTAAAGTTAGACAGGTTCCTTATGAGAGAAGCGAACCTATGCGGGCCATACGCTTTACCTGAGCAACTAACATCAGGTACAGCGGCCACTCAACAGAAGAAAACACAGAAGGTCCACAACGTGATAGAAAAAGCAAGTACATCAAAGTGTCCTGTATGTGAAGAAACGGGTCACAACACAGCGGACTGTGAACAGTTCAAGAACTTAGATGAAAACAGCAGGTGGGACACAGCCAAGTCCAAACGCCTATGCTTCAGATGTCTTCGATACAGAAACAAGACTCATAGCTGCCGACCTCGTCAGTGTGGTGTCAACAGCTGCAAATACTCACATCATAAGCTGTTGCACTACAACAAAAAGAAAGAGAAGGCAGAGACTAAAGAAGAAGAATCAAAAGAAGCTACAGAAGTCATCAACTCAGCCTGGACTGTGAAAAAGAAGCAGTCATACCTAAAGATCCTACCAATACAAGTCAAGGGTCCAAAGGGTACAGTCGACACTTTCGCATTGATGGACGACGGGTCAACAGTCACGCTGGTCGACGACAACGTGGCAAACAGCATCGGAGCAACGGGCCCCACAGACCCATTGAAAATAGAAACTATCAATGAGTTGAAGGCATCCGAATCAACTTCACGTCGAGTCAGCATCAAGTTGAAAGGGTTCAACGATCATGAAGAGCAAGTACAAGCACGCACAGTAAAGAACTTGCATGTTTCGTCTCAACGGGTACCGACAGAAACGGTGGAAGGATGCAAACACCTAACAGACATCCGCAACCACCTCACATATGCAAATGCAAAGCCGCAAGTATTAATTGGGCAAGACAACTGGCATCTTCTGTTGACAACAGAAGTCAGAAGAGGGAACAAGAACCAACCAGTGGCATCCCTCACGCCACTGGGTTGGGTACTCCACGGCAGCCAAACACGAACCGTCGGACATAATATCGACTTCGTGTCTCATATCACAGAAGACCCAGAAGATAATCTAGAAGTACTAGTGAAGCAATACTTCGAGATGGACGCGCTCTGCATCAACCCTAAGAGACCAAACACCGATCCAGAAGAGCGAGCACTCCGAATACTGGAGAAGACTACCACCAGAACAGAGGAAGGAAGATTCCAAACTAGTCTTCTCTGGCGCAAAGAAGATGTCACATTTCCTGACAACTATGACAGCTCGCTGAAACGACTCTTCAACATAGAGAAGAAGATCGATCGTGATCCAGACCTGAAACAGAAGTATACAGAACAGATGGAAGCTCTCATCGTAAAGGGTTACGCTGAGCCAGCTCCGACACAGAAGACTCAGAACAAGACCTGGTACCTACCGCACTTCGCTGTAGTCAATCCAATGAAACCAGATAAGCTACGAGTAGTCCACGACGCAGCGGCCAAGACAAGGGGAGTGGCTCTCAACGACATGCTACTTAAAGGGCCTGATCTCCTACAGTCACTACCAGGCGTCGTCATGAGGTTCCGGCAACACATGATCGCGGTCACAGCAGACATCAAAGAAATGTTCATGCAAGTCAAGCTACGAACAGAAGACCGAGACGCACTACGCTATCTATGGCGTGGGGATCGACGAGACAGCCAACCTCCGACGGAGTACAGAATGACGTCTCTCATATTCGGCGCCTCAAGTTCACCGTCGACAGCAATATACGTAAAGAACTTGAACGCCAAGCAACATGAGAAAACCCACCCAGAAGCCGCAGCAGCGATAGTAAAGAAGCACTACGTAGACGACTACCTCGACAGCTTTCGAAGTATCGAAGATGCAGAGCGCGTCACAAAAGGTGTACGAGAAGTACACAAGAAAGCCAGCTTTGAACTAAAGCAATGGAAGTCCAACTCGCCGACACTACTAGAAATACTCGGTGAGAAGGAAGAAGTAGATGACATGGAACTCTACAACACAGAAGAAAAAACAGAACGAGTACTGGGCGTGATCTGGAAAGTAAACTCAGACGAGTTCACGTTCAATCTCAACTTAGCGAGAATCCCATCGACACTAATAGAAGGGAAGAAGCCCACAAAAAGAGAAGCTCTTCGAATAGTCATGTCACTGTTCGACCCGCTTGGTTTCGCCTCACCCGTCACCATAAGAGCAAAGCAGCTCCTGCAAGAAGTCTGGCGCAGAGGAACAGCCTGGGACGACGAGATCGATGAAGACCTAGCAGAACATTGGGAGGGCTGGATGACTCACCTAAAGAGTCTCTGCAACGTAACGATACCAAGACGTTACCTCCATTACAGTGAAGCCATCTCACTCCAACTCCATGTCTTCACCGATGCCAGCGAGTCCGCCTACTCTGCAGTCCTATACTGGAGGACGGTAACAGCAAACAACGAAGTCGCCCTGTCACTCGTAATAGCCAAAGCAAAGGTGGCACCGTTAAAGCTGACGTCGATACCGAGGATGGAGCTACAAGCAGCAGTCATGGGAACCAGGCTCGCAGAAACAGTGGTCGAGGAACACGAAAGAAAGCCCGACCGTAAGGTGTTCTGGACAGACAGCAGAACAGTACTCACCTGGATAAAGACAGGGTCACGTTCATACAAACCTTACGTGGCTCATCGTCTAGCAGCAATCGAAGAAAGTTCCAGAGTCAACGACTGGCGATGGGTCCCGACAAAACTGAACGTGGCAGACGACGCGACGAGAGACGTCCCACCAACCTTCAACAAGGACCATCGCTGGTATAGAGGCCCCGACTTCCTCTATGAAATGGAAGACTCCTGGCCCACCGATACCTCTGCACCTGCAACAGAATCTTCTGGAGAAGAGAAGATATGCCATGTAAGCAACAAGAAGGGATTGAAGTTAACAGAAGGTTTACCCGATCCCACCAGATTCTCCAACTGGGATCGCCTTCGATACACAGCAGCACGAGTTCTTCAATTTATTGACCTCTGCAAACCCATAAAACAGAGCGTCAACTACAGAAAGACAAAGAAGAACGCGGAGGCAGACCCAAGTTGGTCAAAGGTAAAGAAGCCAGTGGCCCAGCGAACAACAGCAACACAGAAGATAGCCCCGCCTAAGGGAAAGAAGCTGATGCCTGTCTCAGCCGAGCTTCTCAGGTCAGCAGAAGACCTTCTCATGCGCTCCTCACAAGAAGACAGCTTCACAGACGAAATAGAAGATCTAAAGAAACATAAGACCGTCAGCAAAGAAAGTCGTCTGTATCAGCTGAGCGTCGAGTACATCAATAATGCCATAAGACTCCGAAGCCGAATTCAAGCTGTCCGCGATATGACAGAAGAATTTAAGACACCGTTAGTACTCGACGGTGACCACCCCACAATCAAACTGTGGATACAGTCCATTCACCGGAGACTACATCACTCCGGTGTAGAGGCTACCGTAAACGAGTGCAAGCAGCAGTACTGGGTGCTACGATTACGCCCTACTACACGAGCGTTACTACGAAGATGCCTGTTCTGCAGAATGAGAACACAGGCGCCGCCACACCCACGAACAGGTGACCTACCAGCCTGCCGTCTGGCTCATCACGAACGACCCTTCACATACACGGGGGTCGACTACTTCGGACCTCTGTCGGTGACTGTCGGACGCGCTCGTCACAAGCGATACGTAGCGCTATTCACGTGCCTCACCACACGTGCCATACACCTAGAGGTAGCCGGCTCACTCTCCGCCGACTCTGCAGTAATGGCCGTCAGGAGAATGATAGCGCGACGGGGATGTCCGACAGAGATATGGTCGGACAATGGGACCAACTTGAAAGCGGCCGACAAGGAACTTCGACAAGCAATAGACGAGGCGACGGCTGAAGAAGCCGCGAAACGAACCATTGCGTGGCGCTACATACCACCAGGGGCTCCATTCATGGGCGGAGCCTGGGAACGCATGGTCCGATCAGTCAAGACAGCGCTCGCCGCAACACTGCATGAACGCCACCCCACAGAGGAAGTACTCACCACCTTGCTAGCTGAGGTAGAGTACACAGTCAACAGCCGCCCGCTGACGCACGTGTCAGTCAGCGAAGGGGATCCAGAAGCCCTGACCCCAAATCACTTCCTGTTGGGAGGAACAGGGCGAGTACCCCAGCCAGGCACATTCAAGGAGGAAGACACCATATCAAGATCCAGCTGGCGAGCAGCACAAAGGCTCGCTGACCTCTTCTGGAAGCGCTGGGTCCAGGAGTATCTTCCGGAGCTGCAACACCGGCGGGAGCCGCACGGAAAAGGGCCAAGAATACAGGTCAATGACCTCGTACAGATCGTTGACGCCAACCTGCCCCGCAACACATGGGCGCGTGGCAGAGTCATCGCAACATATCCAGGTCCCGACGACATCGTACGCACGGTGGACGTGCACACCAAGGGAGGCGTGCTGCGACGGCCGGTGAGAAAGCTGGTACTCCTGCCTCTACAAAAAGAAGACGAACCCGCACCGGCTACAGATGCGACACGGTCGCACGGCGGGAGTGATGTGCGGGACAATACAATGTGTGCGGGACAATACAATGACTCAGTAAATGAGAATGAATGTAAAACAGCGAATCAGTAAATAACTTGTTAAATAGAGTCCATGTGTGATTATAAGTAATAAATAGCATGAATATCGTTATGTTTGTATTAAGTCTATTGTTATGTTTGTATACAGTCTATGTGTTACTATAAGGATCAGTAAATAACGTACGTATTATTATGATGATTGTATAAAGTCTAGATGTAACACTAGCTATTTATCAGAGCTGTGATTGGATGCAATCACAGCTCGGGATCCTGCCTCCGAGCAGGTTCAGACCAGTCCAAACCTGTCGGAAATGTAAAGTAAAATAAACGATTCTATAAGTGAAAACTTGTAAAATATGATAGGGGTACCCACTACGTGTGCCTACGTAACTGGGGTATTAATATAGGTTGATTTTGAAAATTACCACCATTCAATCGCTCGATGTTCCTGTATAACCAACTATGTAAGTGTGCCAATATATCTTTAAAACTCTGCCAGTATTTAATTGTGTCCACCAACCCAGCACATAGTGTACATAACGTACAGTTACTATCCTTACATACTCCTTTTGCGTCATATACGTTCATACATCAGAGGGGCAATTCTCGTAATTTTAAGAACGTTCACAGTCTGATCTCAGTCTTAATCTGTCAAAAATTCCTCTAATTTCCGTACATTTTGACAAGTTTTTGACATTTGTTTGTCGCCGGGATGAGACTGCGACTAGATTTTGAACGTTTTAAATTACGAGAATACGCCTTCTGGTCATACACGCACGTCGATGGCGAATACTACGCACCTGACTGTCCTTTCAGAAAGGTCCTTTTTGAGCATTCACTATATTTTGGGGTTATCTTGTCTCTTCTATTAGCAGACGCCAAAGGCACCTTAAGCTGCCTAGATGGTCAGTTCTAACTTCAAATCAGCGGGGTAATTGCGTAACAGACTATCAGTAGCCATGGCTTTCATTTTGACAATTCGTCTCTTTCATATTTACGTTGTTGAGCAGACCAATTTTTCGAACATATGAAGCAATTGATTAGCAATATCCCTCGAAAATTAATGAGATTGAGATTGATAGTTTGTTACGCAATTAGGGTGTCGAATGATTTGACCAAAAGCCATAAACCTTCACCATATGGGCTCCAAATTGATCGCCTTCGACGACGCCGACAAGCGAGCGACTGTCGGAGCAATTAATTACTACTTAGAATCGGTAATCGTATTTACTAATTTTTTTTCTTTTTTTTATCGTTGATACTTAACAGTCTCATAGTTATGAGCGGTCAGATTGAACTAGTGCCAGTTGTTTTTTTTTCTAATGCTTTATTTAACATTCATCCTGACAATGCTGCCAGTCTTCTGAGCACGTTTCCGGATGACAGCCGAACGACACAGACGAGTACCTCAACGCCTAAGTGTCCGTATGTTTTGTGTTTATTTGTATAGTTAGTTAGTTAGTCAATCAATTTAGTACCTAGTGTAAATAGAGGTAGCTTTGGCCGTCGTGGGTTCGAACGGAAACAGACGTTTTGCTTCGTGTATTTTTATTTCATCACCACAGCTCTAAAAAACGATGAAGGAAAATATCTTGAGAAAACCGGAATATCCTGGAACCAAAAATTTAAAAACGTGACATCAATCAACCCACGCGTGCCCGCTGCGGGTTGGTGGATATACTCGTCGCAGAGAGGACGCGCCTGTGTCCCAGCACTGGCAACATTGCAGGCTGATTATGGCAAGTACATATTCCTGATTAGATTAGTCTTTCCATGTATGATAGCTTTATGTAAAATTTATCCACAGTATAGTGAGCATCAACAATTAATTACTACAAAATACATAATGGCTTAATTTGTAAGGGAACCAACAATGGAACAAACCAACGGAATACCATTAGGACGAGTTTGTGAATTGATCAAACCTTGAACTTTAGCAATATGAAATTAAATTATGTCTTTGTTCCACTGATTTGTGACCATTTCCCCTATAATGAGGCAAAAAGCCTTGTTATAACAGCATTCAGAAGGAAAAGATTTGTCAAAAAATTAAGAGGTATAACTGAATTGTTTGGTTCAAGAGCAAACAACTTGCAAATTTTCTTAAATTCAAGGTTTACTTAATGAATAAGACGACTATAAACTCGTAACTCCTAAATGACCTAATGAGTCTTAAGGTTCAAAATCTAGTGACAACGCTGGAGGTTCTAAAAAAATATCACTGAAATCTACAACGAACTTTTCCTTGTGAGAAAGTTTAGTAGGTACATAATATCTATCTGATCAGTTAGTAGCGGGACTGCGGGATGCACTGGCTGAATATGAAATTGATCAGAATACTAAATTAGTAGGTACTGACCTTAGAGTCGTTTAAAATACAACCCTTTATAATGAATGACCTGTCGGTCTATTATGTAAAAATCTCATTCTGAAAACTTAGGTGAAGCGAGCTGTCAATAGTGTCAATCTCTAGCATCAAGTGCATACCATCATTTAAAAAAGACCTAAGGAATTATATATGTATATAATACATAAGTTTAGCTTTTTTATATTAGGCACATAAGTTTAGCTTGAACTGTTTTGTATGTTATTTAGACTTAAGTACGTATACTTGCTATATTTTATAAATAAAACTATGATGTTCTACTACTATACTACATACTACAACTTATTGTTAATTTAGTTAAGTTTCTCTTTAAGTGAACTGTAATTTGTTCTTTGAGAAATAAATGTCTTTAAACAGAAGTGGAACGACAACTCACTTCAAACTCACTCCACTTATGTTTTCACGGTGTAAATTTTCCAAAATAGAACAGCTGTTATGTCTGTAAAAGGTTACCCCGATGAACTAGAAAATAATAAAGCATGAACATTTTAGCATTAAGTATGACCACCATTAACCAACCATTATTATTCTCAAGTAGATAATAAGATCACTTTGGCCTAGGACACGTATCAACTTTAATTAACAATTCCTTAAGTAATAGGAAAAGTTTTATTACTTTAGAAGTTAGGAACAAAAATATATGACGTTTAGACTTAGTAAATGGAAACTTTAGGCCATAAACGGTTAAATAACATTGTCCTTACAGAAAAGCTTGGGCGATTAATGAAAGTAAAAGCTCTTGTAAAACTAACTTAGAAAATAACCATATAGTTTTGATATTTTCTGTAAATTTTAACGGCTAATAAAAGTACCGTTTTTGCTGTGTGCTATAATAAATTCAAACCCGAAAAACTGTTGGCTAATATCAGTACATTATTAAACTGAAACTTCTCTTTAAGATTTTTCTAAGACCCGACCAGGCTGGTGTGCAGCACGTGCGTGCAGTGGAAGCTTCAATATGAATAATCAGGTCCTTCTCTTACACTAAGCCTGGCTTACCTGATAATGCATCATGACCAGATCATCGAACTTTAAAAATGCTAAATACGCTTCTGACTGGTAACCCTGAATGTGGTGTGTTTGCGAATGAATGTAGTAAAATTATGCGTATGTCTGGTGTTCTGTGAGAGAAAGTATGCAAGGGAGCGAGCGAAGTGAGCTAGAAAACTGAAGAATCCTGACTTGGATAGGGTAAGCTGTTAATATGATTGTACTAAGAGAATGCAAGAACTTGAGAATTAGACAGTGCCTGAAGTAGCTTGAAGCCTTTGTAGCCATAAACGAATTACGTTATTTTCATATTTCCACGGATTCCGGGCCTTTTAACAATAAGAATTTGAGGTTGTGGATAATATTTTACAAATTTTCGTTCAGGGGCCTACCGGGTGTAGGTACCTATAGTTCAGGGGCCCCGTATCATTTATAAGTCTGATACGGCAGTAGCTACATCCCTGCCAAAAGTCATGAGAACTAAATCAGTATTAAAAAACGTGTAACTCAAGAATCCACAGATTTGTGTCAAACGCCATTGCGTTTACTAGCCATTGCTAGTAACTTCATCTACGTGATCAACCTGCCACGCACTACTAGTAGTGCGTGGCTGGTTGATCACGTAGATAATGACTCTAGAGTCATTATCTGCCTAGCTTTTTCCCAACTATGTTAGGGTCGGCTTCCAGTCTAACCGAATGCAGCTGAATATCAGTATTTTACATGGCCTATCTGACTTCCGCAACCTAGTTACCTACTGGGTAATACGATACCACGCACTACTAAAGACTTAGTTTAAAACCTGTTCTTCTATAGTTACCAAAATATTTAGCAATGCAGGCACTGTATACCTGACGAAATGTTGCTGTAAATACTGGACATACAGTGGTTCACCTATTCCTTCAAGGAATTTAGGCGTTATGTTATGTTCACTGTATCAACTTCAATGTAATTTTAATTTTAGTTATAATGGTATTTTGTGTATTATGTGTATTATTGTGGCATGTATTTTAATCTTTGGTTACTAACATAATTTTTAAGTATACTAACATAACTATGGATCACTGTGTCTGACTTAAATAAATAATAATAATGTGCCTGAACAATACAAAAAGTAATTCGATGCAATCTCCCAAGAATTCACATTTACCATGATTATCTGTACATTTTTCAATACACTCAATCATTCGTATTGAATTGCCAATACCCGGGGGTCGGGCCCCTGCACTGCGGAACCAAATTATCCTATTAACCACAGGAATGGAGTGATCAACGCGCGAAAATGCGTTGCTTCCTCGCTACACGGTTGCTAACAGACAACCATTGTGCGGTAGGTTGCAATTAGCAACTGTTAATAGCGTTTTGTAAGGAAACTATAGTGATTTTCATAGAATTATGTGGTAGGTAGAGATATGGTATACAAACGTAGCTGGTAGAAAGTAAAAGTTTACAAGATTTGATCGATCAACAAGTAACTTTTAATAACGCAGCACTTTTGACCGTCAAAATTACATAAACAGTCCTCCAGAACGCCCGCCCTTCACCACTTCCTAGTGCGGCTGGGATGAAATTGGGAAGAAGTGGTGCAACAAACTCCCCAGCGGCACAGCAGTCTTTCGCAGTTCAGTTCAAATAATATTACCTAAAGTACGTTTATGAGTTTATTCGTAAGATTCCAACTTCAGGGTCAAATTAAATTAGCTAGCGGTACTCAGCAGACATGATGGTTATTGATATCTGAACATGATAAAACGATATAAATATGATTTGATTTTTTTGGGGTCTTCGAGTCTCGGTCCAAACAATCAATTATTTTTTTTTTTTGTTAACATGATGAATTTTCAATATCTAAACACGAAAAAAATAATGAAAAACAGATTTTCTAAACTTATGCTAACTACACTCTTATTGACTCAAAAAAAACACATCAAATGTTTTTTTTTTTTGTTTCATCATGTTTAGATATCTACCCATCACGTCTGTAGAGTTACGCCAACTAATTTAATTTGGCACTGTATGTTATAAATAGTCGGTATTTTTCACTCCTAAAACCTACTAATTTCAAGTATTCCAACTCAGTTAACGAGAGTCAACAATTGAAAGAGAAATTCTTTCAAAACTTCCATTTACCTTTAACCTACAAAGCACTTTGATCCTAATTACATTTGTATAAAATAGTTGAGCCTGCAAGCTATTTATGGAACCCCTATGTCTGGTCAGAAGTGTGCCGGCCACAACTTTATTACGCCGCAGTTGCGGACAGGACAGGGCAGGACAACTTGCAGATAGCGGACCCTCGCTGCGGAATTCCGGATCGGGATGCAATTGGCGTATGCCGCAACGTACAGACTTATTTGACTTTGTGAAACTTATATTTGCCACCTGTGGGAATCCGTCTTACGAGGCAGCATGATCTATTATTGTAGAGAAAATCAAGTTTTAATAGAATATAATTCTAGATACCTAGTACGCAGGTGCGTCATCTTTCTGAAGAACGTCACTATATGCCTTTCTAGTGCGTCTCTTCGCCCGGCCTCCCAGATATATGAACGTACACGAAGCAAATGGAGCATGTAAGGATCGAAGCGGGTAGACTAAGTGTTTGCCAATACCCATGGCAAGAAGGCGTAAGTAATGTATATAATCTATACTTATAATAAATCTGTAGAAGTGAAAATTCTGTACATTGAAAATATCAAAAAAATAAATGGCAGGGGGTGTTACTAGACCGACACCGAACCCAAAAATTATTAATTTAAAAAAATTAATTTTCTGTTATTGAGTTTTTTTTATTTTTTATTAGGTAGGTACAGATATCATATAGGTACCCTCTTAATCACCAATAATGAGACACAATTGGTTTTCTATTGTAATTAGCCACAAAGGGCCTGCGAGATAGATGGCATTCTGGGGAAGCACATAGGTACATTTTATCCTGTTAGCACGTTCCCGTGGGATAATTTCCGACATCCACGCGGGCGAAGCCGCGGGCAGAAGCTAGTTCGTAATATAAGTTTATAGGAACTCAAACTCTCGATCCTTACTCTTAGCTAAGTACTAAGGTAACCTCATCATTCATAAAAATTTGAATCACACAAGAGCTTGATGAAGAATAGGTAATACAGGAAAAAACGTGTGTCTAAATAGCCTTCAAATGTCCAAAGGGCTTTTGCGAAGACTTAGGAATTCGACCAACTATGGCAATCTTGTCAGTAACAAATCCCAAACCGACCCTCTTTAGGCCGATAAAACCTCATAGCATAAATTCCACTAACTTACACCACACCCTAACAGAAAATACAGGAGCCAACTTGGAAATGCCAAATGCAATCTCGAATTCTGTTCGCAGTATAAAATTATTTCAAGCAGTTTAATGTTAAGTCTAGCCTGGTCCGTGAGCCTGGATCTATCTGATTCAATTAATCGCAGATTCAGAGATTGGAATTATCTCAGTGGTACCTATATGTGTAAATTCTTAGGTACAAATGTGTTTGCAACAAAGTAACGTTAAACTATGCGATCAGAATGACCTTTTCGCAAGTTGTGATAATTTTTAATTTGCTATCAAGTTTGCATCATGGTTGATAAGAAATGGCCTGATTGATAGATTGACACAATTAGAAGTTAAGGCCAGTCCTATTCTATTTCTGTGCTGTTATTGGCCTAATACTGTTCCAAAATCAGGTCAGAGTTTTGTGTTACTTTGTTGGCTTTTAGCACTAAACTGCGAAAGAAATTGGTTCGTTCACGGGTGTGCTATAACACCTCTGCCAAACCATTCGGGGAAAACAGGTGTGATTTTATGTTACCTATACTTAATATTACAAAGATACTCCAGAAATTATTTCAATTCCGAACATTCTTTAATTACTTAATTATAAGTTACAGTTGATTGCCTAGTGTCACAGGACATTTTATGTTAAAACCAGAAATTTCACGTGGGCGAAGTCACGGGCGGAAGCTTGTGTTATGTAAATTCGTTTCCTCTCACTACAATATGCTGTATTCATTTTGTGTTTTTGTTGTACACACCTTTTTTTTCACGGTATCTCTTTCGAACAACCCGCGGGCCTGGCAGGCATCGGCCCTAGCAGACCCCGTCAGTTCGTGCTGACATCACTTTGAGGCACGCGTGGAACACAACGCGCCGTCGACCCGGGCCTGGTCCTTACCGGGCGGCGAGCTGCCCATTGCTCGCCACTCCTCCTTTGCGAGCATTACTGCTTCGCAGGAGGTGACGGCTTCCCATGCACTCTCGCTCCGTACCGTAGATCGCCGCCGCCGATCGCCGCCACGAGGACGCGGCGGTGCTCCACCCAAGCCGGGCAGACCTCCACCGTATACTCCACCGTGTCCCCCGGGCGATCCACACAGTGGTGACACCCTGGTGTTTCCTCACGCCTTATCCTGAGCTATTGTGCACACCTTATCTTGAAATCACGTCCGCATGGTCTTTGGGGTATAATCCTAGTGTAGGTACTATCGCCAAAACCTATATCTGACCATTTTGAAAAAAAAATCCCGTGCACATGATGACCACATCTGCGTCCGTAAGCAAAACAAAAGAGGATCCTTTTTAGGTCGACTAATAATATGCGCTGCAAGCAGAAATAGTCTTTACGGTGGTCAAGATTTTGGCTACTATCACCAAAATCTAAAAAAAAAAAAAATATTGCCGTAAACTTCTAAATTCTGTTTATTTTCTGTCAGTGCAATAAAACAGGAGTTCTTCTGTCGAAATAATGTATTTTTACAGTTTCAAAAAATCAATAAAATATCTATTTAATTAATTGTTTTAATCCTAAGGATTACAAAAATAAGTGTTCTTATCTTAACAATTTAAAAAAAATTTTTTTTTAATTACATAGCTTCCATTGCATCACCCAAACTTTAAAATGTTATTCATACTTACACAGCTGAATATTTGCGTTTAATTTTACTAAAAGAATATTTACAATGACGTTTTTACGTCTATAAATGGAAGACTTAAAATTAAATTGACTATTATAAATGAATTATAATGATAAGTCTTAAATTATGTCATGTTTAGAGAAAGCTACCGATTAAGCCGTAACGTTTAGTACATGACAAACTAAACATGCTAAAGTAACTATTAGTGGACTCTTGAATACATTTATTTTTACAATTACACTTAATAAATACAATTCAAATAATAAAATTCACATATATTTCAGTTTACTTATAAATGTCACTTCATTAGGTAACTACTCTGAGAACCAAAATGATTACGATATTAAAATTTTCAATTTGTTCATTATAGCTACAGATTATCTAAAATGCTGCCGAGCTTATTATTAAGCGTCCCGTTACTTACAAAATCTGGTGATATTAAAACAACATAAAAGCCAATTGTATTTGAATATTACTGTAGTCCGCCGAAAAACCGGATTGCAATCATCCCGAAAATATTGAAACCTGTTTCAAGATGATTACGATAAATTGAGACAACATTCATGAATTATAAAAGGATATACATTTCTTCTGTTAGGTGTAAGATTTATTAATTGTTAATTATTGTTAATTAATTATCTGTTTTTTAGAAACTATCCCAAAAAGATATATATTACGTCTTCCATAACAATTTAGTCAATACTTTCACGATTAGACATGGTCATTTTGCTTCGACGGAGAAGCCTTTATCACGAATGAGGCAGGAAATTAGCATATTTTAGCATTTGTTAATAATAAAACTGAAGATGATTAAACATCATGATCCAAACCAAAGAAAATAATCGTCGAAATTAATCTGGTAACACAATATTTTGGCATTCCGGTCACCCTGACGTAAACTATAATAATGGTAATACTACAGAAAAGATATTCGTATAACTTATATATAAAGGGGACCAGTAAGATTGGCACAACATGTAGTCAACATAAATAAATATAGATTCAACCTTTTCTTAGTATAAAGGGTAGATATTTTACAACAGAAGACCGAGTTAAAATCGCGCTTTGCATGAAAAAATCTTACGATCATCCAAAATGATAATCATGATTATGTCAATAAATTGCATATCGTTTTAGCAAGGATTCTCGACTTTATTATATCTATTTATTTCCTATAAACGTTCCGAGATTTTCTAATATTTCTGCACCATTCAGCACACTAATAAAACTTATACCATTTGTAATATATACGTACATAGGCAAAAATAAGTACAAAAGTTATAGAACCAACACTTGCTATTGATATTGCACTACTGTTAGAATAGAATAGAATATTCATTTATTTGCTCAGAATTTACAATAAATTATTGAAATGAATTAATAAGCAACGATTTACTAAAAATGATATACTAATAAATGTAATAGTTGAGACTTTATAACATATTATAATTTACGCTATTTACAATTCATAGGGCTATTCAAAGCGTTCATAAAAATAGTATAACTAATTTTGATAACGAAACCATAGTTACAATGAGTTTCATATTTACCGACTCCGAAAATCACTATCAGTTGACGGGCAACTGGCAAGAGCTAACAACTAAATAATTAATGGCATTATTAACTTTCAACTGTCGTGGAACTAACATTGCGAAGTGAGAAAACAGTTTACTTGTCGCAATATACTAGCATGATGGAAACGCCATATTATCTATTCTTTATAATAATAAGTAAAATAATGGTTACGTACTGAATGATATTGAACTTTCTAAGAATGTTAATCTTTACTCATATACTGAAACCTATATAAAAATAAAGGTTCGCGTGCCTCGCTTTGATCATGCAAAAGTTACTATAGTCGAGGCAATGATTACAAATGGAGTTAAATCTAGTTTAGATTCTGTACAGATAAGTATGGTGTTTGTTACACATGTTCTCGTACTAGTAAGGTTTTCTCCTGTATTCGTTAACTCGACTAATTTAGAAGTTATTGTCCCATCCGGAGAGGTCATCTGGTGGTGGCTCGTCGCCATCGGGAGGATATTGGTCGAAATTGTGAGTGTCCACTGGAGACTTCACTACAGGGGTAATAGGAGGTTCAAGAGAACGTTGTGCTAGGCCCTCCCAGTTAAATCCGTCGAACCACCTGAAAAGTGCATAGAAAAGATAAATAAATGGTAGTTAAAAAAAGGAACATCATCAGCAGCCTATTGTCCGCTGCTAGATAAAAGTCTCTCCAATTCAATGGTAACAAAATTAAACAAAATAATGGTAGAATTTTTGTCATTCGATTTCAATGTCAGATTTAATTAGGCCACTATTTTATTCCCTCTTTAAAATTTACTGCGTATTTGTTGAAGTTTCTCAGAAATAACTATCTCTACTGCTTTTTTCTTCCTTCTTCTGTATTATATCTCTAATTGATCTACTTAGACTTAAGATTCAAACTTACTTGTGTTTCTGTATTTCCGTGATACCACCTCGTTGGTAGCCAAGTCGCTCAGCAGGGTTATCTCTGCACAGCTTCTTAATGAGGTTAGCAGCATTCCTAGTGATGCAACGAGGGAATTCCACAGCATCGATACCCTTGAGAATCTTGTTGTAGGTCTTCATAGGATCAGTTCCGGTGAAAGGCGGCGATCCGGTAAGCAACTCAAACATAAGAACTCCTGGAAACATAAATGTTAGCAATGAAGTAAATGAAGATGATGGTAAAATTAACAATTCGAAACGGATTTGAGTATTTGATGATGATAATGTAACTAAAGGAAACAATGAAGCAATAGGTTATGGGGTAACGAATTCTTACAACAAACAAAATGTTAGTTAGTTCAATGAATGGGCTCGATAATCAAAATTTTATTCAACAGCACCAGTTCCTCTAAATTGTAAAGTTTATTTAACATAGCTAAAGAAAGTTTGAAATTGTAGGTAAAAACAAAATCATTAAAACAAGCAATTCATATTTATAATACTAGCGGACCCGGTAGGCATTGTCCTGCCCGGTTGAGTCGTCATATGCCAACAGCAGCTTCACCTACCGGATTTTTTTTTTTGGGTGGGATATCTTCAAATGACCTCTCCCGCTCTAGGCTGAGCGGAAGGGCGTGTCGGACTTTTACTGACTAAAACCCACCCATGTTATTTCTGTTGCCAGGGCCACGGTATCTCTTTCGAACAACCCGCAGCCCTGGCAGGCATCAGCCCTAGCGGAACCCGTCAGTTCGTGCTGAGATCTCTTTGAGGCGCGCGTGGAACACAACGCGCCGTCGATCCGGGCCTGGTCCTTACCGGGCGGCAAGCTGCCCATTGCTCGACGCCCGCAAGCCCGCGCCTACTGTGACCGTGGCTGGGAGTCGGCTGTTGACTCCCAAAGTCCAGGGCGTCTTCTACGGCGACTAGGGGCGTGAGGGCGCAATGATTGCCTCTCCCTCACGCGCTCCGCCTCCTTCTTTGCGAGCATTACTGCTTCGCAGAAGGAGGTGACGGCCTCCCATGCACTCTCGCTCCGTACCATGGCCTGGACCAGGGCCGGACACAAGAGATCGCCGCTGCCGATCGCCGCCACGAGGACACGGCGGTGCTCCGCCCAAGCCGGGCAGACCTCCACCGTATGCTCCACCGTGTCCCGATCCACACAGTGGTGACACCCTGGCGTTTCCTCCCGTCTTATCCTGAACAGGAACCTCCCGAAACAACCATGTCCTGTCCGGACCTGAGTCAGGTGGAAGGTCTCTCTCTCTCTAGCCACTCCTCAAAGAGGGGACTTATCGCCACAACTGTGGCGTGCCCAGCACTGGGTTGCGACAATCGTACTCTCCATGCCGCTATGAGATCCCGCCGGAGATTTCTCGCAGCAGCGGAGTTACGCCTCGGCGTTTTGTCTCCTCTCGCCGCTCTCATATGTGGGCGAGAACTTTGGCCTCCAAATCCCATGTCGGCAATCCGGCAAGGAGGCCTCGGACCAGCCGGACAGCCATGACCCTTTGGGACGCGTTCAACCGGCGGGCTGGTCGCCGCCTCAGGGAACGCGCCCATACCGGTTCCCTGTAAAGGGCCATGGACCGCACGACCTCCGCATAGAGCCTCCGGAAGAAAGCGTTTGGTCCCCCTAGATTGAGCAGGAGCCGCCTCAAGGCAGCCCCGGCCCGCTCTAGTCTGGAAGCCAAACGTCAGAAGTGCTCCACAAAGTTCCACCGGCTATCGAGGACGAGTCCCAGGTACTTCATCGTCACCTCGACGCCAATGTGAACCCCTCCTGCCGTTATTTGTGAACCCGACGGTGGCGCTTCTCGAAGACCATGAAAACACATAGCCTCAGACTGGTGCAAGGCCACCTCGAGTCATAATTGCCGGATCCTCTCGACGATTGTCGCAACCCCACGTGTCGCTGCTTCGGCCGCCGCCTGGTGCGACCTCCCCTACGCCAGGACCAGCGTGTCGTCAGCGTAGCAAACCACGCTAACGCCGCTAGGGAGATCGGCGCGCAGCACCCAGTCGTACCCGATATCCCACAGGTGCGGCCCCAGGACCGATCCCTGTGAGACACCGCACGACATCTCTCGCCGGTTCCACTCTCCCCGGTGACCGGGGTAGATGACGGCCCTGTCCGTCAAATAAGCCTCGACAATGCGACAGAGGTAGGTCGGCATCCGGTGATACCGGAGTGCCTCCCTGATGCAACTCCAGGGTATTGAACGCATTGGTGATATCAAGAAACACCGCCAAGAGAACCCCACCCCGGGCCATAGCATCCCCCGTCGTGAGGGCTCACACGCGCATGATGGCGTTCACCGCAGAGCGCCCCCTGCGAAAAGTAAACTGGCTTTCCGCCAAATCCGGCCCCACCCGCACCAGCTGCCCGACAAGGCGGTCTGCAATTCACCTACCGGATCCAATTGTATTTTCAAACCATCCAGGAACCCGTTGAAATAAATATACACACAAAATTTCAACCGAATCGGTCCAGCCGTTTAGGAGGATTTAGGTGACAAACACACGTACAGAAGAATTATATATATTAAAATAACCAAACGGCTTACCTAATGACCAATAGTCTGCACTAATATCATGACCTCTGTTCATGATAACTTCGGGAGCGACATACTCTGGCGTGCCGCAGAAGGTCCAGGTCTTACGGCTAGCTTGTAGCTTCTTAGAGAAACCGAAGTCAACTAGTTTTACGTAGCCTTTACCGTCTAATAGTAAATTCTCAGGTTTAAGATCCCTGGAAACAAAATAAAAGAAAATGTTTTTAGCTGTTCAACAAAACGTTGTCAACTATGTTGCTGTCAGCGTTTCCTTGTAATTATGAATAACTTGTTTCTCATATAATTATATATAGATAAGTTCTTACCTGTAAATGATATTCCTCGAATGAAGGTAATGAAAGGCTTCAACCACACATGCTGTGTAGAATCTCGTTGTGGCATCATCGAATTGGCCTGAAATCAAACCAATATTATAGCCGGGCTGTTCAGAAATGTTTATAACTTTAAAAAAATCTTTTACAAGATTTAGTTTATCTGTTTACCTCTATCTCGTAAAATTGTCCACAGCTCTCCGCCTAGGCAAGTTTCCATCAGCATATACAAGTATTTACGGTCCTTGAACGTCTTATACAATTTGACGATGAACTCGCAGTTCATCTCGGACATAATCTCCTTTTCTGACATGATATGCTGCTGCTGCCTAGTTTCAACGATCTGGGCTTTCTTCATCTGCTTCAAGGCAAAGCTCCTGCTCGAGTCGCTCTGGATCTGGACCAGTTCCACTCTGCCAAAGCCTCCAATACCCAGGGTCGCGATGATGCGGAGGTCTGAGAGACGCAAATTGGCGAATTCCTCGTTTAATCTGGGAAAGTACATGTTTTATTAGAAATCTGACCTCGAACTCTATTTTTAACGGCTGCGGAACAAATTTGAAGCTTTTGACAATGAATAGCCTCGACGAACGCGGTGCAAAGAATGGACTCAGGAGGTGGTCTTGGCCCAACAATAACACGACAATATCTAAGTTGACAATACAATTGAAATTGAATGAGAACAAAAATATAAGTTGTGAATAACTTTATTTATTTTTAAATTGTTAAGAAAATGGACAACTAGCTACTTCCTCACTCACTGTTGTCATAGCAAAACTATACATTATTGATACAAGAGACGTAATCAAAGCCAGAAAACCAGGACGCTTATTGATACCGATTATGTCAACATAAACACGTCTTGATATGACACGTAACTACTATATGTGTGAAAAGGAGACAGAAACGATTTGTCATATCAAAATCTTTATCTGTTTTCTTCAAACTACAAAATATTGGACCCAAAATGTCATTTTATCAACACAATAACTTTCCTTTAGAGTTAATTGATATATCTTTTGTTTTTACAGCGATTCCATTACTAAGTCATCCAGATGCGCTCGCGCCTATTGTTTTCATTCGCACCTCACAATCCGTGCAACAAAAACGCGGGAAACGTAATTGTTATCGCTCAATCCGTGGTAGACACATTTTCTACGCCAAAGAGGAAAGTTAATAACCGATTTGCTTCCACTATTTAATTAAATTCGACATTGATGAGTAGAAAGTTTAGGAAATTACTTCTCAATTTTTATAACTTACCGTTCTTTCAAATTCCGTATTGCTTGCATCAAACAAAAAATAAAAATAATTATAGACGGTGAAATCAAGATAAAAATCGTTATCATTTCTAGTCATATTGCAGTACCTATTGTTCGAGAGTCAAAAAAAGATTAATAGACACACAATGGTTTATGCTGCATCTGTGTGGAATGTTTTGTGATGTTATCGTAGTCGGCTTAGTTTCAGATAGGTATGAACTTGACACAGGAAGAATTAATGGCTCCCAGGCATTAATGACTTCTTAATTAACGTTTAAATATAATCATTCCATCAAAATACAATTTACATTGTTTACCTTAATCACTACTAACTTGTGAAAAAAAACCTATTCATTAATTTATCTATAAACAACTTTACTGTAACATTGACTGAATTTTAAGAATAGCTCAGATTGTTAACTTGTTACAAAACTTACTTAAGCCGACTGTAAAAATTTGTATGAGAACGAACTAGAACTAACATTATAATAAACAGGACATGACACGTATCGTGTGAATTGTGCTAATTATAACAATGACTCATTTGAATGAGTGACGAAGATCAAACCAGCAAAAGAAGATTTAGATCACGAACGTACAAATGAGGTTAAAAGTGATAACTTACCGCTGTCTGCTGTCTCCTTCATCCTTGTACTTAGTACGGATTTCGTCGAGAGCCGAGATGAGTTGGTTGAAGGTCTCCCGGTCGATGACGAGGCAAGTCGTGCCCTCCGGCGAGTCGCAGATAATATTGGCCGTTCGAAGATCATCCCTAGAATTTCAGAAAACAATGTTGCAATATTTGTCGTGTTTCTTATTTAAAAAGAAGAAATAAAAGGTTGTCCTACAAGCCATTAATCTGTCTGTCTGTTTCAAAGTCATGATTCATGGCTAAGCACTAAACAATGACAATGACGGTAAAAACCATTGTCTTCAACAGAAATAACTTCATCTTAAACAATCATACATTCTTCGTTAGAAATGATTGTAAAGTATTTACAATGAAAACGTTCATAAATTCTAATTATCAAGTAAAGCTTACCCTTGCAAAGCCTTCTCTCCGAAGAAATCGCCTTTTGTGAGAGTTCTTATAAACTTCTCATCGTTACTGTTTGGTGGTTTCTGAGTCACTTTCACCTGAAAAAGAAATGATCATGACATAAGCATCATTCAGCATTTAAAAAATATAAGTAGTCCAACCTGTAATGTCTTAATCTTCCCATTGTTGAAAAATGGCATAATTAGTTTGACGTCAAAATTGCCTGACGTTTTTGTAATAGCGTGGATGCTGAACATAATAACAGGTTAGGTGAGCTTATTACCGTTATTACAAAAACGTGAAACGGACGTTTAGACAACATCGAAAGTTGTCATTAAACTCCGGATGGACATGAAGTAAGGCACGCAGGGCTAACGGGCATTTATGTTCAGGCATCATAATATGCTCTGCAATTTAGTCACGAGCATGTAATTACCGGTTCCGCTATGTAAATTAGTAATTAGCCTCTGCTACTGATAAGGGAAACGATAAATTCTTTATGTTTCTCAAGCAAGCTAAGTCAGTAAAAATTGGATCAACCAACGGTTACAAACAATGTGGAATCAATCGAAAAACTAAATCACGTATCTAACTGTTCATACAGATAATAGAATATAAATCATAAAATGAAACAGGAACTAAGCTAGTTTAACGATAGAGCGAAACGTGGTGAATGCTCAATGATGCATCAAAACAGTAATAGCCGAAGCGTTCACACCTCACGACGATTTAATAACTTAAACATTGACCGTTCTATTTTAGGAACAGCTATTTTTACCTTTTGTTATACTAGATGCGTTTACACATGGTAACAGTACAAGACCCTATAAACTATTGGACAGAAGAGAGACAGGAGAGTAAACACTGCGCTATCTGTCTAACTTCCATCTATGTAGACCGGAAATTATTTTACGACCCAGTTAAATCAAATAAAAACCAAATTTGGAAAAAGAGTGTAAAAACTAAAAAGCATACAAACATTGATGAGATAACAACGGAAATGGAAGAGATAATGTAACTTTGAGTAACAGAAGACGACGATGAAGTCATCCGGATAATTTTACAAGATCAACAAAACGGGAACTGTTGTCACACCTCACTGGTTTAAGAGGTGCTCGCTTTATAAGTGTTTATTTCTTAGAAGTGTAACAACTGATCTATCCAATCATTTGGTGTAACGAATGGCCTGTGGTCATTCAATCTTTTGGTTCGAAACAATCATAACTGGGTGGTATTCAATTTAATTCTTCTTTTTCTTGACAATCTAAGGTTAGCCCAGAATTTAGCTTCCAATTCAAAATTATTAGTACTAGCATTCAGGTAAGGTGCAGTGCGGGTATCAAAGCACGCAGAACATAAGTAGGTTAATTTCGCAGGTTCACTCAAAAGTATATCAATTTAGAAAGTGAAAGAATATACTCCTAAGTCCTTAGTAGTAGGAATCATTTGCTCGCGCTTTACAATTATTTATGCCATCATACATGTTAATTTAAGTTGACCTAATCAATGTTTACGTTGCTTTAATGTTCATCTAACTAACCGGTATTTAATGCTTTACCAACACAAATAATCGCCGATCCGTAATGTTTGTTATAAATAACATAATTTGCATATTGGTACAGACTACAGACATAGGTACTTTAATCACGTAATGTCTTTCACTCGACTAAGTTACCAAGTTGTATGTCTCTATCGACTATGTGAATATTCAACAGGTTGCCAAACAAGATTACTTTAAAAATTGGGAACATTTCGGTCGTAATAATGAAATCATCAAAGTTTTAGAAGAATAAGAATATTACTTCATTCTTACGACTTTATTGTTAACTTTGGTATTTCGCAGATTTTAGAACAATGCTCTCAATGTTGAGGCAACCTTGCGGATTTGCAACGCAGTGATAACAAGATTTTTTGTTCGGAAAAAAAAGAAAATGTTGCTGGTATTATTTTCCTTGTAACTTTATTCTGTTTGGTTTTATAGAAAACAATTTTAAAAGAACTATAACGGTGTATTTATCTGCATCTAAAAGCATCTTTCACATAATGTATAAATGTCATCAATCATTTAATTTTTATCTCCAAAGACAAGATAACAAAAATCTAAACGAGTTCCATAGACGACTAATAAAGTGGTTCCGCAATGAAATATAAGTATTCACAGTTTATCTAGAAATAGTTAATAATAGTTGTTAATTGAGTTGCGGTAAATTGCTTCATTCGCTACGATTTTTTATGTAAATAAACTTATGCATAGAAACGGAAAAAGAGTTATTCTACAACACATTTGCACGAGGCAATACATGTATATGTATTTGCACTCACTACACGTGTATGGAAATAACTTTCTCTCGTCAATTCGGATGTAAAATGAATATATGTACCTTCCTAACAAATATCTACAACGTAATATTTAAAATTTAAATAATCCGGTACTCATTACCATGTACAGAAAACAAAGGCCAAGATTACCCAAACAATAAGTTCGGAGTGCACAAATATTTCCCACAAATCGTTCAAAAATCTGGCCTCAAAATGCCATACAATCCTCTCGCTTGTCCACAGTGCGCTGACCTTGGGGCTCACTGCCACAATAGCCGGACTTTTGGCCTTTACTACCTCCGTGTTATATAAAAATTGAGTCACAACTGTGATTGTTTAATGTCCAATGTTGCGATCGCAATGATTAGTCCTTTATAGATTAAAACAACATCATTACAGGCCGATTACAATCTAATTCAGGCAGGTTTTATACGTTACTTGGTAAACTTAGTATTCCTGATTTCATGATTAGGTTCCTGTTCCGGTTATCCGTTCGCTTTTACATTAACCGTTTGCAGCTTTGCATCTAATTTTGCATTTTCCTTTGCATTTATACATCCATTATTAACAGTCGGTAGTGCTACTGCTACATCTCTGAATAACCCATGTTTGTTTGTCTGCACTGTATTCAATATCTTCAACTCTCTGAACAAAGATATAGTTAATTCGTGAAATCAAAATATTCCTGCATTTGTACCGGTCAGAAATAACAATCAGTGTATGCGGAGTCGTAATGCTAAATGCCAAGGTGAACCTCTTGCACAGTCACCGTGTCGACTGCACGAAGCTTATACAATTTAGTGTCATGACAACATAGAGGAAATATTATTATGACTTTCGAATCTTTGCCTTTTACAAACAAGTCTCCAAATGAAAATCATTAAGTAGTGTTTCACATATACTTAACAGCGTCTACTTGTTAGATTCCATTTTTGGTTCAATGTGCAAAAAATCTGATGACGATGACAGTATCTACTGACGAAAAAGCGATGCAAAACATGGCTGCTTTTGACATTAGGTACATGCTTTTGTTATAATTATGTGCTTAACAAACACTTGTTTTTTTTTATGTAAACAAAGAAAGACAGAAAAAAGTAACAAACAAAGATCTAGGTACACAAACATAATAATATTATAATAAAACCAGGGTTATGTCATCAGAATTCATATTTTGAAAGCGAAACGATCATTACAGATAATCGAATTACGTAGTGCCGAAGACGGATATGTTTACAAAACACGGAGGCGTGGTCAAAGGTAAAAAAGTCACGTCGCCGTCACTCCGGGCAGACGCTCGAAAGTTGGTTCAAACAACGAAAGTGAAATGTTCAAGCTTAGTGAACATCTTCATTTTATGTATGGAGCAGATTTCTTTCCATGTCATCGTAATAAATGACCACAAGATGACAAATACCCACTTACTCGAAAATATATTAGTAGATGACAAAGTGATTGTCGAACTCTAGTATAAAATAGTAGTCTATGGTCGAACTTCTTGCTGTGGTATGATGATGAAAAGAATGTAATTTATTTATTTTAAACATCGAATTCGAAAGTCTTTATTTAACACGTCAGTAGCTGAAGAAGACCATTTAAGTAATAGCGTCATAATTTCCATAAGTCCATTTTTGGTAGTAATTAGAATATAAAATCGATAAGTTTTGCAAAAACCAATACTGTTCATCGATGTTATAAGACTATGACCAATCGTTTCTATTTATAAACACATGTAACGACCAATAAGTATGATAATACATACGTCTGTGATGAAATTAATTCTTGATTATAAATGATTGTAATTAACATTCTAACAAGATTATTCTAGTTTTCTTCAAGCTGCATTTGTTATAAACATAACTTCGTATTATTGATTAGTTACTTAATAACAAAATGTTGTTAAGCTAGTGTTATGAAATTATTTAACTATCTGTGGAGTATTTACGCCAATTGCAACAACGCAATATAAAATATTGTGCTAATCCGAAACATAAAAATATTAATTGGATAATCGAAGTTCCGGGATAACAGAGTTAAATAAACTCCACATCGTGTGAACGTATTCGTAGTTACTCGGCCACGCCTATCTATGTATCCGGATATTTATTGTAAAAGGAACTACTACATACAAGTCATCTTATATTTAAAACAGCCCCAGTTAAGCCGGGAAGAGTAACTAATGTAGTAATTAAACGGAATAAAGAAGACTTACCTGTCCTTTAGAAATGATGAAGAAGGTGTCACCTCGTGCACCCTGCCTAATGATGTAATCTCCATTCTGGTAGTGAGTCTCTTCCAGTACGTCAGAGATCTTGATCAATGTGTCTTCTGGCAAATCTTTGAAGATCGGTACGCTGTTGAAAAAAGAAGAAAAACCGTTAAAAACTGGACCACAGATGATGTAACCAGAAAAAGTAGGCTTACGGTTACGTTTGAGAGGAGAAAGTGTTCGGCCGATGGCGTATTATGGAATTTGTACGCTATGAAACAAACAAGTATGGCTTCAAACGTTAAATGTTATTACGGTGTGTAACTTGTTTCTATAAAAACTATTCTATAACTATGTTCTTAGTTTTTTGCTATCTATATTTTTCACAACACCAAGATGCTTGTTAGACAAATCTTACATTTACGAAACTGGTCGTTTACTACCAATGTTTTTAATCATTATAGTTCGTGTGCTTATATAAGTCTACCAATCATAATATATAGTTAATTTATTTCCACCTAGTTGTGTGCATATTAAATCAATTCTACAAGCTATTCGGTTGAAAGTGAACGCTAAGAGGTTGCTGGGCAACTTTTGCGAGGTTTCCTGAGTGAGTCATGTAATATAAACCTATAAGTTAGGTAGATAAGCCAAATACGGATTTGAGAATTTGATTTTGGTAGGTACTTATTTGCAATGCTACTTACTGCACAACGACGTACGTAAGATATATACCTTTGACCTTTTTTTTTTTCGAATGCATTTTATATTTGCTTCAATATTATTTTGAAAGAAGAGAGAGGTGGAATGATGGTACCTTGCCTAGCAGTGGGAAATTAGAGGCTAATAAAAAAAAAAAATTGAGAGGTGTCAAGGGACACCCAGATAGAACGAAGTTCAAAGAGAGAGAGAGAGAGAGACAGACAGAGAAACACGCGCACGCCGCACGGCTTACAACTATAACAAAAAGTGTCGTTACAACTTTTGGTCTTAATTTTTTCCGTCTAGCCCCCTTTCTATAAAAAAATATTATGTTGACCTAGATAGATTATTCCTATATCCTATGGTACTATCCTAGATTATTACCTACCTACCTACTTAATAGGTTTTTCTAAGCAATAATAGCATATTTATCAGCTGTTATAGATATTATTAATTCAAACCATTTCTCTACAGTAATTTTTATCATGAACGACTTACTGCAATAGTATAAAGATCTCAAATAATTTTATTGATTACAATTTAATGTCTTTCTATACAGCTGCGCAAGAGCAGTGCACCACTTATCACACAATTAAACCCACATAAAAGAGTAGTCAGCAGAACAGTACTATATTATTGTAACTGTGCGTTACAGTGAGTGCGAGTGAAAATTGCTTCAATCATATTATTTTTCACGGTCAATAATCTTTGCTCCAAAAGTATATTATGTCAATATGTATTTATTATTCTAGCAATCTAGCTGGTAAAACGAAATACAGTTGCGTAATTTCGAGCTACATTCTAACATTGAGAATTTTATTTATCATAACAAACATGGTTCTTAGAACATGATACATAAATGAATAAATAAGTTTGTAGGAATTGTTAAATCCACCAATTAAGCCTTATTTAACGTTACTGTGTAATAGCGCTGAAGATAAATACGTAAAAACAGAAATAAAGCTTTTTCTTTTAGTTGGAGTTTCGAGCTCAATGCAAGGTCTGACAGTGACCTCGCTCAATTTGACAGTGGTTTGTTCCGCAATCTTAGGCTATATTCAATCAAATTATACCATATTTGATCTGGTTGGACTTTTTGTTAAGCGCCTGCAGATATTTATTTCCTTATTTATTGAAAAAAGTATAAGGAAAATTCAATATTAACTTAAACGGAAATAAGAAGTCGTCGAGACCGTCAATTGTTCAGAGGTTCCCTAAACAAACAGTAACAATAACATGAAGTAAATTGATATCTTGTTGCGTTGTTATATTGCAACAACGTGTAACTTGATGCTAATGCACAAGCGGGTAATTAACTAAAGTATGTCGAGGCAGAAGCTACTACTGCTCCACGATCAGTAGCTTGGACGGAAAACTCAGTATCATTAATGATTATCTACACGTATTACAAGATTAACGGAGCATTCAATTTTTCATCAAAACGGTTATCATCGCATTCTTGGGATAGCGTTTCTAAAATAATTTACATAATTATCTAATGATCGCTAATGTGCGCAACAATGAAAGTTTAGTGACACAAGACACCACTTAAAAATGTGAAACTAAATAAGATACCGTGAGTATAAAATGTGTATAAAAACCCATACTAAATATTTGAGAACTACACGAACAAATAAACACGGTAAACGTTATCGACAATGTTTACTAAAGATCGTCACAAATAGTACAAATGACTGGTAAATAACAATGATATCAAACTGGCGTCAAACGTTACAGTTACATTTATCCTCACTCTGAAAGAACAACTGAGTACGTACCTATCGCTCGAATTTAATTGTCTGCAAAGATAAACAGGAAATAATCGTTTTAATGTGGCGGTGGAAGATGTTAATAAAGCAGCTGGGGTCTGAATAAAAGAGTCTCTTTCGTCAAATAGAAAGACTTTGTAATAGTGTAAAAATCTGAAATCCTATCCTCTGATTTCTAAATCAAAGCCTGCATAGGCACAAATTGTCATACAAATACGATAAGCGACGCATTTGAAATAATAGATCTACCATCCGCCATATTAGATTTTCAACATTCCTACTTAGTCAATGACAATGCATGGCGCAACAAAGATAATAAATCAGTCTGGAGGTTTAGACTAAAATATTACGTGCACTTTGGTCGCGTTTCTGTTGGGCAAAAATGATACATGTCTCATGTACCGGCTAGGTCTGCTTTCTTAGAATAGATTATTACGTCTGAGCAGTGAAAGGATTGCAGTCTCAAAATGTCAACTTGCAAACGTGACGGCTAGTAAGTGAGTATTTCGTAAACTGCGCGCGAGTGCTTGGGCAATGTTGCGTTGACACTGGTTTCGCCAACAATGGCTTTGTTTTATTGCCGGTTGATAGCTAGATGAATATAAACAGTCTTTGCGTAGATACTGAACAGCTTTCGTGCGTTCATTGCAAGCCAATTGTTGCGTGTTAGTTTGGCATAGCATCAGACGAAAGAATTGGATCAAAAGCTAATAGCAAAAAAAAAAAGCGTTACAAAAATGTGACCCAAAATGTCAAATCCAAAATAAAACTAGACTATGTCGAACCGGTTGCATCCCAAATTGACAGCAATGATAATATTTCATACCTTCGTTTTTTTTATTAGTCGAGAGAAATCAACCATATTCTTAACATCAACCTGACAAGTTCTAAAATAAAGCAGCAAGCAACAACTTAGATTAACATCGCGATAGAGACATTAATCTTGAAGATGATGGCTGCAACTAAGATGGATCACCGTGCTAAGAGCATGTACGGGTACTTCGTAGTATATAAAGCAACAGATGCTAAGCATTCTACAACACGATACCCTTGATTGTAAATGGAAGGCTGTCTAGAGTTACACGATACCCGACCCGAACACAAATAAAACTTTTATTATGGCCATAGGGCACAGAAATGTTTTAATATTTCAATGCGTATGTCGTCGCTATAAAATTTCTACGATGTTTTCTATCTATGCATTTCTTAATTTTAAATACATATTAATTGGGTTTTCTACAACGGTTCAAGCATTTGGATGTAGGCTATCAATCAACGTGAATGTATTGATGTTTTTAATTCTCGCGAAGATCGTTCCAATAACATTGTTCACGTTACTAATAAATTAACATTCGTGCGTTGCAATCTGTTCACATACACGGCTCGTGTCAAGGCCCGCTCTGTAGACGGCATTGTAGGAGTGTGAGCCCGTCGAAAGCAGAAGAATGGGCCATTGCACGCCCATTACATTTGCATAAGTGTCCTGAGGTCAATATCCTTCTCTGTCATCGGTAATGCTCTCAGAGGCAAGCCTGTATTGTTGTGCTCGGCTAATACAGATATATGGAAACCATTCAGAAGGTATAATGAAGACTTCCGTGTTGTATGGTATCAGTAGTCTCGAGAACATGAATAATACATCATTGTTAGTCGATTTCATTCAAGTGAACGTAGAAACATATGTTATTGTCTCCTTTCTTTGTAATTCTTATGAACTAAGGCATATATTTACCGATTCTAATCATTGTAGGTAATATCACAGCACGTTTTGTTAAAAACATACTATTTATAATATACAAAGATAGACATAATTTGAAATGTACGTTATATAACAAAGAAAAAATGAAAGTAAGAGGAGTTAAAGAATGAACTAAAATAAAAAGATGCAGTAAACGTAGATTAGAATTGTAATATAAGTTTCACTACGATTTAATTTAAAACAGTTACTTTAAATAAAATCGTGATTTCAAATGGGAATTAGGGCGAGTGCTTGTTATTGAATCGTTGTTTAGAACAAAATCATGTGAACATATTGAACATTTCGTTTGTCAGTGTAGTCAACACACTGTGGGGTTAGTGGCCCCGATATCGTAAACAACAAGTCTTTTTAGGAAGGATAAGTCGAATTAGCTCATCTAAATAAAGCTCAAACTCTTTAAAAAAAAGTAAATATTAATATACAGACTTCTGTGCCAAGTGTGAATGATCTGCAATTTTATTTAAAGACATAACGCAGGCCATTCACACAATGATTCGTATTTCTTCGTAAGTCATAGAAATATTGATGTCGCCATAAAACGAACATCATGGCAATTTTATTGCAATTTATGAAGTGAACACGTATATCTAGGTTCTATCTAAATTAAAAACAAATGCACTGGAAAGTGAGCTATTTCTATCCCAAGATTTCTACTTCTGATGTTGTTATAAGTTATTTGTATAGTTCGAATGATACAGAAGTATTGATTCATTCTTATGTTTGAAATAAATGATTGCGATTTTAACGAAATATTAGTTCGGTTTCCAAAGCATTAAAGTCAAGATAGAGTGAACATGGCGACATAAATATTTCGCTGGAAAATAATGTCAATTAGAAACCTGAAGACAGAGACTTATGAGGCCAATATGGGCTATAAATGAGTAAGTAACGGCTTATAGACGCCACCCACAGCTGTGCGTCCAAATAAAGATGATTGAACTTTTGTACAATATCGGGATATAATATTAAAGCTATTAATGATACCCGTTATGTCATTGAAGCATAGAAGGACAATGAAGATGGCTGTTACTGATAAGGATTAAAATATATTTGGTCCTTACCTCTTAAGGAAGTCAGTGTATTCTGCTTGGCGTATGAGCCCAGTGCGCATCATGATGGTCTGGAAGCACTGGCGTTCGATGGCCCATAGTCTGCAGTCCGTGGCGGCCTTGATGGTAGCCGTACGCTTGCAGTTGTAGAGAATGGCCAGCTCACCGAACACCTTGCCTGGTGCCATCGTGCTGAGGTATTTGTTCTCCCGCGATACTTCGACGCGGCCCTCTGTAAGATAAAAGACATTTTGAGAATCGATCGAGAAAATACAACCACGTCATATCACTAGTTTATGATTGCTATTAGAACTTATGAAGAGATTATTTCTGAGCCTCCTACATATACTAGCGGTTCAATCTAAAACCTCAATATGTCACGATACCTAGATTTGCAAGTGAAAAATATTAAACAAACCCCCATGGGTTAGTAGCTGGACAGAATAATGTTCTACGACTTGTGACAAAGAACTGGTCCAGAAATTATGCCAATAAAGTCGAATAATTAGGTCTTTTAAATAAAATTCATGTCAGTAGATTTACAAGTGCAATTAAATTGTTTGCTAAAACATAAATAAACATAAAGCTGGATAGATATGAGTTATTGAGGCTGAGGCTTAATGGCTTTACACTTTAGGGCTAGTCACCACACGATTACCCCGGTTAACAGTCGAATACTCTTTGATACTCGATTTTCTACTTTTTTTGGTTGACCAATCGATAAATTACTTATTAGTAAAGTCGGTCGTGTATGCATATTTAAATATTTAACTGCAGTTTTTTTCCATCATAAACCAAACAGTTTTGCCCTAGTTTAACTTGTTTGACTACAACATTTATTCCAATTGGAATATAATTTCGATATCAAACAAATTAATAAATACTGTCAAGGTTGCAAAGATTGAAATTGTCGGTGGACATTGGTGACTCATTGCAGTGAACGGACTTCGTAGTGCAAAAATAATTTGTGTAGTGGTAAAAACAAACAATCAATTTCATGACTCTTATCGTGAAGTGTGAAAGATTACAATTGTAAGCAGCTGTTGTTATCGACCATGAGAAGATAAGTGTGAGAATAAATAGAGAGGCATGTGAAAATGCAGCTTGTTTAATGAATAAACGTGAGCGCATGAATGTTCGAAGTATTTTAACAAGATACGAAGACAAACGAAGAGGAATATCACATTATTGAGATAGATACTAATTTGAGAATATGAAACGTTAATCACAACATTCCGTTGTTTTTAGAATATTACGATACAAAGTGCTGCTTTTTTGAAATAGCATTATTCTGATTCTAACTATAATATTGAGTATGTATGTATATGTTTATATTTATAACCATTTAAATTGCAATGCCTTAACAGGCAACTAAGTTCTAAGACCCTACCTATTGTTAGCATCTTCAAAATTCTGTACACTTAGATCGCAATAAAGAATTTGAATTTGCGAATTAGTGTTTGTTTTCTAAAGTTTTGCTGCATTAGTATATACTATATAGGTTAGCGAAAAGCTATTTAGGATTTTGTGTCTTTGTTTATTTTCACTTAAATTTTCTTTTCTTTTAATAGTCAATCTCACTCATATTGATTTCCGTGTACTTGTTACAGGTTTTATGTCAATAAATTTCTTTATTATTATTATTAGTGACAATTCATTTCTAATTTTAAATTTAAATACAGCTAATTATTACGAGGTATTGCGTTTTGGTATTTATAAATTGGTATACCTATCTATCTATTGTTGACTCAAACCGTAATGTCGCATAGTACAAAAAATTAACAGTTACCTATTGACTAATGGATAGTCGTACAATTGTTCATATATACTCGGTGTGTGTTGTTGAATAGTTGTCCTGCGTGACGCTGTCTATTCAAATATTATTCCCGTTATCATCGTTCACTTAACTAAAGTTGACTCTGAACACAATTTTCCATTAAGCCTTTTATTTGCATTCAATTGATCCTGTTGATCAACAATACATGGGTTAACCCAATCATTAAGTTGATAAATAAAAGCTACACACTTGATGAAAGAAATGACACAGACTAAATGCGGAAGGCGGAGGACAGGGTGTTGTGGCGTAGCCTGAAAGAGGCCTATGTCCAGCAGTGGACTGCTATAGGCGTTGATTGCTATAGTTGATTGATTGAAGAAATTGTAGATGGAGTGTGCAGAAGATGATATTATTATGACATGAAAGGGGGTGAATATCAAGGTGACAATTAATAGAGATGTTGATGAAAAAAGAAAACACGCTGTGGATACCAGATCAATTGGGGACAGGAAAAAGGTGGTTATTTTGAATATAATCAGTATTTATTTAAATCTAGTTGAAAGTCATCAAGTAGCAGAATCTGCAAATATTTTCACCTGTTGTACTATATCATAAACGAATATTTGCAAAGAGCTAACGAAGTCACGCGGCAAGGACATCAAGTGTTAACCTCAATTTTATTACAGTCATGATCAAATCTTTTTATGTAATCGTGATTTTGTAACACTATCTAGTTTAATGAGTTACTATTTGAAATAACGTTTAACAATTCATAACTATGACCATTCTTCTTTATATTAAACATATTTGACTTTGATCGCAAGAAACGATTTTGTATATGTATTCTCGACTTTGATTGTGTATATGTATTAACGATTTTGTATGTGTTTATTGTTATTTTCTAGAAACAAATCGAAATCCGATATTCAATAAAGAAGTGTACCACGAATTTAGCGAAACAATGCTACTTAGCAACTTATATACAACTTTCGTTGGTAAAAATTACAAGTTTCTAAATCATGTGTGAAATTATTACAATGTAAAATGCTTCGGAAGTAATGTGCGATAGATTGGGAAGTAACGTTTTATTACACTGATTTAAACTTTCTACTTCTAATTAAATATTTTTAACTCCCAACGTAAGAACTTACACGTTTATTCATATCCGTAACAGCACATTCCTTTGCTTGTAAAAATAAGGCCACGTTTGAAGTTTATAAACATTTTAAATCTAGACTAGACTAAATCAACAACAGGTTATCTTGAACAAGGTAAATAAGTATATTTACTTGCCAAAAAATCATGTTTCTTGACAGAAAAGGACATGCTGCACAGTGCCCTCAAAATCAAGTGAAAAATACAGTCAAAATGATTTTGTTCTAAGACAAAACTTAGATTTTACACTGCTAAAGGAGTTTTGACAAGCTAAAATAGATACAAAATGGAACCTTAAGGACGGCAATTACAAACAAGCTGCAGAACATTTTGCAAATGTTATAATTATCGCCCAAATGCAAAATACTAGTTCACCAATCGGACATGCGAATTGCTGGTCAAGTCTTAGATGACGTAAATTAAATACTCAAAGAACGAAAGTGTTTCAAGGCGACTAGCAACATAATGCTTGGAATATTATGCCGGGGTCAGGAGTTCGGATACGTGTCCAGGCTTATGGCCGTTTTATTATCTTACTTCAGTGCATTAAGATTACCACACTGATACCGGCTTTCGAATAGGAGATGTGGTATTATTTTCAGACAAGGATCTTGTTTTTGCAAACAGAAAATGTATTGTTCTTATTTTGTAGTTCTTATTTAGTAGTATTACTTCTTTCTATTATTTCTTTGATTGTTCAATTTTTATGCTTGGAAGCCCCTTGAAATCTTGAGTTATTTTAAAATTACATACATTCCCATTCGTGTCATTCAATGCCAGGCTTAATTCACAAGGAAAAGCTAGGGACACTCCTCCCTGTTACGCGTACTGAGTCCTAGTCTTAATGAGAACCTATGAGTAATTGCCTGGTTCCTGCGATTTCTATTGTCCTTCAACTGTCATTAATGTATTTATGCTGAAATGTCTTTACCATAACCGTTCACCAAGGTCAGTTTAAAATTTATAACCACAGTACAACGGTGGACCATTGTCTTTTCAAGCAGCTAATATCTTTGAACCCGAATGCGTTAGTAACAATGTACGAGACGGCTGTAATGTTTCTTGCTAACAATAAATTCAACAGAAATCGCCGAAATATTACTTTTCTCAGAATCAAATATTAAAATACCTAATAATAATAATACTACAGACAAGACGTACGGCTTCCAAAAATTTGAAATAACGTGTCGACATATGCGTGATAAATCGATTCACGTGGAATCTGCTGTTCTTTAATGACAACAAGCTGCTTTTAAGTTTTAAACTCAAAATGTGTATGTATGAAAAAATTATATTCGCAGCAATAATACAACACACCATAACAATCGAATTACCATTACTAATAACATTTTACACTTCAACCTATACCTGTGTAGAATACTTTACCTCTAATATTCTTTGCCGTAGAACTTTACTTTGGAATCAATAATTCAAATTGCTGTATTACAAGTAGCTATGTTAATTCTCGTATATTCGTGCCTGACTTTAACCAAAAGTAGGGCAATACGTAGCCATGTTTAATTGATATGCCAGTCTCGGTGCGTTTAGCAAACTACCTATACATATGCCAAGGCGCTCAAAACCTCGATCGTAAATGGACAAAGCGTGGCGCAATGTCCTGTCCTCTTTAGATTTTGGTTTCATTTTATAATCATAGTCATGATTAAACAGAAAACCCGCCGAAGTAGCAATTAAGGAAATATATTAATCAATTTGCCGTGTTGTCTTGGCCACCAATATAGACCGTCATTTCCCGTGTGTGTTGTAAGAGTCGGCTTAAAGATTGTATCAAGAGAGTGGGCAGCATCCAAGTACTTACACACATCATTGCACTTTGACCAGTAATCCGCCTGTTAAGCGTGATTAACGCAATAGACTATAAAGTCATCGTATTTTGCAACAGTGTTCAAAATACAACATTTAATTTGTAGCGAGTTCTTGCAGGCAACTTATACACAAGGAGGTAACAGATCCTTGTGATGAAACACTGAGTCATATGCATAGGTATTTCACGGTTCATATTACGTCATCAAAATTGTCATTCGTGAGACCTCGAAGTTGTCTCGTCGCCATAACACATTCATACATCGATCAACATCAGCACACATGAGATCAAAATAACTTACGATAACAACTACGATAACCGTTCATATTGACTTATGTAACATAATACTAAATTATATTATGTAAGTGTGTACTTATTCTATTAAAATTTACCTGTGTCTCCATTTCGGGGGTATTTGTCAACGGACTTGTTGTTCGGGTCCAGACGCGTCACGTCTAACAATACACCTGCATCCAATGAGGATTCAGTAGCAGTACTGTCCCGCTGGCAGAGATTGCCCGTCCTCCTCTTCCTGGTTCCGTAAGTGTGCACCGGCACTATTAACTTAGGTCTAGGTATCGAGAAATCCGAGTCCGACCCACTAGACGAACTTTTCGCACTTCTAGAAAACACACTATTACTACTTGTGACACGTTCTTCACTAATACGATCTTTTTGTGTCCCGAAAGACATAATGTCATTGTATCTGTCATACCTATCATCACTTTTCACTCTCACTGTATTATATAGCTTTCCATACTTATCATGTTTGATTTGTTTTGCAACGCCGTTTATAGTCCGATAGTCACTTTCTTTACTCAGATCAGTAGAGTGTAACCCATTAACAATCGGTGGAGCGGGTTGACTTTGACTTCCGTTAAACATTTCGTACTGCATTAACGTCAGCTGTTCGCTAGGTGACAGATTTCTTTTCGGTTGAGTGACAGTGACTCCATTATAAACCTCCTCAGGCTGGGCCGCGTGGAGATAAGCTCGAAGAGGCGTTCTTCCTTCGCTTTTTACTCTTAATGATTTAGAACGAAAGCTAGGTTTAGTATCTTCGATGCGTCCGTTTCGTTCATTTACCGGTTGCGTTGTGTGCTTAGGAAGTTGATCGCATGTAGATAACGACTGGTTAATAGGCTGCATGTACAAACCCAAATCTTCCGCTTCGCAATCCATATCGAGGTTCGGTTTTCCGTTCCTAGACTTTATTGGACTTAAGTCCAATGTTGCCATAGAGTTGATCAATTGATACATAGTGTTCCCATTTTGTTTTATAGGCTCGCTATGAGTAGGTTTATCTTTTTTCGTGTCCTTCTGCATCTGTTTTATCTTATCACTGTCAGTGTCATTATTCTGTTGACTTACTCTGGAGTAGTACTCGTAGTATGATTCAGACGAGGGGTCAGGTGGGACCGCTCCGGGATCAGGTAACGGATAATAACTTTTTTTAGAGTCAACTTTTCTCTGTCGATGTGCATATTTTAAAGAATCCTTACGTTGCGGGGGCACAGGTGGCTGTTTACTGTTAGATGCGAAAGCTTCAATATCCCATTCAGTAAAATTCCTACGTTTAACTCTTCTTAATGTCGACGGTCTATATCCATTTGGCATATCTTTAAAACTAAAACTATGTTTCAATTTATTCTGTGCGAGTAGATTATTATTCGCTCTCGCCTTCTCCTCTATATTTTGTTGGTACTTAGCTAATTGAGATATATTTTCATTAGGAACATCACTAGAATAACTATATTCATTATCTTCCAATGAATATGTTTTGCTATCATAATCTTTGTCGTTAGTACGACCAACGTCTCGACACGACTTGCTTCTTGATATTGAATTGAATTTAACGCTGTTTGAATGGTCATCGTTTTCATTATATGAACTGAGATTCTTTGCACCAACCCAGTTAGCCGCGTACACAAGGTCCATAGTCCTGTCCGTGATGGACAGCCACGGATCCTCCATGACCGCTTTTCCTGGATAATGCTTGATTTTCATAATGTCGTCGAATTTCTTAGTGTCGCTTCATTTACATCATTGTGGAGCCAAAACGTTTGCCTGTGAGGAGTCGTTCTTAATAATGTTAATTCCATTTTCCCGTTGGATGGATGTTGTCGACCAGCTGTTAAAGGTTACGACGGTCGGACGTCATTAGACGGGAGATTAATGTGACGCACTCGCTGTTTTTGTTACTTCGTAATAATCAGGAACATAAATTACTCGAGTCAATCTGTGGAAGTACAGACTTAATGCTGCAGCAAAATTTTCAATATCTCAAGGCATAATTAAGTTTTTGCTAAAGTATAGCTAATTGGCTGAGTGAAAATTTCTCAATTTTCCTACTAAATGATTACGTTAAGAATGGCGCGTTCGATTGATAAATGCATAACAATGGAAGGATTTTGCAAGCACTATTATACTTATCCGTGTCTAGAACTCGATTATTTTTCTTGAGATACAAAGCGAGTGCACCTTCTCGACAGCTGCACAGTTAACCGCATTGCTAACGAAGTACCCACCTACCCACCAATCATGTGAAATTGAAATACATGAGAAAGAACTTTGAATGATTTAAACTTTACCGTCAGTTGGTAACTGCTTTTTCTTTTATGAATATTGCTGCTAATTTAAAGTTAAAATATGAAAATAAAACAACAGCTGTGAGCTACACTATGGATAAGCACAGGCCACTGTTTCATAACTCTTTCCGCTTATATCTTTATTCATAAAAAAAAAACATAGAGGCACCTGATCATCATAATGCTTGGATCTCAGATTTTAATCAGGAATTAATAGCAATGAAAAGTTTGTATTTTACATACGTACTTGAGTTTTTACAATCTGTCCGATTCGACCTTTGCTTAAACTACATACACATAGTGATTGCGTTGTTCTTCTGTTATTAAAGGGCTTACATTATACGACCTTCAAATCTGTGTTTCATAGGTAATAAGGCAAAAGTTATCACTGACCAGTAAATTTCGCAAGAGCATACGCGTCACGGGAAGCAAGCACGGCCATTGCACAAGGAATAGTTTGGTCCTTCTACGAGGAAGCGCTAACTGGGCCTCAAGAGCCCATAAGGCGAATGCAAATGGAATTACATTACGTAATAATTAGATAATGGGGGCTGAGTGAGTGCGAGTGGCAGCTGGTGAAGCCACTCCTACATAAGGCCAGTTTATTGTTATTAATACTGTCGCACTTTCACTGGGAAACTTAACAACGCTATATAAATTTAAAGCAGATGTACATCAAGATATGGAATTGAAAGTCAGCCATGAACAAGAAATAATACACTTAACATATTATAAAGAAAAAGTAATCAATAAAAACAATGTAGGTGAAGAAAACAATAACAAACGATACGTGTAAAATAGTAGCAAATTAGCAGCAATCATTAAACGCCTGAGTAGGAAACGATTTCTAAGACATCAGCCGATAGACGAGTTGAAACAAGTTCATTGGTCCACATATCCAGTCGGTTGGTCAGCGATGATACGTGAGAAACATATCCAGGAACTTGAGAAATTGTGGCCAATGTATGGTTAACTACTTTTCCATTAATAGATCCAATATTGCCAAGAGAAGTCACTACACTGCCTTCAGCAGTAAAACTATCAAAAATCATAATAACGACAAAAATATTCTTAACAGAGGTTTATGAAGCATGATGTTGTGATCAGAAACTTTGCAGATTTCATAATAAATTCTTAGGACATTTTGCGATTAAATTCTTTACAGCGCCGCTTGCAAGGTTTCCTAGAAGACACTACTGGCAGTACAATGACCAGTCATCCACCTAAAATCTTTAAGATTTTTATGGTTTTATTTATTCAATGTCTGTGACTGTATATTAAGCTATTAAATTGCTGTTATCAGCACTACCGTTTACAATAGATAATGGTCTCGTCATTCTATATTCAGTGCAATCTGCTTTTACATTGGCAAAAACTACATCGAAAACAGTAAAAACTATTGATTCATCAATGAAGTACAAAGTCATTGATAGAATTACAATATATTAGTCAGATACGTAAATAGCACGCGTTGAATTTATTTAGAACTAACGGTAGGTTACTCGAACCATAAACAATGGTAGCCCTTTCTCCTACTCAGCTGACTTTACTATTCAAGTGTGACATTCGCGGTGCATTATTCTTTAGGGGTTATATCAAATATTATTTATACTACAAAGAAGAGCAATTTGGAATAACAGACATTAACAGTCAGTCTTGTCTTGCTTCAATTAACCAATTATTATATATGTATACATATCTATATGTCGTAAAATACTGCGATGGTTTTATAATCACAAACTGACGTTTCTATTTCGAAATATTTGTATTGTACAAACACTTTCTACGGTCTGATGATAATTTTAATAATCGGAATAGTTATTATTATGATAACATCATTTATGTGCACTATTGTTAACACGCAAGGGAGACAATCCTCTATATGGTATGTGTATACTATCTATCTATACTTTCTAATCTTTGTTTGAATACAAAAACGTGACAATGATTAGTACACGCATATTAAATCTATTCATATTACTCGATAAACAAGTTCCAAAGTGTGTTAGTGCAACAATGATTTCAATAAGTTAACGAGGCGTGAACTGATTCGTATTGCAATACTCGCAAGGTATATCATTAATTATGAAACCGGTACTTGATTGATTCAGTTCACAACATCAAACTTCACCAATTTAATAATCAGCGAGGACGACTCTAAAGTGAATTAATGGTCAACGTTGCTGTAGCATTAAAAAGACGAGGTCTAACAAGACAGTGATGTCATACTGTTTGGCCAAACGCAGGCATAGAAAGCTCGAGGCTGCTCGGACATTAATATGCTAAAATATCTTCACTGTGAAGACAACGTTCCAAAATACTTTCACGCCACACGGGTAGTGCACGCAAATACAAGAGGCTTGCAGTAACCTTGTAGTGCATGAGAGCCTCCGAAACGTTACTTTCAAATTGTGAATCGGACTAAAGGACACGATGTTTTTTAAAAATATGCTCATAAAATCCAATGACTTCGAAGTTTATAACTATAATAAAGCTGTTTTTTGCAATATCCTCGAATATATAAAATTTTGCTGCAGCATGATGTGAGTAAAGTGTTAATTTTAAATCCTTTTCGGTGTACGGATTTAAGTTTATCCACCGAAATCTCTCTGCTGTAGCGATAGCTGCAGCTTCCGCAAAAGTACACTTTATTACAACATAACAACACTTCACACTATTTACCATAGTTCAATGGAATAAGTCTCTTCAATTCTGCTTAATTGAGAAACAAAAACTATAAACAAATCACATCGCTTGTCTCACAGTAAAGTCGATCGCGACTATTTTAAATTCGGAACGCGAGACATCGGGGACACAGCGACCAATCACGTCAGCGCCGCTCCGCTTACTGCTCTACTCCGATCCGATCAACTCCTGCGCAAACGCAGCCGGCTGACTGCGCGTGCGGTTGAGACAGACTATGCGCCAGACAAAGACAAAACATATACTTACCTGAATAATAAAAGCTCCAAGCTCACAAAAGGTGGACGAGGTGGTGAACCTTTTAATTTTGATCCTAGAGATACTGTAGAGCAGTAAGCTGCGACTAAAAAATTTTTCCCATGTGATGAACGCACTTTTCAGATTACTACTTACAAACAACACGTGTTTTGTGTTTACGCATGTAACGCTAAACACTTGTTAAAACATTGAAACAATCAAAGACCACAAGAAGGTGATCACAATTATGATGAAACCTATGATATTACAAATGTTGATACCTTATCACATTTATCTGATCATACTCTGAGCAGTAGCAAATTGTATGGATGTCAAAAGTTGAAGCAATAACACGTCAGAACCTAAGCATATAATATATTAATAATGAGTGAATGCAAACGATTATAATGAGCTGAATCGGCAAGGTATCGCCCATGACCGGATAGCTATCAAATGTTATACGTTGAAGGTAGACCTTCAGATAGACACTAAAAAGTCATTAGTCTATTTTAATAGTGCCTTTAACAACGTATAATAAATATCAACGAGTGCATCAGTATTTCTGTTAAAAACACTGGCACCATTATGAATTTAAAGTATAAACTAAAGTAAACGGGCAGCTTTGTTATACATTGAGAGATGGTTTAGCAACTTTTTGCACATTTGTGAAGTCAGTGACACTTATTGCGATAAGCTTCATAGTGGACTTTGCTGATGCCCAAAAACATTTTGGACGAAAATATTAAATAAATTGAGAAATAAGGTTAAAAAATAAATTTCTTCTGATAAAGACAAATAATAAGCATAATTATAATATCAATATCAAAACAATTACACAACCAAGTTTCTGAATGAGTGCGTAAATAGTGTTGCAAAAGAAAAAGAAAAGTTTAATCAACATCAATAACGAACAAATAAAATCGAAAAGAAAGCGGTTAATGTATTAAATTGGTGAAACAAACAGGGAAAATTTATAATTACGATCTGCCATTGTGCCAATCACCGAAGCGTAAGAGAGCATGAAAATTTTGCTATATAACAAAACAGAACTAAAAACTTCAAAAGCCGGCAAAACTACAGTAAGATGAAAGCTATCGCTGGATATAAATCACGTACCTCGTCTTCAAAACCTGTTATTATGATCTAAGATTTCAGAAGAGCAATATTTTTTAAAGAAATGAATTCTACAGTTAAATTTTCTTGGTATAACGTGCAGTAATGGGTGCAGAACATAGCCGCTCCGTTGGTCATCACAAAGATATCATCATAAAAGTATTATACATATGAATTCGTGATCATAAAACCCGTTCTACAAGACATGTCGAAGTTATAAATTAGGTTTATGCTTTATAATTTGTCTAGTTTATCCGTTACTTTTGTGCCATGTACAGCCATAGCTGCTTCATCTACCATCCACTTTTCATGTCGGAAAATTTCATAATTATGTGTTGTATATTACTCAATGATTACCAAACGGTAAAACACCATGTAATTATGGTCAGCGTCGGCGAATCGAAAGTTCAAGTAAAAGTAGAAATGCTAATCGTGAAGATGTTCAGTCGGATTTCATTTGTGACGCAATTACTCCACGGTCAAGGCTGTGAGCTGTGGATAACGTTATGGTTTCACTTTTAGGCACTGCTGTTGCCTTAACAGTTTCATAGGCGGAATATTTTAAACTGACACCTCTTAATTCATAAACGTTGCTTAAAGTTAAGTAGTGATAAGCGACTGTTTAACCATACATTTTTGTAACTTAACTGTAATCAACGTTTATAAATATACACCCTGATGTATAATGCTCTTGACCTCTATTTTATATAGAGTTGTTGTTTTTAAGAAAAAATAATATTTCAGGGTATCCCGTAGCCCTATCCAAATTACTAGATTTAACGTCTAACCCATCTTTATCCTAAATTCATTAAGGATAAAGAATTTTGGGAATTTTGAGATATTGTCTAGGAGTTATTCATATCTCCTAGACAATATCTCAAAATTCCTTGTTAATTTCAAAGGAAATTCCGACGCTTATTATAAGCCCAGTTCATATACAGTCATCCAAATGGAACGAGTGAATAGATGCTCGTAGCATTACCTCCATTTGTTGCCTTGTCTAATTGAACAATGAGGACTGGCATGCAGCCAATTCTTTCCCCTCGTTTAAATAACGCACTTTCAATGAGTGACGTCATCGACCCGTATCTTATTTGATAGGGTTGTCCTTAAGGGTGCCTCAATGAATACGTTGACATATTTTTACATTAGGTATCAGCGGAATGAATGGCGCTCAATGTTAGTTGTGTAATGTTTGACATTCTTAATACTAATAATAACATAGATACATATGTTCTAAGGATTGCTATAATAATTTAATCACACCTTTAGTGGCTATCCCACCGTCTGTGGTTTGTAATTTAGCAAGAAACTGGTATGTTACAGAATCCTCAGAGAACACCATTGAACTTCACAATATGCGAAAATAATTTCACATAATAAAATCTTATAAGTCCGACTGCATTAAAATTGAATCTTTGGAGCAAATTAAGAATATCGAAATTGTTAAAGCCAAACTAGATCCAAAGTTATAAAAGCGACCACTAACAGTTAATAGTGATGCATATCTCAAGCAAACTGAACTTATTACGCAACTAAATTCATGTTAAGTAACAAAAGACAGTTGTAACAAGTTTTAATAGAGCTAATATCAGAATTGGGTCACAACAACGAGCCAAAGCAAATGTTTATAACGAGAACTATTCAGATCGTTAAGAGAAATCGTCTGATACGGATGGTCACCCAGCTAGAATGCATGTGTAGAGACAAATGACTGGACCCGACAATGCACTTCTTGCTAATTAAATCTTGGAGAGGCTAGTACGAGATCTTGTTATCTTATAATGCAACTAAGAAATTGTTTTTTAAAGATATTGGAATCAGAATAAGTGTAAAACGTTTTGGGATTACCACTTATTGGGGAATCCCGAAACGTCAAATATAAACAATTATAACATGTAAATAAAATACAAGTCTCTTGCTAGATAGACTATGCTTTATTATTGTGAATCTCATCATACTTTAGATAGCGTATTCATTTTTCTTCTTAGAATTTTTGCTTTATTTTATGTAAGTGTCAGTAAGGTCCATTTACAGGTGCTCTATGGTTTGTTTTGATATGAGTATTAATTGGGACTATAGAGACGGCATTGAGAAACTGTTTTAAAGCAGTTGGCAATTCAATATTTACTAACATCACGGATGTTACAAAATGTTCTATATGCCATTTTATACCTACGTTGCCTCACAGAATGGTAACAACAGATAATTTGTCACATCCCAATGTAATTTAGGGTCACTATTACTAGGTGCGTGATTCTGAGGCTATTCGCACAATAGGCTCAAATGTTTCGAGGCATTAAGGTCGTGTTGGCCAACGACTGGGCCTAAGCGAGTGGAACTTAAAGGAAAATTGCTTGTTGCGTCAGTTTGATGCGACTGGTGTCGTAAAATTTCGGAATAAGGCAATTTTATTCGCACTCAATGTAAGCACATTTGTGATTGCAATTGAACGTGACAAGCTTTTAACTAAAAGTATTTCTACATTGTTGCAGTCGTTGCAGATTAGATCAACGTCTTGTTCCTGGATTTAGTCATCGGGTAAGTTATTTATACTGACTTCTTTTCTTGTTTCTTTGTTCATCTCCTTGACTTCTTTATCCAAAGGATTTAATTTTCCATTTGGCATTCAAATGTTGTGCTTATATTATATTCCAAAGGCCAAACCGTTGTATAAGTTATATGTCAAACTTGTTTTAAAATAACAATTTATTTAATTTGGAATAAAATCAAATGCATCAATCGATTTTTAAAATATCATACCATACAATAAGTTGCATCAATCGTTTTGTAAAATTAAATGTGTTCATTTTACCAATTTCAGCCCGGAATAAAAAGAAGTATATTAAATCATTATTTCGTAACTAATAGACGTAACCGCAGGTAGGCGAAATTTTAAGTGAAACTAAATTTATTATCACAGAAAATAGTTCCGACGGAAAAATTTCGTAATGCAATTACTTGTAGGTAACTTATTACTTATTTCCTCTGAAGTTAGCCGTTCACTTTTCGACCTTTTGCCCAACATATGTATACATTTTTAGAATATGAATATTTGAGTCAAGACAAGGAACAGTTTGATAACATTAATGAACTATATAATGAGGGTCACATAGTTTGTTATCAGTTCAAATACTGTAGTTTAATTATTTAAGATGTATTAACTCAATACGCATTAGTTACGATAGTATCAAAAGTCCAAAACAAAATGTCAGTGCCATTGAGAAATACGAGTATATGTGTTATTTCAATTGGGTTGATAAAAAATTGAATTTTGACCATATATTTTTCTGAACTGAAATAAATACTCTTTGAATTACTTGACCTAATTTTATTAATATTACCGATAAGAATAACTTCAACATATTGATTACTTTTATGGTGCAATAACGCTTTTAAAGTTGGTATAAATACATATCAAGTTTCGGTTTCGTCAGGATCTTTTATCATGATCATGCCTTCTCGGTATGAGCCTTTGTCCAGCAGTGGGACAATAATGGGCGGTAATATTATTATTATCTGGCTAGGCACTACCTAAACACATCAGTAAACTAGGTACTGTACCAGTTGTATTATCTTTTACACAAGTGTTCGACGATTGGTCAATAAAAGCAAACGTGCTCTATAAGCATAAATTATCTCTGGATATCATAAATACGTAGCTCATATTGATACTATTAGAATGGGAATCAATTAATTGATTGCTTTTATTCCTTTGTCACTGTTGCTGCTACGGAAGAATCTCACAGGTCAAGTATTTTTTTTCTTTAACAATGCTATTATTCTCTCGGATAAATCAATCGATGTGTATGAACCGTGGTATGAAAAGAACTCAATAGTCTGTGATGTTCTTTTTCATAAATATTTTTACTAAGGCTTCATTATTAATATCGTTATTTTTTTCTTGAACAGGACCGTCTATTCTAGTACTGTCGTACTTGAATCTCGATGTAAGTATGTCGGTTTAAATTGAATTGAAAGTTAAAGGTCATTCAGTATTCGAGTCGAGATTCATTAAGTCTTGAGCATCGTTGTAAAATATGGATCTTAGACAGTTATAAAATTGCCAGTGTCTTCAATATTATTTGTTAACATCAATTCAACTTAAGTGGCTACAAGTACTGGTACAACTTGTCTACTAATACTTGCCAAGTCTCACTACTTCATTTATGGTAAATCATATACATTACTCGCTCTATAATTCAGGGCTGTCACATATTGTCATCAATAAAACTTTCATTAGGTTCATCAGTTACAATTATTTAACATGTAAGGTTTTTTATGTTTATCTTGAGTTCAAAGGTTGTGTGTTAAAATTTTCTTTCCTAGTGCACAGCTACACGATCTACCTATTTGGAACATTTGTCTTTCTTTCTTGTGTGTATCTTCGGCAGTGTGACATTGGTTTAGTAGGCCAGTCAAAGAACTGTTTTCTGCGATAGTACAATGTTGTAAGCAACAACCTACAATTCTAGACTACTATTCATGTCAACGGGAAATTACGTTTCCAATCAGGAACTTAGGAAATCGTTATGACACTATACAATTGAAACTATCCAACGCAACACTGATTGTGAACCCTGCAATCCAGCTATCACCGTCGAGTTCTATCAACATCGCACCGCAAATTACACACGGACGCTCTTTACTTTCACTTAGAACACGACCAGTAGCCGGGAGGCTACAACGTCACCCATTATGTCTTACAAAAAGTCGACAAGGTCTCGAATGTCGATCTCCGCCTCCCAAGGCCGCGGTCCGATCACGCATTGTCTGTACTGACAGAACTTTTTGTACATTTCGTAATGGTAGGTACCAAGAGTCTTTTTGCCCTCTTTATCTAGTTTCCGTTCTGGAGCGTTTTCTTTTGTTATTGTTCTTGAAATAGTGACATTTATTTTAATATTGACCTTTCTGTGTTTAATGCGATTCATTTTTATCTTTACATTTTTGAATGTATATGTTATTGTTTATTCATTCGGCCTCTCAAAAGTCTTCCTCGGTTATTTTGAAACTTAGAACGTGTACGAGTATTTAATATTTGTTTATATATTTCCTGCGTGTTCCGTCAACAATAAAATATTATGACAAAGTCAATGTTGTAATAAAATTTTATTTTAATTTTATTATGAAGCAAATAAAGATATAAACTCATTACGTATTCGGTGACATTAATCACGCCAAATCAAATGAATATTTATTACAGGTTACCTTGTTTCGTCCGGCATTCAATAACGTTTAGGTACAAGTAACATTTAAGAGACTCCATCTTTAAAATTAAGTTAGTCTTAGTTTGTCATATAATCATTTTTATAATGTCAGGGTTCTAAAATTACAGGTATGGTTACAAAACTCGGTACCTATTTAATTAAGAGCATTATCTCTGAGCACGTAGGTACTTATAATGGTGACTATGGTATTTCCCAAGAATTGCATTATGACGCATTTAACTTAGTTCGAATTCATCATCATAAATAATAACAGTCTGTGAAATCAGTTCATCTTGAATAGATCTTTTCAGCGTACAGACACAATAAATTATTTAATTATATTTCATTGCTAGAAGTTTATTTGTGAAGCCATCTAAGTGTGACTGCTAACTCTATAAGAGGAAAATATTTGAAAACTGTATTATTTCCTTCATCATCATAAACAAGGTTTTATCATAACTATTCATAACCCGGATCTGCTCAACCCTTTGTAAGGCACCTAAGTTACATTAGTATTGACAGTTAAAATTGACTACAGGTTGGCTGATACTTTCCCTCTCTTTAAAAACCGCAAAATTGACAGACTCAGAACCATTTAGAAAATGATTTAAAATTATAGAATGACGTTGAATACACCGCAGTCCGCAGTATCTGATGCACGGTTGAACACTCTGAGTGGGTTTCTGCTTAGGGTGCCTTCACATTTAGTGTTAGTTGACGCCGCGCCGCGGTGACGCTGCATACTTGCATAGGCGCTGTGCAAGCATCGCTCATGTTTGCATAGAAACTACAGTTCTATCATAGTTATTATATACCTCTGATATAACATCACTATATCGTATTGTCGTATAAGGGTACTGTTGAGTTGCTGCTCTCAGAGGTACTTTGAAAGGACCACGGAAAAGACTGTATGACGTTTGCTTTGACGCGGCTTTAGCGTTGCGTTTGCGCAGTGTAGTTCGAACGCTATATTAACGGTGCCTTAGATGTCAATATTCGCGTGGTTGTCGCGTTATTGTGTTCTCTCTCGGAGGTGATAATTATGATAAATACCCATGTTTTTTTGCTAGAAAAGACGTATTTATTGCGTGATTGTTTATCGATGTATCGCCTCGAGCAAGGTACCCGTATAATGGAATGAAAACTAATATTTTTCCTTTAGAATGGCTACTAAGGCTAACTTTTTTATCTAATAAAAGCTGCACTTCCTACCTATATTTTCGTACACGTACAGGATATTTCGCAAGCAAAATACCTACCCAGCTATAGCTATCGAAATGATAATGAATTGATTAATTTACATAATAAACCAAGAAATATTTACATAAATATAATGAAATGACGTTGTTAGGTACGTGTTGACATCCACCCTCATTAGTTTGACCTTATGCTCCTGTTTATGAAGTTTCACTACGTTACAGAAACGCCTTCCATTTATTTGACGAAGCAGTTTTTGCTCATAAATTATCTAAAAAAAGTTTATTGTGTCTATTTCAAACTACAACAAACAGTTTTTGTTCCTCTCACATTTTGCACCGCACGAGAAACAATAAAAAAATGTACCTACAGCAGTTTATATTTACCTTATAAATGTTATATTTCGGTACAGTTACGTACAGAAAATTACCGTTATTAACTTTATGTAATGTAATTGCCAACTTTATATTTTGATTACATAACAATGTTACATATTAACATACGTATTTAATTATGAGATCGCATAAGCTGTTATTGAAACTTCATCATAATTAAAGGTAAAATGAACTGTATTTATGACTTAGTAATAAGATCCTGTTGGGGGATATGATGTGAATGTTTTGACCGCCAACAGCGTGACAAAGACGTGATGTTGCAAAGTCATTGGTCACCAAAAAACTTGCTGCAATTTTATATGCTTTTTATGATTTCGATTAAGTTCTTAAGGAAAAAAATATGTAAATGCAAAAAGGACTTAGAATGTTTAGGTAACAGTACGAGTTTAACACTTTTTTTTAATATCTACGTGGGGAAAACCGAGTAACAAAGGAAAAAAAATATTGACAAAACATTAATATGAAACTTCAATTAGTAGGTAAAGTCAGGGAAATTACTCGAGCAAATTGACTACCAACTTAAATATTGTCTGTATAAATAAATCATAACATATTGTCATTCTTTGGCAGTTGCAAGAAATGGGTATAGCACGGCAAATTGTGATGTAGGGTGAAAAATAATTTTCCTAACTGTATCATAGTCAAATACTTATGTTAAAGTTGAGGACTCTTGAGTCAGTTCAAACTTTGAAAGTAGGTATGCTTTAAATTATCAATCGGCAATAAACAATAAATTATAGGTGAAGCAAAAACATATTTTCAGTAAGGAAAATGGTTTGATTGTTTTCAAGACCACGTTGAATAGAAATATGCAATACCTAAGGAAAACTCAATTACTTAGTAACTTCAGGTAATAACTATTTCAGATGTTTTCCTTATGTTTTATTAATAAACAGAGAATTCATTTGTATATTATATTTAAAGACAAACAACGATTTTTAATTTCAATAATCTTCATCGTGTCGATAGCACGACAGTTTATTAATTTTTTTTGGCCCAAAACAAAATTCAATTGAAAAGCAAATAAATTAATACCTAACCAAAGTAATTTCTATGGGATGTGATGTCTAGAAACATAGAGAAAATACAGAAGTATGTATGTGTATGTGGATATATTTTATAGTGACTTGTCCAGTTTTTCTGCCTGTTAGTCCACAGACAGAAGAATGCAGTCATAAGAGTAGGTAAGGTCAACCCCACTATTGAAAAACGAAAACAGCCCTTACTGCAACGAAATAAAGGCGCTGTCAAAGTTATCATGGATGTGCGCTTAACTTTACTTGGCAAGAAAAGTCGCGGGTGTCACGGCAGCTGCTTTTCCGCTTTCTCGAACGCGCTTAGGGAAAGTATCCACTTCGCTTGAGCATAGTATCACTATGAATATGACTATGTTTGTTTCTAAACACTATGAGAGGTTGATATTTAGCAAATCTCGCCGGATACTCGTTTTAAACGAAGGATACTCACGAATTAGACACATGCAAGGAAAATTATGTTTTGGAAAATTGCCGTCAGGTGAAATCTGTTGGTTGAAGATATCATTCAGATATGTATTAGGTATAGATCTACTTATAATACTTGTTTGAGTTTATCATGGAAACTTTCATATTTATTTTTCTATTTTTTGGGGTTTTAGACAGCCGTAGATAGCTACTTGCTTATTAAATACATAGCTTGGAATTTATCAAACGTGCAAATGCCAGCTAAGATGCATTTATCAGCAGCTTATGACGAAAGCAACTAATAGTAGTGGCTACTAATTTAAGTATGTTTTATTATGAGAACTTGTGTCACTAACTTTAATATTTTATGGACTAGAGCAAATCTCCAACTAATAAGAAATTAAAGTAACAATAGAAGATTCGAAAACTTGACATTAAATTATAATACGAAATGGATTAAAGAAAAAAATATTTTCATATCCTTAAAAAAACAAATGATGCTTTGAATTACTTTTTAGCGCCATCTATTAGGGAATAGAAAAAATATATATATATAATATATATAAATATATATATATATTTTATATATATATATAAAATATATATTATAGTAATAATATGTATGTGTATGTAACCTATTTATGTATTTGTGTACCTAGTTTTAAGAGTTTTTTTTTTTTTTTAATTATTATTGTCTCTCAACCAAAGCACCTGCCATATAATCTCTTCACCACCCTTGGTTGACTGGTAGAGAATGCCTAAGGCATTAAGTCCGCCTTTGTACCTTTTTGTGCGAAAAGTTTAAATAAATAAATAAATAAATAGAAAAAATAATAAGCGCCATCTAGTGTGCAATTGAATGATTATTGAGCGCCGTCTGTGGTCGAATAGACAAACTATATGTTCAGCGCCATCTATCTTCATTTTTAGAACTATCAAACAGCATGAAATGTTTTAGCTAGTCGTCGATAGATGGCGGTAATAAGTCATCCGTAATTTAAAATATGCTACTTGTCACTAGGTGGCGCTAAATACCTTAATCTAGTTTGAACTTATATTGCTTAGGAGCGATTATCTGGTACGTAAGGTTATAGGATGGAAATAAAATAAGAACTTACCTTCCATAACGTAAACGATACTGCCCACGTCTCCTTCTTTGATGATTAGGCTGCCGGCTGCATATTCGACAGGATACATGCAGTCCACAATTTCGCGGATCTGCGTCATCTCAAGATTCTTCATGAAGTCATTGTCCAGTATTGCACCTTTGATCAGGTCCCGCGATCTGTAATGAAAAAATCATAATTACGTAAGAAAGGATTGATAATTAAACATGTTTCTGAGATTTTCGAGAGGATGAAGACATTACTGATCACGATCAGTAAAGTATTGTACTAAATGTACCGTATACTGTGTTAATTGTATTTAGAGAATAGTTTGAAATTTTGTAAATTATAGCTTTTTATAACTTTCGCCTCCACCTTCTTTGCTTGAGAACCTGGTGCTTTCGTCTCTCATGATAAGCTTAGGTGATGTAATAATTTGTACTGTATGGTACTACCATGCCTAAGGCTTCGAAGAAAATGGCCGATAGTAGAAATAGATGTTCCTCTGCGTAATGACTAAACATATCAGTCCGGTTCCGATCCTGTTGGACGAAAGGCAAATTTTAATGTTATTTTTACCTACCTCCCTAAAGGCCTATATTATTTTATTTTCACACTAGCAGCGTCCCGCGGTTTCACCCGCATAAGGTTCGATCCCGTGGGAATATCGTGATAAAAAATATCCTATGTGTTAATCCTGGTTATAAACTATATGTGTGCCAAATTTCATCCAAATCCGTTCAGTAGTTTTTGCGTGAAAGAGTAACAATTAACCATCCATCTATCCTCACACACTTTCGCGTTTAGTAAGATTATAATATTGATAGGATGATTTAGATCATACCTACATGGGTTCCGAGCATTAGAAAAGTCAATATATGTACCTAGTGCACGTACTTATTTTGATTTTTCTCTTAGTTGATAAATGTAGGTATGTAGACTTGGATCAAAACAATATCTTAATTTTCTACTTCCTGTCCCTATACACAAGGCAATTGCAAAGTGCCCTATCAACTTTAATGACAATAACCTTTAAATTATTACCGTAAATTAGTGTCATAAACCACGGCTTAGACCTGTCAATGATGAAACTAATGCCATTACTAGAGGAAGGAAGGACATACATATTATCATTGTTTATGGTCTTATGCAGAAAGGCACTTCCATAGTAGCGTATCTAATAATCTATGGTTCTAAAAATCTTCCACGTGATTGGAACATTAAGTATAGTCATACCCAGTCCATTTTTGACAGATGGAACTAGTGATTGCAGCAACACACAATATATTGATTGATACACGTACGGTATTATAATGTCTGTAAGAAGCCATAAATAAGATAATTCAATAAGATAAGGCAGTTTATATATTTATTTTATTACACATTTTAAAATTAACTTTAAATTACGTAATCTGGAATATGTACGTTCTAAGACAGCTGTCAAAATACGGTTAACAAAATGGACAGGGATAGTGTCACTAAACTAAACATCATGTTTGTATACCCACAAAGTGAGCTTTGCACAATAAACCGGGAAAAAACCTAAAAGGGTACCTATGATATGACCCGCATAGCGGTTCAACGAACGATGAAATATGTTAATTTTGAACAGATATTTATTCAAATTACGCGAAAACCTCTTTCACAAGATTCTACTTGTTTTTATTGGAACGAAGTTCCTTATCGCGCGTTGCGAAAGGGGGCTAGACCGAAAGGGGGCTAGACCGAAAAAATTAAGACCAAAATGTTGGGGTCGGCTTTCAGTCTAACCGGATGCAGCTGAATACCAGTATTTTACATGGAGCGACTGCCTATCTGACCTCCACAACCCAGTTACTGGGTAATACGACACCCCTTGGTAAGACTGGTTGTCAGACTTTTGGGCTTCTGACTACCCGTAACGACTGTCAAAGATCCACGTATGACAACCGGGACCAAAGGCTTAACGTGCTTTCTGAGGCACGGAGGGGTCTCGGTATGTAAAGATGGTCACCCATCCACAGACCAACCGCGGCAAGCGTAGCTTAACCTGACCGATCGACCTGTGCGGCTGTTATTATTTTGCCAATATGGGTACTTAATACACAATATGTGTTAAAATACATTAAAGCTAGGCCATACTTCACCATTCGGCATGCAACATTTGTATTAGCAACATTCATTAAAAATTTCATCACCACTGCTCTCAAAACGGGGAATGAAAACATCGGAGGAAACCGGCATGTCCTGGAACCGAAAAATTCGGAGACATGTGACATCTACCAACCCGCATTGGGCCCGCGTGGTGGATTACGGCCCACTTCCTCTCACCCAGAGGAGGCCTGTGTCCCAGCAGTGGGAACGTTATAGACTGATTATGTAACCAAAAGCCAGTAGGCCAGATCCATCAATCCAGAGCTATTCAGGCAATTATTTTCTCTGATAAAAACTCAGTTACACTGTAGTACGTTTTATCTATCAAAAAAATTCAAGTAACCCCCGACACAAAATAATAATAAAAATAGTATGAACGTAAAAAGACTAAAACAATTATAAAAAAAAAACCTATTAAAAAAATAGCCACAAATAGAACAAAAAAGGCATAAACCGGGTGGGGACCGCTCTAATTATAAGCCTAACATTCTGTTAAAGTTTTAAATAAGTAGTAGCGGTCCCCCGACGGGACAACATTTAATCAAAACATTTCATACGTACTTAGGTAGGATCATAATTTCAAGGTTATTTTATTTCTTTTTAGATGGCTTCACGCCTGCCTTCACAAAATAGCCATAAATAGAACAAAAAAGGTATAAACCTTTTTTGTTCTATTTATGGCTATTTTTTTAAATTATTTTAGGCTTTTTACATTCATCCTATTTTTATTATTATTTTGTGTCGGGGGTTTTTTAAATTTTTTATTTCATGCTTTTTGTAGGGACTCCTTATTATTTCATTTCTTTTATTTTCTTGCGTTTTAAGATTCAGGTAATTTGATGTTTAGTCAGGTTTTTTGTAATTCGCCATTTTGTGGTGGCGGCCATCTTGGATTTGAATTTTTTCAAAGTGTATAGTTTTCTACTAGTCAAGCCCTTCATTTGATACCCATATTGAGGGAGTTGATAAAAAAAAACGCCATTTTGTGGTTGCGGCCATCTTGGACCGATTTTCATCAAAAATAGCTAAGAACACTCCCGACAAATTCACCTTTCAAACAAAAAAAAAAACAAAATCAAAATCGGTTCATCCGTTCGGGAGCTACAATGCCACAGACAGCCATACACACACACACCCCGACACGTCAAACTTAGAACACCCCGTCGTTTATTGCGTTGGGGGTTAAAAACTCACATAATCTACTCTTATAGCCGATTACTATAATTTACGGACCGTTAGTTTAAATTACGACTCTTGTATGTTTACCAATAATGGGAGGCCCGTGGCTAAATAATAACAGCCGCACAGGTCGATCGGTCAGGTTAAGCTACGCTTGCCGCGGTTGGTCTGTGGATGGGTGACCATCTTTACATACCGAGACCCCTCCGTGCCTCGGAAAGCACGTTAAGCCGTTGGTCCCGGCTGTTATTCGTGGATCTTTGGCAGTCGTTACGGGTAGTCAGAATCGGGGGTATCGTATTACCCAGTAACTGGGTTGTGGAGGTCAGATAGGCAGTCGCTCCATGTAAAATACTGGTATTCAGCTGCATCCGGTTAGACTGGAAGCCGACCCCAACATAGTTGGGAAAAGGCTAGGCAGGTGATGTATAATAATGAAGCAAATACCTCATAGCTTTACATAGTAGACCCTCCCATATGGAAGCAACTATTACTGGTAAAATTAGCTTATGAATCTATTTATATGCCCAATTTGGGAATTAAAGATGCTACCATTGGTTAACAAAACGATTCGTTTTTGTTTATAGGAACCGAGCAAGGTGGATGCTTCAAGGTAGCCCGCGAAATTTAAATTTTCTTACGTTTTTTGCAATTTGCTGGCCAGTACTAAGTTGTACATTGATTAAAATTTGATTCGCGGCCGTAACAAATATATATTTACAGAATTATAATCATTAAAGTCATCAACACAACTCTCTAAGATCAAGTTTTAGGAATATGCTAACTTAACAAGTTGTATTACTGATTCTAATGATTATAATTCTGTAAATACATATTCGTTACGGCCGCGAATCATATTTTAATCAACGTACAACTTAGTACTGGCCAGCAAATTGCAAAAAACTTAAGAAAATTTGAATTTCGCGGGCTACCATGGAGCATCCACCTTAAACAGCACCGTTGTCTTTTTTATTATAAATATTTTATTATTTATTTATTGTAAATAAGAGAAGGCACGAGCATCACCACGCTTGCTCAGACTTATATTAACTGAAGTCCAGCGGGGTAATTGTGTAACACACTAACAATATGGGCACAGCATGGGCTTTCATCACAATATTCATTACGTTAATTATTTTGTACAGCAGAATTTTTTCGAACATATGAAGCAATGGATTGGCAATATCCTTCAAAATGATTCAGATTGTGATTGATATTCTGTTAAGCAATTAGGATGCTGGTTTCCTCAAGATGTTTTTTTCTCCGATGTCGTTACATCTAAGATAGATTCAGAAAATACATAATTATGAATTTAAGTTATATTGGTACTGGTGGTATTGGTATTGGTGGATATTTTACTTAATTCATTAATTAATGCTGGCTTAATTTATTAATGTGTTAATATTTTCGCTTTATGCGTATCGATTTATTTATACGAAGAGGATAAAGCTAGTAAAAATAATAGTATATAAATAAATTATTGTCCGATTTTATTAATAAATCAGCAAAAGGCCCGTTTTATTTATACTTTATAGATAATTTATTTATTTTCCCATTAATTGACAGATATTATTTATAAATATATAATTTAATTGTGTTTTATAATGGAACTAAGAGACTACTTATAAAACATGTTAATCGTCCTTAGAATCCATTGAAGCATAGCTCACACGCTGTGTGTCGTCATCCCACGCAGAATCTTAGTATAGACGTCATAATACCAAGTGCCCAGTCCATGCAGTTGTAGGAAACACTTTATTAATACACAACTTTACGACTTACAAGAATGCTAAGTTTAGAGGCTACTGACGAAATGTTTTCATATACTTTATAACCATCGACAGTTTGCAAAACGCGAACATTCCTTAAAACGGCACGTGTCGAATTTTCACAGTACCCACCCAAAATCCAAATCAGTGCTATAAATTTAAGTCTCAAAAGATCTAATGTTGACAGAGCCGTCGGCGAGGACAGTTGTCACATAAAGTTCGAACGTAATTATACCAAATGGGATCAACGAAGGCACACGAGCTAACACACGTCGACCTCGCCACGGTGCCTTGCGATGCCTGTACTGAGAAGAAATTCAATCACTACCTTGAATGATTGATCGATGACGTTAAGTGTCGATATGCCCCTACAAATTGATCGAAGTATCGATTTACAGAATGATCAGCTGATAGATCATTATTGGGAAGCACAATTCCATGATAAGAGCCAACCAATAAAAGCGTTTAAACATAAAAGCTTCCGTATCCATAAATCGTATAAAATTCTATGAAACAATGTGCGCGTATACAAATAAGAAACGATCTCTCGCGCTGATGAAATCAAACTTTAAGTAGAAGAGTTAAATGAAAAATAATTATACTAAACCATTGAAGCAGATTCAGATGTAGATAATCCTAAAGCTAAGTGAGGTCACAAAGTCACGCTCTATAGTAAGACAAATGAGTTTTGTCGACACAAAACGTGAGAGCATGGTAAGGATGAAGAAACATTGATGTTAAGACACTTAAATAGTTATTCGTGACCAATAAACGGACTTAAATAAAGCAAATAAAGCATTTACAAACGTAAACGTGAATGCGATTAGTATTCATGAGACGACCATGTTAGATTATTTGTTACCTAAAAATAATAGCAGTGACGGTCTGAAAGTTTATGATATTTTTTGTTCAAAAGTAAAGTCACACAAATTGTATTCAAAACACGACATGACTGTGAACTTATTTTATGTAAATCAGTTCTATAGTTAGCGCGGTGCGACTGACCTGTTAGTACCTGAACTTGGGATTTTTTGCTAGTCTGAAGGCCAAGAACAATTTTTGTATCAGTAATATCGATCTTTGCAACACGGTTTCTACAGTAGCCATAAGCAAAAAAATAATAATTTGAACTATCATTGACATTGCCAGTACACTGATTAGTATTATTACTATAATATCTATAACAAGTTATTTATTCTAGCACTGTATATGAGCAGCGTTGGAAATCGCATTTTACTAGTAGTTGTATAAAATTCCATAAAAACGCTCGAACAAGCTTTTTGCAAGAGCACAAAATACAGGCTGCTAATAATTTTTCAGCTGATGAAAAAACCCAATATCCTTCAGAATTGCACTTGCAACCACAAAACTTGTTTTACTTTATAACATTGTTATTTATTTCAAGAAAATGAATAATAAATTGTAAGCATTAGTCACACTAATAGAATAACATTTAATTTTACTATGCGGTTTGAAAACTAACGATGACATTGTTTTACAATTGTACATGGCGCAATACTCACTTTTGAATTTTCGGTATTTTCACTAATTTCATTTCATAACCCTGTGACAGCGAAGACAGTGGCTCCGCGGAGATAGCTGTCCTCTTCAGCCTCGGTTCACCAACTTGGTAGACTCTGGTATTCTCGATGCCCGGTGTCTTCATCACGAAGCATTCCTCCTCGTTCTCTACGCCATTCCTGCGACTGTCTATCAACTGTCTCGTCAGAGGCTTTACTACTTGTCTAAACTTGTCTATTTCATTTTTGAGGTATCTTATGGTCCCATCTTTTTCGTCGATCTCATGTTCCAGCAACGCAATTATTTTATCTCTTCGTTTCAATTCTTCTGTCTTCTCCAACACCAAGCGTTTCATTTCCAAATACTTCTTCTCCAGTTTGTAGTTGTGATCCAGTTGACATTGTTTCGTGTGTGTTTGCGACATTTTTGACGCTGTTTTTCGCACTTTAACACTAAACTCTCTAATAAGTTACTTTATAAAATTCCACATCGTATTATCGAATCAAGTTTCCTATCGCGTTACTTTGAACGGAACTGTTTGTTGGCGTGTTATCTATATCATCGGAAAGATAAAACATTTTTATGTAGTAGATCTATGACTTGTTTAAATCCACTTTTGTCATTTATTTGATATAATTTTGCTAGCCAGTATCAAACATAAATACTTTACAACTACTATAGTGACGTCGATGTCAAGCGTTGCCATATAAATTGTAGCGACGACTGATTGTCCGATTCCCAAGTGTGTCAGTCTGTCGGTGAGTCAACTTCTCAATGACTTGCACCACACATATTGAAATATGTTTCAGTATATGTGCATGCTACCCGCCAGGCAGACTTAGCTTTAATTGGTTTTCATTAAACATGATTAATGGTACAGACTGCAGATTAATTAGCATAGTTCAAGAATAATGACCAAATTGATACATAAAACACTGCCTCTAGCAAGGACATTGTGTAGTAAAAATTTGTGACATATATACGTTATCTCCTTGAATAAAATTTAGTGCTTCATTAGTAAAAGAGAAACAAGTTTGATTAATTGAGGTCTGACGCGAATTTCAATTATTCTTGTCACGTAATTACCACACAGCAGCCATATTGACAAGAAAGTAATTGGAATTTTATTTATAAATACGAAGCTACATTTCCTATCTACACGCATGGAATATTAAATTTACACTTCTATCTAACTACACCAAATATCCCACGAATTGTAATAAAAAGCACAACATACTGAACCAAGATATCTTTTGTAAGAAATGTATTATAATTAAAGTCCAAAATATTGTCGACCACTAATTGTAGTAAGACCACATGATAAATATTGACAAGTTGTTTAGACATGTGTTTGTACATCTATTAATTTTAATGCTTGACATTTCTCACTCAGCCATTGTGTCGGCCTACTCATTAACACTTGAATGACCGAATGATTGAGCAACACAAGTGCACAATGAGGTAGTTGTAACATTGCAACAGTTGCTGTGTGTAGGTGATATAATATATCATGTATATTTTCGTAGGTAAAGGTCGTTCAACTAATCACGCCTTTCTAAGTACACATAAGGTCAATGCAGCAGCAGTGGTACTACTGACTTCAAGTATTTGGACCATGACATCATTGTAACCATGTGAACTACTAATCGTGGAACACCTATTAGTATTGTTCCAAATGTTGTTAACTAACTCATCTATCAGTGTCCCAAGTCATATCGAGCGTGAGTTTATTTCAAACTTATGTCATTGAATGAAGAATTCGGAAGTGTTGAAGAACTAGGGGTTAAAGAACGAACGTGTGAGAAATAGAATTTTTGGTCTTGGCATCGTTTGTCATCAACTGATATTCTATTGCCAAACACCTAATAAATTAATATTGGCCGCAACAGAGTTGAAACAGAAAACTGAAGTAATACTGAAAGCAGAAACAAAGAAAACTGACAAGTGACACCATCATTATCCGTCGGAATATTATCTACACCTTTCATCGAACAGATATCGTAATTCCTTTCATAACGAAAGATTTAAACAATTTACTTTTATCTGTATATTAATTCAACATCTTTATTGACTGATAAGATATCGTTATATCACCAATTACATTACTTGTCCCACATCAATTGTATATGCCTAGTACATAGTTTGTGTAAACACGCGACAGTATATAATTGTGGACTACAAAAGTTGACCTAGACCCGTTTTCTTTGATTTTGGACGAAAGCCCAGTGCGTTCTGCTACATTAAGTTTAATATCAATAAATATTTTTGTAGCTACTCTTCATTTAAATTGCCCCTTATCATAATAACGCAAGTGGAACGAATACACCTGTTAATAACTTTACTATCATTCGTTTTATTAATAGATTCTAAACTTGTTGAGTATATTTTTAAAAGTTTGGTATGGAGATCTTAGTCGCGTATAATATTATCATTCATTTGTTATTCTAGAAACGGATTTCATATAAATTCAGGCACTTTATGGCATCAGTAAGTAACCCTGGAACGAAGACATTTTATACATATACGAGTACATCTGCCTCAGCTATGCTCGAATAAATAAATTACCTTATAACATTCTTGGCCAAGACTTTTAACATCAATCACTAGTAAAAGCTTGACTAAATGATAAATAAAGTAATATTTCAGGTTGTTTAGCAAAACACACACTGCGCATGTAATCATAACACGATACGCATTTCTTGTAATGAATGAGCTGTTCATACTGATTTGCTTCTCAATCAATTCAAATATCTTAATGTTCATCCAATGCTTCGTTTCTTTGACTGACAGAGCGATAAACACAGCCCACACATAGAACTGGAAACGGGTAAAACATAAAGTATTCAAAACATATCAAGCATCGATTCTGTTTTTGCATACATTTTCCTTGGTCTAATAATAACTAACTTTATGTAAAGATATCGCCGTTATTGAAATAAAAATATATCGCCGTATATCGCCGTTATTGTGGCCGTCATTGAAATAAAAATTAACAGCGAAAATGCATGACTTCATGTAAAAAAGGAATTTGCAAAACTTGACCTCAGAATGGCTATACTAAACTTAGTATTCAAAGCAGATGGAAGGTTGTCTAGATAAGAAGGACCATTACAAGAAGCAGATGTACTACAGTTTAGATTTCAGCTATCACGAACGAGATTTATGGTTATTGATGCGAATGAGGTAACTATTCATATACTTAATAGAAATTCTGTAACGAGCGTCACTAGGTAAGAGTTATTTAATTTTATCTAAAGGCCGATAATCTTCATCAGAGCATTTACGTCACTACAGTCGGTTAAGGTTACCTATATTCAGATGAACCACTGGAAGCGCATTTGTGGTAAAAGATGAAACGGTTACTAAAAAACAAGATCAAAGCAATAGGTTTGATAAAAATATGTAATTGGAAAAACTTGAATGCAGATATTAAAATTTAAAAGTTGCTTGAAAAACCCGTCTAATTAAATACGTTCGTTGAGATGAACGTCTTCAGTGACCCAATGTGTAGGTATGAATTCTTACTTTCGTCAAAACCGTTTTTTCACCGAAAATGTATAGTGTGCCAAAACCCTTACGCATGTTCAGCTAAAGTTGACAAATTACAGGCTAATGCTATTTACGGTGGTTGACGTTATCGCGACAGAGTTGAAACTACCGAAAGCATTAGATTAAGTGTGGTCTGATGGTGTAATTGCATAATGTTTATGGCATAACATCATGCGATATGGCGAACGATTCCTTTGTTGATTTTATGCTTATCATAATCTCGTCTAAACTTCTGCAAAATACTTTAAACTTGTTGACAGATTTACGTCTGTGGTCAAAGGCGTAAGAGTCGTTTGGAGAAATAAACTTCATGTTAGGCAGTGAAAAGTTGACAAAATACTAGACCGTTTTTTTGTAAGAATGCTTGGTGTGATGAAAGACTCAGCAAGTAATTTTGTCAACAAGGGATGAGACAATTTGCCAATTCTGTGTTTATGACAGACAATGAATGATTTTCTTGACCTGTCTCGTTTCATCTTTGACGAAAATCTAAATCACCGCATGAAATATGGACTAACGTCAAAACTCAAGTAGAATTTAGACAACAAAATATTTCCACGTACAGATCTCGACTAAATCATCAATCGGAGCAAACCCGGCTAAATTTCCAAAGAAAACACTAACAAATCTTTATGCTTCCTATATTATTGGTTCAGTCTAAACAAATATTTATGAGACCGATCTAGATGGAGGATCTGTGTCCGAAATAATCTAAGGTCAGACATGCACTGTTTTAGTCACAAATATTTGTGAAGTTTTAAAATAATATCTCTTAGTTGTCCTCTCATTTAGTCGTGCCCAATTAAAAGAAATTGTAGAAGGAATTTACGGGTCCTTGACATACATTGTGCTTTGAGAACTTTTGAATGTGTCCCATTCGTTAAAAATTACCAGCTTTCAGGTTGCTGTCACGGCTGTGAGTAAATAGATGTGGGCTATTTTCGTATTCCAGACGTACCGATTTCAATGTTGATAGACACTGTCAAGAAACGCTTGGAGAAGTCAATTTTTCAATCACAGTAGCTAAAAATACCTTGTGACAACGCATTTCAACTTTCTCTGTCGGTGCAAGTTTGGTCAGTGTTAATTATACTGTAAACTAAGTATACTATAACGGCCTATGGTCAGCTTGTAGAAAGATCTTACATAGAAAATGGAAGCTAGTCAAAACTTAAAACAGTGCTTTTGAGCAGCGTTATCATTTTTGTGTGACAAATTTCATTATATTAATTCATTTTAAATATTGCCGATTGTCGGAAAAAATAATGACTAACTGCGTTCTTTAGCAGGAACATTTTTAGGAAGACGTAAAGGTGGATCTGTAGTATCAAACATATTGTATTGTTGATTCTCAGATCGATTTCACTTGAGACTATTATTATCGCCACAATACTATTGAATGCAAATCAACCGGAAACCTTTGTCCTTTATCCTGTGCTCTTTGGATGGACACGTCTACTGCTTTTTAATGACGTATACTAAAATTTTACAACGCGATAAAATATAATAGAAATGGCAATAAAAGGACTCAGAATAGCCGTGAGAGCACTTCAGGGTTTATTAATAAGAATTATGTCTTTGGGAAACTCGTAAAACTCGAACAAAAGGACGGATTTAGAGGAAAATCTTTGCGATCAGGAAGACGATATTGAAGGTTGATCTCGTTGCAAATCGACGAAGCATAAACGTACTACTCTACTAGATAAAGTAAACATTAAAACAAGTACTGAAATAGAAGTGATCATAGTAACAATAGGTGATAATTGGTCAATTGTATAGCATCATATGACTGGTCTTCAACTCGACGCCTTTGCTTTTGATTTGACGTCAGACGAAATATTATTTTCAAGTCTGTTTCTACAAAAAAGCTTTTATCGGAAATGTATCTTACTTTAGTTATTTATTTGCGCTCACTGCCATTATTATACTTGGGTACGATTTCTTTCACTGTGAATGCTAAAACTAGAGTGTGAAGCATTTATGTAAGTCTGAATTTTCTAGAAATTCACCATAACCAAATTGTAAATTTAACAGAATAACATTTATATTCTTGTTTAACCTCTGTTGCCTTCGCTTCAACAAGATAACGTACAGCTATTTAGACTCACTTCGTGTTCTGAATAGTTTGAGCAACATTTCAAGCTGAATTTTTCCTTTCCTTGTTTATTGTAGCTTCAACAGAATTCCTAGAAACTATTTGCTATAGTATCTAATTCTTAGGAGCGTCATTGCTATTGCAAGTATATTATATTTTATGTTTTTTTTATCTCTAGCTAGAAATACTTAGTTTATTTTCATTAATTATGATTGAAGAGCGATGTAAGAATCGTTTACGTTATATAACACTTAGCTATCGTATCACACACAATATAGTTTGTTGTACCCGATCAAGAATATGGCCATAGATACCCCGCGCCTTATTAGTCGTTACTGGTTTGTTGTTGGGTGTCACTAAGATTTTTCCAAACAAATATGGTCGTTTCGCGTGAATATCAATCACATTTAAATTAAACTTGACTTTGTTTACACTTATAAAATTAGACTCATTTATTATTAAAACTAGAATGACACTGGCTAGCGAAAATTTTAAACTAATGTCATAGAAAATATTTAAAATACGAAAATAAAATTCAAATAACATTTGATGATCAGCGTTCGATTTACGAAAATCACAGGCGCGTACTGACAGCTGGGAACGTTATACCGGCTTGAACGTCGCGTGGGTACTAGAGTTGAGACCGACGCGTATTTCCACTTCAGCTTCGCAAAACGTTCACAATCGGTCTTCGCTCACTACATTATCATTTTAAACTTGATTGTTGCTGATGAATACATTGACATAGAAATTGACCAGCTGTTTCAGACAATTGGGCTGGATGTTTGCGTATCTCTGAGGCTTTAAGTACATTCTAAGGACAAATATATTGACGTTCGACTTAGTGTGAACGAAGACGGCCGCTTTTTCTCGGTGACAGATTTTTTTGCGTTATTTTTTGTAATGACTGATTTATGTGGAAAGTTTATGTCGAAGTATTAGATATCATAATGTGTTCCATTTTCCCCGACTTTACGGACCGATTCTCTTTGGTCGTGGGTAAGGGTATGCTCCATTATTTGCAGATACAAGAAAAACAAATGAATGAATGAACGATATATTTGAGCTTTTTGTCTGTAGTTTTTTGTTAATTGTAAGCACGTTGAAGCAAAAAATTGTTCTATCTTGATGGTTACGCAATATGCTTCTGAGGCTATTCAACTCTAACTTGGCAAAAGATTCATATTAAAAGATTCCTATTGATTTATGCTTTCAGTAGTCGTTATTCTTTCCCTTCTATTTAATGTGCTCTTTTCCCCTTCCACCCCTCTCTATCTCAAGAAACGTTTTCAGTTTCTTTGCGACTCCCACACGAAATTGTTAAGATCATCAGATAACTTGAAGCTTAAAATGCCAATGCTTTCCACAACTTTCCTTGATAAATCCTTTACTGTCCAGGCCGCTCGTTTGTGGAATGCATTGCCAGTTGAAATAAAACGCGCGCAGTCGTTACAGGTGTTCAAAAGACTTGTAAAGGAGCACTACTTGTTGTTGTAATCTTGTTGTCCTAACTGCAAACTGTCATCTACAGTCTTCTTTTATTTTTCGTTGCTTGTATATATAGTATGTAAGTATGTATTTGTGTATCTATGAATTTGGATATGTATATATTTGTGTATCTATTTTAGTTTATTGTATACATAATGTTTGCAACAACGACAGTCCCATTTTATGTCAAGGAAAATCACTGTCCATTCTAAGGTTGCCTGGAAGAGATCGCAGTAATGCGATAAGGCCGCCCATTGTATATTTTGTAGTGTGCAATGTATTTTTTATGCTATGTATTTTTGTGGTGTACAATAAAGTATATAGTATAAATATAAATAAATAAATAATAAGTACCTATAAATATTATAAAGATATCAGTCGGTATGTTGTTGAGTACCAAAACTAGTTTGCTTTTAACTTATAACACAAGTCCCATATTCGGTACTTTTTAGTAAGAGAGTACCTATACTGTACCCAAAGTTACGGTTCATGTATACATATTTGCATGCTAAGAATCATCATGTGAATAGGGCCTAAGTCACAGTAGAGTCACCACTGTCAACAGTCATGGACAATTGGACATGGCTATAATTTATTATAGTTCCACCAATGTGTACAATGAAACAATGTGCTTTGATGTTATATTTGAGATCATCATGAGGACAAATTGATACATTACACTGTGACGTGGTCATAGTTCTAAAAATAACCATAGCGGCAAATTTAGTGATGTGTATGTAAAGAGAGTTACAAAACCTGCCATGCTATTCTCTAAGAAAACAGCCTTGCGGACAGCGCTGTCGCAGCGGTGAAACAAAGTTTGGTATTCCCTAAGCTGCGTACAGCTACACTAGCGCTCAAGGCTGTGACGGCCGTGAGTTAAACTACTCAACGGCACAGCCACGGGAGGGCCAATTGACAGTTCTTCATACATTTTGGTATTCCATAACAAAAAACAGCGTCGAAGTCGCTTACAGCCTCGCCCGCAGCCTCGCTTCTAACTGTCAAATCTAAAAGCTACTATTATTCGTGCGTAGTCTTGACAAAATTAATAAACTGTACTTAAATTATTTCGATTCTTTTGTTATTTTTTTGAAAAAATGGCAGCTCGGTTAATTATAAAGCTATATTTGTTAGAAGAAGCTAAGAAAAGTGATGATTTGAAGAAAGTTCGGCAGGCGAAACAAATAAGAAAGTTTCAAATAATATCCCGTGATATAGACTTTATCCATATTTATAGGCTTTCTGAGGATTTAATTAATATATTGCAAAATGACCTAACTCCATATATGCGTCCGCGAGTTCGTTCCAGTGGTTTAACCAAGAAGCTAAAGGTTTGTTTACAGCTAGGTTTCTTGAGATATGATGGGTACCTCACCACACCAACCAAAGCTGTACGCCTGTATTCCTGATGTTTCAGATATTATGCACACTATCATTTTTGGCTAGTGGAAGTTACCAAAAAATCATTGGCAAGAATGTAGACACATACCTACATATCTCAGACTTCTGCCTCTAGGGCAATCCACGAAGTTGTTGATGCTCTAAATAATAAGAATCTAAATAATAAGAATCTAATTAATAAGTACATTAGATTTCCGCAAAACCACAATGATCGACAAGTGCTAAAGTCAAGGCAAGTATCAAAAATATCTACATTTTCTTGCTAGTCTCTCAAGTCTTGTTTGAACAAGAGCCATTGTTTTAAATTTGAATGCTTATTACAGGTTTTATGAGAAATTCAAAATTCCAGGGGTGCTAGGTTGCGTTGATGGCACCCTGATTTTCATGATACGTCCTAAGGAACACGAGGAGAGATATTATTGCCGAAAAGGCTATCATGCCAGGAACGTTTTAATTGTAGGTAAACTGTTGGTCTTTCTTAATTAAAATTATGTAGAATTATAAAGAATCCCTATGCATGTAATTATTATACTTATTCCAGATTAATGATGCTGATCTAAACATCTTGCATGTGGATGTGACTTGGGGATGCAACACATGATAGTTTTGTGTTTTCAAACACTAGAGTAAAGGAGCATTTGAAAAATTTAAATAATGAAGAAATAGTGTACTTACTTGGTAAGTTGTTATTTACAATACCTACAATAATTAAACACAAGTCAAGATTGTGCTTAATTCCACCTTCATTAATTGATTTCAGGTGACTCAGGATATCCTCAGAGGCCTTATTTAATGACTCCCTTTAGTAATCCAGAAACTGGAACCCCAGAGAGCCATTACAACAATTTACACAGCAGTGCAAGGAACAGTGTGGAGAGGACCATTGGAATACTGAAAGGGCGGTTCAGATGTTTGTTAGTTCATAGGGTATTGCACTACGATCCTATAACAGTGAGAAAAATTGTTATAGCTTGCTGTGTTTTGCACAACATGTGTAATCGAGCCGGGTTACCAGCTCCTATGTTAGACCAATGTGATTTAGATGAAGAATCTAGGTTACTTGGAATCCTAACACATCCGGCTCCAACACATGATGACTTAGACAGTGGGCAGATAAGTAGGCGAGATTTAGTTAATCAATTATGGCGAGCACGACATATCTAAAATTATAATATGCTTTTCTTTTTTTCCGAAAAAATGTTTAGATAGAACATACTCACCATTATTGATTAGCTAAGCATCACTAAATAGGTATTTAATTTTTTTATAAAAGTATAATTTGTGAATGTTAATGTAGATATAAGTGCATAGATTAACTAGTATTATATTTATAGCTTTAGATAAAAAATTACAATTACTTATGTCATATATTTAAGGTGTGTGTTTAAAGTGTGGTGTTTAAGGTGTAAGTATATGATTGATCAAATATCAAAAATTTTAATACTAAGTAATTAATTATTAACAAAATTTTATTAGCCATTATGTGCGTATTTATACCATTGACTCGTTTTTTACAAAAAAAAAATAAATGTGTATACAGTATGGGGCATGAGAAATTAAATAGATATTTCCATAATAATGTTTTTTTTTATTTACCATTAAAAACAATCATGTAAAGGATTGGGACCAAAACACCCACCCTTCACCACTTACTCCCCATCAGCACAGCTGTCTATTCAGTTACAAAACTTGATTCTATACAATAGTAATGTTTAGCAAAGTAATTGACATTACGAGAAACAGAACATTAAATTAAATTATTTACTTTAACTATGTCAGCTATCAGACGCCAATATACCAAAAAATACAACTCAACCAAAAAAAATAAAAATGTAAACAATATTAAATAATTACCTAAATAAAAGCGGCATAAAGAGTGTGCCTTGTTTGTGCTTACAAACATTAACATTTACTACAAAAAACAGTTCTTATACTTAAATTTCTTAAACATATATTACAATTCTAGTAGATCCATGTTTTGGGGATTCAACTCCCTCGTCTGATGGATGCACATAAATCCTTCAGTGCCTGGGTCTGCCTTGACCATGGCTCACTTATTTGCTTAAAAGTCTAACATCCTCTACTGGTTGTGAATAAGGAGTGTCTCATTTTCCAAACGCCTCTCTTCAATGGCCAAAAACCGTTCAGTCAGGCTCGCCATTTGTGATTGCCTTTGAGAAGGTGATGAGCGCTGGATCAGACAGCAGCGTGCCGTTCAATGCCTACGAGGTGCTATGAACATAAAAAATGCAACAAATTACTAAACAGAGGTAAAGCAAATATGTAAGCATAAACACATCACATCACTCTCTTTCTGAAGGAATAGATATTATAATGTAGTACCTCTACATAATAGATCTAGTACATAAACATGTTGATTGAATAAGGGCCGCTGTTGAAAAAACCTATAGAAAATCCCAACAAATTGGCCCAACCTGGGAATCAAAATGAGACCACTACTATGTAATGCTTTCTACATTAAACCAATGCCTAATTAAACAAATTATAATTAAGTTAACCTTACATGAAGAGGCAATTGGGGCATTCCGCATTAGTCTTATGAGGCACTGCAGGTGGTGATCTAGCCTCAAACTGTAATACAAAGAAAGTTATCTAAATATCTATTATAACATATTGTAGTAATAAGACTTTTATTTAAAACCTCACCATTGTTCCTGGTTTTCCATTGGCATATTGTCCCTATGCCAAGATGGACCCTGGTTGTACGTCCTGCAAATATATTTTATATTGTAATCAGCATCATCAGCCTAATTCACAATTTAACATCACAATATTATATTTTATTGAATTAACTTACTGGTATTGACAGTGTGGACTGTTCAGTCTGGAGCATGCATCTAGTGGGTATTACATACATTTCAGTAGATAGGTATATTTATCCTTTTAGTCACAGAACTAACTATGTTTTCAAAGCACTCGCTGATACAAATAATTAGATAAATATTATTTTACAGCACCCAAAAGTTTAGCGTCGCGTCGGTTGTGATTGTTTTTGTTGTGTTGACGTTTTGTATTCATCGCGATGCTCGAAATGAGCAAAGGAATCGTCATTCAGCCTTGAAATGTAATATGAAATATGCAATAAACTCTTTTAAATGATGATACTGGTTATAGTTTTACTATATTCCTTAAAATACTTAAGGATAGACCTTTAATATAAATTTTAAACCCATAAAACTCTCAGTCGAGATTGATCGATTATAATTTATACAGTTTGTTTCAAGCCCTACGTTCGTTCACGAAACAGCGACGGGAGGTTACAGCCTTGGGTTCGTCGACGACCATAACTACGTTAGGGAATATGGTTTGAAGCAGCGCTGCGCGCTCGGTCGATCTCAAGGCTGTCTCGTCGACGAGCTCGTCGCAGCTTACAGCCATGAAATTGTCTTTTAGAGAATAGCACTGCTGATTTGATACATTATGCTATTGTGACAAATTCAAATTAAATAACTCTTTGTTTCATCGCAAATTAAGAAAAAATAATTTTTTAATTGTATTGTTTACTTAGGAGTAATTTTTCATGTGAATTATTGATACGGGAGATAGCTATCTTTCAGCTATGTGAACTTTGTTTAGGCTCAAATTATTTATAGGTATATTACACTGACGAGATTTCAGTATTATTTCTACATATGACAGCCCATTCTTTCTTCAATTATTCAGTTAAAATTAAATCTACATACTTTTAACATGGACCACCTACGTAGGTAGATACTCGTATCCTTCTCGTTCATACATGGAATATACACTTGCAATTCACACAGAGTAAGAGACAGAGATATAGGTTTGTCTATATTCATCAAGAAATAATGACTAGACTTGGCTGCTGTGGACATTCCTAACATACAAAGTGATACATTCGGAACTACAGACACACCTACTTTAAAAAAAGTAGATACAAACACCATAAATATGATACATTTATATATTATTTTAGCAGATGATTAACATTCACCAGTCATGACGATATTTCTGGTCACCAAAATTCTGTCAACGACCTTGCCAGAATAGATCCTCCTACGTGCGCCTATTTAAATGTCGCAATGTAATAGGTAAACCAGGTATTTTCCGGAGAGGTTTTATTCCGCTGATACTTTAATGCGTATTCATTCCAACATGTATTACTTTGACATTTAGAGAATTTATTCCTCATAGAAAATCCGCGACATAATTATGCCATTAGGATGTAACTGTTTAGTTTATGCATGTGGTTGTGTCTACGTATAGTAAGACTTTCATGGTTATCATATTAGAGATCATCTAGAGTGTCCCAAATATCCGTTCACTTGCACCCTTGCAATCTGAACAAAACGCCTGTGACGTCGCTATAAACGTAGCCACCTACTCGGCTTAAACAGTACATGCAACATAGATGTACCATCGAAACGAAAAAAAGATGTAGAAATTACTTTAGTTGGTTCTATTTTTTCTTCTTTTTATCGTTAAAGATACTCTATTCACATTGACCTTACAAAACTCTGTTTAAAGCTCTATAGACTTTTAGAATCACCAAAACCTAATACGAAATAGGTGAAAATGGGCTTCCTTAAAACATGCTGATACGTCTAGACTCTCTAGCTACCAGAAGGCCTATTCTCGTAATTTAAAACGTTCAAAATCTAGTCGCAGTCTCATCTCGGCGACAAACAAATGTCAAAAACTTGTCAAAATGTAGGGAAATTAGAAGTATTTTTTGACAGATTGAGACTGAGATCAGACTGTGAAATTTCTTAAAATTACGAGAATTGCCCCTCAGATGTCTTAGGCCAAAATGCACGCTATAACGCAAAATACGGTTCAGATAGGCAAGAAGGCCACGCCAGAGCGTGAGGTATCCTGAGTAGTAGATACTGGCGCCGAAATTATGTTACTCCATAGACATTTTAAACGTGATTAAAAACATGGCGACTTTTACAAAAATACGTCAAATTATGTCGCTGACTAATTTGACAGGACTAAACTAATATTTATCTTCTTTCCTTTTCTTAATGAAATAGGAAGAAAAAGATGCACTGAACTTAAATTGAATTTAGTGTGTGAACAAGAGAATCGGCGCCACTATGAGGTATCCTAAGTAGTAGATACTATGAGGTATCCTAAGTAGTAGATACTATTAGGTATTCTAAGTATTAAATACTACTTAGGATACCTCGTAAAAGTGTCCTACGTAGCGTAGTAACTATGCTACGTACGACACTTTTACTTAGGTTACCTTACATGCACTGTGTATGCTGCACCTATGGCCAGTACAACTGTTGTACTGGCCATAGGTGCAACTAATGTTGGGCTGTCTGCCAGTACTGTCATTGGCCTACGCAGTAAAAAAAATCCCATGACAAGAATTTTGCGATAATTTTATTTATAGCCTTATCCCAAAGCAGCAGATGTAATTCATCAAAGTTAATTAGTACCTATGCAAAGTAGGTACAGTCGACCACGCGTTGTAGTAACACTTTGACCTTGAGCTGGCCTAGCTAAGTACGGCGTTTTAGTAGAATATCAGGTCGGGGTATGAAGGGGTATCAGGGTATGTGCAGTATGTTTAGGTCAGTTCGGTGCTGGGATAAAACCGTACGAATCAAAGTTGGCGCCATTTTACTCTGCCCCGGGGGTAATTGCGTAACACACTAAGTAATAGCAGCAATGGCTTTCATTTTGACAGTTCAAAAACATTCACTGTGTTATTTACGTTATTGAGCAAACAAATTTCTCGAACATATCAAGCAATGGATTAGCAATATTCTTCAAAATTCTTCAGATTGTGATTTATAGTGTGTTACGCAGGGTGCCGGTCGAGGTAGAACAAAATGGCGTGCGGTAGAATAATATTTCCAAATTAGCCGGGAATTTGATCCGTACGGTCTTATCCCAGCGCTGTAGTTAGTAGTTACCCCAATATACTCTAATATTATTGTTACCACTGACGTGCGGCCAACTGTTCTAGAATCACCAATGCTGTGCAATTTTTATGAATTTGTTGTTCAACCTTGTACACTGTTTTGACCATAAAATTATAGAGTCAAAGCATTTTGTGGGAGAGTAGTAATTATATGTTAGGTTATTATAATAGTTATTGGCTCATAAAGTCGTAAATATAATAATCAAATTGATTAATTATGTATGTTGGCAATAAATGCATCATAGCAGGTAATGAGTATGTAATAATAATATGTTCTGGTATGTGTATTTAATGGGCACGTGGAGATTTTTTAGGGTTCTGTACCCAATGAGTGAGATTTGGACCCTGTTACCATTACATATTTTACGTTTTTTAAGAATATTTTGCTCAATAATTAAGATTTAAACAACTAAAGTGTTAACCGACTTTTGTTGCTGACCGTACGTAACCCTTCGTGTGCGAGTCCGACTCGCACTTGGCCGGTTTTTGATATTCGAGGTCCTTTTACAATGCTAGTGGGAAACTACACTGTCTTGTAAATAGTTATTATGTAAGTAGCCCGTGGCTAAATAATAACAGCCGCACAGGTCGATCGATCAGGTTAAGCTACGCTTGCCGCGGTTGGTCTGTGGATGGGTGACCATCTTTACATACCGAGACACCTCCGTGCGTCGGAAAGCACGTTAAGCCGTTGGTCCCGGCTGTCATTCGTGGATCTTTGACAGTCGTTACGGATAGTCAGAAGCCCGAAATTCTGACAACGAGTCTTACCAAGGGGTATCGTATTACCCAGTAACTGGGTTGTGGAGGTCAGATAGGCAGTCGCAGGCAGATGTAAGTACCTAGTAAAAGAGCCTATTTTCTCTCCAGCAGCGTTTGCCTTCCAAATATCAAACTTCACTGTTTGTTTTTATAGGTAAGTAGGTACTTACTGGAAAAAAAATTTCATTTCAATGTAATTGTAACGGAAATTAAATTTAACTTCAATAAAGATTATCGAAAATTGGTAATTTACATTTATTCTACCTTCAGTTACCTGCCGTAGATACCTAGCAACAGAACGTAGGTAGGAATTATAATAATAATAATAATATCCCTGGACATTTCACACAGCGCCATCTAGTCCCAAGCTAAGCAACCTAATGCTTGTGTTATGGTAACAAGATGGCTGATAAACTACTTATATTATATACATTTTTTTTTTGTAAATACATACATATTATAGATAGAAAAACACCCAGACTCGGAATAAATACATGTAGGTCATACAAATATTTGTTCCGTGCGGGAATCGAACTCGCGACACGCAGCGCAGCAGTCAATTGCTTAACCACTGCGCCAACCGTGCCGTCAAATAATATTATAATAATTATGAAGTGGACATGAAGAAACGAATGTATTATTCTAGTTGTACAGACGCCAGCAGGTCAAGCTACCCGAAACTGTCAAATTTTCCCAATCAACCTTGAACCTTAATAATGTAGCGATAAAGTTGAAAATCTATTAAATAAATTTGACAGATTGTAGTAGCTTGATGTGCTGGCGTCTGTACCTAGGTCAAAAATGAGGTAATAGATATGACGTACCTACCCACCCACATACTATCATGGCGGATGTGGAGCTGGGTCCAAAAAATAACCTTGAACTGTGCAGTGCATCATCTATTCTATTAATAATAAAAAATATCTAATTTATCATCCTAAAGTTGTTATGCGATAATAATGGCTACCTATCTGATCTAATAATAACTTTTCGAGATGACTAAGCGAATTTTCAAGATCACGTGAACTGAATGCCAAGAAAAAATGTGCTCAAAGAAATTATAAATCTTCGTTTTAAAACATACTTTAAAGATTATTTTAATGATTATAATTATGTAGTATTAATATATCACCACTGCATACAGCAAGAACCTGTTTCCAGGTCAAGAACTCATAAAAAAAATTAAAAATTCACTCAATTTCAGTTCACCTAATGGAACAATAAAAGCTTTCACTTTGTTGTGTTGCTAATTCGTTTTATAAAGATCACAAGATATTGGCTAATGATGCATAGATAATTATTGCGTTGCGTTATTGTGTTAAAGAATAATGGATAAATCCTACTAAGGGGCGAGCGAGTGAGTCGACGTTTTGTGGTTTACCACTTCAGTTAATAACAACTTGAAAATTATTGAAAAATGATTTCATTCATGTTTGTTTCAAACACAATGAAAATAATATTGTGAAAGATGGTTAGGTACCTACCTATTCTATAGGTAGGTAAATAGGTACTAAAGTGTAGTAGTGAGGACCATCAGTATATAATATTCATAAAAAATACTTAAGAAAATAAATATATAGGTATACGTACTACCAATTAACAGTGAAAATAAAATTTAATTTATTTTCCTGCTTTCGTTTATTAAAATAATTTGAAAACAGCGCCATCTAGCTTTACAAATACTAACCATATTGATGCGCACTACTCGACCACAGATGGCGCTGTTAAGCTCCTACGCCAGAATATAGGTGGCGCTAAATATTTACGAGCACAACTTTCATACATTACAATATCAACTTTGCGCAATAATTGCTTAACTATAGGTACCTACCTATATTAAGATCTTATAACATTCTATTTTACTCACGACGGTGGTTATACTTAATATATAGACCAACATGAGGAACGGGTCAAATTGATTGCGTAGTCGTTTATGATGAACAGTTCACAGTGAGTGCCTTGTGGCTTGTTGTGTGGTCTAAAAATAGAGTAGCCACTCAATGACAACTTATTGTGCTTTATCATTTGATCATCTTTAGAAGTTTCATGAATATTTCAATTGTAAAAGAGTCATGCGCTTCAATTGCTTTCGTTTAGTGAAGATTTGTGTTTTGTTTGTAATGCATAGAGGTAAGTAAATATAGTAGTCCTTTAAAATTTAAAATCAAAAATACACAACAAAGATATTCACAGTTCATGGATTAAGAGATTTCAAGCGCGGCTGTCAAGCGAGGCGTCCTGGGCCCCAAGTCTGCTATTACGCGTAGTGTGTTTGGTAATCTACTAATATAATGGCGTCATTATGACTTTCCAGTGGTCAACCACTGACTCTCCATTGAAAGAAATGGCATAGAATGGTAATCTCGTACATAATGATAAATGAATGACTGACTTACATAAAACACTTGACTTGTATAAAACACTAATAAATAATATGTAAAAATATATATAGGTAAATGAAATCTGGCATAAATAAAGTAGTGGTAGTTTTTCGAAAATCATTTCTACTAACGGGTTTTCTAATAAAGGCAATACGACAATGTCATTATGACACAATTCTATTACGAGACCATTGACCGACCAATGATCGCCATTAAGAATTTAGCAGATTACGAACTTTAAGCAAAATGACAATGGGATGGGAATGGGATTGTGTTGGAATGACGAATTTATAAAAATAGCAGACTTGGGGCCCTGAGTGCAATCCCTAGGTAGATAAAAGACAAGTATCTAGAAGTATTACCTCAAAGGTAAGTAGGTAGGCTAGAAATAAAATGAACCTGGTAAAGCCGTATGAAGGTCACAAAATAATACAACACAAACCACAAAACAAATCAGCGATAAATATATGTACACTGACGAGTATCATAACAATGAATTAGGTAATGACCGAATGATTGAGATAAACTTACCTACTTACTCTGTAAAACAGAGTTCAATATTCAAAATAGTACAAAAAATTCGCCGAACATCAAACAACTCAAAAAAAAAAAATACTGAAGCGTAATTAAACCTAAGCAATAGAATTAAATTCTATTTTCATATAAGAAAACCAAATCAGTTTAGCATTTCCTTCTAAAGTCTTATGCATTTAGCAATTACATATGCGACGTCGGTAATTGAAATTCAATTTGCTCGAGAGCGAGTATGAAACGTCTGAACCACGACGGCTTCACCGAAACGTTACAGATGTTTTCCATTACATCGTTTACACCCTTTGCACGAACCTAAAGAACCGTTCAGATTTTATTACTACTTGAATAACCAATTACAATGCATTTTGTATTTGAGTTTTGTTGTGGAATTGATTTCTTTGATGTAGTCCTCGTATAAAGGATCTATTTGAACATTCTTTAGACACATGATTTTCATCTTGATATCCCAACCGTGTGATATTTGGCAAAGGACTGACGAAGAAAAGAAACTAACATACCTATAAACACTGTAAATGAAATATGATATAATAATATGAAACATAAAATACTGGTATTCAGCTGCGTCCAGTTAGACTGGAAGCCGACCGCAACATAGTTCGGAAAACCCTATTCAGATGATGATGAATATGAGATATGAAAAAAAAAGAGTTTTATTTATTTATATTATTATTTTTATTTATTTATTTAGTATTATTTTTTAGTAGAGTATTATTTTAAAAAGAGTAACCTTAAAGTTTCTTGCTGACTGCGTTATAGGAAACGATTGCAACCGTACACCTTGCTTCTGACGTTTCATAAGTGCCCATGTAGGTGATGGATGATATGGATGATAATGAGCTGCAGGTGCTAACCTAACTACAATAACCCACGTTCGACCAAGCATGGCAATACAATAACTTTTCACCGCTCGTAAAGCTACCACAGCAAAGCCCTAAGTAGTTACTTTGTGTACTGGCTCTGACAGACATAATTTTATTATTATAAGCTCTAAAATCACATGCTTACATAAAGTATTCCTATCACCTTAGAATATCTCTCGTATGAATTTTATGGACACGGCTTACGAGTTAAACTTGCATAAGCTCCAAAGCCGGTTTCAATCTATTCGTATGATAATCTCTACAAGCTCAAAATAGGCCTTGATAGCCATCTCGATTTATCCCAATTAACATAATAATATAACATCATGCCTGTATTACCGAAGGGTTAGGCAGAAATGATTATATAGTACATTCGCATTTCGCCATCTATGCTTGAGCCCAAAGTAATACGGTGGCGAGGATATTACCACCGGGCACATATCCTAACTCCGGGCTGCATCTGACAAATTTTCCGATGGCAAAACTCAATAATACTTTGCCCAACCTGGGAACGAAACCCAGGACCTCATGCTCAGCGGTAAAGCTTGCGACTACTAGACCAAAGACACAGTCCCAATAAATCCTGCCTATATTAGGGTTAAGCATTATTGCGACTAGGGTTGCCAGGTCGCCAAACCTAATAGCCGGACAGACTAGCCAGTTTGGCCGGAGATTTGGGTAGAAAGGCCGGACACCCTACATTATTGAGGATATTGTGTCTCAGTATTAATAGGTACGACAAATTTTTTTTATGTAAATCAAGCTTTTTTGATTATTGTCACAATCAGTCATCGGCGCTCGCTCGTTTGCGAAATGTAAAAAGCCTAACAAAAGCCGGACAAACCAGACACCGTTTATTTTGGCCGGACCACGCAATCAAAAAGCCTACCTATGTCCAGCTTTATCCGGACGCCTGGCAACGCTAATTGCGACGATGTAAGGCTAACAACTAAGTTACGATAGCGATAAACATCGGTGTCACGTGAAATACTTTACACTTTTTTGTAAGCATAGAAGCGACAACACAGTTGGAGACCGCCTTTACGGTGAAGTACAGAAATAAATAGTAATAGAAGGGAAAAATAAATAGCCATTCCAAGCAGGCCCAACTGGCTTATGAATAAGTAATAACTACTATCAGGCTTACCTATGCCCGTTTTTACTAACACTAGAAAACACCTTAATGATATTGCACTATTGGATTTAGTGAAAACGGGCATTAAAATTAAAATTGATTTTGACATGTTCCCGTCTCTATCTTGCAATTGTTGTTTGACAGTTGTGCGACAGTGACAGTAATAACGCTTAGCCAAAGTTCGCGCTAACCAACGTTTATAGATCTCGGCCTGAGACTGTGCACAGAATGAGCAAAGACTCTCTTTAGACAGATTAAAATTGTGGAAGGATTTTTTGGCGCGTGGCTAATATTGGAACTAACGCTGGCAGCGTTAGTTCTTGTTTTTCAATCCAATTTGACAGAATTACATGTTTACCAACACTGTACAGTTCGTGACAGCAGCAAGCAGAACAACAAGATTGCTGTTAGGCTTAACAGCAACCTTATTGTGACCAACAAAGATCACAATGATTTTGACAGACTTGTCAATGTCAGCAACCCAACAGCAACCTAATTAGAATGAGAATAAAGATAACTGTGATTTTGACAGTGATGCAAAATCAGGGCCCGTATTCCCGTAATTTAAAACGTTCAAAATCTAGTCGCAGTCTCATCTCGGCGACAAACAAATGTCAAAAACTTGTCAAAATGTAGGGAAATTAGACGTATTTTTGACAGATTGAGACTGAGATCAGACTGTGAACGTTCTTAAAATTACGAGAATTACCCCGCTGAGGTTTACTGTGAAAGGACTATACTATAAAACAAAACTGGAATGCAACAAAACAGTCGCATAGTCAAAATCTACCGAAAAACAAACGACATAAGACGATATATCCTTTTTTTTTCGTAGCATGCGCACTGTCTAATGCAATCAATAGCAAGGAATCGAATGGTACAATTCTCATGAGCTAATATGCCCTGAAGCGAAAAGAAACTACTTATTTACCGACTCCCCTTGACTGATTGTCGAATAAGATATAATGTAAGATTTATTTCTATCTAACGAAGTGTTAAACTAGGTGTCATACTTGGCATCTTAAGCCTTGGGTATACAGCTCAGTAATTTATTAGAACATAATCGTAATATTAATCACCGAAAAATATTGCGCAATTATACCTATTTGAAAACAATAAGGGAGACGGATTTATTTTCTAATCACAATACATATTATACAAAAATAAACAATAAGCTTATTTTAACTAAAGAATATCAAATAAAAAAGGAAAGACTGTCAATTCAAATTGACACTGTAATATAATTTAGTCTAAATAATAAAATAAAATACTAAAATACAGTGGAAATATAAAAATATATCGCCAAGCGGTTGGTCCACCCTTCAAGTGACCAGAGGCTGGCCTATATATTTTGGCCAAAGAATCAGCATCGACATACAAAGGGGCAATTCTGTCACCCTTTAGGGCACTTTTCCTGTTGACAGCGGTGCGGACGAATTTTTTTATACCCAATGATTCTTTCTGCATTTTTTTTTTTAATATTTATGTAAATATTATTATTTTATGTCTGGTAGCTTATATTCTGTGGAAGAAACACGTACCTTATCATAAAAATTACAAAACAAAAAACGTTCAAACCAACAGATACAAATTGTTTCCTTAACTCAGTCGTGCTATTCCTTAGCGGAGACTAGTTCCAAGCAGTTCAAACCAAGCCGATACTGTCAAGACTACATATGAAATTCTTTAATGTTCATTGCTTAAATGTTGTTAATGAAAGATGAACATGAGATACACGAGATTAATGCTACACTCGAATAACTCATAATTACGACTTGATTGTTTAATTGATCAGTCGGATAAACTATTTTTCTTCACGATATGGGAAAAGTATAAAAAGGAACATTTTATTATCACTTGTCGTTCCACGTAATTTGTAGAAGAACTTAGGGAATGCTGTAGAATGTCTTTGGGTGAAGAAAGACCGTACACCGGTTTTCTTCATTTCGTTTAGAAGACTATTAAAATGCTCTTTAGTAGTTTTATAGTTATTGAGAAAGTTAATGTTATATTATGATGTTTCCTTCGATTTTTCTATGATTGAGGTCTAACACGTTTAATCATAATCATTACTTACATGATTATCATGTACATCAAAATCATCAACACCGACAACCATTTTATCCCATTGTAGCTTATTCCTATTCTTTGGCTGTTTTATTCCAATCTTGATATTTCATGCAAAGTATTTTTTTATTGGCAGTCGACTATCTTTTTTGAGCACGGTTTTTGAACAAGTCGGCAACGGTTTTCATTGATAATTGAAACCATTGGAGAAAAAAATTCTCTATTTAGCTGTGGCATCTTTGTCAATCGTGTAATGAAAAACGTGAAACGAAATTTTCGTCAGTATTTTCCATCACCACCATTATAATATTAGCATTATCTTAAAACATTTCATGTATTCCAGCCCTAATATTGTGTCCCAACTGGCTGGACCAGACACTTTAGGTGCGTCGTAATCCGATTAAAGTATCGATAACACAACCCGTTGACACGTATAATATATTTGTATATCGAGAGCGTACGTAATGCGGGGCTTTCAATACATCATTAGGAACGTATGAATCGATGTTTGTGCTAGTTTTTGAGGGAACATCAATGGGACCTACTTGGTCCCATTGATATTTTTTGTTTTTGCATGTTTATCAAGTCTGGCTTTGACATATTCAGAGTTTATCTTCGATTAGCAACATCAACTAGATTTGATCTCATATGTGTCAAGTTTGACAGGCGTATTCTAAGTTCTTATTGGATTCTATTTCGACCAACCGCTTCTTGAAGTCATTTATTTTTATGGTCAGTTTGTCTCATAGTTATCAAATACTTATCTGAAAATGACACGCAATATGTCATATTCGTCACACTTAATTCGCAAACTAATCAACGCATGTTCATCGAAATTGGTTTCACTTGACATTTGCCTTAATGATAAGTTAATTATTTTAAAGCAGTTTCTACTATTGTCAAGAATAATCTTTAGACTAAATAAAATCAAAGTAATTAAATCTAGCAATGGCTAGATTAAAATATTAAATGAATGAGTTTTTAGTGATGACTAATGAATTCAATTTTCTAGCATGTAGGACATCACATGGTGGTGTTGGTAGTCTAATGAGAATCATAATTATCTTTTACATATATGGACACCTCATAGTTACTTAGTAAAGAATGAATGAATGATATTACAGTGCTCTTAACTTGGTTAGTATTAATTGCAGTATACGTAGCGTTAGTTTATTGCAGTACATACGTCGTACGTACGTACTGGGTGACAAAATTTCGATTGCTACCAATATTGAAATGGAATTTGAAAGTCTTCATTAAATAAACAGCTTATATTCTATAAACATACAAATAAATAAAATTTAAGTATCTTTCTGTTTGTTTGTTCCGACTAATCTCCGAAACAGCTGGACTGATTATTATGAAATTTGGTATGGATATACTTTGAACCCTGAAGAAGGGGCATAGGCTTTAACGGTTCCCTATCCATTTGTATAAAATTACCTAAGACCTAATATAACTTGGCATACTTTTGTTTCTCCTAATTATATTTTGGCATAACATTATTTACGCATAACAGTTGACGCATAATTTTTTAGCATAATTTCTCTATTCGTAATAATGATTAAGCATATCATTCTAAAGCATAAATTTATTTACGCATAATGATATTAAAACATATTTTTATAGGCATAACAAATAAGCATAATAATTAACTCCTAAAATGTTAGACACTAATACACATTTTTATACAATATTTCTCTAATTGAATTTGTAGGCACTTTACACTGCAGGTAGAATAAATAATTGTATTATTTTTCTAAGTGGACGGTGGTGTAATAAAACTATTGTGTCACTAAGTGTATTATCGCAAAGTTGTAATTTAATCCTTTAAAAAATATTCAAAATTCTGTAATGAATAAGTAAATATCAGGAAACATCATACTGTTATAACCTCATCTAACCCAAACCACAACCTACAACACCAACAATAGAGGGGATCTGCCGCTCGGCGGCCGCTGCCGCGGCACGCTCGCTTCGCTCGCTTGCCTGGTAACTGTTCTAACCTAATCTAACCCATATGATTCAATAACAGCAGTAAATATCAGGAAACATCATACTTCGTAATTGTATGCCTAAATACTATTATGATAATAATCATTAGGGCTAGTAACATTATGCGAATTAAATTTATGCCAAAACAAATTAGCCTTCAAGATAATTATGCCAACATAAACTGTATGCTAAAAAAATATGGCAATGTATTATTATGGTAAAACAAATTATACCAAAATCGTTATGCCAAAGTATATTAGGAAAAATAATATTATGATCCCCTTTTTAAGACACGGTGACGCCACGGGCGGAATACTAGTTTACAATAAGTATTAAAAGATTGCCTTTCTAGACTCACGTAATAACAAAACTAGAAGCCTTCAATTAATCTGATTGACACCTCAAGTTTCCCCTGAAAGGAGCCAATAAAATAACTTGAATAATGAGTAAGGAAACAGGTGTGATCTCAAGAATACTGACGTAATGAACTTGGTGGCACTACCACAGTGACAGTTTTATGTTTTGCTACAACCATGCCGCGACAGATCTTAGTGCAATCCTTCTCCTGTAGATCGAGGTGATTTTTTCTAGATTAGAGCATCACTTTTATACAGGTTGTTAGGTTAAATTAATACATGACATGACATACTCTAAGGGAGTGTAGTACTCATGATAATAAACAAACACACTTTCGTATTTATAATGTTGGACAGGATATGAATTAGGCTAAGAGAACTAAATTATGCTAATTTATAACTCACACACTACACACCCTCACTCTTCACACTCTCATCTATACTCACACATATCACATGAATAAGTACTCGCGATTTGGCCCTTTTCTATGCATAACGCTCATTCATTTACAGTGCTGTTTGTATAATTTGTATAATTTTTAAGTTACTCTTTTATTTTACTTTATTTTATTTTTAGTTTTGCATGTTTACATTGTCCACAGTTCAATTGCTTAAGATAATGAAAAGTACAAGTGCGGAGTCTCCTAACACAAGCAATTTCTCTCCAATAACATGTATCGAAATGCTCTTTGTGGTTGAAATAAACATTTTTATTTTTATATTATTATTTGATAAGGAACAACTTTTGCTGGACCAACACTGCTTTTTTATACTTTCTGTTCCCTACAAAGTTCCATACACCTATGTCATCTCTGATGATCTTTCAAACTTCATTGGTAGTCGAAGAGCTTTTGCATAAAAGAAGGAACTTTACAATATTTTGTCTGGTATTGGACATTTTCTTGACATTTTTCTTTGAAGGCAGTGCCGCACATTAACTGTACACTTTGAAGACAAGTGGCTTGACAAATGGACATAAATAAATCTTGCATTACGAATTACGATTCCGTTTACCGATTACGTGAAATGCGGAATAAAATATGTAACAAACTTGAAGTGTTGAAGTAACGTTAGCAATTACCATGTAAATTAAATTAGTTTTTTCTTTTGCAATTGCATATAGCTTCTAATAAGGTGATTATCTGAATATATGAAGCAGGATAATCATATTGATATGAATATAATTATATGGCAAGTACTTATCTAGCTGTGTTCACTTTCAAACGGGTAATTGCAAGATAGTGACCAACAGTTCAACTGCCTCGTTGGTGTAATGGTCGCCAGTGCAGGAAGACCTGGGTTAGATTCCCGGGTCGGGTAAAGTGTTATTGGGTCTTCTATCTTGAATTTCTCAGTAGCAGCCAGGAGTCTGAATTTGTGCCTGGTTGGTGGCAATAGGCTCGCCCCCTATTAGGTACAGACGCCAGCAGGTCAAGCTACCCGAAACTGTCAAAATTTTCCGATCAACCTTGAACCTTAATGCTTAAGTGATAAAGTTGAAAATCTATTAAAGAAATTTGACAGATTGTAGTAGCTTGATGTGCTGGCGTCTGTACATGGGACTTAAACATAACTGGCGAAAAGTTGGTGTACTATATAGCACCTCTGCCTCATCCTTCTGGCAAAACAATCGCGATGTTATGTTATTTGACCGAAAGGCAAAGGAATATTCCTGTAATTAGATGTGAAAATAATACCTACAGGAAGAATTGAAAAGGTCTTCTTTTATGGTCTGAAGAAATTGTTACTGATGATTACCTTTTAAGTTTACTTAAGTAACATCAGGGCAATTTTTCAAACAATCCCGTAATCACTTTAAATAACCTTTTAAAATTCCAAGGTGCACTTATTAGTTTTGTTAAAATATCACCCGCAACAAACGAGCCAGTTTTGGGCGTATCACAATAATTAAAGAATTCAATAAACCAGCTCTTAAGATTTGCAACTTCACCCGAGGTTCAACGTGGCATTTTTTCCCGATAATTACATATAATTTTATTTATGCTTGCAGAGTAATCGTCCCACGGGGCACTTATTTGGTGGTCCGAAATTTTTATACGTTTTCCGAACAAAGGCCGGTTGACAACTCGATAATTTAACGATGCAATTATTTCTTTAACAATAAGAGCGAGTATTGTGCAACATCGTAAAACTTTGTGAGACCGAAATAAGATTGTCGATCGTAGATATTATCAGTTTTATAAAGTTGTACAGCTTTGTCAGAAAGTGATTTATTTGTGTACGGTACATATAGACGGAGCACCTTAATCTGTCAATGTAGCCGTGTAATTGATGACGTGCGAAGGAAATTGGACTCGAACACTTGTGACATAAGATTTCATTTTACTTGCGGATTTTTCTCGCTAAACTGTGCCGCCCCCTTTTAAATGAACTTTAATTTGTCTTAATGTATCTTGCCCATTTTTCGGATATGTATCACGTGGGTTTTATAAATTATGTTTAAAATGTCTCTACGCTTTTGTCAACTGTCAAAAGTAGAACACATGACATTAAATTATTTCTCTCTACATAAAAAAAAATTGCTCCAAGACTTAAAAAAAAAACATTTATTTTTAACTCCTGGAGCAAATTTTTTGTTAGCATGAAGCGATTACCTATATTTTATTATATTAAAGACATCTTCAGTAGCGGCTACTGACGAAATACTATAGGTAAGGGCTTCAGGCAAACAGCTGAAGATCTATGTAGTTAACGAGTACTCAATGAAGACTGCAACATACCTACTTACATAAAATGCTGCAAATGCATGCAACATAGCAGAAAGTTATTAGAAATCCATTACAAAGGTCATTGACACCATGTTCAATGTGCTGACCACAACGCCTGACTACGCTCTGCATAGACCGCAAAATAGGCACATTATGGATACTTCGAATAATCTTTAAATTTCACAAAATGGATATTTCTGTTAGCGGTCATGAGGGAAAATGTTCTATTCACAATGCTTGGCAAACGGATCAGTGGTCGAGAGGCTATTGTGTTCTTGATATATTCCATGGATTGCCTTTTACGGGGTAAAGAAGCAGATTTTACTCATGATCAACATCCAGAAAGAGTCTTTGCCAAGTACTTAATCGTGAAGTGAAAATAAAGACTGATTTAGACACTCTACGTATACAAGGTGTCGTTTTGCATCCTCGTCAAAGTCAAGGAGGTAACTATGCTACTGATTCTCGACACGAATCAATAATATAATAAGTAGGTTTTTTTTTCTAATTTTCGCATATGGGGGACGGGACACGCATTTTAAAACGCGGCTTGTGTGAGACCGCACTGTAACTACCCTCTACCTCTACCGCGGCCGCGTTTTTATGTGTGTGTAACACATAAAAACGCGGCCGCTTATACGATAACGTATATTCATACAATGTCAAAGAAACCACATAACGAAAGAAGCAAATTGTGGGAAGCAAAGCATCCACCACCTCCCGCCTTCGTTAAGCCCCAGGAACATTTGCCTCTCCGCCGTGATCTGCAGTAGCCTATATGGAAAGCTCTCAATCGATTGCGTACCCAATTGGGGCGCTGCAGGCACAACTTGTCGAAATGGGGGATTACTGACCCATCCAATACCCAGTGCGAGTGCGGTGCCTCTAATCAACCATGCCCCACTTGCTGGAGTGCCCTAAGTGCCCGTCCACCTGCACCTTGGATGACTTAATAAATACCACTGGTGCCGCAATCAACATGGCTACCTACTGGGCTCAAACAATATAAAATAACGAAGAAGAGTATCATCGACACGAAAAGAAGAAGAAGAAGGTGGTTCAATACAATATGTACTTATCATCTTCCTGCCCTTGTCCCACTTGGGGTCGGTCGTCCATTTTCCCTGTCAACCGTTACGCTATCATTAATACCGTTTTCTTTAATTTCATTCTTCTTCTTTGTTCTTCCTCTCCCTTTCAATCCATGAACATTTATATTCATAACTCTTTTAGTTACATCAACATGTGTTTCATCCCTCCTAATTACATGCCCATACCGAACCGAACGATACCGAATATGTAATCGTCATCACCATCCACATCCCGATTTCACCCACTACTGAGCCTTCTTTTCATGTGCCAATCGCCACACTCCCATGGCCGGCCTCATCCAGGTCCTACGAGTACCTATAGCAAAATGTACTGTATGCCCCATAAAGTAGATTATTTTTCTATATATTGTCTGTTTCAGTTGTAATCTGGATAAACAAAAAGCGCCTTGTTGTCAGCTTTATTTTAATGATAAAGTTACAATTTTTTGGCATTTAATTTTGGATAAAACAATATAAAGAACAAATAAAATCACACGTTTCAAAATTGCTTGACCTTATTAATTTTAATTTCAGCACGACTTCATCCTTGTTATGAGTATTTTTCTAACGATAAAATCATACTGAGATGTTCGTGATTTCGTTTATTATTCTGTAGATTATTAACTACATCCGTCCGGTGCAAAATTGTATAAATTATCACTAAATATTTTAAAACATAATTTACATGAGCACGACCACATACATACGTAGTCATTCATCAAGAGACAAAAAAATTATATAATTTTAATATTTCTACGATGTAGGTACCTACACCGGAAATAACTAAGTTACTCATACTATTTTTGAAAGGTTTATAAATAAATAATAATATTTTATAGCTTAAGTGACAGTCAATGTCGGTTTTGTACGAACTGGCAACAAAACCACCAAAACCCTAATTTTAAAGTTAAGGCATTTCACTTCGTCTATTAAGCACATTTATTTATAAAATTCTAAATGTGCTAAGAATCTTTCATGAAATGACTGAATATCATGAAAAACAATATCTAATTAAATACTCTCACAGCAGATTTCAGTTATAGTTTAATGAGGAAAGAGCTTTCAGATAGATCAGTCCAAAATTACATCTAGAAATTAGCTCCGAAATACAATTTATCAGTTAATCAGCTCTTCATTTGGATGTGAAATTGCCACGTGTATGCCTCGCGTCCAACGTAATGATTTCAAAGAATAAGAAAATGACGGATCATTTAAATAATTATGTGCTTTTTGGAAACGTAAACGGATGACGTCAAGCGGATTAGCGTCACAGTGTCACACGGACATCATCATAATTAACAGCAACGGTCGCTTATCCCTCTCCCTAACAAGGTCTTTACTGTCACAATTTACCTGCTGACTGTCAGAAGTGGTAATCAGGGAGAATGTACTATGGACGCAAATTCACACGTGTGTGCGATTGCCCCTCAATTCGATCCAGAGGAAATGATAAGGGACCCAGTTCCCGTAAGAAAATACGTGAGCCGTAGTGAAGACGGCCGCTTTCGTTCGTCCCCGCCATTGTCGGAAGTCGCCAGTTCTCGTCCACCGGAGCGCTTCCGTCACTTATTAAAGTTCCATTCGTCACGTCATATAGGGCTGTCCGAAAATTATGGGAAATCATTTTGGCGTTTTTTTGGCGTTTAACCAGGATGCCTTTGAAATGATGAAACGAATTCATGACGATCCATGAAAATCGATTCCGAAAAAAAGCTTTTTACTTTGAAATTACTTATAGAAGTTTGCAAAGGATTGCAATGTATGTACCTATATCTGTCGTCTTAAAGCTTCCAGCGCGGTGAACGAGACACAGTAGAAGTTTTATTATTATGACGGCTTATAGCGCCCATGAAAGTGTTAAAATAAGATCTTTAATTTCCGATTAATCCCTATTCATATAGAATTTGCATCTATTTAAGACTCATACAAACGCACTATACTCTTCCCGTCAGTGTGGAAAATGGTATAATCGTATTATTTGCGAGGTCTCACCGGAACCGGCGGAATAATGTTTATTTGCCGTATCAGTTAGGTAAATAATTCTTAGTGCAATGAAACCTAGTAATATCATAAGTATATATAGGTATCTATACAAAGGCGCTCTTATGTTGCGTATTACATAATTTATATTGCACTTCATGTGCACTTATGTATACGATAGTGTCATCTTGTGCATTCCTTTGAAATGACGTATCTTCGGCCAGTATCCGATAATTGTCGATTTTTTAATTAGAACCTAGTGTTTAAAAAACTTATAATAAAACAAGTTAAACTTGTGAAATGATCTGTTTCTATAGCTACACGATCTGAATCTACGTCAAATCCTATTCACAAAAGTCTGAGAAGAATTTTTATAGCGCAATCAAAAGTTGTATGCGCTTAACAAGAAGTTAAATAGCGCTCAATTATTTTTAATTATAAGCTGTTGACTCGCGCGATTCTCTAACAAAAGATGTTAACAAAACAGAACATTAATCCTTTCTTCCCATTGAATTTCAAACCATAAGTACAGGCTATTAAGGATGTATTTTTAGATGACACGTACTCAAATATTTGTGTCGTGTCATCTTTGAAGAATAGTCGCAGATAAGATGCAGATTAACAAAATAAACAGTATAATAATGATCAAGTCATATGACAAAAAGTATGTGGTTACCATTTTTAGAACATTTACTCTTAGACTTAGATCATTAACCGCAGCAGACAAGAACGCATTAAAGATAACAATAGCTCTTTGAAATTAGGTATGGTATTTTTATTCATGGTAAACTCTTAGCTCGAACTCTACCCGATAGGGATTTCCATCAGTACGTACGGTGTTCATAATAATATTTTGTAACTAGCTGCGCCCCGCGCTTTCACCCGCAAAATCCCGTAGGAATATCGGGGTAAAAGTATACTATGCCCTAATCCAGGTCTTGGTCTACCTATGTGCCAAATTTTATTTAAGTCCGTTCAGCCGTTTCAGCATGAAAGTGTAAATAACAAACATAAAAAATCAAATTTGTTTTCTTTATAATATTTGTTTATATAAATGTATTTTCTATTCAAGGGTCAATATATTTTTATTTTTATATTGTAATTATTTTTATGTATGTCGTTCTCGTGTTTCGGTGATTTGATTTTAATATGGGTGAACCTGAAATAAATTGATTTTATTTTATTTTATTTATTTTTAATGTAATGTGTGACAAATAATGTGGATAATGTACCTAATTATTTAAAAAAGAAAATGTTTTTGGGGAGTTGGACAACCCTGCAGCCACGATGCAAATCTAACGCGAAAAAAATGGACCAGAACAAATTACTGTTCCATTTTTCCGTTAGTGAAAAATATCCTGAGAAAAAAGTTTAAAATAATAAACAAATTGCCTTCAGATAAGAATTTATTTTGAGAAAGTGAAATGGATAAAAAGAAAAGAAATGGTTAAAATTACGTTCACAGCAAGTACCAATACTACCATATCAGGAACCTATCAATAAAATCCATCCAACAATTTTGTGCATGATAAATGTCATTATATCATACACAATTTCTTATGTCTCATACAAAGAAGAACAAAATACTACCAAGTGATAAATAAAACTACGTAGCCGTAAGGTGCAGCAGGTTGATCACTTTATCATCATTACTGACAAAGAAATTGCCATATTAAAGGTGTAATTCACCTCTTTCCATACACTGATCTCGGCTCCGTATTGGATGATGTATTATCAGATAAACATACTTAAGGAAACATTCTGTTTATTGCATTGTTTCTTCGTGATGCAATTTTTTTAATAATTGGAAAACTCCCTTATCTTTATTAGTATAACCTTATCTAAATTAGTATAATATGTATAAATATAATATGCATTAAACGTAGTACTTATAATTAAATTACTTTTTATATCACTTTATATATATTAAACAACATCATGCTAGCTTAAAATAGCTACATTGCTATATATAATATTGTAACAGGGAAAAGTATCTACAATAATAATAGAATTTTACCATTGTGTTTTTTTATTAAGTATTTTTTAACTGAACAGACAGCTGTGCTGCTGGGGAATTTGTTGCGCCACTTCTTCTTCTCAGCGATAGCACTAGGAAGTGGTAAAGGACGGGCGTTTTTGGGGACTATCTTTTGTAATATTCTAGTGGTAATGTAAACTTGGAAAACGTAAAGAAGCTTGTAAGATATTCCACTAAATATAACACCGAATTCATTAGAAAAAATGTTGTCATCACAAATAAGTGAGATACTTGAAATTAATCAATGAACCAACTCTCTACCGATAAAGGTTGAGATATGACGCTTAAACGTAACGAGTTGAATTAAAATGTACGTAAATGGTATGAAATGAGAAGTTTATACAACGCTTGACGGTGGTCGCGATCAGGAATAAATTGACACACTGCTCAGGGGACTTACCAACGCAGAACTTACATATCTAAATACAACATTAGCACTATCAGAAGGGAAAATACCAGAAAACCTTCAGGGGAAGTATGATACCCAGATCATCATCATCTGCCTAGCCTTTTCCCAACTATGTTGGGATCGGCTTCCAGTTTAACCAGATGCAGCTGAGTACCAGTATTTTACATGGAGCGACTGCCTATCTGACCTCCACAACCCAGTTACTGGGTAATACGATACCCCTTGATAAGACTGGTTGTCAGGCTTTCGGGCTTCTGACGACCCGGAACGACTGACAAAGATCCACGAATGATAGTAATAAGATGAATAAGTGGAATAGTAACCCTTAGAAGTATAAACAGATATAAGGTATATGGATGCAGACTTCGGAATAGGGAAATCGAGAAATGAGAAAAGAAGTTTCCACCAGAAAAACAAATGACATGTTCATTGTACCGGTAGCCACAGAATGTAAATGGACTAAATCAGATCTTAAGCCTGTCTGTGGAAGAGATGTCAGCATAAGTGACGGGGCCCGATGGGGCCGAAGCCTGCCAGGGTAGCGGGATCGTCCGAAAGGGTTACCGCTGCCCTGGAACATAAAGGGCTAAGGAAGGAACACGGGTGGGTTTTAGTCAGTAAGAGTCTGACACTCCCTTCTGCTCCACCCAGAGCGGGAGGGGTCATTTGATGATATCCCATCCTGAAAAAAAAAAGAAACAAAAGCCTGTCTGTGGAGAATGCATAGATACATCGAAAACTTAGCATTAGCTAATCCTTTAAAGACAATGTGGAATATGCACTACATGTTATAATAAATCCTACCTCTAGGGACATCCCAGGAAGAGCCTATTTGTATATCAGCCGCAATTTATATCGCATAGAGTGGAATACTGAATTGTGAATTTGTTGCCAAGTTACTAAGGCACATTAGAGTAATAGAACAACTTGCTATACAGATGTCTAATATATGTTTTGTAGAAATATTGCTATGTTCTTCGATTAGATAGCTTTGGACCTGATTCAAGATTCCAAACGAATTTCAAGCCAAATTACAACAAATAGTAACCATTCCAATAAATTGACAAGCACGCGAAAATAACAAACTTAATTTTACAATATTTGTTTGTTTTACCTCAACAATCGTTAGTTTGATTACCAATAACCTCGTGGTTATAGATATCTTTAAAGTTGATTAATATTTTCCTATGGGTTTTTCAGCATCACATTCAATGTAACAACAAGTTTCAAAATGGAACTATGCTTTACTTCTGATTAGGATTAATCAGGCGTTCAACTAAAAAAAATGGTTTTATTCAAAGGCTAAACATTAGTACTTTTTGAACGTGAAAAGTTACAAAAGGTAGGAAAAAAAATGCCTTGACCAGTTCCTGTGGCTTGAGCAGGGAAGGTGCGCACGGTTGGTTTGGTTGACGAATAAAAAAAACACCATACATAAACGACCCGAGTTGTCGCTTAGTATGTAATCTGCACCTTGTGAGTTCTTAACGAAAATTGATGGACCAATTAAAAGGAACCGCAGTGTTATCATTTGCAGTCACTTTAAAATAAACTGGAACAAAAGTGACAGTTACAGAAGTGAATCAACTTTCCTTTTCTTTTCCTTTTTTTATTAATGCGTCTTGATAATTGTACACTTATCGGCCAGTGTTATCAGGTCGTAAGTTAATTCAGAGTTTCAGAGCTTTAGTGCCGATAAATCCTTCCGTTTACTGGTCTCTTTTCTGATACGAAGTCGTAAAAAATAATGGGCGGGCCGTATGATCATTCTTTCTTGTTTCTTCATGATAAACGTCGATTCTGATTGTGGGTAATCTATTACATAAATCATTGATGTCCAAAATGTTATTAATCTTGTATCATTCAAAGTCAGAGAAAATAAAATTTAAATATATGCTTCTATAATCCTTAGAAATATTTGACATAATAGATATCAACATAATATAAATTCAGTTTGAATCTACAAGTCTCGGTTAGCAAAGGTTTGCCTCTCTCTTAACATGTCTAACAACGTAAGTGACAGATAAAAATAAAACAGCAAGCTGCATCGTGTCTGAGCTTATGACAATCTAATATAGGTCATACCTCTAGTGATCACGAGACGAGATCAACCCGTGCGCAACTGGTAGTAACCGCTGCCACAAAGAAATTAAAACTGGTTCGATGTTCTTGACTAAATAGCGTGCATTACATTCATTTGTTACAAAGATAAGGGTTAGGTCAAAGACTACGTGTTTTAAAATACCAATAAATCTACTCTTATTTTTTGCTAAGTTATAAATGTTGATATATGTCGTAAGGAATCTGTTGAACATGTGACTTTGAAGTTTAATCGTAGATCATGACATGACGCTAAAATGTTATTTCAATTTGGCACTTATTTAAGTGCTGAATATAATGCACGAGCTGAAAATAAAAGTAATGACTACCCAATAAAAGCATGTTCAAGATTTATATAAAGGCGCGTCAGAAAAAAGGGAATAAAAACGAAACTTTATTGCTAAAAAATATTTTACGTTATACTTTAACGAAGGCTAACTTCTGAACTCAGAGCACCAGTTAATAGACATCTTCAACCTCGTAAAGTTGCGGTTACGTACAACAACCTTATACGGGGACTCGGTTTTATACACAGTATACAATGACAACGAGACGACAGATCCTTACGATATTGCGAAACTTCAGAATAAATTAGACAATGCGATAATGCGAGGACACCACGAAGGCCCACCCTCGCAATTCCATAAATAAACAAAACACTTAAACCAATGATACAAAACGGATATCACGCCAAATAAATATATCAAAGCAATTAGCATAATTATAACCCAATAAAACATTTTAATCGTCAAGTGAATTGAAGAATTTTTGACTAATAAGCGTACTTTTAAAACTCAATTCATTTATCACCGACCTAATTTAGCCACAATTAGCAATAATAAAGCATCTGCAATAAACACGTAATGCTGTTGATATCCTTACAATTTCATTAAAAGTTACAGCCATGATGTCCTTCTTCGGCACTCAGACAGTACTTGAACAATAAAACGAAGTCAGATAGTCGTTGAATCACTTGACATACATTTGTGAGAAGAGAAATTCTTACGTGAAGCTTCAAAATATTTCAGCGAAAAGAATCCAATTATCAGAAAGTCTAAAAAAAAGCAGGCCACCGTATATTGTAAACTCATACAAAAAATTATTGATGATCTCAAACCGGGAAATAGTCCTACACATAATAAACCAAATAATAATATGTAAAACGATTCTAGTCATATTTTGTTCCATGGAACATTTGAATGCTGGAGTGCGACCAGTTTGTTGCGTTCTAGAGGCCCTAAAATATAATATATGGATAGCAACAGTTCCTTTGCATATGCTGCATTATTGGATGTTCAAAAAACTATATGACTAACAGATTTTCAACTGTGAAGATTTTGCTAGCTCTACATTCGAGTTTTTTTTTTTTGGTCAAAGTGACAGATAGGAATTTAATTATTCACTTGGCAACTAATGATGATATCACTAATTGCTAAATGACACATGATACACATGATGATAAGAAAAAAAAAATAGATTGCATGCGTAAGTGAGAAGCCGAGTATATTCACATTAAATAATCTAAATATAATCTTGGACATATTGTTTAATTAAAATGCTTTAACAATACACTAAAGTTAAGTTTTTTTTTAAGTTTTAGCTCAATTTTTAACGCCCTGCAGAATCAAGACATAGACACCACTTACATTAATCTTCTACAAAGTATTTATAAGAACAGCACTGCAGCGATTAAGATCAGTTCCGTTTGACAAATCAGCAGAGGTCCACGCTCGAGGTTTGCCAGAGGGCTATGGAACTTAATATTCTGGGTATCAAACTAACAGACCGAGTTAAAAATACGACCATCCGTTCCATAACAAAAATAACTGATGCCACTTGGAAAGCTGCCGCGCTAAAATGGAATTGGGCTGGACACATCTGCCGCATGTCAGACGACCAATGGGCCAAACTTACGACCCAATGGGTCCCTCTTAATCGCAAGCGACATCGCGGCAGGCCCAGACAGAGATGGCGGGATGAGCTGGACTCCTTCAACAAGAACTGGTCCTTGACAGCTTTAAACAGAGAGAAGTGGAAAGAGAGTAGAGAGGCCTTAGCCCTGTAGTGCGACATCAGAGGCTTGTAATAATTAATAATAATACACTAAAGACCGCTTTGGGAAACGAGATTTCTCGTCGCCATTTTTGGGTACAATAACTGGTCATATTTCGAGCAGAGTTTCCACCTCGTTGAGTTTATTTGTTCTGGCTTTTCATGGTTCAGTTAAAAAGTTCAAAGGCAGAAATAAATTCCGTACTTTAGATTTGGTTAAAAAATATCTAACTTTATATACGTGGAAATAAACAAGCTTTCCAAGCTTGTTTATATTCACGTATTAGTCTTGTTGTTAGATCTATTTTATGAAACAGCGTTGCAGGTTTGGATTAGTGTGATTGAAAAAGAAGTGGATTCTTATAAGATCAACGATATTTATAGTTTAATTTACGAAGTCAATGTCTTTATTCATCTCCTTGACATTAAGCGTCAAAGAAATTACATTTTTTATCGCATTCACTTGTATGCCAAGACGATTATAGTTCTCATCATAAACCAATTTTATCACGTTTTATCTCTATTCAATCTAATCTTTCATTATTTCAGACGTATTGCTGTTCAAACAGCAACAAATTATCATGTTCGTATCATTGGATGTCAGATCTAAGTAATTTATTAGCTCACTGACTGCATATGGACGCAAAATTCCAACAATCTGCATAAAACTTGACTGGGACAAGTGATATAGTAACATTATTTAGTATCCAGTGAACCGATATGTAAATGAAAAGACAGACAGTTGAGATAAATTGTGTACATAGACGTTTTAACCCACGTATTTCATCAAAAGCGGGCATAGAACCGAGTGATAATAAATTATTGTTAATTAGTATAGAAGTTTCTTGTTCTACATTATTAATTGGAATACGTCCCAACTTGGTGTATAAGGCCTCGACCTTGAATGTCCCAACCTTTTTAACACCATAGACTCAATTTATCTAGCACAAACAAAACAAAGGCGTTAATAGACTTAAGCCTTGACATGATATCAATTACAACAAGAGTATACGTGGCATTATTAAAAATATTTACAGGCATTTAATAAATTTCCATTAAAAGTTAAATGAAGCCTTTGCTTATTTTGGTATCCCATTACCATAGGTCATAATATATGATATGGCAACATAAAATTAATTTTAACCCTACTAGCACATAGGTATAATTATTTTGATTCCTTTGCAGTTTTTCTCAGAATACCGAGTGTCCATTTATATTCTGTTAGCCCTTGTGGTCAATACAAATCTGTCTCAGTAAATGTCAACCGTCATGGTGACGGTTTTACATTGAAAGGTTGAACTTTTACGTTCGTTTTAGAAGAGAAGAAAGTCGGTAATATGAAGAGTTTTTTTTAAAACAACAGAATGTAGTCAAAACAAACTAATTTCAATAATGACATTGCGAAACACAACGTTTGGAGCATACGAGTGTGATGGGACAATGATAAGGACAATCAGAAAGGTTATCTAGTCTCCTTGAACCGCCACTTTTTGACTGTATTTTAAACTGCTAATAAATGCTAATGAAAAACCCGTAGGATTTTATCTAGATCGTCTGGTACCTTATTCAAGTACACGGAAATAGTACGAGATTATAAAAGATCAAAACCTGTCTGTAGCGGAAAACGATCTAAAAATAGAGCTAGATAACAATTTCCATTTGAAATCAAATAAAACTATAAACTTATTTACAACGACTAAATTAAGAGCAGAAGGTGGGCTATAAAATGTCAAATTAATTAAAGTAACTGCGATATTATGCGTAAATGCAATTTAATTTGCAGTTTGTTTTTGCAACATGGATGTTGTTAATGAAGGTAAACACGAAGGATACATGACACAGGCTATCGATTCCTTCCCACATGACATCGGAGAGAATACTAATGGGCATATTAAAATTCACACTATCGTTCACACTATTATGTCTCATTTTGTTGCATTAATCAGTTAAACGGTGTCAGATTAAGAATACTGATTTTGAAATGAAACTGATATTGCTGACAACTCAATTGTGCGTGAAGAAATCGTATTAATGGCGGATATTGTTGTTTATAAAAACAAGAAGTTAAAAATCATGCAGTTTTATGTTAGTATGTGTATTTAATTCAAGTATGCTATATGTGATTAATTATGTGTTTTGTTAGACTGAATTGCTTTCTTGTCCACTTTTAGAAAATCTAACCCTTCGTTGAAAACTCCATTTCCAACTTATTGCACTTCTTACGTAACTCTTATCAAGTCTCATCAATATTTTTTAGCATTAAGGAAAATGTACTAAAGGCCTTGCACATTCATTTGTTATCTATCAACATTATTACAGTGTGGTTTGGTGATGGTATTATGTGGTGTTAACATAATTCTATTTTTTTATGATAAAGCATTAACAAACCAGAGGCATCATTAAAATGATTACCAACAGTTATTAAAACGTCAGTTGTTACCAAATTTAATCGTAATATTTGTTGGAATTCTTCCATATTTATTTGCGAGACTATTGATTAAAGTTAACGTGTTTTTAATGAGTCCAATGGCCATGGGGACATTTTATGAGTACGTTTCACCTAATCTTTAGGGTTTATAAGGCTATTTGCGAATGTAAGGTATATTTTAGTTAATTTACTCATTAGCCTTGACGAAGAAAATATCTCATGGGCATTAGACTTCAGGCAATATTTATTTAAGAAATATGTCAAAGTATTAACGTATGTACAATAAAGGTTATCATGTTGATTTCAGTGTAAATTCTATGTACAAATTTTGTATTGGATTGTCACGACTTGTCTATTAACGCCGTCGTCTGTACCTATTGGCGACGAGACGACGAGAATTATCTCGTTTTGTATACATTTTATATTGTGATTCATTTCGAAATCATTGTTGATATTATATGCGTCACATATATGTGACATTATTACGTTAACTTTGGAAGAATGGAAGTTTTATTACAACTTTATAGTATGAGGTGCCTCTAGTTTAGCATTTGGAATACGTGTTTGGGTTCTTTATTAGCGTTTAAATTAAATACAAATACAAAATGGTTTATTCCACAAATTTGTTACAACAATGGGTGGTTGTGTTTTTTTTTTCAAATATTTTATTTTTCTCGCTATTATTAGAGCCCTTTTGTAGTCTGCCCCATTTTAAGTGTTGTTGACCTAAAATAACCAACTAAATGTGTTAATCCCATTTTAATCATTAGTGTTAATAAACATGTCCATCGCTAACTGATTTTCCCAGAAAGTACTACATATTTTTCCTTAGTACGTTCGTCGAAATGATTCCAATTATTTGTATTGACCAAATAAGCAGTCATGTATGAGTTCAGTGAACTTACCCGTGTTTGTATTGTTTAGTGATTAATCTACGATATAAAAGGCCTGTCAGCAGTGGAATACTTCAATAGGGTTACCTACAATAATGAATTCTAGAATAGATTAGGTGATCTGTCATGAGATTACGCAAGATTTTACAACTGCGTTATACTTTATGTGAGGTATTATTTAAAGTATCGCTTTGCACGCAACAGGTGCAAGTTAATTAACACTCTGTATATCTCCGTTCACTCCCACCCATCAGAAAAGGTATGAACTATTATCTGCCAACTTATGAGTGTAACTGACATAAACGACCAGCTGTCTAAAGTTTTCTGCTTCACTTACTATAAATGCATTATTAAAACATAATACAACTGTTACAAAAACGTCACCTAATTTATGTGATACCTCATGGATGTGAACTTGATTATTTTATCGAGAATTGGTAACATTATAGTAAGTACTTACATTTCGCTCTTGTCGAACGTTGGGAAAGTCTGGTGAGTCAAGTCCTGCAGCGATGAGCTGGTCTGTGGCTCGGCAGAGATACCCTGAGCCCTCTGCTTACGCGGAGCTCTCGATCCTCGGGCATACTGCTGGTATGGGAACACGCTCTGCAACTTATCCAGTTGCGAGCGCAGTTCCAACATCTCCTGGTCCCGTTGCTTGAGCAACGCCTCCAGTTCACGTATCCTCTCTATGAGAGGCTGCATGTCGTTCGACATCGTCGCGTTAGCAACACAATTCTCTGAATCAGCGTTCATTGCGCTTGGAGTCCCCATTATACCATTTAATTCAATCTCTCTATACGTTTCGTTTAAAGCACGCCTATCGCCGTTCACTGTGGGCGCCACGGTAAGCGCTCCTCCACCTGTGTTCACTATGGCCCTCGGCTCATCGTCAGCAGCTGTTCGCTGTGACGATCCAAAGCAGAGGGTGTCGAAACACACGCGCATTCACTCGGCTACCGAGCACTGAACGGAATCACTAGGGATTTCACTTGTTTATTGTTGTAATAGTACGTAAACGTCCACTGTCACTGTTTGTTCGTTTGGGTGGTCGAGCACGGGTCGGGGAGGTGCAGGATGCGTGTGGGTCGTGCGAGCCGTGCGGCGCGGGCGCGGACGAGCGGAGTAGTGTAGATCAGATACGCGCGCGCCGCCTGTCCGCTGCCGTGGAGTCAGCCCCGCGTGCCTCGGCACCGCCCTGAAAAATATAGTTTTCTTGCTTTACTACGGTCATTACTTGTCAGTCTTAATCATAACTTAAGTACCAAGACACGTAAGATCTTATGTTATAAGAAACAACTTCTTGACATAAAAAATACAGTACAAAAAGACTAGGCCATTATTGTGGAGAACAATACAAACTAATCCTTAATTAGTTAACAATTTTATGAAGAAAATAATAATTAATGTCGATAGCAATGAAATTAAAATCTAATCAACGACAAGACTTCATATCATCACTATCTTAATACTGTTTTTACCCATTTTTACAAATACCAATTTTAGTAGGCGTTTTAATTATGAATGAAAAATGTTTATGACGCGTAACATTTTCTCGGAAAACAAATTTGAACAGACGCCGCTCAGATGATGAATAGACAGATTGACGAAAAGGAAAATTTTCAACATCTACCCACTTGTAGGACGAACACCTTGCTTTATCAAAATATATTTTAACTCACTGCTTCTGAAGTGATTTTACAATACAGTTGCTTATTGCTTGGCTTATCAACATACCCAGTTTAAGGGGCGATAAACACTGTATCTGTTTACATCTGGTAGGAAAGATCATTGATCACCTGATTAATACGCAACAATACAACCACATGACAATGTTGTATCTTATCGGAAATCTTATTTGACACAACACAACGACGAGACAATTCTGATATGATATTATTATTGATCACTAGCTTCTGCCCGCGACTTCGTTAGCGTGAAGCAACTTTCTTATTTTTTTTTCCGTAAGAACCTTCTACAAAGTATTAGAAAACTTTAAAATAAAGATGGAAGAAATCGGTAAAGTCGTTCTCAAGTTATGACGTGACTAAGGAAAATAGGGATCCATTTTTATTTATAAAAATATACTTTTCAAATTTCATCTAAAAATAGTTTCCCTTTCTTTGAAAGGAACTAAAAATATGTATTCTCCTTTTGTTATACAACATGGTTTATCTAACCATTTACCATATTCTATACGATACGACGCCTATCTGTCTTTCTTTCCTTTACCCTGCAGTGCGAAAATACGGGCTTATGTATTTTGTCACTCCACGGCAAAGGCCATCCCCTTTTCTCCGTCTACTGCAATTACGAGCCAACCTTTTAAGAAGAAGTCCAACTCAACCCGCCATCTCGTTCTGAGCCTACCATGTGATGTTGAAATAGTTATATACATATACATAATTACTGAATGACAAAGAAGTGTTCATTTGCGGCATGCGACGAAACACTAAACGGATGTTTGATAGGAAACATACGTAGGTAGCGGCGTTTTTTAATTGCCTCTTTGTTAATATGCAAGAAAATGTCATTGCTGACTCTGGCCTCAAAACTAAAGGGTATTTACGATACGAAGCACGTGGTGTGACACAAATTTTCCGTGATGGAAAGTCTGCGAAGTATTATAATAAATATCAAGCTTAAATAGTAGATAATCGTAAATCTAAAACAGTTCAAAAGGGATAAGAAACCGGTTAATTAAAATTACAAGTCAAAAACATACATGTGTATCAAACTAGATAAGTAAATTGAGCCCGTGACTGGACTTCTATATTAAGAAATCAGTTGCAAGCTCGACACATGACATTTAAGAGGTTAAAATGTAATAGTATTCAAGATAAACCAAAACTTAGACAGATAGGCGTCGTAACGTATAGAATATGGTAAATGTTTAGACAAACCATGTTGTATAACAAAAGGATAATACATATTTTTAGTTCTATTCAAAGAAAGGGAAGCTATGTTTAGACGAGATTTTAAAAAGTAAGGCATACTCTCAACTGTATAAATAATACAACGTTAGCAAAGAAAATAAGGAGGTTGTGACAGACTTGGGGCAAGTCGCCAATACTAATGAATTTATCAAAATATGAAATTCAAATAAACATAAATATTCAAAAGCTAATTGTGACCAAGCTTATACCAAAGATGGGAAATGAATTTATGCCGAAAATGTTTACGTTTTGGATTATTTCTATCGCGCCATGCAATTGTAATCATTCATAACAAGGTTGAATAAAACAGAGATTTTATGAACCAGTGGCATTCGTTCAAATGCTGGTAGCACATTTTAATCGGCAGACAAAATAAGACCTAAACTTTAACAACAGTCCTGGCAACAATCGAGCTTCAGTGCACACCAGACACAAAAAGAACATCTATTGTACCGTACTTTCGCCATTAGTATATAACACAACACAGTCAGTAATATTTGATTCCCTTACTTACAAATCAAGACCACTTCATTTATTTTCCTACAGTTTTTACTTCATAAGTGTCATCAATAAAACCAGCAATGAATATAACAAGTGCATTAGAAATTTCCGAAGCAACATTCTCAATATCCTTAAGGACGACCCAAGGCACTGACGTAATGAAATGTTAATCTTAAACGGCCTTACTCCGGTTTAGTTAGTGGGTGTTCTTGTTCCGTATTTAATTGTTCAGTTCCGGTGGGTGTACATAAAATATCATCACAGGTAAAGGGCGGCTCATATGCACACAATGTCGCTATGTTGCTGAATATAGTTCGAAATGCCACGCCCGTCATTGCAGCTATATTTATTGAAATGCCGTGGCATGGGTGTTCACTTACCGTAATCTGAATACTTTATTGTCTGGCTTTATGTTTATCTTTATCACTAACTACTGCACTGTAATGTTGTGGTTGTTTTACTTGATTATGTCATTCTGTTGTTAGGAGAGCAATGGAACATATAACTTTCTTGAAAAAGAAACAATTGAATACTCGATGGTGGAATAAATGAATAGATGGTCTTAGAATCAATGATTGCTACGTATAAGAACAAAATTACTCAGTAAGAAATAAACGTCTGGAATACCGTTATAATTGGTGAATTACCAAAACGAAACAAATAATTGACACGAGAAACTACAGCCAGACAGTGAAAAATACGTCCCAGACATTGTCACCAATTTAAAGTCTCTAAGGATGTCTAGATAATCTCGTGAGATTGACATGCTCTTCGATATCGTCTTGCGAGATAATTCAGAACCCGTTTCAGCTGGTTACCAAGTTCCAAATAAAGTGTTTATTTGCGTATCTACTCGTTAAAATCTGTTTAACAAGCTTTATGTAAACATACAACAATGTTTATCGAGTTCCACTGTAAGGTATTGCTTATTCATGTTGCGTGTGTTACTTAAAATGTTATTTATTTTCTTAACCGATAATTGAACGGGTTTAAAAATAAATGTTCGATTGGTAAATATTTACTTTTCTGCAATTTTCTTAATTATGGGTATAAGGAAAACCGTAAAGGACACGTGAAAAATATACCTATTTATAATATAATATATCTATCCAAAAAATTATAAGGTATGAAAATTAGTACAGTTTTGCTTAAATGTTAATTATATTCCTAAGACTTACGTGCCTGAACTAGGTTATCCTGTGTTTCAGGCGAGAAGAGCTAAAACAGTCATTTAAAATTAATAAATAAACAAAAGTTGACGATAGAAAAATAGCCTAAGTGATGCTCATACATATATCACCATAAAATTCTACAATTATATACCAGCACTTGATGGTATTGCTATCAATCTTTGCCATTAATAATTCCTTTCATAATTATCATTTAAAATCTAGAGAGAGCGCAGCCAAAATTTCCACGCCTGCTGTGCATGTTTTGGCTAATTTCAGTTATAGCTCAGGAAAACCGGGAAGTGGTATGATAGTTTATTTTTAGAACTTTTCGCTATGATACTCCGACCGAAACTCTATCACGTTATTTCCTAAATGGTTGCAGAATCAAATGTCTGGTTCCCGAATTCACCATAATCACCATATTCTACGATTGCGAATATTTCTCGGTGACCTCGGCTTAATTTCAAACAATAAACAACAAGACTGGTGACTCATGATCTTGTTTAAATCACTTTGATAGGATTACTGCTGACTACCAGTTTGCAGAACGTAACACGCTTACTTGAGTCAATATAATCTTTAAAACCTATATTTGTTCAGTTTTATCTAGTCTACGATCTACAAGTGGCTAGTTTTAAATACCAGTTTCTTAGTTTACTTAAATCTAAACATAAATCACTTTTATATTACGTACAATTATGTAGGCAACCGCTTTCTGAGTAATATTTCATTGCTAGAAGTCGAAAGTAGCCTTTGCGGGTCAGTTATTAACGCCCGTCTTACCGCAGACGGCGTAAAAGCAACATTTTTAATAACATACGTCAGAGCTGCAGGTAAGCTCACTTATTTTTATGCTACATCCACCAGTCGTGTTGGTATCACTCAGTGAGCTTCCTTTACTAGACATGGGTCACACAGAGAAATAGCTATAATATCTTGGTATCAATGTGTGTCTTTTAGAATAGCATTGCGCATATGCATGAATTCATATATCTTGTCCAAACCATTTAAAACTTCAATGGGCTCCGAAGTTTCATCAAGATCTAAATTAAACACATTAATATATATGTCGTAATAATATCTATTCTTTATTTTAGATCTGTCATCATAATATACGATTATTACATTAATTTTTTTTTTGCTTACATCCAACGGCTTTTTATAAAGTCGTTATAATTAATCAGGCGGCTACGCTTCACTTTTAATTAAACATATTCTACTCATAATTCTAATACAAAATTACAATATCGTGTTAATTAAAACCAGCAACCGCAAGATAGCAAATAATCTAGGCACTGCATGTTGCATATAGTATGATAAAGTTATACCTAATATGCACTTACGAACATTTGCATCAACGATTGCATATCCACTGCACTTTGCTATGCAGTGCCTCAGATATAGATTACTCTACAAGGCAATGTTCGACCAGTCTTCGTCGTATGTTATTTACCAACTGAGATTCATAACGAAGGTACATGTTAAGAACACTGATAAAGAAATTATGTCAGTGCTTTTAATTATTTCATCTTGTAAAATTAATGTGATCTAACAATGCTAAGAAAACATATGTACAAGCTTTTACACGCGTAATTCTTATTTGAACAACATTTGTGTGTAGAGTCGAGAACCAAACAAAAATAAATAAATGCTCCTCCTCAAGACAATGCACTCATAAGGGCCATCACGTTCCATCTACGTGACAGCCCTGTTAGTTTCAATCCTGAACTATTTTTAGAACGGAGTCAATTAAATTCAATTCTCCAGTGCTCGAGGGTTGTCACATGCTCAATTATGTGATTTATGAATAACGAGGCGGCTGTGTGTATGACGTGGCGTTTAGTGAAATCGCGTTTATTTGGAATTAAGAATAATTGTTCTTCATCGTCTGGCGGGCTGTTAAGCAAAGTGTTTAATAACAGCTTAGTGGTTTTGTTTTGATCAGTTAATCGACAGGCTTTGTTGTTGTGAAGTTCTTTGTCTTCAATAACAAATATTTTAATAGCTAAAACGACATTATTATTAACATTGTTCCCTACTTTATCCGCCATATCCCTAATTACCTCCTACCAAGTCATCTTTAAACAGAAATATCAAGTCAAAATCTGTACTAAAATCTATTTTATGTAGAACATTTTCTTGATTAACAAAAACGTTGACAGAGACTCGGCCATAAATATTTTCATATCCACCATTATAATAAATTAAGAACATTCGGGACAATCTTTCGTCTTGCACATTTTATTTAAGACACATCGCTGTACTATTTTTATTTGGACGCTGTCTCAAGTCGGGTCACCGGCGGTGTGTCAATACGCCTGTTAGATTATATTCGTCAGAATAAGGGACTTCCGTACAAGCTACGTTATTAAATAATTGGCTCGCACAGGTTAGTATGCTGTGAGTATGTTCAGGAATTTAGAATGGGTTAGAATCTTAATGTTGTCTTTCTAAAGCTTCGTTTTACTCTGAGCTGCTTTAGGAGTGTTTGATATAACTTATAAATTTTTCGAGTGAACATTACATCCCTTGTTCAATGGTCCGGGTCGTAAGAATCAAACTTTTCAGAACTGGATGGGTTCATTGCACTTAAAGTACAGCCTAGCGATAAGATACGCATTTCCCCCAAACAAATGGACGAAACAATTTCAACAGATAATCACGAACAAAAAGACAATTTGAACATTTTATAACCCTTCTCTCTCCCTTCGCCGTTATCGAGTAAAAGCGTCAGTAAATTAATGCTTATACCGAAGTAAATTAAGCATCGATGCTTAATCGAGTTGTATCGAGTATATTGATCGAACGTTCAGCGCGCGCGCAGTAATCCATCTTAAATCAATCGTCTCGTTCGTATCTACACGTAGACAAATTACCAACATATCAACACATTTTGGATTAATTAAATCAATCATTTGCGCCTGTTAAGTGTTTTGATAACACGTGCTCTTAATGTGCCTATTAATAACTAATAACATTTATAGCTTTTTAATGGAGTCTTACTCATAGATATGATATGGAAAGTTCTAACGAACTACTGGATTGTGTGTACATGTGTGGTCCGAAATAAAGAATATAATAATTACTCGTATATACATACAAGGTGGAGACAATAAGAAATTAAACTGCGTATATCTAAAGATATTACCAGTCTGCATATAATAATTAAATTTAATATATACCCATTATCCAATAGTTAAGTCACGATATCTAGTCAAAGATTAGCAAAAACTGTAGCCTATGTTTTCATTTATTGTCGTATTGTTGTCTCCACATTGTATATGCACAAATGTGTAATTTTACATGTGCTGCATTAGATACGGAATTTGTAAATGATTATGAGATGATAGGTAGGTATATTCCATTTTCCACTTTGATCTTGAATGCAAGTCATAGTGTGACTGCTATTTATTATTGCATGCACGTTGGTTACGCTAGACTCAATAATATTACATAAACATTACTAGGGTTTAATACAGCTGTGATGTTTAATTTATCTAGTTTCATGCTCTTTTAATCTCCTTTGTGTGATTCTTGCCTGAAATTTGTCATGTCATACTAATTTGAAAGAGATATGAGTGGATTTTATTTGAATTGCAGTGGATGCAATATGACAACATTCATTGCATAAAATCCAGGACGAAAAATCTTGGCTAATAGATCCCACATTCATGGAAAAACGACAGACTCCATGTGTTATCTACTTATCGAAAATCTAGTTACATATACCTAACTAGGTCCTGAAAAATTGGACGATGACGTTTGCAAACGTTTGGTCTTATTGTGCTGCCAAAAGATTTTTAATAATATCAGGCTATTACTGCATAATATTTATGAAATGTGTAGTAATTAGTAGCCTAGCTTCTATATCACTACAGGACGTGCTAAATCCATATATGTACTATTCATATGTACAAGCTAAACTTCGCATTCGCATACATGTCGATATCTAAGCGTCAAAGCTCTCGCGTGCGAACAAAACACATTTATCACTGTTATTTAGGGCACATGTCGACTGTAACACAATGGATACAATGCTGCACTGTCAAAGCAAGTGCATGAAATTGCGTGACCGCTGTTTAATTGAACTGTTCACTACTAGCTTTTGCCTGTGACTTCGTATCTTTTATTGGCTAGGCTCCGGTTTTGGTACTCACCTCTCTAGTATGATTTTACACGGTATTTGCTATGAATTAGCCTGTTTTTACCTGCATAAATCGTTGCAGTCTTTGATGTTTGTTTGAAAACAATCCATTCATTGTGCACCGTTGCACTTGGTCACCATCATCTTCCTGCCCTTGTCCCATGTTACTTTTGGTTCGCGCAACACCTTTTCTTCTTCCATTCTCGCCTGTCAACCGTCACGCTATCATTCACTCCCTTCTCTTTCATATCCTCACACAATTCATCCATCTTTTTTGGCCTTCCTCTCCCTCTCCTTCCATCAATATTTATATTCATCCCTCTTTTGTTCATATGCGTTTCCCTTCTACTCATCACATGCAAGCCTAACGACTTTCTTACCTCTGCACTTTTGTAAGAGACATAATCATTTTCTTTTCAAGTAGTCATAAATGCGCGTTGTCTGCCATTCAGTCACTGTTGCCAGTAACGGTTTATTCACTATTTAACCATGGCAACGTCTGTTTACATTCAATTTGTTGCTTTCGAAAAGCTGAATCAATTAATCATAGTGAATTACGATTATTAAACAGATTGGTATGTAGTTATAGTTTTGGAGTTCACGGTTAGTACTTAACCTTCTGAATGGTATACGCAATTCGCATCTATTAAAAGTTTATTGTTTGTTTGGGTATGCGGGTACTTTAGTTATCACAAGTCCTACAACCATGTTGAAATAATAACATTTGCATGCATATTTTGCAAAATGAAAGCTGTTTTCGATTCGATTTTTTCTTTTTATTTTGATAGTGGCGACCTTTTTGGAAAACACTGATACTTACTGGCTTAGGAGCAGCACGGGAATGCTTACTTAAGATGTTTTACATATTAATCTTAATGAGTAAGTATTGTTCCAGTCACCTTTTAACACAGAATAGACAAACAGACATACACTCTATATTATTATTATAAATAGACGTATTTACCATGTCAGGTGACTTGGTTCGTGTCGATCTGATGGCCGTTACATTTGAGTGATTTCAGATACGTATCGATCGGAAGTGTCAGGATAAAAAGAGGTCATGCGCAGAATAAACTCACGCGCACTACTACGGAGAAAAATATTCTTTGTTATATCTACTTCCGGATCTTTTGATAGCAAATAAATGTTACATAGAAATTAGAGCACGTACTTTGTCCTAAAAAAGGCACTACTAATGTAGGAACAGCTTTGTCCGTTGTGTTCTATTCGTAGATCTAGCCAACTAACACCGAAAACAAAAAAAAAACCAACACAAAATTTTCCAGTCTCTCTTTCAGTCAATTATTAGTGTTCATTAAAAATTATTGATTTTACATTATTGACTAAAACATTTAATACCACCGATCCAACCAAGTTTAGATTCTTGAATAGAACCTCCGTTCCACAAACATGACTGCTAAAATCAAATCTTCTTGTTTGGCATACTCTCGACTAACTCGGAAATACTCTGGCTAAGAATATGTACCATTGTTTTTATTTCTTATTAGTAGGCTGACAATGAAATATATTATATTTAACCAATACGCAGTTTGTATGAAAAATTTTATTCGAGATTCCAGTTTTATAAAAAACGCGGTCAAGATATATTTGGATTTCCGAAAGCTATATTTTACTATCTATAAGATATATTGTGTTTTTACCTACGCGGTCAAACAACACATTTTTTTTTAAACCGATGAATAATTTCAACGTATTTGCGCGTCGAAGTCCCTGCCACCCTGTAAAAAATATGTCATCGCATTATGATGTGTCATTCGTTTTCTTGTCTTGTAATCAAAGCAAAGAACCTAATGTATTAACAATTGCCTTTTTTAATAATGACTCAATTAAAAATAATAAAGTTCAGGAAGCTATGCATCAGTGGCATATCCTTTATCATATATCATATACCTTTTGATCTATGCATAGTCAGCCTATAATGTTCCCACTGCTGGCACCACACAGGCCTCCTCTCTGTGAGAGGGAGTAGGCCATAATCCACCACACGGGTCCATTGCGGGTTGGTATAATATGTCACATCTCTTCGACATTTTGGTTCGAGGACATGCCGGTTACCTCACGACGTTTTCCTTTATCGATTTGAGAGCAGTGGCGATGAAATAATTTACAAAAAGTAAAATGCCTGTATGGGTTCGAACCTACACCTCGTAAGTCGCGGCCGTTATCACTGGGCCACCAATGCTCTTTATTACTTTTGGTTTATGCATCTATTAACAAATCAAAATCAATTTAACACAACAATCTAAAACCTGTAAAGATATTATCAGACATTAAAAGCTCATAGTAAATCACTAAAGGCTTAGTAAACCAGATCAATCTCAACTTGTCAAAAATAGACACAGTACAGAGTTACAGACGTAGGACTAGACGATTGATAATTTTAGATAAAATAGAAATATCACTATGTTATAGCCGCATTTATACACTGTCAACGTGGTAATTTAACCTGATCTATAAGAAACTAAATGCAGACTTAAAAGCGTCGTGATGTAGACTACAAATGGCTTCTAATTTTATCCTAAGCTACAACTGCAACACTGAACACCAGCGCTGGGGCTCTGTCTCGTATAGGGTCTTAGCATTATGCTAAGCGATGGCCGTTTTGCGTGGATGTGACGCATATTTACTCACAACTTGTTTTTTTTTGTGTTCTTTTTCATGCGTCATGTTTGCCGAAAATAAATGTATTTCCTTTCTTTCTTACAATGTTATAAGGCGAAAATTTGGATATTTGCAATTCATAACTCAAATTTTCAAGGGTCAAAGTTCGAGTTAAAACTAAGATTAATAAGATTACCAAATAAGATTTACCAATGGCCGGTAAGCCGGTAACCAATGATCGGTTTTATAAAGATTACAAACTCAAACAAGACATAACCCACAAGCGACTTGTGAACTTTTTCTGACATTTTACGTGAAATTTTAACAATTTAATTAGTAAAATAAAGTTTAAAAAATAAAATTAAAGTAAACATTTTGCATATTATTAAACTGATACCGATTTTTGACATTTGTGGGTAATTTTAATGGCGCATTATGGCCGCGTTTTAACGACTTTCACTGGATTATTTCGTGATTTATATAACTTTTGTGCTTTTATTATTTAATCTACTCAAGAGTTTTTCCATACCTACTATATGTTGTATGTTTCCATTTTATATAAAAGTTGTTAATTTTATTTAAAAAATATAATTGTTTATTATAATTTTTATAAAATTAACACCTTTGTTTTTATAAAATAATAATTGTTTATAATTTATCGTTGGAACAACAGGTTTGTATCTGGTTTTTGTCGGCTCATAATGTCTTATTATTATGGAAAGGTTTCTCGGTTGATTGACAGTTTCATTCATCGAGGTGTCGGCAACACAGAGCGCGTGATCAAAAGGGCGTGGTCACGGTTTTAATAACTTGCTCCAACCATACAGGTTGTAAAAATATTTAATTAGGCAAATTGATACGAGACTTTGTACTGGAAATGACATTCTTACAATGTAGACTTTTATTCTTTAAAAATATAATTTTCGTTTAATGTTTTAAAGAGATACAAATAAAATATACAGGTACCAAAGTAGGTACTCCAAAATTTCAGCGAATACAATCACTCATCCATTTTAATTCGGGAGCAGAATCAAGATGCATCGATTGACGATGACTCGATTAAAAAGAATCGAGTTCAACAAACGTGAATTGTTTTACTTCATAAGAGACATGACGTATTAATGTCGCCGGTCGTTCGTTTAGCGAGTCTGTAGTAATTGAAACCTCGTGATACCGATACATTACTTCTATACATAACAATGTACATAAATATATATATACATAGTACATACATCCTGTACGCTTTAATTTGTGATGGAAAATAGTATTTTATTATTATTATGTAGGTGCTTATTATTCATAATGCGCACGCGCACGAAGGGAGCATTAGATCGGTGCTCTTTGAAGCCCACGCGATTGATAAGGACTTCAATATGCTCATAATTTTATTTTCAAATTGATTCATATGTTAGAGGAAAACATCATGAGTAAATTTTATTGTACAATAAATATATAATGGAGTGATGATCGAGGAAACTACAAATTCTGTGGTTATGTCAAAATTTTACGTATGTCACACGGATAGGCTTGGGATAAACCTTGGCTATAGAAACAAACGCAAGTTAGCATTACGTACTTAAAAGCGGAAAACAATATGACGTTGGTACAATATTATTTTGATAAATCAAATAATTAGACTTTAAAGTAATACCTATTAAGTATATCCGGATTATCCCTGTTAACGATGCCATAACTTTTTTCTGTAGACCGTATAAATATTCAAAAAAATCTAGAGGGAAAGAGGAAGACCTCAAACTACATGGTTGACAAAGGTCCAAAAGGAAATTAGGGAGGGAAGATGAGGCAAAAACCAAAATGAATGGCGTTGCTTGATTGGAAAAGCTGACCCCGCGTTACGGTAAAAGGCGACGCCAAAGAAGAAAAGAAGATAATACAATAAACCATATCTTTATTTACTGAAATATTAAGGAGATGGTTGGTTTCTGTAAATATACCCGCGGATCGTGACAGTCTTTTGTATTTTTTTTTATTTGGTTGTTAAATCAAAAAACTTCACGTTCTAAAATTTAGTTTCTTCCTATCGTGTAAATCTAGTCATTTCATTACTAATCAAAGAAATTCGATAAACGTTAATTATTAGTTATATTTGTAAACAAATTTTATCTATCCACTATCCAGCAAATAAGGTACACGTGAAGCCCTGGGTATCTAATCAAGACGATAACGGTCATTGCACTTAACTTTGAACTATCAGCGCAAAAATGTGAAGCATGTGATTCAACGTCATTCGTCATTCGTCTTGAAGGGAGGTCAAAAAGATGGGAATGAAAATTATGTTTGAAACTGACTTTTCTTTCAAATACCTAAGTATTTTTGCGTTTTGATGACATGACACAATAATTATTTGTGATTGGATTATCGTTAGCCCCATTGCTCTGCACTGTGTCCCACTGCTGGGGAAATGCTTCCCCTTTTCCTTCCAAACCTCCCTGCCTTGAGCGATCTCTGGCCATAGGTGAAAACTATTAAAAATGCTTCATATTCTTACGAAAATGGAACTACGAAAGCTCTCAAAACTTGCATCTAATTATACTTCAGTCAATATTGCAGCGGCTAAATTACACAAGCATAGTAGGGGTTATCAGTTATCAAAGTGACTAGATGGACTTATCAGGAGCCGCCAGCTGCAGAGCAATTAAATTAGATTCTAGAACAATTAAATGCAACGAGATCAAACTATGTTTGTAATTAATTGTATCTTATCAAAACATTTTTAAGGGCAATGTATCTAATTGAAACTACATAGGTGGGACAATAACTGACCCAACGGAGATCAGGGTTATAAGGAGTGTCTGGCGTGTATATAGTGAGTGTAAGGTGTATATAAGATGTTTATATCTAGACGGAGTTAAGGCCTTTCGAATTGTGTTTTCTTTTTTCATGAATCTGAATATTTTCTTTTAACCAAAGGATATTTAAAACCTACAAAATGTGCAATTGAAACAATTGAAAACCTGAAAAGGGTTCATTTTATTATGAACAACTTTTAGCTACTATGAGATCGACCCATATACATTTGGGGTACTATTTCTGCCATCACGGCTTTTTGATGTGCTAAGCAGGTAAATCAGGTGCTTTTGATCCCAGATTGTATGTTAATGACTGTTCAGACTTGTAATTATTAGATTTTTACGAGCTCACTGTTTTGCATATTGCATTATTTGCATATTGCTGTTGACGATCCTTTTTCTCTGCATTTATTATGTTAATATATCTAGAATATCACACTATTTTTTAAATAACTTAGCTCTGTTTAGACAATCACGGCTAAGGACACTCCCAAAACTCCTTTTAAATGTACAGTCAAGGCATAAAAAAATATGAAAGTAATTAAGTAGTAATTTTATAAAATTAAAATTTTATAGGCTATTTAATTAGCGTTTTGCAGTTAAAAACAATAAGGTACCTATCAGATGAATATAAACGTGATTGCGAAAGCTCGTAAAGTTTCAATATAAAATCACTTAGTTCAATTAAACATAATTTATTAATAATTGCAATGACTAACACTGTCATGTTAATATAAACGATTGTCTCTTAAGTGATCGCGTGATTTTATTTCTAATCATAGAAATACACATAATCAATTTATCACTTCATTAATAGTCCACGTTTTTGTGGCTAAGTACTTATGTTATCTGAATTAGTTATCTGTGAAAAGGCAAGTGGGTGTTCCCGTAATAGAGCTATCAAACTACTATTTTCCAAATCGTGATATAAAAACTAGGGCAAATGAATCATCGTGATATAAAAAATAAAAATATTTTCACAAAAAAAAAAATGCATTTTGAAAAGAAGAGCATCATAAATTATGACAGTACTGTCATAATTTGTCCGTTTTTTTAATTGAAATTATCATAAGAATATTTAACACCTTTATGTGGGGGATTTCAAAAATATAAAACTTAAGATACAACCTAACGGTACAAAAGTAACTGAACAAAATCTTACCAATAAATCTTGATAAACTCAGTATAATAATAAAACTTCCGTTTTCACAATGTATCCACGCACTTGTTACAATATTTTCTGACAGTTCAATTCACAGATTTAAAAAACGATAGCTAAACTTATCTCTATGTTGACACTGATTTTAAATCTTAGAAAAAAAAACCCGATACAATATTTCGTTGTACGTAACAGAGAAGCGTGCGCAGCCACGGAGGATAATAAATTTATATTGAGGCAAGTGCAGCCGGTCAGGTTTATTGGTTAGAACTACTCGGGACGCGACGCAAATGTTGGAGGAGCCAGAGTCACTCAAAGGACACCACGCCTACTCGCTCGTGGAAAACGGCAATTGACAACACTATTCCTAGCCTCGTCAACACACAAACACTAGTCAGTGATTCAAATAATGGAATGTAACTGGCCAGTATTTAATTTATCAAGTGATTTGTTTATAATGTTATCTTATGTCGTTTGGAGTATTTATGTTTGATAATGATAATTATCTATTTTTAGAAAAGATTTAGATTTTTATAAATCGACTTATAATTATATATTTACAATCTAAACGCATCATGGCTGTATTCAACTTTGTTGCTGAGATAAATGAAAAGCACACCTACTTACATACTTACTAAATAAAAATATACAAATAGGAAAAATATTATTCTGTTATTAATATCTCACTACCTGTTATAATCTTGGTGTTATTGATTAAGAAAGTTTCCGTATTCAGCTTGATTGCAAAATAAAGTTTTAAATAAGTGTGACTTTGCACTGTCACGCCATCTGTCGATAGATTTTTGTAAGCTCAAGTAGTCATATTTATTAGTATCGCCAGTTCCTCTACAATATTAAACAGTTCCGTGATAGAAAACGCGCCTGTCTTTAACCCACTGCTGCTAACAATGCACAAAAAACTTCACAATGTATTCGTTGAAGCGTTGCGGTTTTTCCGGGTCAGTATTTATATAGACGAGCTGAATAATGAAAATAATAGAAGAATACTAAATATTCATTATTTTTATTATTTATTTTATTATTCCAAATTCAGATAATAAATAGACATTAACAGCTGTTTCTTGCTTGACTGACATTACATCTCAGTCCATTGATTATTTTTTTCAACGAGTGATTGCAAGATCTTACGATAGCGCCATCTAGTATCGAGTAGCGACACTAAAGTAAAAGGTTATTTTTTCAGTAGATAGATGGCGCTGTAACAAAATGTAAACATTTGGTCAATTTTTTTTTAACCAAAGTATATGTATTTATCTATTTTTATTGGGTGTTATAACATAAATATTAAAAAAATATTGCTTTGCCTATCTACCGTTGTTTTAAATAAAGATGCTAAGATGCTAAATAAAATATATTGGTAGGTAGGAAAAACATACCTACCTATTTCATTAAAATAGCTATACATAGGTCATAATCATCGCGAACATTTCAAATCGCTTCTCACGTGATTCTGAATGATAATTATTCTTGTTTTGTTAGGCACATTCTATTTCACTTAAATTGTTTGTGGTTCAACGACCCCGTTTAATAGGAATATCCAATATTTAAGTATATAAAATATTTAGTAGACAGCCAACGGATTATCCCGGGTACTCTGGATTGGACCCAACTGCCTACCTAATGTTTATTTTAAGTATGGAGTGTAGAGGTAAGGAAAACCGTCTCACATGGGGGGAAAGTTGAAAAAGTGTCCAGCTATGAGCATTAAATAACTGTTCAAAAACCCTCCACAATGGTGCTAGCGTAGGCAAAGGGTATGGGTATGAATGTAGCAGTTGTTGACGGATTGAAGTATGCCGAGTTAAAAAAGTTAATATTTTTAGTGACTGTAGTAGTACTAGTAGTAACAGCCAGACAGTATACCAAACCTCAACAATTTACGTACCTAGTCCAAAATAATTTTGTACCTAAACATAAAATAAAATTACTGCTGTGAGAAAACGTAACGCTGTGTGAAATTTATCCTGTTGCTACGAGTACTGTGGCTCCACAGTTTGACGGACACTTTTTCACCACAGACAGTTCTCCTTACCTCTGCCCTCCATAATTTTAAGAAAGAATATTTATTTGACCACCGAATCGATTTTGATCAAAAACCGGTTATGGTACCTAGATCGGTCACAGCAAAAAACACAATTGGTTACTACAATTTGATCTTTAATTAGCTAAATATTTTAAAATCAATTAGCTAATCTTAAGTCGTCTGGTTGTAGATCTTATCTTACTGAATGATTTGGCATGTTTTATATCTTGTCTCTCTGTTACTAACTGCTCAGAATTTGAGGTAGGTAACTATAAAGATATTTTGCTTATGATGATCTTTTACCATTTGTGTCGCGAGATTCAATATAAATATTAGCAGGCTGACAATTTTCGAGAAACTATTCTTTTTACAAGCTTTTATTTAACTTGCGATGTATGTATGTTTGGTCGGGTGGACTCTTGCAACTCAATTTTAGGTATCTAACCCACCATTCACTGTGCAAGCTTTGTCAACCTACACTCACCAGATACATTTTATTTTAATTTACCTACTTCACACATATACTTACAGGTAAAACTCAATCAAAAACAGGAAAAAGAATTTACAAAAGATTTTCCTTAATTCTTACCTCTGTATAAAGAGTCTATTTTTAGGACGATTAAGTAATAAAAGTGCAAACATAACTCAAAAATATTGCCATCTACGATTTTACTACGCAATATTATTTATCATTTTTTCAGATATTAATCTTAAGTGATATCTACAGTACAACGCTATCTTTTACGTAGCAAACAAAATAAGATAACAAAATATAGGAAGTATATTTTTCTTAAATATGTATTCCTAATACCTGGCCAAATCATGGTCAATCAAGAATCTAGGTTTATCTACAGTAGTCGACATTATCCCAAGGCATTAAGCAAGCTACAGTGGCAATGTGCCGGCCATATTGGCCGTAGAACCAATAGCTGGGTCCACACCGGACGATCCAAACGTTGATCGGTGTTCCACGGTGATCATGGAGCGCCGATCATGGATCGGAGATTTATGGCACGATTCGTTTTAGGAAACTCGTGAACCTTTTTTTTTTTTTTTTGAGGATGGGAAATCATCAAATGACTCCTCCCGCTCTGGGTGGAGCAGGAGGGAGTGTCAGACTCTTACTGACTAAAACCCACCCGTGTTCCTTCCTTAGCCCTTTATGTTCCAGGGCAGCGGTAACCCTTTCGGACAATCCCGCTACCCTGGCAGGCTACGGCCCTATGGGGCCCCGTCGTGAACTCGTGAACCTGCCACGTGCTCCATTGCCGATCCACGTTTTGGCTAAGTTAACTTTAGTTGAACACACGCTCGATATGCATTCGCACGTACGGCAGCGTCTTCAGCATAGTATATGTCTTCAGTCTGCAGAGACAGCTGTAACCTATATTCTAGTCATTCAGGCGCGGTCGCAGCCCAAGATCAATAGGCTAATGATAATAATGACGATAAAAAATCAAATAATTTTTCATGTAATTCTACGTCACACGCAAATATTTTTATAAACTAAAAAGATTTACTGTTATCGCTCATTGTTATCGTTACGTCACTCTGATTAATGCTCAACAAATGTTTTGTATGTAATTTCGTTTTAAATGTTTGTGACATAGTCGTTATCTTCAGTAAATATCTGGTGCATATTTAGCAGAGTATGTCTTGAAAACTAAGTATCACAATACCGTGATTGGAGTGGCCATCTACTAGGCCCAACTCATCTAACATAATATATATGTTTTACTTTTGCCATTGATTCGAAAAGAAGAGGAAGAACTAACTATCACGTAGAGAGACGTAACGAACGGCACCCAAACTGTTGCAAATCCAATCGGAAAGATTTTGTAGGAAATTTATGTACAGACGCCAGCACATCAAGCTACTACAATCTGTCAAATTTCTTTAATAGATTTTCAACTTTATCGCCAAAGCATTAAGGTTCAAGGTTAATTGGGAAAATTTGACAGTTTCGGGTAGCTTGACCTGCTGGCGTCTGTACATTACTCAAATATTACTTCATAGATTTGAAAAATTCATCTGTTCGACAACATAAATAATAATAATAATAACAACAACATAAATAAAGCAATGAATATTGTTGAATTGTCAAATTGAATTGTATTGCCATTGGCGCCGATTCCCTTGTTCACAAACTAAACTAAATTTAAGTTCAGTGTATCTTTTTCTTTCTATTTCATTAAGAAAAGGACAGAAGATAAAATATTAGTTTAGTCCTGTCAAATTAGTCAGCGACAGATGTAAATTGACGTATTTTTAGTAGCCATTTTTTAAATCACGTCTAAACTGTCTATGGAGCGTCTTAATTTGACAGGACTAAACTAAAATTTATCTTTTGTCCTTTTCTTAATGAAATAGAAAGAAAAAGATGCACTGAACTTAAATTTAGTTTAGTTTGTGAACAAGGGAATCGGCGCCAGTGTAATTGTATTTTACGTAATTAAACTGATCTTCGTCATTTCTCTTATACCAAGTCATACTACGCAAGTCGAATCAAACCTCAGCTAAAAGTAAGAGTAAGTACTTAGGTATGTAGCATGGAAGACCTATTTTCCTGGGCCGTGTCTTAGACCCCCAAATTATTAAGAACAAAAAGCTTCTGCTATTTACCAGCCTTGGTTTCTTTGATTTTGATTAACGTAAAACTACCCACTTATGTACCTAGTTGGCTTAGCGTTGAGACATGCAATAATATTGCTATTTTTGAGGAAGAAATTAGCCTGATTTTCACATTCCAAATCAGTATTCAGGTCTTTGTTTTGCCCCGCCACAGCTGATTAAGTAACGTCCTTTACGGCCGTTTGATTGGGTAACCTAATTAATTTACGACTGTACATTCCTTCCATAATCTTAGAATGTTTATGTGGCCATAAATCTGAAGTGAGATTAACTTTGATAGATACGGTTGAGGTGCTCTAAATGCTGCTCCTTCTGTTAGGTTCCCTATCCATTTGCATAAAATTTTAACACCTAATATAACTTGGCATACTTTTGTTTGTCCTAATTATATTTTCGCATAAGTTATGTACGCATAACAGCTTACGCATAATTTTTTTACGCATAATTTCTCTAATCATAATAAGTAATGATTAAGCATAAAATTCTAAAGCATACATTTTTTAAGCATAACATTCTAAAGCATAACTTTATTAAGCATAACATTCTAAAGCATAACTTTATTTAGCATAACAATAATAATAAGGCGTAGTCGACGGGTCGCCGCTTCGCGGGGCCCCTATTCCTGTCTGCAGGGTTTAAAGGAACCTAACACGAAGGGGATGACGGGGGTTCGTTCGCTCGCTCCGCTCGATTACTTGAGCCCCCGTCATCCCCTTCGAACCTAACCTGTCGGAGTCAGGGTGCCCCAATTCCCGAGCTCGCTTCGCTCGCTCTTGCATCCTAAGTTCTCATTGCCTTTTTACTAAATCGAAATGTGTTAGACCTTGGGGCACCCCGACTCTTGGAAAAAGTGATTCAGAATCGAGTGAAAATAAATACGTAAAATTAACTCAAATTTGTTTCAGTTATTTCTATTAATTGTATGCCTAAATATTATTATGCTAATAATCATAAGGCCTAGTATTAAATTTATGCCAAAACAAATTAGCCTTCAAGATCATTATGCTAACATAAACTGTATGCCAAAAAAAAAAGGCAAAGTATTATTATGGCAAAACAAATTATGCCAAAATCGTTATGCCAAAGTATATTAGTAAAAAGAATATTATGCGAAAAGAAGGGATCCCCTTCTGTTAATTCGAAATAAGACATCTTATCTCACATCTCATCTTTTGTTAGACAAATGTACGACTTAGCTAAAAAGAGAAGCAGCAAAAATGTTGCCACTTTCGCTTATATATAACCTTAATAGCACAACAAGTCTTTAGATTCTGGAAAATATCGCTTAAAATTATAAAATCGGGTCTCTGTAAGATTTTAAGATAGTCTTGCTCATGCTTAGATAAAGTCAGGGAAATTAATTATCAAGCACGTTGACTACCAACTTAAATCGTTCGTATTTTCAAATCACAAGTATCATTCTTTGATAGTTGCATGATTGCAATTTGCTTAATAATAAATTTTCCCTACTAAAGTTATAGACATGTATTTGTACGTTTCTCAGCTGAACAAAATAATTGTATAGTTCCGTTTCTACACGTCGATCAACGTGGACGGTGGACGACAAACGGTAACGTTGTGCGAATACCGCACAATCCTTGGGCGATGGATGAACGCCAGTGCGGTTTTATGTGTGTCAGTGACATTAAAATCTGATCTAAATTCGTCTGCCAAGTGTAAAGATTATTTCATAATCGTTTATTAAACTTAGTTTCGTGGTACATTAAACAGGAATCGGCGATGTAGGTAAAAAACTTACAAGTCTGCTAGGCTGAAGTGGGATTGGGCAGGCCATGTATGTAGGACGCATCGGGACAGATGGCCCAGAGTCGCCACGCAGTGGTTGCCAGAAGACGAGGAAGGGAGGTCTAGGTAACGCTGTGTGTCTTAGATGCGTTAACAGGAGATTGGCCGGAGAGGACAACAGATAAGGAGCAGCGGAAAACTATGGAGGAGATCATTGCCCAGCTACGGGACAAATCAAGTTGGAAAAAGAAGTTTAAACGTTAATTGTTAAACTTAGGATGGCTATAAAACAAAGATTGTGTGAAAGATGAAGATGGCTTGAAACTATGTCAGTTTTTATAACGAATATTTAGCTATGAACTTTCAGATCTGGCTGTTGTGTGCTAGGTACTTCAACGGAGGCAAGGTTATCTGACGGTTTGTACCTAATCATTATAATAAACTTTTTCCGCCACTGAATCATGATTCGCCGTTAGCGAGGCTAATAGACTTTATTAACAGATTTTCCTGTAGTTCTTGTATCTGTTTAGAAATTCATGGTTTCTTAACAACGCATTATTTTATAGCAAAATAATTAAATTATCACTTATATTACCATAGGTTCTCTAAATTCTTATTTGCAAGGTTTACATATGCATGGAAAGTATATATGTTCAATTGTTCATCTTTCAGTTTCGGTAGTACAATTGTGTTAATCTTTCAATTAGCATTCGAATAAGGACCAACGTTTCTCTCGCCCAAGGTTATCGACACACTAACCCCCGAAAGTCAGATCAAGTCGCTGATCAGTAAATCTGCTGTCATATCTTATGTCAGCTGTTGAAGTTCGTTGACAGAAACAACAAGATCCAATCAAACCACTTGACAAGAGATAGACAATAGATATTGATTAGGCGTTCAGCACCCGGTAGTGTTGGTTTATCGAGAGTTTTAGATGAGATTATTTGTATTCTAATGACAGAATGAAAAAGTACTGACCAATCCTACGTATAAAACGTACATACTAGTTCAAAACTCTGTCTGTTTATTTCACGCCTTGACGACAGAACGGATTTCGATGAAATTAGTGAGTAACACACAGGTAGAACCTGAGTCCATGACCTGTATTAAGATACGGATAGGCGTTCCCGTTGGATATTCCAACTTCTACGCGGGTGAAGCCGTGGGCAAAACCTAGTGGAATATAAAGGACAATACCGGGAAGAACATCAGACGGCTAATATGCAGTGGACAAGTTACGAAACTAGTACGAATCTTCTAGTCTAGTCGATGATATGAACGTTCACCATATTCAACATCATACGTGAGAATTCATAACCTAGTGATTTGGGCGGAGTAGGCCCGCGGCCACAGAACCGGTCGCCACTCGCCACATAACCATTGTTAATGATAACGCAACGGATCATCGGCTAAGCCTTACCGTCCATCAGCATATGGGAGATATGTAGCGGATTAAGCTTTGGCAGTACATGGATTATGCGAAGTTAGAAATGGATACATTTTGGTCTGAGTGAATGTACGTAAACTTTTGGAACTAAATTCAGCGATTGACGCGATAGGAATGGAAATAGCATTTATATCAGCAAGTTTAGCAAGGATCAAAATTATCAGCCTTAAAATGTACACTGCTGAACACAAGCCGTAACTAATCTATAGGTACTAATAATAAAGCAGAACAGTTTTTTGTTTGTTTGTTTGAATGCGCTAATCTCTGAAACTAATAGTCAATTTTGAAAAAATATTTTTGCTGTTTATAGCCCAATTCTTGAGGAAGGCAATAGGCTATTTAACATCACGCTAGGACCCTTAGAAGCCCAGCAAAAAGAAAAAGAGTTAGAAATAACGCTAAGCTAAAACGAAGTAGTCGCGCGGACCGGCGTTGCGTCGCGACGGGGTGGGTTTGGGCAACAAGAAATTTAACGCAGACCAAGTCGTGGGCAGAAGCTATAACTGTTAAATGGGGGAATATCATTATAATCACTACCGGAGACAAAATTGGAGATGGTAAAAAGTATTATGCTAATAATGCTCTTGGTAATCGTAATCCTCTAGTCACCTATGCAACTCTATGAACTATAATATGTCTGGAATCACATAACACAACACGTTTGACATTAAGTCCTCACTTGATAACACAGACTTTTCTAGACTGCCTAGGGTTACACATGTTATAATTTATACAGTGGCGATAGTGATCGTTAGTAGATTACATAATGTAAATAAATAGATTCATAACGTTTAATTAGCGACTTGCTGAATAATAGACGGTATTCATTGCAAAAAGCATGAGTTTTTAGAAATTGGCGAAGAAAGTGCAAACATGTAATTTGAATTGTACATGTACATACAAGCCTCACAAAATGATATACTTAGTGTAGTACGATGATACATCTTGCCTTCTAAATAATACTTATTCAAACAAATTAAGTACAGAGGGAACAAAGGACAACTCCAAATATGGATGGATGGATTGGTCACGCAACTTCGTTCTAATCTTAAGATCCTCTTGTAAAGCGACGGATGTATTAATTAATATCATCTGCTAAGCATTAATTAGGCTCATCATGGCTGCTTCCTACAATACTTGTGATCATGTAAGCTCTTATTATTCGCTAAGCAAGCGGCTCACACTTATCAAAAGAGAGCAACAAGGACAACCATAGCGCATTGAATGGCTCAAGATTTATAGAATGATTAATCTTCCGGAGAAGCATAGCCAGAATTAGCATTAAAAAAATATGGGATTTAATGAAAATATATGAATAAAATTGTAATAGAAGCTAGCTCAGCGGCTACTTCATTATTGGGTACTACACGTACTCTAGCCAGCCTAATAAGATGCTAAGCTATCTCCCTCGCACACTGCATCATGCGTGATCTCATTCGCTCGTAAACCCGCGGTTACAGTCAAATGAGACTTGATGTAGTGTGAATTCAAAAGAACAATATACTGCAATAAAATCTCTGCAAGTTGCCAAATATCTGGGTAAATTTTATTCAAAATTTCGAATGTGAATTGAACCCGATTTGGACGATATTATGATATCGTGAATTGTCTTGTCGTATTGGTAAGGCCCCACATTTAGGTATGCGTGAAGCAAAGACCAGACAAAATATAAATAAATGGTACGCCCAATTTCGGAGTATACATAGAGCTCAGGGGCATAATAAAAATGTTGATGATTATTCTGTAATTTTAGTAATCGGAGATATGATTTTTTCTATAGTAGATTAGTAACTCGATAGTCAATCTTCATGAATTCGATAAGTACTAAAAATACACGTTGACTACAAAATCAAAAATCAAAAATGTAGTCTTCCAGTCCGTACTAAAGTTACAAAATAACATGTATTTTGGTGCATTTGCGCGTTAAGTTTTTATTCTTTTGCATCTCCCAGCATACCTGGTCCGCATCACGTACGTCATCGTATCTTTCGATGTTGCACAGGTGTCGATGGACGCGCGCCCTAAACCATGTTGACAGATGACTTTGGTGAAACGCACTTTTAGTGAGTATTTTGAACTTGACTGTACAACCGGTTTCTCATTGCCAAGGGCTTTATAAGTAAATTTTATTTGTTGAATATAAGGAAGAAAGACGCTTGAAATTGAGACGTTGTCGTTACTGATAACCGTATTGATTATCTTTTGATAAAGATGAATGATATGTCTTCGGATGTTTCTTATGTAATGGCATGTGATACAATGATAATATTGTCTACTGTTTAGCTACTTCGTAACAACTATACGAAAGTTAACATATAAATGGTGATATTTTATTCGTCGAGCAATAAAATAATTCTCTATTTAGGTCTGACTTGTATTTGATAATGTAAGTAAGCCAACCATATTTATTCGCCTAAAACATTTTGAGGACCAAATTGACAATATTACAGCTATAAATTTTCTGCAACACCCCGTTACAAAGATATCTAACACTACAGTTACAAAATGCATAGTCCTACATCACAAATCGAAATAAGGTTGTTCAATAAAACACTTCAGTCCTCAATCACTCAGAAAAACACATTTGGAAGACCGACTCCAATATCCGCTAAAAACACGCAATAACAGAAATTCTAATATATTTCATAAGAAAATGTATATATTCGCGTCACACCCGAAAGTTTCACGAATATTCCTCACATCATTTTGTTAATATATGGGCCATAAATAAGTAGGTAAATGGTTCTACCCACGTAGATCATGTAGCTTCATGTGATTGGAAACATGATGATGGAGAGCATTCTGCACTTAAAGATTATTCAGTTGAATTTAAATCTTAGTAATAGAAAGCAGACAGTCTGAAATGAATTGGCACTTTGGCAATAATGCAATGTTGTTTGATTTGTATAGCTTTGAGTATTATTTTTTCTTAGTTAGATCCACGATATAGTGAGATCACTGAAGGAAACCTTGTTTTCATAACTTAGTAATCATAATTTCAACCGATAGTGTTTGCAATAGGTACATTGACATTTTGTAGCACAACAGAGCTAAGTATCCGGCAATAGGCAGACGAAGAGTAGCTGTATATACATCCCTAAAGGGAATCCAAGCGATGACATTCTTGTTTATCAAGTTTGTAATTGGTCCCGGCGGTGAGTTAAAGATCACATTTGCTTAAAGCACGTATCTCATGCATGCATATAACACTATGTGATACTGATATGGAAAGTAATGACCGCAAACAGCAACCAATAATAAATCTACAACTAACGATAATATGTTATTACATCCTTAACTGAACAAAGTCCAGTAAAGGATGCAACGATATTCAAAGAAATACGAGAACATAGTCAAATGCTTTACTAGTTTGGAAATGATCCTTGAACAACTGTACTTTGGGAGTGCTTTGTAATGTCGAAGTAATGAGATTTTCGTGTCCATCTAGTGCTTTAAAGGGCATGCCTCGAAGTAAAGGCATACATGTTTTAGCAATACGAGTTTAGCATAAGGAGATATCTAGAGGATTGTTTGATGGCCGTTCAGAATTACGGTCAACAGTTAGCTAAATACTTCAACTGAACATGTTACAGAATTTCGAAAAGGAATAAAGCTAATACATATTATTACCTCTCCTTCTATATTACCTCCACGTTCAAGACATACCTTTGGACCACTTACTTACAATAACCGAAAATTAAAAAGTTATTAACAGTATAGTGGACATAAATTTTGTTATTAACACAGATAAGATCATGAAAGCACTTTCCCCAATTTCAGACGTGTCTTTTTATAGCAGGAGCATTGAGCGTAGCAAAGTATCGAGGGTAATAAAACCAGCCAATCAAATCAAAATGCGTCAACAGATGCTACTTCAAGTAATGACAAATCAGTTGTCAAGATTTCAAAGGCATTTATGTTAACAATATTCAACGGCAGTTGGTGCATTGTTATGACTGCACATTTAAAAGCTGACCTCGACAGCAAAGCCAAACAGGAGCAGAAATAACGCATAATGTGCGAGAATGAAGTGACAAGGTTATAAAACACGACAAAAATAATATAAGTGAACATGCAATTTGCTCTTTTTCTCGGAACAAATCGCCCAACGGAATTCACTCCTACGATAAGCCTAAAATTCAAACAGATGATCCACTCGTCGGATCAAGTGGGGTGACATTGTACCACAACTTTTATTCGAGTTTAACTGTCGGCCATCGTAACGCATCGCAATGTCTCTATGTAAATGGTCATGCATGACTAAACTGATCTAAAAATAGAACCCCGCCTGGGACGTGTGGCGATAACTGGACTAACTCGACCAAACTGGTCATATTTATGCCATGTCGCATCCAAATATAGCTCACACGGTATGGAAATAGTTACGGAATACGCTTAACATGCCTTTATGTTGAAACTCGTTGAAGTGATTATTTATAGCTCCTTGCGTTCAAACTTTATGTGAACGAGTAACTTGAAGTTTGTAACGGTCGATTTTGTTCACTTAAACGAGTCAGTGCAAAACTGCGAATGAGTCATGCGACTGAAAGGTAATTTCATATTTCGGGTTTTGGTTCCCAGTCGGCATGCTTATTACGTCATATAGTGCAATGGCTCTGCAGTTAACAGCTTCAATTAAAAGGGTATTTGCCTCAACTGGCAGCTGAGATATCAAAAAGCTTTTAGTTTTGCAATTGCAAAACTGAATTCAGTTTATGATTTTATTTAATTAGTAAAATCATTATTACTCTGATTTGCAAGTGCGACTCGTTAAGTAACAGGAGTACAGTAACTAAAGGTTTATTATAATAAAAGTGACATTTTATAATATATGTTTATAACTGTAATAAATCGGACATAATATTGCATTGATATTCAAGATTTCTATCTAAAAATATTACTTAGTGCAATAACTATAAACTTAATGCAAGTTAATTTATTACAGAGGCTTTATTTCATTGCTAATTGATTCAACGCGGTAATTAGAGTGTTAAAATACCTACTCCTTCATTAACTCTTTTCGTCTGTTCAATACTACGGTAATCCACACAATCTTGATTATATAAACTCGCCTTTTACACATGGAGGTAGGCAGGAGCTACAGAACGTCAATTGCTGCGATCGCGCGATCCCTGCAATTCTGTTTTACCCACTTTCACATACCATGTGGAGACGATAATACGACAAAAATGAAAATACTGGCAATACTAAAGCATATTATTAGAAAGTATCAAAAAAATCCTAACATCGTAATTATACAGTTTTTTTTTTTCAAACTAAATAGTAGTGATGGGTTGGTTTTTCCCATCAGCCGACTAGCTATAATGACTAACCTATTGGATATATTATGTATTTGATTGAATTTTTGTATGTAGACTGGGAACGTCATTAGATATACGCAGATTAATTAATTGTCGTCTCCACCTTGTATCATCATCTGCCTACCCTTTTCCCAACTATGTACATACCTATGTTGGGGTCGGCATCCAGTCTAACCTGCGAGCTATCTGACCGCCACAACCCAGTCCTGGATAATACGGTACCCCTTGGTAAGACTGGTTGTGAGACTTTCGGGCTTCTAACTTCCCGTAACGACTGTCAAAGATCCACGAATGACAGCCGTGGCCAACGGTTTAACGTGTTTTTCGAGGCACGGAGGATTCTCGGTATGTAAAGATGGTTACACATCCACAGACCGACCGCGTCAAGCATAGCTTAACCTGATCGATCGACAATCTGCTAAATTCTTGATGGCGATCATTGGCCGGTCAATGGTCTCGTAATAGAATTTTGTCCTAATGACATTGTCGTATTGCCATTATTATAAAACCCGTTAGTAGAAATGATTTTCGAAAACTACCACTACTTTATTTATGCCAGATTTCATTTATACATATTTTTACATATTATTTATTAGTCTTTTATACAAGTCAAGTGTTTTATGTAAGTCAGTCATTCATTTATCATTATGTACGAGATTACCATTCTATCCCATTTCTTTCAATGGAGTGTCAGTGGTTAACCGCTGGAAAGTCATAATGACGCCGTTATGTTAGTAGATTACCAAACTTGTCAAAATCAACAATTATGAAATCAATGATAGACCATTCTGACACTTGTAATAGCAGACTTGGGGCCCTGTGCGGCTGTTATTATTTAGCCACGGGCCCCGCCACCTTGTTAACTATAATAATTATAATGATTAAAACACATGATGACATACCTGAAAAACCGCATAGAAGCTAACAAAAAGCGATGCTAGAAAATAATTAAACACGATATTATCATGTGTGGATATTTGCGAAGTGGGACAAAATTTAAATAGTTATCGCTTCGTTGTTGAACTTGTGGCTTCTGCTAACACTATATGCTTACATGTTAATGTATAATAGAATATGCATATTCTATTAACTCGCTTTGTCCATGCTTATAACTATCGGGTGTGTGCTGTTGTGTGCTCTGGTGCTAAATGTCAACATATTTTAATGCTTAGCAGCACAAATAAATAGGAAACTTGGTGGTTTCTAAAACGTATTGTTTTGCATGTTTCTGGTTGGTTAGTTGGCTTGTTTACGGAATACACGGTTCGTTTACTATGTTGACTATTGAGGTCAAACCTTGAGTTACCAGTTATTCGCTAAAAAGAGAAAATATTTCCTTAAATCAAACATTTGGTTTCGATCTGAACATACACTCCTTTATTTGTAAATGTCGCTTAAAGTTAAGTACATACAGATTAGCGACTGTTTAACCATACATTTATGACGTTTTAATGTCTCAACGTTTATTAATAAACAACCGTTCAAGGAATATTTATTTACCAATGAATAGACAGTAAAAATCAATTTGTTATGCTTTTAGAAGCTGCTTTTCCTCGTTTGTTTCATATTTCCTCATTTGTGTAAGGCAATAGTTAAAAAAATGGTTTTACAACAAAACATCGGATGTATCTATATAATATCTATGTTAGCCATGTTTCTTGTTACCATTAGTAGACTGTTAACATTACAAAACTACATAGCAATTTATTGCAAATTGGGAAGCAAATAGCTTAAGTTAGTGTAAAAAAAAAAAAAACAGCAGCTACATGAGGCTCAAAGTCAAATAACACAACTTGAGACAAGCAATCTTAACATCACCGCCTCGCTGAATCAAAGTCTGTTCAATGAGTTGATGCCTATTGCCCCGTCAATGGTTTCTGCCATAAACCCCACATACACTAATGATTTGACAGGTGATGATGAATCTAAAATATATAATTCAATGAGGGTAGTTAGCAGTAAAAATAAACTTAAAAAATACATAAAAATTAATAAGTACATTGTTAAAACTCAAAAAATGGTAAAAAGACAAAGGTTCTTTATCAAAAGTGTTAAATTAAATAGAGAAAGGTTGAATTTGCTTAAACAATTAGACATGTATTCCTATAACTTAGAGCAGAGTACTAGGAAGTACCACATTGACACAGATGCCTTGCAATCAGAACTTAACCATCTACAGGAGAAACTTAGTTCAATGACCAACAAGTATAATACCTCTGAAGACCTAATGAGGGAATATGTGTTGGCAATGAATGAACTGGTAAACACACAAAAAATCAACTGTGAGCATTGTCTAACACCATCCAATGTGCCTACACCGGATCATTCATTGACAACATGCAACACCTCCTTACTGCAGCCCTGTGTTGATTTGTTAATTCCTTCTACTAATAGTTTCAATAAACCTTGCAAACAAAGTTTAAATAATGATATTGTGTTATTTTGTGATGAGATAGGTAAGGACTTAGGTCACTTGTTGACAGATGAGTATCCAGGACACTCAATATTAAATTACTGTATGCCTGGTTGTTCTTTGTTTCATATTATGAAAGAAATTACTAAATGTAACTTTTCCCAGGATACAACATTATTAATTTTTATGGGTAATAGGGGAAATGTAAACAAAGGAGAACTACTTGAGTATTATAGAACATTGTGTAATCTTAGTTTAAGAAAAGTTGTGTTGTTTACATTCCCTTATAGTAACAGTTTGCCACAGGAAGAAAATAGCTTAAGATTCGAATTGAATATGACAATGCATAACTTGACATTTAATAATAACATGTTCCATTTGATTGATATTAACAATTATGTTAGTAATAATTTATATCTGACAAAAGATAGATATAACATTGTTATGTACTATCTTTCTAAATATCATAAAAGACAGATAGCTGTGTCGCTATCATATTTTTTTTCTATCACAGCCAAAAATTTGGCTAAACAATTTGCTTCTTTTGAGCAATGCAATGACATCATAAATAATTCTGCTAACAATTTAGTCACAACTCATGACATTGCTAATAATTTAAATTAGAAATTAAGACAATAGAGGCAATCTCTAGCTATAATGTACATAATTGCAAAAGCAGCTCAATAAAAAGTTTAAAAACAGTAAATAGTATCAACCTGGTGCATCAAAATATTCAAGGATTTATGAACAAAGATTTAGAAGTAGAATTATTTATGGATTTTAATAGTATTGATATTCTTTGTATAACAGAACATTGGCTGAAAAGTCACCAGTTCTTGTTCAATTTTAACAATCACCAGGTTGGTAGTTCGTTCAGCAGAATAAATGCTATACATGGTGGCTCTTTAATTTTAGTAAGTAACCAGCTCAAATTTAAAGATCGTAACGATATTGTGAGCCTATCTGTTGAGCGTACAGTTGAAATTGCCTGTATAGAATTGGAGCACTTGGTTGTATTAAGTGTGTACAGACCCCCTTCAGGATTGTATGACTGCTTTGAAAAGGTAATGGATGAAGTGTTACACAGGATTTGTAACTCAAACAAGTCCGTTATCATTTGTGGTGATTTTAATGTTAATTTATTAGAAAACTCAGGTTCTTGTAGTAAAATTATAAGTCTGTTTCAGTCCTACAATCTTGTAAACCTGTTTTTGGAGCCCACAAGAATAACACCTACTAGTGCCACATGCCTAGATAATATTTATACAGATATTATACCAAGCCACAAAGAAATTATAAATTTACTAGATTCGGATCACTGCGGGCAAAGGATAACTATTCAAAACCAAAACAAAAAAGTGGCTAAAAAAGATATCACTGTTAACCCCAAAACTGCAAGTCGCTTGGAGGCTTTTAAAGTTAAACTCATTAATGAATTACCAGTTTTGTCAACTCATGCTGATCCTAATCATCTATATGATACTTTTTTTAATATATACTGTAAACAATTTGATTCCACCTTTATTCCCAAGACTATCTCGGTTAATAGTAACGCATCTTTCAGTGATTGGGCTACCATTGGTATTCATAAAAGTAGAACGCGGCTTTATGAACTGTACAATGAAAGGTATTATGTTAACACTGATGAATTTAATTTGTATGTTAGAAATTATTCAAAATTATTTAAAAAAGTTTGTTATATGGCCAAGTCACGTTATTTAGGTTCAAAGATTAAAAACAGCAGTAATGTAATTAAAACGACCTGGTCTATTATTAATAGTGAAGCGGGAAGATCTAGTAACCGAAATACTGACTACAGCCTGTCTATTAATGACAACATAATAAAATCAGACTCACAAGTCGCCGAGGCATTTGAAAATTTCTTTTCGGATATTCCCGTTTCAACTACTAAATCCCTAAACTCATCACCTTCTGTTGCTGAGTCTCTGCTTAAGGAAAATGTTAATGGTTGCGATTCGGAATTTCATTTTGAACACATTACCTGTAGAGATATAATTAAAACCTTTCACACTTTAAATGTTAAAAAGACTGCAGATCTGTGGGGTAATTCTGTAGAAGTTGCTAAGTCTATTATTGACATTGTAGCACCTACTCTAGCTCTTATTTTTAATAGTTGTATTAACAGTGGGGAGTTTCCTGACCTTATGAAAAATAGTAAAATAATTCCTTTGTTTAAATCAGGTAGTACATCAGACCCTACAAATTATAGACCTATTTCTGTACTACCTACCTTTAGTAAAATTTTTGAGAAATTAATTTTAGATCAAGTGCAAAGATTTTTTAATAAACACAAATTATTACATAGCAAACAGTTCGGTTTTACAAGGGGTCGTTCAACTACTGATGCCGGTGTTGAACTTTTAGGACATATTTATAATGCATGGGAAGATAAATGCGATGCCTTGGGCATCTTTTGTGATTTGTCCAAGGCATTCGATTGCGTTCTTCACGAAACGTTAATCAGGAAGCTCCGCCACTACGGAATCCGGAACACTGCTCTGGATCTTCTTACTTCATACTTGAGTAAGAGGATTCAGAGCGTTGACGTTAATGGAAAAAGATCTCCCGGATCTATAGTATCAATGGGAGTCCCACAGGGCTCAATTCTTGGTCCTTTCTTATTTCTTATTTATATTAATGACTTGCCGTACCTCATAAAGGATAATCATGATATAGTGTTGTTTGCAGATGACACTTCACTTTTGTTTAAACTTAAACGTCAGCAGCAGGCTACTGACAATGTAAATAACGCGATCTCTAAAGTAGTACACTGGTTCAATGTTAATAATTTACTTTTAAACGAGAAAAAAACCAAATGCATTAAGTTTACGCTACCTCACGTTAGGCAGGTGAAAACCAATGTGTTGATAAAGGGCGAAGAATTGAATCCTGAAGACAGCACAGTATTCTTGGGCATAACTTTGGATGCTAAGCTTCAGTGGGGTCCACATATAGATAAATTGTCAAAAAAGCTAAGTTCCGCAGCGTACGCTGTTAGAAAAATTCGTAATTTAACTAATATAGAGACAGCCCGCTTAGTGTACTTTAGCTATTTTCATAGTGTAATGTCGTACGGTATTCTATTGTGGGGAAATGCCGCTGATATTCAGACTATCTTTGTTTTGCAGAAGCGAGCTGTTCGATCAATTTATAAATTAAGTCCGAGACACTCGCTCAGAGATAAATTTAAAGAGATTAATGTTATGACTGTGGCTTCTCAATATATTTATGAAAATCTTTTATATGCCCATAAAAATATAAAATTGTTTAAAAAATACAGTGATATCCATGATATAAATACTAGGAACAAACACAAATTTGTTGTACCTACAACAAGGCTCAAGAAAATAGGTGGGTCGTTCAGATGCCAATGTATACGGTTTTATAATAAAGTTCCAAGCCCCGTTCAAGATCTAAGCCTTAATAAATTCAAATCATTTATTAAACGTAAGCTGTGCCAGAAAGCCTTTTATACCGTTAAGGATTATATCGAGGACAAAAAGGCTTGGGATTGAGCTGCTTCCAATTTTTTTTTTTTTTTTTACATATTGAATGTTTTTTTTTTTGCTCTATTTTGTTGTTGTTTTTTTTTTTATATACACTGACATTAATGAATTTTACATATACTATGACATTTGCTTACTTTGTTAAGTATTCTATTATTTTAATTATTGTGAATGTGAAGACTACGTGGGTCATTTTATTTATATTATTTTTCTCTTTGTTCTCTTAGTTTTTGTCATGGTCTGGCAGTTTGAGTAATTAATGTGGCCTACCCAAATGTCCTTTCTTTGGTATTGTTCGTCGAATCGTTGAGCTCCTTAAGTTTTGAGTTGAGCTGCACAATTTCTGACAAATGCGTGCACTGACTGGACAGGTCCTCTCAATCTGTGTGGTTCTTTCCTCAAAAGACCATCTCAGACATCGACCTACGTGGTCTTCATATGATCTGACCAAGATTATGTCTGGACTTTAAAAGAGACTGTGACGTCTGAGTTTGTTTCGGCCTTTCTTCTCAGACTAGTCAGATAGGAAACGCCGACCTCATCTAGTTTTAAAATATGATTGACGTGTAAAAGTGTTTGTACAAACCTACTTACAAAAGAAAATCATTTATCATTTATCATTTATAAATTGATACTGAAGGCTACTTGTGGATTTTTAGCATGTTACAGAAAATTGGATTTTACTAGTTAAGTACCTACGATATAATAACATAAAATATTGCCTGAATCAGGGTAAAAAGTACCAGTAGGTACACCCACATTTTGCTGGTTATTACCCCCTTATACGACGGCACGGTTGGCGCAGTGGTTAAGCGATTGACTGCTGCGCTGCGTGTCGCGGGTTCGATTCCCGCACGGAACAAATATTTGTATGGCCTATAGTTGTTGTTCCGGGTCTGGCTGTTTGTGTATGTGAGTTTAAATGTTTGTAAACGCACCCACGATACAGGAGAAATTCCTAGGGAGGGGCAACGCTTTAAAAAAAAAAAAAAAGGTGTCGGCCTGTTGTCAGTTTTCATTATTCTTAGTGCAGTTTGAATAAAGCAAACCCATTGCAATTCTGCAATTTCATGACGTAACTCTTCATTTCATTCCGTCACAGGCACAGCCAACTATCTGTATGACGGTGCTGATTATAGGAAAAATACCGCCCTGCCTCTAAATAGAATGTATCAGATAAAACTGACGTGGATAAAGTTGGATAAACTTATCGCTACCCAATAATTTGTAGCACACTTTCAAAAATGATATAAAAAAGAGCGTCTGTTACATATTTATTACAGTAGAACCATACATTGAAATAAGAAGATTCAATTATGAATATAAATACTGAAAATGTAGCACTTTTACTACTATTTTATTATACATATATGTACTTACATTAAATCTTTTAATAAAATGGTGCACATTAGGCACTCATCGTAAATCAAGCCGAAATGTGATGGATTTACGAGTAAAGATAGTGGTGAGTTTTATGGGTTTTTAAAGTATGATGATTCGGCGAAAAGCTATGCAAAATATACATTTACCTCTCCTCTACTATATAAACATTAGAAAATGGGAGAATGAATTAAAATAAATACCAAACGGGATACTATAGTGACACCCGTTATCATCGCGTACAATCATGGAAAACTACGAAAATGTGTTACAAAAATAAACTTCTAGTATAAACCGACGACGAATTTCAGTTTATTCTCGCTTACAAAAACAGTTTTCATAAAGTAACGATTATTAAGTTGCTAATAATATCGAACAGTCATAATGCGGGATTGAGAATGTTTATTCCATGTTGTTAATTATTTTTCGGGTATTACGTAAGTACCTAAGTAAAAGTTTAAGGCAAATAAATCTTTTCAGGCTTTTATTGCACTTGTTTTAAAAAAACGCCGAAAAAACTTCCTCTTTATTACGATAAACCTTAAAAACTTTTAGCACCACTCTAAAAGCTAACTCAAATAAATGAAGATATGCAATGTTATTATAAAACTGAGGTGAATGCCCGTGACGGTTTGAATTTAATTTTTGAATTGGGTGAAAGAAACAAATTTATTAATGTTCTGAAAATATAGCAAGTAAACTTTTGAATGATACTTCTCACCAAATAAAACTTTATTGGAAAATAAGATAAACATAATGAAAGCGAATGAACATTTCTTTACTGAAGTTAATCCTAACAATATTGAATAACTTGAATACAGAGATGATAAATAAAAAAAAATGTAAATCGACTAATAAGAGAAAACTTCATAATGACTTGGGAAAAATCAACCATGAACAAATCCGCAGATTACTAAATGACTGCTAAAATTCGCCAACGTACGACCTGCTGATTGGCATACAGCTAATGCCACTTCAATTATAGCGCACACCGAAACAAAATAACGTCAATATTAATCACGTCCTTGAGAGTCTAAGCTGGCGTTAAATCTTAGAAATGAATAGAGTGATAGGAAGCGTTTCTGATACGCAGCCAAGAGTAACAGGTAGATAAACTAAATGTTAATTGGCTTTGTGCCACTGGTGCACGTGTATTGAGGCATGGCAATGCAAGATAAAATATGAAATCTATCGATAGATACTACAAATGATAATGATAACCGCAAGGCATTTTTTTATTGATAATGTGTATAGCTAAGTTACAGATGGAGCAAGTTTCGTTCGAAGTAATGAAAGTGAAAAGACGACTAATATCAACAAATTAATGATTTGGGATAAGGAAGGATAAGATAAGGATAGGATAGGATATTTAGGATAAGTTTGAATGCAGATAACATCTATCTTAGTTTCACTATGACAATGAAATGCATTTGCGAGTATATCTTTTTTTAGGTATTGCACTTGTACGAGTATATTCTTTTGAACCTTGGGAGTGGTAAGCGTAGTGAAAGACTGACATTCCTTGTTAATAACTAGCTTTCTGCATCATGCTTTATTAGCCTTACTCATAAGAGAACAATTTCCTGAGGTCACCAAGATACATCTCTTCGTATAAAGAAATTGCAAATCCGTTTTAAGGTTCACAGTTTCACACGTTTAATTGTGAAGCGGAAAAATTCGAAGAGCAATTTATAGGATATAAAACCAGTAGAACGATTAATTGAAGCAATATACAGTTACGATTATGAAATGTCTGGTTTTTCAGGATGTTAGTGTTACTTGCACATTAAACTACACTTTGGTCAGTTATTCCTCTTGCCTCTCAAATATATATAGTTTCTTTTGTGTTTACGTTATTGAGATTTTTTGTAGCTAATACTTGAGTTGGTATCGAGCCAAGGACTACAAAAGATAAAATGTTTCCGTAATATTTTAATTGTTTTGCAGTAGTCAACTGTTTTATTTTTCGTAAAAATCTCCACTGTAATTAAACGCAATTAATGGTTTGGTTGACCACGTTTTTCAATTGTTCTTTATATTTTTCTTCGAATTATTTTTTCGTCGTTACGTTTCACTTTTCCTCTTGTATGTTTTCAGTTCGATTAAATTGAAGTAAATCTAAATGCATACTTGTTGACTTCCATTCAACAAATTTCAATCGGAAATTAGTCAGTAGTATAAGGTACAGAAAACTTTCCTCAGATGCCTATTCCAAAGGGTATACTATTTATTTCCCTACATTTACCCTACGAACTATCTTTTAGGAACGTTGGGCTTTAACTCGTTGGAGGTAAGAAGCGGCCTTGATTAACTCACTGTAGCCTGTAAGATCTTACGGGGACGTATCGACTGCCCAGAGCTCCATGGTCTTTTCTGCCGACTATTTGTGCCCGACAAATACATCGGACACCGTCAGAGCCGCCGGCACAATCTGTTTGCGCAACTCCCAGCGAAAACTGTAGCCAGAGCTGAATCCCCAATCTGTCGTACTCTAAAGGTGCTGAATGCCCTTCTGGCTGCCAACCCTGAATGTGATGTGTTTGCGGTTGAATGGATTAAAATTATGCGTATATGTCTGGTGTTCTGTGAGAGAACGTATGCAAGGGAGTCCACTGTTCCATGTTAGTTTTAAGTTATATTTATTATTGTCAACTTAACTATTGTCCTCTATGTTAATTAATGTAATTGGTGTTGTACCGTTTTAATTAACTATAAATAAATAAAATGTGATAATATGTTCATATTCAATAATACATGTTCATTATTGCATTTAACCAACTACACAGTGCCCGTTAGAACTACATTCTATGAAGGCGCCATGGCTAACAACAGAACGCTAAGATAAGAGCTAAACATACTATTAGTCCTAAGAAACGACCCATTCTATTCACATTGACGGTTTTTCCAGCGACAGTGGCTACATAATAAATATTTTCGAATTCCGCGATAGAATGTTAATTTCCCCTCTTTAAAATCAACCGTGACTAGTTGCCATGCGAAATTTAGTAGGGACGTGCACGAAATTTTGTGGTTGTGTAACGCTAGACGAAAAAGGATTATAAAAGGTCATATCAACGCATACGTGCAGACACTGTATTCGTGATCGTTACAAATTGAGAAACTGTTTTGATACGTGAAGTGCTTACGTTCCTAATTTTTCGATAATACATTTTGATGAACAAAGATCCTCTAAAATCAAGTAGTGATTGGTACTGAGATCTTCGGCACCGTGTGGTTATAAATTATCTTGACGATGATTTCTATCCAACTCTAAACACTATTGTAAAAGGTGTAACAAGATTTCTCACCTGAAATGAATATAGAACTGATAATTTACTACACATCCTAGCTCTGAACTACTTTCCAGAAAGTAATGAAGGCACATCGCGACACTGAGCTACGAACGCGGAAGGACTAAAATGTTTCGGTCAAATGATCATCTATAACAATATCGAAGTTGACACGGTTCCGTTTCATTATCAATTCATAGATTCTTACAGCTGACATTGAAAATACTCCTAAATATCTATTGATATTGGAAAAAAAAATAAAGTAGTCTCCCATCGATCATGATAAACGAGAAATCTGATTATTCAATAACGTTCTGAATTTTCTTGTAACTCAAATCGATTACGAAGATTCAAACATGGAAAGTTTCGATATGGAGAAAATTAGACTTGGTCTGTTAAAAGTTTGGGGAGTACCTACTTCATAATTGTGAAGAATGTCGCGATGGATTTCCTCCTAACTCAATAGATTTCACATTACCATGAAATTGGATTCCAGATCCGACCTTTCGCCGGCAGTCCTTGCGATTTCTAGTAGTTATGAACACAATGACATATGGAAAATCCATCGTAACACGTGTGCATACATTTGATTCTTGATTTTACGATTAAGTATATTTCATTATATTATTAGCTTAGTCGTTAGTGATTCATCGATATTACTTTGTTTATCTCTGTGAACTTCAGCTAAAAATAGTCCACTATCTGTTTCATGTCTTATACGATTACGATTAGGGCATTTTAAAATTAACTGTGCAGTAGCGGTTACGACTCAAGTCCACTTGCGGTCGGAATAGACCCAAAAGTCTATGAAATGTTGGTTTACTATACATACACATCTGCCTACCCTTCCTTGAAGGAAAACAGGCGTGATAGTAAAATATGGTCCTGGTTCGATTATACCATGTTTTGTTTTGTAAAGCGCCCTTCTCCCACGAGTTTCTTTTCTTGCTCCAAGTCATGAATTCATGATAAACATTATTTTGACGAATATGATCACAGTTTTTTTTGGATTTTCCTTTATAATTTCTAACTTTCAAATTTCTTCATTGCTTACTGTTTCCATGTCCAAATATACTTCACGTTTTTTGTAAATCCACTAGCTACAGTAACGTTTGATTTAAAATCGCAATACCTACTGTATAAACACACATGTATCAACTATGAACACTACGATAATCGATTTGCCATTCGATCATAATAACTTGGTGAAGCGTCTAGCGACTGTTATTCGCATATTTTTTTTGGTATATCATATGCTAATATTGAGCTAATATTAAGGATGATGTCGTTAACAAATGCTCTAAAGCTGATAATGAATGATTCTATGCTTAAATTATGCAAAGCTCTCTGTTATCCCCTTTGTAGCACTATCATCTTTTACTCAATCTATCCTCGTCACACGTCTTCCTCTAACTTTACATCCATCTACATTCATCCTTTTAATACTTTTCTCGAGTCACGACAGTAATTGATACCCACATGGTCTCTGCATTTTAGATTTATTTTGTGTACCTGAAGAAAAATCAAACACATTCGAAAATATTTTAGCTGTCTCGATTGCTATGCCATCCACGGCCGTACCTCGAACGACTGATATTTACCCGAGTCACGTGTTTTGACGAAGTAATACATTACATGGTTTGCATAGTTGCATTATTCATTCTGTACCCCGACTTATGGGTACTACACGAAAGAAAAATTAGGTTGGTTTATTGCTTAGTAGACTATAAAACATTACATTGATGAATACTAACTAAATGCTTAGCGTTTCTATGTCGTTTACGCTCTTTATAATGTGCAAATTGAATTCTAGACACTTCGAATGCATACCTCGATGCCAATTGCTTCTACCGTTTTACAGTAATTTTCTCACGAATTTAAGCTTCGTTGGTTTAGTGAAACAAGTTCTGCATCGTACGTGTATCGTACCGCTGAAGGTGGAATCTCAAGTTCAATCCTTAGATGAGCAGAAGTGAAATTGGGTTTTTCTGATAAACTATCCAAACGATATACAAGTGATAAATAGACTATGCCTAGCACGATCGTATTCAGTACTTCTATTTCTACACCGTTCAGCACCTTAGTAGCGTAACACACTAGGTATTGTTTTTTTTTTTTTGGGTGGGTAATCATCAAATGACCTCCCGCTCTGGGCTGAGCGGAAGGGCGTGTCAGACTTTTACTGACTAAAACCCACCCGTGCTCCTTCAGTTGCCTGTGCCAGGGGCCACGGTATCTCTTTCGAACAACCCGCGGCCATGGCGGCGCGTAAAACACTATCAATCTCAATCTGAATTATTTTTAAGGGGTTTTGTTAATCCATTGCTTCATATGTTCGAAAAATGTGTCTGCTCAACAACGTAAATAACGCAATGAATATTGTTGCACTGTCAAAATGAAACCCTTTGCTACTGATAGTATGTTAGGCAATAACCCGGCAGGGTTCCAACCGCGCGAGACCCATATAAAACAGGAATTATGAAGATTAAAAATACGAATATAATTCAGATTTTAAAGCGAATGTCGTCGCGAGCCATATCAATGGAATTAAATTAAAAAGCGTAAAAAGCACAAAACTGGCCAGTGTACTAGTATAACTAGTTAGTCATAGAAACGACATTTCACGACTGTCTGGTTCGTTTATTTCAAAATAGCAACGCTAGTTTTTGTCGGGTGCAGCTGAACTATAGTTATATAGCTACTGATGATTTTGAGTTTGTGTTGCGGTCAGATACAGCCGTATGAGACAGTGTACTGACACAATATAGTATTCATTTCATTGATCATGTTACTATGTATTCCTATTATAATAATACAAATACTGAGACCAGTTTGTAAGAAGTACGTATCTGTTAAAGGTATTAGTATCATCGCCCCATCAACTCTTGTCATAACATTTACTGACCTTTGTCAATAATGTCAGCAATATTCATTATTGTAGATATTCCTTATCTACATAATTTTGAATTAATATGATTGAACGAGACAAAATTGTTGCTACAGTTGACCTTTCAACATAGAAAATTGATTCGGATATACTCTTGAAAACATAGATTTATGACGCAGTTGGTACAGTGCAAGTTTTTCAACCTTCATCGGATAGAAGATTGGAAGATTTCCGCTGTTTTTTAACTTTGGGTTATTTTAACCTTCCACTGGGGAATCACAGAAATGACTCAAGCTCAACATTCAAGCAAAAATTAACAGTAGATTTATTAAGTTCAAATACTTAATGAGTTCAGTTTAATATTGACGTAAGTTATTCAATCATTCATGATGAATTTGCTACTCAATATGTTTAAGTTATGCCTGTTATTTGTGTCGGTTGTAATACGAGACGTTATCAACGTCCTCAGAATGTTACACATACCTACCTATTTATTAGTATTTATATTTAACTTGTTGGTTTCCTCGCGATATTTCCCTATATATAATTTTAAATCGGGCGATAATTATATCTCGCTTTGTGTTTATTTTTAGAATGCAATAAAATTTAATGAGATAAGCTTTGAAGGAAGAAAGTACAATTAACAATATAAATATAATATTTTATTTACGATTGATGAAACGGCTAGAAATAATATTATGATGATGAAGAAAGAAAGAAGAAATTAGTGTTAGTATTTCAAGATCGAAAAAATTACCATAAATCTATATTTTAGATATTACACTTGAATTAAATTTTACCGCATCACTAAATCAACCACAGACCTTGATATGAGTTGAAAATACTCAACTATTTTTATAACCACTATCAACGGTCAACGCAATGAAGATGACCTTTTACAACAAATAGATTTATAAGCATTCATTTTAATTGGCCTTCCATTTAAATTAAACTCTGTGAAAATATAGGATGGATATGAAAACTATAACAAAGAAGAGTTCGTGAAATAATAATAATTACGTAGTACCCATTGTTGTCTCCACGACGGGTGTTATACCCAATAACCTCCACCACAGCCTTAATAGACCTAAAAGACTCAATATATATAACACTCCAAAATGCCGCAATGCCTGCAGAATCGTTAGAAAGTTCATGCAAATTGAGGAAAATGAAATCACTCCTCCGAAACATTAAATCTTCTTAAAAAAAAAAAAAACAGCACACACACACACTCCATTGACTGGGCTTGGGCCCGTTAATGTAGCTTAAACTAGCTAAAGAGCTAAGAAACAAAAGTTTACCAAAAATAATAATAACTTTATTTCCAATTTTACAATTAGCGGCAATAAGTTAATTCTATGACATTAAACTTGCATAAATCACTGATTACTCCACTGGTACCCAAGCTAAGACTAAACTTGTGTTATGGGTGCCAGGACTCTCTCTGTTAATACATTTCTCAATTTATACAAAACTGGTACGGAGTTTCATTAGGTAAGTAGCTATCGATTGAGTACAAAAAGAAAACAAAGTTATAAAACAAAGAAACAAACGATAGAAAAGATTACTTAAATATAAAAGATAAATAAAAATATATAGCCTCTCTCTAGTGTGAATTAGGTGAGGTTTGTGGTGTAAGTGTATGACTGAAGTGTTATGTGTATGTGGTGTGTGTATGTTTTATGTATATTGTATCGTCTATGTGTGTGATGTATGCGTTTGTAATATGTTAGAGTTGTTTGAAAAAGCAGAAACTTTTTAGAAAAGCTAAATATATTTTTATTTCAATATTCCTTTTACCTTGCTTCTTCTGCAAATATTTTGACCCAGATTACTATACACAATGACTAATATTTAATACTAATATAACTATAACTACTACTGTTTTAGTTTAATTAACCTTGAACCGACTGACAGAATTATCATTGAAATTAATTAAAATCAAAGTCCGATTGATATCGTGCAAATTAATTTATATATAAAATACAGGTTGTGCGAAGATTGATTTCGAGACAAGTCTACTTGCCTGTGTCTCAGTTTTACAGACTATGTTTGATATTATATAGAAACATTTCTGAGCGGACAGTCGGACATGTTATTATTTAAAAATATCGGCAGCATGACTATTATGCCTCTCCTTAAAATAATTTTACTAAAGTACCTTATACGATTATCTTCAAAGATCATTGAACAAATATTTCATCGAATCACATAGCCGGTTTTTAAAAAGGTTAACCTCTGTCTCAAAAGGAATACATACATCAACATTTTATTAATAACAATGTTAACACCGATGAGGCTATTAGGTATCTAGACGAGAGACATATTTGCTTTTATCTAAAAATACCTTAATATTCGAGCACCTCGCTCTCGCAATTTGAGAGTCTACAAAATATCAGGGCACGCAGAATCAGGCCAATATTTATGCTCAAAATAATACGTAGCTAAATAAATAGGTGGAACAAATTCTCGTATTCTCCCACAGATTGCGAAGTTACCTAAATTCTCACATTAGAATGCGCATTATATTCATACATCACTGACTACTGAGTAACACGAACGGTTCTAATTGAAATCTTACATGCATTTCAGTACAAGAAATTAGCACAGTTCTTATATGATTTAAATTGAAACGTACACAGTTATTTAGTATCTACTTTATCGATTATAATATATTAAGTTAACACAGTTGGATTAGATTTAAAAGTTTTGACCCTCTTTAAAGATTAATACCGTCTGTTAGATAATCCTGATTTCCCGGGAATTAAATCTGACACCAGAAAATGTTTAAGCACAAGTTAATTCGACTTAAATGTTTGACCCTCTTAAGGTTGATTCGTATATTAATCCAAAGCTTGATCCCTTGGAATTTTCAACACTAGAAAATGTTTCCGGTAATTTATACGAATTCCTAAAGCAGTTGCAAAACGTACAAATTGGCAGTGGTCAGTCGGCCTTGCTTTCATGTTATCTCTGTTTATTCTGCAGAAACTAATTCACAGTCACGTTCAAAATCGACTAATATATTAAACATATCAAAATTATGATGAAATGGTTTATTTTTTTAAACGCTGTCTTCATTCTAATTAATGATGCGTGTTTATGAGGTTTTAACGTCTGTTTATACGAGTACTTCATTTTCTTCTGGGTATGCATAAGATTTGTTTATTTTTAATCTTTTACTGCACTCATATCAACACAAATAAATACAATAATAGCGTCTGCTGTCTTAAAAATATTGTTTGGCTTATTAGAAAGATAATAGCGGGGTTGACAGGCCAGGGCCCGCAGTCGAAAAAGTTGTAGATAATTTTACCTATCAAAAGCAAATAATTATGTAGAAGTTGATGAAGCCGAAGACACTAGACGGAAAGTGAAATAAAAGATATACATAGGTAATCATGATTACTGGTTATGTGCATAAACAAATAGAAACATTGGAAGCGAGAAGAGGACAATTATTACAAAATAAGGTCAAAATATGGCCTGGCCATTCGTCAAAGTATACAATTAAAAACGAGATATTATATTAAGAGCGAACTTATAGTTTCATCATAACCATTATGTATAAATAATCCGAAGTCTTTTGCGTCCCACTGTTGGACCATAAGCTTTTATACGACATTTCTCTTGAATTTTGCGAAACTATAAACTGAGTATGGAATAGATCTAGATAATCGATACATTTTCTGTTCTTCTTTTCTCTCAGACGAATACGAATAAGCTATATTGAAATCTTAAGTAAAACGTAAGTGCTTTCCGTTTATGTTTATCACAAATTCAATTAAAAATGACGGCTTTCAAAGAGTCCGCAATCAAGATATACTCATAATTTTATTCGGAGTTTTTAATGGAATCTTTGAAGGACATAAATAAATGTTAATATGGTTTAAGACATTTATTTCTCAAAAACAAAATACAATTATTCACTTAGAATGAGAAACACTGGTTGCATATACACGTTCCTTGGAACGAGTATTGGAGCGGTATGTTTAAAGTTTGACGTAGGTACAGACGCCAGCACATCAAGCTACCCAAAATTGTAAAAAATTCCCAATCTACCTTAAACCTTAATGTTTTAGCGATAAAGTTGAAAATCTATTAAAGAAATTTGACAGATTGTAGTAGTTTGGTGTGTTGGCGTCTGTACAATATTGTTAGTCGTTAACTTATCATTATGTTAGTAAAATAAACTATGCCAAAAGAAATCAAGCTTAGAAGGTTTTTTTTTTCTTGAAGTGGGCTATCTGCAAAAATATTGAGACTATGAGTCCATGATACGTATCGAAACACAGTTTCTATCATAGTTGCAATTGAAAGCATAATATCATTTCTGTGATCTGATGGAAAGTAGGGAAATAAAAATGACGTTGAAATTACCATCTCCTTTTAAGAGTTGGTATCAAAAATAAAGCAGTAATTATCTTCATGCCCTTATTCCAACTTCTATAAGAGCAACAGGTCTTATTTCTTTAAACGTCCCTATCAGCCGTCATCCCAGTTTTCACATTAATATCTACTATCTATATATCATCTACTTAGGGATTCAAAGTCGGTCATAGATACTTTTTCTATTCCTGCAGCAACAAAGGATTTTACTACAGTTAAATCTTTTATAATCATCTAGTATTAGTGCCTTCTCAGCTATCTTTATTTGTACCTCCATCAAGTCCACCCGTGATAGGGGGATATTTTAATTATGTATTTTCAGATACTGGCTCATCTTATGCTTAGACATCCTCATTGCACTAATCTTGTAGTCCAGCTTCCGTCTATTGTCTTCTGTTTTCTCTATACTCATAAAGTGATAATAGTCCAAAATTTAAGGCTCATACAGTCGTGCTGGCGATATTAAGGCAATTTTTTTCTTTTTGAAGGTAACTGGTATCTTCGTCCACTTTAGAAGTTAGAAAGGAGAAAGAGCAGATATTGATATCTGGAAGGTCCTGACACTCCTGATCGCCATTGCCAGCCATGCCATAATAAAAATCATTATAATTAAATTAATTTTAACACGCGCTATTATCTAGCGTGTCTTTTATCTATCCGACATATTTACGATTACATAGTCTTTGAATGTGTACGAAAAGTTAATAGTTTTAGTTGTGTTACTCTTTTTGCTAATAATTCTACTATTGTATTAGGTTTTATGAGATTCGAGTTTAAATTTCTAGACATTTGAGTATTTTTAGCTAGAACGTTAGACGAACTTAAGAAGGTAGATGGATTACTGTGATTAATATCTACCAGCAAAATGCGATAGTTTTTGAATATACAAATACCACGATTGCGCGTCTTCAGAATTCGACTACTCCAGAGTGCATGAGAGATGCTGGTATTGATTCGTAATTAGTGGTTTGGCTGCTTATTGTTAGAAAAATACTACCTATATTTCCTGTTCCGGCGGTAAGTACATACAATTATTAATTAGGCCTGGCAGGTGCTAATTTTTTTACAGTAATAGTATCGATCAATCAATGTCACCGCTACAAGTTAACTTTTAGAAAGTCACAAATTCAGTTTTAACAGTTTCTAAACTGAGCAATCAGTTCAACAAACAATTTACAAGTTAACAATTGGCTCCGATAACGATGTTTATTTTTAAATTAAAATTCTTTGCATAGTTATTATCCGACCTGAGTTTGTTTACGATAACATGACTACCCAAGTTAGCACGGAATTAATGCATGATTGTTGTAGCGAACTACAGTAAACAAGAAACGTTATACCAAATACTAACACTAGGGTTTGAATCTAAGAGTAAACTGCTGATTAACCGCCATTACAGAACGAGCTATTTTTAGAATCCGCACAGAGATCACGTCTTTGTCTGCTATAATGTAAATGACTATCAACCACTCCATGTCTCACAGAATCTGTTTGCGCCGCCGATCAAAACAAAACGTTACATAACCTAAAACTGACACAACAAAATGTAACTCACCTAGTTCGTCTTTTAGAACCTTCGTCATTCTGCCAACCTTCATAATTACACTAAAAAAAGTAATAAGATTCACAGTGAGGTTATAAACACGATTGTATGTTAACGTCACGTCATTTTGACAGGTGACGCGCGCTGTGACCGCCAGATCGCGCGGCTAGGGACTCACGGGAGAGTTCCCCGAGCGGTGGTGTATTCTGTTGTCGAATGACATAGTTTAGGGAGTGAAGCAGTCGGAGGAGCGTAACTCGTCTTAGCTTCTCGCGGCCAATGAACGGCACGGCCCGATGCGCCAAGGTCACTGGAGGCAAAACCGGCAGCTCGCAGCTCCGGCAGAGGGCAGCACACGGCGCGAGCGAATAGGTACACGAGTAGCTTGGTTGCTGCCCGTATGGCAACTAAACAGAAACACTGTACCGTGTACGTATGGCCCGACATGATGCGCCGATAAGCGGTATTATGGAATATATAAAAACGCAACGCGTTCTCAATGTGAATGAATGTGCAGCCAACTTTACGTCATTTTATTCATTGTCTTTTTAATACCTACTTGGATGTAACATTGAGTACTTTCTATCGACATACAATGGTGCATGCCAGCGAGTGAGCAAGTTATTCACTAAATGTCTTCATTGAATCACAATTTGTTTTCAAACAACGGATGTACAAAAATAGCCCACAGTTGTCGACACTGCTAATTATTACCGGTTGTATGTACTTACCTACCTACTACTACTAATTTCACTAGTACTTACTTCAAAGAGAAGTTGCCAAGTTGCTAGGACTTTAAAAGTAAATATCCGAAACCGAAGGATCCATGTCCTCGTTACTAGCTACCTTCTTTTCCAAAAAATTGCTAATCGTTAACCTTTCTTGTGTTCAACTTTTTTATGTGGCGTTATTACTAGCTCTTAATTTTATTTATTTAAGGCGCAGATGAAAAAGATAAAATCTTATCAAGGGACCATGGGTCTTATCAGTCTTTATAGCGTTGGTTTTTTTTAGGCCAACACTGATCTAGGTTAACAAAATGCTCTTTGTGATTTTTTTAATAAAACGTAATATCACAAACCTAATGAATTATCAGAGGACAGGTAATTTTATATGTAAGTATACAATTTATTTAGAGAGAACCTTTGAATCCGCTCGCTACTTGACGCTAGATGGCAGTAGTAACTTTAAAAAACAAATTTAGCATCATTCTGTCTACCCTCAAAAAAAAAACGAAATTGTAATCTAATCTTTATGAATACAACCACAAACATCATTATCTTTACCCGTATACTGTTAGCTAGGATTGCGACCTTCGAACAACTCCGGAATGCTTTTGATTAAAAGCTGTATTGAAAGGGACTTGTAGCTCCAGTTTTAAGGGCTATATTATTGTTTATTTTAATATGAGATTTACCATCGTCCTAACTATACAACTAGCGTGCTGCACGCCCGGCACCCGGTACCCGTCGCGTCAATACGATAGCAGAACAAAGTAAGGAAGCCGATAACATTTACACAAAATACCATCCACAATATAAAGAATTAGAAACAGTCGTACGCGTCGGCGGAGTTAAAACGCGCGTAGGTGCGGTTTGAAAATGTTCTAATAATAGATAAACGGTATTCTGTCTGACCAAAACTAGTTTATTGAAATAGGATTCTCAATTATCTCGTCTGTCTACGGCTGTATACGGAATGTTGGTGGCGGTGTGTCTGTGTGATTTGGCGGTAAAGTAACACGCTCAGACAAAATAACTAGGTAAGTATCGCTAGATCGGAAGTATGTCACAAAATGTATCTAGACAAGTTTTCGCTAACCAACCATAGCCAAAAGCCAAAGCAGGAATTTATTGACAGGTGATGAACATGATCAGTCAGGAATCTTGATGCTTGATATAAATCTGACAGATCTTAACTGTTCTATCTAGTAAGTCTTGGTATGTCTTTTATTATCTAACCTCGTCACCAATATATCCATCTCTTCTCTCGAGATTTTATAATGAGACTACCGAAGTAATAATTGACTTTTTCTCAGCCATGAAGCACCACAAGTGGCAGTTTCTGATACTTCACTGCACAGTTACTTTCGTCTTTGTATACCTAACAAAGAAATTGGTAAAATGAGGGTCAGGGTAAGTATCAGTAAAAGCTTCTCCACGTTAAAAACTAAGGCTGAATGTGCAAATTTTAATAGGTACCTATATACCATATGCTGGTGAGTTTGTTGCACTACTTCTTCTTCCCAGCGAAAGCACTAGGAAGTGGTGAAGGGCGGGCGTTTTGGGGGACTGTCTTTTGTTATTTTGACGTTCGAAAAGTGCTGATTCTCAGCCTAATTTGAATAAATGAAACTTATTGCTGTTACTTACTGCACTCAGTTTGATATTACTCTCCTTCGCTTTGGTCTCAATATTTTTATAAGCAATCGGGAGTACGTTCCACATAGCTTGCGTGCAAGTGCAACCCTTTCAAAAAACAATCACGTGATAGTTGTGAATTTTCTAAGAATTATCAAAGCGAGGCTGAATACTTGTGTGGCACGTGTAAAATAAGTACCTATCTAAAAGAAATATGCAGATGCAGACAGGCCGTCAGCTCTATTGACTAGTTATGAGATATGCGTCGAACGGAATACTTCATGTATTATGATACATGTAATAATTTCAATCTAAACACGTGTCTGCACTGACTTTTTAACAGTCGTAATCCCACGCATTTTCATCCACGTGGATCCTATATTAGAATCATCCGGCTACCCCATAACAAAGAGTATCAAGTTGGTGTGATGAACAGGACAAATAAATTGTGGATTTAACAAATATCATACGTTACAAGCAAGCAAAAGCTGGTCCCGACTGTCACCACCACGAGCAGAAAAATCCCGACAATATCATCAAATGTGTTAATTTCATTCAGTATTCCATGTTTTATAAAGTGGTCCCAGAATTGACCCTTGTGGAATCTCAAAATGAATCTTGCTTCGATCATCTTATATATCTCGAATTGTTTGTGCCCCCAGCGCGAGCGATACCTTGCGTATAGGAATGCATTACTTATTGTAAAACAGAGATTGAAAATACCAATACATCAGAACAGCTTGATCAGATTAAATAGCTGCAAAAATCTTAAGTCCTGTGTGAAACAGTTAAGTAAATGTTTGTACTTACATTTACTTACTTGAAAGCGTCTGAAATGTAGAATAACAATACAATATTATAGAATGCAATATAAGTATTGGCGGTTATCTTCATAGTACAACATATAATTAATAATCAGCGTATTTTTAGTTCATGGCAAACGTTACGGATTGCGTGAAGCACGAGATTGGCATTCTACAGCCTGATCATTATAATAATCATTACTTAGGCTACTCTGCGTATTGTAGACTGCGACTAGTCATTTTATCACGCCCCTGGTACTCGTAAAGTTAACATAAACTAATCATCAGTTTCATCACACCTAATTCTCTCAGAATAATTTATTATATCGATCTCAAGTGCGGTAATTCGTAATACAACTGACTCAAACACTCACTTGCTTGCCCAATGCTTGCTTTTCATCGAAATCATTAGCATATAATTATTTATTTCACCTTGTTTGTGTTTAAGTCAAATAAATTGGCGTGTGAAACCAGCAGTATCTCGGTAGACGGTAAAGCATTACCATCGCATGGATGAAGAATTTTCCGTAATCACGTGGCAATTTCTCCGAAATCATGACGTAACGAGTTGCCTTACAGGACACCTTGATAAATTCAAAATTTGCTTTAAAACAGGTATCAGAAGCACGTTCATCCTGTCGCTCGGAACCTGTTGCTGTAAATTTCCATGTGAAAGGGGAGGAGCTCTTTAAGATGTCAGGAATATTTTGCATCCAGCCTGAGGTAATGATCGGGATATTATTGTTATGTACTTTATAATAATCTTGAGTAGTGATTTTATATAAACAATAACATTGAAGCTGTACGTGTTCTATAAAAAACTATCCCTTGGGGTGTTCTTATTCCTTATCTCAGTATGCATGTCAGTCGTCATTCCCCCACAAGGTCTTTATGGGGGTATTATCGCATACTATCATTATATGTCTGAATTTGCAAATAGTTACAGCGAAACATTCACTACGGGCCGATTTTTTGATCCGTAGTTAAACTCAACCAATTGTTAAAAATAGTAACTAATGGTAAATTTTTTGCAAAATGTGTTTTTTTTTATAAATTTTTAGTTTATCTAATGATATAATATCATTGCTAATGGGCAAATAATTAACTATTAGTTTAAAAAAATTACCATTAGATAAAATAACAATTGTAAATCAATTCAATCTGACGATTGAAAAAACAGCCCTTAGCGCGATCCTGAAAAGAGATACAAGAGAATATTATAACACCTGATGTAAAGGCGATAAGGTAAAAGGAATCTATCCGAGTCTTTCTCAATTTCGATTGCATAGGTATAATGCCGCTTAATAATTAACAACTTTGACTCGTAAGATTTTTTAAGAGTGTTGTGTAAACTTAAGGAAGGTAAAGTGGAATACTAAAAAATAAACAAGACCAACACAGTTTTTGAAAATTTTATTTAAAAATAAATTATCGTAGTACAACTTGCACCATAACAACAAAATTTTGGTTTGAACAACATGAAACCGTAACGTTCGCTCAAAGCATATCAACTTATTAATATTGCGCTTTAGAATTACAAAAAATTATACACTACACGGTGCGATAGTTTGACCTACATTAAGTAATTACTTTTATACTATTTCATCGTGTAAAACTCACTATCATTCATAACATAAACGGAGATTCACCTCTCAGACAATGTTGAAGATACACCGACATAAGACTGTATAATGACGTCACAAGTCCTGCTTTGCTTCAATTCAGTGTAGCCCCAACATGAAAGCAACTCTGCACACAAAAGTTAAGACAAAAAATAAAAAAAGAACTTAACAAGTAACAGAAATAGCATCTCGCAAGAGTAAAAAACATCGGTCGAAGGCACGGTATAATGTACGTGTATTTCCTTACCTCTATCTAGTGTATCTTTTACCTGATTGTACCGAAACTTATAAATTGGTTCACTGTGTTACATCATGAGTGAACTTCCCATATTGTCATTTATTTAGAATTCAGAAAAGCGAACTCTTGCAGCAATATTTGGCTATAAAGCGTATTTTCAATGAATTTGCCTGGACTAACTCGCTTCTCTGAATTGGCAAAACTTGTTAAGTTTAGTTAAAATATTTACTTATAATCTCATATCAGATACGCAATATAAAACAACAGTTAAGTATTTCATGTGCTAATCATGACCGTTCTTCTAAGTTGTCACACACTTCCTACCATCTTGTGTCTAAGTATAATTGTAAAGTAAATCATATTGCTTACAATTTTACCTTATTCTATTTATTGTTTAAGATATTTTCTATAAAATTGAAATATCCCTGAAGTGAATACCTTAAAATTTTTGCTACAGGCAATTCCGTTTTTGGTAACACTCGAGGGCTTACACTGTTGTTAAAATCCACTTTGGGAATTAAAAATACTGGATAAATTAAAATGTATTGTTACAAGTACCAAGTCAGTGTCATCCATCAGTAAAATTGTCAGTATCTAGGTATCGATTTTCAAAATCGTATACCGAATAATCGACTACCAGCGCGCTCAGCGTAGCGTAAATTTTACTTAACGCCGTAAAATCTCTTATCTAAAAATGAAAATGTATAATTAGGTGTCCGAATGAGTTTTTCTTGAGGATTTATGTTAATTGACCGCAGAGGAAACTAGAGTTTCCATTAATATTATTGCCATAAAAATATCGCGCATTTTCGACGCGATGGGGCAAGAGCGGTGCGATTCGAGATTTTCGGTTTTACCTTTATATCTTTCATTTTTGAAATCGGTATTTCCGTAATTCTTAACGCTACCATTCCAAACGACCCAACACCCCGTCTTGCTTTTTAATCTATTCAACTAACACTGCTTTCTGCACAGAACTTTTCCCTACATACTATTCAATTTGATTATATACAATGTCAATTCTACGGTGAATAATTTAAAGAATTTTCAAAGAGTATTTTCATTATAAAAATGCGTAAAATCAAACGGTATTGTTGAAATTTAGCACAGTGTATATTTTAGCGTTTAGCGAAGTGAAATGACTAAATTTATAGCGAACACATTGTACTGTGATAGTATGCTATTTAACAGAGTTATGTGACGTTGTCCATCACAGTTAGGAGTGACTTCATTGCTTCAATAAGTGGAACTGCAGTGACTAACATTATTGCTATTAATCTTCATGATGAGACTATTTTTTATTGATTTCTTATTGACGTCAATAGTTGATCTGGGTTAACGACTTGTTAAACTTGAAATGGAAACTGCAAATGACTTTAAAGACAAACTCCGTCAATATATTCAAGCTAACGTTCAAGCAGTTGATCCAGTTTTCGTAAACTAACCGTTCAACGCTTCATAGCAATAAATGGTTTCTTTCTTGAGTTATTACGGTTAATAAAAATGAAATAGTGCGCATTAAACCTTGCGTTAAACTAAGAAAACAAACAAGACAATAATGGATGACAAGGAGATTTAACTAAAGATTGATGTAACACCGAATGTGTAGTAAAAATTTACTCGATTTAAAATCGATTCACGTCACACTATATACAATCGAGTCGAACCGAGTCCAAAAGTATTCGTGTATAGCGTCATCGATTGCGCTAATTGGCACTACCGCGGCTGTATTGTTTGGACCTATACCAACTTCCTTCACCTCATAATTCATTGTGTTGTGTTTTTTTTTATTGAACTTGGCCGCTATCCAATTGGGAAGTAAGAGCGAACTGTTCTACACATTAGAAAACGAGTAAACATTCCTACCAACGCTTTGTTAGTCGTTAAGGATAAATTTCAGCGAATTTAGAGGGAACTGGACATTATGGTGTTTATGCGTATCAGTTTTATTTCTTGTAGGCTTGTCTGAAGTTAATTACGATCATGTATTTAGTCAACATGGTTAGCCTATATGACTTACTACCATATCGTAACCATATTTTACTAAATAAATTGCTATGTTAGTGCTTTAGATTATTTTCAGGTGGTAAGTCCCTGCTATTTCCAAAAGATTTGAGGGAACTGTTCAATACATTATAAACAAGCCGTTATGACTATTATTAAAAACCACCCATTGGTTTACACCCCACCCATCAAACTTATCAAAGCAACGAAGTCCTCAAGCCTCAATAACGTCATCGTACAGTCGCGCACAAAAGTTTCGTCCACCATCTGACTGTATTCCCTACATTATAACGTGGGTCACTGTTATTCCAGGTGGTTATACATGTCCTCTATCTGTGGCTTGAAGTAGCTCCTGATTTCTGGCCGTTTCGCCTTCATCGTTGGTGTCAGGAGGCCGTTTTGAACTGAGAAGGGGTCTGGGTGTAGGTAGATATCTTTGACCTGGGAAAGATAGAAGAGGATGATGTAGATTTGTCCACCGCATTTGTCTCTATTGCCCACCGCATCTCTCGCTGGTATTCGTAGATCGATACGGGTAGTCAGATGCCCGAAAGCATTACCCAGCAACTGGGTTGTGGAGGCCAGATAGATAGATAGATAGACTCCTACAATGATGTAGTTGGGAAATGTCAAGGATCAAAAGATTATTTACATATACCAACAATATGTCAATGTTTCTATTGTTCACTTTTACTATCAGTGATAAATCCATCGAACATTCGACATTAGAGACTGATTTTATTTGTGATCGGATTTAGTTTTCTCCAAAAACCTTGGCACAGATACAGCCAATCCTAAATGTAATCAAAATCTTGTACATGTGTTGCAAAATTTATTTCCCAAATTGCTGTATTAAAAGTTTGATTATAAAAAATGGTAAGCGGTAAGCCACATCCTAATCTGACCACGTGTAAGACGTAATACCACTCAAGTATCGAAAAATCCTTGAACAGTTTATAAACAATATAATCAATTTTTATTTGAAGAACTAAACTCACTGGATTATGACTGAAATAATCTTACTTTTTTTACTTCCTAGTTTTAAAAATAAATTTTATTTTAATTTTATGCCACTTTCCCAGATGTTACACAATGTTACCTCAACCATCGATTTAAGCTTATCGTGTTACTGAAATAGAATTCAGATAGTGTACTGATACTAACTAATCAGAGATAATAGTGTTGAAAACAAGACTAGTTTTGTGTAGTTGGGCACACATTTTGAATGTGTCAATGTCATTGTAAGTTTTGTTTATAAAATGATAACGATAATAGGAAATTCGCTCCAAAAATACTGCTGATTCTCGGAAAAATATTTTTAGCTCATACAAAAATGCTGCTGATTGGTACTTATTTATCCTCCTTGTTAATCTCACATGATATATCTTCTCTTTTTGCACGTTACTGAGATTTATCTACACAGTTGTCTGCTTTACGATCGCTAGTGCTACAAGATTATTATCATAATCGTAACATTTGGAACTTGGGACTCATGATCTCATTCATCATCTGCCCAGCGTGTTCCTAAAATTTTATTATCTTGCCCGTTCCCAACCATGTTGGTTGGGGTTGACTTCCAGTATATCTGGATGCAGCTACCAGTAATTTACATGACGCAACTGCCTAACTGACCTCCACAACACAGTTACTACAGAATAACCCTTGGGTAGACCAACCAACGCTTCTCATTATGTTGTTAAAAATATTACCATAATTTCAAACAAATGAAGTCTATTGCTAAACATAGCCTCCCCCAAAGCATCGCGACATCAACCGAATCTGCTAGATACGAGAAAAATAATCCTTCATAAAATATAATTTCCACGCTCACCTGTTCAAAAGTCTTAAGTCCAGCATTCCGTCCCCACTGCAGCATGTCCTCGAGTATGATCTTCTTGACGCGCTCGTCCTCACACAGCGCTGAGAATGTTCCCTTGATGCCGTACTCTAGAGCCCAGCACTTCACTACGTCCACATCCGGGACTACCACTGCTACTACACATGACTGGAAAGAAAAAGGAAAGTGTTATGATAAGTTTATTTAACTCGCTCTGAGGCTGTTTTTTGAAGCGTTGCGGATCCGTTGCGAAAAAGAGATGGTGAATATGTAAAGTAATATCTCTTTCTCGCATTGGAATAATGATGGCTCTTGTCACGTTTTATGTTAACATCAACACATTATATCAGTGAAAAGGCGTCCACTACTCAACATAGACCCACCAACATTTAATGTTTGGATAAAATAGTAGCTTAAATAATTAAATTATATCAACGTGCAACTTGAAACCCTCTTGGGTTTCAAATTGTTCTTAAAATTACAAGAATTGCCCCTCGGCAATTCCCGTAATTTTAAGAACGTTCACAGTCTGATCTCAGTCTCAACCTGTCAAAAATACATGCGTCTAATTTCCCTACATTTTTGACATTTGTTAGTCGCCGAGATGAGACTGCGACTAGATTTTGACTGTTTTAAATTACGAGAATTGGCCTTCCGGTTTCTGACACCCCATTTAATTAAGTCTGTTGTTATATCTCATGTTGACTTTAATAATTGGCGTAGGTATTTAAATAAAAATGGCCATTACCTACTTGATGAGATGGTGTCAACAAACCATTGCTCAGATTGTTTGCTTTGTACATTTTTAAAGAAAACTTGTTGGAACGTTACTCGGCACTCTTGGCACAACTGTGCTGATGGTATGTCAAAAATACGTTGATTGGCATTAATAAATCGATCGATGAGAATGTTATCCCTTCAAAACAGGAAATGGGCTTCCTGTTTTCGAATAACAAAATGGATACCTACTAAAGACTGAATCGATTAAAAACCCTGTTGTGTTTACCTTAAGAGACTCGCCATGTACGAAAACTTGCTCGACGTACTGACTTCTAATGTAAATGTTCTCAATTTTTTCAGGAACTATGTATTCGCCTTGTGACAGTTTGAAGATGTGTTTTCTTCTGTCGATGATTTTGAGAGTGCCATTCTGGAAATAAAATAAAAAGATGGTTAAAATTGTCATCGAAAACGAATCAAGAGCTGTGCGTTATTCCGAATATAAAGTAATAGCAATCACATGACGTTGTGAATAATATTGCTATTAATTAAATCGTTACAACCTCAACAATAAACAAAGAGAGAGTACAAAAACAAGTTTGTAAACAACAAATCTATATATTTGATATGCCAAGGGTCCTTCTTCCAAATTCGTTTACCACTTGAATTTCCTTTATTTTTTGACAGATTTCTTGAAGGTGTCTTTTCTAAGTACGTGCAATGCGTTCAGCTTTTTGCAATTATCCACATTAGAAATAATCTATTGTAATAATAGAAAGACATTGAGAATCATCATCGGCTAGGCTTTCCTAACATAGTTGGGGTCGACTTCCTGCCTAACCTGGTGCAGCTGAATAAAGACATTTCAGAACATAGAAGAAAAGATTAAACTCACCGGCAACCATTTGCCAACATCTCCCGTATGGTGCCACCCGTCCTGGTCGATGACCTCTCTAGTCTTCTCTGGCTCCTTGAAGTATCCCTTGAACACGTTGGCTCCTTGCACGCACACCTCGCCTTGGCCTTGCGACGCGTAGTACTCCATCTCGGGCACGTCCACTAACTAGAAGGAAGAAGGTAGAAAGTTAAATTTGGTTTGAGACTGAGTGCTGCATAATAGCATAATCAACCTACAGTGTCCCCACTGCTGGGGCACAGACCTCCTCTCGGTGAGACACTGAGTAGAGACCGCAAATTGACAAAGGTAGGACGCCGTCCTTAAAAAGGCGACCGGGAATAACTGGTCGATCATATACCTATATCGTTTATCAGTAGAGATAAGCTGACTTGATTAATTGTTTGTGTAACAAAGGATAATAGCATTATTAAGCTTGAAAAGCCTTACAACGTGCGAGTACATAACTGACCGTCGGAAGAACAAAAACGAAAATGGCCAACGAACAGGCTAGATAATGGCGCAATAATTACTGGGATCTAATTCGGCTATTTCCAAAAGTGATGCCTCTGGATATAGCCGAAATAGATCCCAATAAAGATAGGTTAATGGCAACGATAAAACAAAACAGCCCCATTACGTATAACAAAGGCGCCGCTAAGGTTTTTATGTAGCCATGGAGAATCAATTACTATCAAGGGAGATTAACTCAATGGGTAAACATTTCGTAGCATTTTATGATTTCTTGTAAGTAAAACTAAACACCCATAAAATTTTGATGGATTGCATTTAGAGTGTTTAATGAAATAACACATTTAAGACCAGCTAATGCGTAATATCTCAACGACTTAAATATGATTTTAAAAGAACAGCAATAACTCAGTTGGCTGCAATAAAATATAGATTAGGATTCCAGCTATGAATAAATGTGGATGTCATCACATTTATCATAGAGCACGAAGGTCGATCAGTGCGGTAGTAAATTTCCCAGATATTTTTGATATAGAAATTCACAGACATACCTTGAATTGCGCAAAGGTATATAAATAAGCCGAAACCAGTGAGTAAACAGCTAAAATTTCCCGGGGCCACTTACTGAATCCTAGATTTAACGGCTGTTTGTCAAGCGTTTGAGTCATAATGTTTTGGCAGGTGCCGATATCTGGGATAGGTGTTTAGTGTATCGATCGGTTGGTGGAGTGAATCAGATTATGTACTATTATAATATTATATTTAGTTTATATATACAAGATTCCAATTATTAAAGCTAGGTATGTCTATTCATAGCTGCTATCAACATAAAGTCTCGTATGGATATTCCTTCTCTTCAACAATGACGATAAAATTCACTTGTTGATCTACTACATATCTGATTTTTTTAGTCTTTTTAAGTTTGTTATATGTTGCTACCATCACGCCACTTCTGCTTTTCTTGACAATTTTAAAAATTGGCGGCTAAAAAATATTAATCATTTTGAAATTACCTTCACTTTGCAACAAGCGACGGGAGGTCCGACATGTTCAGGCACGTGGTCGCCCTGAACTGTGAGAGTAACTGGCGCCGTGCACTCCGTTTGACCGTAGCCTTCCACGATCTGAGGAAAAGGAAAATTATGAGTACAGTTATATATACATCATAAACATATCAAAAATAGTAAACCGATTCAACTTGAAGATAATCGCTGAATAAATAAGGAGCAACGAGCTTGTTTGCGTAGGTACTCATATAAAAGAAGACAAACACTCAACATAAGAACAATTCAAAGTGGATTAAGTATGTGGGTGGACATCAATGGGCAAAGAACACAGTTTTTAAATATTTTCTTAAAATCTAACTTTTTCTTGTAACTGTTTATAGAGACACTGGCACTGGGTAGTAAAAATTACAACTCCTAGAATAATAAAAAGCACTTAAATGTACAAGTACATGACGGTTCGCACCGGTTAGGTTAAAATAAAAATCGTGACGTAAACCGTCCCGTTACCAAGTAAAAAAGGCCGTTTAAATTAATTTCCTTCATTCGATGAAACAAAAGATTTGCAGCAACCTGAAACTGTACGGTCATTCACACTGCAGCTGTAGGCGTGGTTATTAAACCAAATCAAGAAACGCCTCTCACTGTGACTCATATGACAACAATAGATGTGAATGAAATTTTTAAAGAGACTCCGATGGTCTTGATAGATAAAGCACAAATAATTTTACGTCTTATGTTAATAGAAGCCGATGATATGAACATAATATCGGCGAATAGAAAACAAACAGCACCGGCGCATAGTATGGTAGTCAAAATGATATATGAACACATTGATATAATCCCTTTGGCTATCAAAATGTTATGATATAAAATAACAGCAAAACCGCTCTCGAAATAGCTAAGAGGACTGTTGGCGATATTCCATACGGCTGGATAGTACTCGTATTTGAGATATGCGTGAAGATGTAATTGATGTCAGAGACATTGTTAGAATGATCTCCGAGGCGCTCAGACGATAATGTGGTGCTCTAAAATTAAACCGTTTTGTTTTAGTGACAAGTATTTTCATTCTAGAACGTAAAACGTACGAATTACGTACTATGGACAGAGATTCTCCGATGATGTAAGCCGAAGTCGAGAAAGCGTTTTCAGCATTCGTGAACCTTCTTCATCCGCGTGGCCGGCTTACTGCCAAGTAGTACTAGGTTTAATGGGAGCCATTAAATGCCCTCATTAGTAACCTGTCATACCTTCTAGATGGCCAATTTCTAATATTACACGACACGAATACCGTCATACCAATAATATATTTAAACAACGTTGTGATTGCGCTGCTGCAAATAATTGGTCTTCGTACGAAAACACGAGAATAGCAAAAGAAACATGCGAAATATTAGTTCCATGTGGACAAAGTGTTTTGCCTTGCTGGACACCGAGCAGTTAGTATATTTTGCTTTAAATTATCATCAAGTTCCTAGTAACGAGTACGTACCAAGCAGCCCAGCGCGCACCTCGCGAAGGTGAGCACGTTGCCGGCGAGCGGCGCCGAGCCCACCACCATGATGCGCAGGCGCCCCCCCATGCCCTCGCGCACCTTGCGGAACACCAGCTTGTCCCAGACGGAGTCACTGCGTACGATACCCCTGCAAACATAATTTAAATATATAAACTAAACTAAAAAAATAGAAAAAATAAGACTTTATTATAAAACCTACGGTCCTGTCACGCTCAATACTCCTGTCCTGTCCAACATTTAATACAAAGGGGAACTCAAACTAGAGCAACGCATGGTCCCATTTTATAAAATGAACTTACATTACCACGCTTAGTCGAGTACCAACAAACAAATAAGTACCAAGGCTATAATCATGTTAAATTTACTTTAATAGGGCCCGTTTCCGGTATTTATGAATAGCTACGATCTCATACGTATAAATTAGGTGAATTACTTGTATAATTACCTTTTTAACTCAGACTCCTTCGCCGATAATGCCATATTGAACAGCAGCTTCTTTATCTTGGAGTTAGATATTTCAGCCTGAGCTTTGTCGAAGAGTCTGTTCAACAGTCTGGGTACCGCAGGCATCATGGTAGGCTTCAAGGCAGTTAAATCATCACCTAACCGTCTAATGTCACCGCTATAGAAACCCACGGCTCCTCCTACCATGTAGAGAGCATTCTGGAAAGAGAAAAATGAATGGATATAAGACCAAACTATAGAATAGTTCAATCATAGTACAGGACCAAACGACGAAGAATGTGCGTGAGCGAAGTGAGTGATCTTAGCAGCATCAATTGTACATGATATTATCATTGCACTTGGCAAACACAAAGATAATTTAATTGCAGAATGATGACATCTTACGATTACACAATTAGATCACTGTATGAAGGGCGGTCTGTATTTGATAGTACTAAATTAATTCTGAATTCACTTTCGTGTTCATTCGTAGTTAATTGGGATGTTGACTGTCATTAAAAAAGTTTAATCTAAAAATGTCTGCTTAAAAAGGCATATTAAATATATGTGCTAATCCAATAAAATCAATCAAATCGATGGAAATATAAAGGGATATTTCCCATCCATGGAAGACGCGACTGACAATATCTGGCGGTTGTGTATTATTATTATTAATATATACGTGTGTTATTCATTTGTGAAGTAACTGCTTAATACTGGAATCTCTGTCCAGCATATAATTTGTAAACCCTTATAACTTGATTATAAAATTACAATAATCTAGGTACTATTGTTTAACTTTTCTCAAATAGCTTTTAGTTTTTTTTTTTTTATTGTAATCATCCGTATTCCTCATTGAACATACCTCGCAGCACCGCTCCAACATATGCGCGAGGGGTAGGAAAGAGATCATGACGTCATGTTTCATGGGCCGGTGCTCGCCAAGCTGCATGATGACGCTGCACATGGATGCGACCACGTTCTCGTGCGTCAACATCACGCCTTTGGGCATCCCTGTGGTTCCTGACGTGTAGCAGATCGTGCATAAACTTTCTGGTTTCGGTGGCTGGAAGAACAGACATAGAATTGTTAATCACTGACATCAGAGACAGACCTGTGAGAACCATGATCAATCATCAAGAGATTTTCGAATCTAGTTCAAATTAAGACTTGAGTCTTATCAAATTGTAAATTACATATTGCATGACTTAAGACTTATGAAGAAGCCACAGATCTAAAAATATGAACGACGTTGAAAGTATTTTACACAAAACGAAAAACAATAAAAATACTTACATGGCAAAAGGGTGAATATGAACAACGTTGACGTTGAAAGTATTTTGCACAAAACGAGAAATTATAAAAATATTTACATGGCAAGGGTGGTCCCTGTGAGCTCCTTGTACTTCAACATCGCTGAACTTAAGAATTTCAACGCCTCGGCTTCTCGCTCTTTGATGCGTGGAAGGCGAGACCTCCTTAATGGTGATCAGTTTCCTTAAACATCTCGGCGACTGGTCGAGGAGCAAATTGGCTTTTTTGTCGTCTTCACAAATAACTACAGTCATTTCGGCTGGAACGAACAAAGGAAATAGTTTGATTCCAATCTAGGACATTTCTCGAATACTTTGTCTTTTTCTAATAGCATTCTGAGAAACAGAGAGAATAGAAATCTGAATCCAATCGTCTAGACAAAAAAGGAATGTAAGAAATTCCGTAGACGTTATAGCTTTTAACTGTATGTATAATTGTATACTAAAGTTAAAATCTTTTCAGCTTTAATTATAGCTTTTGGTAAACTACATATGCCAGCTGCAAAATAACAGAATAAAAATTAATCAACATCTGTTTAATTATAGATATTATATAAAAGTTACTTATACGTACTTTGGTTTACAATGAAGGCACATGCATTTGCTCCAAGAGTATCATACAGTGGAACAATGACCATTGAATAACAGTAGGCAGCTTGTTCTGTCATCACCCATTCGGGGCAATTCTGTGAATATATACCTGGAAATACAAAGCATGATTTAATAGAAGGAAAATCCTTTACGTCATTCTTGGAAATTGGTAGGAAACTTACCCACAAATGTGTTCTGGCCAGGGACAAGCCCTTGGCATATAAGTCCTGAACCGAAGTTTTTCGCTCGCAGTAGAGTTTCATTGTATGTCTGCCACACGTATGGCTTATTTGGTCCCTCGCGCCAACCGAGGCAGTTGCCATTATCTGCAATAAGATTAACGTATTGTCATTTAACATTGTAGGTATTTATTATAGTCTTCATTTATCATGTCTTCAATCTCATAAAGCTGTCTCAACTCGACCAGTAGTTAAGTGGCGGAATATTCCATACAATATAAACTCGCTTCATTTTTCCAATGTTTTATTTTTATTGAGCCAATGAGTACAAAGCACCCGTGTATTGTGGTATAAAATTAAAAAACCTACTGTCCCGGCTACTCTAGTGGCACAAATTACGTTTAACTGTATCCTGTAAACCAGTTCGTGAATGATGTTAACCATATTTTGTAATAGTGGGGTATTATCGTATTTATCGTTAACGAGCGGAAATGTTGGAGGGAAATGAGGTGGGTCTTAGAATTGCGCCTTGGGGCACTCCCTACCTTTGCAATTGTATGCGGACTATTCTGTTAGTACGAGTGCAGGCAATTGGATATGTAAACGTATAGGTAGGTAATATAACAGAACCAGCACAACTCGCAAGTTGCAACTATCTTACTAAATGGAATGAGAATCTCGGTCCGTTGAAAGGAATTCTATGAATACATTGAGCGTAAGTAAATTACATGGAAATAACACGTTACTTACTTGATTCTTTGACACCCCGTCGGAAAGTTTCGTAAAGTGTGCGTGTGTCTTCATGTAGGTAGCGAAGGAAACGACCGTTTTTCGCTTCTTTGTAGAATTTTGATACACGAACCATTTCGGGCCCCTGTAAGGAAAGCAGAGATTATAATATGATTACATTGCTAAACGTACGTGCAAAATTATCAACAGTTAGGTAAAAGTAATAAAAGAACAAAACAATGTACTGGATAATGATTTCATAATAAACGAAGTAAACAAGTTTAGTGTCATCGCACTGAATCCTTCCAACGTACGGGGAACTAATCAGCTGTAATCTTATTAAAACTCGCAGTCATCGGATTATTACGACGACCCAGTAATGGCTAATGAGAAATACATATTTAAACATACGATTTAATATGACTTCACAGTTCAGGAATTTCTGTTGTAATGCAAGCTTGAAATTCAAATGGATTCAAGAAGCTTTGTATTATGTGTGAATTCATCGTAGAAAATAATTTGTGGAGTGTTTTCAATTATCATATTCTACACAAAATGCGTTTTAGATCTCATAAACGAATAAGCCGCCGGCAGAAAAGTACTGTGTCAAAGTTACTAAAATCATATGCAAATGCTTCTCCGTTAACCTAATGACATAGTTGGCCCACTAACTCCAAATCTCGACTCAGAACGTGGAGCACTCTTACACGTTACGGTATATTATTATTACAGTTTGCACAATGATAAATGGAACGATGAACGGGTCAAAGACACTTGTGGGAAAAGAAAAAAAATAACAATTTGGCGATAGAATCGGCAAACCATAAAATGTTATGTCATTATCGTAATGAACGGATACAGTGTGAAAATTTTTGAAGGTTTTTTAGATAATAAGGCTGAATCTAATAGCCTAAAAATCTTACTTAAGTTAAACTTCGTTAGTTAATAAAGAAGAATTCTCTATACAAATGAGAAAGTTGCTACTTAAAGTTCACTAAGTATTAGAATTTATTGATTTTATTATATGTTTTAACATTTCAAAGTCATGAGACTTTGAAATGTTAAAACATATAATAAAATCTAGGCCTAGGTACTAGCTGTTTACTGAATGCATGAAAGCATGAATAAGTTGTAGACATAACATTGTTGTTATTCGAAAACAAAGTCGTTGAAAGAGGCATTGGACAGGAAATCCACGATTAAATAAACCAACAGTAAAAATATATTGGAGACAATGATGATAATTTAAACAATGACGGAAATCAACCCATCAAAATAAAATTATGAAAAACAAAATGTGTGAGAGATCAAGCAACTTGATCTTGAATTTATTATGCAAGGTCAAAAGAAAATTGGTCACGCGACGCCAACTGAAAAATGTGCCGGTTTTGTGACCGAGTATTTATAACAAAACTACGTGACACATACGACTTGTCCACGCTATTCTCAGTTCGGTCTCGTATGATGACAAATTTAGAAATAAGAATTGTCATAATTCTACGTTGAAAACTCAATTGAACAGCGTGACATATGTTTGTGTTTCAAATAACACTATATCTTCAAAAACAAGATTATTCTTTTCAGTATTGCCTTCTAATGTTTGAGATTCACATAAGTTGTCATGTTTCTTTAATCTACTTTTATCAAGTCTAGCACATATTCTGAATTTCCTATCAAATTGAATGAAAGCTTTCATTGAATTTGTGAATCTAAATTTTAAAGCCAACATTGACACGAAGACTTCTCTTTAGTTTAACGTGACCAGCGAAAAGCTTTCCATGGGCGAGAAAATTAATGTGACGCAATAGATTTCTATAAATATCAATAGGAAAGCCCTGAAGAGGGCGTGACGGGCCACTACCCGAGTTTTCTTGGCAAGTGGAATTATGATGTCTCCGAAATAGTTGACATTGTCGACGTGTTTAGCTGGCATTCATTTCCGCGTAAATCCGTTAGAAGTTGTAAAGTTGTTAACACTATATTTAAGTGCAGTAAACTGGAAACCGGACATTGAGTAAAGGCTAATAGGTACAGACAGAGATGATTCTATTAACTTTACCACAGACAACAAATTCTGAGGGAGTTTTCCTTTTCCATATGTTAGATTATCTGATTATATGCACATCAGTTACACATTCGGATATAGTTTGCCCCTGTGAGGGTGACCAGGACATACTAATCAAACCATCTATAAAAAAACGAACAAATGGATATGCAAAAACATCTCAAGTTTCTAAAAAGCACTAGAAACTTCGGATTAAATTTACTAACCCATCTGTCTAAACCAAGGCCTTTAAATTCTCGTGTTTCCATCTTCATGACATGATTGTGAAACGTTACAACTGCTCTTTATGTTTGTCTCAGTTATATTTATCTACTAATTCACATATTTCAAAGTATGTCACATCATTTGGTGCAAAGTAGTAAGTGTTAAATGTTATTGTTTGTAGAATTATGAAAGTAAAACTAACAATCGTAAATCTAGTCCATGGAATAGTGCACACTTAGCGCAACACCCACCTAATAATTCAGTACAAGGTATCGAGGTTCCTCACATAATCGATATGTTGACTGTCATAAGCACGCCGCAGTGCTTCGCTCTATGTTTTCGTTTTTTTTAACGCATCAATATGTAAACAGCTATATCGGGCGTACATATTTGGCCTTCATTACAAACAGCCAATTTGGTGTTTGTCTGAGGTTAGTGTTTTATTGCTTTCTTTTTAAGTATTATAGTTTATATGGACATTCTACATAAGACTTCGTGTAGTGATCTTATAGCGACACAGACGCTAAGATCAGCTGAAGACTAATTATCAATCAACAGGAATGTCACTCATTAGCAATGATGAGCGATAGGAAAATTTGGCACACGATCAAACATGTCACGGGATAACGCCTTTCTGGGTACAATTACTTTAAAATATAATTAAACTAATGAACAATATTGACGTTAAAAACTATACTCTATCTGTCCTAAAATAGTTTGTTTACATTTAATATTCACAAACAATAGTAATGACTACAGAAGTAGTAAATTGTGAAATGATGTTTGAGTCAAAGGCTTCCAACAAATCACTATAACATAACATGAAAGTTCAAAATAAGGACTAACGAGTACTAACTAATTCAATCATTCGTTCAGCTCATGCTAAGTTTATATTCACAAATCGAATTTTACTAGACCTTTCATTCCAACATTTATTTATATTTAAAAAGGTTTTTTTTTTAAATACGTCGCCCCACACTAGCAATTTCTCCTGTATCGTGGGTGCTTTTACAAACATTTAAACTCACATACACAAACAGCCAGACCCGGAACAACTACTTGCAGGTCATACAAATATTTGTTCCGTGCGGGAATCGAACCCGCGACACGCAGCGCAGCAGTCAATCGCTTAACCACTGCGCCAACCGTGCCGTCATTATTCCATTCTTTTCTTTTCCTTTCGTTTTTTGGTTTAACGAAAAGACTTTTCTCGTAGCCAAGCTTAATTAATTGGCCAATTACTTAAATTAAACGGCCAAAGGTAAACAAAATTCCTGAAAATTGCGTTTTTTTTTCTTCAGAGATTATCGTAAAAATAAATTGAAAGTTAAATGTAGACATACATGCTATTCTAATTGTATTAGTGTACATTACATATGGTCATTAGTGGTTCCTGTTTTTCAGAACATTTATAACCGCCAGTAATTTATAGTTCATTCAGATTTGCGAGAGGTTCTTACTCCTACGCACTGGACATAGCAACGAAATTCTCTGGAGATGATAATTCAGTAGTTAATAATATCGCCATTGATATTTACGAAATTTGAATGGAATGTTTAGATGAACCTCACATTAATGCATATCTCGTCGATGAATAATAGGCTGTTTCTCGATTTGTTGTTTGTTATTGTTGGATCAAAAGATGAAACGTAAGCTACAGCTGATGTAAGAGTGGATATCTAAAAATGAATAGATTAATCAAAGATCTTCTATATAAAAGTATAGACATGGAGTGGGTTGAACTGACATTCATGCAACATTCATAGAAGATTTTGAAATAATCAGTTTATTTTTTTCCTTTCTTTTTACGTTATTTATCTCTTCTATTAAAAAGTAAAACATCAAATTGTAAAATAGAACATAATACTTTTTGCTAAGTCCATGCTTTTCAAGTCATATTTCAATGTCATTTACAAAACTCGATTGCGTGTGAATAAACGTAACAATAGTTCGTCTATATTTTCGATAGTGTCCCGTGACTTGTCTGCATCGTTTGCCAAAATTCTACACAAAATAGTTGTCTCGTGAGCAAACCACCCTTCATTAAATATATTAATGTTTGTCACTAGGCGTAGGAAATAAAATGTTTAAAAGTATATTTAGGAACAAAGTGTTAAAAATCAGGCTCAGAATAGTACATTAGTGATGTATATACATCTACACGATATCGAAGTTCCTTCGTGAATGGAAGTAAACGTCAAGCCATTACTGTAACAACTTGGGCACGCTAGATCTTCTAGCAATAATATAAATGGGGATCTATTTATAGTATATTTTATACATTTGAGCATTAACTACGATGATTTTACACAGATGCACGAAGTAGGAACGATGGATGCACGTCAACAGTAATAAGAGGTTTGTAGAACTGTAGACTGAGATACGTCTTAGGAAGTTTACAACCATTTGTTTATTCTTTGCGGATTATCTTTATGGTTTTGTACACAGGGTGGTGTTTGAGACGGGGCAGTAAGGGCAAGTACTTTATTCGGTGGGGGTACAAGAAAACGTTCTTAGAAGTCCTTAACTTTTTAAACAATTAGCAACTAGAATCACAGATATTGGAAAAATGTTCTATTTATAAAGTTCCAATCGATGTAATTTCGTATAAAGATTAAAATAGTCTTTTTGACCAGCCGAGGTTAGGGTACATAAAAAGCCCGATATTGCAAAAACTTTTCCCATACATATATTGTCTCAAAAATCCACGCTGCACATACATGTATGATGTGTCATAAAGGTTCAGGTAGCGTTAAGGATTATTCCGTTTATTACCGCAAATCCACCATAAGGTGGATATACGGAAATGCATGTACCTACGAGAATCCACCACAGACGGGGTGGATAATCGGAATTCACTTCAGATTAATCTTCCGACTTACCCCAAGTACAGTCATCATCAACTAAATTATTAATAATATTTTAATAACCACAAACTTAAACAAAAATCATATTACGTATATTGCATTTAAATTAAATTAAACTTCCTCGTTTTAAATGATATTAATATGTAATTTAATATGTCCAGGAAATGACCCACACTAATTTCATTATTGAGTAGACATAATTGTGTATCCTGGATAAATTCGTCTCTTTAATGTACATTTACAACCGTTTTATACATTTCTTTGCTACAACAGACGTATTAGCGAAAAACGTATGGTATGCTAGTGTCTAATGTCTACTCTTGGGCCAGTTTCTGTCATGTTTCTATAAATCACTGTACAGTCACGAGCACCAATATGTCAACACTTGGCAACTTTCAATTGCGATTTTTTCGTGAAATAACGAATGCATCGTTGAAATACGACACATTACATAAAGCTATGGGTTCGAAAATGCTATGTTCGTAAAAACATAAAATTCCATTAAAAAATAAAGGAGTAAATCGCTTTTGAATAAAGCCGAGTATATACATACTTTTGCTCGTGACTGTACACAGCCGTGGGAGAAAATTGGATAATATACGAATTCCGATTATTCACCCCGTCTGGGGTGGATAGATGAACACACGTTTCTGAGTATCCACCCTTGGGTGGCCGTTTTAGGGTGGATAAGCGAAATAACCGAGCATTAGTATTTCTTGAAGAGATTTGTACACGCACATTTTCCCTTTACTATATAAATCACAATCTCGTCAGACTAATTCCATCATTCGGCCAGTTTAACAAGATGTGGTAAATATCAGTATTTGGCACGGCCGCCCCCACAATACCTGAGGTAAACATACTGTAGGTATTTACTGACATTTGCTCTACATTAAATTCTAACATCTGGTTGATGGAAAACCTCACTAATCTTTGTTTTACCTAAGTATAGAATAATAAAAAGTGGTTCTATAGTCTCTAGAAATAGTGATAATGGAAATGATAAAGAGTTATTAATTAAGGCCTGCGGAAGTTGCATAGTCGAGAAAGGTTTGTCGGCTGCTGGTAACAACGATGAAGTGCCTATTCATAAACGGATATCCTTTAAAACACTTCTAAAGTAATAAAAAAGCACTAGGAATACCATACAATTCCCCGACACATCAAAGAGCTGGTATGTCGCGACTTCCTCAAAATTTATTACATATTTTATTCGGAACATTGGCAAAACTATTTGTAACACCTAAGGTCGCCTGTTTTATGTAAAGTCTCTACAAATTACTTTTATGTTTACATCTTACGTTTTATAGCTGCTATTTACTTTTATATTAGAGGATTTGCTCGTTAATCTACCGATTAGTATAAATATTTTTAGAAAGGTGTTCTTGATTAGATAACTGGGGTATATTGATATAGGAGATAAGGCAATATCTAAGAAATGAGTATTCCTTTCGTCTAAAATGCAACATGTAAACGAATTCATGTTCTGAATAAGAGAAACGATACATTATCATGTTTCATAAATCAATGATTTAGAAATGAAGATTTAAAATACTTCAGTCGTGAATCATTGAGGCAATAACAACGAATAAGATATCCGTTCAACACAAACATTTTGTTTTAACATAATATCTAAACAACACTATCCATTAGCAGGGCCTATTTCAGTATACAGACGGACAGGTTTACGATATTTTAAGTATTTAACCTACAGTAATTTTTATACATTAATTTTGGTTTTTTTAATCATAGTTTTAAATGGATGTATCTAAATACTGTAACCAGTATTTCCGAAAGTTTTAAGTATTTCCAAGGGTTACCTTGGGAAGACTAAAACTTTCTGAAAGAGTTAGGAAATGGGCATACGTAAATTACATAATGATAAATGTCAAATTGTCTCATGTTCTGTGAAAGCTATGTTGTATGAAAGCTATGTTTGTTAGGTAAATAAGTTGTATGTTATCACTTTATTTGATTTTATTTTATTTTCTCTTCCTATAGTTTTAAGTATGTTTGATCTCTGACTTGTTATTTGTTTTTGAATTATGTAATATGTTTAGTTTTATCTGTTAATTACTGTCATCGGCGCAAGCTGTTGTAATTAATTATGAATAAATAAAATAAATAAAAAATCTTTGCTTAACATCATTTCCATTAATTAATGGTTATCAATTCAACTTAGCATTATTTGGCTTGATATGTAAAGGTAAGCAACATGACAGAAAAGTTGAAAGTCGACTCATTGCAGACTGATTCTGATTGAATTGGAATAGTTATTAATTACTTTAAGATTATCTGAAATGAATAATTTAGAATTAAATGTTGCTTCTATTTCTAATCAGCAGCACCATGTATCTTAGCCGGTGGGACTTTTAAATGATCTGAATCTAAATGTTACGGAGCTTTGCCAACTGTCGGGGCGTGAGCAACATCTAACAATGTTCCTACCTCTACGATGCATCAATTTTACCCAAGACTTTGCAGATATAACAATATCATCCCACATCCCAATATCTCCCAATTTTATTCACTTAATATTTTTTCTCTAAATTCAGACTTATTAATCACCATTACGACGAACATTCTGAATATTGGTCTCCATTTAATTCTATTTTCACAATATAAACGCTGATCATTTCGTAACAACTCATTAAGGATTGTTTGTACAAAATACTCGTTAAGGATTGTTAATTATAAATCTCATTATTTTAAATTATTTGATGAACGTTATTATTTTATTGCGTCTTCGAAGGTTTCTACGTTTATATCACTCACTCTAAGGGCATCCGACTGTTCGCTGACGCTTATCGGAGGTCGAATCGGAGGGACTCCGATGCAGCAATCACAGCACGCCATTTTAATAATTGAATGTTATCACTTAACAAACTGCACCGTTTGTTTTGTTTTAATTAAACCGTTTTATATTGCGCAATCATTGCTGAATTAAACTGAGCGCGTTTCAACTATTCATTAGGTTCACTACACTTTTCAGAGTTCACAATTTGTATCCTTGTGTGAATGGTCAGTCCCGTTTAATCGTTTTGGCCGAGACACTTTGGCGGAGTTAGCGAGTATCTCGTCACTTTCGCTAGAGACTTTTGGATACTGTCAGGAGAGCAGCGGGCTGGGCTGCTCGTGGTACAATGAGTTAAAAATATCGCTCGAAGATGCGCTCTGCCAACTCGCGATCGTCGGCAGTTGCTATTAGGACAACTCGAACTTTGATACCGCAATAAAGAGGAATACCCTGTCGTCATAATTTTAAAAGTATTTTTCCATTGGATTGAAAGAATTTTCTAAACAACATTTTTATCGATGTTGACATGTCTCCTATTTAAATTCAATTTATGTCGTTATCTTTAAATATATTTCGGCTTATTTTATACCACACGTAGGAAGAGTATGTTTTATTTTATCAACTTGTAGTAAGCCTTGTTTATCGATCATCGACCCCACTAATACGTGCATCGAAACAATAGTCCATGATAAAAATATTTTGTAATCGTAAAATATTTTGTGGTTTCTTACTTAAACCTAATTTTAATTAGAATTGTATTAGTTGACTTAAACCCTTTATTTGATTTAAAAAATCAGACTTTGCAAAAGGAGCGTGGTTATTGTCTGTACATTTTGACACGTGCCCAGGACATTTCACAAACATTGCATCATACAAGATGCGAAATTTTAACCTTCTATGTAACCTTGTATGTAAAGAATTTTATATTAGGTACTGTTAACGTTAACCAGCAGACTTCCAAATCTTTCTAACTGTGTGTAATTTTTTCTCTACACTCTGAATTTTACGTGATCTACGTTTGGCTTGGTCGTGAATCGTGATCTGTTTATATGTACTAATTTGTTCTTTGTTCGTACTTACTGGCTCAAGCAGGCTCTGTTCGTGGAGTGTGACGAGAGGCTTCTCTGGCTTCGGCCTCGTGCTAAGGTAGAAGGCCGAGGCAGCTGCCACACCGGTGAGCGCCAGCGCGCCCGCCGACCCGCCAACCATCCATAGATACTGGTCGATCTCGCTTACTGCACAAAAGAAAAGGTGGGATATTAGTAAAAAAAAACTAGATATTCTGTATATTTATAATCCTGGGACCGTTACGAAGCAATATGGTATAGTATAGACAAAGATACAAAGGGCATTTACTGGTGTTTCTTCGGAGACTTGAACTCCTTAATTCCAGTTTCTGCTGGTTATTATTTTCTTTACTAGGGTCCGCCTTTCCTATAATATGTATTAAGTCCTTACCTCTAGGAAGGTAATCCGGAGATTTATAATAGATAGTAGATAACTACGATGAATCACTTCAATTGCTGATTTATCATTATGTATCAGATATAATAATAGATGTTAGATCATTTTAACAGACAGGAAGGTTGTGCTTCCTAATCTAATCTAGTAGGTAAGTATTTTCTTTTAAACACAAAGTGAATGGTGCTGAATCCTATTAGGATATAAGTTAACATAAAATCTAATAAAACAGATACATACACTCTGAAACTTTCTATTGTAAGTACGTACCTAGGTAAGCTTATTCTTCGAAATCATTACCTCAGAAACGGACGGACATTAAAAAGTAAAAAAAAGTAGCTCAAGAATAATAAAGTGATACCTGCTGATAAGTCAAAAGAAATAAAATTTATAGATGCTCGATACATGAGCAAACAATCCGTCAGGGCACCGATTAATAAATCGTTAAAGCCAAATATGGTGATATGATAATGACAACCCAATAAAACTCAACAAAAGAGCTATCTGAGCAACTGGTACTTTCGATAATGACCTGCCTACAAACGACCTTCCTTGTCAATCTCGACGCCGCTAATGAAGATTGAAGAATTCTTTAAGAAAAACGACTCCTTCTGGCGGAAAAAGTAGTACTTGAAGGACGTCTAATTATAACCGTTGGACATTACAAAAATATTAATAACTTTATAAATCCCGCTGTATAAGTTGGAAGGTAAGTAAGTTGTTCGTTCTTAGATGATTGTTGGTGCAGCGGCTTCTTAGCATACGCCTGCGCCGGCATTATGATCCTCCGCATAAGGAAATGTCAATAAAACAACTTTCATGCGCCCGAGCGACTAGTAGTTCCTGAACTATAAACCGTGCGCGCAGTCTAGCCAGTTTAGAAAGTGGAAACTGGGGAGCGTGCACAGACGACGCATTAGCGCATAGATTTCTCGGGATTCTCTCGCGCTTTCCACTGACATACTTTTACGGTGATATTTACGACATTGCTATAAATGCATATATGTCAAGACTTTTCACGTAACTAAAATAAGGAAAAGTGTCGCTGTTGTAGTGTTTAATATTTTCTAGTAAGTGAGCAGACATGACCAAAATATCAAATTAAAAAAATGCATATACTTATACTGTTTTTTTTTATCATTTTGTTTGATACTACTGCAACTATCTTCGAAATCCAAAAGTACAAAATTAGGGACAGGGTTATACAAATCGCAAAAGTCAATGTCGTAATCACCGTTTCAATCATTAGAAGGGCTCAAATTATTTGAAGGCAACGTTTAAGGTCACATTGTTGGCCTCGATACCTTGTCGCTTGTACAGCTAAATGTACTCGTCGATTTCAAAAGTTAGAACCTTGGTGATCTAATTTCCCCTCATTGAGCATTCAAAGGGCGTAACAAGCATGACGGCCCTTCAAGAGGCCCTTAGTCTTCCATTAATACAAACCGGTAATCACTGATTTCTATTGTTCTATTATATACTTTTCCTTTGTTGTATTTTTTTCGATTGTTTCCATGCTCTGGTGTAAAATTGTTATAATCTTGGAAATCGTTTACAATTAATACATTATCGCAACATTACCTAAATGAATAAATATACACAAGATTAACCCAATAATCGCGATAATTGTCACTTTACTTGTCTAGACGTATAGTGATTTAATTCAGTAAGAATTGAATGATTACAGTGTATTATAATAACGCAAAAAAGTTAAAACATCAACTTCAACTTACAACTGTTGCATTGGTTCCACCAGATAGTTTTTTCTCGTGTATTTTCTTCAGTCTTCTTATTTTCAGTCTTCTTTAGTTTTTTCTGTATTTTTTGACACTTTTCCTTAACACTAAACTCAGTCTTTGGGGTTCCCATGTTCACTTTGTCCTTTTTAACTTGAAAACCGAACTTTCCGCTTCCCATCTTGATCAATTTAGCACATAGCGTTCGATTCACATCGGCACAGTGTGCACGTATAGGTACATTATCCTTTCCACTGACGCCTAGGGCATGGTCTGCGTCGGCTGGATTGTTTAAAATGTTAAAATTATGACTGTACTATATAAGTACACGTTCGCCACTCGAATGTCGTAAAGATATTCGATATCGAATTATTTTGTTGCGGAATGAATCGGAATCCATAAAACTAAAAGGTTTTATAGAGTTATCTCGAGGAGGCTTCGGCCTTGCAGGGTTCATTAACACTATTCAGTCGATAACTGAAATATAATCAAGCAACTGATTCCGCCGGTCGCTTATCTAGTTTGAGTCACTACCGTTGAAACGATTAGGTGCGTAGTGAAATTGAAATTAATGGGGAATGATAATCAGGTGCGTTTAACATAGTATTTGCGCATCGGTGAAGATAAAGAACCGTTTACGAATCCAATAATGTAAATTGTCGATATTTTCCACATCAGTGAAGCGCGACCCTTATGCACGACAGAGGTATTATCCAGTTGTAAATATCAATCTAGAGCTTGCCATTTAATTCTGTGATAGCAACTTTGTTGGGAGTACCAAATGCTCTGTTGTGGTCGTGATTGGGTAGTTAGTGTTACTTCTGAGAATTGACTTAATAGGCACTCAGGCAAATGTAGGTTTAAAACAGTGCAACATTAACAGCACTGTGATAATAAACAATTAATGTTTATTTGTATTCACGAGTAATTGCTGATTGATGCAGGCACACAGAATACGGAAGAGACCACTAAAGACCCTAAGATTGTATCTTTATTACAATAAATACATCGCTGCACTGTCGAGCAGAATAATTGATAAACAAAAACAAAGATAAAGCAAACGTCGCTTGTATAGCATTTATGGACTCAGTGCGGTTAATAAAAGCGGAAAAATTAAACATCTCACATAATTAAACGTCATCTCTGTGAGTGGGTGCTCTCGGGATATGACCATGAATACTCCCATGGACATTAATGGCTGACGGTTCAATTACACATAAGCCCAATGATACATAAGCGGAGTGCTTTTAAACCTTTATGATCATTTAAATTAGCTTGCCGATTACTTCGAAATAGTTATGATTGCTTTGATTATCCGCGAGATAATTATGGTGTGCACTTTAATGTTTTTAAGTTGAAATTATTAAAACGGACATGTGATTATCAACCATAAATATTTACCGCTCTAGTTTTTAAAACGTTAAAATTATGTTAATATTGGACTGAAGTCAATAAAATCAATGTTATTCGTTAAATTAACAATTTTATGATGATGACAACCCTAAAAGTGTATTTATTGTGATTTTACTCGGCAGAAGATTAACTTTTACAAGCTCGTGGAACGATAATTTAATAAGCCACAAACTGTATTTTTTCGTTACTGCCTTTTTGTGGCTGGTACTTATTATTTGCCAACAAAAAATCGATCACAATGAGTACCGTAATGTTTCCTTGAAAACAGCTTTGATTATTGAATGCTGCAATGTTTTGCTCTGGCTACGACGAGCAAATAAGTAGGACTTTGTACCTACATACATACAGTGAGTCCCTTTGACATTGTTAAATATTATAGGTATGATCGACCTCGTAAATGATTTACCACCCTTGGGTTGAATATCACTGGCACTCCAAACCCGACAAGGTCTATTTATCTTTGTGACAGTTGATATTTTGAACCTTAGTGTTTCAATTTTCTTGGAATTATTGTCAAAAGCAATTGCGATACTATAACTACTCGTAACGGTTCGTGTCTAATCCTATGCCAAACTTCAATTCGCGTGGGACAACACGCTCCTAATCCATGCATTGGATGCAAGGAGTATGCTGACCTAATAACAGCGTCCGTATTCGTACTTAACGCATACTGAAGACGAGTCTTATTCTATTTGATTTAGTTTACTGTATTGAATATGAAGGATGGTTTTCGAATTGTTTAGTGTCTTGAAAATTTTCTTTCTAGCAACGAAGATGGCAAACGACATCGTGGCAGGCCCAGACGGAGATGGCGGGATGAGCTGGACTCCTTTAATAAAGATTGGTCCTTGGCAACTCTGGACAGAGAGAGGTGGAAAGAGGGTAGGGAGGCATTTGCCCAGCAGTGGGACTATAATGGCTAATAAAAAAAAAAGATGCAAGTGATTCGTATCAATTTATTTTGTTTGATGAAGTTAACCCTACTTTGTCATTATTGAGAGTTTGAAAACTTCTCAAATACTTTCGACACGATAAGAATTTAATTGTTTACAATACCCCGATAGTGGTTATATTCTATCTCAGCCCCATTCAACACATCGGTCACGAGTTTGGGCACAAGTTCGGCCAACACCGATAATGCAGGAACAAAGCGGGCATTATAGTTATTAATTGGCCCGTTGTTACGTCCGCCTATAAGCCATATTTCATCTAACAACTGGCACTAACTAGTCGCACTAAAACTAGAAATAGTGAGCGTTTGGTTTATACGCACAATTTGTCGGTATTATTCTTCGTTTATGACGTGAATGTGACAGGAGTTTGGTAACAGTGCCTTGTTCTTGGTAAATTATTAAGTTGTGTTGTGGTATCATGATTTTCATGCCCTTTTTCATTGAAAGCCAAACAGCTCTAGGCTGCCTAAAAATATTATGCAGGGTACTTTTTTTAGATGGGACTCTAGGGTGACCATCCTGTAAACCCTTGCTTTACAACTTTTTTTTTATAGAATAATAAATATGTAGGTATAATCATTTGACATAATAATATTTACAATCATTTATACAATAACTATTTGCAGTCTATTGACACAATATTTATCATTTATGTTATTGATTATTTTAGTGAAAACTGTTTGGAGTTCATAATTTATTATTTTTAGCTGTAATAAATTAATTAATGCACTACATAATTTCAAACACAATGCGAATTGTTACATGAATAAATAAATAATAAATAAATAAACAACGGATTTATTTTAAATCCTATATGCCTACATACCTAAAAATGTCAAATAATTATGCATATGCATCTTTAGGAATCTTATCATATCGTGCGAAAACCGAAATGCTATATAAATTTTAATATAGCAGTACTTTTGACATTAATGGTTCATTGTCATTGAATAATAATTTACTTGGGAAATTCGAATCTTCTATCTTTGTTGTGACCAGTGATGCATCGTCCACGTATGCCAATCGTTCTCAGAATTGATATCAAATACCTACAGCAGATGGTAGCTGTCGTAATATGATAGCTAATGAATACATTAATTTAAATAGATAAACAAACATTATTTATTATTGTTTGATATTAGGTTACGGTTCGAAAGTTCAATAGCTCAGTTCCAACAGAATTTCTAGTCACAATTTCCTCGATGTCTGCACGGTCAGCCAGCTACCGTAAATACCTCATTGCAGAAAACCATCAAGCCATTCAATAGGGACTAATAAAACTATCAAGCATTTCCGCTATCGGAACATTCACACCTAACGGTGACTCTGACATTTTGATCTGGTTCACGAAACAATAAAATTGTATGCCTGTCATCGAAACTTGTTATACCGCAGGCCTATTCAAGTGTCATCACCCTCATTTATTTGCAAGCTTAATAATCTGCATCGTTGTCATATACAGTAGTGCCACTCAGGCCAATGAACATAATCGGTATGTGGAATAGCATTGTGGTGTACACAATTGCAGTACAAATTCAACGACAATAATACAAATACTTCGATTGGAATTCCAAGTACTATTGTAGTATTAGATCGGGCAATAACAAAACGCGGGTTCAACGACCTGAGAGCGCAGCGTGTTTTGATAAGGTCGTCAATTCGCCATCCGCGATTTTTTTCTGAAAGAACCGCAGTTACAGTTAAAAAAGCGCTTAGCGGTCAAAAGCGGACCGTTTTAATTACTTCATAGTCACGTACTTGTAGTAAAATTTTACCGTTAATGGAAAGTGATATGACAAACCGGACGGTGTTCGATATTGGACCCACATTTTTTTTTTGAGAATCGCGGTATACCGTATTGCAGCAATCAGATACGCCATCATGCATTCTTTTAATTTATAAAATTTTTGGGTAGTAACAGACAAGCAGCCTTATTAAAAACAGTTTACCGATGCATTTACCAAATCAAAACAAACACATCCTCGTGGTGAAATACGTAATTAAACTGATTAACATTTTTATTGCCGTCCGTATAACTTAATGTATCGATCGGCACTGTTTAAATGCAAATCGAACTATCACCATTCTATTCGCAGCCGACTGTACTTTCGAGTCCAAAGTGTTTCAGGTAAAATATTCTAAAAAGAAGACTTTATTTTAAGTTTAAAAAAAGTTCAATAACCTATCAAGGAATATTAGTGGATAAATCGACAATTTGAGGCACATATCGAGAAAAAAATCGGAAAGAAAATTACAGTTTCAAATGATTCAATCTATCAATCCGGAACCATTAAGTCAATGACTGCATATATTTTTTATGGTTATCAATCAAGGTTCGTGTTTCCTCTAGCTTTTAATTGAAACCAAATAAAACACGAAACACGTGAGTAAGCGCCATTTTTTATTGTGCGCGGTCATTGAAATTAGAGATGCGTAATGTTGATGAAATCGTCAATAATTTGAAACAAATTAACATCATCAAAAATGATTTCGCACAGAACATTACGCAAGCACGTACCAATGTACGAATACGAATGCACTTCCTAGGCGTTGCGCCTGCGCATACGAAATGAGACACCCACGGTAAGTGAGTCACGTCCACACGCGCCTCCGGCCCTACTTTACTATTGTACAAGCAAAGACAATAATGTTGTTTATTGTACAGACTTCATCGTTGAAATGACGATATTAAATGTCTACAGGATGTCTTTACTGTTTCTTAGAACGTTTAGGGCTAATATTAGCGCGGCTAAAAATGTTGTTCCAACTTTGTATGGCATGGCTTCTTTATAACGATTCACTCATCTTCACTTAGGTTTACGATAATGTGCAAAACGCTGTCAGGAGTAAAGGCCAATTAATTATAGAGACAGCTGCATATAAAAAAGGTACAATATTTTGAAGGGTCCATCAAGCGAAGAACGTAATTCAACGTTTAAAAGTTTAAGGTCAAACGTTTCTGTCAGGGGCGAGCTTAAACGAGAAAAGGGTTTGATCTTTTTGTTGCGCGTCTACGTGTACCCTTCAATTTGTATGAAGTAACCTTCGAATCTCGTACCGGCAACAAGGCAACTTTAGATCATTTATCTTCGTTCTACAGGACGTGAGACGTCGTGTTGACTGAATACGTTGCAATTTCTTTGGCAGTGCTCAAGGCCTATGACATGAATATAATTAAATAGTAATAATAAGAACGGTTCACTCGCCAAGCCGTATTATTACTGATGGGAACGTGTAAGTCCAATGCTTTGGTTGTGTACAGAGTCATCGCACCTTGCACATTTTTTATTGACAGAAAGTTGGACTGAATTGTGACTAATAATAAAAGGGATTGCAAGCATTCATTGGCTTATTAATTATCAGCCAAATTAGATAGATCGAGACCTAGCCAAATTCAGACATACTATAATGAGTGAAAAATAATAAATAATGTAGCTCTGCAAAAGCTAAGTAGAAACAAAATGTATTCTAAACATATTGAAACACAAAGTAATCATTAAAGTTACGCAAGAATAGACTATAAATTACTAGAAAATAAGATCTTTCATTCTATACTCGTTCAAAGTAATACAGCATGACTAATACAGAACCATCAATCAAGAACTCTCATTAATCACATGCCATCTTTAGACATGAAAACATAGGTCAGTTGCATTGTATTTATAATTCCCTTTTCCTCAAATAGAGCAGGAGTGGGTTTCATTCCTCGTTTTCCTCCTCGAGAAAGCAGGTGCGCGCTAACGAGCCGACCAGTATCATTTGGCCCTAATGTCGGATCAAACGCCCTTTTCCCATCTCGCTCAGACTCACACCCATTTTATGGAGAAACTACGACGACGATAGAAGTTTCGAGAAATCTAGATTAAAAAGCAATTCGATCAAGTTCAGTGTCATTGTCAAGTGATATAACTGAAGCAATTTATATCTTTATAACAATGCCACTCGAAACATGAGTGCAGGCAGTTAAGTTGAAGTGACATTTTATGTCATAACATTACTCGTGATGTGTTCGTCGAAGAGATAAAAGTCATTCGCGTTACGTCTCTAAGTACATGTGGGTACCTATAGTTTATAGCGAGACAGAACAAAGATTCTCTTCAGAGTGCTGGTGACCCACAAACGCACAATAGCTATCGAATTTCTGCCATAGCTAGAGCAAGTCGTGATCGCCTCAAGCACGAATGCATTAGATCGCTTTTTGCGTATTAAAATCAATCGCCGAAGCCTTATGGGCTTGAGTAAGTATTGCCTATTATGAATATTTGCGGCTTTGAATTGACTATTTAAGTTAGTAAAATGAATATGATATCATTTCAAGCGTTGGACTACATCATTTGAAGAATTTAATCATGTTATTTACAATGCTGTATCTAATAGGTAAGATACAGTTAATTTTATAATTGAATTTTTTAATATAAATAATATTAATAATAAATGGTACTATGATGTGAGATTGGATTCCGCAATTGAGCATAACGCAACAAAAAAATGTTATAATAAAAATATTAAAGCTAACGCAGACGTAATCAGCCGCATGACGTCTTTAGTTGCAGTTAAAAACAATGACAAAATTAAAACAACATGCAAAAAAGGAAAACACAAAACAGAAAACACGACAACAAACATTGCGACATTCGAGCGGCGACAACATACACTCTCCCGGCAAACTCGTACACTTTACCTATAAAATTTGTAAACACTCAGAGTTTTGGTTATCGCGAGTCGGTAATCGTCACTAGTATCGTATGGGTCGTCAAAGCTACCGGGCCGTTGAGGCGGTATCGCGGTAAGCGCGTGCGCAGGCTTATACGCGCGGCCGTTGCGCCGGCCGTCTGTTGCGACAATGCGCTTCCATGTTGCCGTGTGCTGCCTCCCCCAGTCTCACCAATTGCCTAGCCACCTCTCTCTTTTGAGTTGTCACGGGTCGGGCCAACGGTAAGCACTCAGGCCCGCACTTTGCTATCTTTCATCAGCGTTGAAAGCGACTGATGTATTTGCAAGGGTGTCATATAAATCTGAATATGGCTTTGATTAATATCCGAAATTAATAATGAAATATGAAACGAAAAGTCACGAAACACTTTATACAAGGTGTGTGGATCCTTTGTGTTATAAAACAGCTATATTTCAAAATGAGTCAACATAAGACTTTAATAAGCAATATATTTCAGGCTTCCATTTGATCGCGTGTTTAGAATCATGTGAAATCCGATGTGAAATAGAGCGGAATTCGTGTGCATAACATTATTGAGATGGATCGATTGAAATGTTAACCATGTTCACGAAAGAATAATAAAAACTGAATGATCGTCATTTACCTACCATTATAAGTATTATAACATATTGATTATGGATATAATCAAATACATTGATACCATTTGTTGACTCCTTAATCATAGATTGACCGTTTTGTTTGCTTCAATTAAATTTCAATTATTTTATTTCCCTATATATACATTGATTCATGGTTTCCTGGATATATAACGTCTACGATAGCATTCCCAATTTACCTAGTTTTCCTACTATCAACAGCGAGTTGTACTATAAAGCCGCTGTAACCGCTTTGTTGGTTTAATTTAGACTAGCCACACATCTTTAGGTCGTCCATCCATCTAGCTGGCGGGCATCCCATACTACGCTTGCCGATACGCGGTCTCCACTCCAGGGGGTCTACTCCGAAGTAGTATCGGCCGAATGTTCGGCCGTTTCCTGCTACGAAGTTACTATTTGGTTCGATCGGTTCCGATCCTACACTCTTTCGGATATGGACTATAGTCCCGACCCAACTGAGCCGATCAGAACTTTTTTCGCATTTTTCAATAACATTCGGTTCGGCCATGTGTCGGTCCAATCCGAACTTTCGCACTTTGCACTTCGGAGTAGGCCCCCTGGACTCGTATGCTCAAGCGGCCATCGGCTCTTCGACAGACATGGCCAGCACACTCCACACAGTTCAGTTTGCTTACTCTGCAAGCTATGTCGGTAACTCCGGTTCTTTTCCGGATAATTTCATTCCTGATTTTATCCTTCAAAGAGACCTAAAGAAGGTTGCTGGGACGGACTGGATGCGGAAGGCAGAGGACAGGGTGTTGTGGCGCAGCCTGGGAGAGGCCAATGTCCAGCAGTGGGCTGCGATAGGCTGAGCTGATTGATTGACACATCTTTAACCGCTATTCTGCTTCGTTATACTCGGCTAGTTTTAGGTATATATGAATTGATACATGTTTATGAGAAACACTTACAGATAAATTGAAGTGCAATTTGCGATATCCTTGTATTCCTGTATTTATTAATTGTGAGTGGAGAAGATAACAAAATCATATATTGCGTTGATAGGCAAATAAGTATTGCATTAATGAAAATGTCGTAGAATGAAGATTCATATCGATACGGCCAATATCAAATCTTCGTCATGGGAGATGGCCTATGGTTTCTAATAGCTAAAACGAATTGAAATCAAACTTGTTACAAGCGTAAATGCTTCTTTATAAAGAAGCTGAAGTCAATTTTGTCTACAGAATACCTTCCTATCTCAAGGATTCAATATTGCTAAAGTTATGAGAATATTACTTGGAATCAATTGATGAGACATAGGTCAGGAACATTTAAACGTACAATATAACAAGCAAGACCAGGAAGCTAATATCATACTTCATTCAATCATCATCATTATCATTGCAATTTGCAATCAGTAACATGACGTCAGCAATTTGCCTTGTTATAGTGATTTACGGGAATGGTCAATGTTCAGTGATAGACGGCGACGGCGATATAATAATGTATATAGAAGATACAGATTTTACAATTCTACACTTAAGAATGTTGTCCTTTCAAAGCAAAACAGGACCCCATAAGTATAAGGAAACCGTAGAGTGGAGACCGCATAGTCCAGTGGCTCAGACTACAATAGCACATTAAAAATTATGGCTTAGCCCTGCCACACACTGTCACTTAGGATCTTTAAACTGTTGCAGTTGGGAGATTCGACCTCTCTAAAGCGTTTGGTACTACACTGGAGTTAAAACATAGGGGCAATTCTCGTGATTTTAAGTACGTTCACAGTCTGATATCAGTCTCTATCTGTCAAAAATACCTAATAATTTCCCTACATTTTGACAAGTTTATGACATTTGCTTGTCGCCGAAATGAGACTGCGACTAGATTTTGAACGTTCTTAAAATTAAGAGAATTACCCCGCAGATATTAAATATTTGACGAATTCTTTTCATCAAAAACAAAATACGATCATGAATCAAAATCTTTCATTCAAATAAGGATGAAAGAATCAGCTCTTTTTGATCGTCAAAATTTACAAAAGACAGCCGCCAAAAACCCACCCTTCACTTCCTACTTCATGTGCTTGAGCTGGGAAGATGTGGCGCAAAATTCTCCCCAGCAACAAGCCTCTGTCTTTTTTAAAACTCAATAGGTATTATTTCTCATATTTTTTTATTAAACCCAAAGGTTTGTGGTAGATACGGTAAGGCGGATTACACACTACAACACGTCATGCGACGGAGCTCAGATAATGCGTCCCCCGCGCGTGATTTTTTACATACAAATTCAATAAAAACGCGGGGAATTTGGCTCCGTTTCCTGCGCCCAGTCGCGTGACGCGTTCGTTGTTACACGTTGTGATCCGCCTAAACATGTAGCTAACCTATTTTGATTAGACATTAATTTAAGTATGAATTGCGCTTTTTTATTTGTCCGCGATTCGAGTTGAATCAACGATAACAATAAAGCAGATAATCCTTCCAACATTTACAAAATCGTATCTAAAGACACGGTGCCTATTTCAGATATCTACATAAACATAATACCTAAGGACATCAAAGTTATTGACTGATACATCCTTTGCGAACGTTAACATATACACGCAACTCTTACGAAATCCGTAATATAAACATTGACATAGGCATCAACCGTGTCAATGCAGTAAAACAAACAAACGTACAGTTCGCAAGGGCGTCGAAATAGACCGAACATATTGGCAGAATCGGTGCTAATTTGTATTTGAAATACATGAAAATGTTTAGACGAATATGATAGGAACGTGATGTATGTCGCGTTCGGAGAACAGCTAGCATCATCGATGCAAAAGGACTGGCTTGGGTCATTGACCCGCTTTTCTACCGTAGTGACTACGGGCCTTAACATTTTATTTCGGAAAGGCCTATGTCCGGTAGTTCTGTAGAGCTAGTTGTATACAAAGTTGAATTTAATCATGAGATTTGCTACAATGAATCTAGAATAGAGCCAAATTTGCCAAAATAGTTTTCAGGATTAATAAGCGGAAGTGACTGAGGGACAAGCATATCTATCGAAAGATGACCAGGTTGCGACTGGCGGCCTAGTAAAGTTAATGCGATTACCTGGATGCACACAGCTCAAGGTAAAATCCTGAAGTCCAGTGAGCTGGCTAAAGGATGTCAACATTGGGAGGATGACAGATATGGTGTAACACCGACATTCTTCTTTCTTTAGTTTTGCTGTTGGGAAACTTGCCTAGTGTTCTTTAGGCTGTTTCAATCTTACACACAATCCGCATTTAAAGCATGGCTTTCAAATACTTTCAATCATCAGAGCTATGATATTTTAGAAAGTACCAACTAAGCTATTTACTAATTACTTCACGTTTATATTTTCCAGCAACAAGCGAACGAGTAGAAATCTACAGTTAAAACTTATTTGAAAAACAGATGAAACTAATATTGCTGCAGTTATTCTTGAGATTAACCCCGATAAACCTACTCTTGATTCTTTCAGTACAAAACAACCAAGAGATCAAGGTACGCAATAAAATCTTCACAAAGGAGAATCGCCTACTTACATAAAAAAGACATATGCATATTAAAAACATATTGTCTTGGAACTATATAGCGGAACTTCAGTGGTTTGCCAACGGTCCGGTACTGGTAGATGTAATTTGACGTGCAATCACTGTAGGCAAAATAAAAGGCAAATAGTCAATGATATTGGCGAAAATAGGGAGACAGGCATAATTCGGATTTTATTAACAGAGCTATCTTATTGTGGTAACGTTATCATAAAAACAATTATTTATTTATTTATTTACTAAGGCACCAAGTCCCAATATGCAAATCACAAATACACAAAATTCTATTAATATTATAATATAATACCATTGCTCATGAAGAAGAAAAATAGAGGAGGATAAAATGATATGACTTTTAATAAAAGCTGTATGTCACAAAGAGGACACAAGATTCTCACAGAGATCGCATTTTGAGTAGTGTCAACTTTGGCTGAGCTGAACCAGTAAAACTCTACATTTTGGCATATGGTAATGACTTAATTAGATGCTCCAAATATCTGATAAAGTCGCAGGTAAAAAAGTCTCATCGTCAAGAAACGCCAGCCCTATTCGTGGTCACACAGACTAAACTCTGCAAACCTCGTGCTGTGTAAACAATTTGGCGCAACGCCTGGCTGGACGGTGACTATCTAAATCGCAAGGATATCGTGAGCGGCGATTTTCAAAGACTCCACATAATTGTTGTCTCACGTTTTATAAGTAAATAGAACTGTTTTAAATTTAAATTGTACCTTTAACTTTAGGTTCTCGATTTGGTTTTATATCTCCGTCACGCATCAATAAACTTCGGTGCTTATAATAGTAGGTAGACGTATTAAGGATAAGGCTGGATCCATCTCCAGTAAAGTTGAGGAAAAGCTTCATAATATTATTAGTCCTTATTCACAATAAGTAACGAATATACACCTCGCCTGTATTCGAAGAAGCCGCAAGCTTCAGATAGTAATAGGGCAAGCCGCTCCTTGCAATTTATTGGCTCAAATTCCTTCCTCAAAGAAAACCGTGTAAAAAATTGAACTAACAAATTAACCAAATGAAACCAAAAACCAATCTATAATTAAGTACAAAATTATTATAAATTAAAGTCCCTTTTTATTTCTGTCTTTATGACCGCATCAATTAGAGAATTAATTCAAAGTTGTTTATAATATATTAATATTAAACTAACGAGATAATAAAGGAGTCTATACGTTTTGTCAATTCGTAAAAACCGTGCAAAGCACTTGCGGGTTCGCTAGTGTAACATAAAAAAGCAGTTGGTCACCTTTAAATCTATGTAGATAAACATTATTTGAGACACATAATATGTAGATTCGAGTCACGTCTTTGTTTTTTCAAGTTCAGAAACACGGACCTACCTCAACTACCTACTCAAAATAATGCAGAACATTATTATAAACAGGAAGTCTATATAAACACCTAATTGATATGACGACATATCATTTGCATACCCGAGAATATATTCTACTCTATCGATACTCGTAAAACTGAGAGCTTCCTTTTAGTAAATGGTTTTACTGCAGTTTTTCAATATCGTTAAAACAAATGAAGCTTATAATTAGACCTGTATAATAGGACGATATAAATAAGATCATTATTAAAAAGTTAAACATAAATGAGAATAACATAAAAGACAGCAAAATATCGAAAAGGATGTGTTAAAAAGAAACTATATATTTTTATAAAAACTTTAAACGGACTTCGAAACGTTTCTAAATTTAGAACTGTTGATTAACACAAGCCAAAATGCAGTTTGAGAATTCTGTTAGATACTCTTTGTTCCGACGGCTTAAGCCGTTCACACACCAGAGCGGCCAGTCGTTAATTTACATGTTATTTCTAAATCAATGGACAATAAATTCAGTAGACCCGAGACTACGGACCTGTAAAGGCTTTAAAAAGGGACAATAAAAAAAACCTCGGTACAAACTACAAATCCTTTTCAGACTGCACTTTTCCTTAAGCCAATCACGATTTACCTGACAAATCACGATAAATCGCAAGGTGTACAGCCGGCTTTAAAGAAATGGCAATATTAAATTGTATAGAATCGAATTTTATTGGCAGGCTACCCACACACTTAGTTACACTGAAATTACAGTTCAGCAATAAACCCATACCGCGGGAAATAAGCATACCCGCAGGTGGTAGCAGAAAAATGAAAGACACGATTATAGCTCCCCACAATAGTGTCATTAATCCTTTATGGGTTCCTCGACCCCGGTTCTCGAGTGATAGACAATGGTGGTAGTCGTGTTTGTGAGCTGAATTAATGCGTATGCACATGCAATGGGAAGCGGGACTCGACCAGCCTTGAACTTGTGCATGCACTTCTATGCAAGCGATGAATGCGAAAGCAGTCGCCATTTCTAGTCGGCACGTCATGTAACGCGTACGTAAAAGCCGACACGCCGCATTTTCCAACTAGCCGGACACAAAACGCACCTACGCGTTGCTCCCACTGCACTGGACTGAATGCACTCCGTGCTTTCATCTGTGTAACACTGTGTGCGTCGGCCGATAACACTGAAATATGTTAATTAAGCGTTGACGACGCCGTATCTAAGTGCACTCGTCAGATAAATATAATCCTCTACTACTATTTCAATAATAGGTAGATTATAACTGTAAAATACCTCATAAAAATTAATTTAAATTCAGAAACGTGTATTTTCGCATTTTTTGATCAAATTTAAATTCAGAAACGTGTATTTTCGTATTTCATGATCATTATCTCATCCCACTGAAATGATACAACATGTTATAAGCGGTGAAGAGTCACGCTAGATTAAAAAATACATTTAAATAAATAGTTTTTATATAACATGAGTAGGTAGCTGAAAATCTCTACACATATCTCAATCTCTCTGCGTTATCTGTGTTCCCTCCCACATTTAATCCGTCTGCCTTCAAAGCAAGAGTGAACAGACATCTTCTGGGCACGTTCGTTCTATCATAGACCTCATCCATCGCTTTCCATCAGGCGTGACCGAGATCAAGAGCAGGCCCATTTAGCAATAAAATTTAAAAAATCTGTATCTAAACACAATAGGTAACATAACATAACATCACGCTTGTGTTCCCCGAAGGGTCAGGCAGACGTGTACCTATTTATAGTACACCCACATTTCGCCATCTTGAAGTCGTAGTAAGTCCATCTAACAAATGGTAGGAGCCAAGCAGTTAGTAATAATAAAACTTCTACACTTAAATACCCGTGTTTTATACTAATCTTAGTAAATACATAAATGTCAAAGTCATGGTAAGTTATAGTCGGTTTCAAAGATATTTTCACTAGTGCTTCTAAAGAAATGACATTTAGCGATTTATATTTATGCGTTTACATTTTTATATTCGTAAGCTATCGCGGTTTCACTATGAAATTGACCATGTTTATTTATTGGAGGCTCAGTATCTACATCATCATTAACATCTATTTACATGTCGTTTTACATTAATAACGCCAAAATTGCTAGCAATATTTTTAAAGAAACTGTGGATATATCTGTTACCACAGATATAGATTATATGTCTGTTACCTACTGACACTAGAACTACTAGAAGATAAGTAAAATTGTTACTAACCCTATGGACTCCTGTCTGTAATAAAAGTGTTCTATTCTATAACGTGATTATGTAGGTACATACGGTGACCTCCAAAAGTTAGTTGAGATTTTTTCACTTCAGCTGTAATGCCGCATTATAATTTAAAATAAGTTTTTTTTTTTTTTATAATGCATGTACACTAACATTTTATTGACTGATTCAACTACCTATGATTTATCATAAAAAATTACTAGGATTCACTGGTTATTTTTTTTTTATTTTAAATAATAATGTGGCATCACAGCTGAACTGGAAAAATGTCAATTAACTTTTGAAGGGTTACTGTAGGTAAGTACTACATTTACTCGGTGGTCATTACACACGGTATCGCATTCTGAGACTTAAGTAAAGGATAGTTTAGTAATTTTCCAACGATCTCGCGAATTGTACAGGGTAAACAGCCAGTAGGTTGCGGGGTCAACGACCCGCCAACCGGTCGGGCTTTAAGCTTTGCCGAGCGGACATAGTGAGACAAACTTGGCCCACATTTCAAAGCTATTACAACTGGTATAAATGTGTAGGAGAACGTTAGAGATCCCGGATTAACCATTGTCTGATTTCGGAAAATGTTAAGGCTGTATCTAGGCATTGTTGTGCTACGATTTTTTTCAGCTCGAAGTCAAATTTGAAAAAATCTAACAGCACCTTCACCTCGCTACAGATAAAACACGGCCTGTATCTTTGTCCCACTGCATTGGGAAAGGCTTTTCCTTATATCGGCACAAGATTGTTACAGATCATTACGATATGCTAATTCTAAAATATCTCATTTGGTTACTAAATAATATAGCGGTGTATTTCTTTACATCTCATGAAAAGAAAATTAAATGCCAATCATTTTACACGCCACACTAGAGTCGTAAAAAGGATATTGAAAAACATCCAGTTTCTCCAGAACCTACAGTCTACGTCAAAAGTGACATTCAATTAAAATAGACCGCAAGCATCCACCATAAAACTATTTTCTTATTACCAGCAGGCCTATCACATACACTGACATGTGTCACAGTTTGTACGATTTTTAACCGATTTTGTATTTTATATACTACGACTAGCTGGGCCCCGCGTTTTCACCCGCATAGGTCTCGATCCCGTGGGAATATCGGGATAAAAAGTACCCTATGTAACCTTCATGTCCTATTCCAGATCATGGTCTACCCTTGTGCCAAATTTCATCCAAATCGGAAATTTTAGCGAAACAAACAAACATACAAAAAATCAAATCTTTTCTCTTTTATTATTAGTTTAGGCTAGCTTCTGCCCGCAACCATCTTCACATACCAAGACCCCTCCGTGCCTCGGAAAGCACGTTAAACCGTTGGTCCCGGCTGTCATTCGTGGATCTTTGACAGTCGTTACGGGTAGTCAGAAGCCCGAAAGTCTGACAACCACTCTTACCAAGGGGTATCGTATTACCCAGTAACTGGGTTGTGGAGGTCAGATAGGCAGTCGCTCCATGTAAAATAGTGGTATTGAGCTGCATCCGGTTAGATTGAAAGCCGACCCCAGCATAGTTAGGAAAAGGCTAGGCAGAGAGACTCGGCAATACTGTAGCTTCCCATTAGTGAAAAAAAAAAAAAATCCAATCAGTAGTTCCGAAGATTACCCCTAGATACAAACTCACAAATTTTACCTCTTTATAATATTAGTATAGAAGTAGATAAACTCTGCCATGACACATCTCTTCTCGCGAGTTTTTGTATCGTCTTCGACAAAAACAATAAATTCATTACTATAATAGAGGCCGCACTTTTCTCATTATTTCCTTGTTCGCTTCGTCATCGACTTTTATTAATTTGCAACATTAAAAAGCTTCCAACCACACTCCATAAACAATTTTAATGATATTATAACGGATTATGGTAGTTCCAACCTTTTACGTGTCATTGGAGAATATATTCTCTCGTTAATAACTTTGTTAAGGATAATATATTGCTTAGTTTATTTCTCAGAAATAATTCGAGCTGGGTGAAAAGGTATGTAATTTTGTCGTAAGGAAGTGGGAAGGTTTGTTTTACTCATTTTCAAAAAGAAGTTATTCTTCGAGGGGTTTTATACTAAGACATTATGGATACTACTATAAGGCATTGACTGCCACCGCGTTCACCGGTGACCGCCCACAATATATTTTCTATTGTGTCTCGTTGTCTGGTAGTCAACGTATTATAGTGTTTCTGACGATGTACAAGTAGTAGGCGCCAATGTTAATGGTTTATGAAATGAAGAAGGTGCGTTAAATTCTTTTAAATTCTGGGGCTCTGGTATTACTGCCTCGTTGGTCTAGTGATCGCAAAAGCTACTGCTGAGTATGAGGTCCTGGGTTCGATTCCCAGGTCGGGCAATTTTTTGGGTTGGAATTTCTCAGCAGCCCGGAGTCTGGATTTTTATGGCTCTAGTAATACTGAAAAGTGTTGTCCCGACAACGTCGGACACGAAAACGAGAGTGCTTTGGAAATCACGTTATATTTATAACAAACAGCCTGAAAGATGTCTAATGATCTGGGTAGGGGTCTGGAGGATAATATGAAGGCGCTGGTGAACAAGAATTTTAAGGTAGGTAACCTACAATCATGTGTGAACATATGTATAGGCAAACTACAAGGCAACATACAATGCAACGCAAAATCGTGCACAAACGCTGCTCGCTATCATTGCATTACGTAGCGTGTGTTCCCACTTCCAGCCTTATAATATTTGATGTTACCATAGCCAAACGCACAAAAGATATCACGTGATAATAAAAACTGTGTTCAATGTTTTCTCCAAGCTATAAAATATTTTTAAACGGTACATAAATAGTTCTCTAAATAGTTATTTTTAATTATCTAATTATGGTGGTGTAATAGGCAATTAAGGCTAATTTAAAGCCCGATTAGGCCATTTAAACGTTTCAAATAAATTTTATGAACCATTAAGGACACCTGTAGGAGACCTTTTAAAATAATGTAACGCAAAATATGCTAATAGAAAAATGATAACTGCAATGCATTAGAACTCTTTATTTTATAGGTTTTACTTAGTAAAGATAGGCTTGGCAGCCAACCCCTCGTATTTGTGGTTGTCGTAAAACAGCTAGGTAATATACCAGCTTTCAGTAAACAACTAATAACAGCTTTCAATAAGCCCCCGGGATCGCCTACCTTGTGATTTTCAAACAAGGCGTTGCCAAATCCCAAATTTCTGTTACACCGTCGATTGAAATTGAAACCGCCTACTTCCGGCAAATTAGCTACGCTATAAATTTAATATTACGTATCATAATGTTTATTTATTTTATTATTTATGTACACAAAGTAAAATAATGACATAATCATAATATGAGTACAATGGTACTGCTTATTTCTCAAGAAATTTCTTCCAGCAGACCTGCGAAAGGAGAAGTAAAAAAGGAAATGTAGACAATAGCGTGTGAGAACAAGAAGAGAAAAATATGAATATGTGAAGTCTAAAACAAAAAATATTAAATACTAGCTTCTGCCCGCGGCTTCGCCCGCGTGGATGTCGGAAATTATCCCACGGGAACGTGCTAACAGGATAAAATGTATGTGCACCAGGATGCTATCTATCTCGCGGGCCCTTTGTGGCTAATTACAATAGAAAACCAATTGTGTCTCATTAATGGTGATTAAGAGGGTACCTATATGATATCTTTACCTAAGTACCTACCTAATTAAAAAAATAAATAAACTCAATAACAGAAAATAAAATACCTACCTACCTAAATAAACCTATTTATGACGATAACTAATCTAAACTCAATCATCATCTGCCTAGCCTTTTCCCAACTATGTTCAGGGCCGGCTTCCAGTCTAACCGGATGCAGCTGAATACCAGTATTTTACATGGAGCGACTGCCTATCTGACCTCCACAACCCAGTTATTGGGTAATACGATACCCTTGGTACGACTGGTTGTCAGACTTTCGGGCTTCTGACTACCCGTAACGACTGTCAAAGATCCACGAATGACAGCCGAGACCAACGGCTTAACGTGCTTTCCGAGGCACGGAGGTGTCTCGGTATGTAAAGATGGTCAACCATCCACAGACCGACCGCGGCAAGCGTAGCTTAACCTGACCGATCGACCTGTGCGGCTGTTATTATTTAGCCACGGGCCCCTCAATCTAAACTCAATAAATAAGCAAAATCTCTAAAAACTAATATCTATACAAATGACTCTCCTACCTAACAGTATTATAAAATAACCTACGGTCACTACGTACACTATCAAATATACTACCTATACTTTAAAATTAAAATCTATACCTACGACTTATATAAAAATAAACCTAAATAACTCTAAAAAGTAAAAGGAATAAAAATGAACTCCACTGCGTGTGACCTAACGTACGACAAACTTATTATTTGCGGTTGGTACAGTAATCGGATCTAGGGATCGAACCGCAAAATTAAGTTTGTTTTTTATTGTATATACTTTTCCGGGATAAAAAGTACCCAGTGTGGTGCCCAGGATATTAAAGAATAATTATACCAAGTTTCATCGTAATCGAACCGGTAGTTTTTGCGTGATGCCTGAACAAACAGCCAGACATTTATTTTTTTGATATTTTCAATGTACAGAATTTTCACTTCTACAGATTTATTATAAGTATATAGATACCTACACATATAACGCAAAAAATTATAAATAAGTATACTTACTCACGGTATAGAGGAAAGGTAATGCTCTTTTAATCAACGTTTAAATAGAGAAATAGTTAAGTTTAGTTTAGATGTTAGTTCAAGGGGTCTTGTGTCTCTTACTTGTTTTCATTAACGCTAGGCGACACATAAATGAAAGCCTAAATAAAATCACTCGGATGGGCTAACAACTTTTATGCGTGTATTCTTCAAACAAATCCCATTAATCAATATGTTATTAACGTAGCGAACGCTAAGCACATGTCGTAGCTTCACGTCGTAGTCCTTTGAAAAAACAAAATTGGAATTCCGCTTCAATTATTTCCTCTCTCTGTAGTCGGTCCCTCACGTCTGAGGATCGTGGTCAGCTTCCGAGTTGCATCTGGAGCGGATGATCCGCCTTCACCGGTTTCTGTCCAGCGCATCCTTTACTGCCGTGTAGAATTTAGAGGACGATGATTTCTTCACCAGAGCGATCCATCGTGTTGGTGAATAACCGCGCGATCGCTTGCCTTCAGTGTTCAACCACCATCAGTTTTTGCAAACTTTCATCGCCTCAGCGTACTATGTGGCCGAAATAAGAGAGAATGGGTTGTTGACATATGGTATGTATGATATTTCCTTACATACACGTAAAAACTAACTCAAAAGTTAGATCAACCGCTTAGAAAACAAAGTAGAATAACTACCTAATGCATCGTCAAGTTTCTCTAAAGTTTATTACTTTGTAGTCGGTTCAAAGACTTTGATACATAAGTACTTCAAGCTTAGTTCGCCCGAAAGAGAAGAGATAATGTGCTAATTTCCCGTCGAAGCATTTGTGTGTCGTAAACAGTTTTATTGTTATTGCCTGAAAGCAAGGCTCTGAGAAATCAAAATGGAATCTATTTTCTAATCTACATGTGAAATCGAGTATGGGGAATTATTTGTGTTGCTGTAATTGTTAGAATAGATATAAAATAATGCTGTGAGCAGTTATTTTATTATTTTGAGAGGGACACGAATGGGTTCTTCATAATTTTTTTGCAATTTGCAGGTCAGGCTGTATGTTGAATGAAATATGATTCGCGACCGTAACAAGTACGAATTTACAGAATTATAATCATTAAAATCTGATTGATATTTTATGAAATAGTCATTCAATAGGATCATAATATGAACTTTTAACTTGAAATTATTACACTGGCTCTTTTCTCCTCGCTGTTGGAATTAGAACAATGACGCGTCGGCAATATCTCTTTGTATGGCTTGCATTTTATTAGTGCTGGGTTATGAACGACTAACTACTCAGCAGTCTGTGCCTAATGAGCAGGGCCAATGTAATTTTTTTTTTTATATTTCTTATTAGCAGTGATAGGAATAGGTCGTGCCTATTTGCCTAAACTTCGCAGAACAGAGACAAGAAACGGAGACTTCCTTAGGACAAAATTTTTTCCGGGACATTCTGTCCCGAAAAAAAACATAGAATATTGTTATAACTTACAATAATATTCAATGTGTTTTAGTTTTCCTTTAGAGCCCATAGAGGATAAGTTATTATTATGGAGTTATAAATTATAAATGTTATGTCTAGTCGCAAACTTTAGGTAAATATAGACGAATTACTTATTCCAAATACCATATTTTTTTAATGTATTTAAAAGTGTTGTCCCGAATTTCGGGACAGATGTCCCGGAAAAAATTTAGTCCTAAGGAAGTCTCCGTTTCTTGTCTCTGTCCTTCGAAGTTTAGGCAAATAGGCACTACCCATTCCTATCACTGCTTATTAGCCATTATTGTCCCGTTGCTAGGCAAAAGTTCCTACCGTCTTTCCACCTCTGCCATTGTCATTAAAGATGAAAAATACCCGATAATTGAACATTATGACTAATATTGCCAATTTTATTAACATTGCACAATGATTGAAACTATACTTAAATATGATTGCCTAATTTACCTAATTTATGCACCTACTTGTAATATTAGTAATACATCGCTACAAGTTTCTTTTGTTGTTTTAAAGGAAGCGAATAGTCAAAGAAAACGCATGTATGGAGATGGATATAAAATTACATTTCAATGCCTATTATGCCTAGTACTATCGGACATGCCGATCTATTCTGTAAAAACTACACCGTGAAAATTTTGATGAAGTGAGCTGTTAATAGTGTTAATCCCTAGCATTTATTTGTTACCTGTTAACTGTTACGATTTTATTTTTGCGGCCTCCTACGGTAAGCCGAAATAAGCCCAACGGGCAGGTAGATTAATAAAGCAACAAACGAGCAATCTCAAACACTGTATATTTATAAAATTTAATAGACAAACAACAAATATAACACAATAAAAAGTGTACCTTAAAGAACTACTTAACCTTAAAGTTACCAAATTAAGTAGGAGTCTATTATTCTATTTTAATATTGGCAGCCAGCTAAAATTCCAGTAAAAAGAGCTAGGGTCGTGGGGAGTTGGAGATAGCAAGCATTGGGTGAAATGATAGCTGACTTTAAGCTCACTTCACTTAAGTTTTCACGGTGAGATTTTGGCAAAATAGCCATGCTGATAGTCAAGTCTGTCAAGTCAATTAAAAGAGGAAGCAATCAACTGTACTAGCATTTCTGTTATAACATGCTTATGAATGTACATAGCGCTCATCTCTGTGCAAATTAAGGCATAAATCCCCATAACTTTGCATAATGAGAAGACCTTACCTACCGTGAAAGGTAAAAAGTATTAACGTACGTTACGAGTGTCTTTATTTGCCGATGCCACCAACCTCCAATTGATAACCTTAACCATTCATATATCGATATAGGAACCGCGCATAATCACGGCAGCCCTTTGAAATTTTCGTTTCTTGTTCGACAAAGACAAAGAAAGCCAAGGCATGATTATAATCATAGACCTGCACATCTATCTTCGACCTATTTCGTGTCGGAGTGGAACTATGAACCTCCGCAGCCGCCCTCTATGCGCCAGAGCAGACTGGTTACATTAATCTCCCGGTTTGCGGTTAGTGTGTCGAGTAACGGTACAACAGCAGATGGAGGCAACGCGCCTACACCGAAACATAGATCATCAGCCTTTGTAGAGGCGATGTACTTTAAACACGTGTATGAATAACATCAAACTGTTCGGATAAACGGAATTGCAGACTTTTTTTTTTTTTTGAGGATGGGAAATCATCAAATGACTCCTCCCGCTCTGGGTGGAGCAGGAGGGAGTGTCAGACTCTTACTGACTAAAACCCACCCGTGTTCCTTCCTTAGCCCTTTATGTTCCAGGGCAGCGGTAACCCTTTCGGACGATCCCGCTGCCCTGGCAGGCTTCGGCCCTATCGGGCCCCGTCACTTCTGCTGGAATTGCAGACTTGAGCTAGAACTTTACCTGGTAAGTAAGTATATTTTCAGATGCAGGCAAGAACGGTTTTAACTTTTAGCTTTATCGTAGCTTAAGGTTCAGAAAGTTCAAAACAGTTTCTACAAAAAAGAAAACGTAACCTATTTTCAAAATGTTTATTCAATTCACACTTCATATCGACAGTAGGTTTGTGCCTAATTGCATGTCTGCAAAACGTTATTAAAGTCTGTGTACATACGCATTCGCTGCCAAAGTGTTGAACTTGCGCGGGAGTGTTGTGTCATGAGCAGTTATGTGATGCCTGTGACCCACTTCATTGTAAATCGCACAAAAACGTTATTGACTATTGTTCACACTGTCAGATTGGACTGACTTATAAATAATACTGTCTGGTAATCTTTTTTGTTGCTGAACTTCGCTTTTATCTTTTATGCTATTAATTGTTAAATAGCGTCATCAACCAGTATACGAGGTGTAAAGTTAATGACCGTCCTAACACATTAACAAAGGTAAAACAAGATAGAAATACCTACCAGAAAACACGTTAGGATTTTAAAGTTTCACAAATTTTAAATTATGGAATTAAAATAAATTTTAAATTATGGAAAAAAATAAAAAGCTTTCTACTGAAAATAGTCAAAAATTATGTTATTTCCTTTCTTTCAGCGCTGAAACCATTAAAGTAATTGCACCGATCCGTTAGATGCCATTTCTTTCATTAGTGCTGTATAATGGCGCACACACCAATTTCGAAAATTGTGGTAAAAAATATGAGTTTTCCCAGCAAAGTATTTCAAGATAAAATTGTTCAAAACCTCTACAACCTATAGTTTGCGCCCAATTCAATAGGATGACGTGTATTTCTCATCACACTACAAAAACGATCAACTATAAAATTACAATGTCCGACGTCACATATCCAAACAGTTACAAAGTATAAGAGACTATTTGCGAGCAAAAAAAATGATCACGAATCAAATGCATAACCTAAATTTAGAAGCAATAAAAAATCTATACAGTTATCTATCGAATCATATCATCTGTGAGGCAGGACCGGAGAGCCGAGGTCGACGACCGCAGCATCTGATGTTTTCGGTTTGACGCTTTGCTTTATAGAATTAGATAAACTCGAAGTGGCAGAAAATAAATGATTCTGATGAGAAATGATGAACTGGTTTTGTAAGACCAAATTGAATCTGTTAACTTCAAAAATGACAAAGAAAAGGAATTACGATTATGTATAGTTAGACGTAAAATTATGGTTCACAGCGTGACCGTAACATTTATCATACACTGACAAAACGTAGTTTGATTTATAAGATTAGAAAGTGGCACATTGTTCGATATGAGAATCGATTTCGCGAAAAATTTTCACAGCAAACAATGTATGAGATTGAGCGAAGACAAATAGTGAGTTATTGAGACAAAGCTCAAGGTGGAACAGTGGAAGTAACTGCTCAAATTCAATCAAGTCATTGTAAGAACATGAGTACATTACGAATGAATGGCATTATGATGAAATTAATTATTCCGATTGATTTAATTGAATTTTTAAATGAAGTATTGAATTACTATTGGCCTACGAGTACCTACCTCAACCGGCTAAACTATACTTTGATAGATGTTGGATTATTAAGTGGCAATGAAAGGAATACATGAGAGAGGTCACGTTCTCAACAATATAATAAAAACTAATCAAATATAAAATCTTGGAAAGCTATTTTTTTGGGCTGGGATATCTTTAATAACCAATTCAACTAATTAGTAAAACTTTGTAGAATTATATTTTACAGAACGGGGAAAAGTACACCCGCACTTTTAACTAGCTAGTACGGAATAGTATTTTTGTCAGATTTTCTTTCCCCGACCACAATTCTGACATTTTCACTCGTTAGAAGATAGCTGTATCGGCGACCTCTCTCATTTTTACCGTACTCAATTAAATACACCTGCTACATCAATACATCGAGCGATTAACAATGATGTAGGTGGTATCGGAGGCTGCCAACTGCAGGTCCGGTTGCGCTGACACAGAAACCTGGTGCACGGTCCGCACTGACCGACAGAGCTCTCACTATAATTGCAACGGGTGCAACGACCGGCAATCTTCGTCGACGATCGCGAAAACAAACAGTCCCCGAATTACTTCGTGCACGTTACGAAAGGGGAATTAGCTGGTGCTGAGTCAACTTTTGAGCCGTGGTTTACGGTTAAATGAAGAATTGTATCGGAGTTTATTGCATACGTTTTTCTTCGTTGTTAAGCGGTTACCTACAATAGGTATTCAGTATGGATACAGTGCTTTTGTTGACATTGGTTCCCGAATTACTTAGGGCACGTTTCGAAACGAGAGTTAGTCAGTGCAGAGTCAACTTATGACCCGTAGTTTTCGATAAAAAGAGGAATTGTATCGTGATTTCTTGCGTCAGCTTTTGGCCACCGTTTCATGATTACAGTACTTTTATCCAGTACGGTGCTTTTCTAAATTGTTTTTGCCGTTTTAAAATTCTTCATGATGCAAACTGAATAGAGCTGTTTTCTTCTGCTACAGCCGCTATTGTGTATAAATGGTTTGTAAAGTTTTTTTTTTAAGTTTTCCATAAATTCATTCGCGACAGAAAATGCATGTAAGATTATTGTTATCTTTTCTACAGATATCCCTTAATCAGGATACCTGATACATTATATTTATCTGCTAAGGACCGACAATAGGAATGCTAATTTTATCTCTAGTTTGAATTTCGCATGCTTGAACTGCACAGTTAACATCAACTCAGCCATCAGCAAGCATCGAGAATTTTATTCTTAAAAGAACGCCCACCTTAGTATGCATAATGTCTCCTATTTCTCTATGGTATCATAAAAACGTTATATTCCATTATAATAATAATCTCTTTATTTCAGAATACAATTCCATAGTTACAAAAGGTACCAAGATGAATAAAAAATAAATAAAATGGAAATTCTCCTCACCCCGAATATTGAAAATATATTTTCGCAAATAACTGTCAGCTAGCAGTCAAAAAAGCCATCTACGTATATGTTTATTGTCTTGTTTTTCCCTATCAATAACTGAATTCAAAACATTAAGTTATGTGGCTTATATAAAAACGTTGCTCAAAGTTAAGCAATGATAAACGTCTGCTTAACCATATGTATGTGTTATGTTACGTGTAAGCTCTTAACTGTAAGAGTAACGTTTATAATTTTAAATAAGGAAATCCCCCGCATTTATCAACGTTCTATAATAGTATAATCTACAGTTAAGTACGTTTTTTTCAATTTGATGAACGATGTTATTTTGTGACCCCCCTGGGATTTTGGATACTCCTACTCCGAATCCTTAAACCTACGTCTACCAAGACAAAGTAAATGTCACCCACTGCAAAATTGGCTCTTGGTACATTTTGCAAACAGAATTTATTGGATTTTTTCCCTCGGTCTGCCGATCCCAGTTGCTACGATACACACTGCACTGTAAGTACCTATCAGTAATAATACTAACGTAATGGGTGGAAGTCAACGTTTCCCCTTTCTCCGCAATCAACGGAGGGCTGTGTCCCCCACTTTCCGCACCTAAACATTAACAAAGTGGGCAGGGCGATAAACCTCGGAGCGGACGAAACCATGACTCAACATAGCCTTATTTTTTCTGCTTTGATTTTTTACAATTTCGTTTTGGGGTGAGCAGAAGTCAAAGTGATACATATTGAAGGTTGAATTTATATTTTTGCCGTTATGTCGAAATTTCAATCAGTATTTGGGAGGGACTGTTAAATTCATTGTTAACCTTGTCTAATAATACTGGCGTCGTCCCCGAGGGAGACTTAGCGTGATGACGTAGAGGCATTTATGAGAGATTGGCCGTAGAAGACAACACACAGGGAACAGTAGAAAGCTGTGGGGGAGACCTTTTTCCAGCAGTGGAACAATAAGTGTTGATTAAAAATGAGGAGGGAGTGAATGATAGCTTTGACGGTTGACAGGAGAAAACGGAAGAAGAAAACGTGTTACGCCGATCCCAAAGTAACATGGGACAAGGGCAGGAAGATAATGATGGCTACCTATGTACCAGTTTCTGAAAGGCTATTCAATTCAATTGATTGGTTGCTATTATATGGAGGCAAAAGGAGTATGTATGGATCATAGCAGATGGCGTTCTGTACTTTTTACCTAAACCCATGAGGATAAGGCGCGATTTTATATATTATGTTGATCAACCAATCACACACAGTCAATTTGATAATAATCAGAGGCCTGATTAGGCTTTCGGGTACCCGGTACTTAGGGCTGTTGGTATCAAAATAATTACTAAAAACATGAACCCCATAAATAGGTACTACAGTTTTATTTTTGCTAAGGAAGTAGCGCTGCTTGTTGGTTGGCTTTCTTTTTTGTTTTGTTGTCATCTGCCAGTGTCGCGGGCACATCACGGATTAATTTGTATTGTCAATGTTAATTATTGTGGGTTGTCTTTGGTCCCTGGCCCTGACATCAAGCAATGGACAAAGTTGACAAGTTTTTTAACCGACTTCTAAAAAAGGAGGAGGTTCTCAATTCGGATGTTTGTATTTTTTTTTTAATGTTTGTTCGCGCATAACTCCGTCGCTTGCCAACCGATTCGAAAAATTATTTTTGTTGGAAAGAGAAATTTCATCAAAAACGGTTCAGTAGTTTGGTTTTTAAACCAAAATCACTGGTAAAAATTACAACTAAAAACTGAAAAATAAAAACTTTTTTGCAAAAAAAACAACCGACTTCCAAAAACGACTACTACAAAGTGAAAAATAACTTTAATTTCGGAAGTCGGTGGCAAACAACGAAAATGCGAACCCAACGACACCTATATGCTTGAGTACGAGAATTTTGACTACGCTGTATGTGTATATTTTAAGTTTTTTTTTATTTGCAATGTGCGTTTTGTTTGTGCAGAATAAACAAATTTTCTTTCTTCTTCTTTTTAATGCAAAGCTAACACTGTACCACAGGGGGATCGCTGACGATGCGTTAACCTCATTTACACCTGACAACATATTGCATCAGCCACGGACGAGGACGGGCCACGAGATGCTGACTCCGCGCAACGCGACAACCATCACGCCACCATTTCCAGAGCATCAAAAACAGTTTCTTAGGTTCCAACCTCGAACGTAGTCATAATCTTAGCTATAGTCAATTAATGTAATTTCTCTTTAATTAAATTTATAAGCAATTTTTTTTTTAATATTCTGCTTGCAGCCTCCGTAATTGGCGTAATTGGAAGCTAACTTAGTTCAATAGCCTATTCATCTAAAACAGAAACAAAGTAGTTAATCGAAAGCAGAGTCGCAGAGTCAGCAAATAAAACAGCGTTCTTTCTCTGCAGCCCTCATATGAATGAAACCGATTGAAATCTCAATTCAAATCCGCAAATAGCCCGTGAGGTTGCCAACCTATCGTTCACGAATGCTATAATAACCCGTTTCTAGTAGTTGACTCTCGTAACTTACGTAGGACAATGAACTACTAATTATGTTATATTGAAAATATTACTTTATTTATGGGGGATTTATGTAAAAACTTTCAAATTGATATAGGCAGCTTACAGTGGCCGAATAAAGTTGTAAATATATAAGATATCGCAGCTATATGTCAGTAGTGAAGAATTAAGCTGCTGTTTCACACCCACAATCAGCTAATAACGGTATTAAGTATGTGATAATGATAGGTGACAGGCTTATTGAACTACTAGCTGCGTCCCGCGGTTTTACCTGCATAAGTTTCGATCCCGTGGGAATATCGGGATAAAAAGTAAACTATATATTAATCCTAGTTATAAACTATCAGTGTGCCAAATTTCATCCAAATCCGTTTAGTAATTTTTGCGTGAAATAGTAACAAACATCTTGCAATCCATCCATCCGTACAAACTTTTGCGTTTAAAGCCAAATTACAGCGCTTTTCTTGACCAAAGAATCAGATTTACTACTTCATGGTATGCAGTGCGAGTTTACGATCCTTCCAGTCACTTGGTAACAGGACCTTTCGATATATTGTTGTTTGTGGAGCTTTAAGTAGGAGAAATTAGGTATTATTGGATTAAAATTTGTGAAGAAAATGGGAGTGCTAACTTTAGAGAAACCTACCTAGGTACGGTGAAGTTTTTTATATCTTCGTCAGTTTTCGTATTCTTTCCTTTAACAAGTCAGCACACAAAATACCTTTTGAAGCTACGGCACTGAGCACACTATTGCATAGAAAACTATATTAAACCTTTGTCCAATATCGAGTTGACCTCAACCAAAAAACCTTTTTAATGACCTGGCCAGTTTATACTATACATGTATATATTTTTTAATGTATTTTAATCAGACCGTAATGAAAATGTGACACTGACAGACGCGTAGGTAAAGAAGATGGCTGAATGTCATTCGATATTGACATTACAACAGAATATTACAATGCTGAGTCGGGAAAGCAGATTTTATCGTGCAATGAGCAAACTAAAATAGCCCTTGAGGTGACGAACCTATTTTTAAGATGACTGTACATGTCAGAACAATGACCAGCACCCTAATTGCGTAACACACAATCAATCGGAATCGGTTTCATTTTGACAGTTCAACAACATTCACTGCGTTATTTACGCGCTGAGCAGACAAATTTTTCGAACTTATGAAGCAATGGATTAGCAATTTGCTTCAAAATGATTCAGATTCCGATTGATCGTGTGTTACGCAATTGGGGTGCAGTTCTATTTAAAGTAAGTACATAATATTGCAAAATTGTGCCTGTTCAACAGTGTTTTAAACCATTCGAGTAAGTATTATAGGGTAACCTGGTCTAGGAGTACGCACTTAAGGTTCAAAATATTCTAAAAAAATAAAAATGAAGTCTAGGAAATCGACTAGGCATTTATTACTTCTACAATTTAAACATCTTTCATAAAGTAAAATAAAAAAAAAACAAAATTACGTTTTATCTCCCAAAATAACAAAATTAATCACAAATGGGAATTGCGTACTCTTACAAGTACTATTGTATAAGAGTACGCGTCTACGTCGATAAGAGTACGCGGGTCGTGCATTACTTTTTTTTTACTTGCAGAGGTGGCAAATAAATTTTCTTTGACCGTCATATGTCGTATAAGCCTCATGCCACCATTCGGAGCATTTTGAGCATCCTATCCAGTCTCCTGCGTATATGTAGATTTCAGTACATGCTGGGCATCTCCAAACCTTTATTTTTTTTTTTTTTGGCACTTTATAAGGTTTTTTGGCCTTTTTAACAAGAGATTTTGAATTTGGTTTTGGAACTTTCTTTGAACCCACTGACTCCTCGAGAGCCAGCTTGTATGGAGACCCACTCAAAATATCCAACTTTGCTCTTTTGCGGTTAGATCTTGAAAGATATTCAGCTCGTGGTAGGGGGGCTACCTACATCTTCAAGGGGGATATGAGGCGATTCGATACTTTGGTTATGAAGACAGGTAAGTGGTGTACGCGCTCTATCTCTCAACCAACGGCTGAATAGATGTCTAGTTTGTAGAGCACGAAGGCTGGGGAAAATACGCGGGAGCGTGATCTCATGGTCAACATTTTCTACCAAATTATTAGTCGGTTGGGAAATCTGTTCTTCATCAGATTCTGCCAAAGATACCTACATTTTGTGCTAGGTTGTCAGCCGATTGAGCAATCTGTTCTTCACGGGATTCTGTCAAAGGCATATTTTCTGGTAGATCATCAGCTGATTGAGAAATCTGTGTTTCATTAGATTCTGCCAAAGGTACAATACGTACATATTATATGTTCATTTACCTATATATTTGCAACGAATAAGAACAAAAAACACCAACGAAACGAACTTAAAAATAATTGCATGTAAGAGTACGCGCGTACTCTTATAAGTCACATAACTGCGTACTCGTACACACTCTAGCCAAATCGTAAACGAGTGGAGTCCAACGCCTACTCTTGGCGTTGACCGGAATTACGCTCGCTGCATTCGTTAGGCATCGTCTTTGAAAACTCCACAGTTTACTTCGTTTTTACAAAATAATTACATTCTAGTCTCAAAAATACTTTCAAAATGGTAAAAACATTTAAGATTTTGAGCAAAAATCTTTAAACTTATGTAATTTCTTTGTTTTCTTCCGGATTTGATTTTTTTTTCGCACAGCAGTTTTTATCACATTTGACATCAAAATACGACTGAAGTTAGCCGCGCATCGTAAACAACTTCACGGCTTCTGGCGTTGCGTACTCTTATCGGATGCGTACTCCTAGACCAGGTTACCCTAACATTACCAATACGAACACAACACCAATAATTATACAGCGATGATATTTTTGCAAGTGCGGTAATTTCATGCTTCATAAACGATGACCGTGAAATAATTATTAAAATAGTGAGGCAGCGGTAGACAGTTGGTATTGTATAGCCGACCTCGTAATTGTTTACCACTTTTGACAAACAATCCCAGTAAATTGAAACTTAGCTTCTGACGCTAGCACCTAGCTTCTGACATTCATAAGTACCCATTTGCCCATGTAGGTTTATGTGAAATAAAATATTTTGAATTTGACTTCACTAATACCGGGTTCACACAGTTCGATTTCTGTTGAACAACTTTTGTTATTGAACAAAAAATACTTTGAATTTGAAATTTAATTTGATTGAAAGTCTATTCAGATGGATCAAATAGCATTCAACTGCTAAGTCATCTGCCAAGTTGATCAACCAAAATCGAATTGTGAACCCGATATAAGATTGAAACTACCTACCTAACTGTCATATCGACAATTAGACCTTATCATTATATTACGTGCAAGTGACAACATTCAGGGTGGTAAACCGATTACGAGGTCGACTATACAATATTGACATTTCGCCGGAAGTGAGTTGCTCATTTATCATCGATCTGCTACTGTGGTATCCATTTTGTACCTACATTTGTTTTGCCCGAGGTCATCACAGACTAACGTGTATTATGGATGCTAAATAAATTACAAATAGAAAAGCACTTAGAATGGTGGTTTAGAATAATTTAAAGCTGTCAGTAACAGCTTGAGCTGTTTGAATAATGATGGAGAAATCTTTAAACCGATCATAACGTTCAATTAAAGGTATGATTAACGGAGTTTTCTGATGGTCCAACGTTTTGGTAAATGGGATGTGATGAGTGGAGAAGAAAGTCATTGATTTTAAGTTGATAGGATGCCTATTTAAATGATTGATTAATAAAATTATAATACAACAGAATAACAATAACATCACGCTTGCGTTCCCCGAAGGGTTAGGCAGAGATATACGTACATAATATATGTAGTAAGTAAACCCACATTTCGTCAGTTATGTTTAAGTTCCTTGTAACACGGGGCGAGCCTATTGCCACAGTATAATTTATTATACTGCGCAATAGCACAGTATAATCAACAAACCAAATAAAATTGATTTGATTTTTGATAAAAAATCAAATCAATTTTATTTGGTTTCATTTTATAATTAACTAGCTTCTGTCCACGACTTCGTCCGCGTGAAGCAACTTTCTTAATATTTGTTTCTCTTAGGTTCTTAAGAACCTTCTACAAAGTATTAGAAAACTTAAAAAAAAAGATGGATGAAATCGGTAAAGTCGTTCTCAAGTTATGGCGTGACCAAGGGAAATAGGGTTTCATTTATATATATATATATGTTACCGGCAATCTGTATAATCCGGTATTCTATACAATACCTAGGCAATGTATAGAATGCCTGAGGCGTCCAGGCAATATATGAAATATTATTTATTTTATACTTTGCCTAGGCATTCTATACAGTACCGAATGCGCAGCCGGCAATGTGTGAAAAAGACGAAAGCGGGGAAAGGGAAGACGTGCAAGCAGCCAGTACTATAGAGGAAACTTACATCTGACCAATTTGAAAACAAAATATACGTGTCGAATTGAGAACCTCCCCCTTTATTTTCATCGGTTAAAAATCACATGCACACGATGAACACATCTGATTAATATAGCGGCCGTGTATTTCAAGCAAGACAGTCCTTACGGTGTATAGATGGTCGTTTCTCCCATGGTACTTACATAACATTGATAAATATAGACCAAATCTATTTACTTTACACATTGCCGGTGAACCAGCAGGTATTCTATACAATCCCTAGGAAATGTATACATTACCTAGGCAAAGTATGCAACGGACAATAATATTCATAATATTTCATAAATTGCCTGGACGCCTCAGGTATTCTATACATTGCCTAGGTATTGTATAGAATACCTGAATTATACACATTGCCGGTAACATATAGATTAAATAACAAAAACGGGCACAAATCCAGATTCCGGGCTGGTACGTTTGTATAATAATAATATCGAAACATTCAAAACAAGTTGATAAGTTCCTAAGCAAATATTTACTATCTATGTCCTCATTGCCTATTTCATCGGATAGCTCGCTTTATTGTGCAATCAACAATCATTATAATTATTATTTAAACATGACACTTCCTTACACAGTGACAAGAGTCATTATTAAAGTTATTTCTTAAGTAAATAGAGTAATTTCTTAGATAGTTAAAATTTACATGATGGCGGACCCTTGTATCGATCGAAGTATTTCAAAGACACAATCAGAAGAATTTTCAACAAATACCTACCAACTTCTGCTATCCAATGCAGAACTGTTTGGTATCAGAATTCCACAAGCAACCTTGAATAATACGTTGAAATTCCAACTGAAATGTTCATGAGTTCAGCTTAAAAAATAGAATTACAGTGGGATTTGAAACCAAACAAACAATTAAAAAAAAAAAAACTCACGTTTCGACATCTTGCTGGACCGGATACAACTTATTCAACACGGAACCTGAAAAAAAAAAGAAAAAAAAATCAAAATAAAATAAATAATACAACACATGAACCTTCTATTTTCGTGTAATATTGTACTTACGACTGTTTCAACGGACTGACCTAGTGCGTTTGATAATATTAATTCAACTAGTGATTACTGGATGGCATGCAGCGAAAATAATTCGAATCTTGTTTAGTTCAAAATATGGGTGCCTATTGCGTAAACAGATGCTACATTAATGATAGATCAAGATAATTTAGAACTGTGTACCATTAAGTATTGTGCAGCCGGTTGATTCTGTAAAAATCTCACCGTGAATAGTTAGGTGAAGTGAGCTTAGAGTGAGCTGACAATTTAGCATTATTGGAATATACGTTGGAATGACAGGTCACTCCACGCTCACTTCACCTAACCTTTCACGGTGAGATGGTTACAGAATCGCACTGCTGGAATGTTTGAAACGACCACAGTCAAAAGGAAACAAACTGATGTTTTAAATACTTACATAATTTTGACACAGTTAAACGTTCAGTTTTCCTTATCAGGTTCTTATCATTATTTTATGATGCCAAAAAGGTATTTTGTTAACAGCGCCCCATATTAATCTCTTAATGGTCGTTATTTTAAGTGCAGTGTTATTATTTATAAGCGTTTGTAGTTGCCTTTCATTAAGCAGTTGGATCACGAAACTGTCTTTAGTGTATTTAATTAATATGCTATGAAAACATAAACGTCGTGAGTAAACCAGCACCAGCAGCAATGGAACCAAAAGTACAAAGACATGTAACATCCACCAACCCTCACTGGGCCCACTTCCTCTCACTGAGAGGAAGCCTGTGTCCCAGCAGTGGGAACATTATAGGCTGATTATGCTAAGAAAACTAGGAGTTACTCGCAACTAAGACTATGGAAGAAGAAAAACATGCAGAGTCGATCCCAAACAAGTTGGACTATAGGCAGGAGGGTGGGAAGGATAAGGATGGTGACTCAGAGTCACGTGAATGCGACAAAAAATATCTGCAACGCCATAAAAAGCTATGATTGTTTATGCAGGACTACGACTTCACCCAAATACGATTTGTTCTGTCACATTCGACTTATGTAAATTAAATATAACATGTCAAAATATCGAGATGTTAAATCTGAGTTAATAATACACAAATAATAAGTCGAAGTCAAGTCGGTTGGAACGAAGTTTCTTTCTCTGTATATTATGTATTAAATATATAACAGGCACAATGAAATAAATTATTAAATAAATCACAGAACTAAGTGATTAAACAAAAGTGCCGTGACGGTAAAAATGGTACAGACGCCAGCAGGTCAAGCTACCCGAAACTGTCAAATTTTCTCAATCAACCTTGAACCTTAATGCCTTAGTGATAAAGTTGAAAATGTATTAAAGAAATTTGACAGATTGTAGTAGCTTGATATGCTGGCCTCTGTATACTATTTTTGGTCTAGCTTTCATTCGTCAAGAAGACTATAACGAGCGATAAGCAACTTCGTTCTACAACCTTCCAGAATAAATGCTCTAAATGTAGTGAAAACCGCATGTCCACATTATCATGAAACTCTATTGTTTACCAGCCCAGACAGACGCGAAAAGCGACTTTGTTATTACTATGTACAGATATAGATAATATCATATTTGTACAAATATTCCGTTTCTGTAATACTTTAGAGGAGGTAGAGCTCAAAGGGCAGACGTGAAGTTTCTATTCAAATTCCCTCTGTTAGTAAACAATTCTCGTCTACCTTTGTCAAATGAACATTCTAATAGCTAATTTGGCAGATAAAAGATAACTAATCTAATATACATATTCGCCAAAAATGTAGGAAAAATAACTTTAATTCCTACACAATAAAGTTCAGTTTACGCTACAACTTCAAACATTTTTATAACTTTTTCAATAGTGCTAGTCACTCTGAAATCAACTTAATTTCCATTAAAATAAAGTTGATATTTGCTTAACTTGAAATAACGTCAATTTGAAACAAATAAAACTTGAATATACATAGATACGAAATAGGTACAACAACTCTTAACATAGGTAGAATTTTCTTATACAACCAAAAAGTATGGCACATCCCATAGAGAAAAATATTTTTTTGACATTGCAATATTTTATGAGTTGGGTTTTGTGAGTACATCATTACATGACATTTAGTATGCCCGAGTATAACGCCGGTGAAGGAAAACATCGTGAGGAAATCGGCATGTCTTAGAACCAAAAATTCGAAACAATGCGACAACTATCAATCCGCACTGGGCCCGCATGGTAGATTACAGCCCAGTCCCTCTTGAAGAGAGGAGGCCTGTGTCCCAGCAGTGGGAACATTACAGGCTGATTGTATGCTGAGTATAATTCAAATTGCTAAGATACCCTTATGACAATAACTCCGATGGAGAAGTATGGAATGTAATTTCATAATTGTTTTCGTGCGTCGTTGATAGACCAATATCGGCCAATTAATAATTCAGCAGTATTTCTAACTCTATCTGAAATTTTACGACAGCCCATCTACTTTTACTCCGCAAATACAACAAATAATACTTAATAGTTAGGAACGAGAACGTAAATGAGCTACGCAATGTATACTCTATAATATGTACCTTACCTATATTTTTACCTTGAAATTGAAACCGATGTAACAAAATTTATTGCTGAACCCGCGAATTTTCACATTTATCCAGCTACTATTTTTGCTATAGAAACGATGTTCAACTATCCATTATTTGAAGCAAATAATTTACAAATTAAATTATCAACAAACATCGCGAACGCAGCCATTTATTTTTATTTAATCATAATTTTGACATGAAGTGCAAAAAAAATGGCAACCAACATCAATTTAGAAAACACTTCGCACGAAAAGAGGTTTGAACTTTAGTGTAAATACTTTTTTGAGGAAAACTTCATTGCTATATTTTTCGCGTTTTTCTATCTCAACTGAAATCATGGCGTATTTGCATAACCTGTGTTAATAAAATACTTACTATCTATTGTTTCACAAAACTGTTTACGTAAATGAATAATGTGTCAAGATTAAAACCTATTCACGAAATCATTAAAAAGCCATGAGGTTACTGCAAAGAGATTTAAGATAGTCAAGTAAATAATTTAATGTCTTTGGGTTACTGTAACACCGTGCTTTGTATCACGGTGTCATACAAAATTGACTGAATCTGATAGTGAACGTATCGATCGGGCCGATAATTTAGTCCTGCCGAGTATGTGGAGCACATGTTTGATATAAAAATAACAGTATTCATAATAAACAAAGTTAAGAAGGTCAGACGTATTCCAGCTTCGTACATGTAAATGAACTGGATACACAGGTTATATTATTAGGTGCCACATTATTCCATCTGGCACTAAAAAAAGCAATTGTAGCACAATATACTCACCAAATGTAAACTTTGAACTTCTATGTCCAAACACACATACCACACAGTCCCATTCCGAATAATTAACTCGGATTTAATGAAATTTCAGCGCAAATAATTTATGGCACTAATTTATATTTATAATTACTCACTAATCCTATATATTTTACCTACTTACGTACACTACAAGCAGTAAACTAATATTTATTTACAACATTCTAGTAAAATTTACAATAATGTACAATTTCACTGCACTATTTTATACACACAGCATTTCCAGTGATGTGAGTCGCGGAAAACGAAACGAAAACGCGCTGTCTAGCCAACATTTTTTTTCTAAAAGGCTTCTTCCCGCGCATGCGTGTATTCTTGGAGGTTATCTACTTTCCCTCTCACTTTCCTTATTACGGGAAAGAGACAGGTGTGTACTAGAGCAACATGCGCAGTGTTATTGATGAAAATTTTGGCGGGAAAACACGCCATCTGAGCCCTGAGGTGATCCTTTGGCGTCACGTGATTGGCTGAATGTTAGTAAGCAAAGTCGTGCGTTTAGTTACCGCTTTTATACGAGCACGTTTTCGCTGAAGGATATAAATCAAGCAATGGATGATGCTGTACTGTACACGGATACATTTATTGTATGGTGGTTAGTTACCATAGTTTGAATCGATAACAAGTGTTACACGCATGTGGTTACACGTAACATAACATCGCGCCTGTTTTACCGTGAGATTAGGCAGAGGTGTATAACTATAGGTAAGTTAGTACCTTTTAACCCCCGTCAAAAACAGTACAGTGTTATAAGTTTAACGTGTGTATCTGCGTGTATGTCTGCGCTATCGTAAGTAGCTCCCAAACGCCTGAACCGATTTTGTTTTTATTTTTTTGTTTTTAATCAATATTATGCAGCTACTGAGTTTTTTTTACTATTCCTTCTATAAAATCAGTTCTCCATCAATTACCCGATGCAGTTTAGCTTATCTGCTATGACTTTTGTAAGAGTTAATAAAAACAAGAATGCCGTCTGTTTATAAATATGTAGCTGATATCTGACGGCACGGTTGACGGCAGTGTAGGTACCTATTGCCGTAGGGATTGGCTTCTGCACTGCGTATCGCAAGGTTCTATTCCCGTGCGGTGTTGTGTTGCTGGCAGCATGAATTGTTCCGTTTTCACGGTAAAAACAGAACATCTCGCAACATCAAGGGTGGTCGCACATCCGGCACATCTGACGGAAGATGCGTCGCGCAACGCCAAAATAATTAGGTAATAAAACATTCAACCTTACACACTCAACCGATGATGCGTTAGGGCGGGTTGTTCCACGCCCACTTGACGCACACGTATACGTCAAAAATGGCGCTAACTATCGTCAAACCAAAAAAGCGTTGTTTCAAATTACAATTACAAAATTATGGCCTTGCCGTATGTCAAATAATAACGAGTACGTAATCGTTATTATTTGACGTACGTATGTTACGTTAATCAACCGTTTTAAATAACCGGCCCTTAGTGTTACGTTGTACGGTTTCCTAGAAAAGCCTTTCCGTCTTTCGGGTTGGAAACTAAGAAAGATTTTCGTAATCATACGAGCTATTATCAAAATCATTGCAAAAATCCAGGCTCTCCTGGTGATGACGATGCTGATTTGCTAAGAGTTCTTTTATAACATCTTTTTTCTGGTTTATCAGAACATGGCTCGAAAATCAGCACATTTGTCAGATCATAACGATCGTTCGTCGTCAAATCACAATCGTAGTTGTTCGCGATTTACCTAAGGTAATCAGTCGATCGATCCTGTAAAAATCTCACCGTGAAAAGTTAGGTGAAGTGAGCGTAGTGTGCTGTCAATAGTGTCAATCCCTAGCATTAGTTGGAATGACAGCTCACTCCACGCTCACTTCACCTAAGTTTTCACGGTAAGATGGTTACTGCAGTGCGATTCTGTAACCATCTCACCGTGAAAACTTATCTGGCGTTGGAAAAATCAGCCCTTAAAACGCCAATTTTATTCCTCGAATAAAAGTTATCTGGCGATGGAAAAATCAGCCCTAATTAGCATTAAAAAGCTAAGTTTACACAACTACGCGCAAAGTGCATCTTCATAGCACATCTTACTCGGCTCGCTACACTACTTAGCTCTAATAGGAATGGACACGCAAGTTTCGTAGCTTAGCCACACCGCTTAGCTACTTAGTTAGCTCACGCATAGAGATCAGCTAGTGCTCATACACACAAGCGGCACGCGTCAAGCGCAGAGGCAACTGCAGCCATCGACACTCGTCGACAATTGGATTAAGAGTTTCATACCCGTTCTTCTCCATGACTCTATCATGGAGAAGAACGGGTAAGAAACTCTACGTTTTAGAATGGGCAACTAGCTTCAACTTACTAACTGATCGACTATTTAATTTTGACAGTTCAAAAGTGCCTGTAAATGATTTAAATGAAATAAATGCTTTGAGTTTGAGCATATATCATTGCCTTTGCCGTTGATACGTGCCGCTCGTGAGTAAGAGCACTTAGTTCATCCTTTCCACAGGAAAGTTAACCACTGTTTCACTGCAGAGCAACAAAGCTCTCTCTCTCCTTTTTCAATAAGAGAAGGAAGGAGCAATGTTGGTGATTTCAAATTGGAAATCCCAATAATAATCAGAAAGCAGGACCACAACCCGACTTCCTAAACTCCTCGTAATAATCACACTAATATTGTAAAGGCGAAAGTTTGTGAGTGTGTGTGTTTGTATGTTTGTTACTTCTTCACGCTCAAACGGCTGGACCAATTTTGATGAAATTTGGTATACAGATAGTTTATAACCAGGATTAACACATACCTATGATACTTTTTATCCCGATATTCCCAAGGGATCGAAATTTATGCGGGTGAAACCGCGCAGCTAGTATATTATAAAGACAAAAGATTAATTTTTTTCTGTTTGATTGTTACGCTTTCACGCTAAAACAGCTGAACGGATGTGGATGAAATTTGGCACATGGGTAGTGCATGATCTGGATTAGGAAGTTATACAATAAAATTACACCTTACATTGAAACATTATATTATCATTATCCACTAAATAATTACAAACTTACCTGTATATTGAAACTTAGAAAAGAAAAAAGAAAACATACAATAAATCATTCAAGTAAGTAATTAAGGTAAAACTTTTAACATTAACCACAAATAACTATCATAATACCTATAACAATAAAACCTATATGATCCATCATCACTGACAGGGCTATTGTTGCCAATAAACCTGATATAGTCGTGGTGGATAGATAGACCTGATATAGTCATGATGAAAACCTCGTAAAAGCCGAGAAAGATAAACAAATTCATTTCCCAGATCCTGCATGAGTGTCAATGCCATTTCGCAACTCCTGGTAGGAGTGACCTCCAATGGGTCTAGCACGTTAGATACTCTCTGTCGAATGGCGTCCTCGTCGTCTTCCAGTAATGTTATGATTGTTGCCCAAATCGTTGCTAGTAGTTCAACTGGAATACATGATAATAATAAATATATATAACGACTGTTATATATATTTATTATTATCGTGTATTTATTATTATCATAGTTTATGAGGTCACTCCTACCAGGAGTTGCGAAATGGCATTGACACTCATGCAGGATCTGGGAAATGAATTTGTTTATCATCCTGCGGGACTCCGCAGGATGAGAACCTCGTGAAAGCCGAGAAAGATAAACAAATCAAGTACGGTATCTTGACTTGGCTCGCGAGGTTGTCGACATGTGGCATATGGACTCAGCAATCATTATGTCAATAGTCATGACAGCCAATGGGTTAATAATAATAACCAAGAGCCTCGACCAACACCTGAGGAGGCTCTCGTTGGGCAGCTGGATCAAAGGCTTGATTCAGAAAGCGGTACTGCTGGACACGGTTCGCATTTTCCGGAGGTTCCTCTCTCTGGAGCCCTGACTTTTAACTTGAACCCTGGTCCCGATAAATGTAATTTATAAGTATTTAAATGAAATAAAGGATTAAAACCTATATCAATAAATAATACCTTTAACAAAAAAATCCGATCGCAAATCACGACCACACTTTAGTTAAGTAATGAATGCACTGTTTCATGAAATGCTTTACTTTAATAAGCTCAACATTTTTCGACGGTAGTTGCTTGCTTGTAATGATCTGGGTCCGGTGTCGGCCCAACACGATTACTCAAGGTCTTTTGCAAGATCCAGTTTCGAGCATACTGGCACCTCTGTTGCATTTTACTGTCACATATACGCCAACCATGATCCCAACTCACGCATTCCGGAAGATAGTACTTCTTCTCCGGAATAATCTTGGCCCTCTTATTTAGATACTGCAGCCTACCAAATTCAGGCCTTGGTTCGTATAATATCTCTCTGATCTCTGGATCTACGGGGCGCATTAATGGATCAGGTGACAAGTCAGTGTCTGGTCGCGCTAGGCGAGGGTCCTCTTTGGCGTCTCCCACACCAAGGTTGATAAGTGAATTCTCATGTCGTATGCTCTCAATGCCTGGTATGAACCTTGCGTCGAGGATTGGAACTTTCCTCCTGTTGCGAACAGAAACTGCATGGTCTCGAGTGATTGTAGCCATACCTGCGGCCATGGAGTTCTTGATGACATCTTGCTCGTAATAATTGGTAGGTTCTCTAGTGAGTGTGGCCGCCAACTGTATCTTTTCTCTATTTTTGCTAACCCAAAATGAACGCAAACGTTTCTCTTTCTCATACGCTTCGGTAAGAAGCAATATAATTTCCGGTTTGGTGATGTCCAACTTCGCCATTCTGTGAGAGGGTTTTTATTATCTTTTGTTTATTGTAAAATATAAAGCAGAAACTCCTGAAAAATTGTCGGAGGTAAAAAGTAATTTGCAGTCTTTGATTTATTTTCAAATGTTTCACAATTTTATATTGTTTATGTTTTGTATTTCTAAACTTCGTACCTAAGTAGTATATAGTTTCACTTTCAAGCTCTTTCAAGTGGGTATCACACTGACATAATATTTTTTCAGTACCCCATTCAAATATTTTGGATAATCTTACCAAATAGGTTGTTTTGATATTATGATTAAACTATTTTTGAGATGTTGCGGGCAGCTAAATAGAGTATATACCTATATATTTATCATATTTATATTTATTTGTCATTCAAAATCTACATTTAGTACCTATACCAAGAACACGTCTCATTACCCTTGCGTACATATGTAGATAGGTAGAGATAGGCATATGTATGTATGAAGGGTATCTAATCCAGTGCCCAGCAATAGAATATAATAGAGTAGAATATATTATAACGCGAACCTCTTTGTTATCGCTCCCGCCACAATCCACGCGCTTCCTGGTGGAAACGCCTGTCGTTCCCGCCCGGCCAATGAGAGCAAGTCGAAACTTCTAGAACATTCTAGAAGCTTCCCTAAGAAAACATACGTCCGTCAACTGGGAGCTGCGCACCGAAAGCGTATATATTTTAATCACCTTTATCTTTACCCCGAACCCTATTGTTTATAACATATATGACTGTGTGTATGTTAAAATATTTATTTTTAAGCAGGTGATATGTAATTTCCAATTAAAATATTTGTCTAAAACTTATGGTGTGGGTTAAGAATTATAATTATTTTGAAAATTGATGTTTTGTCTTTTACTTAAATTCGCACTAGAGATTACTATTTTCGAGCCATTATAAAACATGTTTTACTCTTTCGTTTAAGTATATGTTTTTCGTGACCCATTTCTTTTTTATTGTCATCTGACACCTAGGGTAATGCATAATGTCGTACAATATTTTGTTGTGGGGAAATTCAACTGACATTCAAGCTATAATTGTGTTGTAGAAACGAGCTATTCAAACAATTCATAGCCTAAGTTGTTGGCATTTACTGAAGGATAACTTTAAGGAAATAAGCATAACGACAGTCGCATCCTAATATGTAGGTATACGAGAACCTAATTTATGTAAAAAAGAATATTAATCTTTATTCTAAACACAGCGACATTCATAGCATAAAATAATACTAGGAACAAAGATTTATTTATTGAGCCCACGACTAGGCTCCAAAAAATGAGTTATTCATTTAAGTTCCAAAGTATAACGTGTACTTTAAAGAAAATTTATAAAGAACTGAGCCTCAATCAATTTACATAATTTACTAAGGCACTGATTTAAAGAGGCAGTTGTAAATAGCAGTTTAGGTAAGTTAAAAATTATAAATGGCACGTTTAATAACGAGTTCAGCAGTTAAAACTAAGCTAAAGTAAACAAAAATGAGTAATAAAAAATAATTAAATTGATCAGTGGATATATAATTGAGCAGGAAAATAATTAAATGGGCGGTAAAAATTATTGAACGAGCGGTTACGTGTGGGCATATATTTAAAATGTTTGGTTTTGTATTCAAAAATATGTTTCTGGCACTCGCCGGCCGCTGCCGCGGCACCGCTCGCTTCGCTCGCTCGGCTCGTTCATTGTGTGGTCACAGTTCTAACCTAACCTAACCTAGCTGTTTCCGATAAAATAACCGACTAATTGATTTTTTATTACTGTCCATGTTTTACTGTCGCAATAATTAATCAACCGCCATGAAATTAAATAACTGCTCAATATGTTTTTCAACTGATCATAATAACATCTCGAATATTTAAATAACAGTTCAAAAAATTAGTTCCCATTTATTAAACAGAAACTCTTTCATTTTTGACAGGGTTTCTATAAAGTTAAAGCTTACTGCGATGACAGAAAGGCGGGATTAATTACCAACAAACTATTTCACATGTCATCAAGTGTTTTGAAATTAGCATTGACAGTTTTATTTTTATTGATGTACAGACGCAGCAGGTCAAGCTCATGTCATATTTTCCCAATCAACCTTGTAGTACAAGTTGTTTGTCTTTAATACCATATTCGTGTATTTATATATACTTATTTTGTGCTTATAATTAACTGAATGGTAAATTCACATTATATAAGCTAACATTCAAAATAATGATATGCACATGTGAAAAAATGCGATAAATTTGACAGATTGTAGTAGCTTGATATGCTGGCGTCTGTACGTGACATTACTTCTGATATTTTTGATACCATTTAAAGAGAAAACTGACTGTAATTGTGAGTACCATGCAGGCTAGATTAAATACATGACTTTATAACGCTCTGGCGGTTTTGAGTATTTTGTATATGACCTACGCAAATATCTGAGCGTCCGTCGTGTGACGGGTCGTTGAGCTACCTAAAATAGGGTTGAGCTACACGTTGACTGATGCATGCATACCGTCTGTTGGGACAGGTCAACTCAAAGCTGCAATAGCTCTTTCTTCAAAAGGCCTTTTCGGACATGGTCCTGCATGACTGCGGTTAGGCTCACGTAAAGTCCTAATAATATAATGTTTGCATTTTAAAAGACACCTTGAACTCTGAGTTTGTTTTGGAATTTCTTTTCAGGGATCAGTCAGCTAGCAAATGCCGGCGCCATCTAGTTTTAAAAATATATTGACGTGTAAAAGTGTCGTAAAAGATCTACTTACAGAAATAAACATTTCATTTCTCTTTATTTCATTTCATTACTATCGCAGACATGTCGTGAGCAAAAAGTTAAAGGACAAAGAATGCAGTACTTCGGATTTGGTCGAACTAAAGGACATGGCTAAATGACTCACATTAACTCATATTTAAATTTATATAGTATCTATGTATATAGTAATATTTAAATATTCATTCATGAATTATTAAGCGTTTAATAATTTCCTAGAACTTTCGTGAACTGTTAAACAAAACAAAAGTATCTAAGTTGTTTTTTTTTGATTGACATGACAAGTTCAAGGGGAATAATAATAAAGCTATAAGTATTTGAGTATGTCGGAAGCGTTAAGCATCAACGATGCTGACATGAAGCAATCGTTGAAGGAGCGCTTCTACTACTACCCTCCATTATATGGATTCCTATAACATACATATTCTATATGAAGTCCGGTACTTGTTTTGCATCTACCCATAGCTTTGTTGGTTTATGTGCGCCCTCGGCAACACAATGAGACGTGAGCAAGCGTAAGGTCCCTACGTTTACAAGGATTGCCTACTAGATGGCGTGTATTTAAAAAAATGGTCCAAATTATTTGAGGTATAAAAGATCGTAATAAATCGACACCTCCATGCAATAACATCGTAACTCACTTTTTTCCAAAAATTGAGTTACAACGGCACTGTTATGTAAAAAACAAAATGCTTTTTTTCTGTACTATCATTGTAATTCTATTCCCTTTCGTTTCTAAGATAAACCAACGTCAAAGTATTGTAACTAATCCAAAAAATATTTTTTGTCAACAATATAATTGCAACTTGATTTACAATTTATAGAAAATATTATGAGTAGCTTGTTTATCAAGTACAACAAAATTGTAACATTAGATACAATCTATGTACATGATAAAATTACGGTTTATGATCACAAAATGTACTGTTACTGCATTGTAAGTTGAGTTACAATGATGTTGCACGGATCTTTACGTTAGTTTTTAGTGCATTACGACAAGTTAAGACGAGTTGCGATGTTCTATTTAGTAGTTTCTTTTATCTTTCAAATTAATAAGACAACATAATAAAATAAAATAAAATAAAATAAAAAAGCCTTTTATTTCTTGCCAGTGAATTTAAAATAATAAGTAGAAAAATTAAACATTGTAAAGTAAATAAAATTTGAAAATTAAATTGAAACTAAATTAAACAAATATAACTAAATTTAAAAAAAATTATAAACATCTTTTTGCATCCATTAAAGTTACTTAATTCAAAACAAATCAAATCAAATAAATTTTCTTATTAATAATGAATTAGCATAGTTCAATTATAAATTAATCAATCAATTTCTACCTATGTGATAAGTTTAAGTACCATTTTGTGCAAGAACCCCACCTAGGTGAAGGCCTCCTCCAGAGATTGCCATGTGTCTCTACTGCTTGCTACTCTTGTCCAGTCCCGGCCGGCTATGTGTATTATGTCGTCTGCCCATCGTGTTTGCGGCCTGCCTCTCTTTCTGTAGCCTGCTGGTCCTGGCCACACCGTGGTTCGTATGGCCCGCCCATCGTCAGTCATTCTGGCTACATGGCCCGCCCATCTCATTTTTAATTTCTGTGCGTAACTTAAGGCATCGATAATATCTGTCTTTTTACGGATTATACTATGTGGTATTTTCTGCAATTTGCTTATCTTCAGCATGCTCCTTTCCATACTTCTTTGACTTGTTTTTATCTTATTTTTTGTTTTATGAGTAAACTTCCATGTTTGACATGCATATGTCATGGAGGGTAAGAGGCATGAGTTCATTATTTTTCTCTTTAGTGTAATAGGAAAAATGCCCTTCAGCACTTCTTTATAACTCCAAAACTTGTTCCAGGTCTTTTGGACTCTTCTGTCTACTTCCTGTTGATTGTTTAGTGTGCTGAATGATATTTGTTTTCCTAAATATATATAGTTACTGACATACTCTAGGTGGACTCTATCTTCAAGTTGTATGGTTTCGTGACTATTGTTTGTCATTGCTTTCGTTTTACTCAGATTTATTTCCAAGCCGACTTCCTTGCTAGCTATATGTAAGGTGGATATCATATGTTGCAAGTCTTTATGATTATCACTTAAAAGTACAATATCGTCGACAAACCTTAGATGTGAAAGATAATTCCCGTTGACATTGATACCTAAATTCCTCCAGTCCAGATTGCTTATGACCGACTCCAACACTGCTATGAAAAGACGAAGGGAGAGCGGGTCGCCCTGCCTGACCCCTCTTTCTATCTTAATTGGTGGTCCTACGTTATCCAATTGTACTCTACTTTGGCTCTTCTCATAAAGATCTTTCAGTATGTTTATATATTTTGACAACATAATAATAAACACAAAAATAGGTATAATAATAATACATTATCGCATTATGAGATGTGTATTTACAGATTTGTTTTGGATTGCATGAATTAACTTAATTTTTAATATATAAAAACATTTTATGTAACTTAACACCTTTTTTTTTTTTTGAGGATGGGAAATCATCAAATGACTCCTCCCGCTCTGGGTGGAGCAGGAGGGAGTGTCAGACTCTTACTGACTAAAACCCACCCGTGTTCCTTCCTTAGCCCTTTATGTTCCAGGGCAGCGGTAACCCTTTCGGACAATCCCGCTACCCTAACTTAACACCTTGGAGTTACAATTATCTGACCACAAAAATAAATTAAACTACAAAAAAACTAAATTGTAACTCAGACATACGATGTTTGTCCTCGTAACTTATATGTCATTTCATTGTTCTGTTTTTCACGTAAGTCATGAAAACCCATGAAAACAATTTTTCTTTTACAACTTAACTATACCTATTTATAGTCCGCCTAAACTATATTAAATAGAGCCAGCTTCAAAAATTGTACGGGGTTTTGAGTTTGCTATAATTTTTCAAACTTTAAAATCGCTCTCCTGTAAAATCACAAAAAGTGAGTTACGATGTTATTGCATGGAGGTGTCGAAATAAATTAAAGTCGTTAATTATTTCAAAATTTGTTTAATCATAAATAAATAACATTTTTGTTTGGAACAAAACAACCTCCATAATTATTCACACACCATACAACTCGTCATTTAGTGAATTACAATTATTAATTTTCTAATTACTTTCTAATAATACTTACAGCAATCTTAAAATTAATGTTGTACATAGTTTTATTACCACAATTAATTTGAGATTTTTTTCATGTAAATATCTAATGCTTATAGAGAGAATTATTCCAATTACAAAATATATTTTTTTTTTAACTTTCGTTATGGAGGATTTGGTCATAATAATGTATGAAAGAAGAGTTCGATCCAAATGTGAAGTAACGACTCGAAATTGTTTTGCTTCCAAATGTAAAGCATACATAGAGTTGAAAGTCATTTCTCAATATTAAAAGTTTTACAACTTTGTACGTTAGAATGTTATCATTTATTAATTTTCAATATTTAAAAAAAAACATTAAAAAGTACAAAAACGAATCCAAATTAAAAGATGATCGTAGTCAAATTTAATAAAAGACTAGAAGAACAACTACTAGCGAATGTCCATTTACTTATATAAAAAAAAAACATGAAAAACATTGTTTCTTTATTTTAGTTTCTTTATTATTTAAACAAGCGGACACGTTACTTAAAACAATATTCTGTCAGCTTTTATAATTGACACGTTTGCTACAAAAACTTGATGGACAACACAAACAAAATCGATGCAAAAAAATCTATTTTAAATCGAAAATAATATTGGAATGGATCAGCGGGTGCCGTAACTGTCTTGAAAATAACTAATGCGAGGTCATGATTCCTATAAGCAGATATAGAACAAAATTAATCATGTATAATTAATAGAGAAAACCCGAATTTATAATAAGTACTTACCAAAATTACAACATGTTAGTATTAGGTACAGTATTTATAACATTGATTAATTATTTACAAAAATTACGTTGTGCGACTGAAAATTATTAGTCGACATACACAAACTATCGCAAGTGTCTATCGTATTTTCCGCACACACACATACTCATAATCAGAGTTTTAATAATAGAATTTATAATATTTATTTTTTTACATATGAAATACATAAGTATGAAAAAATTAATGATAAATCCGAATGATAGATAACAATAAGATTTTTAGTACAACAACTACATAAAAACTTTTTGGTATTTTGGTCATACAACTACGTCTCGACAGTTAGGCCCTGTTTTGTTACACTTACTGCAATTAGCGTGGGTTAGAGTATTTTAAAAGGTCGAAATATTTTTGTTTCTATGAGAAATTGAATATTTCATTAGCTGTAAAATGTATCTTAAATGATACCAAAACTATCGACACACGAACAAACTTCATGTAATACGTAGTAGGAATAGATGACTGAGGTAAATTAAAACATTACATACCTACTTGTAAATTTTTCTCTTATAGGTACTTAAAAATGTAAAGCTACATAATGAAGTGTATAAAAATAGTGCGGCGATGGTCATGACAACTTATCGATAAATTACGCCATGCGTTTAGATAAATTTCAAATTCGACTAAATCATCTATTTACTAAACGAATATCACACAGTTGAAATCCGCGAACTGCATATTATTCACGTAATCGTCCAACATTTCAAGCAGACCAATAGGACAATAATGATGTGACGTATAAACAAATGGACAGACACGCAATGACGAATAAATTGATTTTTCTAAAATGCAATACAACTTTACGAATCACAATTAAAACTTAGTGAAATTTTATTGTTAGTTGTGCTAGATACTTAGAAACTTAAAGTGTTCTAATCCTAACATCCTAAATGGACGATTTGGCTTCGCTATTGGCCTTTGAAACGTGGGAGCACTAACAAGCCGCTTATTCACTTTATCACATTGTCATAGTCTATAGAACTTTTAAAAGTCATTGAGTTGACAGAACTTGGCGTTGGGGTCCCTGAGAGTGAGGACGTTGTTGCACAGGAGGCCTACGACGGGGTTCTCGAGGTTTTCATATTTAGAGTTGGTTTCTGAGGAGAGGCTGACAGCACCACTGCTGTCTCCCTCGTACGTGTTCTCTGTGTCATCCACGTTCTGGGAACTGATGCTTGATTTGTCGTTTCTCTCTGGTGGCTCCTTGTCGAGTTGCCCGTAGTCGAATTTCTCGCCACTGTCGTTGTTGGAGAGGTCGATCCAGTGGCTGCGGTTGCTCTTCACTCGGTCGAGCATCGGCTGTAAGGCCGGGGACAGGACTGCGAACGCCTAGAAATGAAACGGGAAGAATGTTGATACATTGACATTTGACAATAATATTACCAAAATAATTTTCTAAGTGAAAAACTTGCTAAACACTCAAATAATTCAAACAAATGATTACCTCGTAGATAGGCAGGCAGATAGTATCGATGAATTTGACTTGCATAGCAGGGAGCTCATCTTCCTTATCTCTATTCATTATGTCCTGAAATAAAAGAAAACCAACTATAAATAAAATATCTCATTTACATACATAAGTCATGAAGTTGTGAGTCATCAAGGTTGCATGGTTGTTGTGCCTAAGCCCTTTTCACTAACACTCGGTACTCCGACAAACCGGCGACACCTAAATGAATGGTTAAATAAAAGCGCGCTGTTGGATTTTCTACTTTTGGCCATCAGCTGACGGTTGAAAATTCAACAGCTCGCTTTATATCGCCGGCCGTGTATTAGTGAAAACGCTATTAATTTCCTAAATCTAGGCACAGTCAATCGCACATCAGTGGTAACACTTGCACGACGAAAACCGCCCTTATTGCTGTAACATCAAGGCGCAGTAATGTCAAATTAAGAGATTCAACCAATGGGTACTTACAATAGGCGTCAAATTCAAGTTCTGCCTCTCCAGATCTCCCTGTCTGAAGAACTCCCCGGCAACCAGGGCTGCAACCCGTCGCTCAACAGGCCAAGGCTTGGTGATCGCAGCGAGATCGCAAGCGGTCATCAACATCGCCCGCAGCAGACCGCGGCGGTCCTCGCACTCGCCCCAGCTAGGCGTCACTTGTCGCTCCTCGCTGACCAGCTCGATGAAGCCTTTGCGTTTGCTGGAAGGTGAGGTGAGGATAGTTTAAATACCTTGTCTTTTTATGGAAAACTTTGAACCGATGATTTATGGCTGAAGATAGGCTGTTCCCAATAAATGTCCTGCTCTCAAAACGGTGAAGGAAAACATAGTCAGGAAACCGGTGTGTCCTACAACCAAAAATTCGAAGACATATGACATCTACCAATCCGCACTGAGCCCACGTGGTGGATTACGGCCCACTCCCTCTCACCGTGAGGAGGCCTGTGTCCCAGCAGTGGGAACATAATTGGCTGATCACGCTATGCTATAGGTTTTGGAGGCTGTTATCATTTCAGTTTTAAATACACCGTAGGTGCCAGTGATTTCTACTCTATGATATCAGAATAACATAGAAGTAAGAGACAACTATTTGTCCTGGGTATGGTGGGGTATAATTAGCTCAGGGTCCGCCGGGAGCTCAGTCTTGCTGCGTATTTAGTGAAGCTACTGTGTGGCGTAGCACATAACCCGGGAGTGCTGCGTCAACTGGAACTTACGAGTGCCGGACCGGTACGTGTGGAGACGGCGACGCCCGCAACTGCTAAACGTGCCCGTGGCCAGAACCAATCTACTGGCGAAAGCACCCCTCACCCGAACAATCCGTGTGGTGAACGAAGTCCATGAGAGACTGGATATTTTTTCGTGCTCTTTGAGTGAATTCGCAATTCGCTTTTATTAAATATAGTTACTTATGTAAGGTAAAAAGTTATATTATTTGTTGTTAGGTATGTAAGGTCAATTAAGTTAATTTTAAGTTGATAACTACACTGTCGCATTAGGTTAGGGCCTGTAATGATAGTTGTAAGGTTGATAAATAAATAAAAAAGTTAACGCGTAGGGTTCTTCGATAACCGAAAGTAGCATAGGGAACCGATGTCTTAAAATTAAAGGGTCTTGAAACTAAGACTTTTACATCATTAATATAAGGTTTAAATTACAATGACTGATGCGAGCTATAACATCCTATTGATGATTAGCAAATTCATAACCAAAATTGTTTTGTATGCCATATGAAACAGATCCTACCTGAAATAAACAGCCAAATCGGTGGACAGGATAGCATCTTCGAGCACTTTGACGACTTTCTCGTAGTCATCCGAGGACAGGTTGAGCAGGATCTGGTTCCCAGGCGAGTTGAGGATCATCAGGCACTGGTCGAAGTGGTGGTGCTCCATCGTCGAGGTGGAGTACAGCTGTGCCAGAGGTGATGACGCCCTGGAATGAGGTAATGGGATGTAAGTATTAAGTAGCAAGATTTTGCAATGAAAATAGAATTAAGTTCCGTTTAGAGTGAGTTATCGTAACGACACACCTACCGAAAGTTACGTGACCGAAATGGTAAATACAACAAACTTTCCGCCGCGTAATTTCAGATATGTGTTGCTCATCATCAGCCTTACATTTTCTCTATGTTGAATTCCAGTATTTAACATAAAGCATCTTTCTGTCTGACCTCCACAAGCCAGTAACTGGGTAACATGACGTGTTGCTACACTTATTAACTTACCCATTATTTTTGTTAAAGAAGTTTGTTATAACTTACTTGATTTGAAAAGAGTTGTTGGTCCCCCGGTGGTCAAGGTCGTGACACAGGCAACCGATGATCAGCGCCAGGCACTCCAACTCCCCAAATATCTTCCACCACTGCGTCTCCTGAAGCAAGGCCAAATATTACTCGAGGTTGAGTTACCTTACTAGTCACAATTATTGACCAACTTCAAGGTTTTATGTACGGCGATAATGGCCCGAAGATAAAGAAGGTAAAGTAGGGAAGAGAAGGAATATAAAGAAGGAAGGACGGGAATATATCATGGCTGAGGTTTTTCTAGATTCTAGAAATAATTTAGCCAGTATTCAAAATATTGTGATATGTGCATTAAGAATCTGAACTAATAGGGAACATGCATGAGATCTCAATAAGGATTTTATTTTAATCAACTGCTTATCTTTTGAATTATTCCTACATCAATATTTTTGATTATAATTTATTTTTGAGCAAGATTTTTTTTAATGCAATGAAACTGGGAAATTCAAATATTAGAAAAACGACGCCATTAGTCAACGAATGTGATGTAAAAGTCTATGACAACAATAAATGTCAATGTGTTTTATAGGAGTGCCGAGTGCTTGCAATTCAGTCCGTTGTCAATGGTATGAACTATGACGTCACATCAAGCGCGCAGAAAGGAGGTTTAAGGTCCTTTGGCTTCCACCGACAGAACGTACATTACCATTCGCGGCCGTAACAAATATGTATTTACAGAATTATAATCATTAAAGTCATCAACACAACTCTCTAAGATCAAGTAATCCTACTGAATGACTATTTCATGAAATCTTGACATTTTAGGATTATGCTAACTTAACAAGTTGTATTACTGATTCGAATGATTATAATTCTGTAAATACATATTCGTTACGGCCGCGATTTTAATCAACGTACAACTTAGTACTTAAAAAGGTCTTAGATGAAGAACGGCTTGCAGGTAAAAGAATTTATGCAATGGTCGCTGTAGCACCATGAACATGAGGCTACAGGAGCTAGTGCGAATCTTGGGGTTCTTTCGATTAATCGAGTCTGGTTTAACCACGCTGGGATCGGTGCATTTCATTCATTCATTCATGCTTTTATAAGCCGATGCATATTCCCTATTATGAAGTTTTGGAACAACAAACTCAATTTCATGCATGACAGTTGCAATAAAAAAAATTTAGGACCTTTTTATTACACAGTCACTCAAATATCAACTTAGAATAAAATACGCTAAGTAGCATTGGAATGTAAATTAAATGAGATTGTGAATAAAATTCAAGAACTTATAGGATCTCAGCATTTTCATCGGAATCCTGGACAAGACGCAACAAGGCAATCAATATAAAAAATGTCAAATCAAGCTTAATTTTGACATTACAAAATCATTTCCTAAAAATCACTCACCGTCAAAATAGCGAACATCATCTGCGCGACGTTGAACGCGTGCCTCCAATTATGGTACGTTACATTGCGGTAGTTCTTCTTGACGCTCAACAACCACCGACAGAGGACGCTGTAATCTATGTGAAACCGCTCCACAAAGTCGAGGTCGAGGAACATACGGAGACAGGCTCGGAGTGTGTCGTCGTCTGTCATTTCGATGTCGTCGAAAGCCAGCTCGTGGAGACTGAAGTGAGCTGAGGACGGTATCCTTAATGTCTGTAAAAGGTAAAAGAATTCTTCAGTAATTATCCTGAATAGCAAAAAGTTCATATAATACGTTTGGCCCAAAATTCAGCAACGGGAACTGCAATCACTAACGCGCAGTTATCGAGTTCCAGAAGTGGCTTCAACCGTGAGGTAACTTTTATCTGTAGAAATACGGCTGTTTGACATATTTTCTACACAAAAGCTGTCAAATTGTCATATTTATATATTCTTCAGACAAAAGTAGGTTATCCGACGATTGAGAAAACGGTTCTAAGTTATATTTCAAGGTGCGATTAAATCGCCTGTGGCATAAGTACCATAAAGTTGAAGCAAACATAAAAGTTACACCTTTTATACGATGCAAGCCATTTGTTGCTCCAATTTATTTGTATGTTACTGCTTGCAGCATACACATTTCAAATGTTTGTATAGATATTTTAGTGGAGGGCAGTTTTAAATTAGACGACCTCTAACATAGGTAAAGCCCAAACGCGCGTCATATGACTTTTTAAGTCTTATTTCAATGACATAAAATTTCAATTAGAATGTTAATGCCTTCGATCAACAATAGACCACACACACATGAAAAATAAGACCACAGAATTTTGTGGCCTTATTTTGCAACAGTTTTTTCAACTTTATTGCTTAGAAAAGTTTTATTTTTCCATAAATTATTTTTGTTCTTATTTTACAAATACTTTTCAATCAAAGTAGTAATTGTAAAGTATATTGCAAACGATAATAAGCTTTATGTTTGAAAGTTAAGATTTATAATCAAGTTGTATGCAATTGACAACATTTCATATTTTTAACCTGCATGTATTATTGCGTTATATAAAAGTAAATTCAAATCTAGGGCACCCATATTTTTTCGTTTTTCGAAATTATGTACTTTTCATTCATAATTTCAACTTTGAAATTCGGTGTTTTCTAAAAAGACGTAAGCGCCAAATGACGTCATACGTACAGTAGAATGGCGATATTACCTTTGCTTTACTGTGACCCGTCAAAAAAACTGTTAGATGTCACTTTTTCAGCTTGTCAAACTCGTTGGCGCCTGTTGTTTGTTTTCAATTATATTCTCAAAAATTTCTTATTTTCAAGTGCCTACATTCTGTTTTTATTAAGTTATCATGAAAGTTTCGGAAGGATTTGTAGTTGCCGATAGCAGAAACTTGCCGAAACTAGACTAATGCTATTGCAATATATGCACGAAAATGAATGCTACAATGTTGCGGAAATACGTAGTGCCAAGGCATTACTAGCATCACGGGAAGCATAAATGTTGACACAGCTGTAGGATATGTAGAAGTCAAGCGAGAAGGAAACTCATGCACCGTTAAATGCAGGGTAACACCTGAACATAAAGTCAAATCAAAATTATATCAGGTTACAGCTGTAATCAATGAATCTGTCGAGAAGATTATCACAGTAGAATGCAACGACTGTGCAGCTTCTGCAGGAGGATGCAAACACGCTATATGCTTTGCTATTTGGCTAATAAAACGGTCAGACGAACCTTCAACTACGTCAACTAAGTGTTATTGGAGTAAACCAAAACTTGCTGGAGCTGTAGGTAACCAGAATTTCATCTTGGCAAAAAATATTGGCAAAATGAAAAGACCCCTGGATAATGTAGACATGAGTGTCAATATTTCTATGTTTTCTGAAGAATACAAGAGGCGCAAAGTTACAACAGGAATGATTTTAAATTACTGTGGGAATCACCAGCCTCAGTTAAATGACTTTAGTGTGTTTAATTTAGTGCTGCAGTTTGTACACCAAGTAGATGATCATTGCTACGACAATTTTAAGTCATTTTCTGCAATAACTATTACCAAAGATGTAGTACAAACTATTGCTGAAGCTACAAAAGCTCAAGCAGACTCAAAACTGTGGCATTCTATGCGTCAAGGGAGAGTCACAGGGTCCCGGATCTATGAAGCTCTTCACTGTATAACAGAAAATGGTGCTTTAGTACAAAGCATTCTTGGAGGTTACAAGGTGCCAGAAACAATAGCTATCAAAAGGGGCAAGTCATTAGAAAAAGAAGTACTCAAGGAGTTAGAAAAAGAATTTGGAGCAATTCAACACACAGGGTTAATTTTAATATCCCCTATCATTGGAGCTTCACCTGATGGGATTTGTATGGACTTTGTCATAGAAATAAAATGCCCTCTAAGTGATAAAACAATGAAAACTTATGTGAAAGACTGTGAACTGTGTGAAAAATATAAAGCTCAGATAATGGTACAAATGCATGCTGCAAAAAAATTAAAAGGATTGTTTTGTGTTGCTGATCCTAGTTTTGAACAGACAAAACTCCTACACAAGTACTGGGTGGAGTATGATGAAACATATGTGCAAGGTTTATTGGATGCTGCTGAAGAATTTTGGAAACAATTTATTTTTAAGAAAGTTTTACAAAGTGCAAAATAAAAATCAATATTATATAGTATTTGTCTTTTATTCATCACTACATAGTATAAAATAAAGTCGCTTCCCGCTGTCTGTCTGTCCCTATGTATGCTTAGGTCTTTAAAACTGCACAACTGATTTGATGCTGAGTTGATAGGAAAATATATTGTTGAATTCAATTCAGTTTTTGAGTTGTTTTCTAGTTACACTTAGGTGACATTGACATGTCTTGTTTGATGTAACTTTTTCATCAAAGACATTGGAATGCGCAAAGGTAACTAGCCCATTCCACCATTTATATGACGTCATCACATGTTTTTTGGTTTACATTTTTTTTCTCAGTAATGGAGTAATAAAAACATAAAAAATATATATATTTGAACTCAGGATATGAAAATAAAGAAATGGTATTTTTGTTTTAAGGTCGTGTCAGGTTTGAAATGTTGTCAATTGCGGCCACTTGAGCGATTTGTTTTTGTTCCTAATCCTTAAAGTAGTGCTATTCTTGATCAAAGGTTAAATGCGCGTTTGTGATAGATGCACCAACTGCTTCCTAAACTTAAAATGGGTATTGATATTTTGCTTGCATCAAGTGCTTCTATTTTGCCTCCGATATTTACTCAAATTCTGCCACAGCCAATTGCATTTAAAGTGATTTGATTAATTACGTACGTACTACGTATAAATGTGGGTGTACACACCCACATTTATAACGCCCTTCGGGTAATACAGGAGTGTACTTATGTTATATACTATATATAAGACTACTATTGATAAGACGCAACAACATAAGTAGGTACGTTAATAATTGATCAACAACAGTATAAAAATAAATCAAAATCTTTAACGAAAAAATTGCCATTAAAACATATCCACGCAAACGAAATCACAAGCCACCGCTGACTAATTAATATAAACGCGTTATTTATTAACACGGTAAACATAATTAACATTCACCCATTCAGAAAATTAATAGCCATTATCAATATAAATTAAATAAATAACAAATATGTGCATATTGCAGTGCAGTATTAAATACGCCACGTGACATCGCAAGGAATTTAATTACGCGCATTCAGTCTTCAGGATATGAAATTAAATGGCTGAAACAATGTGGCTGCGTTGAATTATGAACTTCAAGCTATGCTAACTTGGTTCCCTGCGGTTTAATGTTTGAGGCGATTACATCGTAAAGTTTTCGTCGAAGAACATTTTAATCGTCGAATGGCATTATAACAATGTATTACAAAATATTTTTTCTGGATAATAATCTTCTTGGCAAAACATTTCATTTATCCTCACGGTCACAGAGGCTTTTATTTAAGCAAGATCTAATTAAATTCTAGAGAAGAAAATAATTGTTTTAGTAGACGAAATAAGATGTTAGCATTTTGGAGAAGAATATCTTGAAGGCATAGTAAAATATTTAATTTATTTTCACGGTCGTTGAAATTATTTTTATAAATTATTAATTATCCTCATTTAATTACATCGCCACAGGCAACGAACGCCGGTACCTACATAGATACTACCAATTTTCCGCGAGTAATCATGAGCCAATTTTGGAAACAAACCTGTTAACGTAAACATGTTAATTACACTTTGAGTTTGTTAATTATATGACAGGCTGAGACGTTTCGCTTGGAGTTACCAACTTTACAAACTACAACTTGCAAGAACATACGACAATTCTGCAGTCATCTGTTTATAATTCGTAAACACAAATTTAAACTCTATTACTATAGTGGTTAGGTTTATAATTCCAAGAGTATGTAAAACAGATTACTGCATTCGTGCCCATTTGTGTTGAGAACTCACCCGTAACCGTTGAGCGTCGTCTAATGAAGCGGATGCGTGGTAACTTAGTACCTGTAATCATACAAATAACATATTTAGATCAAACGAGGCTTGGAGCACAGGCATTAGGAGAAAATGGCGACTTAACTCAGGAGTTAAGTTCCCTCAATAAAATTTTAGTGGAGTATTATAATAATACGGTAAGTGAGGAGGTTGAATTTGGAATAGTGCCAGATACATGTAGGCGTTTCAATATGGCACAACGGACAATTATATCTATTCGAAGGCTGTTGGCGTAAGTCCTATTTAGCTACTTGAACTAAAAGGCCACGACCCAGCTTAAAGTGGGGCACATCATAATTATTATCATATGTGAATGTAAATTCAAATTCCATCGCCTGATCAGCGGGGTGATAGCGTAAAACACTAACAGTAGATATTTTTTTTTTAAACGTTGCCCCGCACTAGGAATTTCTCCTTGTATCGTGGGTGCGTTTACAAACATAAAATTATAAATATTAAACTCACACACACAAATAGCCAACTACTTGTAGGTCATACAAGTATTTGTTCCATGCGGGAATCGAACCCGCAACACGCAGCGCAGCAGTCAATCGCTTAACCACTGCGCCAACCGTGTCGTCCACGTCCGTGTCGATATGGCTTTGATTTTGACAGTTCGACAAGATTCATTGCGTTATTTACGTTGTTGAGCAGACAATTTTTTCGAACACATGAAGCAATGGATTAGCTATATCCTTCAAAATGATTCAAATTGTGATTGGTAGTGTGCTACGTAATTAGGGTACTGGACTTTAATATTATTATTATTCCTTCAGGAAGATAACAGGACTATTTAGATGTTGATGAAATATCTATGTTGCTGCTGAAGATACTGAAGTCAGGAGGACTAAAAAGATCGACAGGACTGAGATGGCGACTAATAGAGATGTATGGAACATCAGACATGCTGCGTCGATGACAAATAAGTTGGTATAAAGGCGGGAGAACGATGATGATGATGAAATTGATTACTATTAATATAACGATATTGATGATGTCAAAGAATATGATACTGAACATCACCATCTGCCTAGCCTTTTCCCAACTATGTTGGGGTCGGCTTCCAGTCTAACCGAATGCAGCTAAATACCATTATTTTACATGGAGCGACTACCTAATCTGACCTCCACAACCCAGTTACTGGGTATTACCATAACCATTAAGTAAGATTGGTTAGACTTTCGGGCTCCCGACTGCCCGTAATGACAGTCTACAAATGACAGAAGGGAAAAACTGTTTAGCGTGCTTTCCGAGACACGGAAAGGTCTCCAAATAAAATGGACGACCTTGTGAAGCGTTACTTAGCCTCCGATGGACCCGTGCGGCTGTTATTATTTAGCCACGACCCTTACTTAATAAGGTACTGATATCAAAAAGTAGAACTCACGTCTAAAGTAACGCTCTGTTTCGCCATCGCAGTGATAGCCTTCTCGTACATGTGCGTATTGTGGATGCCCATGCCGCAGAATATCGCGAACGCCTCCACGAAGTTCTCGTCGTTCTTCGTGAAGAGGAGCTCGTCGAATTTGTTGACTAACTGGAAGATTATTAACATAACATTTAAATTGAAGAAAATATGAAGAAATTGCCAGATTCATGTTTTATGGGGCTATAGTCTTAAGGTGCATCCAGACATTGCGAGGCATGTGCTCCGAATGGTAAGCCACGCATGTGACGGCTGCCTCAGGCTGAGGCATCTAACATTAAAAAACCCGCTTGCGGCGCATGCCTCACTATGTCTGGATACACACATAACAGAAACACGTGCCTTAAGATATTGCAATTACTTTAAATATCCTAAGTTTTATTTAAATCTAGGGGAAACGTTTATTAAACAGGCCTTTTTCTAGTAATTTTCAAGCCAAGGAGGCCTTTTCAGGGCGATTACATCCCGTGTTGTGTAAGTCAGTTTTATATTTCGTAAAAGATATTGGATTTTCTACAGACGCGTCTAAAGAAACCAGCTGTTCATTAAACTCTTACAAAGTAAGAAATTTCATAGTAACGATACTCAAGCTGATATAATTTGTTACATCAACAAACTTGAAGTTGGAACTGTTTTGTTAACAAAATTAAGAAAACAACTAAGTTTGTTAGCAGACGACACCCTTGGGATGTACCCACTTCTTTGAGCTTCTTATTTCATTTTATTTAAAGAAGCAGCACTTGATCGTAAGTGCAAGCTACATAACTTGTTACCGCCTTTACTTTTAATGTGTACGCTTCTAAATTCCAATCAGAAAAGAGACATTAATTTTTTGTACGATCATGAGTCATCATAATCTGTTGGGGTCGGCTTTCAGTCTAAGCGGATGCAACTTGCTGAATACCAGTATTTTACATGGAGCGACAGCCTATCTGACCTCCATAACCAGTTACCAGTTACTGCGTAATAAGACTAATAAGAAACCCCTTGGTAAGACTGATCGTCAGACTTTCGGACTTCTGTACGATGATGAGCAAAATATTTCATTGAGGTACCCTTTGCTAACGAAACCAAATTAAATGAACATGTTTCGAAATGAGTACAAAATGTAACAAACAAACATTGTTCCGTATAAAAACATTTTAGGGTTAAGGGTTTAGGACATGAAAATTACCTGTTTAAGTTACGAATACAAATAAAAAGTTTACACTAAAGACCTCAATTAGGGTCCGAATGACGAACGCAAGGTAAACACAATTAAAAAGAATAATATTTGTCCCTACTTTAAGCTTTCCACCCCACTCACTCTTCCTAAAAGTACAATGAGTACTCCTTGGCAATTAGATTAAAAACTTTTTGAATGAAATTCTGTGTTACGTTATCAAAGCATACTGTGAGGAAAAGACTCAAAAATTTTACGAATGTACCGAGGGGGGTGCGCTACGCCCTCACCTTCCGCCTGACGCAGGTCCAAACCGGACACGGTTCTATCGGGAGGTTCCTGTTCAGGATAAAGCGGGAGGAAACGCCAGGGTGTCACCACTGTGTGGATCGCCCGGAGGACACGGTGGAGCATACGGTGGAGGTCTGCCCGGCTTGGGCGGAGCACCGCCGTGTCGTCGTGGCGGCGATTGGCGGCGGCGATCTCTCGCGTCCGGCCCTGGTCCAGGCCATGCTACGGAGCGAGAGTGAATGGGAGGCCGTTACCTCCTACTGCGAAGCAGTAATACTCGCGAAGGAGGTGGCAGAGCGCGTGAAGGAGAGGCAACCTCTACGCCCTCACGCCCCTAGCCGCCGCAGGAGACGCTCTAGACGGGAGTCAACAGCCGACTCCCGGCCACCGTAGGCGCGGGCTTGCGGGCGGCGAGCATTAGGCAGCTCGCCGCCCGGTAAGGACCAGGCCCGGGTCGACGGCGCGTTGTGTTCCACGCGCGCCTTAAAGAGTTGTCAGCACGAACTAACGGGGTCCGCTAGGGCCGATGCCGCCGGGGCTGCGGGTTGTTCGAAAGAGATACCATGGCCCCTGGCATAGCCAACTGAAGGAACACGAGTGGGTTTTAATCAGTAAAAGTCTGACACGCTATTCCGCTCAGCCCAGAGCGGGAGAGGTCATTTGATGATAAAAGGGGGTGCGCTAGGTACCCGGTTTTTGCAATTTGCACGTCAGTGTCATCTTGAATGTTGATTAAAATATGATTCACGAGCGTAACAAATATTACTTCACATAATTATAATAATTAAAATCATCAATACCACCCTCTTATTTCACATAATCCTATTAATTGATATTTTATGAAATAGTCATTCAATATACACACTTAAAAGGTTGTTTTGATGATTTTAATGATTTTATTTCTAAAAATACATACTTGTTACGGTCGCCAATAATATTTTGTATAACATAAAAATATAGGCGTGGTATAATGCGTGGCTAGCTGACGTATGGAAAATAATTAAATTAAATGTTCTGTCTTGTAATTTTAATTACTTAACATACCTAATATTGTATACAATATTGTATACAATATTCTAACTGAATAGACAGCTGTGTTGCTGGGGAGTTTTTTTTTTTTTATAAAAACTTTGCCCCCCACTAGGAATTACTCCTGTATCGTGGGTGCGTTCACAAACATTTAAACTCACATACAAAAACAGCCAGACCCGCAACAACTACCTGTAGGCAATACAAATATTTGTTCCGTGCGGGAATCGAACCCGCGACACGCAGCACAGCAGTTGATCGCTCAGCCACTGCGCCAACCGTGTCGTCAAAGAGTTTGTTGCGCCACTTCTTCTTCCCAGCGATAGCACTAGTAAGTGGTGAAGGGCGGACGTTTTTGGGAGACTGTCTTTTGTAATTTTGACGTTCGAAAAGTGCTAATTCTCAGCCTAATATGAATAAATGACTTTTGATTTTGATACAACCTGACACACTGACCTGTAAATTGCAAAAAACGTAAGAACATTTTAATTTCGCGGGCTACCCTGGCGCTTTCCCCTTAAGAGCAAAACTCTTATATTGGGTAAAATTTTACGTATCAAAAATCCTTTGTAAATGCTGCATGAAAGAATGTTTCCATATCAACAAGTATGACAGATAATACATACAAAGAACATTTCCACAAAGAGAAAACTGTACACAATGAGCCCCCACATTTTTGCTAATGAGTACTTATGCAAAAATAAATAAAAGAGAACCAGCTGCAGTTACAGTTACTCATAAAGATTTTACAAAAAAAAAAAAAAAATTATTTGTCGCATTGCGGAAAATTTTAATGCGTTTCAACAGATTCACATTAACTCAGTAATAAACAGGGCTTTATCATCCGCATTTGCTATACCTATAATCCTGTATATTTTTATGCGATGTTTCTTCCTTTTAGTTCCTTCCGTTTACAACATATTTAATCTTCAATATTTCTGCTGTCAAGTTCTCTTAACGCTTGACACAATTCGTTTGAGTAATTTTTGCTCCCCGTATAAAGTTATTCGGAGCTAATATATTCAGCGGGAAACGCGTAAATCCAAAATCCAATATTTGAAACGAACTGTCTGTGTTCTCAATTTACAGGGAGTTAATTAGCTAAATCCACGTCTTTATGCCTTATCCCATCTCTTGTGTTATTTCAACGTGTATGTATTTAGTATCGTAGTGTCGCATACGACCGCAATGCGCTGTTTCTATAACAATTGTTACCTTACTCTTTTTTGGAATTTTTCATTAATTCAACGTGACCAAGTTTTTGAACAGCATGTTTGCCGAGTAACTTCGGTCACTTTATGGAAACGTTTGGCTATTTTTATGGATCCAATTGCCATATTTTAACACGTTTTTGGCAAACTTCGTAGACAATTAGGCTAATATTTAAACGCCTCCCTTGAGGATTTTACAAACGTAATCTGACTAGCTTAAAATAACAAAATGTTTCTGTGAAATTTTGCCAACTTACCTGAATGACTCCGATAATCCTCCCCTCGGAGTTCTTAATGGCCATGCAAAGTATTGTGTTGTGTTTAAATCCGGTGCCTTCGTCGACGGACGGATCAAAACGAGGATCTAAATAGGCATCCGGAATGTTCACCGTCTGAAAATGTACAGAAAATGTTATTTCTACCGACACGATGTTAACAGACTATAATGTTCCCGCAAGCTCTCACTTAACCCTCTTCAGAATGAATACGCTCGCGACATACACGAGAATACGTGCTAAACTCCTCAGCGAGACAATTTTAATGAACCACCGCGAATTAGTTGAAAAGCACTTAGGGAAAACTTGGAAGTTGCTGCATGTCTTTAAGTCGTTGACAATAAATTCGTTTGAGCGACTTTAACTTTAAGGTGCACAGAAATTAGATTCTTAATTTGAATAAATTAAGTTCTTAAGCAATATATAGAACATCTGGCAAGCTTCATAATCCATATACACGTTATCATAAACCCCAGGACTAAAGCTTATCCCTTCCTTCCTCATTTAGTCCACACACTAAGCGCTTTAAAGTTTCAACTATAAGTCCATTAGCTTTATTTCAGCCGTGGTCCCTCTTAATTCTTATCACAGTTATTAAGCTGACTTGGCTCTGTGGTCTAACAACCACTGGCGCGCTGAAGTTGACTAAGGTCGTTAGCTGGAGTGCTCTAGGAAAATCACATCTAGTAGGGAGTGAAGTAAAAGGTTTTGTAAAACAAAAAATTGCTATTTAATCAAAAGAATGAACAATACTGGCAAACGCGTAAATGCTATCGCCGAATATGATGTTAACGATATAAATGCTAATAGCAATTCCAAAACTGCTCTAGGGCAAACAGAAGTTAAAAGTTAAGGATTCATAAATAAAATTGCAATAATGCTACAAAGCTTGTTGGAGCAAAATTTCGCAAAGCAAAGTATCAAATAGTGACCTTTTGCAGCTAAAAACTTTACCACAGAAAATAACAGTATGCAAAAAGTCAGCTGTCGGATACTGTCACTGGTAATTTTAAGCAAACGTTTTATTTTACATCTTCTATGTAATTAAGATCATTTCACTTTCATCTTTATCTTTAAACTGAGCCATATTACCTTGTTTCAAGCTACTCTACCTCTTTCTAAATTTCGTTTACTATAGTACAAGATGGCATTAATTATTTGTTTTCTTTGATTTTGCATTCTTTAGTTTATTTAAGAATGCATCGTCTGGGGTCTACCATTTTGCGTCTCTAGTTTTCAGCAATGGGCACCCAACTTTATGCTTTCCTATTCCAGTTCCAGAACCTAGGTCCACTTCACTAAAGACTACATACATATACAAATTAAATCAGGTCTTACCTCTCCCGTAGTAGCCACATATCCCGTGATACCAATGTTGATAGGGAATCGACTTTCGTAAGGTGAGGTCCTTAGTGCGTTTAAGTCGGTGTCATCGCCTGCTTCCAGGTCGAATACTCGGGAGAAACTGCCCTTAGACGCCTCATGGACTAATAGGACCTGGAAATAAAAAGAGATTGGTTAATTTTATGGTAGACACTGGGACGTTTTCGGGATGTAGAAAATAAGGAAAATGCTCGAAAAATAATTTTCCTAACACACACTAAAGTCTTGTCTTTACGTCAATATAGGCAAAAAATACGATACACAATGCAATATTGTGAACTAACAAGAACTCGAAGTGCAAATCAGTGAGACAAAAAAATTCTGCTAAGTGCATTCATGGTGAAAGAACTGCTACAAATTAATTATGACAGCTCCTCATCTGACTACCGAACAAGCCGATAGAACAGACTCATCGAGGGCTTCAAAAGTCACGAACCTTAGTAATGACATAGAAAGCAGCATTTCTTTATTCTCTTCTTTTTTATTAAAACCTTATTTACATACTTCATTCAAATAGCCACACAGAATTAATTCTAAAACTTCATCTAAATTACAAAGAGAATTTTAATTATATGAAGTGTTTTCATAAATTGAATATGGGCAATCGTAGTCAAAACGGCATGCAGCCGCGCATGGCAATATGCTAAGCAGATTAAATATTGCAGGTACTCCTCAGGACTCCTTTATTTAAATGTAACTTAGGTTTACTTACATAATTTGGAACTTTACTATGAACTCGGCATAACTGCTATGCAAGAATCTTAAATAGACCACAAATGCTATCATTTCGTGTTAATAAGTGTCAAATTTTTGACTCTTATTAACACGAAATGATAGCATTTTTAGCAACATTATCCAAACACAGGTCAAGCAAAGCTTTTTTGTAATCTCCAGTAAGTTTTCAAAAGTTTGCAAAGATTTCATCGAAATTCGCCGAATGGATGTTCGTTCTTACAAACAGACAGAGATAGCGACTTCCTCCTTGCCGAGATTCGTCGCGGACGTACGGACTAAGCCCGAGGGTATTGTACCAATAAAACATTAAAGATGTCTGTCTGGCTGTGACTGTGACCGACCAGTACCACAAAATAGACAGGTACAGAAGACCGGCTCCATACAACGAGCGAATACAGGCACATGCACACAGACGCGTACGTACGGTGTGCGATGCGAGTGCGTTTGCATTCGTTTCATAATCAGCCTATAACACTGCTGCAGCTGGGATACAGGCCTGCTCTGTGAAAGTGAATCCTACCCCATAATCTTCCACGCGGGCCCAGTGCGGGTTGCCACATGTACAGTCCTCGAATGTTTGGTTCTAAGACATGCCGGTTTTCTCACGATGTTTTCCTTCACCGTTTCGAGAGCAGTAGTGATGAAATTAAATACACATAGTAAAGTTCTTGCTTGGGTTCGAACTCACGACCTACAATTCGTAAATCGGGGCTGATACCACTGGGCCACCACTGCTCTACGGGGTCAATAATGCCCTACTAGGCAACCACTGCTCTACTAGGCAACCACTGCTCCACTAGGCAACCACTGCTCTACTGTGCCACCACTGCTCTAGGCTGGTTGTCTTTAAAAGATCGCTCTTAGCGATAAGACCGCTCATTGTGTCGCCCTTTGTAAAATTGTATATATTTATGTTCTATAATTTGTATGGTGTACAATAAAGAGTATTCTATTCTATTCTCTATTGGGCCAGCACTGCTCTCCTGCACTCGCCGCGCTATACGTAAACACATTTCTATGTGAGCGCTTTGCATGGAGCTGACCTTCTGTACGTATCTATTCTGTGCCAGTACGCACAACGCGTAGGAATAGCCACACAAGTGCAATAAGAACACGGCTCCTATGATCGTTCCCGAGCCGACAGAACCGGCCGCGTTATGTGTTATTACTTCTGTAACTGACCATTAACTCTATACGATATTTTTACGACCAACATGATGACTATTCAATGCCTAGTCTTTATATTATACGAGATTCGAAACGCTAAACGTAAAATAGTTGCAATAAGGTTTAAGATGATATTCGTTTACAATAAAACATTAATCGATTCGTGAATATACGCTTCCAAATTGTTTACTGTAGCGGTTAAGGAACTATTTTAATTGGTATTTATCACAAGCGAAGCACAAAGTAAGCAAAGCGGTATTAAACTTCAATATTATCTTGCAAACAGCGGTAATTGGGAGGCCAAAACAAAATTCGTTTCGGGCAAGTTTACACTGGCCAAATGGCCGGCCGTCCGATTTAAAATTATTTTTGGGACTCGATTTGAATGCTAATTTTATTGTAGCCTATATCGTGGAAAATAGCCTATGTTAATATTGTCGAACAGAGCACACCTGTTCAATGTTCATTCAATTATGTTTTCAGAATGCGTAGTTACTCGTAGTTGGTTATATACCTCGATAAGGATTTACAGAAATTAACGTGCTGTTGTGGTAAAGCTTAGCTGGTTAAATCTAAGTAATTAAATATCTGTATCGTAATTCTGTTTAGACTTAATGGCTTTAACTGAAGCATCTTCTCGTTACTTTAATGCATTTCCTCTGCCTCTAGATTTCTCCTTGATTTGCTAGGATTACTATAGTAATATAATTACACAAGTATAAAACAAAAGGGACGCTCGCTGCAATGCGCTTTGTTGTCCATACTTAGTTAAACTCTGTCTGACACCAGAGCGCTTAGTTCAAGGCAAAATTCCAGCAGATATTGTTTTGGATTTAATAAAACAATACTAACTGAATAGAGCTTCATAAACTTTGAAATGTACAAACAGAGAACGCAGCGATATTATTTACCCAGTATACGGAGACTCAATCCATCCATCTCGCCGGATATTATCTACAACTTTTCTACATACATACATTTACTCTTCCTGTACGATCTCTTAAAACACCAGGTATCCAATTGAAGCTAAACCGACAAACAATTCCCTCCGAAAACTAATAACATCTAGATTAACATTCCTGTAATTTCTATCAACGCCTTACCGGATCTTTGGGCTCCACTTTTATAAGAACAAACCCCAACTTCCATTAAAGGACTTGCGTGTTATTCTTCACATTGTTCGTTCATAATTGAGTTTTCCTTGGAAACGATCCAATAAAGTATTTGCCCGAGGGACAGTGGGCTGTCGCGCAATATGATCGGACGTAGACGTACGGGCCTCATCGGGCCACCATAATCTGCGATAATCTGGTGCTAAGCCATTCAGATAGTTACAGCTTATAGCGATGTTTAACACGGGTTATTTTCGGGGCATGCGTCATACTTGTTTTGGTTGTTTTAAAAGCAAAGGCTTCATTTGTTTCTGAAATTGAGTCATAGGTATTCCTATTTGCAAGTTCCTTTTCAAGACATCAATGATTTTGCCAACACGCTATCGTCCTAATGTGTTACTTTACAAATAATGGCTCCTGGGAGAGACTAGTAATAAAAATTTGCATACATTTACATTAGCTAAGTAACATACTTTACACACCTGTATATTACGAGGTGATCAATTCAAAGGTAATTACAGTTTAAAGCCACCACAAAAACGTTAATCTAAGTGCTGTTAACGTGTCGTATAAACTTGATACTTGTCTGAAACCTTTTCAAGTCCCAAGAGTGAAGATTTTGCTCGCCAGCTTATCGCTTTCCATTCTCATTAGGGCTCATGACACGCTTTTATCTTGATCCTCTGGCCGGACCCCACTCTGGTAACTTTATTTATTCTAAAGGTTCGCCATTTTGTACGAAATATACGTACCTACAGAATGGCGAATGTTTGTGTGCGATAACATTTCTGTTCCTTATCTTTGTTCCGGTTAGCATTTGTTTCAAGTAAAATAAACGATAAAAATAAACAAAAAATTAATTTCACCACTTGCTGTTTTACTTTCATATTATTTTAGCAACGGAATAGCTTTTAATAAAAATAATCCGATCCGATACCGGCCCATTGGGTGGATTATAACAGAAATGTTAAGAGCTTTTGTCAACAAATTTTATCACTGAAAATATAGCTGGCCAACACGAGAGCCTAATTCATCTATCCCCAATAATCCTTTAATACACTCCAAATCCTGTGGGTACAACTTGTTCTTTACATCCATACATTGAAAAATAAAAGTCATCTTTCCAATAAAAAATGAAAGTTGGCAGACATATTTTTTCTAATATTTCAAGGCACTCGAGGCTATCTCATTATGTGAGTGATGATATCAATCCATCAGTTTTTATAAGACACTTGGGGTAAGCCGCGTGATTATTTCGAGTAGTATATGTATAGCGCGAAAATGTTCGATAAAGAAAGGTATTTTTATCTTTTACAACAAGAAAAAAAATGTAACAAGGTCGTAACGTAACTACCTAAGTTTTTTCATAGGTTACGTTTTCGCTTATTATGTGAAAGGTATCCTGCCTACATGTATATTTATTTCATCGCAGAAGTTAATGCAGATTATCTTGAAATTACTTGCTTCTATATTCATAAGTCCTTATGATTGGGAGTAAATTGCAAGTGCTTATCCAGGGCCATTTGAGATTTTGATTTTGATTGGAGTGAACAAATCAACAAGCTGTTGTTTTGCATCCTCGTCAAAATTTCAGGAGGCTGTTATGAAAGACATAAATGATTAAATAAAATTACGATACATACTTGTTTTTTTAGTTATTTAAGTTTGACCGTATTTCAGAATACACCACTTTCAAAGAACAGAATCGCGTTATGGTATCGTATAAGCGGCAGCGTTTTTATGTGTTTTTTTTTTCCAAAGTCTCTCCTCCTTTGTGGAGGCCCCGGGGCTGTAGCCCCGGTTGGCCTCCCCTAAATCCGATACAGACAAACACATTTGTACGTAAAAGGACTGTCCTTTTACGTACAAACAGTGTCTGTTAAACATACGTTCAGCATCCAGGCACTCTGAATACGGGCGTCATAGTTGAAGAAGAGTGCTTTTACAATGTACCTTATGTACCTTTGTGCTCATACGCGAGCATTCGTTCAGGAGCGGCATTCGACGCAGTGTGGGAGTGATCAATGACATTCCATTATGCTTCTCCCCCCCTGTAATCTAACTATGTGCTGAAGCATTACGAAACGACAAAAACCGTAGCGAACTTCCATCTAACTAAATTAGAGGGACCTTTGGTGAAGCTTTGACGGACTAAAACTAAGGCATAGAGCTACTTTCTAAGAGTCAACTCCAATATCCTCTCTATGTACGTAGAACACGAATATAACTGTAGTGAAAGAAAACTTTTAATGACTGCCTTAATGATTGGTCTACTGGTCAAGTGCTACTTCTGAGCATGAGGTCCTGGATTCGATTCCCTGATTCGGGCAAAGTGTTAATAGGGTTTTCCATCAGGAATTTTTCAGTAGCTGCCCGGTTGATGACAATAGGCTCGCCCCTATTGCATGGGACCTAAACATAACTAGCAAAATGTGGGTCTACTATAGGTACGTCTCTGAACCTAGCCCTTCGAGGAATACTAGCGTGATGTTTATGTTAAAGCTGCATACTAGTCCCGGAATGACTGACAGATATAGTTGCTTCGTTTACTGCCTTGTCTATAGTTTTACGATAGTGTGCTACATCTCACAAAGTTAGGAAACGTTGGCGTTAGTCCAATACACTGATATATTGTTCAACGATACATAGAGTATGCCTAAACAACTGACAGCCAAACCAGTCTTATGGCTCATTTACACGGGGAGAATTTCTCGCTCGTCGAGAGGCAAGAGTCCATGCGATATTCGCGATCACCACGCGATTTTGTGTTTATCTTCAAGCGAGAGCTTTTCTATATCGCCTACGTTAATGTCATACGAGTCGATACTCGTCAAAAGGTTTTCTCAAACTTTGATTTAAAACAACTCGAAATAAGTACCATGTTTTGTTATCAAATTTTTAAAAGGGGCGGATTTACAAGTAAAGAATAAAGAAAAGAAAGGGAAAAAAAGAAACGGAAAGAAGGAAGGAAGGAGGTTTTAAATGAAAGGGGCGGGGCCTGCGACTACGACAGCCACTACGACACGAATCAAATATTTTATCTCATTTCTATAATCTAAATATATCTATAGTATACATAAAAATGAATCCCTATTTCCCTTGGTCACGCCATAACTTGAGAACGACTTTACCGATTTCATCCAGCTTTTTTTTATAATAGATTCTTACGGAAAAAAAAAGAAATTAGCGCAGAAAATTTAAGAATTACGCTTTTACGCTAAAACAGCTGAATGGATTTAGACGAAATTCGACACATGGGTAGACTATGATCTGGAGAAGGACATAGGCTACTTTTCATTCTGGATCGCAGACGAAGTCGCGGGCAACAGCTAGTCGCTAATAAAAAGTGCGAGAAAGTCTACTCATGTAAATGAGCCTTTAAGGGATAAGTGCCAAAACCGTTTACGTAAAAACATTAACGTTTTATTTCGTATGGAGATATGGATTAAGACTCTTGACGTGACTACTTTATGTAAAAGGTTTTTTGTTAACTTCATATCTCGACCGCAAATGTTATATAGTTCTTATGAATATCTATCTCCATTGCAGACCACGCAGGCGACGAAATCAATTTTGTTTCAATGTCGCGTCTCTATTTTGTGAGCACAATACCAGCTTCCTTATGCGCTATTTAGTTTTAGATCCATCTCTCTCAACTATTGATTAATTACTTTAACACGCCCAAGTGAATGAAACTGGCCTTTTATCTAAACTAATATTATAAAGAAAAAGATTGATTTTTTGTAAGTATGTTTGTTTGTTCCGCTTTCACGCTAAAACGGCAGAACGAATTTGTATGAAATTTGGCACATGGGTAGACCATGACCTGGATTGGAACATAGGGCACTTTTTATCTCTATATTCATACGGGATTGAGACTTATGCGGGTGAAACCGCGGGGCGCAGCTAGTATATGGATAAAATGTTTTCACTGCTGGGAGATATACACACCTCTCTGCGAAAGGGAGTGGGCCGTACCTAACCCACAACGCGAGCCCTATGCGGGTGTCACGTCTTTTTATTTCAAACATAAATTTAAAAATGTTTATTATTTCTCACATAACAATAAAAGTTAAAATAGGGACCCAATTCCAGGTTAGTGCGCAATAAAAACTTAATTCGCCGTTAACAAAACTAAATATCCACACAATTATTGTGCTGGACGTAAAATTTAACATTTGGGAACTAGGACTGGCAACATTACTTTACAGTTATTGCCATAGTAAAACCACAGTATTGGAGCCTTTGACCGTTAGTAGTAAAAACTTGAGTACAATTTAAAAGGGCCACCTCTGTCTTTCTAAATACCGTAATATTCCTGGTACTAGTATTCCCGGAGTTTGTTTTTGAATATCGTCCTCGTAAATGTTTGTTTTTAAATCCAAGTGTTTAATAAATACGCAAGTTCATGCATTAGGTACTGTGGCGGTTTTAGCATGCATGGCATCCCCATGCAACCTCCACGAGTATTTTAAGTTGATAGCACCTATGTATAATGACATAAAGAAAAAAAAAGTAATTGTAAAGTAATAGTGTACTCTTTCTTCACCATCCCGCACTGGGCCCGCGTGGTGGATAACGGCCCATTCCCTCTCACAGGAGGCCTGTGTCTTAGCAGTGGGAACATTGTAGGCTGATTATTATTAGGCTCTTTGATGAAGAGCCTAACAATAAATAAATAAAATAAACACTATTTCATATTAATTAATTAAAATTAAATGAAATATCATTTATTTTAGGCAACTGTTTAAACTCATACCATACAGACACATACTCTTAAATACCATAGGCATTAACATAATAATAATAACGGATAGAATATTAAAATACACAAATACAACTACTAAAAAATATATATTAAAAGTCTTTTGCCTCTCATATAGATTACAAGGATATAAAAAAAGAGTAAAGGATCAGCTTCAAGAGCTGTCAGAGGGTATCCTAATTTAAAATGAGTAGCTTTAATCCCAGGAATATTACGGTGCATAAATTAATACTAAATAAGAATTTTATTTATTCATCCCGGTGATGTAAGCACGTAGCGAGCTTATAGTACCTCTAAGCATTTAAAATAATCTGTTTACAGAAAGTATTTATAAAAAATATGGAGCGCTTTATGTCATGGAACGACGTCCAGAAAATTAATATCACCGAGCTACCATACAAGAGTTATTAAATGTTTTTGTCTCGTACCCGAGGCATTGCGGTCAAAATTTAATAAACACTACATCACTTGACTTCAGCACTATGCGGCACTGCGTTGTTGTGACTGCTTCCACACTGCAGTGCACTGCCGGAGATAATATTCTTATGCTAACAATGGGAAGGAGGAAAATTGTAAGGGAAAATACATACATGCAGTGGCCTCCAAAAGTTAGTTGATATTTTTCCACTTCTGCAGTAACACACAACATTATGATTTAAAATTCTAGTGATCCAAATGTTTGAACTGCTATAACGTTGTTATTGACTAATTCAACTACCTTTTTATCATAACAAATAATCAAGTAATCCCTTAGAAGTACTTGAATGTTTTCTTATTTGAAATCATAATGAGGCATCACAGTTAAAGTGGAAAAATATCAAGTAACTTTTGGAGGCCACTGTAGATAAATTCACGATTTTGTTACATTTTTTTAAAGATAAATAAATGCTTTTACAAACAGAAGGATTCATGAAAAAGTCGTTAAATCTGCAAACAACAAAATGATTGGAACATATGTACATAGGCCCCTTGGGCTTTAGGCTTTCAACCCTTCAATGATATCCGATCAAGTAACTTCTCTGTTTTTATTGGCGTACTGTCAAGTGCAAAATATTTAGGGCCTCATATTTAAAAAACTGCGAAGGCTTTCTTTCTCTGTCAACATAGCATCACGCCATTAACCCACGAATCGTTGGTCAGAGGTGTACCCATATGGTACTGAGAAATTCCTGATGGAAAATCCCAATAATACTTTTCCCGGCCTGGGTATCGATCCCAGGACCTCTTGCGACCATAGATATGGGAAAGAAGTTTTTTACATTTCTATGGTTGCGACTGTCAAAATGTTTCGGAATTTTTGAAACTTTAATTCGAATACGTTGACATTATAATGTAGATACTTATACAATATTAAAGAACTACAAGCGATTCTAAAATGGAATTGGTTATGGAACCGGGGCCAAGTGGACTGCTGCCGATTTTAGGGGATTATGCTGTTCGTAATAGCATGACTTGCGAATGGTGGTCCGGCCACCACGTTGTAAAATTTTATCACTGCACTGCACACGGGATCACTGCAGCCATTTAGTGAAGTCTGACTTATGTACTCGCACCACCTTTGTAAAATTATTTAGTAAATACATTGCTGAAATAATTGATTAAATTTATATGATACATTTAAAGGATAATTTATTAGAAATATACGCAACTTTTACAATATTTAATACAATACAACTAGCTATTTTCACTGGGTAATAAATTAACTGACAAACTATACAAATAAATAGAAAAACAAAAAGACACTTAGGCGTCGAAATACTCCTCCGCATAGCTATCATCCGGAAACGTGCCCAGAAGACTAGTAACATTGCCACGTTCAATGGCAATAAACAATAATTAGATTGTGTGGGTTCTTGTCTGTAACTAGAGTGCTTCTAGTTTTTTTTTTTTTGATTCGCTACTATCGCTCAAGACGGAGGTTTGAAGGGAGTAAGGGGAGGCGAAAAAAAAAGTATTACTATAATACTAAGTACTAAAAGTGGGTTGCGCATTGCTAGTAGCTAAATTAAATTGCCCTACTAAGCTAAATACGCTTGTTCTAGGAGTGAGTTTACGTGCAACAGGTGGAGATCGAAATCACGACCTCCCATTCGCTATAGCCCCACGGTTGAGCCCCCCCCCCCCCCGGCTCTTTGCTTTGGGCTATTGCCGCTCGTTAAAATCGAAAATTCCATGTTTTTTTTTCCAAATACATATTCGGAAACGGCAATGACTAATCGTCTAGATTTTGATCTGAGATAATTCTCAATTAGTATTCCACCGTTTGAGTAGATGACCGCGATAGCGCCTGGCGCCACCTAGCGGCGACGTTTCAATCATCATTAGATACTACGATTATGTAAAGCTTAGCGTATTAATAAGATCAGCTATGACAGCCAGAAATGAATTTATATCTAAGCAATTTTGAAGTGTTACTTTATTAAGCTCACGGGGGGTGAAGCTGCGCCAACCGAGCCCAAATTAATTGGGATAAGAGCAGGAGAATGATGACTTTACTAAGCTCACAGAAAATTTGTTTTGTAGGTGCAAGCATTATTTGATATTTTACAGTGGTTAAATTATCACTTTTGAAATTTCAAAAGCTCTCCATCTCTGTAGCCCAGTGCAAGTTTGTTTTTTAAATATTATATTTATTTAATTAAATATTTTATTGTTCACAGAATGCGCCAGTAGTAGCCTAATTTACCAAAAAGAAGTGTTTAGTCTATATCTCATTCATACTCTAAGAAGTCCACACAGTTCAGTGGCGACAGACAGGCGGAAGAGTTATGGTGGCCGTGCATAAATCTACCATACTAAATTGACATAACAGTTTTCTACGTTTTAAAACGCTCGCTACCATTTTTGTCATTACCGCAGCCGTCAGTAAACGTCTACGTCTACGGACTGGTCATCTTTTTGCTGCCATGGCTTATTTTAATTTAATTTAATATTTGAATTGTTCTTATTTTTATTTTCCTAAACTTTTCATTACGGACGCTTTTAACGTTCTGCATCGTTCTCACATGCATAATTTCTAACATGAATGATGTAACCAATACTTTGTAACCATATTATATTGATTTAAAAGAGTGTCCATGGAGTTTCTTGCCCGTTCTTCTCCATAGGTACCTACGCTTTGGAATGGGCAACTAGCTTCATTTTTCTGACTGACCGACCCCTTGACAATTCAAAAGTGCCTGTAATGGTTTAATTGAAATAAATATTTTGAGTTTGAGTTTGAGTTTGAGTTTCTAGTACAGTCGAAGCGAAATATCTTTCGGGAAAAAGAAATTAGACTACAAATTACTTTTTCTTTAATTTGAATGAGAAACAATTTAGGTTTCATTCCAGGTTTTGATACAGTAACGGTAAAACTAATTAATAATTGCTTTTGGAAATGTCGAGGTACACCTCAAAAAATTCTCTGTTCAACTTTCGAATGAAATGAAATACTTACTTTCATTCGAGATTGTAGATTTTCTCCGTGTTCAGATCAGTACCTAGCACACATAATTTATTTGCCGCACACACTTTGCAATGATCTATAATATAATACCAGCCTATTATTGTCCCGCAGCAAGGCAAAGCTCTCTTCTCACACAGAGAAGGTATGAGCATTAATCACCACGCTGACTCAAGACGGGTTGGCGATTTCAGTTACATTAACTAAAAATCCAGGTTTCTTCGCGATGTTTTCCTTCTCCGATGTCAGAGATGTTTAAGATAAACTTAGAAAGTAAATAGGTATGAATTGAAAAAGTCGCATTGGTATTGGCCCGAATTTGAACACACAACCTCGTGCAAGAGATGCGGAGCCTTAACCATTGGTCCATGACGACAGTGGTCTATCTTGACCTACCACTTGTGATTTCTGTAATTGGGTAAGTATGTACATTTCACAACATACTAGTATTTAGCTGTTTTTAGTATTCCGGTGAAACTAAAAGCTGACCCCAACATAATTAGGCTAGGCAGATTGATTGATATTGTACATTTAACATCCAAGACCTATCGTCATGCTCCGCAGACGGTGTATAGGAAAGGAACAGGCTTTATTCCGCGTAGTAATTTCCGCAGGATATGAGAGGATTGTCTTTATTCTAGGTTCTTTCCTATTCCAACAGTTGTAATAAAACCTTGCTATCTACACGCGATTACTTCGCAAATAACCATGACATCGTACTTATGTATGTATGTTTGTACGATATGTAAATGCGTAAGGTCTCACAAGACCTTACGCATTTACATATCGATCATAAAACAATTGATGGTCATAGCCTCACATAGCTACAATACAAAGTAAGTTGGTAGGAAATAAAACAGTTTAAAGAAAAATATCTGAATCAAATCCAAATGCAATTAAGGTATCAGAAAGTAGTCAAAAAGAACTGGCAACTAAAAAAGAATACAATTCAAATTGTGAATCGGTATTCTTTTTAGGAAAAACAATTTTGAAAAAAAAAACCGTCTTCCAAAACAGACACTACAAAGTGAAAAATAAGTTTAATTTCGCAAGTCGGTGTCTTTGGGTTCGCATTTTCGTTGTTTGCCACCGACTTCTTTTTTTTTTGCAAAACAGTTTTTATTTTTAACCGACTTCTAAAAAAGGAGGAGGTTCTCAATTCGACGGTATGTTTTTTTTTTTTTTTGTGTGTTTGTTACGCGATTTCTCCGCCAATTGTGGACCGATTTTCAAAATTCTTTTTTTGTTCGAAAGGAGATACTTCTGAAGTGGTCCCATAGAAATTTCATCAAAAACGGTTCAGTAGTTTGATTTTTAAACCTAAATTACTGGTAAAAATTACAACTTAAAAGTGAAAAATAAAAACTTTTTTGCAAAAAAAAAACAACCGCCTTCCAAAAACGACACTACAAAGTGAAAAATAACTTTAATTTCGGAAGTCGGTGGCAAACAACGAAAATGCGAACCCGACGACACCGACTTCCGAAATTAAAGTTATTTTTCACTTTGTAGTGTCGTTTTTGGAAGGCGGTTGTTTTTTTTTTGCAAAAAAGTTTTTCACTTTTAAGTTGTCATTTTTACCAGTAATTTTGGTTTAAAAACCAAACTACTGAACCGTTTTTGATGAAATTTCTATGGGACCAATCTGAAAGTATATCCTTACAAATAAAAAAAGAATTGTGCAAATCGGCTTATAAATAACGGAGTTCCGAGGTAACAAATATAAAAAATAAAATACAGTCGAATTGAGAACCACCTCCTTTTTTGATGTCGGTTAAAAATTCCGATCTAATTCAGGAATTCCTAAAAATTACTACACTTAGTTGCCGACTGTACTCAAAGCCTGGCAACTAAATTGTTTGGAAATTAAAATAATATCAACTTCATGAATAATTCCGAAGTTCCGAGCCCTTTGTGTAGGCCTTCGTCAAGGCTAGCCTGGTACTGGTTACCCGTCAACGCTACAATGAATAATGGTCGTATAAATATCTGAACATTGTGATACTGGCGTAATTGTGTTTTTTTATTAAAAAAGACCTTAAAGGCTTTAAATATTTTGTACGCGTTTTGAATTTTAATTAATAAAATGTTAATATTGGATAAACGGCGGGTGATTGCGTAACACACTTACAATTGCCTTCCATTTTGACCATTCGACAACATTCATTGCATGATTTCCGTTGTCGAGAATACGAATTTTTAAACACATGAAGCAATGGATTAGGATTTTTCATTAACATCCTTCGGATTGTGTGAAAAAGTGTGTTACGCCATTGGCGTGCTGGTCACAAAAATGCGAGTACCACTTTCATTACAATTATCGTAATTTTCACTACCCTGTATAGTTGAGACGAAAATAATAAAATCAGTGTATAAAACGTTTTATTTTCATTTCCCTAAACCATAGAACAAAGTTTATTATTCATTTCGATGGGAACAATCCCTTTTAGGGCTTAGGAGCACTAAACTTTCAGCGAACCGTACTCATTTACATGTTTTACTTTATCAAATAGTATTATGAAGTTTAACACTGTAATCGTTGATGGATGAACAATGAAACTCTATAAACCGAGGGTAAGCCGAAGTTTAACTACTTGTAACGATATCCTACTATATCACACAAATATTATAAAGGCGAAAGTTTGTGAGTGTGTTTGTATGTTGTTACTTCTTCACATTCAAACGGCTGGACCAATTTTGATGAAATTTGGTCTGAACGTCGCTAACACCCTCGATTAACACATAGGATACTTTTTATCCCGATATTCCACGTGTTCGAAACTTATGAGGGTGAAACCGCGGGGCGCAGCTAGTCATGAAATAATTTTCACTTCATCATGAAATAATTTTCACTTCAAACAAATGGGAAATAGAATAACTAACTAAACTAAAATATTCTCCCCGTTTCCGAGTTTCTTGCCCGTTCTTCTCCATAGAGGTCTACGTTTTGGAAAGGGCAACTAGTTTCAACTTTCTGACTAACTGACCGAAAGTGCCTGTAAATGGTTTAATTGAAATAAATGATTTGAGTTTGAGTTTAAGGTCGTATATTAACCTCTGTATTCTAAACATTAGAAAGGATAAGATTGACAATTTATTTTGCAATTAAACAGAGATATACAACAGCTGATCTTGCCAAAATTAAGTGGCAGTGGACAGGGCACATTGCTCGCAGAACAGATAGTCGATGGGGCTGAAAGGTTCTGAAGCGGCGACCGCGTCAAGACTAAGGTGTCAATGTGCGTCAACAAGGTGGACCGATGTCCTTGTGAAGGCCGCAGGAATCCACTGGATGCGGGAAGCACAGAACCGGTCAAAGTGGTGGTGCTTGGGGGAGGCCTATGTCCAACAGTGGACGTCATTCGGCTGAAATGATGGTGATCTTGACAAATCTTAATAAGGAAATTATAAAACAAAAAAAGCGACACTGCAAAATTGGTTTCGAAACAGATGCATGCAGCCGCTTGCTTAATTACTAGCAGGAGCTATTTGCTGACCCTCAAGACACTGTGTACCCAAATCTAGGGGTTCTACGCCCAGGCTGAGGGCAGAGCCTCTACAATCTGCAAGCTTCTCCGAACGGCGCGGCACGCGTAGCTGATCTGTGCGCTACCGGCGGCCTGCACGCGTAGTTGATTTTTAACCCGGAAAATAAAACGGAACCTCATACCGCCAACTTTACTAACAAAACGAAAATTATGGAACCGTAATACAACTTACGAAAATGACCACTACAGCTTAATCCTTGGGCCATAGAAAAAATATAAAAACATAAGCAGAACCTCTTACGAAGAAATGACGACGTATTAAGGCTCCCGCTGACACTCGTGACGCGACTCTAGTAGAAAAATTTATATGTATAAAAACTTCATGGAAATTGTTCCGCCAGATTCGTTGTCTCCGGGAGCCTTTAAAGGATTACATAACATCTATCCTGTTACGTCACAATATGAGCATAACAGCACATTGTTCTATCACAAATTGATAACATTACGAGCAGTGTTCACCCGCGCTTATTTACTCCCTATTTGATAACAATAGCAAAGCCTCCTTTGATACAGTAAATTGATTTACAAAACAAACACAATAGTCTTCGAACAATTGATATCGAGTTAGTTATGATTAGGTTTCCCAGTATGTAATATTGATTAGTCATAGTTCAATACCAAATATCTTGTGTGCCTTATTAGGGACGGTTTATTAACCGTAACGCCCTTAATCCTTGGGTCATAGTCCTTTGAAGCAGATGGCAATACCTTTAACTATATAATATAACAATAAAGACATCGATGACATTGTTGATGATAACGATAGTTATTCTAAGACACGAACGTCGCCATTTAAAGCCCTGAGTTTCTATCGTAACTTGTATACAACTTGCAGCTATAATTTTCCCATTCAATCAACTCAGCCTATCGCAGTCTTCTTCTGGTCATAGGCTTCTTCCAAGCTGCGCCACAACATCCTGTCCTCCGCTTTCCGCCTTCAGTCTATCCCAAAAAAATGGCGGCAGTTTAAGGTCGTCAGACCATCTAGCTGTGGGGCGTCCCACACTACGCTTGCCGATACGCGGTCTCCAATTCAGGAGTCGTCTGCTCCACCGGCCATCGGTCCTTCGACAAACAAGGCCAGCCCACTGCCACTTCAAATTGCTTACTCTGCAGGGTGTGTCGGTAACTCCGGCTCTTTTCCGGATATTTTCATTTCTGATTTTCCCATTAGAAAATTCGAATTACGTTTTACCCGAGCCCGGGAATGATGAAGAATCCCTTGTTATCACAGACAGCGAGGGGTTATTAATTGCTGGGCAGTCTATAAATAACTTTTTATTTTTTACAGCTTTTACCTACAATATGTTTTTGATATGATACGCGTGGCTGAGCTGAAAGCAATTTAATCTGTCGACAAAGTTGTACATAGTACTTAAAAAGCTGTTAACGTTTTTCTAGAAACGTAAAAAGGGCTTAAAAGAGTAAAGGTAAGTATTTTTTTTGATCATGGAACGATAGGAGAAAAGCAGGATATCTTTTGAATAATAGCTTCGTAAATACGTATAAGGTTAAGAATAGCTTAGATAGTTACGGTCCAGCAAGAATTTATGTTATAACTTAAACTTGGTCCTTGGAGCAATGAAATAAAAGAGAAAGTAATGCTCTAAAACTATGACTTCATATGAACAATAAAATTATAATGGCCGTAACATTATATATTCCATAACGAGTATTGTTCCCTTACATTCAAACATCAAATCGCAATCCATTAACTAATAAACGAAATTGGAATATTCGACCAACCGGTGAATAATAAACAAAAGATATGAATGTTAATTGCTCTGATGTAAATTTAACACCTTTCACCCCTTTTTGTCGTTTATTCACAAAGCTGCTCAATTCAATGGGCCCGAAAGCGGATTAATTTCCATTCATACAATATAATATTGTGATATTTGGACAAAATTTTCAATTAAAACGGTAAGACCTAGCCTAGACTATGCTAATATAATAAACATGCAAGAATATTCGTATGCTTTTACCAGATAACTTGATGGTTGGAATTCTATAATTAAAGTTCAAAATTCAATCACAGCAGATACTTACTACGAACCCAAATACATAAACAGCCTATAATGTTCCCACTGCTGGGACACAGGCTTCCTCTCAGTGAGAGGAAGCGGGCCCAGTGCGGGTTAGTGGATGCCACATGTCTTCGAAAGTTTGGTTCTAGGACATTTCCTCACGATGTTTTCCTTCACTGTTTTGAGAGCAGTAGTGATGAAATAATTTACACAAAGTAAAGTGCCTGCTTGGGTTTGTAATAATAACATCTCCAACCTCTAATGCAATATGAAAGCACTTTAACAATCCCTGGCTTTAACACTAATGGTAAACAAAACGCCTCAAACGATTCATTAGGAAAACAAGCAAAATTAATTTTCTCGACTCAAAGCATTTCGAATTGAATTGAAATTGATATTAAAAGTGAGTCGGCCCAAATTGTTCATTGATTGAATGAATCAATTTATCAAAACTTATTTCGATATTGAAATTCGATTTCAATCATAGAATAAGGAGCTCTATGGAAATATTAGATACCACTAAGAAATTGATGGGAAAGCTATCTTCAAAGGAATAATTAAATTCAATATATTTCAAAGAACGTTATTGAAATACAAAAGTATGATGTCTTTGAGGGTTTAAGTGAAAGCAATGAAGAATATGAAGACTTTTAAAAGGAACCGCTGTTTGCCTTTTGCATTGAAAGAACGAATACTGGAACGTTTTATTTAGATTTCTTTCAATAAACAAACATGTAAATAGTTCCGTTAACTCGGGATCGCACACCGGCTCGCTTTACTCGAGTTCGTCTGGATTACCAACTTTTTCCGGATTGCGAGATACCTACCTCTTCCAAGTTTCCATTTGGGCTAACAAGATAAACAACATTTGGAAGTTTCATCATCTATTATCTGATACGTTACCTGGGGCGCGTGCAAGTGAACTTAACTTCGACTTACTTGACGTAGGAACATATTCGGAAAGAGGAGCTAACAGGTAAGATCTTACAGACGAAACGAACGGCAACATGATTATCTACAACGTAGATGATACAAAATTACAAACCAAACTCAATCAAGTCGAGTGGATGAGTAAGGAAGATTTATGGAGACGGTAATTCGAATAATTTAAAACCTGCACTTAAGAAATGGTATTACTTAGTGATATTACAATGTCTCATTTCCTGATGCAGTGAGTTTTTTTTTTTTTTAAACTTTGCTCCCTCTAGGAATTACTCCTGAATCGTGGGTGCGTTTACAATAAAGATGCGCCGAATATTCGTTTTATATTCGGCGTATTCGGCAGACTTTTGAGGTATTCGTATTCGGCCGAATCATTCGGTTGAAATGCCGAATGTATTCGGCTTAATTGATCATTGTAAATCATCTTTTAGGGCAAAAGAAATTAAAGGAATCCCATATTCTAACAATCATATTTATTAGAAATCGTTTATTGTAAGATACTCAAACAAAGATATAATTAAACACAGGTAATCAAATAAAACCAAAGCAGTATATTATGATTATTCATAGCACTTGTAGATGTCGTACTTTTTTATTATCATCTTCGATATCTTTGAAGATCTCCCACACGCGCGACTTTTTCCGTCGACTTATCTTTCAAAACACCCAAAACACCAAAATTTTAATCATAGCGAGGTACTACTACTCACACCGTTTGCGCGCGTCGCTTTGGAAATCTAGCGTGTATAAACTTATTTGCGCGGCAAAACTATGGAATGGGGAACCGAATTATCCGCAGTACATATATTCGGTTCGGTAAGAACTTAACCGAATATTATTCGGTATTCGGTTATTCGATGAAACCACTATTCGGCGCATCTCTTGTTCACAAACATTCAAACTCACATACACAAACAGCCAGACCCGAAACAACTACCTGTAGGCAATACAAATATTTGTTCCGTGCGGGAATCGAACCCGCGACACACAGCGCAGCAGTCGATCGGTCAACCACTGCGCCAACCGTGTCGTCTTATAATACACATATCAATGTGTCAATTTCTAATGTAAATGACCATGATGTAGATGATCCTGGTGCTATTGAATCAATACTTAATGGACTAATAAACGTGTTTCAATTGCCTAAATCTTCTGTAATAACTAGTAATATTAAAATCATAGCACTAACCTGTACTCGCTGGCATCTAATGAGGCTCTGGGTATGCGTAAGTATCCTTAACACCATGTGTTCTATAGTACTCTGTTCTTCAAACACCATCCTTGCGAGATCCAAGAGGACCTGATTCCTCTTGACTTCCAACTGGGATCTCTCGTAAAGCTGTGCGTTCCGAAGACCGATGCCGCAGAACTGGAGGTAGGATGAGAAGACTTTCTCATCATAGGACGTGAAGGGACCGTCGCTCTGTTTGTTTATAACCTGAAAAATGTGGTTAATTAGTAAAATTTAAACTACTCAAAATACTGGTGGATAGAAAAATATTCGATTATTTTCAGAAACGTGTTAAGATGAAAAGTAATTCAATATTGTTTTTAAGGAAATTGAGAGAAAAAATGACTATAATTCTAGACTGATTTATAGCTTCAAAACAGTAAACAAATTCTTTAATCTAATACAAAAGAAAAATATTACAAAAACAGTTACAATATTTGAAGCTCGTTCATCAAAATGAAATTTATTTGCAAAAACAAATGTCAGATTAAAAAAATATCGTTCTTCGTATTTCAATATATTATTCGAAAGTGACGTTCAAAATCACTTTTTGCTGGGAAATTGTTAACAGGCAGACGCCATGAGATAATACAAAGTTAGCCAACATTCGCCAAGCAATTTCAATTCCACGTCGGAATATTTATAACTTATAGGTACGCTGAGGACGTTGCAAACTTTTTTGATTTCATCTTTTTCCTCGCCGAGCTCTCATTTCGTCGTTTCCCAGATGTTTTTGAAACAACATTTCAAATGTAAACAGGCCGAAATTTTCTTTAAGCAAACAAGATTTATTTAGGTAATAAATTACATAAAAGAAATCTTGTTATTGAAAGCGGTGTAATGAAAGTTTAATGGATAATATCGTGGTATGCGTTTAATTTAAACCGGCTACATACCTGAGCAACACCGATGACCTCTCCATTAATGTCCTTAATGGGCATGCAGAGAAGTGACCTCGTTTTATAACCCGTCTGCTGGTCAATGTCGTGGTTAAACCTTTCATCCTGGAACAAAGAAAAACAAAATGTAAATACACTGATACCTGACAATCTAATAATCTTCTTTGAGTAGGTATCTCGTTCTATCGAAAAGACATTGAAATTTTTTTTTTTTTGAGGATGGAAATCATCAAATGACCCATCCCGCTCTCGGTAGAGCGGAGGGAGTGTCAGACTCTCACTGACTAAAACCCACCCGTGTTCCTTCCTTAGCCCTTTATGTTCCAGGGCAGCGGTAACCCTTTCGGACGATCCCGCTACCCTGGCAAAGACATTGGCATGACGACGATATTCATTGCATAATCATAACCAGCCTTAACGTGCCCACTGCTGGGGCACATGCCTCCTTTCTGTGAGGCCGTAATCCCCCAGGCAGACCCAGTGCGGCTTGGCAGATGTCGCATGTCTTCGAATTTTTGGTCCTAGGACACGCCGGTTCCCTCATGACGTTTTTCTTCACCGTTTTGAGAACAGTGATGATGAAATAAATTACACAAAGTAAAGCGCCTGTCTGGGTTCGAACCCACGACCTCGTTAAGTCGGGGACGTTACCACTGGGCCACCATTGCTCTGATGTTCATTGAGCTAGTCTTTAATTGTACTATTATTACTCTGTCTGAATGGGGCTACTTCTAAATCAAGTCTCATAATAGGAACTGGGCCGAGTAATCGTAGCCGTGATAGTAACCACAGACCGCAGCCGTCCTCCGAGGCGCAGGCGTCTCTTAGAACTCTCAATATTATTACTTCTTTTGCAACATACCCTACTAACAACTACGGAAATAACTCCCATTCATAGTGGGCGTTTCATGTTACTAGTGTTATTATGAAAATACAAAACCGATAATTGCAATGAAATATATTTCATAGCTGGGAATATCTTCCATACCTATTATTGGAAAAATTAGTATGGCTTCGGGACATGAATAAATTCCTCTTATTCGCAATATCGTAACAACCACGTACCTACAGTTGTAAATATGAGTGGAAAGTGTCAACTTCCATATTTGTTCAAAAGTGGCTTCATAGACTGAGGCTTCAGTAATCGGCATGGCGACATAGGAGTTTATTTATAAACGATGATTAAAGTTAAGTGACGTTTAAACGTCAAAAATGTATGGTTAAACAGTCGCGAATCACTACTTAACATTAAGCAACGTTTATGAATAAAGTTGTGTTTCGTGAACCTAGACAATGCTGCAATTGCAAGTCTGAATCAACTATTCTAATTAGGCATAAAAATTGTCTACAACAACTTTTCGTACCACAGTAGAGCTCATCTCACTCATAATCGTCCAGGTATTGTGTCTGAGGAAACAGATCGTTTAATCTTAAAATTTATCGTGAAAATCACGCGAAAGGCATAACGTGGGCCGATTCGCGGGCACTAGTTTCGTATAATTTATTCTAGCAAACACCGTAAATCTGTCGCCAGTGAAGAATTCGATTTGAGGAATCCGTTGTATCGGCGAATTTATGACTCGAATGACTGGATGTACCGGTGCCACAATGCAGTGCCAACACGAACATTTGTTGAACCACACTCCAACGTATGGAGCCAAGCCAAAAGGGAAGTTTATTGCGAGCTACCGTTCATTACCAATGCCTGTCAGCCAGCCAGATTGGGCTTAAACCATCCATTGAGCATACATATCACACTTTCAGTAAAGCCGAGCGAATATTTTGGAGTTTAAGGCCGTTTGTCAAACGTCTGACCGGTATAAATCTGTCCACGAAATTCGAAATTGAACCAGAAAGAAAGAAAATGCATTTATTTGCGACAAACATGACGCATAAAAAAGGACATAAGTACACAAAAAAGAAAACAAGTTGAGGGTAAACATGCGTCACATTCACGCAAAACGGCCACCATAATACTAAGACCCTATACGAGACAGAGCCCCAGCGCTGGTTTTCAGCGGCAGCCGGCGTTGACGTGATGACGTTAACCAGGCCAGCATGCAATTATACATAAATTAATAAAAACAACAATAAAACCTTTTGGAAACATAAATTCTTATGCATATTAATAGCTGGTGAGATAACGTTCGCGTCTTTCATTTGGATTTGCAAAATTGTTAAAGGATTAAGTTTTAACTCTATCATCATTCTCCTGCCCTCATCCCAATTTATTTGGGGTCGGCGCCACATTTCTTTTTCTTCCATACTTCTCTATTAGTCGTCATCTCGATAGTCACCCCCTTTCTAACCATATATCATCATTCACATAGTCCATCCATCATTTTTTTGGTCCTCTCCGACTCTTATAGTCGTCGACATTCATAAGTTTTAACTTGAAGCCTTAAATTAAATTATATTCAAGTTCTTCAGCCTGTGAATGTGCTGACGTTTTAGTAAAGTTGGAAAAGGAAAACATTTGTTCGATGCCCCATTCCTTAACACAATAAACTAAATCTTCTAACGACAACAATGTTGACAAATCTCAAAACTTGAACAGCCAATCTTCGCCAAACATCTCATTATTCTGGTTGGCCCGTTCGTAATGAGAATGTAATGGTAAGCGATACTGAAGTAGTGACTAAGACAGATTGCGGCATTCGTGTAGCAATTCCGTTCGCCATTACTGCTTGAGACGTTCGGTAATTTAATATTGATTCCGACTAGTTACCTACAATGCACGTGTATCGTTAATTTTGAGAGGTACTCAAGACTTCCATCCATGTTAATAAATTCGACAATCAGACAAGCAAATCAAACTGTCACCTCACCATTAAATTAATTAAATTATTATGCAGTGTTAGAAATTCTGTCAAATTAGATGCTGAAATATCACTGTGGTATTAATTTTCTTATGGAATACTTGGTACGGTATCAAAAATTCTTCCGCAAAATCAGCTTCTCCAAAATTAGAGCTATCCTAGCGCAGCATAACCGACTATAAAATTTTGTTAAAATAAAAAACTAGCTCTTGCCAACTCAATAGCTTTAAACCGAATACGCGAGATTCAATTCGGATACAAGTTTCCCCGAGGAAGGACTATCTCAAGGAGTTTTTAGTCCAAATAAGAGTTCACAGAAATCAAAATCTGACATCAAAATAAAACGTCAGCGATCGAAATTTCCATTTACGATTCTGATCTTGGACGGATCGTAAAAGTAATAGGTAGCAATTGGACGATCAGGAATGCAAAATTCTTTCAAGCTACTGACTGTAACAGTGTTAATATTGAACATCACAGAAATAAGCCCTTTGATACGTTTTCATCGCAAATTCTCTTTGTGCCAGGCAAAATATTCATCTTCAATCTCGTGTCACACATGTTCACTCACACAAGCAGAACATTCAGAAGATTCTTGATATTTATTATTATTTAGTTTTTTTGTCATAATATCTACAGGAACAACATAACTCTCGGTACGTTCTTCACACCATTTTACCAGATTTACGTTCTCAGGAAGTTATTTAAATTATATCGATTTCAAAACGGTGTCAATAGTGTGACTGTCCATTGTTTCTCCCTTTGCCGTCAGCACTAGAATCAACGTGCGATATGGCTGCTTTATTACACAATAAATGTGGGTTTTTCAAAAAAGGAAAGAAAGATTCATGTAGGTCGGTAAAGATAATACCCATGAAAAAAACAACAGGTTTCTTTATTTCATGAATTCTAAACTATCTCAAGCTTATAATTAAGACAGGTTTTAGTAGTTCGCTCACTTTGTTTTCTTTTCATTACATCTAAAATCTCAGAAATCCTTAAACCACGAACAAAGACTAGAACTTTTTATTTCGCCATGTAACAGATTCGTGGCCGGCTTAGCGTAAAAGTGCTAATGTTAGGCTTTCTTCTAAAGGCTCCATTATCCCCTTAGAAAGTTACACGATTCGCACCGCCACTATTGTCTACAAACTACTTGGAAGAACTTCGCAAATAATAGAACTAACATTTTAGGCTACCTAAATAAACGTTGTAGGTTTTTTAACAAATAAAATTGTTTTATAGAGCTTTCCTGTTAGTATACCTTAGGTTATGAGGAAGCAAATATTTCGGGTAAGACCAATTCAATGACGCAGTTTCCACCTGTAACCTCATCACTAGATAGATTGTACGATTTCGATGGGCTCATGTCTCAGCAGCAGACGGAGGGCGATATATGTACGAAACTCACGGACGGATAGTCCAAAAAGAACTTTGAAAAGTAGTCAGATTAGAAGGGTCAAACCCTGTTCAAAATGCGGACGCGTAGATAAATTCCTACCCAACTAACTTTACCCTAGAGAGAGCGATAAGAACTGCCATCAAGCTGCACTTAACGTATAAAATGGACAAATATTTCATTTTCATGACAGTACTGTTCAAGTGGTAAGCATTCCTATGTGTAATTTTACTTGGTATATTATCGTTGAGAAATAAATACATATTACTGCGGTGCGTAAAAGGCAACTTCCTGTAACCTTCGAGCTTCAATATTGTTATGGTAATTTATGTTTCTTTATTGTGCCTACCTCAATATACCATTTGGCATTTAAAATTATCAGCTGATTTACAAGTAATGAATGTTGTAAAATAAATATTTATGTAATAATTCGTTTTACTACTCCATAGATTATTATTTAAGAAGGGATTTAGAACTTGCATCCGTTTGAAGGAGGAAAGAAAATTATAAGAATAAACACAAAGAACATTAAAAGGATTACAAAGGGAAAACCGTTGTTTTACGTCTTGCTAAAATTTTCAAAGATTGTTACACTGAGAAGCCGCGAGCGACTATGTTTAATTACATAACGAGGACGGTTATAAGTAACGAAGAAACCATGACGGCGTTTAATTATCACGAAATTAATTTACTTCAAGGTCACAATGAGGTAGGCGTACAAGAATGGGTGCGTCTTGGCAGTTCAAATCAAAGGAAAATAAATAATAAATAGTGTTCCCATACCAAGGTTAGGTCTAAGATAATATATCAGAAATGAAAGAGATATGGGACATATACGATGGGGCAGAACATTAGGTGTTCTTTGTAAAGCAATTACACAATGTAACGGAGCATGAAATAGAAAACGTTGTGACACTAAATGACAATTTTCCAGTCAAGTTGACCAACATAGCCGCACTTTGACACATAATAACGTAGTTTGTCAGCTTCAAACATAATCCTATGACTATCGAAGTAGAACAAAATAAATGTAGTGTAGTAGTGTAGCCATATTGTACGCAATCTGTTTAGCGATCTTTCAGAGGCATTTGTATGCAAATCGTTTTCATAAACAGTGGATACGTGAGCACACATGAACTGCCAATCTAGGCAAGGTCAGGGGCTTGGAGGCGGGCCAGGATGGGAGGCCATAGTCATCCCAAGATACCATCTAGTTAAGACCTAGAATTAATCTGCAAAAGGATCGGCCTTCAAGAGAACAAAATGGTTTGAAAGAAACCAAATGAAAATAGCAGAAAATACAAAACGTCTAAAAAGAAAATTCCTATTCGTTGGATGCCAGTATGCTGAAGACGAATGAATCACGTTCATAATTTAAACGAGCTCAGAGCCTAAAGAAAACATTCTTCTGCTATAATATTCATGACCGGAGTCGTATGTTTCATACACAAAATACTCATAATACCATACGAAACGTACATTTATAAGTCCCACGTACGAGACACATCAAATTTATATATATCCGGAATATTCTTTTGGACTTTTGGTTCCAATGTCATGGTTTTCTAAAATTAACTTTACAATTGAAAAATTAATTGGCCATTTGTCTAAGATATTCGTAAATATTTTACTAGTTGAATCATTTATCATTATTACCGCTCATTTGTCGTCTCTCGGCCGAAACACGTGTAACATTATTATTTGTCTTACTATCTTTAAAGAAAATACCCACATATTTAAGTCTCCCACCATCTGCAGACGAATAAACTAAAGATAGTATTGGGAAGTTTGTTTATGTGAGTTCGTTGGTAAATCCAGCTGGGTCGACATCAGCGAATTCATGAAGTGACTAAAGAGGGATAGCATTTTTAAGCGCGCAATTTATCCAGCAGTGGATCGTGTCGCTGGGAATAATTTATGTGCACTCGTACTGTCCTGACAAATCTCAGCGAGGCGGGTGTGCCCGCTCCACAGATTACATGAAACGCTGGAATTTCTTCACAGGGAGAGATACAAATCTGGAAGCTTACGTTTTGTCGCTGTTTTGGTCAAAAGGTTTTCTTTCTGCAATTTTACTTCAATGTTGTCTGCTTTGAAATAGAAGAAAGCGGGGTGTTCGAAATAAATGCAAAGTATTCACATTATTTAGAAAACTTCCGCGTTAACTAAACTAACGCTCGCAATTCTGCATTGTATATGTAAGCCATGTGGTTGTTCGTGTTCTATTTATTTATGCAGATGAAATATACTACTTCTCCTTAAAACAGTAAAACCCTACAGAAAGGTAATAAATATTCAGACTCCAGTACCGCACTCAATTTATATATTCTGCTACATTGCCTAACCTTACGAACTCTTACACACACCCCACAACAACAAAAGCCACTGCTACTATTCTCCTGTCCGAAATTACGAATTCACAAATAAAATCCTGCGGGAGAAAACCGAACAAGAAAAACCGCTTACATAAGTAAAATCACCTCTAGAGAGATTCTCCGAAGACCTTGATGAATGAGATTCGCTTGATCCTTGCGGGGCAGAATGAAAAATTGACATCGATGAATAAAACTCAAGCTTGAAGGCTGGCGTTCTACAAACAGGCCCCATCCTCGAACAAGTACAATGGACATTTGTTCCCATAAATCAGGGCATGTCCAACGAACATACATTACAATACTTGGATTAAGTGATTGTCAATGGATAAGAAACAATCGATGACAGATTTATTGAGAATATTAATAGAGCAACACAAATATAAAACTGGAGGACATTTATCACGTCAAATTTTCTTTTCGTTTGCGAATGAATTACTCGTAAATGCGGTGTGATTAATTTTATTTTACAGATGCATAAACATTAATAACACGTTCAACAAGATGTCTAAAATTTTAACTGCTTTGTAATAAATTATAGATTTATTTGTCTATTTTATTTAGAAAAGATCCACAGGTGAAGCTCGACCTGAAGCACCTGGCCGCGACGTCGTTAAAAGATGCCCATCCATAGACAAATAATCCCCATGTCTCCACTAGTCCAATGCTTACTCTAGGATGCATATCCGGTAGGCTCTTAAATCCTACCCTTTCCTACGGGCACGTCTTCCCTACTTCCCTACAATTACCGCGCCCCCCGGTCTACTCCTTGATATGCAATGGTCGCTGTGGCACCATAAACATGAGGCTACAGGAGCTAGTGCGAATCTTGGGGTTCATTCGATTAATCGAGTCTGGTCTAACCACGCTGGGATCAGTGCGATTCATTCATTCATATTTGTATATTTTATTTAGAGACGTTTGTCATTGAGAAGTGACCCTATCAAGAGAATGGTGACCCTGTTCTATTGTACAGTCAACAGCAAAAGTAGATGATCAAAATCAGAAATTCAGTACTAATGAACGGAGTTCGCAGCTACATGGCAGCTGTACTAGTAGTAAATGTTTGGTATAATTTACAATCACATACTTTTGAATCACTTCGACGCCACACAGTTCTGACGCGAACTCCGTTCATTAGTATTGAATTTCTGATTTTGATCATCTACTTTTGCTGTTGACTGTACCTGCTAACCAATGTGTCTGCTGTCAAATTTCATGCTGCCATTGGTAGACCAAGATTACTACAACCAGTACTTAATAGATTTCAGCGTAGTTCCAGTTGAAAGGTTTTCTGCAATCGGGGGGTAGACAAGATGAAAAGGGATAATATGCCGTAACCCGTTTTTCAGCATCGGAAAACCACATACGGAACGATGTACATTTCACAACGCGAATCTTGAGCAAGCCAGGAATTGCCCATTAAATGTTTGCACTGTGCAACTTCCTACATTGATACCGAGTAAACCGATACCACTTCAACACATCATAATGTGCTTTAAATCGCAAAGAAAAGCTGTAAAAATGGACTTCGCACATAATATTCCAAAATGTTATGAGAAAAAAAAACAACCGACTTCCAAAAACGACACTACAAAGTGAAAAATAACTTTAATTTCGGAAGTCGATGTCGTCGGGTTCGCATTTTCGTTGTTTGCCACCGACTTCCGAAATTAAAGTTATTTTTCACTTTGTAGTGTCGTTTTTTGAAGTCGGTTGTTTTTTTTTTTTTTTGCAAAAAAGTTTTTATTTTTCACTTTTAAGTTGGAATTTTTACCAGTAATTTTGGTTTAAAAACCAAACTACTGAACCGTTTTTGATGAAATTTCTATGGGACCACTTCACTATCTCCTTTCGAACAAAAAAGAATTTTGAAAATCGGTCCACAATTGGCGGAGTAATCGCGTAACAAACACACAAAAAAAAAAAAGCATACCGTCGGATTGAGAACCTCCTCCTTTTTTGAAGTCGGTTAAAAACTGAAAACCCTTTTAGAATTATGCTTGTTTTAAACACAACTTTACTTAGGTTAGTTTACAAGTTTCAAGTCTCGTCACGAAAATAAAGACCGAAACACGTGTAATGTTATCAGGAAAACCTTTTTTTTTTTTTGTGGGTGGGTATCATCAAATGACCTCTCCCGCTCTGGGCTGAGCGGAAGGCCCATAATGAGCACATAAAAAACCTAAGCGTGCATCAGTAGTATATTATATATTTTATGTAGGTATTTCTAGCCTTCCAATTCCTTTCTGAGAAAAGTCTTTTAAGAGACCTGGGGGCCTACTCCGAAGTGCAAAGTGCGAATGTTCGGATCGGACCGACACTTGGCCGAGCCGAATATTATTGAAAAATGCGAAAAAATTTCAGATCGGCTCAGTTGGGTCGGGACCATAGTCAATATTCGAAAGAGTGTAGGAGTGTAGGATCGGAACCGACCGAACCAAATAGTAACTTCGTAGCAGGAAACGGCCGAACATTCGGCCGATACTACTTCGGAGTAGACCCCCTGGGGTCTGTTAAAAGACTTTTCTTTTTTAAGAAAATATCTACCATATAACATTCCCATGTATGGGTATGAAACATTTTTGTGTTAATATAAAGCAAAAGTATATGTAGATTCGTGTAAAAGTAGCTTTCGACGACAAATATCATCATCATCTGCCGACATCATGTTGGGGTCGGCTTTCAGTCCAACCGGATGCAGCTGAATACCAGTCTTTTACATGGAGCGACTGCCTATCTGACCTCCACGACCCAATTACTGAGTAATACGATACCCCTTGGTAAGACTGGTTGTCTGACTTTCGGGTTTCTGACTACCCGTAACGACTATCAAAGATCCACGAATGATAGCCGGGACCATCGGTTTAACGTGCTTTCCGAGACACCCATCCACAGACCAACCGCGGCAAGCGTAACTTAACCTGGTTGATCGACCTGTGCGGCTATGATATTAAATAATTGAACCGTCACGTTAATGTTATATTTCACGTATAAGCATGTTACAGTAGTTTTACTACAACAAACTTTATGACGTCATAATTATACGTCAAACGCATACATTGCCAGCATCATCAGCTTCAATGAAGTTCTAAAATTAGCAAATTATATCGTTTACCTACTAAACCATCGCAATTATTTACGAAACAACCTCCCACGCTGACTAGTAACAATCCATACGATCCGAAAATAACTCAAAGGGGTACTTTGAATCCAAATTCTATGTATAGTTTTAATTTAATCTAAACTAGGTTTTGCCCGAAACTTCGTTTGCGTGGAGGTCGGAAATTATACAACGCCGGCCTACACTACCGGGATAAAAAAAGTATTGTATGTCCTAAGATCATGAAATATTTATTCGTTACTGAGTGTTAACCTTATAAGATAGACATTTCGCATTGCTACAGTTTAATAGATCTTTTTAAGAGGAATAATGCCGTAAAATGTAAATAGTGTGGTGCACGTCGCATGATTTATTTCGACATCTTCAACAATCATCGCCATATATAACCTTCCTTATAAATCAGTCCATTAGTGAAAACCGTATGAAAATCCGTTCGGTACTTTTTGAGTTTATCGCGTTCAGACAGACAGACAGTCGCGGCGGGGGTGCTTTGTTATACATGTAGTGACAATTATATCGAATTAAACGGATTACCTAAAAGTAAATGTTCGACTTTATGGCCCTGATATATTTATTAATCTCATTAGTTTGATGTGTATCCTGTATTAGGTAACGATGGGACTGACATACGCTGTGCGTTATAAAAGTCCCTAAATTATAAAGAATAAAGAAAAAAAAAATCTAAAAGTAAAGTTTTGTCACCGTTTCGGCGAAGTGAGTGTTTTCTTTGAAACATTCGCAGACTGGAAGCCCGACAGTAAGTAGGAATTTTCGGAGTATTTAAGGCGAAACACCGCAAACAATTACCTACAGTCTGTTAAGGAAAAGTTTTGACAGGCACGAGGTAGAAATTGATCTATGCGAGCCGTTTCTAGACGCTCGATTAATTTATACTGTGTCAAATATACAGGCGGGCAAATACCCATTGTTATATTTTTATTAATATTTGACTTGCTTTTACCGTTCGAACCACTTAGGCGTGTTTCAGTTCTTTTGTGCTAAAAATGTTCTGCTCCCGCGTTTTTGTATTTTTTACACAAAAGCCCTGCGTTGGCGATCGCATGAAAAGTTTAAATTGCATGAAAAGTTTAAATTGGGTGAAAAATCACCCTACGCAATGCTGCTAGTACTGCAGGGCTTTTCGCAAACATTCAAGACGCTTCCATACCCAATCGAACATCAGTCAATGTTATCAAAGGAGTCCTCTAAACTGTTCACAAATCCTAAGCCCGAAAATGTTGTCAGTTTTAGGGCTAATAGTTTAATCGCCAGATAACTTTTATTCAAGGAATAAAATTGACGTTTGACAGTTTTTGTGTGAAATTACTGTCAAAATTTCAAAATTATTCTTCGAATAAAGTTATCAAATGATTATAAAAACAGCCCTAAATCAAATAGACGACGCTATTCTTCCGACAGATGTTTGCTGTCGGAGACTAGGCAAGTCAGGTTATCGAAATGTGCCATTTTCGACACGATAGCCTGTGGAATAGCTGTGAAGAGCTATGCAGAACTCACTTCAAAAATCAAACATAATTCATTCAAAATTTCAGACCTTTATAGGAGAGAAAGAGAGATTCACTTTCGCATTTATTACATGCATTAAGAAGGATATGCTCCAAGTAGTACTATAAAAACCCTAGATAAATGATAGATAGATTAGCTACAAGACATTAAAATGTCGTGATAACATGCCTCGATTAGCAATTACGAGGATATAAATATTTAAATCTGTTTTTAATCGTCTTTGACAAGAACCACAATCTTATACTATTAAACATTTAATGGATTAAAAATGGTCTTCATTAAATTAAAAGAAATAATTAATAGGAAGACCCATTTCAGCAGAATTCTCCGTTAATTTATTACTCTAAGTTAATGGCAATGATCATAATCATTGCGATTAACTTAACTTGGTCTATAGACCAAGTTAATTCCAGAGATCCTCTATCTAAATCATTGGAAATGTCAAAAATGTTGACAGTCCATATAAGGTTAAATAGAAATAGAAAATTCATATTAAATAAATATGGACGAAGTAAGCCGTAATAAAATATTAATACATTCATCATCATCATCTGCCTAGCCTTTTCCCAACTATGTTGGAGTCTGCTTCCAGTCTAACCGGATGCAGCTGAATACCAGTATTTTACATGGAGCGACTGCCTATCAACCCAGTTACAAAAAAAATATATATTAATACATTATTATCGTGAAAACTAAAATTATTTTTTCCCATTACATGAAATCATACAACTGTTTCCCGGAAGATTGAATATAGCTTTCATAAAATATGTTTTCCTTTGATCGGCAACTATGGGCGTCTATGCCAACAATGTGTCAGGTATAAAAATTGCAACAGTGTGTGAATAATGGAAGATTGCTACTCCGACGACTGTGGGCGTCACATGAAATTGTATTGAAGCCTTTCTAGTAAACTGTGGTTGGATATGAATCTCCTGGGAAATGTTAAAATGCTGTACCTTGCTACTGAGAATTCGTATATTATTAACTCTTTTATAATATCTGTAGCGAGCATTCAAAAATCATACGTCAAACGTTTAAGTATCGGTGCCATTCAGGTATATAACAAGTTACCTAACTCATTTAAGGAACTTCCCATCCCCATGTTCAGGAAAAAGCTGACAAGTTGGTTATTGGATAATTTCTTTTATGACATTGGTAAATATATGGAATATTGTAAAAATCCAAGATGACATGTAGGTACTTAATTTGGACATTGATTTTAAGCAACGACTACCTTATTTCACGTATACGCATGTTACAGTATTTTTACTACAACAAACTTTATGACGTCATAATTACACGTCAAACGCATATATTCCTGAATAATATTCATTCATATTGTTCTTGTTGTAAAACACAAATCTTAATAGGTATTCATTGTAGTTAGGGCAGATTTTTCCAACGCCAGATAATTTCATCGGAGGAATAATTTTGAATTTTGGACAGTTCTTCCATACAAAATGTGTCAGACGTCAATTTTATTCAACGAATAAAAATTATCTGTCGATTGAAAAAACAGCCCTTAGTTATATAAGAATGACATTTGAATATTTGTACACCATATTTTATGGTAGAGTGTATAGAACTTTAAAAATATTAACACCATACTATGTAAGAAATTACATTCTTACAAGTAATTCTTAGTTTTTCAAAGGTTTCCATATATTTACCCGTAACACATTTCTCTTTCACCTTTAACGTTTTCCTAACATAAATCTTTTAGATGTAAAAGGCTATCTTAAAGCTTAGGAGCAGCATAAGTGGATTGTATACAAATTCGGTACGAAGGGTGTTCAAACTAAAATCCTTTTATCCATAACACGTTTGACGGATGAAATAGCTTTACCGGTTTACTTCACTGGTAACTCAAGTGTTAAAGATAATTTTGACTTTGAAAAGACGTCTAGGAAAGCCACGTTTTTGCCAGATTGGCTTGTCGCGCGGGTTGAAGATGAAATTCCCATTTTGCTATATTAATATTTTGCCATATGAGATTTGTGTCGTAGCTCTACATGCTTACTAATAATAAAGCTGAAGAGTTTGTTTTAACGGGCAAATCTCTGGCAGTACCTGACGGTCGCATTTGAACATTTTTTATATTTATCATCACGCTAGGGAGCTTAGGAGACGAGTAAAAACAAAAAAAGTCAGAAAGAATGCTGAGCGAAAGCGATGTAATAGCGCGGGTAGGCGATGCGATGCGACGCGGACGGTAGAGGGAACAAGAAATTTCAAAGGCAAAAGCTAGTATAGTAGAAGGCACTTATTTTTTTTTTTTTACTAAACTTGTCCTATTTTGTCAGAATTTGATTCTTAAACAAACTCCTAAAAACTAGTTACGCCTAACTCAATGACCAATGAGACAGTTAAGAAGAAATGCCATGTGAAAGTAAAATTACCAAAGCCAGCCAGCTAAAAATGTCACATTAACTTGAACGCGATCATTTGACGGAACCCAGCCGTGAGCAAGAAATACGAATGTGCGTAGATAAATGTCCAGGTGATAAAACGCAGACCTAATGACAGTCTGGTGAAAAATGCTCGGCTGTAGTTTATATTCGTGTGTCACGAAGTTAGGGAAAATACGGCTTGTTTTATTTTGAAAACATGTTTATGCTGTTTTACTTGCAAAGAAAAACTGCATTTTTTTATAGAAGAGTAATTTCTCCATTATGGTTCTAGAACTTATATAATATAAACTTACATAATATAAACTTACATAATATAAGCTAACATAATAATATGTACATGTATATGAAAAAAATTAGCAAAAGAATCGTATGGCATCAAAAAATTCGTCCGCATCGCCGCGCTTTCAAAAGGAACAGTGCCCAAAAGGCTGGCAGATTGCCACGTTGTATGGCGATGCTAATTCTTTGGCCAAGAAATAGGCTAGCCCTCTGGTCACGTGAAGAGTCGACTAAGCGCTTGGCGATATCTCGAAAAACCAAGTAGGCACTCGGACCCCACGGCCCTAGTGTTTCAACCCCAAACGGCTCGAACATACTTACAATTCCCAATCAGGTTAGAATATTTTCGCCGTAATAATAATAATAACAGTTTATTTCAGGTATTAACCCATAGCAATTACACTAATACACACAATAAAATCAACACAAAAATCTTCATAAAAACAAAAACAAACAAAATTAAATCAAAATTAAAATCAGAGATTAAAACCAGAATTTAAATCAAAATTAAAATTAACATCTAAATTAAAATTAAATCATAATATAAAACACAACAGAAAAAGTAATAGAAGAAATCATTTATTCTCATAATAATAATAATCGGCCTGTATTGTCCCAATGGGGGGCAAAGGCCTCCCTTTCCTTATTCCTTTCAACACGATCCCGAGCCAATATATATTTTCATACAATTATAATATTGACTGCTTCGTTGGCCTAGTTGACGCTAGCCCTACTGATGAGCAAAGGGTCCCGGGTTCGATTTCAAGGAAGGACAGAGTTATTTGATTTTTCTATCTGGAATTTTTCAGTAGCAGCCCAGGGTCCGGTTTTGTGCCCGGTTGATGGAAATAGGCTCGCCTCTGTCTCTACTTGGGACTTTTAACATAACTGGCGACATGTGGGTGGGTGTACTGTAGAAACACCTCTGCCCAACCCTTCGGGAAAACAAGTCATGTGTATGTTTAAACTAAATATATTACCCATCGGTTCTTAATAACCAATCAGACACAGTACTTACAGTTTAAAATAGCACTTTCAAAACATCGCAAGAAACGAATCCTTCATTGCTCAACATACGACATCCTTTAGAAGTACAAGTCAAGTATATACAGGATAATTTTTTATTCAGTGCGTAAATTTTTACAGGGTGTTCTACCCATGAATATGAACAACATTCACTATGGGACCATCTCTGAAATCACGAAAAAAAAATCAGCAGATTCATACATTTTGGTCGAGTAGGTATTGAACTTTTATAGGAAACAGCTGATTTTTTTTTTGTGATTTCAGAGATGGTCCCATAGTGAAAGTTGTTCATATTCATGGGTAGAACACCCTGTGAAAATTTACGCACTGAATAAAAAATTATCCTGTATAGGTACACTTCTCAAGTAAAGGTCTAACAGACTTAAACAAATTAAAAGCCCTTAAAGATACTTTATCTTGAGTCGATTAAGCCCATTAGTATCGGGATAAAAAGCTAAATAATTAATCTTTTATAAACGATACTCTGTGATTAGGGGTATATACCTGGTGGTACGTGTTTTCATTAATCAACTAATGAGTATATTATTTACCTTTATTCCCATGATAAATATCTGAAGGCCAATTCTCGTATTCATCTCAGTGACCAACAAATATCAAATGTTTAACATTTGTTTGAGACTGCGACTAGATTTTGAACGTTTTAAATTACGAGAATTGGCCTTCTGTGGACAGGAAATGATTGATTTATTAAAAAACGCGGCATATATTTATAACTAAAGGTGCATCGTGCCATTAATTCAAAATTAAACAAGAGGTACTTACTGTACATCTGGGTGTACCAATCCCAGATGTTAGAATACAGGGTAGTCAAAAATTATCAAGCATATACTTACTTACTAACTTTATATAAAACGGGCTTTTACCTAAGGCTTCACCCGCATGGATGTCGGAATTACCCCACGGGAATGTATTTGTTATGTCGTACGTGTTAATCCAGGTTATAAACCATAGTTTGACCAAAACCGCTGTACCGCGCCTTCGGTATGTGCGCGGCGAGACGGGGGGGGCAGTGCAGGCCGCTCATTCGTCATCGCTCACGGCGTCCCGGCCCCGCCTCGCCGCGCATTCCTAAGGCGCGGTACAGCAGTTTCGGTCAAACTATATCTGTGTCCCAAAATTCATCCAAGTCCGTTCAGCCGTTGTTGCACCAATCCAGACAAACAGAAAAAAAAATCTAAAATCATTTCTTTCTCAAAAAAATTTTTTTCAGCATCATACTCGTTCCCATGCCTCGTAGAAGTTTTGATTCCGTTATTATTTTATTGTATCTACAGAAGATGATTTAAATTACCTACCAAAACTGTAACATCGAACTGAAGCTGTAGGTCAAACAAGGTAGGAAAAGAGTTAGGAATACAGACAAAAAAATATCTCCTCTGTACAATCACGAGCACCAATATGTCACACTTGGCAACTTTCAATACATACTTATGCTCGTCACTGTGCATACAAACTCTTTGCTTAATATACAGAGAACTATAATATAAGTCCTGCTCCTGTCAGTGTTTAATGACCAGTCGTAAACGGATATTACTGTAACATTTTTTGTTTTGCCTCTCATATATTTCATGAGACCCTGAATTGGGTCGCTGGGAACAAAATATTATTGTGCTTCATTAACTTATGTCGTTTTAAACGCTGTAGTTTATTTAAGGGACTTGATATATTGCGGGGGTGACCCGCGTAAGATACACAAAAAGGCTTCCATTTTGATAGTTAAGTCACATTCATTGCGTTATTTACGTGGTCGACCAATATTTTTTTTCAAACATACAAAAGCAATGGATTAGCAAAATTCTTAAAATTCTTTGGTCTGTGATTAAAATTGTGTTACCAACTGGCTTGACCAAAGTAGTCAATCAAATCTCTAAAACGGAATCTTTCAATATCTTAGAATTTTATCACTTGCGAGAAAATGTTTTAAAAATATTCACTGGTATAAAATGAATGGAAATGGTCTCAAAAGTCAGACCTAATTTCATGATTGACAAGACATTTGAAAAATAATTCTCAGAAACTATACGCTTTCGGCAATGAGCTTCTACTAAATTTTCAGAAACTGGAAAATTTAGGGAATTTGTTATCTTTGTTGTTGTGAAATCACTAACTCATAATCATACTTTATGAGGGTAAAGTAAGTTAAATAAAGAAATAATGTTACGACCTTCGGGTTCGTGACAATAAAAGCTGCCAATATAAATTATCAAAAATTACACTTTAATTAAACAACACTAATAACAGCTCAAACACACTAATTGTAAAACACAATTGCTCTTAAGTCGCACTTGAAGATCGCTTTCGATGTATTTGCTTCTATCGCAGATCCAAGTCTGACTGCTGGCGGCTAATCCCGGCCTTATAGTGCCGCAGATAGTTCCAGAACCTTCTATTGTAGAAACAACTAGAATTTTTGAGTACATACAGGCCCCGACTGACCAGATGTCGATAGTTCTAGTATCGAAATTTCTAGAAGGATCTATTAGTTCTGTTACTCGATACTAGATGGCGCTAGTGGTCAATTAGTTCTGCTACTTAATACTAGATGGCACTAGTGGTAACTAATGTCACCCTGTACCAGGTATTAATTGTGGTGAGCAACAATAAGAAACAAAAATGGTCCAAGAATTGTGCCCTGAGGGACCATTCTTACTACAGATCCGGTTGATCTTGCTTTGCTAAATCATATCGCATAAGTTCGAAATTAGAAGATCCATAAACAAAATATCGTAATACGTTTTTGAAGAGTAAGTAATCTATGGAGTTTCTTGCCCATTCTTCTCCAAACGAAATTATCTGAAGGACCACCAAGAATCTATTCTATTTTCTTGTTGACATTCAAACGTGCCTTTGGCTTCAACGGGCTACTTGAAATAAATTTGACTTTGTTACTTTACTAGAGAAGATCATGTCATTTGTAACTTAATGTCACATCCACTCTTTAACGGCGTTTATTATTTTTGCGAACTTTTTCCATTGAACTTCACTCCTGCGCCAATTCCTGTACAAACTACGAACTCAGTAAATATCTTAATGTGGAGCGAAACATGGCATTTCTACTCCAATGAAGTTAATCCAATTAAAAAAATGTCGGCTGACTTATTTGGGGACGAAATAAAGTAAAAAAAAATGCAAATTTATTATGAGATGAAATTTCTATTTTTGTCGAGTTCTCCAAACATTCTTAAAATGCGGGTTTTCATTACTGAGGTTATTTTTGGAATCAAGTGGGACGTAACATGAGGTAGCTTTCAGTCGAGCCGTGTTTACCTCTTTTCATTACACATCTTAAACATAGACTTTTCGTAAGAAGCTTTCCTTCGTGAAATTTTTGTTAATTATCTAAGTGTTCGTTAGGTAAAGTAGTCGGGATTTTCATTTAGAAATCCGATACTTTTTCCTTCCAATTACCTCACCTTTCTTACCTGATAAGATTAGTTTTACTTCGATTACTTTGAGCCGTAAGGGTCAAGTCGCAGAAGTGGAAAAAATTTCTAGGGATTCATCCCGAAATTTTCATGAACAATTTTCCACTCTGCGAAAATTATTTTAAAATATTTTTTAATTCTGATAAAGAAAATAATTTCGTCAATTTCCTGAAAGTAATAAAGAGTCGATAGACGAAAATTGTGACATTGAGTATTACGAGGAAGTTCTTCGAGACATTTCAGTGTCACAGAATAATTTATATCGCAGTTGTCATAAAAATATAATTAGTTCAAAGCTTGGCTGAATTAAAACACTTTTTTAAAGTAAGACTCTTTTCTTTTACTCTCTTGTGATTTACAAAGGTGTCTCGAGGCCAGTTCCTTCGATCCTAATATGACTTCAAAAACGTTTTAAAACATCATCAACACTTATTTCTTTAATCATGCATGTTTTTACGAACCTTATACGCATCAGGTATATTGACGGGCTCGCCGCTCTCGGCAACATAGCCGACGATGCCGCTGCCCCACGGTATCCGGATCTCATCGAGCGTTTCCATCTGTTCGGGTGTTGACTTCGAGCAGACATCGAACAACTTCGACACCAAACACCTGAAAAAAACAACAACATTTAACAACATGTTTGAAAAGAAAATAACAACTATTTTGAAAATTTCAAATTGAATAACGTGTTTAAAAGTTAGAAACCTAAAATTGGTTCTGGCTGAAAAATATTTTGAATTGACACAGAAATAAAATGTTGGAGTTATCACATAGGTATTGACCGTGTGCGGCACCAGACTTTTCAAATAGAAGAAATACGAGTACTGAACATCGCAATATCAAATTCTACATATACAGGTGCAAATATTTTCGCGTTCCATTCCTACAAACGCGAAGCTCTATTTGTGTTTGAATAAAAACAATTGGCGTCAATTTTTCGATACCCGTATAGGCTTTATTAGGATTAAGCCGGATTTATAAATGGAAATGTAAACAATGAAGCCAATACTAGCTTCATTGTTCGACTACTTTTATTTCTATTGATTTCGTTACTATCAAACAGACAAACTAGAGAGGCATACGACAGGCATAATCGAATTCCCAGTGCCTCCCTGGGAATTTTCCAATCGGCAAATAGGAAGAAGAATCCGTTTAATAAAACCTCGAGAGCCATGTGTCGGTGGCGCATGTGGTCGCCGCATACGTATAAGTAAAACTCGATACACGTGACATTTCAAACTATTACATTATCTACACGATTCTAATTGAAGATTTATTTGTATGAGATTATCTTGTTGTGGCATTTTCTATGATACTCGTATCTGCTTCATGATTTATGCTCGATGATTGTTGATCTGGCCGCTCCCTAGCAAGATAATTAATGTGAGTATGTTAATCAGGTCTACTTATTGTTTGTTTACATACGTGAATTAAACTGACTTCACCATCATTAATGCATCAAAATTACCTACTCGACTACCATAGCAGCATTTATATTGTACCAGCTTTGTTCAACTCAAATTAAGCTACAAAAATAATTCGACCCCAAATCGAAAGAAACACTCTTCCAATCATGTATTCCGATTTCGAAGTTCCCTTCCCTACCCGTTTTTTCACAGAAGAACAAACTTACAACGATACATACGTACATCACACAATGACATTACGTCAGCGAATCTTGGAGTCCCTGGGAAGCCTCCTCTTTAGGAGCGCACTCAAACTCAATAAACCCTCAGACGGAGACTTAAGTGGCGACTACACATGTAACTTCATTTTCGTTCAGTCAAACTGAATAATTGGATAAGCTTTATAGAGAAACACGTTGACGGCTTTCATACGCTGAAATGTGGAAGGATATAGTTAGTATTAAGTTAATGAAGAAAGGATTCGTGCTGACTACTGATGAATATTTGATTAATTATACGCCAAAATATATTATATGACGTTACTCTCTTTTTTTTACCAAATAAGTCTCTTGTCATTTTTTTTTTCTTTTTTTTTTTAAGCTACGTACGCTACGTAAGCTACGTTTCGTAAAAGAGCGGTGGCCGCCACATAACGCCCACTGTGGCAGCTATCATGAAAATGATGGCAGCTTGCAGCGGTGTCAAAAAAAGCTCTTCAGGAAAACACACCAACTTACAAGCATAAATAACGTTTCAGTGCCGTCATTCGCCGGGAAATTGCACACGCCATGTGGCGGCCACCGTTCTTTTAGGAAACTGTAGCTTTTCAGTACCCGTTTATTGTTATCATTATCTTATCCTAGATTGTTCTTTGTCCTTGTACAGACGCTAGCACATCAAGCTACCCAAAACTGGCAAATTTTCCCAATCAACTTTGAACCTTATGCTTTAGCGATAAAGTTGAAAATCTACTAAAGAAATTTGACAGATTGTAGTAGCTTGATGTGCTGGCGTCTGTACTTGTTAACAATTTAATCATTTACCAAACTGAAAATTGGTCCTTTGAGGCGCCTAAAGGTTTTATTACGAAAATTGATACATGACACAAAGGACCACTAAGGAGGTAATACCACCGAAAGGTTATGAGTAGAAATAACCTTATCTGGTTGTAAACCATTAAGGTAAATGGTAACATGTTAAAATTAATTAATTTTGCCTCATAAATTTAACCAATCAACTCTATTGCCAAGTAAATATTGCTTGTTGGTATTTAAATATATTTTTACGACACTATAAAACTTAACAAAAGCAAGCTCTATTTTATTAGAAGAAAAAAACAGAACCCAGGCTTACATATCAAAATCGACTAACAAAGAAATAGGTATCTCATGGTAATGTAGTAAAACTTGAACGTATGCAATTCGAAAGTAACTGTCTGTAACCTTTTCATGCCTAAACCAATGAACTGATTTCGATAAAATTTGGAAAGATTTCCAATACTGATGGATAAATTCCGACATCCACGCGGGCGAAGCCGCTGGCAGAATCTAGTTTAGTTATATTATTACGACACCATAAGACTTTGAAAAACAAGTATTTTATTAGAAAAAAAAAACAGAACCCAGGCTCACAATTTCAAAATCGATTAACAAAGATGCAAAGTAATATTTATGATGACCAACAGAAGATACGACATAAGGAGCAATAAAATCCATGTTCCGATGACAAAGATATGAGTACATACGGGGCAGGATATAACCCTCCAAACTTCCAAACTTCATCGGTTGTTACATTCCGTTATGATTTCCGCGTACGGGGTCCCATTTGACCTTGACCTTTGAAGGGATGGCAACTGTTACAACCTACCCGCGACTCTGGGGAACTTTTAACTGACACTCTTCATTTATTATTCAGCCGGTGTAGATGTTTGACGGTTTTGTGTTTTTTTTTTTCGTCGCGTGCTTTTGGAAATGAGGAAACTATAGGTACTACTTTAAAGGACTTGACACTTAATTTTATTACGAAAGTGTTATTGAGAGGGCACTGGATAGTTTTTCTATTTAAGGAAAGACGGGGAGACAGTTGTTTAAAACCTTAAGTAACAATTTAACTGACAAACAGTAGGAAGCTTTTGGTATTTCAATTGTTATGTTATTTGGGTCTTACAATTAGTCGTGCGAAAGTTATTTCTATAACAGATGCTCTAAACTAAAATAAAGTACCATTGCTCAGAAAAAAAATTCAAATAGAAAAGTAATAAAATATAGTCAAAATATTTAACGATTTTCTCGGTTAAGTAGAGACATCTCAAATGACCTTGACCTTGACAATGTCCGTTGTAATCCGGATCGCATATTCTGTCCGTTTAACATATTCACCAAAGGTCAGTTCAGCCATAAACAATATTTACAAATATGAAAATGGTTCACCAGATAAAACAACAAAAGAAGGATATAATAATTATATCGTATGTACGTATCATGCTTCATCCATTGTCCATACTTATATTATAAATGCGAATGTGTCTGACTGTCCGTTTGATACATTTTCACGACTGAACTGCTTAACCGATTTTCATAAAACCCGATTAGAAGAGGAAACCCAAGGAAAGATAAAGGGATACTTTTAAAAACAAAATAGTACCCACGGGGTGAAATAATTATGGTGTCGAAGTTTGAATGGGATCAAGTAAGGGCAAACTGTTAGTAGGTTATAAATCATTCTACACCAACAATTGGTTATCAAGATATTTTAATCTAAGATAAGAAAGGCGGAAATCGTTAAACATATCATAATCAATAATGTATCGTTTGACTTTTGTTTCACATTTCCGATCTTGCGTCATTAGGATTTCCACATGATTAGCCACAGTAACATACGAGTATTTACGACGACGAACTAGCCATTATAAATGTGTAATATCTTTACAGTACCTACGGCTTCTAATCCTTACGCAATTTAAAGTAAAAATAGATCGACCTACATTCTTTCAAGGACTTAATTAAGTTAGGCCCATTTTTCCCCCAATAGATTCCACAGGTAGCGTGGGATGTTAATCCTGAGGACGGCAGACTTTTACCGTTTTACACACAGATGGGAATGAAATAAAATAATGAAACGGACAATTTTATTTGTGGCATTCAGAGGAATAATTGTACGATCGTTAGTACTTACCTAAAAGGTAGACCACTAATTAATTAGTCCCACTACGACTGGCCACAACCACATATCGGTGAAAGCGATCGAACGAAGAGCTATTGCCAAATAAGCATATACTCGTATTATATGGCCCTTTATTCAAAATGCGTTTATAACATAAATATAAATAACCGTATTGCGTATTGGATTGACGCCAAAAGCTATATAACAATGGATGCTAAAATTCGCAGCCGGCTTTGTTCTTCTAAATATTGCATGCGATTTATGGAATAGAGGAACGGACATAGATCGTAAAGAGATGAGATGTGTATTGCCTTAATTTTGTTTCGAAATCGATTGAAGGCACTGTCTTTCCCGATTCCAAGAACAAATCGAGCTAATTCACAGTATTTTACTACAAATTCTACGATCACGTGCGTACAGAAGCTCCCGAAAAATAAGTTTTTAATGACATATAATATGGTCTTTGAATCATCTAAGGGCGAATTCGGGCAAACTTTTATACATAGTGTAAGTCTATTCTGCGAATAATTTTAGTTTTCCATACAAAAACTAACAGTCTATTTCACGGATAAAAGACAACTGACTTTGGTAAACTTAGCCCTAGCTAAGCTCGCCACTCTTATAAAGGCTCTGCGGCTACAACCCTACAGTACACGTGGGCCCTTAAAGGCCTTGATTATTTTAAGCACAAGAGAATCTTGACGAAATTAAATTGGAAACGTGCGATCAAACGTTATTGAAATGACATTAAAACGCCGACTAGAAATCAATTAGGAAAATTACGTGTAACCTTTGAAATGGCTGTGAGTACTGCTTGGTTAAACTTAAAAGGGGAAGATCGTTATGCTCTTACATTGCAATCACTAAACCTGGGCTCGGTGCACAACTACATGCAATGAAACTCACACGTCTGTGATCAGAGTTGCATACTTGCAAATACCGATGGACAAGTACAGAGATAGGACCCGGCACAGTGCGAGCACAATCGCGTTAACCGCCGAATGTTTACGATTATGAACTTTGATAGTACGTAAACGTATCGCGCGAGAGTCGCGAGATGCGTCGCATAGTGTCTCTCACGCATGTTTCGTATCTGACTAGTGACGTCCTACCCCTGATAAGAAATGGCGAAACAAACTCAGGGGTCAAAGTCTCTTTTTAAAATCCAGGCATAACTCTTCTAACAGTTAACCTCAAAAAATGGTCAATATTGAATGGTCTTCATACTTAATAACAACTACACCGAATATTTACAGTTCTATGAAAAGCTTCAGCCTCTGAAATATTTTATGATTGTTGCATATTTATATCAGCAAGCAGACAGGGCCAGTAAAGCCCTAATTTACGGTAACCACAACATTCATTGCACCACAAAAGAACATCTATAATGTTCGAAAATATAAAACAGGATATAAATACAACAAAAGCACAGGGATCGGTAACCCAGCATCTCTTTGAACCACAGAAACTTATTTCCTCGAGATGGTTTTTTACTTTAAGAAGTATCTAGGCACTGCGGTTGACTTGACTTGCTTGTCAAGTGTATCTTTTGCCCGGAGATAGTAGATTAATTAACATTTTTCTAGAGTGAAATTAATTAAAATTAAGACATCGCTTCGTAACAAAATCTACTTATTTTCTAACGCCCAAATATTTTACCGCGTACCTTCAAGTAATCAACACTTAATAAACATTATAATGGCTTTTGATTCTTCTAAAAACCTTAATTATATAAGAATTTAATTCGATTTCGATCGCATACCGTTACAGAATATTTTAAAACAAGGCGTAGTCGGCACATCGTTAACCCGAACTACATGGAAATCGCGGCGACCAGATATTCCCTCGGGTTTTAGCTACTTCCGATACCCCGCATTTTAACGGTTATGCGCAAGATCTTAAATATTCACGGGCAGATATTGGCTCAATGGCGTCTAAATTACCAGTTTTTTTTGTTTGTGTTCTTCTTTTACGTCTTTACCAGACGACACACAGTAGCGCAGAGAAATTGAGCGTAATTTACTACCTTTGTCCATCGCTTCATAAAACGACGAAGGTTAGGCCAGAAGAATTTAAGACTCATACGCAGATCGCCAGCGATTACCTTGTTGGTTTCTTTTTTACTTGTTTTTGCGGAATGCCCTTGCCCTACCATGTCCTTTATACTTATTACTGCTCGATAGACTCCAACAAGTCAAGGAAGAGCAATAAAGTAAACCATTCACCAAATCTTCCAACAATCAAGGGGCAACGTTCAAACATTCGAAATGTTCTATCTCCGCTGTCAAAATAAATTGCACGCCAACGCCTCACAGGGTCTATGAAAACAAAGGCCCCTAGTGGCTTGTCGCGTGACAGCGAGTTATATAAGGGATGTTGGAGCCTTTGCAGACATGCTTCTTTTAGCAACGGCGATTAGCGATTTAGTCGCTTTAAGCTCGATACGCAGCCGATCGCTAATCGATGCGACACCTGTAGAAAACGCGCAATTTTGCCACTGCACTTTAACACACCGAGTCGCCAAAACGCGTTGCAGCATCGAAACAATCGCTGAAGCGTGTGATTATGTTATCGTGACCGAAAACAGAGACTCGCTAATATGCGATCCAGCATTGATGTAGTAACAAAATCGATTCTTAAAGTTGCACGTCTGCTAAAGCCCTTACACACAACTTACTCGGCATCACACTGGGGAATCGACCACTTTGTTCACGAACCGAGAACGAACAAATGTAACGGCAAGACGGTAACTGCAGCCGAGATATGACGGCAGATGTAAACGGTTCGGGAAATGTGCTCCTTGGGTAGTGGCATGTTATATTCATTGGCTTTGAAAGCTTTAGTAGTATTGTTGAGCTTGTTGAGCTGATGATTTAAGCTGTTTCTGTCGTATTTGTGATTCATATACTCCTATTTTTACCTATTGTACCCAGACATGGAGGTAAGTCAGGGAAATTAATTATTTACCAAATTGACTACCAACTTTAAATTGTCCGTATATTTAAATCGCAACTGTCACTCTTTGATAGTTGTAAAAAAATTCTCACGAAATATAACACGGCAAATTAACCTAAGTGTATTAATTTGATGAACAATTAATTTCGGCACTGCACCTATTCGTCGTAAAGGAATTAATATCTTCAAGATATTTTGTACATATTTTCAATGTAACAGACCTGCGCAAACGTAAAAGTGACCATATTTTCAATTACCTGCTTCAACATTACCAAAACAAACACTTCGATTCCCAAAGCACCGTATTAAATTCTTTAACACGCTGTAAAATGACTAATACCTGACAAAATGAAGTCAGTCTGACCGTATAACGGTTGGGTAACCCTAATTGCATCCTAAGCGTGTCTTCGTCATCACTTTAACAGTTACTTGTGCAACTCACAGTACGTATAGCTACATATATTGAACGTGTAATGCCGGCACGTGGATTAAAGGATTGGCTCGCTGTACATGTAAGAGAAAATTAATCTGTAACCAAGAGGGTATGTGAGTAACTATAGGTCTTTCGTTTTCTCACGTAGGAGTTGGATTGTTGTCATTTTGTGCGACAACGTCAACTCAATTATAGGAGGACGTGAGAGGGGATTTTTCTGCTTTTTGGTCGTGTTGAATGGAACCTCCCACGGCGCATCCTACGCGAAAACTAGCATAAAAGCGAAATGAAAATTATGACACACAGGGGCGGCTTCTGAACTAGCAGTCTGGAATTAAATATCATATGAAACAGTTTACAAACGGTCCTCAAATAATTATTAGTTGAACTACAAACAAAGCATAAACGAAAAATCTTTTTCCAACTAATTATAATTCCAAAAGCTTTCTTATCAGATTAAAATCATAATGGAATATTAACATAATTATATTTATGTTTTCATTAAGGACAAATTACCATCAGATATGCTAATAGGTGCATGTTATTTGGGCTTTGGGCGACTGTTCTCCGTAGAACATGGTAAATAATTCGCTCTCGACTTTGTAATGTTAATGAAAACCACGATCTTTAATTAAAACTTTCCACGTTACTTATTTGTCGGCGTTTACAATTAGAAGGCCGACTAGTTTATTTTTAATGGTAACTAGAGACTAAAGGAGTTGCGGTGAACTCGTGAAAATACGTTTTACTGCGGAGACGAAGTTTAAAAGCCCCTTTAACGTGACAGAGGGCCTTTCTGGCAGGTATTAGGTAGTGACACGTTTCCGCTATCCTTCCCGCCTTTTTCATAATGGCTGCCAAACTGAGTTACGTTTAATTTCCTTGAAGTGCTAATGCGACAGTTGGTAGTTGTTATACTAACATTACTCGTCATTTTCAGCTTGTCATTGCTTCCGTTTGAGTCTTTAGAACAAAGAATTTTTCGTTGGACGGACAGTAGAGCAGTGGTGAGTTGTAGATCGTGGGTTCGAACCCAGACACGCAAACGCGTGTCTGGGTTCGAACATTCCTTTGTGTAATTTATTTCATTACCACTGCTCTCAAAACCGGAAGCCGGCATATCCCAGACCCAAAAATGCGAAGACATATGACATCGAAAATCGAGTTGAATAGCGTGCAATAGGAGAGAACCTTGTCCAGCAGTGGACAGCTATAGGCTGTTGATGATGATGTGACATCTACCAACCCGCATTGGGCCCGCGTGGTGGTTTACGGCCCTTTCCCTCCCAGAGAAGCCTGTGTTCCAGTAGTGGGAACATTATGGCTGATTATGCGTTGGAGAAACAAAATGAAAATACAATAATATTTACGACATTACTGCAGCATACTTCGCTGCACTGCGCTGAAATCGTATAAACTGGGCGCTAATTAAATAATAATGGTAAAATCTCGTTATGTAGGTACCTATGTATTAATTGTTCTTTAAACTTTAAGTATTACGTGCACGTCTTTTTCTATTTTGTTCGGAAATAAAATGGTTCCTTTCGTGTGGTTTGTTTTATGACCAGATAACATTTTTAGGGTTCCGTAGCCAAATGGCAACGGAACCCTTATGGATTCGTCATGTCTGTCTGTCTGTCTGTCTGTCTGTCCGTCCGTATGTCACAGCCGCTTTTTTCCGAAACTATAAGAGCTATACTGTTGAAACTTGGTAAGTAGATGTATTCTGTGAACCGCATTAAGATTTTCACACAAAAATAGAAAAAAAACAATAAATTTTGGGGATCCCCATACTTAGAACTGAAACTCAAAATTTTTTTTTTCATCAAACCCATACGTGTGTGGTATCTATGGATAGGTCTTCAAAAATGATATTGAGGTTTCTAATATCATTTTTTTCTAAACTGAATAGTTTGCGCGAGACACTTCCAAAGTGGTAAAATGTGTGTCCCCCCCTCTGTAACTTCTAAAATAAGAGAATGATAAAACTAAAAAAAATATATGATGTACATTACCATATAAACTTCCACCGAAAATTGGTTTGAACGAGATCTAGTGAGTAGTTTTTTTTTAATACGTCATAAATCGTAACGTAACGGAACCCTTCATGGGCGAGTCCGACTCGCACTTGGCCGGTTTTTTTTTTTTAATTATAATAATCGTACTTGCGCCTTGAGACAGTGAGGCGGGGTCGCGGGATCACGTAGGAGATGGAGGGACGAGCTGGATAGGTTCCGCCAAAACTGGAAAGAGGACGCGTGAGCTCACAAAAGATGGAAGGAGTGAAGGGAGGCCTTTGCCCAAGCGTGGGACAGAGTAGGCTAGTAAATAGAATCGTATATTTTTTAATGTTGTCGTAAAGCCACACATTGTATGCCAAGCCCCCATTATATGGGATATAAATAGAACTGACAAAAGATGGGGTGTGTATGTAACCTACACACTTCTGCCTATACCTCCGGAGAATAAAGTCGTGATGTATATTAAGCATGTCGAGTACAAAGAAGACATACTCGTATCATTTACCTATAGCTAAGTGATAGTATTAATTCCCGGATCGAGGATACATTTGCGCCTAGAGAACGGTAATTCACATTAACTCGGGCTTCCCATGGGGGTATGATTTATGTTTCCAGCAGATAACCACTATGTGGGCTTTTCCCTATGTCCACTGCTGTATAATTCTATGGTTTTAATTACGCTTATGTGATTATGTTTGTAGTATCGTAAGCACTCTAGAACATACGATATCTTGGATCTTGAGTATACCAAAAATTTATGGTTAGAAGTTAGGCACATAAAACTATAAATTTCTTTCAGTATAGCTTGAATGATTTGTTCTATCAAAGGAATAAATGGAAATATTTCAATTGTCCTCGTGAAGGCCGCAGGAATCCGTTGGATGCGGGAAGCGTAGAACCGGTTGAAGTGGCGGTGAAGAGGCCTATGTCCAAAAGTGGACGTCTTTCGGCTGAAATGATGGTGATGATTTCAATTGTCATAAATCAAGAATTTAGCACAGGTAGGTACAGCTATCCACATAAAGCTTATGGCTCAAATGCATTGTCGTCGTATTTGAAACTTACACAAATCATGAAATACCAGCTAGAACAAAGCTTTTATACAGATATCCGAACTGTGGACTGTAGTTTATAACAAGGGACAGTTCATACTAAACTTGAGATCAAGTTAAAACTAGCAGACGACGTTTTTTAACGATCACTGAGCTTAAATTCATGCATGAAAAATGAAAATGTCTGAGATGAGTAAGCGTGGGTAAGTCCTGGACTTTTGGACTATTTCTGTAGAAATTAAAATATAAATAACAAGACGAAATAATTAAAAACTCAAATATTACGTTCAAATTTTTCCGATCGAATGAAACCAAAATAATTGGTTCATAAAACATTTCTACGTAAAATAGTTTAGATTCTGAGTATTCAGAATCAATTCGTCTATTTTAGCCCCAAACATTGGTGGGCAAGTAAGAGAAGCACCTCATTTAAGTAATACAACCGGCACTTCAACCAAATACATTTATTGCTATAAAAAAATAAAATCCAATGACACAAAAGGAGGCGAGCGAGTAACGAGACTTCAAGCCTCTGTAAAACATTAAATGTTTCAAAAAGAAATCAGCGCCAAAGCAAAAACATTACAGATAATGTTAAGGAAAATTGTTTTTCCGGCCTCATAATGCAATATCATGAAATTACTTCCTGCCCATTTATTTTGTTTTTATTAAATTAATGTACTGCGATCGCGGTATGGACAAAATAAACGATACCTTTGGAAAAGTGACTCGGTTCTTTATCCAAAGGGTTCCGTATCCAAAGGGTGCCAAACAGGAATCTATTATTAAGGCTCCGCTGTCCATCCGTTTGTCCGTCCGTCTGTCCGTCTGTCACAGGGCTGTATCTTTTAGATCGTAATAGGTAGACACTTGAAATGTTTACAGACTGTGTACTACTATGGCCGCTATAACAAAAAAAAAAAATTAAATACAAGAAACTTGTTAAAGAAATATGTAGCGTTAAATATTGTACGATAGTACGAAACCCTTCGTGTGCGTGTCCGACTAAAACACTTGGTCGCTTTTTTAATTTCGTTGGACGCATAAAACGTCAGGAATTCAGGATGAAGTCAAAAAAGAATAGAAAAAACAGAAACCACAGCGGTCTCTAATGGTAAAGCACCTTTACTGCGCGCTTCCAAATGAATTTTCATGCGAAATTCCATTTTAGAGAAACCTCAAAGGGATTAAAGCCGTTGAAACTCAGAGAAAAAAATTATACGAATGTACAAACCGGGAAAAAGCTGAAAATATTTTATGAACGCTTCTGTACTCAGCTCAGTATACAGGCCGTAGATGGAAAGTATATGCACCAGACACGTATGAAGACTTTTGGTTTTAACGCCTACGATACGCGTAAACGTGGATGAGCACATAAAAATAAGAGTCCGTGTGTGTAGTAAAAGCAGCAGGTCTTTATTATACTTTCAGTCCCTTGTTACAAAACAAGGTTTTTATTTCAGGTTTAAACCACCTATCCACTTATGGAATTAAGGACCTAACTGTTATAGAAATGCAGTTCCTCATACAAAAATGACAGCTTAGTTACAAAGTTGTCATTTTAGTATTAAGAACTTTGCCTAAGGGGTGATTTTTTTTTTTGCGCGGAGGCACTACGTCGGGGGGAAACTCCGCATCCGGGGCAAACCGCGGCGGACCGGACGGACCTCCGGCGCGATCTCATGGTGGCATGGAAGGCGCGACTTTCGCAACCCAGCGCAGGGCACGCCACGATAGCGGCGATAAGACCCCTCTTTGAGGAGTGTCTAGAGAAGCATCACGGCGTTTTCACCTACCGCCTGACGCAGGTCCTCTCCGGACACGGATGTTTCGGGAGGTTCCTGCACATCATCAGGCGGGAGGAAATGCCCGGGTGTCATCACTGCCAGGATCGCCAAGAGGACACGGTGGAGCATACGGTGGAGGTTTGCCCCGCTTGGGCAGAGCACCGCCGTGTCCTCGTGGAGGCGATCGGCAACGGCGGCGACCTCTCGCGTCCGGCCCTGGTTGAAGCCATGGTCCGGGGCGAGAGGGAGTGGGAGGCAGTCACCTCTTTCTGCGAAGCAGTCATGCTAGCGAAGGAGGTGGCGGGATGGACGAGGGAGAGATCCTCACGCCTAAACCTAACCCCTTTTTAATAAAAAGGGGTTATGTTTTAACTGAATCACGTTTTATCAGTAAGCAGCATAAAATAAGATAAATAAAAATATATATAATCCGGATCTGTGGAGTGGACCGGAATAGGTACAAACATCCGTCATCTCTCAAAATAAACAACATGCCATAATCAATACAAAGATAATACATTTGCAATACATACCTAATGCATTGTACTCATGTTTTATGAACTTTGTCAACATGTTAAGTGCATCCGTTGGTCGGAGCCACGTAGAATACAAACTACTACAAAATTGCGTTAGCTCCCAGACCAATATGGTATATCAAAGTGGTTTCCGTATGACACAACTATGCACAGTCACGATATTAATTTAACTTTCAGACAGTTGGTAATTCTTTGCGAAGTTTAATCTTTGTTCAAGAAAGTATGTGGGAACATGCGCATTTAAAAATTCTATTTCGAAGCAATGTCTTTGAAAAAATTTGTTAAATTAGAAAACTTTTAACATTTCTCTTGTAAAATCAAAGCTGCATGCTATTATTATGAAAAGAGTTTGAAAATCTGTTATTAAAAACAAACAAAAATGCAAAGTGTTTTAACTATTTAGATGACAACGTATCAGAAGTTAAAAACATGCAGCCGTCAAAATTGATATAAAAAAGAAACAAACAAGAATTCAGACAGCACAAGTTTTTATTTATAACAGCTACAAAACAGCTGACTTAACTAACATTCAATTTATGAACTCTCCGCTCATTAGCATAATCATTATTTTCTGAATATTAAACCTGCCATAAAGTTTACAACGCCTGCATATTGTGCACTCGATGGTCCGGCAGTGTCATCCAAAGGTTCAATCCCTGAAGGTCGTCGACGGGAGAAGTCAGGCTATTAATTTTCGTAATTAAATTTGACCCTTCAGACAGCGAAATTCACTTTGACGTCTAGACGTAATTATCTCTTAAGCAGTTTCCTTGCAATTCCATCACCTTTAGATCCTTATACATTTACCCAACCACATTACAGAAAGCTATTAGAATAAGCGAAAGGTGGAATGATTAAAGTTTGTAGTAATTTTAATCCTGAGATGTGTACAGAACATTACAGCTAAATGTAGGATATTTCGGCATGACGTCAAGATGAGATTGTGTGGGCACATACAAGTAATCCTGGCACTGAAATCAGAGCAAGGCTAAACAGAATAATAGACTTGAAGTATGCAGACTTTTATATAAATTTTACAACAGCGAACGAAAACGCAAATTATGTACGTACATTCAAACAAGACGAAATAAATATTTAAATGCATAAAAAGTCTGAGTGAAGTTATAAGAAATTCAAACATGATGTGTGTTCTCTTATGATAATTTGATGAGTGCTTGTAAAGGGGAATACATTCAAGAAGAGTTTAATGAACGTCTAGACTTTAGACAAGTCATGTTTTATTGGTCGAGGAATAAAACCATTAGAACTCGTATAGATTTTATATCCATCTATTCTTCATTAGAAATGGTTTCATTAGCTATGATTTAAGCGCATCAGAAATGTCCACATAGACAGTAAAATTACTCAGGCGGATGGAAATACAGCTGTCGTGGATCTAGAAAGCCGCAATCAAATATATATAAGCTTGGCGGATTCATGTAAGTGTCCGTGAGAGATGTATTATGGTTCCACGGCCAAATTGCTCTTTCTTTTTCGTCGAAGTCGCTTTTCGTACAAAGAAAAGAGACGAATATAGTGATGTATAGCAACTTGAAACGTCTGTAGAATTATACAGGCATCCATCTCAGCACTGCAGTAGCACAAACTCGTTCTTGAAGCTATAAATTCTGATTACGAACGGGTGACTTGCATTCAAGTGCAAATTCTCATTTCGATTTTCTACTTTTTATTGGGAATGTTTTTGAGTCCATTGTGGTACGTACGTACGCCTTTCTTATCAACAGCGTTCCAATTAATTCATACAAAAGGTGTACTTATTTCCTTGTTTCATATTCGTGTTAAATAGATAGTTGCAGGCGTCAATTATGCTGGCAACATTGAAACTACGATTTCAGTGGTTGAGCTTACATCTCCATCGCGGAACCATTAACTATGCAGAAACATTTAGTTCACAATTTGGGCTGTTTGATGTACTCCTTAAACCCCTTTGTAACATCAGATGATTTAAGTCGGCATCACAAACGGCAGTAGGAACTTTCTGCAACTTTACTATTGCTAAATCAAAGTTTGTTCAATCTTTGTGGCTGCTGAAGCAAGCGCGTGGGAAGCCCAAGAGACATACTTTATTCAAAATGTCAATCGTTTCCATTGGCTATTCGGATCCAAGTGGCCAGGTAGCGACTGCCCTCAACTTTTAGATCGGTAAGCGAAAGACAATCTCTAGGGACATTTAAGCCTAGCAAAAGTACAGGAAGGAAAATTCAAACTCAAATGGATTCGATAAACATACCTTTGCATTTAGAAAGAATGTTATTATAGATAAAATAAAAATATAGCAACGAAGCTATGATATGAAAAGAAAGAAGATTGCGTATGAATAGATAACGACGGTTAGTGCTTATTCGTAATCTAATCTTAGCAAACAAAATTCAAGAGGCACCACAGAATATTTGCGAAGTAAAAGCTCAATAAAAATCGGCTATTACAACGTACAAGAACATTAAGAGATAAAGCATGTCCACCATTTACAGTTCAACTATCATCTACCTATTTATATAGCATAATCAGCCATTAATGTTCCCACTGCTGGGACACAGGCCTCCTCTCAGTCTCGTAATCCATCACGCGGGCCCAGTGCGGGTTGGTGGCTGTCACATGTCTATTTCACGCTATTTTCCTTTACCTTTTGAGAGCACTAGTGATGAAATAATTTAGACAAAATAAAGCGCCTGCCTGGGTTCAAACCTACGACCTACAGCTCGTAAGTCGCGGCCGTTACCACTTGGCCACCACTGCTCCTATCTACATGGGAAACACAATTTCTTATGAAAATTGATTATTTTTGTACTGACCTGCCATTTTGAGGGTTAGGTGACGCCCTCTCTCCTTGCACCAAGAACAAGGACCCTCGATCAGCATCCAACAGAATTGATACATTTTGAAGGATCTTGTGACACAGCACCCGTACTTCTAGCTCGTTGCAGATGTCTTTCACCTACGGCAAAAAGAAAGGAGATTTATTAGTATAAATATTAAAATAAAAGAAGTCTGTAGAGTAACATATTTGGTAACGTATGAGTGGAATATGTCGCTGTGGTCAGTGATGTGCTACAGACAATTTTTCGTCTTCAGGAGAAACAAAGGTACACCTAGCAGTCGGACTTGCTAAGTCATAGTCAGTTTGGTGATAATGTTGTTATGAACAGACAGAAGGACGCTGGTGGAGCCGTCCTTCCTTATCCATCAGTAAGTCGCCTTTTATAACACTGTATTTTTTGCTGCAACCAAACGTAACTAATCCCATATACCAGCAACTTATAACATAAACTTTCTCCTTGGATCCGTCCCAGGATAAAAGTGAAATAAAACAAGAAACTAGTTTAAAGTGCAAACCCAGTTTCATATCAATGAATAAAACAACACGAGCTACCGGGACTTGGGGCATAAAATTTGGGAATACAACCACTGCAGAAGTCAGTTTGAAACTTTATCTGAACATTAGAAGGAGACAGATCACTCTTTTGTGAAGCCAATAAAATACTGGAAGTAGAAAAAAAGTTTAGGAAACTTTCTACCTTAATACGGTTTATGGGACTTTTCGATCACTGCTGAAGTTAGGCCGTTGGTCGTAATACGTTGTTAACAATGGAGCCGTAGCGAACTTCCAAGACCAGACATGAAAAAATAAACTAGCTTAAGCCCGCGACTTCGTCCGCATGAAATTTCGGCAACCGACCCACCACGTCGCTGCGCATCGCTAGTCCGCGATTTTACTTCATTATCGCTTAGCGTTATTTCTGACATTTTCTCTTTTTGCTCGGCACCTAAGGGTCGTTAAGTTGGCCTATAATGTTCCTTGGGAATTGGCCTATCAAATGCAAAAGATTTTTTTTAATCCGACAGGAACTTCCAGAGATTAGCGCGTTAAGCAGATAGGTAGACGCGGTGAAAGTTCTTTGTTTTACAATAATATGTATAGTGATAGTGATAGATAGACGGTAATAGGAAATTGTATAAATAATAGAAGTGGATCTAGTCACTTTTGCAAAAGCGATCAATGTCCGAGAAGAATGAGCAGTAAATATGGTAAAACTTTCAGCAACAACCTCCCCAATACAACCAACAAAACGTTCGATAATAACAAGCTTTGAAATCCGAAACTTCTATACGATTATTGTGTGTCACAAAAAGGATATAAGTTTTCGTCGAGGGACGTCTGACCGACGTCAGACTGCAATGGAGGGAGACGTCAACAAACGCTGTTTACCCACGTAACATCCCAACCCGAGTGTTTCGTTAAAACTAGACGTCGAATATGATTTCCGAACTAATTTCCGCCATGTTTCTACCAGCATCGTCTATTTACTGAATACACTAATACATTTTGTAAATATGTTTCATTTATAGTGGACCTGCCCTTACTTCGCACGGTTTTACGACTTGACAAAACATCGAGATTTCTTTATTGAGATGCACATTATAAATTCCGCTGGATGCAGGAAGTACAGAACCGGTCGAAATGGGGGTGCTTGGGGGAGGCCTCTGTCCACCAGTATTTCGGCTAAAATGATAATGATGCATATAAACCTTCCGGAAGAAAAAATCTATATGATGGTGAAACCCGCATTAGAATCGGTTACAAAGAACAACAACGTGGTCACACATACGCGGAAGGTAATATAATAGAATAATAATAATATCCCTGGACATTTCACACAGCGCCATCTAGTCCCAAGCTAAGCAACCTAATGCTTGTGTTATGGTAACAAGATGGCTGATAAACTACTTATATACAGACGGCACGGTTGGCGCAGTGGTTAAGCGATTGACTGCTGCGCTGCGTGTCGCGGGTTCGATTCCCGCACGGAACAAATATTTGTATGACCTACATGTATTTGTTCCGAGTCTGGGTGTTTTTCTATCTATAATATGTATGTATTTACAAAAAAAAAAAAAAATGTATATAAGTAGTTTATCAGCCATCTTGTTACCATAACACAAGCATTAGGTTGCTTAGCTTGGGACTAGATGGCGCTGTGTGAAATGTCCAGGGATATTATTATTATTATACATTTTTTTTTTGTAAATACATACATATTATAGATAGGAAAACACCCAGACTCGGAACAAAGACATGTAGGACTTACAAATATTTGTTCTGTGCGGGAATCGAACCCGCGACACGCAGCGCAGCAGTCCGATCGCTCAGCCACTGCGCTAACCGTGTTGTCAAATATAATAAAGGATACACGAAAAGCGACTTTAATGTATAATATGTATAAAGATGTTGATTTTGTCAATATACAATGTATATTGACAAAACCAACATACGTAGTACTTTGGGGATAATGGTTTATAGGTATTATAGCAAGGTCCTGTTCCCATTGATTTCATTACAAATAAATAAATATGTAAAACACAATATCTTAACCTACTTTTAGAGCTTCACCTTGAACAAATTATACTGTAATTAATTTTCTGAGTAAAATGCAGGTCATCTGTTTGATGGGATTTACATTGCTTTATAAATGTTTACAATATTTTTAAACAATTCTGAATCATGCCCCATACGACCTTGACACGGATCTAAAACTCAGAAACGGCGAATATTTCCTCCATAACCTACTCGCCGTTTAAATCAGACACATGTTTTTTCAGACCAGTTCTAATCACATATTTGGTGTAGGTATAGATCCGCTCGATCTCGCTGTCTCAGTTAATACGAACACGAAATGATTAATTATAGTCAATTTGGGTCGAACGTGACGCTCTGGTAATCCAAGACCCCAGCAACCAAACATTTAGGTAGGACAGGAACTTCATTTAATAACTCGGTCGAGGGAGAAGTTCTGAATGGAAGGTATAATATTTACATTGTGTAGGCGTAAGTTCACGTCCGAGAAAGGTTACTCTTTCTTCGTGAATATACCATTTTTGGAAGAATAAGCGGTTAATAAGATCACACTGTCTGATCTTCGATTGAAGCGGAAAATATTAGGATTTCATTCAAAGAAAGACTGTTCATTATTATTTGTTCATTACAAGTTGTCTCATTTTCTCAGACCAATTAATTATTGTTTCGGAAAATTGAATAAGTTTTTACTAAATATTTTTCGCTTACGGGATATTTGAGACACGGTTTTCTCTATACCTCGGTACCTGCTGAAAAGAAGTCCCGTAATACACGATAGCAAAACCGAGATTTAACCAGTTAACAGAACGATGAAAGGCTACGAGAGTAGGGGAGAGTGTGCATGAAAGAGCCAGTTTTAAGAAGTATTAAAAAAAACATTTTAGGCTGATTTTTTAAAAATAAAAATACTTTTTTTCAATAATAAGTTTAATAGTTATGGTACTAAAATTAAAAAAAAATAGGTACCAATGTAAGAAATTTGAAATATAGCTACTTAAAAAAAAAAGGGAAATTGGCTCTTTCAAAACAACCTGTCAATGAAAAAGCTACCGTGTGCTATGAAAGAGCCAGATTCCAGTTTGTATAAATAAACTAGTTTCTCAACAATTTTAATATCTCTTTTATACTTATATACTATACATATATATATATTTCTATTATAGGTACTCAAAAATATAATCAAAATTAAATGTAAGTAAAAATCACAGGTTTTGATCAGTCTCAAATAATCATCTTACAGTAATCTTAATTATTATTAATACTTTTATAAAACTCTGATAGAATAATTAAAAACATTTTTGGCAAAAGAAATTAATCACTCCTTTGTTACCACAAGACTCATGTGTCCACCCTTCACATATTTTGCACTGGTACAGACGCCAGCAGGTAAAGCTACCCGAAACTGTCAAATTTTCCCAATCAACCTTGAACCTTAATGCTTTAGTGATAAAGTTGAAAATCTATTAAATAAATTTGACAGATTGTAGTAGCTTGATGTGCTGGCGTCTGTACCATTCTTCTTTGCTCTGAGAATAGTGTCCATTACACACAATACAGTTATTTTTATCTTCTGTAAATTATTCTGTTTTTTGAATTCTAATAAATATATTTCATCACCTGAGCTTGTTAATGATGTATCATCGTGAAAAGATATGTTGGCGCTAGTGTCACTAGAATCATCCTGTTTTTTAGAATTTAGTTTTCTTATATTTTGTTTTGTAGTCATTTTCTTAACAATAGGTTTTCTAGATTTGGCTTTACCTTCTTTTTCTTCTATTTTGTTTTTTTTCAGGAGTATCCGTGATTATAGCTGAAGACATTTTACGATTGTTAGGCTTAGAATTTTTTCTGGGTCCTGATTTTAGGAAAGGTCTTACAACTTCAGGACTTGCTATTATATTATATTATTTATGGATTGATTTTCCGCAATCACTTCTCGTACAGCCTCTTCTATTACCGCAATTGTGGGTCTTTGCCGTTTTTTCAGTGCTGAGGCTCGCGAAGATATGTTTTTGTTGTCTGAAAGATTAACAGTATTAAATATGTATCAAAAAGACGGTAATGTTACACTAAAAGCTAGTAGTATATTGAAAGAGCCAGTTTTCGTGTCATGAAAGAGCCGGCTCTTTCATAGACTCGACAATTGGCTCTTTCAAAACATTTTGTATTAAAAAATATAACCTCAAATTACAGCTAATTTACCATAACATTATAACAATAATATTTGCGTAAAATAATGCCAACTATATGCTTATCAATACAGCATATTCATTTTGTCAACCTATGCTTTACACTTCGTGTCAAAAAAATTTAAGCAAACCCAAAAATACTTACATTTTGCCTTCAAAATTTTCAATTCAGTCCTGCGACGCCATTTGATTTTCTAGAACTGTCAAATGTCTGTGGATGGCAGCTGTCCAGTGTTGCCATACAAAGAGTACAATTGAATTAAGGTAGGATTTTGTTAAGTGGGAGATAATCGCATCGGCTCTTTCAAAGCTTGGCTCTTTCATACACACTCTCCCCTACCTACTTATCTATAGCTGGAAGATAAACGGCTTCTGAGTAGACGTCAGAAATCATCAATCAATGCGCTATGTTTGAATATTCACGGTCGCCCACGCACCCACGCGGGCCAGTGTGGAGGTGTTTATCTAGCCCAACTACTTTTATACAAGCCATGTCAAAAGAACGTAAATCGTAACACAAGGAAGATCATAATCAACATTTGCCTAGCCTTTTCCGAACTAAGTCTAACCGGATGCAGCTGAGTACCAGTTTTTTACATGGAGCGACTGCCCATCTGACCTCCAAAACCCAGGTACTGGGTAATACGGTACCCCTTGGCAAGACTGGTTGTCAGATTTAGACAGAATAGTTTTGACACAATACAGAGGAAGGGAAGGGTAATTCCTGAAGGTCGACTGGATAATACGGATTACGAGGATAATGCAAGATTGAGGATAATCGCTATTTCCTCGTTTATGTTGCACTTGAATGTGCAGGTATATAACGTCGGAATGACGCCACATTTATGTGAAAATCATAACATGATACGCTAATTGATTACTTAACAGTTTAGTCAGCACACCAAAAGGCCAATTCTCGTAATTTAAAACGTTCAAAATTTAGTCGCAATCTCATCTCAGCGACAAATAAATGTAAAAAACTTGTCAGAATGTAGGGAAGTTAGAGGGTGGGTGTTTTTGAGACTGAGATCAGACTGTGAACGTTCTTAAAATTACGAGAGTTGCCCCCAGGTGTAAATGGCCATTAAAACTAATCAATTATATAATTTTGAGCATTCAGTTACATTAAAATGTCCCTTGTTAAAGACGCATTGGGTGCATGTGTACCGGTGGCGTGAATGGCGCCCGTTTATCAAATGCGGGCGAGCCGTCGCCAACCCAGCCAGAACACAGAAACAATGTTACTGGAAGCGAAGTGCGACCGCTTTTACAAAAACCAGACGTGGTCTGCATAATTCAGGTGTTGGTAACGAATAATAATGTTAACTTGATTGACGAAAGAAAGGTACCTACGTGATAATTTTATTTACGAGTACCCGATAAGACGGTGACAAGACTGTTTGGCGGGAAAGGTGTAATCTTGAGTGGATGCGATAACAACTCCTATCTCATTCAAGTATGATTAGTTGATTACTATCCTATTGAAACTTGTTTTTGCACATTTCACGTGTTTGATATAATTCTATTAAAACAATAATAACAACAAACTGCCAGGTGTTTCGTTTTATCCTCCATAATCTACAATCTTGTAAACTCTGCTTATCTTTACGCGCGTGTTTCATACACGCGCATAAAGATAAGCAGCAGATTTATTACGCAATTTTCCACCTCCTCATGAAAAAATCATTAAAATTAATCGAAATATGATGTCCTTTCCATTGAGCTATGGGTGTGTGGGGTCAAGCGGTGTGTTTACATGTAATTATCAAGCCGGCCCGCTGTTTTATCGAAGCTGACCTCTGTGCTTGTCAGCGGCGAGCCGACAGAGGCCTAATTTAGGTACTTACACATGTAAAACGACACCCGATTGTTTCGTAAATTAACTTTTAATTGACGTCACACCGGGTTAATGGTGTTCTGAAATATTGACTATACCAACTGTGTATATTGTACGTATAGGAACTTATCTCAAGACTGAGAAAACTCGATTCCGTACAGAATTCAGGAGATCTGGAATAATACTGCCCGCCAAAAGTTTCAATTAAAATTCGAGACCAAGCAAAAGATATCGCACTCACCCAGAGTACAATTTACATACCGTAATGTCTTGTTTAATAAATCAAATTGTTATTAAAGGGTCAGTGCCAGGGTAGCCCGCGAAATTCAAATTTTCTCATGTTAGTAACCGTAAAAGTTAATATAATCCCATTGATCGATATTTCATGAAATAGTCGTTCAATAGGGTTATATGAACTTAGAGGGTTGTACTGATGATTATTAATTCTGTAAATACATACTTGTTAGGCCCCTCGCCCACGGCGACTTTTTGTAGCGATGCTGTCGCACGTTCGCATCGATACAGTTGCGATGCGGTCGCTAGCTGTTTACCCTCGCCCACACCACGATTCTCAGTCGGGATGCAACCGCGATACTGTCGCGCTTCTGTCGCGATGCGAGTTGCACTGATTCTCCACTAACGCGCCACCCTCCCTCCGTTCTCTTTCTTAATTTGTTAAAGCGGATTTTCCGAGGGAAAACACGATTTCCATTGAAATGTTGAGTTGAATAATTTGAATAGATAAACAGGACATTACAATGACAGTGTTTATTATTTCTGTAGGTACATTAAATTGCAAAAAACCTTGCAGCTATTTTTTTTTAACAAGCTGCAAGTAAGGAAGCGGTCAGGCGGCCTATTCGATGGTCATCGCACCGTCACCTATATCCATATGAAATACCAAGTGACATCGTAGGCGGATCATTGCTCTCCTAGAGACAAAGCTGCGGGGTAATTGCGTAACAAACTATCAATAGCAATGGCCAACATGTAGACAGTTCAACAACATTCATTGCTTTATTTAGATAGTTGAGCAGCCCAATTTTTCAACCATATAAAGCAATGGATTACCAACATCGTTCACAATAATTCAAATTGTGATAGATATTGTTCTACGGAATTAATGTGTTGAAATGTGTCGTGTGCCTGTAATGATACAGACACACAGACACACAAACAGAGATATACTTAGGCATAGTCCTATACCCTTCAAACCGTAACACAGCATCACTGCTTGGCGGTAGAAAGAAGAAGTATAGTCGTATAAGCCCACGTACGCACGAACGGATTATATTGCGCATTGGATTTTCAACTCTCGGTGTTAAGCCGAGCATCAGCGCATCAGAGCGCATCCCACCGCGCTAAAAAAAAACACATTGTTGGATTTTCAACTCTCAGCGCTAAGCATTGCATTGAAAATCCAATGAGCGACAAAAACACCGCAGCGGGAAAAAACGGCTACCTGGGGCTGCAGTCTCGACATTCATAGCGATCGCTTTACGACCGAATTCAGTCGCAAAGTCCTGTCACTCCATACATTACACCTGTCAATCAGGCACTGCGAGTCTGCGACCGAATTCGGTCGTAAAGCGATCGCTATGAATGTCGAGACTACAGCCCCTGAGCTTACGTCCCCGGACGAGCTCTTTCACAAATAAAGCTCTCCTACTTCTAAATTAAATACCTGTCTGTTTATGCCTACGTAAATTGTAAAGCCGGCCAGTTCATTATGTATTTCGAGCGGTCAAACAAACGCTGTGCTTACAAACTGCATACACGAGTAGTCTCTGCGAAGAGAATGAGTTTTTCATTAAGTTAATTTTTCATCAAAAGCCGCACGTGTTTCAACTTTATTGTATAACGTTAATATTGTTTACGTAGCTTTTTTTAGTAACGGAAAAAAGTAAAAGTATTCATTCAAATAATAAATTTAGAGTTCACAGTGCCTTTCACGTTTTTTTTTATGAGTGACAGGGACGATGCCGTCGATTGAACAGCTAAACAAAATTACAGCCGGATACCCGTACCTACATGGTACTTATACTTTTTACTTACTTACAAATGTATATGTCGCAGCCAACTGGTTAAATTAGCCGTTTAGTCAACCTAACCTAACCCATTTGGTCGGGGTGCCCTGGCTTAGTTAGTGCGACAAATTCGGCTCGCATGTTACAGTTCCAACCTAAACTATACTTTATTGAATATCATTCAGGCCTTTAGTTGAACGTCCGCCGTTTAGTTAAAAGGCTAGGTGGTTAACTAAACGGCTAATTGAACCAGTTGGCTGCGACATTATCTACATATAGTGGCCTCCAAAAGTTAGTTGAAATTTTTCCACTTCAGCTGTGATCCCATATTATGATTTAAAATAAAAAAAATATCAAGTACTCCTCCTAAGGGATTACTTAATTATTTTTTTCTGATAAGTCAAAGGTAGTTGAATTAGGGCTGATTTTGCAATCATCTAATAACTTTATTCGAAGAATAATTTTGAAATTTTGATAGTTATTTCATACAAAAACTGTCAATTGTCAATTTTATTCCTCGAATAAAAGTTAGGTATCTGGCGATGGAAAAATCAGCCCTTAGTCAATAAAAACGTTATAGCAGTTCAAACATTTGGATCACTAGAATTTTACATCATAATGTGTCTAAGTTGAAGTGGAAAAATGTCGACTAACTTTTGGAGGCCACTGTACTTACTTACTTACATATTATAGAAACTTTATCGATTTCAACTTTATCTTCGAGTTAATCTTTTTTATAAATAAAACGGGTGCTTGATGCCGATCATACAAATCTGACACTTGAGTGGTAAACGAATCCCAGACAACAGGACTAAAGCGGTAGATTTTAAATAATAAGCGGTACTCATTGACGCGGCTCGTATTGTTAAGTGGCGCCTTTCATTGAAACGTGCCTAACTCAGACCATGGACGAGATGAGGTTTAATTTGAAATTTATATTTAATGTACAGTCGCCAGCACATCAAGCTACTACAATCTGTCAAATTTCTTTAATAGATTTTCAACTTTATCGCTAAAGCATTATGGTTCAAGGTTGATTGGGAAAATTTGACAGTTTCGGGTAGCTTGACCTGCTGGCGTCTGTACAATCGAACAAAAAGTTTGGTTATAGTAGGTATCAATCAATCTGGTTAGCCTTGTCCCAACTATGTTGGGGTCGTCTTCCAGTTTAACCGCATGCAGCTGGATACCAGTAGGTATTTGGGTTTGGTATAGTATTCCTTTGCCCAGTAGTGGGAGAGAAAAGGCTAACAAAAAAAAAAAAAAATAGTATACGGGCAAAGATATTTATATTTCCACTAGACTGTCAAGCAAAAAAAAAACTTGCAACACTTTTAAGATTTGCTTAAAAGTGTTGCAAGTTTTTTTTTTGCAGTATGGTTTTCTAATTAAATTCTTTAATTACAATTTATAACATTATTTACATTACATAAGCTAACATTGCAAGTTAGCTGCCTGTCTTTGCGTCCTAACCAAAAGCAACAGTCGCTCGAATACGCGATTACGCGATCGTTTACGTTTACCTGAATAATGAAGTACATACGCGAGTTGATTAATCGCGCGACTATGTCATATTCATTTAAACGAGCACGACGATCGCTTACTCGCGCGCACGCCGAGATCGATTTTGGTTAAGACGCGGCCCCAATAGATACCAATCGTTTGTTCGACTATACTTGTTGGTACCTATTGTTTTTTTAAATGTAAACTGAATTGACTATTTAATACAATAATAAATTAGTACCTATCGAAATTTTACTAAAACATTAATTTCCAAAGCGTACTACAGCCATAGAGAAGTCACTGGTAATTACAATTTAAATTCAAAATGCAAATAAATTTTATTAGTATCTGAAATGATTCAACCGTTAAGTCAGCTGGGACTTTCAAGATCTTATAAGGTCTGTACAGTGACACTTATTCAAATTAACTTTGAAACTTTATTTCTAGTATTGTGAAACTAAAATTAAAATATAATTGTAGAGACGTCTGGTCAGACCCCGTAAAAGATGACGGGACGAGTTGGAGAAAACAAACAACTAGTGGTGCACTTTGGCCCTGGATGAAAATAAAGAAAGGGCTGGAAGTGGAAGTCATGGTGAAAGACCTTTTCCCAGTAGGGGGATGATGCAAGCTAACAGTAACAGTTGTTAATCTAAGATAGTTTGATAGGTAGATAGAATATGCTTTATTGGACACCAACAAAGCTAATTTTAAGGCATCCATAGCGAGCAAATGTCACAACTGGAAAATTTCAGTAGTCCCAAGTTCCCAAGTCTACTAAATAAACGTGTTCGCAAAGGCAATTATCGTGAAGTGTTTTCAAAACTGAGGTTGCCAAAAAAACCGACCCAATTGGCGCATTGGCACAGAATAAAAAATACTTGAGAGGTGTCAAGGGACACCCGCATGGAACTAAGTTGTTATTATTTATTATGTACAAAAAACCTGTATACACTCAACAAAAATAATCGTCGCGACACCACACTGTTCAATGCGAAATAGAAAGACGAAACGAAAATAACTGGCTTGCTTTCTATAGGAGAGAGAGAGAGAAACACGCGCACGCCGCACGGCTTACAACTATAGCAAAAAGTGTCGTTCCAACTTTTGGTCTTAATACTTTCCGTCTAGCCCCCTTTCGCAACGCGCGATAAGGAACTTCGTTCCAAAAACTGACTGGCTGTCATCTCTTAGGCGCAGTCAACATTTCCGCACAGAATAAATATTTCAATTTGCAGGTAAAGCCTTTTTATGAGGGGTTATCGTCGACACCCATCCATTGGGTAAGGCAAATGGTTACCCGCCAAAACTCTAACTAGTGTTCTTTAGGGACGATGAACACGACGATTTTGTATGGAATGCGTACGCATCGATTCGTCATTAAGGATGCGTACGCATTCTATACAAAATTGTTGTTTACTATGGACAAAAACTGAACAGAGCTGAATAAGTATGGTAGTCCCTTAATGGTCGGGGGTACGGTATCTATACCGACGCACATAAAGTTACCTCCAGCAGGTCTTGGACCTTAGCAGATGGCTAATTTATCGCTTGTGGCGACATCTTTACCGCAGCATACGAACTACACTGACATATCCTACATCACGGTATCAGAGTTAATCCCACGAGTAATATAAAACATAAAACCCGACAACAACCATCGGGCAGTATCCCACTAGACATAACAACCGTCTGGTCGGAGAATCCTCCCTTCAATGAAGGATGAGAAACTTTTCACCCCGTTCCTCATGCCTCTTAAAGCTTAACTGCATGTACCGTTGCCAGGCGCCCGGATAAAGGCGGACATAGGTAGGCTTTTTGATTGCGTGTCCGGCCAAAATAAACGGTGTCTGGCTTGTCCGGCTTTTGTTAGCCTTTTTACATTTCGCAAGCGAGCGAGCGCCGATGACTGATTATGACAATAATCAAAAAAGCTTGATTTTACATACAATTTTTTTGTTGTACCTATTAATACTGAGACACAAAATCCTCAATAATGTAGGGTGTCCGGCCTTTCTACGCAAATGTCCGGCCAAACTGGCTGGTCTGTCCGGCTATTAGGTTTGGCGACCTGGCAACCCTAACTGCATGTATGATACAAAGAAACCGAGTGTTGTGTTAAGTCTCCAGTAAATTATAAATTATTCAAGTCTACTCACTAATTCAAATATAAGTTCCTTTTCGTCCAGCTGCCTGAGCTCATGCCGTGACCTCCGCTGCGGCCGCGAGGGTGTGGCGTGAGGGGGCTGGTCTCCGAGGAAGGTGGGTGTGCCGTCGACCGTCGTCACCAACGGCTTCAGGAGACCGCCACGCTCGAATTCGTGCGCTGAGATCTTCCTGTCGAATGAGATGAGTGTTTTAGTTGTTGGCAATTGTAAAACTAGGGAGTGATACTTTAGTCATGAAAATATGAGTAGAGAGAAACCAACATGGCGATGAATGAACGTAAACGGCGGCACTGTTTGTGGTCGAAAGTCAAAAACCGTCCGGCATCGAGTTCCGCCAAACATCTCACGTATACTTTATAAATTATCGCTCTTGCGGAGCTGCGAATAACAGATCTGTTCATTATGAACACAATGGGTCACCAGTATCACCACGATAAAGCAAATAAATAAATAATAAACACGAGAAACAGTCACCGATTACAAGAAATGACAGAATATGTACCTTACTCGACAAGGCAGAGCGAGTATTGCCAATTATTAAATATTTTAGTTCCGTTTCAGGACTTTCTTGCCAAACTGTACCTCATCATTATGCATGTAGGTTAGCGTTCAGCAAAGTCCTCCTAATCTACGGAGGGTGGTTTAACACTGGCAGATAAAGACGAGACGACAATGACGTAAGATTGATGGAGACTAGCAACAAGGATTTCCAAGACTGGAGACGGGAAATTCATTTTCTGTTCTACATATTAGGGGTTAAAGTATGAAATTGCCGATTTGTACTGAAAAAATGAAATTCGTTTTTTTCTTAATTTAACATATTTATTTAATCAAAATAATTACCATTATTATCTATACATTGCTGCCATTTAAAAGAACGGTCATTTATGCCTTTGCGATAGAACTCTCGTGATCTAGATTCGACAAACTGTGTGAAAGCATTTTGTACTGCCTCCTCCTGAGAAGAAAACTTTTTATCATGTAGAAAATTGTACAAATCACGAAAAAAATGGCAGTCCGTTGGAGCAAGGTCTGGCGAATACGGAGGGTGACGAATGGTTTCTAATTGCAGTTCCTGTAGAGTTAAAACGGTTTCTCGTGCTGTATGAGGTCTCGCGTTATCATGGAGCAATAATAGTGAAGATCTATTCATGAGTCGGGGCTGCTAGTTTTGCTATCATTGTTCGGAGTTCGGCACAGTAGACATCTGCCGTTATTGCTTGACCAGATCGGAGAAAGCTATAGTGAATAACACCATGCTGAGACCACCAAACAGTTACCATTACCTTTTTATTGGTAAGCTTTGCTTTAGGACACTGTTGCGGCGTTAGACCTGGGGTCAGCCATTGCATTTTTTGCTTACGGTTATCGTAAAGAATCCACTTTTCATTACGTGCCACAATTCGATCCAATATTCCTTCATTTCTGTATCGATTCAACAAGGCAACACAAGTTTCAGTCACAAGTCGTTGGGTTCGCATTTTCGTTGTTTGCCACCGACTTCCGAAATTAAAGTTATTTTTCACTTTGTAGTGTCGTTTTTGGAAGTCGGTTGTTTTTTTTTTTCAAAAAAAGTTTGTTTTTTTCACTTTGTAGTGTTGTTTTTGGAAGTCGGTTGTTTTTTTTTTTCAAAATAGTTTTTATTTTTTACTTTTAAGTTGTAATTTTTACCAGTAATTTTGGTTTAAAAACCAAACTACTAAACCGTTTTTGATGAAATTTCTATGGGACCATTTGGGAAGTATACCCTTTCCAATAAAAAAAGAATTTTTCAAATCGGTTGGCAAGCGACAGAGCTATGCGCGAACAAACATAAAAAAAAAAAAAAAAAATACATCCGAATTGAGAACCTCCTCCTTTTTTAGAAGTCGGTTAAAAACAACTGAAAGTCGATAATCGAATGTTGCACATTTTTTAAAAGAAGAACTTCATAGGTACTATGTGAATAAAGTTTTACTCAAAAATCTCAAACCATGAAGGTTCCATATCAATTCGAAGTACCTATTACAATAAAACGGCAATTTCATACTTTAACCCCTATTATTATACTTTTTATGGATATGGTGATACTGGTTAAGCCACTAATATTTATCTTCATCTTGTAACGTCTTTTTCGCAATGGGGAAGGCAGAAACTATATAAAGCTGTTACTTATACGTATATCGATTAAGTCCTAAATCTTAAAGACCTATGATAAGTCATCATGATCACAGTCTAATGTTGTCTATCTCCAGTGTGTTTAAATAATTTCAGACAGGATTTGTGTCCTCGATCCTACGTGTTATCAAATAGACTTTAGTTTCCCGAACTAGATAGGTCAAGCAACCCTTGACTACTCGTAACATTGAAAACAGGAAAGGCGCGTCTCGAATGGCAGATTCGATGTTTATGCAGAAACCAGTAGGAAGATGCTCAAGAACATGTCACGTATTCAAAATCAAAAGTCATTTATTCAAACTAGGCTGAGAATCACCACTTTTTGAACGTCTAAATTACATAAGACAGTCCCTTAAAACGCCCGATCTTCACCACGTCCTCCACCACGCTTTAGCGGGAAGAAATAGCGCAACAAACTCCCCAGCAGCATAGCTGTCTGTTCAGTTAGAAGAACTTGTTATAAGGTTCCTCTTTTCTAAGCCAGAATTGACCATCGATCTCAACCATATTAGATTTCCAGCTGTTGCCTGTAACTTCGTCTGCGTGTATTTTGTATATATATTTTTAATACAAATATTCAGAACAAAAAAACTTTTTTTGCAAAAAAAAACAACCGACTTCCAAAAACGACACTACAAAGAGAAAAATAACTTTAATTTCGGAAGTCGGTGTCGTTGAGTTCGCATTTTGGTTGTTTGCCACCGACTTCCGAAATTAAAGTAATTTTTCTCTTTGTAGTGTCGTTTTTGGAAGTCGATTGTTTTTTTTTGCAAAAAAAGTTTTTATTTTTCACTTTTTAGTTGTAATTTTTACCAGTAATTTTGGTTTAAAAACCAAAGTACGGAACCGTTTTTGATGAAATTTCTATGGGACCATTTGGGAAGTATACCCTTTCCAACAAAAAAAGAATTTTTCAAATCGGTTGGCAAGCGACGGAGTTATGCGCGAACAAACATAAAAAAAAAATAAAAAAAAATACAAACATCCGAATTGAGAACCTCCTCCTTTTTTAGAAGTCGGTTAAAAATTAGCCCATGTCTTTCTCCAGGACCCAGGCTACCTATCTGTCAAAATGCAGAACGACGGTTCAGTGGTTAGGGTGGCAAAAAGTAACAGACACACAGAGTTAATTACTATTAGAACGGATGTACTTATTAAAAAAAATGTTTTGTGAATATAAGAAATATCTCTAACGACTTTAATATAAATTTCCACTTATACCTACGAATTGTTTATTTACATCAATTATTTATCTTAACACGTTAGCTGTTGACTCTTCAAGTGTGTTTGCATCTCCTAAACCAACGGATCGGATTTTTCACAGCTGTGAACATAGTATATTTATTTAGGACTAGTAAACTTGAAAGTGCGGGTGGCAAAAGGTAACAGACAGACAGAGTTAATTACTATTAGAACGGATGTACTTATTAAAAAAAATGTTTTGTGAATATAAGAAATATCTTTAACGACTTTGAATATAAATTTCCACTTATACGAATTGTTTATTTACATCAATTATTTATCTTAACACGTTAGCTGTTGACTCTTCAAGTGTGTATGGCATATCCTAAACCAACGGATCGGATTTTTCACAGCTGTGAACATAGTATATTTATTTAGGACTAGTAAACTTGAAAGTGCTGCCTACACATTCATTAATTAGATTTAAGACACCATTTATCGTGTCGAGTAAGTCGAATTGGTACGGTTTGTATAATTTTCAGATTACTACTGATTTTGACCAAAACGATATTAAATTATTAAGGTTTTATCTCAGACTCGCTTCTGCCTTACTCGCGTGTTCGCCCACGTTTGAGTCAGCTCTATTATAAAATATACCCCATGGAACTTCGGCGGCAATAGGTTTTTCGATATTGGATCATTACTTCCAGAGATGACCTCTAAACTTACAAACTTGACCTCTCTATAATATTAGTGTAGACTACACATTTCATTCCATAACTAACTTCTGCCTGCGACTTCGTCCGAGTAATTTCTTGTTGCCCCGACCTATCATGTCGCATCGCATCGCATCGTCCGTCCACGCCATTGCTTCGTTTTCGCTCAGTGCCCGTTCTGCTTTTTTTCTTTTCGCTCAGCTTCTAGCATGATGTCAAGTAGCCTATAGCCTTGCTCAAGAATGGAACACAAACACTATTTTTGCATTCGATAAGCAAAAATAATTTTTAAAATCCAGAGATTTGCGCGTTCAAACACTTCAGCTTTATTATTAGTATAGATATTAGACATAGATTACAATAATAACATAAACGTTTAGCTAAGAATGTTATTTGTTGTTGTTTTTCTATAGAAGCAGGAGTTTAAAATAATAACCTCTTGCAAACAAACATAACAATTAAATAGTTATTTCAAAAAAACATATGTCTACACGTGTAATAATTGTGACGTGTTTTCCTAGACAAACATATGGAAAGAATAAAACGTAGCATTCATTGACAAACACAAGCATTAGGTTGCTTAGCTTGGGACTAGATGGCGCTGTGTGAAATGTCCAGGGATATTATTATTATTTATTATTATTATTGATGAAAATAGAACACTTGAATGACTTGTTTGTAAGCAGATTAAGTAAATACTAATACCTATGATTTATGGCTATTTTCTTCCTATGACTCTAATACGATTAATTACAATTCAACGGATAGAAAAACATAATATCCATTTGAGCTACAAGTAAAAATGTTCTAAGAAAAGTAAGACAATAAAGGACAGATAATTAATACCTGAAAATGTTTCAGTAATTTCAGCGAACAAACAATGCCGGCCGAGACTTTCGATATCGGTCATTGTCATGTAAACATCATAATCCTTTTGACTCTTTCCTTGTTTATATTATATCCATTACCCACTTCAAGAATTATAAAGGCGGTTTACGCAATATTATAGGGTAAATATTACATAAGTATATTGTTTAAATTTCCTTCATTAGAAAATTAGATTTTACGTACTTGAGAAGCTGAATCTATACAAATAAATAAAATTGAAGTGTCTGTGTGTAATGTCAAAATAACAGCTTTTTACTAAATGCAAATGAAAGTATATACGGTACTTATAAGATTTTGTTTTGTCTGTTTGTTCTGTTAATCTCCGTAACGGCTGGACCGACTTACTTTAGAAAAAGAATGAGGATCCCGCGCAAAAAAAAACCCCATGAAACCCACATCCACCCGGGCGAAGCCGCAAGTAGAAGCTATTAATCATACACGGATTAGAAATGAAGCTGGGCGTAGCTTACACCTCCAAATACTAAGCGTGATTCTGAACGTGTACGGAGCAGGACTGCCGCGTCTTTACGAATTATCATTTAATTGGTATGGCTAAAACCCCATTCACATTTACACGACGCAAGTTTCTTGCCTGTGGCATACAGTCAAATTGAATCAATAAACGACTTGCATCGTCTCAACACAGTGTAGACGATGCAACTTTTATTGTTGCTTCGACTAATGGTATACCACAGGTAATTAAAAAGCACCGTGTAAATCAGGCTTTAATCAAGCTATACAAATGGTTGATATTTTGCAGAGGCCATAATTATTACCTATTTTTTTTTTGTCTTAATTGTGACTATAGCACTAGAAGTTGTCGTAACTTGCACCCTTGCTAAGTTATCAGGATAACTTATATTAAGGACACAAGTCCCAACCCTTGGTTCATATACATATTTTAAGGCATTGCAAAGATACAATAAAAAGCAAATAATGGTCTTTTACATGCAAATTGAGTAAAATAAAATAAAATCAACGAAGAGAAAAACAAAAGCCAAAATACAAACGAGAGGGTGTGTAGTGTGGTAGTGAGAGGTGTAAGTGATGTGTGTGAAGTGTGTGTGTTGTGTATGAAAGGGATAGTTGCAATTTAGTAAAACTATTCTCCAGAAAGAAGAAGCCGTTCTGTGTCAATGTAATTTTGTTCAAGAAGCCAATTTGTTACAGTTTTTTTTAAGGTATTACTTGGATCAGAGTAGAATTGCAGATATTGTATCAACATCTTCCTACACTTGTCCCATATTACTTGGGGACGCAACACGTTTACTTCTTCCATTATCCCCTGTCAACCGTCACGCTATCATTCACTCCCTTTTCTTTCATATCATTCCTCACACAATCTTTCTTTGGCCTTATAAACAATAATAAAGGCCCTATAAATATTGTCCATGATGTTACCTGACAGGTGTGGTGGCCCCGGAGCCGGAGCCAGCGCGCGACGGCGACGCAAGCTCGGCACTCGGCGGCGTCGCGTGCGACACTAACCACGCGTCCACCACTTGCCGCGTCGCCTTCCTGCCAACAATTGCCGTTTACCTTATTAAATACTTCCAAGACTCCAACAACTTCAAAACTTCCAAGAATGACTGTTTAGTGCGCGTGATTATGAGATTTAAACGTTAACTCGTCAACAATGCGCTGGCGCATCTTTGCGATGTTACGCGTTCTTTGTGTGCATGAGCAATTGAAACAGTTATGAAGATCAGATTAACAAATAAGTAACAAATCATAGACATTGGTGTTTACAATACATAGCTATGTACAGTACAAATATATAAAACATTTGATGATACAATCCTCGACACATGCATCTTAAACATATTCTATCTCTATCTTACATCATAAACTAGAGCAGGACAAAGCTATCATCCTACTAGAAACATACGTACACAAACGTAATTGTAACGGAAACTTTGATAACAATAGTATTCATATAAACTAGTTGACGCTAACTAGCATCATTGTCAATGTTTGTATAGGACAAGAATATCTCTGCACTGGAAACTAAGTGTAAAGTAAATACGGCTAGTAAAATAATACGAACATTTGCATTCTGATGATAGTTGACGCTTTGCGTTTGGGAGCTGTGACTTTTTTCTTTTATAAGGTAGCAAAAAAGCAGCTTCAGAGGTGCCTTGCCATCCGAGAGTCAAAGCTATAAGAATTATATCATGTGCCAGTTTACACTTCATGACCGTCAGAATTCTATGCATGACATAGGATATAGCTCCACAGTTACAAGGGTGTAAACCTTGTTCCGACGATGATTTGGAACATCATTAAACGTAGATTTAAAATACATAACAATGTTCTTGTTTAGAGCCCTAACAAATGTCGAGCCCGTGTTCAATTAGTGAATATACATAAAAATTATACGAACTGTACCAAGTTTCCTTTGTTTTACAAATTATAATGAGTTAACTTGAAGAGACAAAAGCTCTCAGTGATAATAAGGTTAGTCCTAACAGGCCTTTCAAGTATTTAATGTTATTATAATCATTTTCATGTTTATTTAAAACAGAAGAAAGTCTTTTCAGCGTAGTCATTATTTATCATTATGAAAAGTTTGCCAAGATAGTAAAATTATTAACGGACATTTCGAGAGTTCCAGCACAGTATTGAAGTTTCAAACTTCAGCTTTGCACAAACAGACTAAGAAGACTTGGTTTTAGCATACCTGCATTATTAAATATCAATGTACTGCGAACTGCCACCGCAATGAATCCCGCGAGAAGCTCTAGAAACTCTAGCAGGATGTTCTGAAAGCCGATATCAAAACTTGCAAACTAGGTACTGAAGCTTCTTAGCAGGAAGGAAAGCGGATCTCTGCACTAGACTGAAATAATGTAGCAGAAAAGACAAAGTAGAACCAAATTATTTTCATTACTTTAACAGACTTGTGACAAACATAGACAATAAAGAGAGACAACCAACAGCAATTGAAGCTGTATACAAAATAAGTACAAAGACGGACATATTAAACTAATAAATATTCAGCATGTTCATTCCATACGGTAGAATAGCACTGACATCCTCCTTCCCATTTTCCGGGCGTCGAACCAAAGGACAAATGGAAATTCTCGAATGTGACAATTTGTATAAAGGAGTAGAGTTCAACAATAACATACGGTCCGTATATTTCCAAATTTATTTCAGTGAGTCTGCGAAACTTGAAATGCGCATGAGATAGTTAACAATTTTATAAGCCGACACTAAAATGCTTATGCAGCATACCGCATTTTACATTCAATGAGATTCGATAAAACTACATTTAATGTATTCGAAACATTAACATTACGTGCTAGAGAATTTATATTAGGTTTTATTGCTCACACGTCTCGGTAATCCTAATCGGAGTGTTCATTTGAGATAAGTGCAATAAGAATCCTACGGCGAATATTGATGAGAATGTCCTGAAATATTTTGCGCAGTACATTTTAAACGTTTATGGCTTTATTACATAACAAGGTTTATTTTTAGACCCAGGTTTATACCACCGAACCATTTTTAACCCCCGACGCAAAAACGACGGGGTGTTATAAGTTTGACGTGTCTGTGTGTGTGTGTGTGTGTGTGTGTGTGTGTGTGTGTGTGTGTGTGTGTGTATGTCTGTCTGTGGCATCGTAGCTCCCGAATGGATGAACCGATTTTAATTTTGTTTCTTTTGTTTGAAAGGTGAATTTGTCGGGAGTGTTCTTAGCTATGTTTGATGAAAATCGGTCCAAGATGGCCGCCGCTACAAAATGGCGGATTACATATTTTTTCACAACTCCCTCAATATGGGTATCAAATGAAAGGGCTTGACTAGTAGAATACTATACACTATGATAAATTTCAAATCCAAGATGGCCGCCACCACAAAATGGCGAATTACATTTTTTTTTTCACAACTCGCTCAATATGGGTATCAAATGAAAGGGCTTGACTAGTAGAATACTATACACTATGACAAATTTCAAATCCAAGATGGCCGCCACCACAAAATGGCAAATTACATTTTTTTTTCACAACTCCCTCAATATGGATATCAAACGAAAGGGCTTGACTAGTAGAATACTATACACTATGACAAATTTCAAATCCAAGGTGGTCACCACCACAAAATGGCGAATTACCAAAAGCCTGATTAAATACCAGATTACCTGAATCTTAAAACGCAAGAAAATAAAAGAAAATAAATAATAAGGAGTCCCTACAAAAAGCATGAAATAAAAAATTAAATTAAAAATTTAAAAAACCCCCGACTACGAAAAATCCTATAAAAAGAAAAAAATAACCTTGAAATTATGACCCTACGTAAGTACGTATGAAATTTTTTGATTAAATATTGTCCTGTCGGGGGACCGCTACTATTTTAAACTTTAACAGAAAGTTAGGCTAATAATCAGAGCGGTCCCCCGACAGGACAATATTTAATCAAAAAATTTCATACGTACTTACGTAGGGTCATAATTTCAAGGTTATTTTTTTCTTTTTATAGGATTTTTCGTAGTCGGGGGTTTTTTAAATTTTTAATTTAATTTTTTTAAATTTCAAACTATAATCCGACAAAGTAGAAGTTCTTATTACAAAAACTGACGTTTAAATTATTTTTTTTAATGCATAATTGGCAACTTAGATTCCGGTTCACGGAGTCTAAGTTGTCAATTATACATTAGAAAATTTACGTTTGTCGGAATAAAGTTCAAAATACAGTAACTGGGTCGAAGGTTTAAGATAGGTCTAAAGTAAGAACTCCTTTTTTAATAAGACGGTTAGTGTCTCGACACCAAAGCACATTATCAACAAGCCCATTTATTTAAATAGGCCCAACTGCCTCATTATAATTACTACTACTGCTTGCCAGCCACCATCGCAATTATTCAAGCCAATTCATCCATTCATAAAACTAATCAGTGTGTTTATATCTTAAACGTTTTATGGCCCATTCAGGACCGACAGAAGCATTGTCATTATAAACTTCAATAAAAATAATAACTTCTAGAACAAGTTGGTTTATGTCAGGTTTTACTGCATGAAGTACTTTTCTGGTTGAAAACTGGAGTCACTGCCATAATGGACATGGTAAACAAGAGGCTACTGGAATGCAAGAGAGTCTTGGAGAAATCTAACTAACGCTTCAAAGAAGGAGAAGGTACTCGTTAAGAATTATTTTTTTCACGACTGATTTTTTATGGATTCTACACCTATAGAAGGTACTTGTTAAGAATTATTTTTTTCATGACTGATTTTTTATGGATTCTACACCTATTTGTTAAAGCCAATTAGACTAGAAGATGAGATAGAGAAGATGCTCTGAAAGGCCTTATGACCGGAACTGATCAAGGCCGTGATAGAAATGACGTTTACCCACTATCCGAAAGATGATGTAGATTGAGTTCATGAGCACATAATCCTGTATAAAGCGACTGTAATCACAGCAGGTATGATGCTAATAAAACGTCTGGATGCTGTCAGCTCTGATATAATCTATTAATTGTCTCCAACACCCACGGGAAGTAGAATTGTGGTTTATTCGCACAAAGCCCAGAAACATGACATGTACAAACCGATAAAAAGCGGTTTACTTATATTGTTCTTATTAACTTTATAACAGGGCTTATATGACTGGTCAGTAACGAGAATCAGTCAATTTCCTTATATTATATCCAAGTTTCCTTATTGCCCAGTCTCCGTTTATTTGTTTCATCTGACGGAAGTGTTTTTAACAGTAAAACCAGTGAATTTATTACCGAAAAAGCGGCATTAATTTTATGATTTACGATCTCACGCTCCTTGGAGCGTGAAAATGTCTAATTTAAAAAAAAACATGGCGTCAATTTAAGTAAATGTTTTACGTGACGTCATTAGTGGATGATATATTGTTATTTTCTAGCCAAAATAATTAATTTACATAACACAGTTTTTGATTCTACAAATTATGTTAAAGAAAATTGAATTTCCATTTTACATAGTTTTTACATCAAGCCTAAATGAGTAACTTAAGCAAGCAATAATGCATTTAGGATATATATAACAGTTTGTTGTTTGTATGGGTCACGGACAGTCATATCTTTATAACAAACTGTGATAACTTATCAGATTAAAACATACACACTACGACGACTTTATTAATTTATTTGTAGTAAATACTCCTGTTTTCTTCAAAAAGGTTTTCTTCTTTCTGTCAAGCAATCTTTCTCAATCAAATTCAATCTTTCTGCCATTGCGACAGGAAAGTTACGGTAAAATCTATGTGGAAGGCGGTTGGTTATATTTTACAGAAGTAATAAGCCAGATAATGAATTAACAACGATGCATGCATAATCAGCCTATCATTTTCCCACTGCTGGGACACAAGACACAGGCCTCCTCTCGGTGAGACGGATTGGGCCGGAATCTACCTCACAGGCCCAGTGCGGGTTGGGTTGGTAGATGCATAATACTTAGATGTTATACCCAACCGTAAACGAGATGAATTTATCCGTAAAGAATATACAAATACAAATGTGTTCAAACTCGATAGCGTTATATAACAAAAACATAAAGTGTTTACCTGATTTTTTTTCAATGAGCCACCACTCTTATTAAACTCTTATTAACTCCGTTTTTTTTTTTTTATAAGTATGAAATATCCTAGCGGAGTTATCTTGATCAGATTGTGTAATGTGAAAATTTGATTCAGCTCAAATGATGAAGCATTCAGTACAAAACTCAAATAAACACCCACCTAACAATGTACAATAGTTACATTAGATTAACTAAATTTCCCTGAAACAGACACAAATCTCAATACAAACACCTTAAAATGGAAGCGCACTAACTACCTCAGACACAAAAGGAAACAGTGGTTACACAGACCCGTGGCATGCGACTATAAACCAGGCTTGTACCCATAAATTAATCTACATAACACTAATTTTAATTAAAGTCGAAATTGTTGAACAGCCTGAACAAACCAAAAGTTAAGTGACAAAGCTAGAGGGTTTCAACAACTGGGACACAGTAATTAAGAGACCTAAACAAAACTATTAAGACTTGTGGCCTTCTGCTAATAAATTATAATTTATGTTACACTATTTTAAGTTTAGGGCTGTAGCTACTTATATATTTCTTGTAAATTATTCAGAAAGTGTTACTCTCTGAATAATTAGTACTGATTTCGACCATTTTACCGCTTCGTTTCTCTGCATTTATATAACACTACAAAAAACACGAATATGATAAAACATTTATACCTACGAGTACTTTGTTCGCAAATTATAATTTTTTTTTAATTATAAAAAGTATAAAAATAGTTGTAATATGGACTGGAAATTAGCCAGACTTATGTATCGAATGGTGATCGTTCCGTGCATGATACATGGTTTGAAAGTATCGGCACTTACTAAAGCTCAAGAAAAGGTCAAGACTCAGAAAATATGAGCGTGTTATCATGAGAGATTTGATAAACCACTCCAGGAATAAACCGAGACAAAAGAAAATGCATGAAATCTTACGACGGAAAAACAGTAACCAAACGCATCAAGAATCACAAGATGTGCTACCTCGCACATGTTTACAGGCGCCGCGTACCACCATCTGCTGCATGCAGCAATGGATTACAAGGCCAAAAATAAGAAGGACGGTCGACCTATCTACACATAGAACGACAACCTAAAACAGGACATGAAGTACTTCGACAAGGGAATCGATTTTTGGATGGATACGGCTGAAGACAAAAACAAGATCATGATTGCTGCTAGTGAAATATACAAAAAACCGGAAACGGATAGTAGCAAGAACTCCGACGATGACATTGAAAACAGAAACATCTACTGAACACAACATAACACAGCAAACTCAAACTCAAATCATTTATTTCAATTAAACCATTTCAGGCACTTTTGAATTGTCAAAATTAAATTGTCGGTCAGTTAGTAGAAAGTTGAAGCTAGTTGCCCATTCCAAAACGCAGAGCTAGGACGTACAAAAGAACCGAGAAAGCAGTAGAACCTCGCCAAAAGATTCACGGGTGAAGCTCGACCAGAAGCACCTGGCCGCGTCGTCTTTAAAAGATGCCCATCCATAGACAAATATCACCCATCTCTCCACTAATCCAATGCTTACTCTAGGATGCATATCCGGTAGGCTCTTAAATCCTACCCTTTCCTACGGGCCAACCTGAAAAACCAGTCCTTGACCAACTGTACCTATTACGACTCTGGGAACTGGTAATAGTTTTGTAAAACGGAAAAGAAAAACGGTTTTGGAAAAGTTTTAATGAAAAATATTATGCAGAAGTCAGTCATATTCTAAAGGAATTCAATGTAAAGTCAGATAAATAAATTGTTAATCAAATTGACTTGAAATCACAACTGCGATCCTTTGACAGTTGCATGAAATGGTTATAACAGCACAAATTGACGTAGATTGACAATTTGCTTAACAATAAATATCCAAGACTGTACTTTGAAAGAACCAAATCAACGCGAAAGCCGCATACGTAAATTCCTTAAAAGTTTATATCCAAATTAAAGCAGCAATGTTACAAATAAAGTTAAGTCTGTGACATTAAAAACGTTAGACAAAACTGGCAAATCAAGTTTATAAAGTTAGTAATTAACGAGTAGGCTGCTAATTTGATGTACTGTAGTAACAGTTGCCAACAGTAACTGAATCAGACAATGGACTTAAATGTAGTTGTGCAATCGCTACCAATTATCTGTCAAGACTACAGTTGGTCTTTTAACTGTAAAGGACGCTAGAAACTTTAACAAGTTGTACTAGTAAGGTCAGATGAAGAAAACCGTGGCTTTGTGTAAAATACAAATGTTTAGTAGCTTCTCGTTAGGCTGGGTTGTAACCCTAACTCAGTTGAGAAGTTTTTGAAGTTTACAGAGATGATGAAGGGAAAGCTTCTTGGAACCCTTTTCGGAAGCCAGCTTAACCTTCACATAGACTATACCTGTCAGGAAACTTATTTGTTTGTCTAGTTGTGTTAAGGGGGAAGCGTTCATATAACCCCTACTGAAAGACTATTTCATGACATATCGATCAATAGAGTTATATGCACTTAAAGGGGTTGTATTGATGATTTTAATGATTTTATAATTCTTTAAATAGTACATACTTGTTACGATCGCGAATCATATTTTGTTTAACATACAACCTGACACTGACCTGCAAATTGCCAAAACAGTAAGAAAACACTTCCCCTTAAGTAAGATTAGTCACCATACCAGATCTTCTAATTAAAATCTTTCTATGGCCAACAATGTAAAATAGGCCAAAGATGCGATCGACCTTGTCCATCCAAACAAACCGCTAGTTCACATTAAAGCCAAAGAATTTCTATTGTTCTACTTTTTGGTGACAATTTGATTATGACACAATGGAACAATTAAAACTTCAAAACAAAACCTTAATTCGATTGTTTAAAAAACAAACACCAAGACATTTGAATACGCGTTGCATTGAGATGTGTTTGAAAATTAAACGAGTTTCAAACAAAAGGGTTCAGAATCAGAAATTCTATAAAACCGTCCATTCAGTAATCAAAGATTTATGATTAAGTGAAAGTAAATTTAATTTATGAAGCCTGTAATCTTTCCTGAGAACAATGAAGGCTGTAGATGAATTTCTAATTGCTATCAGCAAAGAAACTGAACTTATGAATACGAAAATCTTAACTAGATGAGTTTTTAAAGTTGTAGCGATCAATTGCAATACCATACCATATGTAATGACGCTAGAAATTATGTAAAGGCTGAGCGGAAGGACGTGTCAGACTTTTACTGACTAAAACCCACCCGTGTTTTTCAGTCGCCTATGCCAGGGGCCACGGTATCTCTTTCGAACAACCCGCGGCCCTGGCGGCATCGGCCCTAGCGGACCCCGTCAGTTCGTGCTGACATCTCTTTGAGGCGCGCGTGGAACAGAACGCGCCGTCGACCCGGGCCTGGTCCTTACCGGACAAGCCCGCGCCTACGGTGGCCGGGAGTCGGCTGTTGACTCACGTCCAGGGCGTCTCCTGCGGCGACTAGGGACGTGAGGACGCAGTGATTGCCTCTCCCTCACGCGCTCCGCCTCCTCCTTCGCGAGCATTACTGCTTCGCAGAAGGAGGTGAAGGCCTTCCATGCACTCTCGCTCCGTACCATGGCCTGGACCAGGGCCGGACGCGAGAGATCGCCGCCGCCGATCGCCGCCACGAGAACACGGCGGTTAACCACCCAAGCCGGGCAGATCTCCACCGTATGCTCCACCGTGTCCTCCGGGCGATCCACACAGTAGTGACACCCTGGCGTTTCCTCGCTTTATCCTGAACAGGACCCTCCGAAACAACCGTGTCCGGTGAGGACCTGCGTCAGGCGGAAGGTGAGGGCGCCGTGGCGCCTCTCTAGCCACTCCTCAAAGAGGGGACTTATCGCCGCAATTGTGGCGTGCCCAATGTTTTACCTCCTGCAGTGCAGTATTGTCATGTGCAATTTTCTGCCAACCTCTTAATAAGCCATGAATACCACTACATACTGATAAGGTTTAATAGTATGACCAGTTAACGAGCTATGACTTCAATTAAGGCACATTTGTCCCATTATTTTTTATTTGCATTTGTATTCTTCTCTTTTTAAAGTAATAAATGCGCATTCATTATTCTCTTTCAATGTTTAAACAATTTAGTTCCACCCAATCACCACGACAGAAACTTTAATCTTTATTTAAAAGTCACAAATGTTTTAAAGTTCAAATATCACTGAAAACCCTTTTGTTGATTTCTCTAAAACATTTTGTTAAAAGATTTAATGTTAATTAAAAGCCGTTGGCAAGTTTAATTTTACAATTTAATTTTTCCATCAAGAATTTCTGCCCTGGAGTCCGAATTTGCGCTTGTTTCGTGGCAATAAACTCGTCTATTTACATTGGACAATCATATTTTGCGGGTGTATCATCAAAAATCCTCTGTCAATCCTTTTGAGGGCTACAATTAGCGTGATGAGGGTAATCAAAGGCCTCAGTAAAATTTTGCGTCACGAGTGAAAAGGGTGTAACTAGAGCGGTCAAATCATATATAACGGTATCTGTTGTCTTCGACCTAGTTTGCAGGTCTAATGTTATGTAGGACGCGTCAAGCCTAGACTCATCTGTCATGCGGCTAACTGGGTGTCCTGTCTGGATATTTTCTTGTTAGCATCGCTGTTCGGACTGTCTGCAGCTTTTCACTAGTCTGTGATTGACGGGAGTCGAACTTGTTATCTCGTTGAATGATGTTTTGAGAAAAGCTTTCCATTATTTTCGTTAGTTGCATTTCAGAGTTCTGCTAAAAGCGGACAGTGAGCGCTGTGAAATAAGGTTCTGCAAATCTTATTATGACGGAGATATTGCAACAGACATTTAAATAGTATTTAAATTGAAGTTCGAAAGCTGCTAGGTTATATCAAAGACAAATCAAATATTCGTCGAAATATATTCGAAAAAGAAAATCCCCAACCCAGTGTAATCAAATAAAAAATCGAACGAAACAACCATACGTTAGGTCCGGTTAGTAACAAATCAGATAGGAACGGAATCAGGAGCTTCTCTGATAAAACTCCCTTTCTCTTCAGAATAATTAAATATCCCGTTTTCATTATTGACACAACTTATAGATCCACAAACGCCCAACGAACATACGGTACGGGATTAACCGAAAGCTTTCGATGAAAAACAGAATTATGTCTGAGTTGCACGTACGATGAGATAAAACCGTATAAGCCCATGAATACGAGCCGAGCGACGATTTATTTGTACAGTAAATTAGTAGTTTCGACAAAAAATCTGAATCGAAAATAGATCGCTTGTACAACGGGTCAGGATGCGTGGGTATTCGTCAATGACTCGAATATAAAATTTCGAAAGAGTTTGTATTCATAGTTCGAACATTTTTAGATCGTCGTATTCTGTGGCGAACCACTCTCATTATGAAAACGGGATCGTGCCAAGATGTCTATGTATGTCATTATCATATTACTGTCACTTGATCGGATATATATGATTAAGACATCGATGTCTTGGGAATGACTCAGATATTATGAGATCCAATTGAATGAGTGTCATTCATGTTAGTGTAACTGTAACGAATTAATTTATATTCCATGCAGATCTTGAAATAAGCCCAATTTTTTTATTAATGTTAGAAGCAAATCTCTTAAAACCAGTTTTCAGTGGTAATTCGCATTTCGTCCGCCGGCAGCCAGGCCTTTTGAATTAGCCATTGTATACGAATCCGTATGACCTGAATAGAACACATTCGGGCAACGTTTTCAACAAATGCCCCACATGTAGAGAGCGCGTAAATTATTGTGGGTGCCTTTTGTAATGATAATGTTTACAATAGGCTTGTACCTCAATCAAAACAGTGATCGTTGGCGTACAGGATGACTGTATAATGAGGCATTACATCATTCCATTCAGAGATTTGAATCAAATTGAATGGGAGATTCAAATTAGAATCAATGAACAGGTTTTCGTGTTGCACTGCGTCCTAATCCAAAATTCGTATCAGGAATTGAACATTGTTTAGGCTAGATCAATGCAAAGCGCATCGGATTTGTCGAGTCATTGGTCGATTTTCACATCAAGACACAAATATACGCCTATAGATTTATGGCTGTCCCTATACTTAGTCGTCCCAACACCGTTAATTGCTTGTTTTACTTAACAGGATTAGGACCAACTATTAGGTAACCTGTGCTTTTAGTGTCACCGCTAATTGCGTTGGCACCGCTAAGCTTAGTTCGACAAGCGCCGCACTTTAGGTCCTAACAGCAACTAAATACATGATTATAATGTTGCATGTTGTTCCAACATTCGATGTTAATGAGAAGACATTTTAGCTCCGTTTTATGGTAAGTCGTGCGGAAACCGGCATATCCGAGAGCGAAATTGGAATGAATCCACATGTAAGTGGACATATCAATCAGCACTGGGTGTGCGTGGCAGATTACGGTCAACTCTCTCTCGCAAAGAGGAGTTTCAGCAGTAAGGTAATTCTGGGCTGCTTATGTGTAATGGCCAATTCTCTTCCAAAGACAAGATGCGTTGATGATCGTAGAGCTTTGGAGACGCTGGTGTTGACTACACCATCTTCCACCTTCCCCCTGCTATGATGATCGAATTCGTTTCCTTCAGCTGGCACTTACAACTTACGCATGGACATCAGCAGCACGCGTAGGTTGTAAGAGTCGGCTTACAGAGACTTTCCTTCTTTCCCTGAAAATGTTATCAAAACAGTCCGGAGTTCCTAAAAAAACATACACAAAATAATACAATATTACAAATAGGTTTGCCAATAAGACTTATCCATACAACAGCTGTAAAAACTGCTCTTGGGAAGATTCTTCATTCTATCCTTTTCATTTTCACTTATGGCAGTAGTACGTTAGAAAGAGATGAATATATTTACCTCAAGAAGTAGTCATGCACGAACTCCTGGTTCTCGTCGAGCCAGGCTTCGGTGCGCGCGCATTCAGCATCATAGCAGGTAGGCGCGGGCATGCCGCCGCCCGCGCCTCCCGCCGGCTCTTCTATGCTCCGCAACTGTAGGCCTGCGACAATACAGAATGACACTCAGTTATGGACTTAATGGAATTAATAAGTTACTAATAACTTAATGGGACCTATAATGACCTACATATTCGCATGCATTGATAATATCTGAGAAACCCCGGCTTAGTGCTAGGTTTTTGTAAGGATTCGCTCCTTTTAAGGTCAGAGATATTTTCGATGGGGACTCAATTTCTCAGTAATTTGCTGAATTGGTTTGCGAAAGAAGCTTACATTTATAAAAACTAACGGCAAGACATGACAAGTTTAGTAGACATTATTAAGCCAATGGAAATGTATTAAAAAAGCATGAATTAAAAAAAAACACCTATTGCAATAAGTGCCACAACAACCACACCACAACGATAACACGTGGATGAGCGCAAATTATATGAAAATGAATAGTTTATTCACACGGACCACATTTGGCCGTCAAAATCAACCATGTGGGCAATACCGACCACATCAAGGCCACGTCTCAACTACAACCCAACCACCAGCAAGACCGGCCACTGGCGGCCGGTCAGATAGCAAACACAACGTTGTGTTCGTTGAGTCAAGGCGTGCTTCCTCTACGAAGGCCGGAGTCGATCTCTCTGTACGCAAACACTAACCACAACGTAACCACATCGCAACTACTAGCGACAACGCAACCACATCGAAATTTTGTAGTTGCCACAACGCAACAGCAAGAAGCTGCAGCGACACTATTCACACTTAACAACTGCTTGCTCACATTTTATTGCTATGACGTATTATGGTACGTGTGATCGGGACCTAGGTATCAATTATATTTAAAATAAATAAAGATCATAAACAACAGAAGAACTATTTCTGTATTTTCCGATTGCAACCTAAATGACTTTATACCAATATAACCACTTGAAATCTTTTCTATAAACGTACCTATACGAGAATAGTTTCAAGTATTCCCAAGAAATGTTAATGAGGCTCTTCAGGGAATAATAATGAAAACTATTCCAAGAGCTTACTGTTTGCATCAAGGCATAAACACGAGGTAAATGTTTACAGCCCACGAGACTCGTACAGAAAATATAAGATTTGAAAAAATGAGATTTTGATTACAAAACCGATGCTTGGCAAAGACATGGAAAATATTGCTGAATATACACCGCAGTCGAGATCGCATACGGTGTTATGAAAGTACTAGAATTTGGCAACAAAAATGATAAAAACCGATAAATCAGTTATCAGTATTGTTCGTACCTGGGATTGAGATACTCCGATGTTTATCTTTCCACGGACATATAAAGTTACAACATTTTAAACAAATCGACATTATAGAACATGTACACTTTGGTATACCTAGGTATCAGTATTGTAAATATTTTATATACTTCTTCAAAACGCAGACAATGCAAACACAATGAACGTCAAACTTTCAATATGAGGTATCGAAACTCTATTGACAATGACGTATAAAATCGTCATTGTCAATAGAGTTTCGATACCTCGTGATAATCAAAAAGTTCAAACTCATCTCATTTATCGGGACAAAATAGGTGCTATTATAGATGAAATTGTTTAACTTTAAACAGCAGACGATCTCTAATTGATTTCTTAAATTCTCTAGCGCCAAGAAAGAGAATTCAGTTTATTTACTAATTACTACCCACACTACTTCAGCTACAGCTGCTCTCGACAAATGGGCAGTGGAAGTAACATGTCCGATTGAAAAATAGCCCAACAAAATAGAAATTGTACAACTAACATTCCAAATTATTAGTACTTTATCCTACCAGCTAATGGAAAAACGGTAGGTCTAGTGACATAACGCTTCAGAATACTAAAATATTTTGGAATCCCAATTCCCAAATCGGACCGTTGAAATGGAATTTTAGAGATTAAGATTTTTTCTAGAGTACTAGAGATTTCAAATGGAAACTGTAATACTTGGTATTAAGGTAGGGCTTAGTCAAGAATCGTGGGTTTCCTTTTAGACATAATTATGTATATTTCCGCTACGGATTACTTAATAACTACTCGTACAGATAAAAGTTAACAGTCTATTTCCAACATAGAAATCTGCTTTTATAACTGTTATTCTTATTGCTTCTTCTAGTAGAGCATTATACTATTTCCGTTTTATACTTGCGATGATGCTTGTACGCACTAGGCAAATGCACCGAAGGACAATCCCGGGTTGGTTCGGACTATTGCATGATATGGAAATAAAGATATTGGACTATACCACTACACACACTACTACTATACTTTGGATATTGGAGAAAGTGGACTGGTTGCGTAAAACTATGGAAGTACTATGACCCCTGCCTGATCAATGTTTTAATATATTTGTTTATTTATAATACCATAGCTAACGCTGTTATTCTTATTCCTTCTAATAATATAGCATGTACTCATTCTGTTCTATACTTACCCCAGTAGATTTATGTTTGCGTTTGATTCCAGCAGGTCTAATTATTCTAACCGCACATTAAAGTTAGGTATACGTTGCTAATTTGTTAGACTGTGCCACCACAATATATTTCAAAGAGTAACTTCTCTTTCTCGAGCAACAATACATACCCCATACTTTAAGATCTCGTTCTTCGGCAATAACGTTACCAATTGTATATACTGTGACTCTGTGACCTTTACTCGTTTCCTACTGGGATCGAACGTGACACACATTACTTTTGATGGCTATACGACATACGTGCTTCGGAATCACCCTTCCGGCGTTTACCTGTTGATTGTTCATTTAAGGTCAGAGGACCTTCTATTAAGTGCAAATTATTATGCTTATTATGAATTCAATATAATGGTTGTTGGCATTGAGAAACAAATGTGACATTCATATTATTGTTAATTAATTTATTAGGGAAGGAGCGAGAGGTAGAACATTAATAGGTCAGAAGAGTAATTCTCGTAATTTAAAACGTTTCAAAATCTAATCAAAGTCTCATCTCGGCGACCAACAAATGTTAAAAACTTGTTAAAAATGTAATTAGAGCTATTTTTGACAGATTGAGACTGAGATCACACTGTGAAGGTTCTTAAAATTACGAGTGTTACCCTTCCGTTTCAATGTATTGCGTGTAATACCATGTAGAAGGAAGGCAATATGTATTAATATTTTCAAAAGTATCGAGTTATGATTGAGTATTTCCTTAGTGTACAGAAACTTGAGCCTAAAGTTTAATGTCGGAGAAACAGCTACATCTGTAACGGTACCTATCCCGCATAGCCATTTATCTTTGGTCACCTAAATAATGTCTGGACTACCCCGAGGGCTACACTTACTCGAAACAGCTTCGGCGAAGATTCATGCTGTAGCAAAACGTATGGCCAATATATATTTGTCAAATATTTGGGCTATAACGATAGCAATAATGTTCGCAGTTTCCAAAGACGAGCTATATTATATTACTGATGAATGTACTCACTATTTTGGGGTAACAGTTCGCCGAAGACATTAGTTTCTAAGTAAACTAAGTAAGTAGGTAGCGGTAGTCACAATGATACATTAACTGCAATAGAATGGGACTGTCGTATAGGCTGTTATATCAAACGCGTTGTTAATTGAGCTGGCGAGGATAAACATTTGCTTTTGCCTAATTGAAATTGACACAAGGTAGCATGGGTGATTTGCGTCGTAATTGAAGATGGCAGATAGAATTGGATGGTAGGTAGGTATGACGTGCCTACGTAATAAAAAACTTGTAATATTAGCTAACATCGTATGATATTGCAGACATAATTAATAATGTTACTGTGGCAAAAACCCTCCATTACATGGGACTTACATTTAAATGAGGAAATGAGGGTTTACAATTTTTTCTTACCTATCCTTTTTAGGGAACTACATTTACACATATATGAGTACATATAGGCCTGATGTTAAGATCTTTCAAAGCTTGTAGACATGGTTTGTGATGCGCTTTCCGTGTTAGCACTTACGCCTTTGGCCTAAGTCTCGATTTCGCTCACAAGGCTCACACTCGTTCCGTAACAACTCACTCAGGCGTAGTGCTTTTGTTTTAAAGGTTATTGCCGAAAGTCGCTACGCACGTAGCGCTGCGGTTATGGGCATTTCACTCCAGTGCTACGACATTTTTGTTTCGTAGGCGGCAGGCTACGCTACACCGAAAGATTTTATAAGTCCTCTCCTTCATGCAATAGTAAAATTATTTAACATTAAAGCCTGAATTAACATATTTTTTTGTTATGTATTTTTGTGGTGTACAATAAAGTAAATATAATTAAATAAATACTGGTTAGTTGGAATACCGACTAGGAAAAATATGGTAAAAAATCCAACACTTTTTAAACCGGATGTTTGTTTCAATTTATCACGATTCTAGTCCTAAAGAAATATCTCTTTCAACGATAAACTATGTTTACAATAAAACATACTGTCCGCTGGCGTGGGAAAATAGTGTACATTTTAATTAATACAATCAGCGTTAATTACCTATGCAGATTACGGCAGATATAGGCAATTTAGATAGCCAGCTTAGCTACGGAGTAAATATGTTGGCAATTAAATTAGTTTCTAATTAGCTTTAACGTAATTGACAATTCTAATGAGGCTGAAAAGTGTTAAAATAAAAGCAATTAATAAAACTTCTGTCTAGTAGAGTTAACTGTATTTGAAGACTGAGTCACAGAATTATTATCACTGTCCTGCCTTTATCTCAATTTGCTTAGGGTCGGTTTTTTCTTGTATACTTCTCTATTAGTCGTCATCTCGTAATCAAAATATCGATTAAAACTAAGTTAAAACAGAACACTTTATAAACCTCGTAAATCCCAAAATGCTCCCAGAAAGACGACAATGCACCACTGCTATCGCAAATCATTTAGGCTATCTTAACTTTTATACAATCTTCATGCACAAGCCAATCGCCAAAGAAAGAAAAAGAAGAAGAATAGTTGTGTATGTATTTATTTTATTTTAGAAGTATTTATGTATGTTTATTTGTATGTATATATTCTCGTAATATTTGTTTAGTTTTTAAGTGAATTGTTTGTTTTTGATTCTATGTATTATTGTTTGTCTCCTTTGCTCTATCACACGCTGTCTACATCTCTGTATTTATTGTCCTATCTCAGGTATGCTGGAAGAGATTTCTTATGTAATAAGCATCACCTCTGTACCTATTTTTTCTGTTCTGTCTTTCAATGTCTGTTTATATATGTGTGTACATAAATGGTTAAATAAATAAATAAATAAATAAATATAAATAAAAAACATCTTAGACGGAATCAAATGTTCTGCTCATTGTGCACGTGATCGAAATACAGAAATACATCGCAAGAGCCATCCACGTGTATCTACACTTGGGAACACGGGGAGGATATTTTCCTGTTACACATAACAAAACCAGTTATTCACAAAATGAATAATGTTATATGTAGGTATGTTTACTACTAATAACCCCAAAATAGTTCTAGGCCCGAAAATTAGGTTACAAAAAGGAAATTTTATGTAAGAAATAATCCTACTAATATTATAAACGCGAAAGGATGGATGGATGTTTGTTACTCTATCACGCAAAAACTACTGAACGGATTTAAATGAAATTTGGCACACGGATAGTTTATAACCAGGATTGACACATAGGATACGTTTTATCCCGATATGTCCACGGAATCGAAACATGCGGGTGAAACCGCGGGGCACTGCTAGTCTTACAATATGAGGATCCAGAAAATAACTTTTATGCGAGGTAAACGATAACGATGTCGAAGTGACCGAATTCTGGTCCGAGCTTTATTAAATTAATAAAAAGAAGTAATGATAAAAATGGGTTCCCTCTATCTGGCAGAATCTTGATGCTCCGAAATTTATTTGGCATAACACACTTGGCATAATCTTCTTTAAACGAATATTTTTAAAGCATAAAAATGATATAATATAATTATTGTTTGGCCGAATGTTTATATGTCCGAATTTACAATGGCATAGTTTTAAGATAGCAGAATTTTATTTGGCATAATTACCTTTGGCAAAGTTAAAATTTCGCATAATTTCGTTTAGCATAACGTTCACTTCGCATACTTATGAAAATGGCAGAATTTCGTTTGGAATAAATTTATTAGGCATATTGACATTTCTATACAATAGCATTTTTAACCTTAAATTAAAACATTGTGGTGAGAAGTCAATAATATGTCGTGCTACAAAAGTTAGTGACAGAAACGAATCGCTGCAAAACCGACTCTACGTAGTCTTGTCTGCCCTACCCCTAGAGTGTAATTTATACCCGCGTAGGCGCGGAGGGGCGAGGCGGCCCGCGAGCTGAGGAGCAGGTGGTATTAATGCTCACCGATCTGCGACGATAAGCTCGCGTGGGACCGCCGGAGCCCCGCAGCGCCGGAGCCGTGACAGAAACTATGCCTGCTGCATGTTGCATGCTTGCATCCTTGCTTGCATGCTGCATGCTTGCTGCATGTATGGTGTATGCTTGCTTGCATGTTTGCATGCTCGCTTGCATGCTGCATGCTTGCTTGCATGCTGCATGCTTGCTGCATACATGGTGTATGCTTGTTTGCATGTTTGCATGCTCGCTTGCATGATGCATGTTTGCTTGCATGCTGCATGCTTGCTGCATGCATGGTGTATGCTTGTTTGAATGTTTGCATGCTCGCTTGCATGCTGCATGCTTGCTTGCATGCTGCATGCTTTCTGCATGCATGGTGTAGGTATGCTTGTTTGCATGTTTGCATGCTCGCTTGCATGCTGCATGCTTGCTTGCATGCTGCATGATTGCTGCATGCATGGTGTATGCTTGTTTGCATGCTGCATGTATGGTGAATGAATGAATAAATTTTCTGTAATGATTATGGATATGAAATGTATGCCAAAAGATGATTCTAACTCTAAACTTTCTGAGATATGATAGTTCTGCCTTTTAATGACTATCGATATGAAATGTATGCCAAAAGACGATTCTGACTGTGAACTTTCTGCGATATGATGGTTCTACTTTTTAATTATTATGGATATGAAATTTATGCCTAAAGATGATTCTGACTTAGAAAATTATGAATTTTGAATGTATGATAAATGACTGTCTGCCTAACGATTTTCTGCGAAATGATGTTTATGCTATCCGCTGTTATGCAAAACAATATTATGACATAAAAATTTCTGCTATAAAGGGTAGACCCAATCGAGTTGAATGGCGGACTACTATAGGCTGATGATGATGAATGGTATAAATGGAATCATCGACACGACAAAGAATAATTCTACAAACTACAATACTAATATTACTATCCCGGTTTTTTTTATGTATGAGCGGCATTATGCGGCTGCATGGCATTGGTGAGACATAAGCATAATCAGCCTATAATGTTCCCACTGTTGGGACACAGGCCTCCACTCTTCGAGAGAGAATGGGCTGTAATCTACCACGCGTTTCAAGAGCAGCGGTGATGAAATTATTTACTCAAAGTAACGCGCCTGCCTGGGTTCGAACCCACGACCTACATCTCGTAATTCGGCCATGACTGCTCTCTGAGACAAAAACGAACTGAGAAATGTGAACTGAAGCGTTGCCAACCTTCAAAAGGAAAACCCTTTTCTATGAGGCGTTCAAATCCTACAAAAATCCTACATAAACAAACCTATGCTATTGATAGCATAGGTTTGTTTAACTAATGTAGAAACTGTTTGTACTGTAGTCTGTACCTAGAGTAGAACCTTGGATAAATCATATGTTGGTGGTATCTTTACGAATTTCATGTAGGTACTATGTTATGTTACTATCTCTCCGCCCAAAGGTCCACTTATTGTCTGCGGCCAAACCTATAAATCAACGAAACACTATCGCGGTATGATACATAATTTAAAAGCAAACCCCACAGGACTGCTTTTAATATTTATTAAAATTTCCATATTCCAAACTATTTTCAAGCTTTTACGGCGTGGCTGTTGTTTGCATATTTATTGAATTTATTTAAAATAGAGCTTTGGTTCAATTTATCCCGGATTAATTATTGGTGCCGCATTATTATAATATCAATGCAAATAAAAATATTTCGTTTTCATATTCAGGCGGCTGCCACATGTGACTGCTTTCAGGCTAAACATATACGGTTGAATATCAGAATTGTATGTATTAAATGAAGGGCCATGAGTCCTTGGCAACCAAGCTTTCTAATAATTCCATTATTTACATAAAGTGCCCTCCAAAAGTTACGTGTCTTTTTTCCATTTATTTGATGCCACATTATGATTTAAAATGAAAAAAAAAAAAAAACCTGCCTTTGCTAGGATTACCTGATAATTTTATGAATAAAAACGTTATAGTGTACAGTTCAAACATTTGAAACTAGAATTTTAAATCATAATTCATAATGTTGCATCACAGCTGAAGTCAAAAAATGTCAACCACTTTGGGAGACCACTGTTTATAAGTTTCCAATATAAATTATATTTATATTGGAATCAGGAATCAAACTTGGGTCGGTGATATACTATTTATTTCATAGAATAAATAAATGCTGGAAAATGATACGACAATGACATAATACCTTTGGATGGCAACATGTCTGATTCATCATATTTATATAATATCTTATTACGGTCACTAAGCAAAAGGGTGAGACACCATACATGTACAAGTATAGTTATAGCGACATGTGCCTTGCGAAGGGGAAACAACCCTTCGCAATTTAGTAGACATGTCTGGCACGACTGAGATTTAACAAACAGGAAATATCGATTATACATACAGGAACATGGATCCAGTCTCTTTCTTGAACAAGCATGGAGCATCCTTACCGGTAATATAAACCTAAATGTGAGTGTTTTTGTTTATTTGACACTTCTTGACGACTTTTGGCACAGATTGCACGATCCGTTGAAGAATAAAGGATACTTTTTATCCGGGTACCTAGTACACAACGTAGTACATCAAGGTTCAGAAAGAAACTACCGGTAAAAGCTTAATCCATATAGAAATACGAGGAGCGTTAAATGTATTCGCGGTATCAGGGTGATTTACTGATGATGTGGGTAATTTGACGAATTAACTAATTAATGACATTATATTAAATTCCATAATTATAGTTGTGATCATTAGTTTGCTAGTTATCCTAAGGGACGGCTTTTTGATACGTAGTTAACTCAACCAATTGTTAAAAATAGTAACTAATGGTTAAATTTTTGCAAAATGTGTTTTTTGATCAATTGTTAGATAGCAGAGATGACCCACCTCTTTGTTGGTTCCATGTACACTATTCTTCATGACCTTTTTTACCTTTCAAATGTCAGCGCAAGATGGGTGCCGTGAATGCTCGGCGCCTCAAAAGCAAGTGCGTATCGAGTGTTGTAGAGAATTCTAAGAGCTCTGTGGTGAAGTTCCATCAAGTATTTTCGATCGAATTGTTACTGGAGATAAAACGTGAGTTCATCATTATGACCCTGAAAGTAAGCAAGAGTCCATGCAGTGGCACAAGAAGGGGACTGCGCCCCCTAAGAAATTCAAAGTCATTTCGTCTGCCGGAAAAATCATGGCCACAGTGTTTTGGGAACTTTGCTCATTCAGTACACAAAAAATAGTGGAATCATAAACGCAGCATCCTACGCATCCACTTTACGAAATTTACGGGAAGCAATTAAAGAAAAAAGACTGGGTAAACTGACCACCGGTGTGTTGCTTCTTCACGATAACGCCCCGCTCCACACAGCGCGTGTTTCCAAGGCTGCTGTGCGATATTGTGGTTTCGAAGAAATTAACCACCCACCGTATAGCCCGGACCTAGCCCTGAGTGATTATTATTTGTTCCTTAATTTGAAAAAAGTCCTTCGTGAGAAACGATTTTCCAACGATAAAGAGCTCAAGTCGGCAATAAATGCGCATTTTTCAGAGAAAGAGGAAAGTTATTTTTTACAGGGTACTGAAAAGTTAATTTCGAAATGTAATAAATGCATTTGGGTAATAAATTGAAAATTAAAAGTTATTTTAATTGAATTTGCGTATTTCTTCATGCCGATACCGAGAATAAATTGAACGCCTCTCGTACATAAAGATAGTATGTGTGTAAGCAACAACAGCAATATAGCCGATTAAGCAATTAATTCTGCTTTAAAAGAAACACAATATGTGCACAACATTGCATACACGGCTCTGACGTAATCTCGCTTCCCGTAACAATCCAACATTGCATCCATTAGCTTGGTAATGAAAAACGTAGGATAAAACACGCGCTAACAAAGTGTTGCTATCGGGTATATACTGGGAAACAAAGCAATCGCTGCATCTTACGAAACGGATATCTTGCTTTCCGAGAAAACGACGGGTTTCTCTTAAAACATAAACACAGGAAAAGCCACTCCAATCAACTCTGTTTGTGTTCTAGTAGAAGGAGATTCCAGTCATCTTTATAATCTTGGGAATTTCTGGGTTTTAAGTGGGCCTTTAGCTATTACTGTAGCTTCATGACTCATGAGAAATATGAATGAAAATGCAAATGGCGAAACCCGAGCGAGGTTTTCTAGAGGTTGGCACTTAATTCTGGTTAATTGTTATACTGAAGGGAGATTCCAGCGATATTTGCAATCTTGGGAATAACTGGGCTTTATGAGGAAGAGACGCTTTTAGTATCAAGGGCTTGTAAAGTAATTACGATGATTCATGAGAAAATTAATTAGTAAACGAGAATATTTGCAGCGAAAACCCGGTCAGGTTTTCCACAAAGTGTTGGGGAAGTCAGAAGTCACTTCACGATAAACAAGAAATTCGCTAATAAGACTAATTGCTAACCGCCGAGCTCACAAATAGTTCTTTTGACGAAAGTAAATTGTAACTTTAGGCTGATAAAAAAGGTAACAAGAAGTTCTTAGAAGACTTTTTAATGATAAGGACTACAGAAGTAGGCGTTGTAACTAGCTAATTTAAGTTCTGTTTATCTTTTAGTCTCATCGCAGACGCTAAGTCGTAGTTTAAACTCGGCTTTGATAAAGGAGATTGTTGAATTAGGACCCATTACATGGGACTTAAAGATAACTGGAGAAATGTGGGTGTACTATTACACCCACACCTGCACACCTAAGCTTAGTACACCTGCCTAACCCTTCGAGGATGACAGGCATCATTTTATGTTGTTGTTGGATCAGGAATGAAGCGTGAATAGAAGATTGTTAGACGATAGTTTGCGATTCGCCTAAATCGTATATCGTAGATAATTTTGAATCGGCTTTTAGTATTACTACTTCTGCCCGCAACTTCATTCGTGTGAATTGTCTTGTTCCCCCGTGTAAAAGCACGGCGATGCGATGCGACCACCCGTCGCATCGCATCGCCGCGCTTTTACATAGTTTTCGCTCACCGTTCTTCCTGACTTTTTTTTTGCATGAAAAACAAAAAAAGTAGCGTGATGTTATGTACCCTATGGCCTTCCTCAAGAATTGAGCTATCAAATTCAAAAAGAATTTATAAATCCGACTGGTACTTCCACAGATTAGCGCATTCAAACAAACCAACTCTTCAGTTTTATTATTAGTAGGTATAGATACAGGTATCAGGTATACTTATCTCCACACTTTTGTGGCGTTATACTAAACAACAACTTGTATGACTTATAAACTCTTTGTATTACAAAAAAGATCACAGAATAATTTTACAATTTATTCTCAGTTACGTCTGATCATTTCTGAGACAGCACGCTAAGATTCATAATCCCTCAACAATCTCAAGACTTTGAAGAAATCACATTTACATAATCTTTTTAGCTAGAGATTACTGATGATAACTGAATATCGACTCCCACACGTCTTCTACATGTAAGGGCAGTATTATTTTCTTTACACAGAAACCAACTCGTCATCATATGCCCAGCCTTTTACAAACTACTTTGGGGTCGGCTTCTAGTCTAACCGGATGCAGCTGAATACAGTATTTTACATGAAACGACTGCCTATCTGACCTCCACAACCCAGTTACTGGGTAATACGATAACTCCTTGGAAAGACCGGTTGTCAGATTTTCGGCCACCTGACAACCCGTAACGACTGTCCAAGATCCACGAATTGTAAAGATGGTAACCAATCCACGGACCAACTGCGGTAAGCAAAGCTTTACCTGATCGATCGACCCATGCGGCTGTTATTACTTAGCTACAAGCCCCCACAGAAGCAAACTAGTACTTACCAGAATAAATTATATGATAATATCTAACAAATTTGCGAAAGTATTTAACCTTTGATTGTTCATGCGTCCTTTGTATATTAATGGAAAATAAATTACTTTCCGCGGCTTACGCACCCATTTTTGTTATGAAGTCTGTAATACGATCTCCGAAGCTATTACAGAATAGTACCTCTATTCCTCTAACCCGCTGGTCTGTTATTTAGACAGCTGAAAGCCTCCCGACTTCTTTTGATCTTTCAATATGCCTACAGTTTTTTTATCCTTTACATTATGAGAAAGTTATAAAGTTGCGGTAATGGCTTCGGTTGATTTTGTTACAGAAATATCAGGTATCGTTTAAAACCGATTGGTAAGGAAGGTATCTTTTTAAGAAAATTCACGAAATATTTTTTTTAATGATCTTTAATACTGCTTGTACGTACCTAAAAATTAATACTTAAACAGATTTAGATTTATAAAAGAAAGGAAGAAAGAATAACGTTTATTTGGACACATTTCGAAATATACTAATATTTTAAACGTGAAAGTTTGTATGGATGGATGGATGTTTGTTACTCTTTCACGCAAAAAATGATGAACGTTTTTGGATGAAATTTGGCACACGGCTTATGCGGGTGAAACCGCGGGGCGCAGCTAGTAACAAAATAAAAAAGTTAAAATAATGTTGATTATGAATCTCAGCTTTGGTCCAAGGTTCATCTTTTATAAAGCCAATAAGTATAAGGTAGTGGAAGTAGGTATGTATGATACTCGTACGTTGGCAACTATAGTTGCTAAAACAAGATAAGTACCTACGTACATAAAGAAAATATAAAATCTAAGAAATAATCCATCTCTTGCTGTAAAGTAGCAAGTCTTGTTGCTAGTTTAAAAGCTATAAACCACCTGTGGGAATAATGGACTCTATTTTTAGTGTTTGAGAGAGTACTCCTCTCTATTTTTATTTAACAGATGTATAAAAATCATGTAGTGTCGGTATGAAAAAGGTGACCACTGCCCGGTCGGAGTTGACTTTGCACTACACCTCTGAGCATTTTCCAAAGATTGATCATTAACGGTTCGAACCTTAGTATAAAGCTGTTTTCAAATAACATGATACGTTGAAAATACTACGTCTTTACTGGTGGAGGAACTACAAATGACACAAACTAAGAGAGAGAGAGAGAAAGAGTAGGTAGGTGTGTCGTTTTAACTTGGTGTTTAAGCCTGTAAACCTGCTTACTGTATTACCTGTACAATAAACTATTTTCTATAGACACACTACCCGATGTTTGTTGCAAGACGAGGACAAAGAGGACCTTAACCACAAAGAACTTTAGCTGTTGATGGAACAGACAAATTGAAAGAATTTCAAGTATGTTTGCAGAAGAGTAGGTGCAAAACCTTTTCTCTAGGCTCACCGCAACCGTCATACCGCAAAAGGAATTATTACAACATAACATTCTCAAGCTTCAAATTCCTTCTTTGACACATCTAACCTCACTCGGTAAAACAAATGAATTACAAACAAAATAAGAGGGAGAGACAGGATCAAAGTCCTAACAACATTGCCTGCATACATAAAATTGTTGGTCGAAGTTTCCAGATGTTTGCATAACGCCCTTTGGAGATGAGGAGGGCAATTGTTAACATTTACATAACTAGCAAGGGAAGGCATTCTAACTGAACGTATGTGGAAATTCTTGGTAACTTTCGCAGTTTCTGTCATATTATACTGCGTGTGTATGCTTTTACGAGTATATAAACTTACTAGATTGTTGATTGATGTGCTTTTATTGGAACGAAGTTCCTTATCGCGCGTTGCAAAAGGGGGCTAGACGGAAAAAATAAAGACCAAAAGTTGGAACGACACTTTTTGCTATAGTTGTAAGCCGTGCGGCGTGCGCATGTTTCTCTGTCTGTCTCTCTCTCTCTCTCTCTTATAGAAAGCAAGCCAGTTTTTTTGTCTGTGTTTTTTTATTTGATAGTAATAAAAAAAATATTATTATAACTTAAAAAAAAAAAAATTTTTATTACAATTCCTTCACTAATTAATCGAAAGGAACTTCGTTCCATCCGGGTGTCCCTTGACACCTCTCAAGTTTTTTTGTATAGGAATGGGGTCGAGCAAGTGTGTTCAAATTCTACTGCAATAGTGCGTTTAGGTTTTTCATATATGAATGAAGTAAATCTACAGCTAACACTTGAGATGTTGAAAAACATATGACGCGTTTAGTTTGGATATAATAATGTTTATTGCGGAAGTTTGAAATAAAAATACAGAATAAAACATGCTTTGGTTATTTTAAAATTCAAGATAAACAGTTCATTTCTATAAAATTGAATATATGCGATATTCTTTCAGTTTTATGCAATCAGAGAAAGAAAATATTGCTTCGGAACGTACATGTTTTGCAGCATCTTCAGTACAGCAGAGCTTTTTATATAATGAGTCGTTAACGTAGCATTGATGTTAATAGTATGTACTTGATTGATGAGCAATAAGAGAAATTATTTTTAAGCTAATTGATACCCTACGTGAATTTGCTGTGTAATAGCAAGTTCATAGAACTATCAAAGAATAACAGATGCGATTTGAATATAAGACGGACAATTTATGTTGGTATTCAATTTGCTTAGTTTGTTAATAGATTTAAAAAATGACAATATAATATCCTAACTAAAACAAGTTAGGATATTATATTGTCATTTTTTAAATCCTTTGTTAGATAATTTAGTTTAAGAACTTTATCCATTGTATTTCTAAATATTTGCTAAACAATAAACCCTGTCTTTAATTTATTTGCGTAAAAACACACTCAAATGTTTATCACAGCTATTTAGCGACACTCAAAGGGTGGTAACATGACTTCTTACTCCATCTCCACCGTAACGTAAGCCTGTTTGCCTTGTTAAAATATGTAAGGCTCTTCCACTCAATATTGCATAATGTTCACACGTACATAATCTTGTTAACTTACTTATTGTTTGCTTATGTAACACAAGGGGCTCTTGTGCGACGGTTCCTGCTTTGTTGGAAAACAGGTTGGTATTATAAAAAATAAGCTATGGTAATCCACGAAAACATTGGGTTATATTTTGCTTTTTTTTAAATAAAAGGACCAAGACCCTGGAGGAAGGAGGAGGGTTGCGTGGAAGGAACTTTTCGTTAACCTAGCTAAATCACGTTCAGCTCAAGTATACAAGCAAAAACCACGCTTAAACAATGCCGCAAATACGAGACCAAGAAACTTTGTCGCAACGTACCCAACGTTCATGGAAACATTTACAGAATCAGTCCTAGATACATTTGCACTAAAACTTTAGCCGTCCCAAAAATTAACACGAACAAAGTTGCGGACAAAAGTTAGTTAGCAATTTCTTAAGGTAACCACAAACTTACAAGTTGGGCTTACCAAAACCCAATGGGATGCGACGGTCTAAAGTAAAAGAAAACGGGTAATTTACACTGTAGCGTTGGAAATGCTTCATTTTTAATGCAAGCAAAACTGGAACTAAGTTCATTTTCCAGAATAACTGAATTTAATTATTATAAGAACAGTCCTATTTTGCGTTGCGAACATCGGGCCTTATTTTGACAAACAAGTAATTATTTCATAAGTCCATATTGACCAAAGTCGCCGAAATAATTGTTTCCTTTCTCATTTTCTTTTTGTGTTTACTTTCAGTAATTATTTTGTAACGAAACTGGGTTGGAAATGAAATTATATTTCTTGTTTTGCCAGCATTGAGTTAATACTTGGGTATATTTATGGGAAAAAATAAAATGGTAAGTTATCCTTATTTGTATGTTACTGATTAATTTATAAAACCTCGATCAAAAGTCGTGTGTGAAAAAGTGAGAATAAAAATGCAAAACGCTACAAATATTGATAAATGATTTTATTTCTGTAAGTAGGTTTGTACAAACACTTTTAAACGTGAGTCATATTTTAAAAACTAGATGAGGTCGGCGGTTCCTATCTAAGTACTCTGAGAAGAAAGGCCGAAACAAACTCGGAGATCACAGTCTCTTTTAAAGTCCAGACGTATTTTCCTGTAACATCATTAATTAATGGTTAAACGAACTTATCTTAAGTGATGTTTGACCATAATTATACGAGACGTTACATCAGAAGAAATGTGCTCATCTTTTCGGATGTAACGTCTACATCGATGGGGGAGTTCTACTAGGATCCTACCCCAACGTTTAGAAATCTCCTCATTTATAGTCGGGCTTAAGACCTCGCATTCAGCTATTGGGACCTCATTTGAACTAGTACCAGGATCTTGAAGGAGCAAATTAGATGCACCTGCATTATCTGTAGCATCACCAGTACGCGGTGGGCTAGGGGGAGATTACAACGCCAGATCTGATTGGTATATTATCTTCTGATTCATCTGAATACAAAGACAGCCGCAGTGAGCCTGGTGTTAGCGACCTTGAGTGATAACGGTCATATTCTGTAAGTTAAAAGAAGCAGAACCACTGTTGTAGTTGACATTGTTGTCTTTTAGTCTTTATACGTACTCTCGTTACGCCATTCGACTCTTTATTCGACAAGCTGCTGTATGCAGTGTGTGTGTATACATTTTGAAGTCATTGTACGTATTCCCGATACGCCACTAGACTAATTTGTTATCAGCCGTGCTCAGCACGGAGTATGTATGTACATGCAAAAACTCAATGAATGACTAGTAATTTACAATCGTAGTTAGGACCTATATTACACTTACATGTCGAATGTAACACCAACCATACGAACCTAATCCTTATTATGAACAATTTTCAACAAAATAAAAAAGTTACCTTAAATGAAGGTAGACAGCAAAAAATGTGCAAAACGATAAGACGAATAAATAGTATATTTAGACAAATTCGTTCATAGTTATAATGATTCATACGAGTATAGACGCACCAATATTTGGCTACTAATATTTGGCTTATTAGAAACAACAAAAGATATGTAATACTAACCTTCCTCATCCTCACTTGTTGACGACGAGACACGTAGCTTTCGCTCCAAACGCTTTATCTTTCTACGAATTTTTAAATTACTACGTTCCCTTTTTCGTTTTCCCATAACAACACGTTTATTCCGCTAACTACACACTATTTTTAAACCAAAAATATATTTTTAACAAAACGCACGATGTTACGACGCCCGCACATAAAAAAAGAATGAACTTACTTGGAGATGGCGCTGCAGTCGGCGGTTGTAGTAGAACAAATTAGAATTTTATCATTTTATTTTTGATTCGACAGCTCTCAAATTATATGCGACGCCATAGTTATTATTAAATCAGAGGATGTAAAGTCGTAAGTATAATACTCATGAATACATCACTCATTACATCAATATTAAATATTCTAACAGTGAGAACATTTACAGCTTCGAAGTGTTAGTTTTCATACTACTTGTTCCCTTATCAGATCTTATGGACTTGACATAAATACTGTCAGGACATGACGATGAGGCGAGACCGACTCCCACATATTGACGTAGTACTTGCTATTTAGATCCTAATCTTTATTGTGATCAGACATAATAATAACGTACTCTGCTATACGAGTGTGGGAGAGGAAAATGTATGGAAAATGTAGTTCTTTTTGCGCTTGCAGGGTTTCTTTATTGTGAAATAAGGAGATCCTAATTCCCTTGTGACAATAATGGACTTTAGTAAAACAATAATAATATGATAAGTTATTTTTAGCGAATATCTAATAAAAAATATACAATAAAAGATAAACTTTTATTGACAGTTAAATTTAATCACTCGTCTGTGAAGTTAAATATTAAATGGATATACTCAATTTACATTATTATTTGAGTAAGAAACGTCTTTCAACTTGTTGATCGCAAATATGTTACTGTCAATTTTAATAAAAGTGAAAGAACGAATTCTAATGAGATAAAAGTTAGAAATATTTTAGTTAATTAGACTGAACTTCGTCCGATCTATGGCACATTATGTGAATTGAAACGCTATGGAACGAATAAACTTTCTGACTTCAAATGAACTTTGATTTGTGACAGAAGAAACTTTAGTTTTTTCATTCAATGTTTTTATACATTATAATTTCAAATTGCAGTGAGTAGGGCAATTTTATGCGCCAATTTCGACTAGACATTTGAGAGTAATTTAATTCTCTGTTGTACATAATAAAATAACTGTTTTTGAAGTCTACACACCGCCAAACTTCAAACCTTAGTTCTAATACAAAAAAAAAACCTTGAAGCCAATGGTTTATAAGAAGTTTAATAACACCGTCATGATCTTATAGTTAATTATTATGAATTTATCAATACCAATCTTGCGCTAGCAGAACTGATTCAATTAGTAACTTTGTGTAGTGTTTGGGTCACCAAGTCACCAATACAGGCTGTGCCTGGTTTGGGACCCGCTGTTAAATCAGTCTAAGTTTTATGTTGGTTAGAACTGCACTATGTATGTGTAAGTTTTGATAAAAATGAATTTGATCTAGACATAGTTATAGACTTCATAATAATAGGCACATACTAGTAAATATATTCAGATGGAACTTTTTGTTTCGTTAATTTCGAGTCAACAAGTTGCACTGTCTAATCCAAGAACTATGGAAAACCCCCAGCAGGTTGTAGTGGAATTTTTCTGTCAGAGAATTAAAGCGTTACATAAGAAACAAATAAACAATCGGTATGTCCATGAGAGCCTCGAAGCTCAACGCAGCCACACGCATGAGCGACGTCAATACGACACAGACGAAGTTGTCAAAAACGTTATTACATTTGTTTGACGTCGTTATGAAAGCGTAAACTGTGATAAATTTATCGATTCGCAAAAAGGGAATATCGGCTGATAAACCCCATGCCGAAATATATGGCATCGTAAAACGAGGCTTGTTTTTAGTCATCATATCACAAAACGGCTTTCAATAGAGGAAATTAAATTGACCATAAAATACGTACTTCGAGCGACGTACGAGGAGTCCCACATGGGTTTTTTAAGCCCGCTTAAGTTGGTAAGAAAAAAAATTATTGCCTCGTAAAAGTATAGGAGCCAGTTTAACAATGTGTCGTTAGAGAGGTTAGCAGCAATGTTTGTTTAAAATCAATGGTGTAACCAATATGCTTCGTGTTAAGGCCAATGACCACTTTATATGCGGTGTTAGTCGCTCTGCCCATATCAGTGCTAAGTTAGAGCAGCATTTTCGTTTGCGGCCGATGTGTTGCATAACTGCGTACAATAACTATCATAGCGAGCGGCATTGTGTGCTATAGCTATTAGTGTATACCACCATTGTGGTTATGAGTGTGCTAATCAGATTTTGTGCTATCATACTTATTGGTTTAATCTGTATTTACGATTGCCTTGAGCTGGGTTATATTAACATCCCAGACCCTATAAATCTTAGTACACAAATAAACATCTTCCCAACTCTTCGTGTATCTCTAGGTTCTGTTTAACAACTTTCGCGTTATGCGAAAAACAGTAGAAATATTGTGCATATTTTTCGTGTTACATTGTTACTTACAACACACTCAACACCGTTTCTAACAAGCACACAGAGAGGTTTTTTATCAAGAGTCGTGCAATCTTAACCAAGCTCGTAATTCAAAGTTAAGGGTGTTCGGAGTATTGCAGTCTTCTGTAATTTAATTCTGTGTGAGTGCACTGTAAAGATGAAGTTTGTTTTACTTGAGTGCAATGGAAACGTTGATCGTGTGGCTTGCAGACCAAATAAATTTGTTATAACATTTGGAAGCGCCCGAGGAAAATTCCTTAATAAAAGTTTATTAACAAATATGATACGGCTGAATGTTACGTAAAATGTTACTTTGCTGTTATAGTTTGGCGTAAGTTTTTGAATGGGTTTTTGTTTTGTTTGGAGCAAATTTACGTATCTTTTCTTGTTCCAAACCCTATGTGGCATGTGAAACTTGGTGGATTTTTATATACTTAAATGGAATTTATTGAGCTAGGTAAGGATTTAGCGCTTAACGCTTAAGGTTACAATTGTATCTTCTCTATTAGTTTTAGGACTACTAAATACAATATCATCACGCTTGACTTCCTGATTGATAGTATTAATAGCCATTCATTAACGTTCAAATAAATGGAGCTTCCCGATAATTTTATTAATACGACTACTTACCTATTGAATGAACACATGAATGCCCTATTTCTTTTCATAGCCGAAAACATACAACATCGTATAATCGTATTAATTTTATCAATGGGAATATCGTTTATGAAAGAGAATGAATATTCGGAAATGTTTCAATAGAATAGTCTCATAGAACCTTCATATCCATCAAGAGAATTAATTGATACAACTTCGATACATATTATTAATTAAAGTTGTTTTTTGTGTCTGCCTGTGTGACCCCGTTGTTCTCCTAAACTATGCAACGGATTTTGATGCAGTGTTCACCATCATTTAGAGTATTTATTTCGAAAGCTTTATGTGTATAATCAGGGTCTCCCTTGTTTCATCGAAAAGAAATTGCCAAATTATCACTTCCCAAAACAAAATCCGCATAATTTCATTTGCCAAATTATTACTTAGCAAAAAATTACTTCACAAATACTTAATCGTAACGCAAACCTAATGTTTGGCAAGTGAACGTTTGAACAATGACTTGTTTACCAACTAGTACTTTTACTAATTTTGATGTAGTCAAAATTTTCAGTTGGAATAACTTATTTTACGCAAAATAAAATTTGCCAAATATTTAGTAGGTATCGTCAGTTTTCAATTTACCATTTCTATTCAGTCAATTGTTATAGTCTAACTAGTTCAGTCTCGGATAGCCTGTTTTTTTCCATATTTTTTTTATAGTTATCGTAAGAGGTCATAGGTTTAACCTAACCTAACCTAACCATTTTTTTTTTTTAATTAACCTCGTCTAACTAGTTTGGTTCTTGATAGCCTGCTAACTATAATCTATTTTTTTCCTTAATTGTATTAAATAAATGATTATATTAAAATAAAATTGCATTTTTTAAATTATATAATTCCCAAAAAATCTTATTGTGCCTTTATATTTTTTGCCATAACAAATCATTTGACCAAACGTTTATTGTCTAAAGATTGTTTGCTGTAATAAATCATTTGATTAAAGATCTAATGTCTTAATGACATTAACCTTGATAATATTCTGCCAAGTAAAAATTTGACCTCATGAAAATGTGCGTACTAAAATCATTCCAAAAATTGCATTGTTATAAAAAAAGGTTGCTAAAATTTGTATGGGTAGTGAAATTTTGGCAAAATCTTTTCGGCAAAACGGCAGGATCCCGTATAATCAATTAATAGTTAAACTTACATATAAAATACTAGCTGCGACCCGCTGTTTCACCCGCATAAGTCTTGATCCCGTGAAAACATCGGGATAAAAAGTATCCTATGTCCTAATCCAGGTAATGGTCCATTCATGTGCTAAATTTCATTCAAATCCGTCTAGCCGTTTTAGTGTGAAAGCGTAACAAACAAACATACAAAAAATCAAATCTTTTCTCTTGATAATATTAGTTTAGAAAAGCGTTTTAATAAAAAAATCTCAGTATTTTTTCAAGACGTAAACATCGTGCGAAGCAGGGAGCGGGTTGCTAATTATCTTATAACTGAGACCACCTACAGTCGTCGGTTGTATTCACCGGAATCGTTAACATATCAAGTTAGCAACTAGCCACCAGTATCAAGTTGCAGTCGCTACTCGGAACTGTCTGCGTTATTTCAAATAGTTGAAAGTAACAATAACATTATGACTGTGTTATATGACCAGTCATATTAATAATTCACAAAAGCATTAGTTATGGTTCTTGCCAGCAAGAACAATAACTAATGCTTTTGCGAATTTAATGCAATACTTTGTTGTAAGGTGAGGAATATTGATAAGGGAAAGTAGGCTAGAATTTTCGTATCATTGTTATCCACTTCCAACCTACTTTATAAATCAAGTGTTATCTCGCACGTTTTGAACTATTTTCTTAAAAAATAAATAATATGAAAAACAAAACTTCTCTGGAGCCCTAACCACCGGTAGGTTGGAACCTACTCCCGATGCCGGCGGACTACTATCTTTTATATTTTAAATGAATAATAATAAAATAAATAATTACCAGTTTTTAAAGAATAAGATTACGCAGAGATTAATTTTATGAATACAAAATAAAAAACAGTATTCATCATACTCATCTTAACGCAATCATTTCAATTTGTAAGTTTTGTCTTTCCGTTTCGTGTTCGTCAATAGGTAGGTACCATACGTACAAAGTTTAAGTTGCAGGTATATTCAGCGGTTTTGACCTAAAACTTCTCAGATGCTAAAAGCTTTCTTGTCCTTTTAAGAAAATAAATAATAGCCCTATTAGCTCAAACCTTGGATTCCATAAGAAAAACGCAAAGCTCCTAAATTCTACCTTTTTATCCCTAGTGTTAAAATCTTAAAATCTCAACGAATAGTTGGGCTTTAGATAAAGATTTAACAACGACGATTTGTCCCTTAAATAGACTGAGTAATTTGACAAAACCTTTTTGCCCGTTCACCTTTTTAGGAAAATAGACTCCAGCTTTGTCAACACACAACTTTCTTCTCACAAAAAACTGGCCTCAAATACTCTTGCGAAATTAGGCGTAATTCCATCAGATGCCTCTTATTAAAGGAGCTTAGCTTAAGTAATAAAACATCACTTTAGTATGTGGTCAATCAGCGGCACAGACAAAATACATCAAGCATTCTATTCTTATATTGAATGTACTGATGAGGTCATGAGGCGGCGGAATCCCAGATTGCCACATGTTTTCTTGAATTCAAATCACGGTCGGACTTCGTCGGAAACCAGCGAACCGAACCAGAGCTATTCGTTCTTCAAGTTTAAATTGCTTTGTGGCAACGTAACTGTCCCAGGTCAGGTGACGGCCACTCGTATCTACCCTCCTACTCGCTACCCATTATGGCTTTCCAATTCCATTAATTCCACTAATGAGTCACACGGCTTTAATAACCCGCAACTGTTCTAATTGACTCCAGGTTTGTTAGAAAGTTGGACCGCTTGTGGCCTTCGACGATCGTTACTCAGCAAAGGCCTTAAAACTGCTTTGATAACTTTGTAGCGAACCTCGGGGTTAACAAGATACAAAACTTTGTAATATTTAGATATTTTTTTAGTATGAGTTGTCGGAAATGGGCACAATATAAATTCAGAAACCAACAAAGAATGAAATTAGGTAGGTAGGTAAAGTGGACCGTAAGATGTTGAATACTTCAATAGATAATAATGGTTTTCTTTCTATTTGGTAGTAAAATTTTATTCATCTATCAAATACATTGCAAACCATAGTTTTGTAAAAACGTTATGGGCAATTAGTTTCAACTTTCTGACTAACTAACCGACTTTTTGACAATTCAAAAGTGCCTGTAAATTGTTTAATTGAAATAAATTCTTTCAGTTTGATGGTGAAAATAATTATCTCTTGATAATCCCGTTGCTTTCCCGAGTACTTAAGTATAAAGTTTTACCGTCAGTTTACAAAGTTGCAAAAGACCTGAACTGTAGTAAAATTCCCGCCAATGCGCAATGTAATAAAAGACTTGGCCATGTATGTATAAGGGGACAAAGTAAGAATCCAGAAAACTGTATAAGGACTGAAGCGCACTTGATTCTCTTTACAATCACGTCACATCCTTTCGGAGCGGACAAAGAGACCACTGATGCGACTCATGTGAAATGTGGACATTATAATACGGAAAATTCTCTTAATATTTTCACCCATTTTTAGCAACAACATATCGAAATAGACACGAAGAAATGTTCGCTGTTTCGTTTTCACTTGAATGGAAAACGCAAACGTTCTGAATACAAATACAGAACAAAAAGAACAGCTATTTTTGGAAAAAAGGACGAACTAGAAAAATGGGATGGAGTAAAATTAAAAGATAAAAACGCGAGCGGAAAACTGGAGGGTTGAAGTGAAAGTTTGAGACGGTCATGTTTTAGCATGGTTGAAATACTTACGTTAGTAGATGAATCATACCATAACGGACAAAATGTTAAATAAAACAAATGAAAGTTCTGATAAAACACTTAAATAAACAAGCATGAAAATTGTTATGAACATCGCCTATCAGCACGTATCACCTATCAATAGCCCATGTTTATACAGAAAAATAAAATGTCAATGCAAAATTTAAATGACAACCGTGAAAGCAAAATCCCAATGAATTCAGTTAAAAATTCGGCATACAAAAAAGAAACACACATGAACAAAAACCAATATTTTAAAGGCTCGACGCTTCAATGGAACCAATAAATATTTCCAATTCAGGAAGTCAGCCCACTCGCAAATGCGGTAGGCAATATACTCTTCCGATTATCGGTTACGTGTTACAAGCGCAGTAACCTATCGGCCCACAAGCTATCATTTCTGTTCAGGGTATACCACGAATCATAACTCTTCGACTGAATACAGATCACCTCTGAATCCATCAAACTCATCTGAGTTAGTAAGCTACTCTTTCCAAAAGCCCCTTTAAAACGTGGCAACGTGAATTTTTTACAACTTTTAAACGTTCAATATAAGGCTGATCACCCACTATATCGCATCGCACGCATCACGCGACGGGGCGCGGGAAACGGATTCAAATTCCCAGCGCGGAAGAGCGTTTTTATTGAATTTGTATGTAAAAAAAATCACTCGCGGGGGCACGTTATCTCACAGTACAACGCGCCACGCGACGGGACGCGTTGTACTGTCTGATCCGCCTTAAGTTGCCTTTGAATACTCGATCTTCCACCTTCCGTGTCTAGTAGGTATACTGCCCTCACCATCACTTTCGTCTGAAACTAATATAAGATCGAGCAAACTGACTGGTATTTCTAGGAATTTATCATCATTGACCACTTTACTCAACCAACAGCGCATGCATCCAAAGCCGTAACGATCCCTCTGACTATCACAGAGGGATCGATTTCAGGTTTGGATTTTGGATACTTGCAGTCTGGTTACAGATAATCTGATAGGTATTAGTCAGTTACCCGTTGTCTATGAGTAACTATACAGGGTGGCAGCGACATCGGCGCGCAAACTGTAGCCACATTTAGCACATGATTCTAAAAAGGTCAACGCAGGGGATTCCAGAATCATGTAATGAATCCTTAGTAACAGGCTTCGCGTCGATGTCCCCGCCACCCTGTATTTTATCAGAGAAAACGTTTCATTAATGAGAAACAACATTATTCTTTTCATTCTTTCGACATCTGTCGGCTCGTCGGCTAATTAGCATCGACAGTGCTTTTCATTCTTAATTAAATTTCGCCTCGGTTTCATCTTCAAATAATATCATAAATTCAGTGTGCTTTCTTTCACGTAATTGAAAAACACCAATAGGCATTACAAATTGTAACCAATTTAAGATCTAATGAGAAGGTGTTTTAAATTCACGTACGATTTTAGTCCCAATATTTATGGACACACTCGGAAAATAAATCAGAGTTACTGTGAAGCGAAAACCGCAAAAATCGCGTTAAAATAACACCTGGAATAGTCAAATCGTATGGAAACATCGAATTCGCGTGTAGGTGTGAACGTTTGTAAAAATATCATAGTCAAAGGTTTGTGGTTATTTTATGTAAATATGATGAGGCCGAGCCTTTTAAACAGTCCAGTTGGAGCACTTGGAGCTGATCATAAATGTTATTCGTCCTTTGTTATCTTAGTAGGCATCTCGGTAAGAATCCTAAAAGGATTCAGTACAATAGAAAGTATAATACAAGCTACCATCTGTCTTCAAATGTCAGCGATAGATAAAGAATCTCAGGGTCTGCAGAATAGAATCAAACTGGGGTTTTCTTTGTTGATATAACAAATTAGAAGTTATTTACAGATGGCATATATCCTTGACCATGAAATAATGGAGACTATACAAAGGATGCCAACTATAGTCGTATTACTCAGCAATTGATACACACAGAGAAAAGGAATCAATTACTTAAAGTTTAATGTAGTGAAGCAGTTTTATTTTCTTTAGAATATATGTATCAACATTCAAATAAAAAAGACTCCCATAACTTTGCGTAATAGCTCGTTTGCTTACAAGTCTAGTTTGGCGAGCAAAACAAGCCTTCATAATAGAGTTAAATTTTGATCAAAATAGTCAATCACAGTAGGTGGTCTTACAACAAACAACGTCAAAGGTCTTTCTAATAGGATCCTTGTGCTAAATTACTTCTAGGTATAAGAACCTATTTATAATATTCCTCAAACATATACTCCCAACACCAAAAAAACGAAGACCACCGCCTAACATCCTGAAAGCTACTCCTCATACACTTGAACTTCCCTACATGATTAATGATGCACTACTTACGGTACATCAAACACGAATAATACTTCCCCCTCTTTGAAACCACTTATGATAAATCAATAGCAGCTCCTTCGGAAACTGTCTGTTGAATACTTTCTTGAGCTATGGTTTCATAAAAAAGCGGTGGCCGTCGTTTTCTAATGGCCGTCATGAAAATCTGGCTTTTTCGCCAGTATATGAAATTGGGGTGTCAAAAAACCCTCTGTATTTAGACAACCGCGGTTGGTCTGTGGATGGGTGACCATCTTTACATACCGAGACCCCTCCGTGCTCCAGAAATCACCTTAAGCCGTTGGTCCGGGCTATCATTCGTGGATCTTTAACAGTTGTTAGGTCAGGAGCCCGAAAGTCTGACAACCAGTCTTACCAAGGGGTATCGAATTACCCAGTAACTGGGTTGTGGAGGTCAGATAGTCGCTCCATGTAAAATACTGGTATAGCTGCATCCGGTTAGACTGGCAGCCGACCCCAACATAGTTGAGAAAAGGCTAGGCAGATGATTTATCCAGCCGTTATTGTGTGACCGCTCACAGCTTGTTTAGGAAGCCAAACCTTTGCAATCACAACAGTTCTATCTATGTACGGGTAATCTGTCTTGCACTCGACAGCTTGAGAGGAAAACATATTTCCAATTTTATTGTTTTCCTTCAGTGGTCTAAGCTATCCGTTATCTATCAATCAGAGGTACTTTCAGTCATAGAGTGGTTAAAGGTACGATTTCCTAGAAGAGCGGTGACCGTCATATAGCATCCGCTATGTAGGTACATGCGAATGACTTCACTGAAACGTTATTTATGAAAAGAAGTTAGTATGTTTCCCAATAGAGTGTTTTTGTCACCATAAAGTCAAACCCGATGGTTTGACAAAACACTCTATTGATGATGGCTCTCGCTGGCTCTGGCTGGCTGTCGCTGTGGCCGTTATGTGGTGGCCCCTAAAGGTGGTAAGTGTCTCCTTGTGGTGGCTAAAAGAAGAGCGCTTTCTGCTTCTCTTATTAGCCAGGGATGACCAGCAATAAGTATTGAACAAACCATTTTGGCAACCAGTACTAAACCCTCACCAGTTCACCACTTCAACATTCTTTTCAAAGTTTCAAATAAAGTCAAACCCCGATGGGTTTGACTTTATTAAGCCAGCATTTTAATGACTGCCGTCGCTGTGGCCGTTATGTGGTGGCCCCTAAAGGTGGTAAATGTCTCCTTGTGGTGGCTAAAAGAGGAGCGCTTTCTGCTACTCTTATTAGCCAGGGATGACCAGCAAGAAGTATTGAACAAACCATTTTGGCAGTCAGTACTAAACCCTTACCAGTTCACCACTTCAACATTTTTTTCAAAGTTTATAAATAGAAATCGTTTCTACTCTTTGAATAAACACAACACTTTCCGGAGCTCATATCGCGTGAGAACAAACCATCTGGTTGGGGTCGGATTCAACAGACTATAAAAACTTATTTAGAAGTCTATAACTCTAGCTAGGCCGCCCATATGCATAGTTAGTAACAATCTAGAAACTTCTAAAATATAAATTGACTGTCATTAAAAATACCTAAGAGAAAATAAAAATAAACTATTCTGTTCTATAAGATTCCGATACATGTGCAAAAGTTAGTTGATCTTTTTTGATGACTTTACGTTGACTTTTCGTTGACTTTTGGAGGCCACTGCGTGTAACCCATTCAAATTTAATTTGCGGTATGAATAAACATGCAAAAAAAATTAGGTGAGCACTATGTTAATTTTCATTAAAATAGTTACTTATTGTCATAGCGGTAAATATACGAACATTCATAAAAAGGTAGCATGGACTCTATAGGCTCCCCCCCTATAAGGTCTATAGGTAGCGCCTATCTGTGGAAGCCTTTACGTTTGCATTGATTAAGTCCCTTGATATCTATATGAAAAATTAAATGAAAAATGAAAAACTGTCACAATTGGACTGAATTTTTGACACATAACTTACTTCTTGAACTAACCTCGCTAATTAAATAATGAAATTAATGTAAATCACCCATATTATTACCTGAAATTCCCAATTAGCCAAACATTATGGAAGGTCATGAATCGTTTATCTAATTAATAAATAATAATAAAAATAAATAATAAAATTATGTTTATTTATCTCGACAAACTACATTATTATACTTACATATTAATTGTCCTTAGAACGTACCAACGTTGAAACAGTTTCAATTTTTTTTTAAATTTAAAACAGTGATAATAATTCTATCATTGTATGAAGGTGAACATAATCGTGGCAGGTTCACTAGCACAGATTAGTATACCTATAATTAAAGGAAATGAATCGCAAGCGATAAAATTACCGAATAGTCGCAAATGACACTGCAATCTGACTTCAACATATAAACATACACTAATTTAAGTAGGTACAAATATAACCGATTGTACTCATTTTACATTAGGATACATAAAATGTTACAGTATGGTCTTATCAGAGTCAATGACCTTACGCTCAAATGACAATAATATACGCACAAGGTTCCTATACGAAACGGCGCGAAAATAAACAGACAGAAAAGATTGCGAACAATTTGTGAATAGAATGAGTTGTATAGTGCCATAAACTTATGTGACCCAGTGGTAGAAAGTAGAACACAATGTGAAAAGGTCTAAGAATTTTGGTCAGCGCCGCTGTTAGGGCCAGTCTATTTTATAAAAATCTCACCGTGAAAACTTAGTCGAAGTGAAATTGAAATGAACCGCCAATAGTGTCAATCCCTCGCATCAAAGGTGCAATTCTCGTAATTTTAAGAACGTCCACAGTCTGATCTGTCTCAATCTGTCAAAAATACCTTTAATTTCCCAACATTTAAAAAAAGTTCTATAGGCATTGATTGGCGCTGAGATGAGATTGCGACTAGATTTTGAACATTTTTATTTATGAGACTTGACCTTCAGGTAGAATGACAGCTCACTTCACGTGTTTTCATGGTGATTTTTTTACAGAATAGACCGACAGATGTTACAGCGTGACCGTGACTGTACAGTGTACATTCAATCTGTGTATAACACTATAAAAAACAGTAGAACGGTTGTATTAGATGTTGTACATACTAGAACAAAATAAATTACCCACGTAAAAAAAAAACGAAATAGTTTTTAACGTAAAAAGAGGCCAGAAGTGTACACAATAATCATTACACAGCTGTTTAAGGCTGCGTAATATTTTAGCCTTGGCCTCAACTCGAATGGAAGATTCCTTTCAGTGGATTACTTTGCAGCAGATATAAATTATTTAATAGATCTACTGACCACACCGCCCGATGACAGACAGGTTCAATCCGATTACGTAATATCGTTACGATATCATTTTAAATTGCATATTTATGTTGATTGTCGTTTTTTCACGATACAGTTTGTTTGAATGAATCCATTTTAATTTTGAATTGTATTGTGTACTCTTTTCACATTGCGGTCGTGTGTCGTTGAGGTCAGCGACATTGCGTAAGTATGTATTTACGTGAAAAGAAAAACTTTCTTCAAATATTCGCAATAGTTACATTAGAATATCGATGACCAATTTCGAACACGACCTAAGAGCTCAGCAAAGCAGTAGGTCGTATTCGAAAAACAATAAATTATGTCTATTTAATGGCAGTCCTTTACCTTGACACAAAATTACTACAGCCTCCTTAAAAAGGAAATAAAAATGGTAATACGCATCTAGTTTAAAATGAGTGTTGCCAGAATTTTCTAAACTCATCATAAATTCACCAAACTTTTGATTGATGAATAACAAAGGTTACAATAATAAGTCAGATTTTGCCACAATAACTATCATATTAGAATAGTCCACTATTAAACACTGGCCTTGCTTGAACAAGGCCGCGACGAATTATTCTAGTTGTATCCATTATACGGATTATACCGTAATAATCACCACGCTTGGTCTACCAATTAGTGATAGATTGAGGCTTGAATTGTAGCAGTAGGAATATTACAGGCTTTTTGTATTAAAATCAAGCAACCGCTTAGTACTGGGGTGTTTTGTGATGGCCATTTTCATTTTGCAGTGAACCTTAACAAGCCTTTAAAAAATAAATATACCAAGCTATTCCCTAAATCTGATCCTCTGGCACATCAATTTATTTTGCTATCAGCGGGTGATGAGAACACAGCAAATCAGGAGCAACAATCAAAGTTAGATAGAATAAATTAAACGTAAAAAACCTTTTTAAAAAACAAGCTTTTATTTAAATGCGCTAAAAAGAAAATATAGTTTAACTTTAAAACTTACACACAATTTATATGATATAAAAGGTTGTCGCGAGATTTAAGTACTCGTATTTACTTAGTTTGACAATTTTAATAGTTAAAATCAATCTCATTAAGTTATTTAATTTACTTGTATATCTACACAAGTAAATCTCGCGACAAGCTTTTATATCATATAAATTGTGTAATGACGTTATAAGTTGATAGGAAAAGTTTATTTTTTTCTTTTTAGTGCATTTAAATAAAAGCTTGTTTTTTAAAATTAAAAAGGTTTTTTACGTTTAATTTATTTTTTTACTTTTTAGTTCTTTTTCGACTTATTCTCAGAAAATCCTTAAAAATAATTAGTCCGCCATCTTGGGTGTTCCACCATGTTGAATTTAAAATAACGTCACACAGCTAACCATGTATTGTCATCCAAACTGAATGTGTATACAAAATTTCAGCTCAATCGGTTGAAGATATCTGCTTCAAAATTGAGTTTCAATGTTTAGAAGTCCGCCATATTGGATTTACATAGAGTGACGTAACTTTATTTTTCGAGTTATTCTTAGCAAGCTTTTTCATTTGATACCCATATTGTAGGAGCGCATTAAAAATAATTAGTCCGCCATCTTGGGTGTGCCGCCATGTTGGATTTAGAATGACGTCACACAGTTAACCATGCATTGTCATCCAAACTGAACGTGTATACAAAATTTCTGCTCAATCGGTTGAAGATATCTGCTTTAAAATTGAGTTGCAAGATTCCACCCGAACAAACATACATACATTGCAAGTTAAATAAAAGCTTGTAAAAAGCCTTGCAGTCTTTGACGAACAATTCTACCTTATCTATATACGTACTTTTCTTGTGGTGCAGACATGATCCGTGGAGGCGGCACATGCTCGCCGTTTGCCCCATGCGGGCGCTACCTTGCTCTAGTCGCCATCCGCGCGCCACCAGACGCTTCCAGTCCAGTCTACATCTCGATCCTTATCGACACTCCATAACACTTCACTGGTACAACACTATTCGTCATACCTAACATCTTTTATACACTAAAAACACCGCAGTTGATTTAGTATACTGGCTGCTTTTGTTTACTTTTTTAGGCTGTGGAAATCCCGTTAATTACACGTGCAGAGTAATAAATTGATCTGAGACGACCTTCTTGTTGAGTGATAACATAATAACATAATAAATTTGGTTTGTTGTCGATCAATCAGGTTTAAGGATAAGTGTTTGTGAACGGTATGATTAAAAATGCTCTATTGTATCAATGATCGATATCGGTAGGCAATTTATTGTTGTGTTGGCAATATGGTAAAATGGAGATTATGGTATTTTTATAGTACTTAGAATCTCATGAGTATGACACACTAAGATGACGTCATTCTATAATAAGACGTTTTATTCAGGCGTAATCCAGCTAATTATTTATTCACTTCGTGCTGAATCTATTTAGCAAACTTCGCTTGCAAAACCCACATTTATTATGAACTCGACCTACGTAACTAGAGGAAAACTACTTCAAAGGCGTGTATGTATTTACACTTCTAAAAAAATCTAGAAATATGTATTTCTTGAAAATGGTATACACGCTCATGTTTTTAATTTAGTAAAAGGCTTTCAAGAGAATGCTGTTTTATATTTCTTTGAAAGAAAATATTTATATAGACGGGAAACCCCAACAAAATTCACCACAGATTGTTTGCCTACTTCAGTATGACGACGAAACAACAAAGACATCAGTTATGCAGATTTTAATCTTCTTAAAAGCGGAAGCGTATGGCGCAGTGTATCGTCTTTAAGTCTTTAACTTTAAGGTTACTGAGCTAGTGAGCTAAACGCCTATTAACACGGTATTTACCTTTTAAACACATTTAAAAGATTAAACTATGTGTTCAAGATTGTGTTAGCCTTGCTTTTACGCTAGCCGAAAGACTAAAACTTTTGTTGCAGTAAAGGCAGCAACAGATTAAAATGTATCCTAGAAAAAAAATGCATGTTTGCAGCCGCCATCTTGGATTTTCTTTTTGACCTCACTATCTGCTTCAGCACCCTCGAAAACCATCAGATATGACACCCAAGACATTTTTTTTTTAATTTGCAGCCGTCATCTTGGATTTTCATTTTGACTTCCTGACCCTTTGGCTTTAGCACCCTCGAAACCATGAAAACAACCTCTCTTTCTATTATATAAAAAAAGTATTTTTCGTTAATGACGATATCTACCAGTTTACTCCTACCGCAAGCTCCGTTAAATAACTTCGTTCCAAAAACTATCGTTTCTAACAGAAGCATAGACAGAACAAAACAAAAGAAGTCCAACGACATTAAACAGGTGCGAATCGTGACAGAGACAAAATACACATCATAAGTTTAGTAAGGCTAAAGGTGAAACGTTTCTACAAATGGGTGAATAATATCGAAAGCAGAGAGTATACCCCGAAAACAAATCACAACACAAAACAACAGTTGTCATTGATGAATCGTACACGAGTCGAATGGAATGTCATTCATGAATGGAGGTAGTAGTAAATCATTGTTGATCGATTCCGCCCCCGCCGTACCTTCCGAACGGACGGGGAGCACACTGGACAATCATACTAAAAATATATGGGGGAAAGTTTTAGCTGGTATCACAGGGTTCAGTGCGAAAATAGTTTTTCCATTGATGACACAATGCTTAATGTATCCTAAGATTTTCGATGTTTTCATTTATTTTCGTTTCGTGCTATACTTAACCGGTTTTGATTGAGTACCTACCTATGTGTATATATTTCTATTATAACTTCCGTTGGACATTTATAAGGTTTCAAATACGTGTTTATTTCGACATAAACACGTGACTGAAACCGCAAACGTGATCAAATATTCTACAATAATTTATGCCTATTCAAATTATTATTCGCATTAAATTGAATATAAATAAGTATAACTTTGTGAACAATTAAATTATATTACACAACCATAATAAAAAAAAATTACTCCCAATTGAGTTACATCCTATAATTTATTCAAAGGATACAGTACCTAATCATTATTATACATTTGGGTATAATAAATTTATCTTAACACTCAATAATTTAAAGGTTACCGCAGACAGGCGCGAAACAACGGTGCGACGCAATTCTGGTATAACACTTTCCATGAAGTTTTCTCAGAAATTGTTCTACTAGAGTCGCGTCGCGCCTGTTTGCGGAAGCCTTAAATACGGGGTTACATGATGAAGATTAACAACTTCTAGAGATACCAAGTTACGGATTTATTTATGGAAATGAAAGTCGTCCCGAGTTGAGTTCTCAAAAGTATAGGTAGTAAACCTGATTATTATCCATCATCAAACATCCTAAATCAAATTAAAATTAACGCAAATATGTTTCGAATTAAAATTTAAGATAACGTAACTCAGGTCCCCAAAATACTGGCGCTGCCTAGTTTGGGGACCACTGTTCAAATAACTATATTAATTATTTTAGTTATAGTATTAAATTTATTTTGTAACAACGGACCAATAAATTATTCTTATTCACAATTCTTATTAAGTATTTTATAAACGGTCTGTTAATTTAATTTAACTGTTGTTCACAAGATATTTTATAGATTAATGTAATAAATTATATAGAAAATTTAATTATTAAATATTCTAGCTACTATTTATACGTCTATTGTATCTCTAATACGACTGAAATAAATAAGACTTTCCTTAGCAAATAATGTTCGTGACTAATAATAATGATAAATATTATGACATTGGAAAAGTGCAATAACCTGGGTCAATGGAAAAAATAAAAAGTATGACTCATTAATTCATGATTCATAACGATTCACTTATAAGATATTTTTTCGATGAGTTAACACTCAAACAAATCGTTTAGAGAAAGGTTTAAGGCTTTACATTTTTAACAAAACCGAGACGCTTACTACGTTTGGCGTTTACAATAACGGATAGAAGACTTTTTTTTTTTCAACCTGTTTTCTTCCACTTCTGGGCAAAGGTCTCCTCCATAGCTTTCTAATCAGCCTGTATTACCTAAATAGAGCATAGACAGAAAGGTAAGTGTAGGTACCTAGATTTCACCAGTCCCATTTTATAGCAGGGTAAGGGGGCTCTTATAAATAACCGGGTACCTACTAAAAAAGTCGAGAGGTGTCGTGGCATTGTGGGGTAATTGCGTAACACACTATCAGTAGCAATGGGTTCAGTTTCAGTTCATTGCGTTATTTACGTTGTTGAGCAGAGACATTTTTCGAATATATGAAGCAATGGATTCGCAACGTCGCGCGACGTCCAAAATGATTCAGGTTGAGATTGATAGTTAGTTACGCAATTAGGGTGCCGAAGAACGAAGTTCCTTTCACTGTATATTATGTATTAAATAACAGGCACAATGAAATAAACGAAGAAAAAAAGTGTGACGGTCAAAATGTTACACTTCTTTCGGACTGACGCAAGTTTTCTTACGCAAGTGTGCAAAGTATAACGTGCGTTAGGAAATGCGTTCCAATAATTTGGGTTAATCGTGTTCATTGGGGGGCCAAGCTTTTTGCCAATAACCGGGTACAAACGATTTCGCTATGTTACTGATTAATATTTTAATTAAGATATTAACATAGTATTACATAATATGGAAGCGCATCTGCTGTCTAATCTGCCTAAACCACTTAACCTCAAAAGCTTTAAATACCGTTGTGATTAAGAACATAATTTAAATCGTCAGTCTAGTTGTCGAAACATACGGACATTCATTTTGTCCTAAAACTTGTGCAATGTAAGTACAGCACCTAAACACTGTGGTGGGCCTGGAGATCTGTAACACAGGGTTTCCCTAGCACGGACTCCAGTCTCTCGCAAAGGAGCTTTTGGCTTGTACTTATTGTTTAGTCCTAAGGTGTTATTTATAAGCTAACCTTTGTGGAAAGAGAAATAAACTATTATTATTATTATTATTCATAATGAGACAGATTGTGATTGCGCAAAAGTTGACTTTTACTAAGACGAATTCAAAGTTCAATTTTAGTATAAGTTAACCAACTTGACACGATAATGACAAGAACGTCATTTCTTCCTATTTTTCAAGGATCATATAATGTTCTATACCGATGTTATTAACTTCACAAAGATTACGAGGAACTGGCTAATTTTAACGCGTCAGTATTCTATGTTACGGGTTTGGTTTCCGCACTTAGTCCTTCAAGTGGCCCATTGTGCGTGGGCCATGGCGGCCGTCGGTGGTTATTCATACGCGTCAGTATTTCATTGGCAAAGGCCCAAACCTTCAGATTACCAGAAAACGAGCAATATGTCTTTGACCTTTGTCTGTTTTGCATAATCAGCTCATACTATTCCCATTGCTGGGACACAGGCCTCTTCTCTGTGAGAGGGAACGGGCCATCTATCATCATTCGAAAGTAAAAAGAGAAAGGAAATTAGAAGACCAAGATTAATCGAAGTTTCGATTATAATTAAGAAATTAATACATCTGACCGTTGTACAAGGATTTACAGCAATCAATTAACTATTCGAAAGATATCACATCGCTTTCATTTGGAGAATGTCGCAAATCTACGTAAGAGCTTGATTACGATACAAAATTTTCCCACATTCGATAATGAAGGTTTACAATTTTTCTGGAAATCGCTAACGACTGTTTTGTTATTTCCTAACATCTCGGTTGGGCATTTCAAAGCCTTTAAGTAAAATTCTATCTGTCGTGGAAAGACTTTATTTAAGAAACCTTGCCTAATTATGAAAATTTATGTAAAACCACGACATTAATTGCTCGGACTTGACAGAAATTGTTATCTGTCTTAATTTATTCCTATTTATTCGCCAACGAACAACTTAAACGACCTATGTAGGCTTTGCAAAAAATCTGTGCATAGATCATAATAAATTACCTTTCCTTTACTTATTGAAAAAAGTTACTATTATGTTAAAGATTATTTAAATGATAGTTTCTAATCTATTTGTGTTATATTTTAATTTTGTTATGCTTTTTTTTCTGTCTTAGTTGTGTTATATATTTCAAGTGGCTATAATCTATATTTTATTTTGTACGCCTATGGTGGCAAATCATGTTGAAACTCACAAATTTTCACTTTTACATCCACATTTGCATGTATATGTATAATGTTACACATGTTTACAAATAAATATATCTTTATCTTAAAGAAAACCATTTAATTCACTTTTGTTCAAAACGAATCACAAGTAAAGAATTTATCAATTAATTACCAGCTGATGTCTGCAATTTAAACTTTAATCAAGTTCTAAATTGCCTATCCCACATCAGCCTAACATTAAATTACGTTTAACGATAAATAGTTCGTGAGTATTAACTTGAGCGCCTACTAGTTTTAAAGCTTGCGATTTAATGAGAATTTCATCGCGAAATTATACCAGGATTGTAGTAAAGTACGGGAGGTTGAAACTTGAAATATCTCGGTAATCCGTAATAGTGAGTCTGTTCCATACTTCCATAGTATGGCGGAGGCGGCGCTCAGGCCCGGACACTGCAAACTGCGATATAAACGTCGTCAGGTCGGGGATTATGTATTCAGAATACGGCTTACAGTCAGCTCTTTGCGAAAAACCTGGAATAACTTTATAATTCAAGGATTTTTATTATTTTTACAAAATGCTTCAGACCGCTTACCGGATTTGATCCCTATATAGCCCGTATCTTAAATCTAGTACCTACGTGAAGATTTTAGTACCGAAATATACGTAGGAGAGCTTCAGCGCAGTAGTCACTTGACATAGATTTAAATAAAACTGAAAAGTGGTTTTACGTACACCCGTGTAGGTCTCATCTAACTTGATTATCGATACAAGTTAACAGTTTTATTTATAAGCAGATACCTACCTATAGTATTTATTTAAAAAGTTTAATATATTTCGAAATAAATATGCACACCTACATACTAAAATAGATATTAACATCACTAATACTGATTCTAATACTTTCCTGTATTTTTTTCCCTATTTTACCAGTTTCAAAACATTTCCTCTCACAGTTACCTCATGCAGCAATAAATAGTATAAATACACGGCGCCTCTGAAAGCCGCAGACCACAGTTAGATACTTACGTAGAAATGATTAGAGCACTGTTACCACCACATAATTCGTTTAGCTCAATCACTCACGGGAGGAATGGGGATACAGTTTATGTTTTCATTACGGCTATCGGTATGTTGAGTATTTTCTTCCTCTTCTCATAGTAAACTGCTTTAACCATCGTTTTACACCTATTACAACAAGTGCACTCTGTGTATGAGAGTGAGGAAAGAGAGAGTGCATCTGTGTCAGCGCACACATTTGTAAACTCTAATATCTCCCGCGCTGAACGCTAGTCTCCGTTGAGATTGGCCGCCATTGTCGAAATACGTTCTGGACGACTATATTTTATTATTACAACAGATATTCCCTTCCTTCCTTCTTTTTTCCTTTTCTCCTTTCCTATTTTTTTTTTATTAGCCATTTATGTCCCACTGCTGGGCAAAGGCCTCCCTACTCTATTCCCACCTCTTTAAGACCAATATTTATTAAAGGAGTCCAGTTCATCCCGCCATCTCGGTCTGGGCCTGCCGCGATGTCGTTTGCTGGGTCGTGAGTTTGGCCCATTGATCGTCTGACATGCGGTAGATAATGTCCAGTCCAATTCCATTACCTCCCACTCCACTCACATTTAGTGCGAACAATTCTATTGAACTACATTGTGCAACTCATTAAAGTAACGATTTCTTTTAAGCTATTAAGCTGCAGACTAATGCATCCTCAAGGTTATAACAATTGACTCTTCTGTGTGGCCAACTCATTTCGCCTTTGCGCAAATTCTCTTCGAATACTAATCATACATAATAAACAAAACACAATCGAATTCGAATCGCAATACAGGTTATTACGCAATATGTATCGTCTTTGATCTTGGTGTGACCATTAATTGTGACCTATCCTGACATCAACCAATGGACAAAACTGACGATAAAGTTTTATTTGTCTTGCCGCGGTTGGTCTGTGGATGGGTGACCATCTTTACATACCGAGACCCCTCCGTGCCTCGGAAAGCACGTTAAGCCGTTGGTCCCGGCTGTCATTCGTGGATCTTTGACAGTCGTTACGGGTAGTCAAAAGCCCGAAAGTCTGACAACCAGTCTTACCATGGGGTATCGTATTACCCAGTAACTGGGTTGTGGAGGTCAGATAGGCAGTCGCTCCATGTAAAATACTGGTATTCAGCTGCATCCGGTTAGACTGGAAGCCGACCCCAACATAGTTGGGAAAAGACTCGGCAGATGATGATTTGTTGAATACGAGGCTTTTGGCTTCTTTTTTTTATACACCCGTGTTTCCCCACTGCAGGGCAACCACTATTTCCGGTCTACTGCTATTGTAGGCCAATCCTTTAAGAATCAGTCCAGGTCAACCCACTCTCTTTCTGGGCCTACCGCGTAATCGTTTCCTGCTATTTGGGATCCACTGAACTATAGTTTTTGTGTATTATTGCTCTGACATGGAACATATAAGACCAGCCCAGCCGACTTTAGTCCAGCAGTTATGCGACCAACGATCGATTTATGTATTTTATAAACAATTTTTCTTTCTTTTTTTTCTCTCTTTATCATGTCTATTGACGATTAGGGCATTTAGGACAATGCGCATTTAGCAAAACGCGTGGGCTAAGGTCTACAGTGCCACTACAATGTCTGTTAGAGAATTGTAATTAATGACTTATTTAAAGGTTGCGACAGCTATGTCCATTACGACCTACGCTGCTAGCCACGTATTTGGTTGAAAGTCATTCAATCATTTAGTCGAAGAAAGTGTTACATATCAATCATTGTTTTACTATTTGACGGGGTTTGTTTGTAACATTTCACCAAATGCTTCCCATCTTCTCATGTCAGTCTAAAGATAGTTATCATAATACAGTCACACACTTTACAGTAATAATACCCTTTTGAAAATGGGCGTAGACCAAAAAAAAGTATAAAAGTGTTAGCAAAGGCTCTTGCTCGTGGATCTGTATGCCTAATACCTACTCTCAGTAACATAAACCTTATTGATATTTTTGGACATGTTTCATAAGCCATAAGCCAGGAAAGGGGCAGCATCCATTAATCTCGGTACGTATCGTATCAGTTTGTAAGTGATACTGTTGGGATAACGGACCCGTAAAGTTCACATCAATAGTACCCATTACGTGTTCCTATCATAGTTAACATATCTGACATTGAACATTCGTTTTCCATTACATAAGTCAGCGAAACCATAATAGTCTCATCTATACTAATATTATAAAGAGGTATGAGAGTTTGTATGTAGGGGGTAATCTTCGGAACTACTGATCTGAGTCGTCTACAGTATTGCCGAGTGTCATAGGATATATTTAATGTTCAAAATAAACTCACGAGAATGAAGTCACGGGTAGAAGGTATAATTTATAAATGGCTCATCATCTGCCTAGCCTTTTTCCCAACTATGTTGGGGTCAGCTTCCAGTCTAACCGGATTCTGCTTAATACCAGTATTTTACATGGACTGCTTATCTGACTTCCACAACCCAGTTACTGGGTAATACGATACCCCTTGGTAACACTGGTTGTCAGACTTTCGAGCTTCTGACTACCCGTAACGACTGTCAAGGATCTACGAATGACAGCCGGGACTAACGGCTTAACGTGCTTTCCGAGACACGGAGGGATCTCGGTATGTAAAGATGGTCACCCATCCACAGACCAACCGCGGCAAGCGTAATTTATAAATAGCTATGTATACAAAAATTGGTACAAACAAAATCCAAGGAATCTGTGAAAATTCAAAATGATTTTTTACAAGAATTTGTTGTCAGACTAACTCTATGAAAATCATGCATAATTCAGATATCGGATCCGAAACCAGATTCTTTTGCATGAGCAGATTGTACGCCCTCACGTTCTTCTGCTTTTGAAAATGTCTTGAAAGATATTCAGGAATTTAAAATGGAAAAACTGACCAAATTTATTTTCAGACTTATTTTAGGCATAGGTAAAAGTTTGGTCAAATTCGCCCTAATTAGTACTATCCAATATTTCCTACAAAACGGGTCATGAAACAACCATCTAAAATTCCACATCGAAAAACTTGCAATCAATTGTAGCAGACCTAACCCGCGTTGATAAATAAATTGATTTATTGATTGATTGATTGGTAGCATGATTGCGCTAGGTCTCAATTCACTGTCGAGCAAAGGTCTTCAGTAATCAACCTGCATTGTAAACTACTTATTCTGGGGACGGGAAACAATCTTTATTTAGCACCAGCTTTTGCCCATGTCGGAAATCATAACACCGGAACGTTACTACCGAGATAAAAAAAGTCCATGTAGGTATTAACCCAGGTCATGGTCTGTGCGCCCAATTTCATCAAAATCCGTTCAGCCATTTTAAGGCGTGAAAAGACAGACAGAGTTACTTTTGCATTGATAGGTATAGATTTTTACGTATGCATTCGTTTTCTTGTCGTGTTTTGTTATATTACTTGAGCCTGTCACAGAGGCTACGTTTCTGTAGCGTTGGGTCCTCAAAAGTGTACATATACAGACACTTGGGACACTCCAGTAACTGAGACATAGTTTGGCCAGAAGCACCGCACTCGCAATGGGTGGACGGATCTATGATTCTCTGTTTTTCCAAAAATGCAATCAGTTAATAGGATTATATACATACGAAATCAGTCTTCTTAGTTTCTGGATCAAGATTGTTTTGGACTGTCGTTTCCACTTCTAACACACATTTATAATCAGACTAACCTCGGTTGAGACCGGCTTCAAGTTTAACTAAGTACTGACTTCATATGTATTGGTATTGGGAAACTTTGTACTGTAATAATTATCACAAGCTATTAGGTATTAGAAACATTAATGATAATAAAATATTCATGGACTTTGACGGCTTTGTAAAATCTTTTAGCAAAGCGAAAATGAGTCACTCTGTCTTTAGATCTACTAAACCAATTTTGAAGGCCGACTAACTAATTCAGTACCTAAAGAAAGGTTTATTTTTTATCTCGGATAATAAATGGCTACATAATTATGGACGGACGTGAGCATTGCTGTCAGTAGGTAAAACTATGTCAAACAAGAATCTATCCAACCATGCCAATAACTATACTGCATTCGCGACTTATTTGCCAAAAATGTAAACACATATAAGTTTATGGAAAAATAAGTTTAATTCCTACATAATAAAGTTCAGTTTACGTTACCACTTCAACATTTTTAAGAATTTTTAAATAATGCTAGTCACTCTGAAATCAACTTAATTTCCGTTGAAATAAAGTTGATATTTAAATAATAATATAATAATATCCCTGGACATTTCACACAGCGCCATCTAGTCCCAAGCTAAGCAACCTAATGCTTGTGTTATGGTAACAAGATGGCTTATAAACTACTTATATACATTTTTTTTTTTTTGTAAATACATACATATTATAGATAGAAAAACACCCAGACTCGGAACAAATACATGTAGGTCATACAAATATTTGTTCCGTGCGGGAATCGAACCCGCGACACGCAGCGCAGCAGTCAATCGTTTAACCACTGCGCCAACCGTGCCGTCAAACTTGTTTAAAAAAATTTGTTTAACTTGAAATAACATATAAAATAACACAAACGTAAATATGAATAGACCTTACATAAATCATATACCTAATCAACTAACACAATTATTTGTTATTAACTCGGTACTGATAAGCCCAGGTGCATATTTCAAAGTCGGCAGTATGTCACTGGCACCGTGCAATATGCCACGAGACAAGGTAACGCAATCTGAGACCACAGAACTAAATAATAGGCGACCGTAATGTATTCATTTTGGAAAAATCGCGGTCGCGAACCCTCGCCTGAACGTAATATCGAAAATATGATATGACTCTTATTGTGGACCACATGTACAACATCTGGGGTCTAGACGTTAAAAGTGGAATTATGATAGCAGAATTCCCAGGCTCGAAATACTGTGATTCAAATCTAAAATAATATAACATATTGCTTGTAATCCCCGAAGGGTTACGTAGTGGCGTACCTATAGTATATAAACCCTCATTTCTCCAGTTATGTTTAAGTTCCATATAATAGGGATGAGCCTTTTGCCAACAAACGGACTCCGAATCGCTATTGAGAAATGATGAAAAACCCAATAATACTGCCACTGCAGCAGCGCTCGCGACCACAAGCCTAACGAATAATAAGAAGGAGAAAAGAGCTTAATTGCTAAAAAAGAAAAAAGTTCTGTGGTCATAAGCTTCAGTTAGATATACACATCAATACTAGGAATTAACTTTCCATAACAATATAACTCAATTTAATATATCGATGTTTTGTTTAACTCGTGATCAAATCAATGTCGGAAATAATTCGCAAAATTATAACTGGTGAAGATAAAACATTACAGGCAATTCTTTTAACTGTCCATGTTAATTGATTATCATTCGACAAATCAAATTTATTGTATTGAATGTACAATACAAGTAGATTATTATTCAAGCGGATGGGTAGCAGGTAGGGTGGCAGGGACACCGACGCGCAGTTTGTTCAAGAGTTCAGTACCTACATTATTCTGAACGCCCCGGCGCGGCGTTGAAACTGAGTCCTCCAAACTCCGGTGCCGCGGAGAACGTCCTATCCTTCACCAATATTTCTCTGAGCAAGTACAGCTGGTGTTTTTATAATGGCATAGATTTGCAGACATCATAATGATATTATGAGCAGCTGTAAGTATGATAGCTGTACGTGTCGAGCATACCGAATTGCCCTCAGTTTTCGTAAGACAGATCTTTGGTAAAGTGATGGCAAAATGAGGCCTGAGCATAAATGTAAGAATCGCCAAAACCGAGAGCCGTTTATAAAAAGATTTGTTTAAATCATTTAAGATAGGAAGACAGCACTTAAAATAAAAACGTCAGGATAAAGTCAAACTAAAATAGCTGAAACCGCCTCTTGGGCGTTTATAAAAAGACTTGGTCTTAATCTTTCAAGAGCAAAGCCCCAGGAAAACTTGAAATAAAAACGCCAGTAAAAGTCAAATCCTTATTATTCCATGACGACATTCCTCTGAATCGAAAACGCTTTCAGCAAAAATAACCTCAAAGATTGACGTAAAGGACCCAATATAAGTTGTATTTTCTTGAAGGGTTCTAAAAATATCGATCCGCGACTGTTTACGTCTATTTTTTTAACATCAAGATGAGTTTATGAAAGATTTTACAGTACTAGAACGAGGACACTGCGATTTTAATGTCGTACATACTTGAGTGACGACTTGTACCATCAGAAACGGATGTCGCATTTAATGCACGATTTACTAATTTGTCGACCGTGTGTATCTACATAGAGGACGAATCAGAAGACAGAAATAGGTACTATACTTCGGTTGAGCGCATATACTCGTACATACATACATAACTATCAGTGATAGATAGTCGATATTTTTTTTTTGTTAGGAATACAAAGTACGCCCTAAGTAGCTAAATAGCAAGGTAACGAACCTTTCGAGCAATATTTTAGTTTGATTCATGTGCATAGCCTTATTTTTGGTCACGTAATATACCTATCAAGTTATTAAGTATTAAATTTTTTTTTATTTCAAAGACCATTCGGCAAGTCGTGTCTTTCAACAAAACATAAAATTCAAATCTGTTTTATTTTTCTGTACTTATGAGATTATAGACTTTTTATATGGTCGCTGTTTGCAAACTTGTTTAAAATTTAGAAAACAAAGTGTTTTTTTTTTGTTTTACCTATACCTAGTTAATAGACCATAAGCGGATCTTGCTGCTTAGCTAGCAGTTTTTTTAATTGAATGTGCAACATATTGCGTAAAAAAATTTGGGCCTGACAAACTAATATTGCAGTAAGAGCAACAGTTAATAACGTGATATTTCACCCGTTTTTCTATGTAAACTATTGCATTTTAGAAGTAAATAAGTGTTTAAATAATAAATAAACAAAACTTAAAGTAATTTAAATTCCGTATACTCCGTTAACTTCCCAGCCACATTCGTTTTAAACTCCAACTACAATTTTAAAATTGTGTTTAAAGTTTTTTCAAATGTAATTTTTATTCCCACAAACGGCATAAAGTTTTTTAAAATAGTAGTATTCCTGCATTTTGCTTGGAAGAAATACACAGTGTCGGCAAATTGCGTTCAGTAGTAAATCCCTGGAGATACCACTCTTGGCGCCGAGGGCAATAAATTTTGCAAGCGAAAACATTAAAATCTCGTTAAAATGCTTTCCAGTATTGGCAAAGGCACAAGTAGTTACAGAAAGTAGACATATAAGTCAGTTGAAAATACCGGAAATATAAATTGGAAAGAAGACTGAGTAATTTTGTTTTAATAGTCAAGACACGTATATTGTAATTGTGTTTGAGAATTAGAGAAGGGAATGAAAAGTTCGTGAAATGTCCGGGTTTTGTTCGAGTCCGGACTTTGTGAATACGAGATTAGATTTGATTAAGGCTGTGGTTACATCTCATCAGGTCTGTGGTGAATATAATTGAGACCAAGCTGCAGATGGACTCGGCACACGGTGGCATTATTGGCGAAGCAACAAGTGTGTTCGCTCAACTAATCTTGCGACAAGTCAATAAACAACACGAAGATTACATAGGGTTCCGCACAGATTTTTTTCATTGGTTTTGTTGATTCAATAAATTAATCACTAATTTGACGATGTAGATAATACTGTAGGTAACTAATGTATCTGAAAATACAACAAATAGAAAATAACAAAAACAAAACCTGTTGTCTAGTATGTTCAACTAATTAAATAAGTATTTTTTCAATTTAATTATTCTTTATTGCAATCCATAATAATTAAATTTTTAAATGTGCCTTTTTTTGGCGAGCCTGTATGCCTGCGATGAATGCTCTTTTTTCCTGTTGCTATGTAACTACCAACTCGAATATTATATTATTAAATTTAATATCTACCTACTCGTTAGTTTAATGAATATTTATTCCTATCGGTTTACTTTTGTTATGTTTATCATTTAAACTACGTATGCTAGTAAGTGTAATGCTGCACTCAAGCTTACATAGATAATTCGATAAATGTATTAGCTGTGTAACTCCTTACTTAATCCTACCTAATACGTTTCTTCCTAAATCCTTATTTACGTTTCGTAAATTAGTCATAGTTGTGAAGAAACCAAGTTCACTGGAAAATAGACACTAAGGTGACACACGCAATTTTGCAGGTGAGTACATGTGTACATTATGGATTGCAACAGGTGGTAAGTATCAATCAATAGAAACAATTATGGACCCCTGACAGGGTCCATAATTGCACAGCAAAATTTTAAATAAGTAGGATTTTCACAGTAATGTACAAACAAATAACTAGGTACTTACATTTTTTCAGTAACTTCATGTTCACTAGCCAAAGTACGAAAATATACTGGCGAAAATATAAGACATAGTGGATGGCTAGAACTTTTTTTTTAAATTTTAAAGGACATATGACATTTAAAGAGGTCTAATTACACCCATCGGTATACCGATCAGACATAAAAGCACGAAATGATGTAATAAAAGTTAATTATAAAATGGAACTTATGTGTAGGTCGTAGCGCGACTGTAATAAATTACAAAATATAATCGACGAGGGAACTGAAGAACATTACGAACATGAAACACAAAAAGGCACCTGCGCAGTAATATCGAATTTTTATGACAATCCATTCCCACAATGTGAACATTATTTAATTAGTTAATAACCAAAAAAATGAATGGTAGGTACCTATATTCTATATCATGTGTCAACAAATTCCAATTACGTTGAAATATTTTTTATTCGCATGCGGGGCTCTAAAAATCGAATGAGTCATGTATGTTACAAACGCAATTCCAGTTTTTGTTTGCGGGGCCGCGGTCTTCTCGTACGGAAAGGCTGACACATCGCTCGACTAGTCGACATCATACAGACGAACTTGATTCTTGAAACGTTTCCTTGGCACAGAACTTCCCTGAAGAAATAAAACGAACGGTGTCATTGTCGACATACAGTACTTGAAACAATGAGCGATGATTACCTTTGAGAGTTCGTTGTAATTATATTCGCGAACCTTTTACGATAAACACACCGGTAATGGTCGACGTGTGTGTCCTAATTTGAAAAAGTTAATAAAGTCCTAACTTTAATTAACTTTTTCAAATTAGATCACACACGTCGACCTTGCTACCAATCAATTTATTTATTATAAGTAGTTTTAATGACCTATATCCTAATATAGGTCATTAAAACTATAATAAATAATTTATTGGTAGCAAAATATGAGTGCTATCTGTAAGTAAACGCTTCTCTTACTTTGACATAGCATAATCAGCCTATGCTTGGGACACAGGCCGCCTCTCTATAAGAAGGAAGTGCGCCGTAATCCACGCGGGCCCATTGCGGGCCCATTGCGGGCCCATTGCGGGTTGGTAGGACATACTCGTAATGTCACCAAAAGTTCTTACTGATCATAGAAAAATTGATTCACGTCATGAACTTAAAGAAAGTCGCTATTCCTAAGAGTATAATTTCTTTGAAAAAAAAAAGGTAATATACCTACAAGTACATTTTGGTTGGTACTTGTATTGATAAAGAAGGTCAATAATACATAATATTACTTTCATAAAGCCACTTTCACTGAAAAAAATGTCAAACTTTTTGCTCTAGTGATTAATAGGAACAAGATTATTTGGAAAGTCATTGAATTAGCGACTGATCGACCACAACTTGACTTAATTATATAATTATAATATGGGTTTATGCCTATCTATATATTGAATCGAGAATTTTGATTTAACTCAGGTTATAATATTATGGCATTTATAATGAGGATATAAAATTTTAAAATTTATGCTGTAGGCACAAATAGAAAGTGGTTTATATAATATACAGGGTGGCGATTAGGTTATCACATTAATTGAAACCACGTACTCTATATTAGGTATTTTATCATATTCAATTAAAATAATTTAATAATAAACAATATTATAGCCGCAGGACCCTTTTTTTCATTTTAATATTTCACAACATCATGTATTGCATAAACATAATCAGCTGACCAATAAAAGTAGGTCAAAGACCCGTGGCCGGTGAAGATAGTTCAAAACTTCAAACGTTGCCATTCCGAATTACCTACAAGCACTACTAAACTACCATTTTACAAACTATTATTACAAGAAACGTAAACAATTCAAGCGAAAAATGTCCTTACCGCCTTCTTACGGCTAATAGTTGAAGGCGTTTTTTGTGCGCAAAATTAAAAGATAAAAAGGGACCGCATGAGTGGTATGAAAAAATATGCAAAAATATTCTTACGGTTGACGACTTAAGGTATAAATTTCTATGCGCGAAATGCTACGGGGTACGGGGGTGTGCTTGTAGGCATTTCTTTGGCGCGTGCGACGAATGATGAGTCACATAGTCCGCCGCCAAAATCCTTGAGGAATAGTTGACGATTGGCGCACGCGCCCTTGGTAGTATTGTTATTGTTTTTATTTTGTGGACATTGTTTTGTGTTAAATTTATTTTAGTAATAGGAATACGATAGGTTAGTGAAGGTGGTGTGTGTGACAGTTTATGCGAAATCAAACGCTTAAATAATAATTATTGTTTGGTAGCTATTTTCATTGTGTTATTGTTTCCAACAAGATGCCTCGAATCAATTTCGCATCGCCGGAGTACACCGATATGATTTGGAGTTCGGGCAATGGACATTTAAAGAATGAGGTATACGCTACTGAAGTGACGACTATGAACGATTTAAAATCTCGAATAATTCGGGCCTTCGAAAATTTAAAAATTTTAGCCGCGAAGCCTACTCAGGCTACTCTGAAGAGTCCGAAATAATATCGTAAGACGATGTCATTTGTGTGTACAGAAGCACGGTGGACATTTTGAAAACGTAAAAATTAAAATACGTAATAATTGAGCATTTAAGTGGAGATTTTTTAAGTTAATTTGTGATTATTTCATAAAACAATATCGTAAGTATGTTGTGAAAATGTTGAATTACTGTCGCACGCACCACGCGCGCGTGCCTACATCCACAAGTAGGTACTCGTACTCGTACCTCGCGTAGGTACGGCGCGTGCTCCGCCGGCGCGACGCTGCGGCGTTGCCGCTTTTACAGGTCAGTAAACTAATATTATAAAGGATGATTTATTTTTTACCAACTATAACGCCATTTATTTTGTTTGAAAAGTGCATTTTCTTAATTTTAGTAAAATTATTTATTTTATTATTTTAACGGACTGATAACAGCTTGTAATACCTGCTGTACAATTTAATGTGATAACCTAATCGCCACCCTGTATATCGTCGCTTTAAATGTGATACCTCGTAACTGCAATTATTGGTCAATTTTACATTTTGATGCGAAATTGTCCACCGCGCAATTTTCCATCTTTCTGGTGATACCTTGTATGTACGGGATTTACTTCACTTAAAAACTGCCATCTCGTAACAAGACTTTGAAGCACTTTGTAAGTTTAATAGACACCAAGCATGCCAAGGTGATTTTTTTATGTATATACAAGAAAACATGGTAATTCATTTAATATTCAATAAAATAACCAAAAACATGCAATATTCAAAAATTTATCAAAACAGTTTTTTTATCTCCTGGAAAATTGACAGGTTCGTATTTACGAGGTATCTAGAGCGACAATATCAAGAATATGTAGATACTTCCTACAATTTTCCCTAATCCAATCAATTTTTCTTAACTTTTGTGTTGCTTGCTTGTTTTATTAAATTGCTCACTATACAAACACATCACACTATAGGGAATGTGATCATATTCAATAAAGAAAAATAATAAAAAATATAACCATTCACTTTCCTCATTCCCGTCATGACTTACCCGCGCCTAATTTTTTTTTTTCATCCCATTAAAGATGCTTTAAATCAACAGATAAAATTTTGGGCCAAGACATTGAAAAATGTTTAAGGAAAATAAATACTTTGCGGACTTTTTTTTTTTGTCAGATACCTAATGTCAGACAAATCAATGCTTTCAAAAGAGGAGATTGTGATTGTGAAGTGCGGGTTACGAGTTGTGTGAGTCGTAGGTTCGAACCCAGACAGGCGTTTACTTTGTGTGAATTATTTCATCACCTCTGCTCTCAAAACGGTGAAGGAAAACATCGTGAGAAAACCGGCATGTCCTAAAACCAACCTGCTGTGGGCCCGCGTGGTGGGTCAAGCAAGCCCCGTCTCACCAAGAGAGGCCTGTGGGAACATTGTGATTATGTTAAGGGGAAATTGTGTGAGGAGTTTTAGACACTTTGTGCTTTGTTTCCATATCTAGTTACACTTTCTTCTATTTCCAACACCGATTGGAATATAAGTTTCCCTTTCTGATAGCAGCTGGAGAAACACCGATATAAAATATAGGAATTTCGAATGTCAATTCCAGTACTATTGTTGAAGGCAAAGTAAATGGCCCAGCAAACTGCAAGTACGCACTAACACCACTGCAATCTAAGCGCAGCACTATTATAGCCGTATACAGCCTCCATCCACAGCTACATTCCTACCTATCCCGTAATGAGATAGAGCAATACTGCGATAGTGGTTCTTAGCCCGGCACTTAGTATGCAGTGGTGCCAGCCAATGTGCTACAATATACAATTGTCTATTGCAAGAAGATGCACCAACAAATGAGAAGCATAAATCTTTGAATGACAAAGTCATAATGTTGCTTCTGATTTTGTCATATCCTTATACAAATTGAATTTGACGAAATTATTGAGGGGTTCAATTACTTTCCTCGTCATATTTTTAGGCACAACGCAAAAGTATTTAATTTTGAAGCGCAATTTGTTTTTGGTCTATTGACGAAGCCCTATCAGACGAGTTTGCAGTTCAAAGCACTGTCGACGAATACAGCTTGAAGAAATATCTAGAAATTGTAGATATAAATCTGCAGCTCCTCTTATGGTACTTCTCGTAGTTGCGACAAGTCGAGTTAAACGTCGATCGGGCGGTCAGGACGCGCCGGAATGCCGCCACAAGGTCGAGTACGATCATCGGCCGTAGATCGTCCGAGATTTACGCTACATACATACATCATTGGACTTTATTCAACAGTATGTCGGATGATTAAATATTGAAGCTAAAATGACATTATATAATGTATGTCTGTCTACGGGAGTCGTGGCTAAACGATTGGCCACGATTTTGATTTTTTGAACCTTGCCGCGGTCGGTTCATGGATGGGTGACCATTCATTACATATCGAGACTCCTCCGTCAGCCGTGTCCTCGGAAAGCATGTTAAGCAGTTGGTGCCGGTTGCCGTAAATCTTTTACAATCGTTACGGGTAGTCAGCAGCTCAAAAGTCTGACAACTAGGCTCACCAAGGGGTATCGTGTTACCCACTAACTGGATTGTGGCAGTCAGATACGCGGAAAGGCTAGATAGATTAATTAAGTATATTTCTATGGATTGAAGACCGAATAAAGACATGCTGACTCGATCAAGTTCGGACGTTGGAACCAAATGTACTGTGTCCACCAAATCACGTTGAGGTTTTCCGCCGCAACATGATAAAGCGGAATATTACAATTTTTACGTAACTATATAAACCAATAGGCTAAATAAACAGTATACTTTTTATTTTATCGCTGTGTCACTTGCCCCAGCTGAATTACGTAAAGAAACGTAAGCAGAGTGATAATAGCCATTACAAGTCAGTAGAAACATAAAATAAAACTATTATTATGGACATTGTTAACTGCAGTTTGTGATGCGGAAAGTGCTGCAAAAATAATGTAGTCTGTTGTTATGAAAATACAGTTGTTTTAAGCTAAAGGATATTGACCTCACTGGCTAGTGTAGATATTAAAGTTGAATAGTCAAGGAAACGGGGGATCTTTGTATATCAAACGAAACCCCTCCATACCTCTGGTTCCGGAAGTCATTCGTGAATCTTTGGCAGTCCTTACGGTTCGTCAGAAGCCTGAAATTCTGACAACTAGTCTTACCCAGTAATTGGTTTGTAGGGTCGGATTGGCAGTCGCTTCGTATAATATCCCCTAGTTATTTTCGTTTATTAGATGTTGATAATCGAATTGTTTTACCTACAAATAATCAAATACGAATTATTGTAACAGCTACAGATGTACAAGTAATTCACTCCTGAACTATCACATCACATAAGAAGTTAGGCGAGAATTCGCGTTACATTTTTCAATTTCTTATCTAATTTTTCAATTTCTTTCTCATTATAAAAAGAAAATTGATCAGATCAGAACTATTCCCTCGTAACCAATTGTTGAAATGAAACAATTGTTAATGAACGCAAAACCAACATTTACTTCCAAACTGGGTATGGGCAATCCCAGCGACTTTCAAAAGTACAGACGCCAGCACATCGAGCTACTACAATCTGTCGAATTTCTTTAATAGATTTTTAACAGGTTGATTGGGAAAACTTGACAGTTTCGGGCAGTTTAACCTGCTGGCATCTGTACAAAAAGTGTAGCCAAAATAAAAGTCAAACACAATTAAATTCTGTGACTATCTATTCTCTCTAAACACAATATAACAATGCTATTTGTTTTTACAGTTGTTTGCACTGAACATACTCAATATATCGACGCTCAATATTGAAAATTGTATGAAACGCAATAACACGAACATTCGAGTGTTTCAACAACTATATTTGCTTTAATATGTAATGTATTAAAAGAGTCCGTCTCTAGAAAGAAGTCCCGCGGCACTAATTATTGTTATACATATAGTTAGCAACATTCCTACAACAACCCTCCTACCTGACACCACTCTCTATTTTTAAGATTGTGCATTTTATAACCCAGTGCCTGTAATATGATATCGAGACAAATAAATAGATAAAGATTCATGATTCCGTCGCTTGCCTGCAGCGCAGCGTCTGCGAGACTTCTTTCGTGAGACGCCAGCACATCAAGGTACCCGAAACCAGTGGCGGACTAAGCCCGTCAGAGGCCCGGGGCGGCCAAGTCGAATGAGGCCCCCCCGCTTTAAAAAAAATTTAGTTTTACAAGCTTTTTCAGTTCACATTTGTATTATAAATAAGTATTTCGTTAAAATCTGGCAAGTTAAATTCGAATTAAATTATTTAGCCTAAATAAACATACATACCTACAATATGGAATAGATATGATGAAAATAAAATACGAATCGATCGAAAAAAAAAAAGATAAATAAATTAAAGATAGTTTTTTTTTATTTTTTGTAGCGTATTATATGTTTTCGTGCCTTCAATACTTCCTCCAGTATAGAAAGCCCATGTTTGAAGTCTAAGCACATTTTTAGTCTTTTTTAGGGAACGCGAAAGCATTTGGGGGCCCCTCCAAGACCGGAGGCCTGGGGCGGGCCGCCCCTTCCGCCCCCCTGTTAGTCCGCCACTGCCCGAAACTGTCAAAGTTTTCCCAATCAACCTTGAACCTAACACTTAAGCGATAAAGTTCAAAATATCTATACTTATAATAAATCTGTAGAAGTGAAAATTCTGTACATTGAAAATATCAAAAAAATAAATGGCAGGGGGTGTTACTAGACCGACACCGAACCCAAAAATGTGATTACAAAAATTTTTGTCTGTCTGTCTGTCTGTCTGTCTGTCGGTCTGTCTGTCTGTCTGTCTGTCTGTTTGTTCAGGCATCACGCAAAAACTACCTGTTCGATTACGATGAAACTTGGTATAATTATTCTTTAATATCCTGGGCACCACACTGGGTACTTTTTATCCCGGAAAAGTATATACAATAAAAAACAAACTTAATTTTGCGGTTCGATCCCTAGACCGATTACTGTACCAACCGCAAATAATAAGTTTGTCGTAGGTTACGTCACCCGCAGTATTATCTGTGCGACCTTTTTATTCCTTTTAGTTTTTAGAGTTATTTAGGTTTAATTTTATAAGTCGTAGGTATAGATTTTAATTTTAAAGTATAGGTAGTATATTTGATAGTGTATCGTAGTGACCGTAGGTTATTTTATAATACTGTTAGGTAGGATTAGTCATTCGTATATATATTAGTTTTTAGGGATTTTGCTTATTTTTTGAGTTTAGATTAGTTATCATCAGAAATAGGTTTATTTAGGTAGGTTATTTTTTTTTAATTAGGTAGGTACTTAGGTAAAGATATCATATAGGTACCCTCTTAATCACCACTAATGAGACACAATTGGTTTTCTATTGTAATTAGCCACAAAGGGCCCGCGAGATGGATGGCATCCTGGGGAAGCACATACATTTTATCCTGCTAGCACGTTCCCGTGGGATAATTTCCGACATCCACGCGGGCGAAGCCGCGGGCAGAAGCTAGTATTAAATAAATTTGACAGATTGTAGTAGCTTGATGTGTTGGCGTCTGTACTGTCCATACTGCTAAAACACCTAAAACTTTACTTGGACATGTAGTTTTATCGTATGAAATCCAACAGTCGATTGACTCTGTTTAAACGACATTTTCATGATAATGAACATAGTACATGCTCTTAAGGGTAATTTTACAATTCTACTACATTGCCTCAGTGTAAGTGCGTACATGACTGCAAGATTACACAGTGCAACAAAGTACGAACAATAACATTGGGCAAAGCATTTTACTCAAAACTCGTAAAATTCAATGAGATTATTGTTTAATCACCCAGACCGTAATGCAAGTAGGTACTGCAAAAAACTCAAGTTCAAACAATAAACTGTTTTATGAACTTGTTGGGAAACATGAACCTCTTGCAAAAAATACTTAAATATTCAGTACAATGACCGGTTAAAAGAAATGCAAATATTAAACAACCTGTACTCGTACTGGACGTTCTTGACGTTCTTAAATAATTAATTAGTTTCAACATTAATTTTGATTGTTCAGATATGTTATCCGATGGATTATAACAGTTATAAAGAAGAAGAAAAACTGAAATTACCGCTCCTACTCAACATCGGTAAAACTGTAATCCAAGAGATCGGTATCAATCGAACTTTCTAACCCTTAATGGCAGAATCCATCCGCGACGAGGACAAGCAAAACTTTTACCCATTTAGCGCCAACTTCTAACATTGATCTTTCATCATTGATCATTTTTGATAAAAACCATTACACAAGAATTTTATTAAGCTTCCAAACTCTCCACCAAACTGTTCAACTGTCGTCAAACTGTAGGCCAAGCACTATTAAATGATCGATTTCTAACCCGATAACGTTTATCTCGGACTATCGGAAACATAGATAAAACGGCACTTCATGGTTCATATCAAATCATTATAGATTCATTACAAACCCATTCCAGTATTATTACGTTCATAGACTATTTTAGGGCCTGTTCACAGTTTTATTATTTGCATTCAAACTTAACACCTTGTTACCAAAGGTATCAATTTTACTGAATTCAATCCAGTTAATTTATGTAGCAATTATGTGCACTTTAAATTCATGGATTACAATCTTGACCTCATTAAAATGAGTTAGTTCACCTACACCAACGCCAAAGGTTTAATCAGAAAATAAAATAAAATGAAAAATAAATACCGTACCAAAACATTTTCTAACGAGTGGGCAATTCATCAAGTACTTCCAGGGCGTGTGCGGAGCCGGTTTTTTCTTCTTACAGCCCCTATGCGAGTGGGGATGGTGGCACCGCTCAGCGGGCTTGCCGTGCTTCGTGAACATTCCGAGTAAACCCTGACGCTTCCATAGACTGTCACATCACTGGCACCACTGGCATAACACTAACCACACTGGCCTGGCTTTAGCCGCCGACAAGCGCTCTCGCTGCCAATCACTCACTAGCACCAATCACAAAACAACCACTAAATCAAGGTCATCCGTAGCCATCACCGTCCGAGTGAAAGACTACATGGGAGAGGCCCCGCACAAATGTAACTGAAAAGAAAAAAAAAGAAAAAATGTAGTTTTGAACCCCTCCCATAGACAGAAAAACAAAAATAAGTAAGGACATGTAATTGCATGTTCTCTTTTGTCTCCAAAGTGGGACGGAGACATATTGAATAGTTCTATCTGAGTGCTCCATAATGTACGGTTGTATCCGCTGTGGCATGTCAAGATAGAGTGAAACAAAAAAGCCATTTGAACGACGACTCAGCGTTTTTTGTGCCGTTACATTTGAAAGTGGAAGTCTGCGTCAATGTTGTTTGATCATTACGTCGCTAGGACTAGTTTGATTCCTATCAGACGAATCTCTTAAGTAGTAAAAACACGAGCAGCAATGACTGTTCGTAGAAACGAAATCGAGGACATAATGACGTGTACACAACAAGTCTAACGCGACATTAACTTGTAAATGTTCCTTTTGACCATAAAATCGACCGGATGACTGTGATATAAGAATTTATTTGAGCGTTTTAATGCGAAGCAGATGTTTATAGGGGCTCTGAATTCGTGGCGTGAAGACATGGCAAATAAAACTTTTTTTTTTTAATTTCGTTGTTCCCCAACCCTGGTCACAGATGTCTGAAACAAAAGTCGCTAAAATGTTGTGTGCTTATTGTTTTATTCATGATGCGTTCACGGTTTTCAAAAAACTTTGATTTATTCTCGTTTTTTTTTTAATTACTCGTATTTTCATTTATTGTCAAGGATTGTAGTGAAATATGTAGTTTTTAATATGACATACATACATTAGCAACGTTTTTTGCTCTATACTTCGCGGTTCACGAAAGCTGAATTAAATTAAAATTTTGATCAACGAATACCGGTTTCGTTCTTTTCCTTTTTAATGAATAACGTTTTATTGCGATATAGCATATAACACGGGACGTATTTATCAAAAAGTCAAGGCTATCGTGAGTTTTAGAAAATGTTCCTACGCTATTCGAAGTGACTATATACAGTAGTGTGAACCTTTGTAATGACGATTAAGGATATCTGGGACCAGAGGTTAAGTCAACATTGGAAATGTCGAAGCATATAGGGTTTAAAGTAAGGATATTGTTTCTGGTAATGATAGTAGCTACAAAAGAGATTCTGCAAGTGGTAGATTCTAGCCTACAGTCAAAGAGATTAAAGATAGAGAGGACTTCTGTAGCCATACAGAAATCATTGGTCTGTCTCATAATACCCATAGAGCTGTTAACGAAATCATTCGGTGGGCTCGTTTAGCGTGCGTCCACCGGCCACGGAAGGTCAAACAAAGCGCGCTCTCACATACATACACACAATATAATCCACATATGCATACACAGGCACGTATCTAAACAAGGACAACCTTATCACTCTTCCGTTTACTTTATAAAAGCAACGTGTGTATTGAAGATGATATTCTCAATACGGGAAAAGATACAATAGTGTGCATTGTACATCAATTATGTCAGCGTTTAACTTAACTTTTGATGTTTCTATTAATAGTGGCATACCTAATATAAATTAATGTATCAAGTAATGGCATATTGTTGGTTTCCAAATAGCTAAATAGAACATTTCTGGTATTCCTACATTTCTAAGAAACATAATTATTGTCGACCAGTGAAATGCTCATAGAATCTCTAAAGAACTGAAGTTATCGATAGCCGTCGAAGTAACTATTTTCTTTGTTACCAACCATTCCTAGTCGAAGAGTTTATCGTCCGCTTATTTCATAGAATTACATGTTATGCACTAGCTAAGAATCGTCGAGGTATGGCGTCCACGAACTCGTTTCCATTTTAAGGAGACACCACGTCATCGTGCCCTGAGCGCTAGTGTGGGCAGTTTTTGCTCCAACCTTAGTTAAGACGAAGTTTCTGCTTAATTAACAAACTTATCTCCCTGTAATAAAGAAAGATGAATAGGTGGATTTAAGAACATTCTACTCAACAAAACAGCGGCTTCTGTTGTAAGAAACAATGAAAAAGTTCATGAACACGAAAAGAAGAAGTAACGTTTTTTTTATTAGTTCGCTTTAATAATTATCCTTAATAGCTTTAAAAAGATCCTATAGAAAACATTAAGTAGGCAAAAGTAAATGTTAACAACACAAAAACTGGTAAAAATGAAGAGAATATATAGACTGAGTGAAAAATTACATGCTATGTATTCGCATCTGACAAATGGATAAAATATACGAGGTTGCCGAACGTTCATCTATCAACATTTCTTTTCATACGAGTATATACAATATCGATTTAGATTCTCCTTAAAATGGCCTCGATATGGGAACAGTTAACATGAGTCCGTGTACACTCGGATGACTCACCGTAAACCAAATATGGAACTTGACCAAGACCCTTGGGCGTTGTTGCACCGAGAAACGGAGCCGGATTCACCATATTACTCGACTCTACTATTATTTTCTATTCAAGTTCATGTTGAACATTTCTTTGTTCAAGTATCATTGTTTCTAAGACGTGTGCTAGCATAATAAATAACAGATTATAATTATAACCTTACTAGTAAATGCACTGCACATTTTATAGGATCAAGCGGATTCTTTAGATAAACAAAACTTTTTTATTTATGGCCAGTTTAACCAGTTCTATGACGATAGCGTTATTTCGACAAACTAGTATTTCTTAAACGATATATCGATGAATTGATAATAATAAACCGATAACATACCACTAATTTAAATACGAGTTTCGGTTAAATACCTTTACCCTGTTGACAACCTACGCAATACTGTGTTCATCGAAAGATTATCATGAAATACGTTTCACAACTATTGCGACATTCCTGTTCCCCAAATATTTCCCAGAATATTACGTAGGTATTACGTGAAAAGTGTGGAAACACCGACGGTTTCTACGTAAAAGTAGTTTTGACTCAACGACAGATGTTTTGAGTGCAATAACGGTGCTCATCGCTAGCAAGCTGACTGTCGGGCGGTGGGGGGTGGGGAGCAATGGGGCTGGGGTGGTTGTTCATTCATCTGAGGCGTGACGTCACGCGCTAGGTCGTGCCCTCGCGTGCCCACACCGCCAGGAGAATAAACGAAAAAAAAAACGCTGAATATCAACATGACCTTTGGCTACACTTTTACACTACAGAAAATCATCAAATTACCATCGCATCGATCTAGCGTAAACCGACACTTGTCCTTAATTAAAGTTCGTAGACACTGATTGATTAGACACGCTTTTTTTTTTTTTTTTTTTTTTTGAGGGTGGGAAATCATCAAATGACCCCTCCCGCTCTGGGTGGAGCAGAAGGGAGTGTCAGACTCTTACTGACTAAAACCCACCCGTGTTCCTTCCTTAGCCCTTTATGTTCCAGGGCAGCGGTAACCCTTTCGGACAATCCCGCTACCCTGGCAGGCTTCGGCCCTATGGGGCCCCGTCACTCATGCTGACATCTCTTTGAGGCGCGCGTGGAACACATACACGCCGTCCGGCACGGGCCTGGTCCTGATCGGACGGTGAGTTACCCATTACTCACCGCCCGCAGGCCCGCGCCTACGGTGGCCGGGAGTCGTCACGCGGCTCCCGACGCCCGGAGCGTCTCCCGCGGCGGCTGAGGCGTGAGGTGCGCAAGGCGCGTTCTCTCGCCCACCCCGCCACCTCCTTCGCTAGCATGACTGCTTCGCAGAAGGAGGTGACTGCCTCCCACTCCCTCTCGCCCCGGACCATGGCTTGAACCAGGGCCGGACGCGAGAGGTCGCCGCCGCTGCCGATCGCCTCTACGAGGACACGGCGGTGCTCTGCCCAAGCAGGGCAGACCTCCACCGTATGCTCCACCGTGTCCTCTGGGCGATCCTGACAGTGGTGACACCCGGGCGTCTCCTCCCGCCTGATTATGTGCAGGAACCTCCCGAAACATCCGTGTCCGGAGAGGACCTGCGTCAGGCGGTAGGTGAGAACGCCGTGACGTCTCTCTAGCCACTCCTCAAAGAGGGGTCTTACCGCCGCTATCGTGGCGTGCCCTGCGCTGGGTTGCGATAGTCGCTCCTTCCATGCCGCCATGAGATCGCGCCGGAGGTTCGTCCGCTCCGCCGCAGTCTGCCGCGGATGCGGAGTTTCCCCCCGGCGTAGTGCCTCCGCGCGCCAATCATACAGGCGCGCGAGCACTATCGCCTCCAGATCCCAAGGCGGCAGTCCGGCAAGGAGGCTTGCTGCCTCGCCCGAGATCGTGCGGTAGCCCCGGATTAGCCTTATGATTAGACACGCTTTAGTTAATAAATGGTCATTTCTTCTTATTAAGGCGACGAATTTTTAGGACTCGCAATTACTCTTGATAATATGAATGAAGTTTTACTATGGGTCGTATTTCGTTCAAACTAAAACCATTGTCGTAGGATTTTAAAAAGCTGTTCAAAACTTTAGCGTGTGTGTGAACCAGAAACGTGGTGTGTTAGAGAATTTTATAAGGCTAATGCATTTATAATGCCCTTTGAATGCAGCTGTCGTCTGAGCAGACAAACATTTCGAAGCTGCGCCGCTCTAAGAAAGAATATACATTATGATACATTTCAGAATGAAATTGAAACAAATGGCCGAGCCTGGTGTAAAAGGACCCACTAATCCGAACGAGCACGTTTTATAGACAATAGAATGGACGAAAAACATAAAACGTATCGGCTCTGCGCGGCGGTCGCTATTGACAATCATAAAACAAGCGACGCATACGAGAAGCCGGTTCTGAGTATGGATGTCCACGGCGAGATAAATCGTCTGAACTCAACCGGTTTGCACGGCAATAAAGTAGTGGTATAGCGTTACTAACATAATGTTTTAGTGAGGGCGTATCGATTGCATTAATGAGATGTGGCCGCACGTGGGGTCCGTGTGTAGAATTGTGGATGCGATTCCAAATGGCCGGGTTATCGATATAAGGACGCTTTATGGCCCCTTTATGATTTAAGAACAATAGTAATCGATCTTTTGTAACGCTTTATGGCCGCTATTACTGATTGTGTGGCAAAATAATTTATATTATTTTGACATGCTGTGCAGTTATGGACAGTCAAATTTTTGGACGTGACTCATGAAGGAAGAATTCGGAGAAAAAGTATTGAGCCTCGATTACAGGTTAGAGACAGGTAGGGTTTAACCCGACAGTGTTGATAGGACCGTTTGTCCTCACTGATCCCTCAGGAGATTTAGCGGCGCAGGTAAATAGGGCTGTCAAGGATACAAATCCCTGCCTTATGAGAAGAATCTATATTCCTGAATGGTTAGGTTATCTTGGGAAAGGTACTCTTATGTCTGTCAAAGGGTAAGAATGAGATAAGGGAATAATATAACTTTCCTTTCTTAACGAAGTTAGTAAAAAGTGGGTAACTACTTCGTTATGCATGATCCTAAAAAGTACCTACCTAATAAAACAATCAAACATTCTGAATTGCTGGATTAAAAATTTAACAAGTAAGTAACTTTTGTTGCCAGTTAGAACTCAATTTGGCCAGATTCGCAGTAATTGAGCGGCATTCAAAGTTGGGAAAAATCACTTTAGGACGGCAGAGTTTAAAATTTTCCATACATTTATTATGAACTAGAGTTTGCCTCTGCTCTCCTTTTACTGGCAATAGGCGTTAATATAAAATGAGAAAAATTGTCACTGCATATTTAACAGGGTTAAGAAAGTTAAAATTGTGTTGTTCATGAATTATTTTCTTTAAAAAGATATTAAATTAACCGTGATAAAAACTTGGGTAATGAAGTAATACATAATTTAAGCAGCCAGGGGAATATGTTAGACAACACTCTTTTAATTTTTTTGCCAGAAAAAAGTTAATTCTTTTTATGACTCAACTTTCCGTAAAAGAAGCAAAACGTGACCACTAACACCTTGTCAAGTATGTTGTACCTAAATCTAGCTTCTTCCACAATTGTGGGACCCTTGTAGACCATTGCAATTAAAGTCACCTTTCGCGACAGCCTCGTGAAGATAGGGCAGCCAAGTGGGCGTTTTGCGCTTGTTCGTGTGCTACTTGGACTCGAACAAGCTCAAAACGCCCCGCAAGAGTTATTTTAATCCATCCTCCCTGACACTTATATACAATCCAATATTACGAAGGATAATATAATAAATAATAACAAAACGCCAACAGCTAGCGATACGTCACAGCCAGCGATAAGCGATGACTTGGAAGATGACGGAGGCTTGTCGCGATAACACGAGGTCAGACAGCCAATAAACCGTTCTGTTGTACAATAACGACGCCTGTATTCGTGAATATGATTTACCTACTCGTGTAGACTTTAAAACGACCTCTTTCTTCCATATATACTTGTTTCCTCGTGACATAATTTATGACTGACATGAACACCTCATGATCGACGTTGGAACTCGAAATGGAACGGTAACGGTAAAGGAGAATGATCCATCGGCCGATATTGCATCGAAGTTATGAAAAATGATTCGGAATCTTGATAAAACAATAAAACCTGGTATCTGATCTCAGCCTGTCAAAAATACCTCTAATTTCCCTACATTTTTGACAAGTTATTGTCACAAGATGAGATTGCGACTAGATTTTGAACATTTTAAATTACGGGAATTAGCTTCCTGATGTCAAGAGAAACAGTGGAAAATCAATAAGCTTAGTCAGATGGTAAAAAAACCTGCAAGAATTCCGTACTAGTTGTAAACTACTAGAAATACGTTGTGTAGGTACTACAGATGTTTTCTTAGATCTCGAGAAACTTGATGGCGGAAAGGCTGAGACAATTTTATATCAACCGGATCACATGGAAGACTTTATGGCGATCGCTTTTAGTTCCATCTGAGGGATCTCCATTACGATATTTGGGCGAAGCTAAAGGAAACATTGGGAAGGAAACTAGACCGAGACCGACCTGAACATAAACAGGAAGATTAGGAATAGGTAACATAAGATAGGCATTTTGAAGAAATAATGTGTGAACCATGGAAACCATGTAAAAAGTTCACAATTTTGGATAATAAATGCACTTCAGATCATCAAATTTAATTTGTCACGACCGAAGATGAATCATTTCATACCTAATACATGATTAATGAGATGGTTTTTGATAATTCCCCGGACAAAGATAAGATTGCATTCGTAATCAGATGTAATGACTTAAACTTGCATATTGATTCATAATACTAAGAACCTGCTTTTTAAAGCCAGTTAAGCGACGAAGAAACAAAACAAGAGCGATTTGATAAAGTTTCCTTGACTACAACACTTTATTTGGCCGTTGACACGAAGTAGAGTAACATAGTAGTTTTCAAGCAACAATAATAATTACTATTCCAGACGAGACGTCTTCGAGAACGACGAAGGTTATTCACCCGTTAAAGAATTAATGGCATGACTTAGTGGTACTTAATCTTGGTTTCCTCAAGGGGAGTCGCGTAAACAATATTAAAATATTCACTTTCGTTATAAGTTGACTGTTTTGTAAATGCGTCTTAAAACGGCCGGAGATGCTTTCATTGAACAGTTCTGCAATATGGCCAGAAATTATGATGCAGTATTTTGTTATGTTTATGAAAATAATGCATATAGAGATGTTTTCAAACAAGTTGATGATACGTAATGCAACGGTTTGGCACAGTATCAATACAATTTCCCTAGCCAAACTCGCGCTATCTCATAAACAGACACTAGATATGTAAGTATAACATTTACAGACATGTGAAGAGGACGAACAAGTGTATTTTAATGTTAATATTATTCCAAATACACGTGATTCCGTCTCCACTTCAACTGAATCAGATGACTTCGAAGGAAATTGACTTTATAACTCTATTATCATTGTAAATTAATCCGCCGCCGCGTTATATTTTCCCGTAGCGATGGCAAAACCGTGGCTACCCAGCACGTGTTTAGCGTTGTTTTATGTGTGTGTGCAACACACATTAGATATAGCGTATCTGAGTAGTCGAGCGGACGGGGGGCGGGGCGCCGCACGCGAACTGATAATAATTATTAGTCTGAAGCAATTAAGAGGCGCCAGATATACGCCATGGATGAGATAGCGGCAGACTTTATAGAGCGAAGAGGCCGGCAGACCCACCTCGACACAGTTCTGGAGGGAAAAACTAGTATTTCTGTAGGTACTGACATCGCAGGTTTGACATATTTGCAAAATCTTAACTACATATATCGATTCATGAAAGATCATTCTACTGAGCATCAAATAATGATTAGTTACTTTCAAGGCTGATATTATTTGGATCAAAGGTATTCTTCTTTAAATAAAAACGATGAATATATATACCATTTGCCATTTGGGACATGCCATCTTCCCAATATCTTGGAAAAATTGTAAGCCAAAATCATGGATTGTATCTCCGTCACTCCTATTATTCAATATCCAGCCATCACAAAAATATTATACAGTAGAATTACTTGGTGTAACTTATAGCTATCGATTACCGGTTCCTCTTGGGAATGTATCGAAACTGATACGAACATCGATGGATACACGGATCCACGTACTACGCATTAAGATCTGTATCATAATACTTCATAGAAACGCGCAATATATTCTTAAGGGATCGGATATAACAGGAAGTTTCTAAGTTCTTGTTAAACTTAAACGATAACTGGCTCTGCTCGCGGATCTACCCAAATGCAAACTCCTTAATTTTCTGAGATTCGGAGTCCCATATGTGGTAATCCAGAATATATTTTATTTCTGTCTCAAGTTCCACCTAAATCCGTGCAGCTGTTATGGTGAAATTGAGTTTCAAACAAATCAACAGGCAATGAAAAGACAATCAGAAGCATATACATACTAAGATTTAGGATATTGGTACAAAGCCTTCGCAATCAGCTTCAACAAAAGAATCAGTAGTACAAGACTTGCCAGTTTCATGTAAAACAAAAAAAAAGCACTTTTAAACGCCTCAATTTTTTCCGTCTACGTCTGCCAGTTCTTTTAGATTCATTAGCCCGAGTACTCGTGAGACTACTGTTTCAAGAATAAGTAAACAATTTTCTCACTGTGGAAAATTTACTACGAAGTATTGTTAACAGCTACATGGGTTTGCGTGACTTGGAACATTACATGTGCGATGTTGGAATGTATATCATTTGCGTTTTTCTGTATTATTAAATAGAAAACGCTTTGACAACACATGCTTGCACTAACGAAGGGAAAGTTTTGTAGTCGTTAAAGAATTATTGTTTTCATCTTAATTAAAATCTCTTTCTTGGTATCGCAGTTGGACTCAACCAGGGACTCATTACTAGAAATGGGATAAAACCTTACAAAGTAAACCTTCAATTATCTTCAGGAACGGAACTTCTTTGTTTCAGAATTACCAGATGTTATTACTCCACGTGTTTTAAAATGACATCACAGTCTTACAAACACAGATAATGGCTTGAATAAAAGCACAAGTCATACTCACGTCCTATCGTTTAAATTGCCAACATTACGGCAGTACCTTAATTACACAACGCAAAGAATAAGTGCAACGTAAAACTGGAACAATAGCCTATTTGATGTAATTGTCTCTACCATCAATTTGTTTAAGCAATATTCGTTTAGAACGAGATTAAACAAATAGTCGACGCCTTCAAACGCTACACTGCCATCAAAAATCACTTAGGGCCAATAGAAAGATAATCAAGCAACATTTGCCTCGAAACTCGCGAATAATAATATCTTTTCAATATTTACCGAGGTGTTCAGAGTAATAAAAGTTAATCGTCCAGTCAATTAAACCGGAGTCTAAACCAAATCGTCAATTATCATTTGCGTTACATTGTCTTGAATGGTTCTAAGACTCACGAGGGGCCTATCCGTCCTTAATTGCTACTCGACTAAAATTCCTATTGGAGTTTCTACGATGACCGTTCATAAAGTGTCATATTGTTTGAATGGACACTTTGTGATGGTCCTTGAATTAATTTGTATTGTTACTGTTTAAGTGCTTCCGCACTAAGAAGCGGCTTTTAGGTACATGGTCTGGCTTTCGGAAATCTTCATTCTAATCGCAGTGCATTTCTTGGTACTAATCAACAGATTTTGTTCATATTTAAAACAAGCTGCTCTGTAAATTGAACATCCTTGGCATTAATGGCATTGACATTCATTCATTTAAAATATTGTTACTTACTCCATAAAAACTCATTCTAAAATTCAGCCGGCCAGTACAATCTTTTATGTAATCTGCTCTCCGAGTTGATATACCAATTTCCATAATGCTTCTGTCTTATGCAAATTGTAAAGGTCTCATCGATAGCCATTGATTGGTCTGCGGACTCTGCGGTACAGGAGTAAACACAGGCGGAACTAAACCAATTTGAGATTACAACAGCCATTCCCAAACACTCAGTCACAGGGCCAGCCAACAATGTAGGCCTAATGAAATAGAGTCCTTCATTTCAGGTAACTCCATTTACGTAGTTACGTCAAGTATATTTGTCATAATAATAATGCGATCATTCATCTTCGTTCCTCGCAAAATCGTCTAGAAATAGAACTGCGAACAATGTTCGTGATTACGAATCCCCTAACCCGACTTTTGATTAATCCTTATTGATATGAAAATGGATCAAGAGACGAATCGAAATTCACGTAATGTGCCAAATTAGTGAGCATCGAGATAAGGAACATCTCGTATATATTTTATCTTGGTGTGGCGTATGTTTGTCTTATGAATAATTCAGATAGATTAGTACGTTAAGGTTACCGTTTTAAATACCTATTTGATATTCGACGACTTAGGCCTTTTAGCTACTACATATTTGTGAGGAACTGCGGAATTCGATACATGCGTGTCTAATGTCCCAGGTCTTCGTAACGGAGATTTTTTAAAGATGAAGAAGGTAAGATTGCTTTTCTTCACTGCCTTCCTATGCCAATAGTCGTTACGTCATTTCAGCGCAAGGCCAGCCGAATGTTTTTCTACTTTCTACTACTGTTTTTTTAAATTAATCCGTCAGCTGTTCTAGATAGAGGCAAAAGCTATGTAGATGACATGAGAGTGTGCATGTGTTAGCTACACGTTAGTAAAGATAAACACGAGTTTCCAACCAGTTTCTGAAATTGTCTTATTAATGATTAATAGTCTAAGAGATAGAATCAAAGCGTCAGGTTTATCGTGTACCTACTCTATTGTACTCAGAACACGATTTCTCTGTGCCAGTACCAGTAAATTCGAGTACAATTGCTTCGAATTTAGCAAAGTCGTATAATTTTGTGCTTTGTATGACAATGTCATATTTGGTAGTTGGAATCTCAAGATGGTAACGGTGAAAATTGCATAAATCTATGAGGCAATTATGTAGATTCAGATGTGTGGAAGTTATGATAAAACTAGGGACCCGCCACTGGTTCACACGGTTGTTATGATTTAACTAAACATCGAGATTTCATTAAAAATATATAAGTGTGTATATGTACATAAACCTTCCGGGATAAGTTCTTTAATGATGATGAAAACCGTATCACAATCCGTTGCGAAGTTTAGAAGAACAACGCGGTCACACAGACAAACACGAAAAGAGACTTTAATTTTTTTTATATGTATTACGAATATCAATCAAATCTTGACGTGTTTTGCTAATTGCATTCTTATCTCTATCTCGTGATACTATAGAATGCACGTAAGTGATAAACGCATTTAATTGCATTTTTTAATCATTATCGATAATCGATCAATTACTTACAAACAAGACTAAGATAGGCTGCGCCGACGCTTGCCAAAGCAGATCCGACGATGATTAATGAACAATGATATATCGGACTTTCTTAAAGATACACTAATTCATGACAACAATAATTAATGATTAATTATATGAGAATTTACTGAGGATTTCCAAAAAAACCTACCAAAAAGCATGTTCCATACAAAACAATTTTTTATACTTGTCCATGGGTATAGGTACATACATATACACCTCGTACATGTACTCCTTATATTGTACCTTAACATTTACCTACATACACTTCATTGAGGAGCATAGACAATATCTTTGACACGGATGACCTCTAAGGGTGGGAGTGGGAGGGTCTATCCAAGACGTGTAAACGAGTCTCAATCTATGCGTGTGCCGCGTGTGCGCATGCTACGCGTGTGTGAACTTGTGTAATGTACATTGATAAACCGCAAAACACTACGCGTTAGAATGGAATTGTTTGGGTTAGCATGGGTAGCTACATATTAGCATAATATTTAGATAGTATAATGAATAGCGTCACCCGCTTATACGATAATATACCATGTACTTATTCATGTGCCTACTGTGTATATAATATTGCATATATTTTAGTTGTTAGTGGACGCGTCTTATATACATACAATGATTTACCTACTGTGAAAGGTTTTGATATAAAATGAATAAGTACAAAAAACGGTAAATCTTACTGGAAGGAACTTTTTGCTTTGATAGAAGAAACTTGTTTTTAAAGTAACGTAACAATTAAAAAAAAAACAGTTTTGTAATATGAAGCCAAATAAGTTCACAATGGGGAAAAGTTTTAAAACATTATTCGTTTGTTTTTGTGCCAATAACTTGAAAACCACTGAACCTCTTTTCTTGTGGTTTTATCGGGAATTACGTAAGTATGTTCGTTTTACTAGATTTATTTACTGGTTTTGTAGATGGATGATGGTCGATGAATTTAGCTAGTATTTCTGAAAACGTGAGGATGATTCTAGATTTCTAGAATGATAAAACTATGTTTCATTACGTGAGTTTGTTACTAAGAAAAATCCTCTTTTAAAACCTTTTCCATTATCCTACATAAGCCTATTAGGTTTTATACTCCATAAAAAGAGACATGTTTTAGGACTAGGTATAGTGCTAAACTAACATTGTGTAAAAGCGTCTTAAAAGATCTATTTACTTACAGAAGAAATAGAGATATTTGTGAGGTTTGAATTTCAGGCGAGTTTTTCAGTACTTATTTAATTTCAGCCAGTTCGGTTTCTCTTGTTTTATTCGTCAAATGATTGTGACAAAATATACTGAAACGTTCGATAAGGAAATGCTCATTTTATCTCCATTTTATGTTTTTAAAACCTTGGCTTATACAATACTATACATGAAGAACAAGTTAGAACAAAAAAACATGAGTAATAAATTCCGAAGAATATGTAAAAAAAAAAAAAATTACGAAAGGTTCGGGTCGCCAAAACCGGTTAAACCATTTTAGCAATGGACCGGAGTATCGGTTTTCAAGACACATTAAAAAAATATTTTACACGATCATAGAATTTTGAATGTGCTTTGAAACCGAAACAAAGAGTTTTTGGCGATCAGTAAAGTATTTCACGCATACACGTGTTTCATTATTTCTCTTAATACTTAATTTTAAAAAAACATGTAGGTATCTAACTCCGACTTTTTGAATTAGGGAAACCCGCTAAACCTTTCCATCAATCATCTCCAAAACACGCTGTATATAATATAGGACTATGTTCTCCGGTCCCGAATCAAAAGATTGAAAAAAGTAATCAAACTGCGACCTAAAACAAGAATGTCGTGCGTATCATTATTCGCAAATCGTAAAAATCGAATAAGGGAAAAGGGTTCCGTTGATGCTCGTAACCATCGGGTTTACAACTGTCACACAATGCATTAAAGAAAGCGCTTGAAGCCCTTTCATGTACCAGCAAAATTGTTGCTTCAATCTTTACTTAGGTGAGCCAGGAGTTGCTTGCTACGGTTCCTACCCCAAATAATAGAACAAATTGGCCACCCCACATTACTTTAAGTCATTACGTGTGTTATCTTGCTCACCACATGGAGTAAATGTTGGCTTCTGTTTGAAGAGGCTCACAGTCCTCCGAACCTCTACAATTAGTAGGCATGTGCGTATTAATTTTATTTTAATCAGGTTTGTTGGAGAACTACTTCTATTTTGTTTTCAAGTCTGCTTTTATTTATACTCAGAAAAAAACCGAAACTATATATTATTATCATAACTTTGTTTATACGATTTGTCAAACATTAACTTAGATACCTATTCGACTAGTTTAAATATGAACGAGGCAACAATTCAATTAACTAAGTTGACACAACACGAATAATAAAAACAAAACGCTGTCGAAGTGTGTTAAAAAGATAAACGTCCGTACAGTGTCAGTCTCGCTTGACCAAACAACTATGAATCATGTATCATTGTGATAGAGGGGAAGCGTAAGTGAACTAGAATGGAATCAAACTCGTCAGAATCAGTCCTTATTCTTTAACACTATTCTAATTAGAAGAAGCCCTTCACTCAGTACAGGCAGTGCATGCAATAATGCATAAAGGTTCACGTAATAAATGCTTTATTATGTTTGTGCTCAAATGCACGTAGTGAACGCCGACACTATGGACTGATATGTATGTTTGTGTGCACACATACTTGTACCTACTCGCACACCACATGTATGCGCGTCTATATGAATGTCCCTTGTTTTTTTTTTTTTTGCTAACAACATTTTACTCAGTTTCGGGTAATTAACAGCCACAATTCCATATAAAACTTAATATTAAATAAACAACATTGCTCTTTTTACTTATTTCTACAGTTTAGAATTAAAACACAGCCAAGGTAGTATCGTAAATCAACCGGGGTCATACTTACAGATAACGTTTGTCGGATAAAACTGTGGAGGTTAACAACAAAAATCCATCAACAAAAACACAAGAGACGTGATGCAGGCGTGCTGCATACACAGCGGACGTTAACCCGGCTCCGGCGGGCTGCGTTTCGAAAACTTCGCCGTCAAGCGTTTAGAGAATATTCAAAAATAGACCGACCGACTCGTATAAACACGCAACAATGATCGCTCGCACGTTTTACTTTACGACGCGACTCGAAATTCGAAACAAAAGCGATCCGCGGCCATCGGATCCGTCCGGAATCGCTTTGAAAAGTTTCCAATGCACAAAGTTATTGGGATCGCGAACTAGGGTTCTACGCGACAAGAACGCGGCAGCCCCGTGGCGCTCAGAAGTGAACTGGCGCCGCCGACCGTCCGCGCTCCGCCGTCCGCCGCGCCTCGCGCCGACACAGGAACACCCACACCGACGCCGCACCACACACATACGCGGCCGCATCATAAACACAGTCGCACTACTCGCACGGCTCACACACGCTCAATCCGAAACTGATAAACAGCATAAAAACACAACATCACTCTGCAACTGCACATATAAACATTTCACGTTTTCCTGCTTTTGTGTGTTTGACACTGGAGCAGAAACATGCGATATCGAATAGAAATCATCCATTAAACGCGATCAAAACTCATTAGCGGGTGACAAATCTAAATGACACAAGCCCGACGATAAAGACATAGCGACAGGTATGTAAAGTTAAACAGGTTTGCACTGACAATTGAATGGTGAGTGTTTAGCAGAAAACTCGAATATATTCGCACTGTGCGCAACGGAACATTGTACACAAACGGAGCAGGAAAACACGGACAATAAACAGAGAGGTCGAATAGCGATTGACGAGACGCAACACGCACTCACTCTTTAACATACAAGTAGGTACGTGAGCCGCGTGTCGTATAGAGACAGTTATCAACAGTAGACGCGATAGGAGACGAGCACGGGGACTAATGAATGAAGTCCGGAGATGATGCTGCTGCATTCAACGACACGCAAGGGTTTAATCTATGCGACGATTCGTAGATACTCGCTCCCACTGTAGTATTTCAGAATGACAGACAAATACCCAAAAGAATAAATATCACTCCAAATGCTAATAAACATTTCAACATTATTTATTCAACGTTTGTCCGGATACTGGGTTAACTGCGTAATAATTACCACAGTTCTGATAAGAATGATAACGGTGATCGTGATAACGATTTGAAGCTATTGTGTAACTTTATTATATGTTATGACACCATTCATTAAAAAATAAACAAATACAAACCTTTTATTAACAATAACAATGTACTGCGTATGACAGATATTAGTGAAGTTTTGCATGATGATCAAGATGCAATAAGATTTGTAATCAGAAATAATACTTACGGAAATAGAATCCATCTGTTTGGTCGCATGTACGGAAATTACCTGAAATTACAACAGAAACTTATCAACTTTAAGAAAGACAGAGTCATTCAAATTTTATTGAAATTGTTTTTGGATAGTCTTCATTTATATTTTTTTTTGTTGGCACTGTATATTTTTTTAACAATACCCCAAACTTGTATTGTAATCCCCAGCATGACATGGCGTGTGATTTCTATATTCGTGAAACTTTTCCACGACAGCCTTTTAGAAAATGTTTCTATCTTCAACTTGAACGAAGTGGGGTCAACGTATGAGATGCCAATCTTTGCTCTTTTGTGATCTTTATGTCTTCCGATTTCTGGAGGAACTGACGTTGGAACAATAATAGATTGGTCTATTCAATTTTTAACCGACTTCTAAAAAAGGAGGAGGTTCTCAATTCGGATGTTTGTATTTTTTTTTTTTTTTATGTTTGTTCGCGCATAACTTCGTCGCTTGCGAACCGATTTAAAAAATTATTTTTTTGTTGGAAAGGGCATACTTCCCAAATGGTCCCATAGAAATTTCATCAAAAACGGTTCAGTAGTTTGGTTTTTAGACCAAAATTACTGGTAAAAATTACAACTAAAAAGTGAAAAATAAAAACTTTTTTGCAAAAAAATACAACCGACTTCCAAAAACAACACTACAAAGTGAAAAATAACTTTAATTTCGGAAGTCGGTGGCAAACAACGAAAATGCGCACCCAACGACACCGACTTCCGAAATTAAAGTTATTTTTCACTTTGTAGTGTTGTTTTTGGAAGTCGGTTGTATTTTTTTGCAAAAAAGTTTTTTATTAAATGGTTAGCAAGTCCCATGTCGATTAATAGATGGTTGCACTTATTTGGAACTTGACAGTGACAAAATGTGGATGCAATTTTCTCTATCTGTTTATCAGAGTACTAAAAATGTTCCTTCTAAAGGTTAAGTTTTTATTCCCTTTTCTATTTCAGTGTTTAAGAAATTCTCCAACTTTTGCTTTATTTAAATCTACTGAAAACTATTTCACAACCTGTGAATTAGATAATGGCTCAATTGTATTTCTTGACTTGATCTCTGAAAGGATAATCATGTTCGCGTCAATTTTGACACTTTCGTTTCCAAAATAGCACGAAAACAATTGACGCGTCACCCATTATTTACAAGGTATTTTCCCGAAACGGTCCTATTTACGATGTCGCCTTCAGAAATTCAATTTCAGCTTTCGTGAAATTCTATTTGTGTTTCGATACACCTCTAGAGATAAAAGAAATCGTTGGAAATTGATTTATCTGTCTGTACTCGCTCTCATCCTATTGTCAACTGCATTTCGAATTGTAATTAAAAACGTTTTGATGGGCATAATTATAACTTTTCGGCTAATTTATGGCAAAGGGGATTAGCATGACAAGAAAATACTGTGGACCATGCCGTTGTAAAAAAAACCCCATGGTTTATGAATTGACGAATGATTATAATCATAATTGCCTAATAGTTGACATGGCAACTACACAATAAAAAACTCATAAATCTTCAACCTGTTCATTATTCAATGGGAGCACTATCATGGGCATTGAATAGTGGAAACATCGTGACATACGAAAGGGAAAGTTGTAATAAATGATGGTACTTAACAATAAGTGTGCCGAATCTCTTCAGAACTTCGTAACTCGTTTATAAAAGGTTGCCAAGTACTATTAGGTCAGCTGGATTTTCATGATAGATGTGTTAAATTGGTGTTGGTGCATAATTGGCTAAGCAATTACTGTCGCACGGGTCGATTGATCAGGTTAAGCTACACTCGCCACGGTCAGTCCGTGGATGGGTGACTATCTTTACATACTGAAATCCCTCCGTGTCTCGGAAAGCACGTTAAGCCGTTGGTCCCGGCTGTCATTCGTGGATCTTTGACGGTCGTCAGAAGCCCGAAACTGACAAAAAATCTTACCAAGGGGTATTGTGTTACCCAGTAAACTGGGTTGTGGAGATCAGATAGGCAGTCGCTCCATGTAAAATATTAAAAGTATAAATAATTTTTTCATAGTTTCTTTAACGTGTTTTGTGTAAAAAAAAAATATATATTTTATTTCATGCTTCTTGTAGGGACTCGCTTAATGTTTTTATTCCATTCCTTTTATTTTCTTGCGTTTTAAGATTCAGGTAATTTGGTGTTTAATCAGGTTTTTTGTAATTCACCATTTTGTGGTGGCGGCCATCTTGGATTTGAAATTTATCATAGTGTAAGTATTCTACTAGTCAAGCCCTTTCATTTGATACCCATATTGAGGGAGTTGTGAAATTATGTAACCCGCCACTTTGTGGCGGCGGCCATCTTGGACCAATTTTCATCAAACATAGCTAAAATAGACAAATCTAAAATAGACTTAGAGTGGTTTTGAATTATGTATAGGAAAACTAAACAATTAGAACCCTACTAAATAATTTAAAACAAAATAATAAAGTTAAAGCTAACAGTTTATTTTTCGTCCAAAACCGAAAACAAATGTTAATGTGTCCAACTAAGTTAGGAATTCAGAATTTAGAACTATTTCAACTGAAACTAATAGAGTTCTACATTATTATACCATCATAGTTTCGTTACAACAACTTCATGCCATGCCTCGTATTATTTTATTATAGACGACATGAATTTGGGGTAAATATGAATGATGATGATCATTTTCGATACGTATACGACAAAAAAGGCAAAAACCACATTATATACTTAATTCTTTTTGCATTTGATTTGATTGTTTGATTTCTTGAGGTAAGTTATTTCATTCCTCTATGACCCTTAGGAACCGAACAAAAAGAAAAAAAAGTCCGAAAGAATGCGACGCGAAAACGAAGCAATAGCACGGGCGGGCGATGGGATGCGGATGCGACTCAGTGGGTCGGGACTCGGGAGCCGAAATTCCACGCAGACGCAGTCGCAGGCAGAAGTTAGTCATATATACAAAACACAAACAGCCAAAACATTTTAAAGAAAATACGAGTAAGTCACGAGCACCAATATGTCAACACTTGGCAACTTTAAATTGCGATTTTTTCGTGAAACAACGAATGCAACGTTAAAATACGACACATTACATAAACCTATAGGTTCGAAAATGCTATGTTCGTAACAACATAAAATTTCATTCAAAAATAAAGGAGCAAATCTCTTTTGAATAAAGTCGAGTGTATACATACTTTTGCTCGTGACTGTACATATACTAGTTCATAATATGATAACAGGAATATTTTGGACAGAAGGTATAGAGATAAAGCTGTCTGTAGATAGCAATGGAGAGACGCCCGTCGTCTGTGTGATTAATTTAATCGAGATGATCCTTTATCCAATACGTACAGTGACGTACACGTGTTTCACACAGTTATTCTCCGCCATATTTTCCCTGAAACTACGTAACTAGTAATAATTTGTTCATTCGAATTCAGGAAAGCACGACTGTAGCTAAAGTATTAAAGATGTGTTAAATCAAATGTGAAAATGACAACAGTTTTTGGTTTTACTTTAGCTTTATCTAAACTAATATTACGAAAGCAAAGATTTGTTTTTTTTTATATTTGTTTGTGACGCTTTCACGCTAAAACACCTGAACTAATTTGGATGAAATTTGGCTCATGGGTAGACCATGACCTGGATAAGGACATAGGATCCTTTTTGTTCCGATATTCCCACGGGATCGAGACTTATGCGGGTGAAACCACGAGCGTAGCTAGTACTTCAGTAAATTGGAAATCGGGGTTGTAAACAGAACACTGATAGTTAATGATTGTAATTCAATACGTACATGTAAATAAAAGTGTTCTGTATCTCTGATACTACTGTTTAGCACCCATAATACTAGACTATTAGCACTAAAAGATAATATATGCAAGGACGTAGACAAGATCTCGGACGTTTCTGTATATCTTGCAGTCACAAGAACATTGCCTCTTTTCAATAAAAACGCGTAAACGGGTGTTATTCGTCCAATAAAAGCTAATGGTTCTGTAGATGTGAGGGCCTATGAAAAGGACAAAACATTTAATACTTTCCAACGTTTAAAATGATTGTGCATTTCAACAAAAGCTCCACTCAACCCAACAAAGGATTCAGAAAAACGGAATACCAAAACAATTGCAAAGAATTTTTCGTATCGTTTTCACAGTACACTGATTCTCTTCACTGAAATAGAAACAGTTGAAACTAGACAATGCCATCGTGATTATTATTTCGTAGATAAAAAGCAATAAAACCCAATCTGAACCCTTTTCATTTTGTACTTTTAACTAGAAGAAGTTTTATGTGGACTACAAAGAGTAGGCTGTGATATTAAGTCTAAATACCTATTCTTTTCTTTATGGATTTATAAAATACTAGCTGCGCCCCGCGGTTTCACCCGCATAAGTTTCGATCCCGTGGGAATATCGGGATAAAAAGTATCCAATGTGTTAATCCTGGCTATAAACTATCTGTGTACTAAACAACCAAATCCGTTCAGTAGTTTTGGCGTGAAAGAGTAACAAACATCCATCCATCCATCCATACAAACTTTTGCGTTTATGATATTATTAGGATTATTTATAATATTAGTAGGGACATCGACACGCAACCTGTTACCATGGATTCAATAGATAATTCTGAAATCCCCAGCGTTGAAATTTATCGTCAGTTAAAAAAACTCCCTGCCAATGTAAATTCTTTATTTCAATATCAAAAACTATCGAAGGTGTCGTATCGTAGGCTACTCCAAACCATGAATCTGATATTTTTAAAGGCATTTAAATCGTCATAAGTGTAACATACAAAATTCATTGCAGTGAATTCAGGGAACAACATTAACTGAATGAAATAACAATATATTTAAGTTTTGCTAGTTTTTGGCAAGGAACTGACTCAGAATCAGTATTATCGGGTTACATATTTGGGTCAATGCGATATTCTAAAGAAAATATAAGTAAGAATTTTACTTTTTTTACTAAATTTTATTGTGGTAGGAGTGCCAATAGTTGTGCCAAGTGCGAAACAAACGCAGGTTCTTTAGATGTTGGCAGTGCTTACGTCATTTATCATTCGCCCGCAGAACAGAGCCAACATGGTCCCGATCCTTATCTGAAATAAATTACAGTACTCCACGAATATATAGGTGTAATAAAACCACATGTACAACCGCGTGATGCGGCGCCTTTTCATGTACAAAATTACCGCTCCCAAACCCGAAGTTTATATTTTACGTGACTATCTTTGGAGATGTCCCTGAAATCAGAGGCCTTCGTTAGCCCGTAATAATACTTGACACTTTTCAAAAAGATTTCTTAATAAATTCTCAAGTAGACGCTCAACAAAGATATTTAATAAGGGTCCAAAATAAATAACGACTATCCAGTCTAGTCATTTTACAAAAGGGATCTTGAAAAGAGACGCCTTTGGAAATAATATCGTTTTAATAAATTAGAGTCATTTATCCGAGTTCTAGGACATGCGTCTTAGTTGGGACTTTAATAAATTATCGACGATATTTTCTCGAGTTACATTATTTAAAGTAAAGGACAGTTTTGATTGACTGCTGAAGTTTCTACACAGACTGTAATTAGCCACTGGGATAACAGCATCGAAGTTTCCCCTTTAAAATTCTTCGCCTACTTGGATTCATCGCTTTTATTTTCATTACATTGAGGCAGCAATTTACATTGTCATTATTATGTATTCGTTATCTTGTTATTTTTAAAAAGGGGTCTATACTTTATAGGATAATTTATAAACAAACCCTGAAAAATATATTTACTTTTCATTGCTTGAAAGTAATGAAAAGTAAATATATTTATGTATTTCAGGGGCATGTTTGCGCGTCGATAAGTGGTTCAAAGAGTATGAAAATGTTTATTCTTCATACCTAACCACATGAATGAGCTTTGAGGTATTCGTCGTGAAAACGCATTCTACAGCTATCACACGTCACAGAGTGTAAATTAACGTGAAATAAATTTCGCGCGCCAGACACCTCGAATTTCACTTCACATTGTAAAATATTTCACGTAACTCCAGCGTCAGGACTGACACTAACACCACGCGAAATGTTCCGAAAATAGAGTGAGCTTACACGTTATGTGCACACCCTTACAACTGAGGAACGTGCGACACAGGCTGAAGATTAAGCACCCCATCATGACAGGCGAACGGTTCCGTGCAAATTACCGGGATTTGCGGTCCTGCCGACGCTGAAATTACTCAGATATAGCAAGTATTTATCACAGTGCGGCGTTTTAAATAAAAATGTAGGCTTAGAAAGGTGAAATGTTGATAGTTCAAATTGAATGCCGGCTGAAATTGCAAGTACCGTGAAGTACATACTTAGCTTTTCATATCCTACTAATATTATAAATGCGAAAGTTTGAATGGATGGATGTTTGTTACTCTTTCACGCCAAAACTACTGAAAAACAGATTTGGATGAAATTTGGCACACCGATAGTCTGTGACCAGGATTAACACATAGGATACTTTTTATCCCGATATTCCTACGGGATAGAAATTTATGCTGGTGAAACCACGGGGCGCAACTAGTCATTTCATGTATTGAATTTGAATATCAAGCCTTTTGTTATTCACACCTGGTTTATCCAATTTTGAATGCATGAGCATGAACAAAAACAATTCCTTACCTTCCCTATATGATATCTAAAACTCTTGTTCCACTCAAACAATGTCCATTTTTGCGTGGCGTTATCGGAAGGTTTCCAGGCGGTCGCCGGATGTGAAATTTTCCACAGCAGCTTCAGGATTGCTCGGAATTGGCGGGATTCGTTCATTCACCAATGTATTTTTGGCTTGCCGTTCGTATCGGAATGGTGTCATCGCCACGCATGTGATGTGGGATTGTGGGTTGGCGACCCCTGTAGCGCAATGCAAACAAACAGCTGATCGATATAGCTACTGCGATGAAATCGTGTCCCAACAAGTAAAAGCTGAGTAGTCACACGATCGTTGACACTGATACACGAACACTGTTGCCAGTGAACCCGACAGTATACACGAAAACGTATCCTAATCTGATACCGCTAAAGCTCACATTGTGATGAGTGCATTTAAGGTACAAAGTGAGGCGACCTACGCCAACGATTAGACTATCAACTTTTCATCCTATGAAAACTACGCGTAAAGATTGAATCATCTACATTTCAGAATATTCGTACAGAACTTTCTTACTTACTATGTTGGATTTAAGTACGAGACCTTGACTATAAAAGGGGTAAAAAAACACGTGTTTGATTCCGCTAACCCTTGATCGCATGAACATCTGTTCACGAATCCATAGAAATACATCCATAGGTATAAGCTACCTATTTATGTAGTCCAATACAGCTTTGCCCGACAGTCCAGACACGGAGCGGGAACGCAGCCGGTGTTTTATATTCAAGGAATATAACAACAATACACCGTCTTAAATGGATAATACTTTTGAATGAACAATGTACGAATGGGTAATTTGAAACACAACGTTATAATACAGATTATACAAGACGTGACAGAGATATTTAACATGACACGTAGTTATATTCAAGTGATTTGGTTATGAAATCAACAATAACGTATACAAACCACGACTTTGTACATGAATCGCACTGATGATAAACTTTCTTTTCGGGAAGCCTGGACAAGACCGAAACAAAGCGGGACAGAATGGCGGATGGAGGAAGCTTATGTCCAGCAGGGATATAAAAACGCTATATAAGATATAAGGCTGTTTAGGCCGTGGATGATGATGACCATTGCTGGTAAAAAGTCAAGTAAAAACCTAAGAATATTTACAAGGTTGTAAAGCATTTAACAATGCAAGCAATGTCTAAGACTGAGCTTTCAACGGATTAATCACGAAATACCTCTGTATTTTACCTATACAATGTACCTTAGTCGTAGATGGGTTAGTAACCGAATAGGCTTCCCTCCGTGAGATAGGGTTACAGTAATGGCTTTGGCTGGCACTTGGATTGTGCCAGATTAAATGTTTGGTCGGTAATTTTAAGAGATAGACACGTTTGCCAATGTTGGGTTTTCCTTTTCTGTATTTTAAATAAACAGGACGAAACTTAGGAAGTATTTCAAAATGGAAAGCGAAAAGAAAACTACAAACATACTCTAGATATATTTTTTTAAATAAGCCACATGAACACTGCAACTGCACCAGACAAAAATGCTCCTAATTTTGAATAAGAGCTTCCGAAAGCCGTAGTCGAAAAATAAATATGGGATATATCGGAACTAATAACCGATCTTTCCGTAAGATCACCAATTGTGAACTAAACGGAGTATTTACGGTATTTATATACTCGTATGAAAGTCTAGAAGCGTATGTTTGGTTTGGATGCGTCCCACGTCACTGGAATAAGCCGTAACAAACACAAACAGAGCCCTCCTGTGAGCCACGACTCCACGAGTGGTGCACGAGCTCATCCTCATATTTCGTAACAATTTATGAAAGATTATGAATCATACCATATCATTATATTGAATTTCTTTGCTGATTCATAATATTATAACTTTTATCTTACAATTTCTTTGTTTATCCTTTTTTGTAGCCGGATACACTTCGGATATTGTAGTGCCTATAGAATCCAATCAAAGTCCACTAATTCATTTCAATTAGAGTCCATTCCACAAACAGTTTCCTCTGAAGATGACCGAGCTGGAGAAAAACCATGGTTTTAAAAACATTTTCAAAAATTGTAATATTATCATGGTTCACACCATGCAGCCTGGCCTTAATCCCTCTTATTTATAAACGAAATGTATGGTTAACAGACGCTTAATATTACTTTTAATAAAGATTCGTTCTTGGCAGCGCTACAGTTAAGTCCTTAGCGTGAGCGAAAAACGCTTGCAAGGAAAACGCTTGGATTTTGTCCAGGTCCCCAGAGAGGGGTGGAAGAAGAGTAGGAGGCCTTCGCCCAGCATTGGGACATTAATGGCTAGTAAAAAAATCATTACTTAACTTGCAAGTCATTGACTGCCACTGCGGTCACACGGTGTCCGCCAACAATAAATGTTCTATTTTGTCTGTTGTCTGGCAGTCAACGTGTTAAGCAACGTTTATAAACAAGGGGGAATAAGTTGGTAGTAATAGTTTTGACTACTACCTAATTTCAGCGCTTTGGTGCCACCGCTTCATGGAATCTTTACTACGCAGTCGATTCAAAAGCATGTGTGTTTTATTTTGATTTCCTTATTATCTTCTTACAAATCATTCAACTTTGAATGATATGCAACATAGTACCTACGTTTCTTCGCAGCTGAATATAATTCTTGTTGAGACCTTCATGTTTTCTTTAACTCGAGTGGAAAGTAATGCACTTTGGTGAACTTTGGTTACTTTGTAGCACAAAAATATAACGGGAAGCAGTAAAATTCCATTGTGTATTTCGGTAGGTAAGTAATACATAACAATGTAATACAGTAACAAGTTATGGGTATCGTTGAAGGAAATTCGTCACAGTGTTCAGATTCAGATACACGTGGAAACGAAACTGGCAAACCGCGATAAATTGCGGTTTATAGTGTTGTTTGTAAATAAGTATAGTCACGCGTAAGGCCTTAATATACAGTACAACCTCAATATAACGAACTCCTCGATTTTATAACGAATTTTCAACTATCAAAAAAAGTGTAAACCTCTAATTAACGAATTTTGCCAACCCAAAACCTTTACACAACGTGTTTTTTTTTTATTACCCATAACTCTAGGACACTACTCATCATTATGAACAGTTTTTATTAAGGGACCAAACCTGAAAGCTCGAAATAAAAATCAGCTGTTCCCTACATTTATGTTCGTATAACTCTCCCCTTCATACAAACAAACAAAGACCACCTTATAATTAGTTTAGATTAAACTTAAACACGAAAACTTTTGTTTATAAACGCCTGTTCATGAAGATAATCTACATTTCAAAACTGTCAAAACAGATTCTTGAAGGCTTTTGGACCTTGTGAATTATCAAACTCAATACTGCCGACTTGATCTTAGCATTAACTCGTAAATTCTCTGAACATTTCGTCAATCAAGAGGTATCAAAATAAATCTACTTACAAGTAAGAATGATTGTACAGTCACAAACACCAATATGTCAACATTTGGCCACTTTCAATTGCGATTTTTTCGTGAAATAACGAATGCAACATGCACATTACATAAACCTATGGGTTCGAAAATGTTATGTTCGTAACAACATAAAATTTTATTCAAAAATAAAGGAGTAAATCGCTTTTGAATAAAGCCGAGTGTATACATACTTTTGCTCGTGACTGTACAATCTACATGATCAGAACGTGTAAAGATTCGGTTCAGTAAATATCAGATCTTATCGAGAGAGAAAAAATATGTGACCTATATTACCTACTTATCCAATATTTGGCCAGCTCGCATGACTCACAAATTGTCTGTGGCCTTAACCCTTATAAAAAAATAAACAGATATATGTCGAGAAACAAGTGCTATCTACGTTGAATATCAAGTAACATAGGTCTCATTGGATATGGGGTAACCTTCGTCAAATCCATGTCAGTTTAGCACCTGTAATGTGACACGGAGTGATGAAAATATTACGGAGTTATGGAAATACGATGCTCATTAATAAGTCGATGTCGATAAGGATTTGCAGACGAAATATCGTCGGATTTCAACGTGTCTTTCCAATTATTATTCCACTAGCTTCTAGCCGCGACTTCGTCCACGCGATATTCTTGTTCCGCTGACCCACCCCGTCGCATCGCATCACTTGCCCGCGCTATTACCTACTTATTACTACTACCGCTAAACGAGAAAACATACAAACTAAATATACACTACGACACAAAAATAGGCTAAACCTACCTGGTGGCTCTAAGCTGAAAGTACACTCAACAAGCACTTTAGTTAGTCAGTTAAAATATATAATCAATTACCAGAAGCAATTAAAAATGAACAAAACTTTAATATATTTGCGAGTATAAATAAACTAAAACAATACCTAATCCATAAATGCTATTATAATATTAATGAGTATTGTAATGATAAATAAAATGAATAATTAAAAATGAATACCAAAAATAATAAATAAAATCAAAGTCGAAGTGGTAAGTAGAAAAACATTTATATTCTACTTTTTTCAAATAATATTATAATGATAGCCCTCTTCCTCTATCCTATCTTGCTGTGCCCGACAGGGTCCACAATGATCTAAAATTATGTACATATATTTTATAATGTACAGACGCCAGCAGGTCAAGCTACCCGAAACTGTTAAATTTTCCCAATCAACCTTGAACCTTAACTCTTTAGTTATAAAGTTGAAAATCTATTAAAGAAATTTGACAGATTGTAGTAGCTTGATGTGCTGGCGTCTGTACCTACCACCTAAGTTCACATTGTGGAATGCAAATAAATGTATTGAGTACTTCGATTTGATCTTAACGTTATTTCTGTTTTTTTTTTGCATTTAAATGAATACTTGTAAGTACAGGATTCATGCTCAAATATTTCTATTTTGTCACTGAAATTGTTCATATTGTGAAGAAACATTGTTTAAAACTGGACTTAAAGAGAATTGAATATCAAACACTAACTATTGCGATTATATATGGAATCTGACTGTGCAAAGCATGTACGAGTATGAATGATGAAATGTATGACTAATATTACGTTGGATGATAAAAACTAAATTTAAGGAAATGAAACTTATCATTAGTAATCATAGGTACATTTTTATTTGGATTGCTGTTTTTGGAATTTTATTGCGCAAGAAGTATCTCATGAGACTTCTCTTCCTATTTAAAACCAACTTTACTTTCATCTCTGCTTAGTAGAAAAGATGAAGTGATGTCGACTGTTTAATGTCTTACAAGAATATAAACAGAAACCCTTCAACTGAAAGTTTCAATGCAATAAACTTTATCCACGTATACCTTGAGTACATAATTTTACAGTACAAAGGCCACAGTCAGTGGTTAGCTGACGGGAATTATTAGCGTGCCAACCAAACAATAAGTTTGTAACTTTGCAAGTAATTTGAATTTCTCCAGTATGCTGCATTCTAAGCTGATGCTCGTTTGTTCATTGCCCTCGAAATGAATTAACAAACAAAATGTTATATTAATATATTTAATTATTAAAAGAAAAAAAAGAAAAATAAAACACCGTTGAAACTTTTTCACCACCCTCGCGGAAAAAGTTTAAAGGAGAACATTCGCCGTTCCTAGATTTTTGGGCTCAATATGAAAGTGCCCGCCAAACAAAAAAAAAAAAAAAACTATATTACGGAAGAATACGTTTCTCTCTCCATTTTTTACTATCGGATCAAACCTGTAGGGTTATTCTCCGCCAAGTGACATGAGTTTGCAAATTCACTATTATCATACTTAGTTAATAAGGATAGTTCAGAGTAATTTAATTATATATGATTAATATGATCTCCTTTCACTTTTACCTACCGATGCAAAAGGGGTTTGAAAAGATAGTGGGAAGTCTGTCTGTGTTTCTTTCTCTGTGAGCTCCCAAACCGATGGACACACTAATATAATAAGACAATTGAACAGAAAACTTTTTGATTTTACATATACCTATTTAGCTAAAATGAAGAACCTTTACGAAATAATATGCTCAAATAAATCAAGATTTAAGATTTTTAGAGTCATAAAACTGCCACGTTATTGCAGTTCAAACTACTTCTCAATGTGCGGTAGGTAGTTATTTACTTTTACAGCACAATTAAGGCTTTTTTTCTTCAAGTTAATTAAAATCTTAAATTGCATTTATAACATAAAAATCGTTTAGTTTTATGGTATTTACTCACGGATGTGTGCACTTGAGAAAGGTTTTATTATTTTTAGTTCGTTAAGAAACAGCGTCTAGACATGTTTTTATTTAAGACAGTCTATTCAATGATTCTATTGTTTGGAAATAAACCATTTACAGTGATAGTTACGATATAGAAAGACATACCGGTGCTAAAAAAGATAATAAACAAAAAACAATTCAGAAATGAAAATAATTAATAATTATTTTCATTTCTTAACCGTACTAAAACAGATAAAAACAAAAAAACAATTAAGAAATGAAAATAATTAATTTACGGACGCTTTTAACGTGCACGTCTTAATTATTTTCATTTCTGAATTGTTTTTTTGTTTTTATCTTTTTAGTACGGACGCTTTTAACGTGCACGTCTTTCTACATCGTTCTCACATGTATAATTTTAACATAAATGATGTAACCAATATTTCGTAACAATTTTACGATTTAAAAGAGTGTCCGTGGAGTTTCTTGCCCGTTCTTCTCGATAAGTACCTACTACGCTTTGGAATGGGCAAATAGCTTCATATTTCTGACTGGCCGACCCCTTGACAATTCAAATACCTGTAATTTGAGTTTGAGTACCTATACCTACAGTAGTCAAAAAAAAATTACATCACTCTAATACATAGCTTTTTTATGATCTACATATGTCTGACACTTACATTATATCTGTATTTATTGACACTCAAAACCGAGTGCCACCAAGGCATATACTAGGTCAAATTAAAATAGCTAGCAAAACTCTGCAGACATTGGGTATTGAATCGATAACTAAACATAATAACACAAAAAATAAAATAACTTGATAAGTTTTTGGGGTCATCGACATCGATTGAAATTTCAGTTTTGTTTTCCTACACTTGACGTCATAGGTATCGATACCAAAACACGATAACACAAAAAAAAAACAGATTGTTTCAATTCATACCTACTCAATTAACAACAGCCTACCTACCAGCGGTCATTGACCCTAAAAAACTCATCAATTTATTTTAACTCTGTCTATTCATCAGGACAGTTTTCAGAACACAGTAGCTATTATAATGTACAGTCACGAGCAAAAGTATGTATACACTCAACTTTCTTCAAAAGCGATTTACTCCTTTATTTGTGAATGAAATTTTATGTTGCTACGAAAATTGCATTTTCGAACCCATAGGTTTATGTAATGTGTCGTATTTCGACGTTGCATGGTTGCATTCGTTATTTCACGAAAAAATCGCAATTGAAAGTTGCCAAATGTTGACATATTGGTGCTCGTGATTGTACACCTATCGACGATTTACACCTATCGAAAAATATCATGCATTAAAAAAAGAGCTTTATATTACGCATATCAACACGATGCTATAGGTAAAGGTTACCACAAGAAAAAATACCGCAATTACACTAAGATTTTTAAAAGATGCATATCAAAATCACAGCAGATCAACAACAACAATTTTTTCAATAATTCTAAGAATAAATGTAAAGCGACATGGACAATCATAAAAAATAACTTAAATAAATCTAATAATAATAACTACATAAATGAATTAATAATTAGTGCCAAAAAAATTAATAATCCTGTTGACATATGTAACCAATTTAATAATTATTTCATCGAGCTGACACAAAAAAATAAAAATAATAATCATGACGTACACAACATTGACATTGACAATAACATAAATACTTTATTTTTGACTCCTGTAAATGAAATTGACATTATTAAAATAATTTATTCTTTAGATAATACAAATTCTACGGGATATGACGAAGTAACCACCAAAATAATTAAATTAAGCGCGAGAATTATAGCATCCCCACTTAGCTACTTAATAAACCTCTCATTTGAAGAAGGTGTTTTTCCGTCGACATTAAAGGAATCTATAATAAAACCATTATTCAAAAAGGGTAGCTGTTCTGATATGGGTAATTATAGGCCCATTACGCTGATCCCAAACTTTTCAAAAATTTTTGAAAAAGCCATGCATGAAAAGATAAATAGCTTTGTAACTAAACACAACCTAATTGCAGAGAGTCAGTTTGGTTTCAGAAAAAAATGTTCAACAACTCTAGCCTGTGTTTCATTAATAAAACTAATTACCGAAGCTCTAGATAAAAAGGTGTCTGCTTTATCGGTATTCTTAGACATGAGCAAGGCATTTGATTTTGTTTCACATGAGCGACTACTCTACAAAGTAGAGAGATATGGAATAAGAGGCAAGGCGCATGATTGGCTTAAAAGCTATTTGTCTGATCGCCAACAGAGAACTGTTATTTCTAAAATAGAAAAAAACACTAGAACGACATATAGCTCAGAATTAAAAATTAATAAATCTGGCGTTCCACAGGGAAGCGTGCTGGGTCCGCTACTATTTATATTATACATAAATGAATGTATCCAATTTGCTGACTATAAAATCTTCCAACAAAACTGACATAGAAACTAATACTAACATTGAATTAATTAATGTAATAAAATGGCTCGGGGACAATAATCTTAATGTTAATATTAATAAAAATTGTTCAATTTCAAACATGCAACATGTCGGTAACACCAACAACAATTCGACATGATAATACAATTTTGCAACCAGAACCATCGGCTTTATTTTTAGGTATAATAATTGACAATAAACTAAACTGGAAGGAACATGTAGAAAGAGTATGCAACAAGCTTGATAAGTTTGTATATGCCCTTCGCAAGTTAAGACTGGTGTCCAGTAAACAAACTGTCCTCAATGCATATCATGGGTATGTTTCATCAGTATTGCGTTACGGCCTAGTGATATGGGGTAATTCAGTGAATGTGGACAGAGCATTCAAAGTACAAAAAAAATGTATCAGAGCCATGAGCGGAGCAGAATATTTAGACCATTGCAGGCCATTATTTAAAGAATTAAAAATTCTTCTACTCCCGTGCCTGTATATTTTTGAGGCTTTTTTATTTGTAAAAAAATACCCACATTTATTTCTATTAAATGAACAAGTCTCGCAAAGACTGAATAAAAAAAATGCAGAGAAATTGCTAGTACCTCCTCAGAGATTGCAACTGTACAGTAGAAATGCCAGTTGTATGAAAGTAAAAATTTATAATAAATTACCATCTGGCTTGAGAATGTTACCAATTAATAAATTTAAATGTAAAATATTTACTTGGCTCTTAGACATGTGTTTTTATTCCGTTAATGAATTTTTAAATCATACTTTTTGACATTGTAATTAATATTCTATGCTATTAGTATTTTGACATTATAATTAATATTTTGACACTAGAACTTATATTTTTGACATGCAATTTTTTTTTTCTTGTCTTGTCTCGTTTTTTATTTCATTTTTTTATGTTTGACAAGATAATTAATATTTTGACATTACAATAATCCCATTCAATTTATCCAAATCAATATTATTGTATCAAATTAAATATATAAATTCAAAGCAATTATATCAATTTAATATACCTAACTTTTATTGTAATGTCTACGATTTGCATGCACTTAGCTTATTTAATTTTTCTACACCAGCAATGGTAGTATATGTGAATCAATGTTTAATTTAAGATCTCAATGTACCATATACTTAGAAATAAATTATTATTATTATTATTTCCAATATACTCGACTCACATCCAAATTGTAAAAGAGTTTTTTTTTTAGTATTCACATAATTGGTTTTCCGCCAATAACATCCCGTAACGCCATCGATGACTTTGATGAGGCACACACGTTGCGATTAAAATTTATAGCTTTATCTGATAACAGCTTTTGCAAGTAGGCTGTACTGTAACGTAATATGAGGGGGTCGTGGATAAATAATAACAGCCGCACGAGTCAATCAATGGGTAAGCTACACTTGCCGCGGTAGGTTCATGGATGGGTGACCATCCATTACACATCGAGTCCCCTTCGTGCCTCGGAAAGCATGTTAAGCCGTTGGTCCCAGCTGTCATTTGTAAATCTTTGACAGTCGTTACGGGTAGTCAGAAGCCAATCTTAACAAGGGGTATCGTGTTACCCGTACCCAGTAACGGTCGGTTGTGGAGGTCAGATAGGCAGTCGCTACATGGAAAATACTGGTATTCAGCTGCATCAGGTTAGACTGGAAGCCGACCCCAACATAGTTGGGAAAAGGCTAGGCAGACAGATGTACCTAAAACATTTCCCGCGTCTCCTTTAACACTGTCGAAGCTAGGAATAGGTATGGTTACAGTTTTTCTAATCGCGATTGGCGGAAATTTTTGTTCAAATAATTGTTTCATAACATTAGCCTGAACTTCAAGACCTTCAATTGCCTTTTCTTTATTTATTTTCTGTCTGTGCACAACGCATGCATGTTACTTTACTTCCGAACCTTTCATAGTATGCACCAAGTGTGCTAACATTTTACAAGGCCAGTCGACGTTTGAACGAGTCTGCCAGTAGCTTCTAGGATCGACTAAGCAAAGCCCGAAACAGATCATTTTACGTTCGACGTTTGACTGAAAAGTTAGGAACTTCTAGGTTTGACTAAAAATACTTTAGTCAAAGGTCGAAATCGGAATTTATTTCGGGGTTTGCCCAAAGGCTTTGGTCAAACCTGTTATTCCGGGAAGCCTGCATATCGACCTTTGACTATGACATATGCACAAACCACAACAACACGAAAACAAATTAAAAAACCGGCCAAGTGCGAGTCGGACTCGCCCATGAAGGGTTCCGTTACGTTACGATTTATGACGTATTAAAAAAAAACTACTCACTAGATCTCGTTTAAACCAATTTCGGTGGAAGTTTATATGGTAATGTACATCATATATTTTTTTTAGTTTTATCATTCTCTTATTTTAGAAGTTACAGGGGGGGGACACACATTTTACCACTTTGGAAGTCTCTCGCGCAAACTATTCAGTTTAGAAAAAAATGATATTAGAAACCTCAATATCATTTTTGAAGACCTATCCATAGATACCCCACACGTAAGGGTTTGAAGAAAAAAAAAATTTGAGTTTCAGTTCTAAGTATGGGGACCCCCAAAATTTATTGTTTTTTTTCTATTTTTGTGTGAAAATCTTAATGCGGTTCACAGAATACATCTACTTACCAAGTTTCAACAGTATAGCTCTTATAGTTTCGGAAAAAAGCGGCTGTGACATACGGACGGACAGACAGACAGACAGACAGACAGACAGACAGACAGACAGACAGACAGACAGACAGACAGACATGACGAATCCATAAGGGTTCCGTTGCCATTTGGCTACGGAACCCTAAAAAGCTTATTTTTGTATAAGCATTTACTTATACAAAAATAATCATGAAACGAGAGCAAAGGACTATAAATAATGATGAAGGTTGGTTGGTAGGTCATGTAAGTAAGAAAATATTTTGCAACCTTACTCAGCCTAAACTACAGAACCTATTGGTGTCCTGGGATTTGCCTTTATCCAGAATATGTCTACATGGTGTCACAACAAAGTCAATGTGGCCAATGTTACAGCGTCCGCCATATTGAATTTCCATCATGATGCGAAACGTCATCCATTTCATTATTTGTAGTTGGGTTGAAGTTATTTTTTATATGTGCCTTCCGTACCTACTGTAAGCCCGAAGCGTTGCCATATTTAGGTTTAACTAGCCGGTAAACAAGACCATGCCCATTTCGAGTTTCAAACATTGATGACTGAGCTTTTTCGTCAGTACTAATAGACCAAATAACGATCTACACTGTCTTCCCATACCTGAAGGCCAATTCTCGTAATTTAAAACGTTCAAAATCTAGTCGCAGTCTCATCTCGGCGTCAAACAAATGTCAAAAACTTGTCAAAATGTAGGGAAATTTGAAGTATTTTTTGACAGATTGAGACTGAGATCAGACTGTGAACGTTCTTAAAATTACGAGAATTGCCCCTCAGGTAATACTGAAATTTAAAAACATTGTAAAAGAGAATTATTTTTAAAAGAGTTAGTTAGGGATTCTGATCGGACGTACTTAGTGCGAAACCGCTGTAACCGTGGAGTTTCATACCGGCTCTTCTCCATATGAAACGACCAATTGGAACCGTGCACCTAGCTTCTGACGTTTCATAAGTGCCCATGGAGGTTTATGTGAACAAAAAATTTAGATTTTTTTATTTTGAATTCTAATAGAGCAAACAACGATAGGCCCAGCGCCGAGTCCCCAGAGCCAAGTTGAAAATCCAACGGCGATGTTGTATTTTAGCCCTCATTTAGGTGTCGCCTAGTGTTAGTGATAACGGGCTCTGGGGGCCATACAATAAGAATTTCCATTACAAACTTCCGAAATTCCTTGTCGAAACATAATCAACTAATCATTGACGCTATTATAACAAAGTTAAAAGTGAACATTGACCGCAGCGAACTTTCAAATTAATTGAATTTGTGACCGTCTCACAAAATTTAGTGAAACAATGTGTTAGCCGCGGTTTTGTCTAATTCACATAGTTCGCACGATACGGACGATTAACGAAACCGCGAATTATAGCACCCACAACAAATATAACATAATAAAACCAACATCTATACAGCGGCGCCGATTCACAAACTCAAATAAAATTAGAGGTAAACTCAATGAAGTTAGTTCGTATCGGGGAATCAGCACGAGTGCCTCTAATTTATGAAGATATGAATGAACTAAGAATCTAAAAGTTTCAGATACTCTATCGGCATAGTTTCTTAGTTTTGTGAATTAGATTCAGTTGATTATACCTCACCTTCAGACCAGCACGAAATGCTAACACTCGTACAGGTGTCCCGGTTTGAAGAGATAGTATTATCGAATGACGACAAAACTACCGCCTCGAAACAGAAATCAGTGTTGTGTAAGATTAGGTTTTAAATAAGAAAGCAAAACTTCAGAGAGGTAGAAAAGAGAAAACTTGGTTTAATCTAAATAGTATTTTAAATAAAGCAATATTTCTAGATTCATAATTAAAATATCCTTTCTCTTTTCATCGATAAAAAATACAAATATGAGCGCTATAAAACAAAAAAGTCATAGAATTAAGAACCTCCTTTTCCCAACTATGTTGGGGTCGGCTTCCAGTCTAACCGGATGCAGCTGAATACCAGTATTTTACATGGAGCGACTTCCTATCTAACCTCCACAACCCAGTTACTGGGTAATACGATAGGCGACCTGGGTAACGACTGTCAAAGATCCACGAATGACAGCCGGGACCAACAGCTTAACGTGCTTTCCGAGGCACATGGGGGATCATGGTATGTAAAGATGGTCACCCATCCACGGAAAAACCGCAGCAAGCGCAGCTTACCTGATTGATCGACCCGTGCGGCTGTTATTACTTAGCCACAAATAATTAAGGAGGACATTGACGCCACGGTTGGCGCAGGCAGCGTGTCGCAGGTTCAATTCCCGCACCGAACAAATATTTGTATGGCCTTCAAGTAGTTGTTCTGGGTTAAACTTTATTATACTGTGCTATAGGCTCCGCAACATTTCTAGTAATTTTGAATATGTTACATAAAAGTTCACACTTTCACGACTATATTACTTTCGTGCCACCATTATATGGTAACTAATGATAAAATATGGTTTAATTCAGTCCGACAAAAGCCAGTATTTCCACGGAGTAAGTGGCGAGGTTTCAGTCGAATTAATTTATAGTCCTTTGCTGCAGTGGCGGGTAGTTGCCAGTAAAAACGACATAAACGTGAATGTCTCCAGTGTGACCTCGCTGTGGCACGATAAGATGCGAGAGATGCTATTAAACCATCCTCCGCATAACCCGAATATTCCGTCACGCAATATATTTTGAAGACAGCTTGAATACCCAACGTGTAAGAGAATAATCAATATCTTGTCTTCAGAAGAATTATTATTTAAACATCAGTCCGTACGAACGGTGTTGAGTTGAGATGTGAATCCGCTATGATTCTCTTTGTTTGCACTTTTGTGAGTAAGGGTTGAGTTGAACTTTAAATACTGGGAGTAGTGGTGGCCCAGTGGTATCGGCCCCGAATGACGAGTTGTAGGTCGTGAGTTCGAACCCAAGCAGGCACTTTACTTTGTGTATTTAATTTCATTATCACTGCTCTCAAAACTGTAAAGGAAAACATTGTGAGGACACCGGCATGTCCTAGAACCAAACAATTCGAAGACATGTGACAGCCACGAAAACGCACTACAGCCGGTCGATTCTGTAAAAATCTCACCGTGAAAACTCAAGTGAAGTGAGCTTGATGTGAGTTTGTCAGTAGTGTCAATCACTTACATTCATCACGTAGCATTATTTGGAATGACAGCTCACTCCACGCTCACTTCACCTAAGTTTTCACGGTGAGATGGTTACAGAATTGCACTGCCGGGCACACGTGGGGCATTATGGCCCACCCCCTCTTACAGAGAGGAGGCCTGTGTCCCAGCTTTGGGAACATTATAGGCTGCTTATGGTAGGTGTCTCGAAAGAAGAGAGATCTCAATGAATCTAGAAAAGAAAAACCAGACTTTCGAGAAAACTAATCCTGCTCTCAAGAAATATGAACTAACTTATCTAACCTGTTCTGTGAAAATGAAAATTGACTTAAAACTACTTACAAAGAAGAAACTACGTATTTTATTTCAAGTTAAACAAATATCAACTAACACTAATATACACTATATACAATTATATACAAGTATATAATACGAAAAAATATAGAAAAAGGCAGGAGCTCATTGGGCATCAAAAAATTCGTCCGCATCACTGTCAATGGGATAAGTGCCCAAAGAAACTACGTTAGTTTTAAATTCAACGCGGTCTAGCGTAATATTCTTGAGGAGGGCAAGACGGCTACAGCTAGTCCTGAGGTGAAGCAAAGAATAAGAAGACCACAGAAACGAAACTTGTTTTTCTTCCAGTGACTGTGAGGCGGTTGTGTGAACCACCCGCTTTCCTATCACCTACCTACGACCCGCACTTAACCAATTAATTCAGCCTATCGCTATCTCTTCCTAGTTGTGCTACCCGATTCGCCACCTTCTTAATTCATTCTGTCCCAGGGTGTGTCCCACGCTTGCCCATACGCGGTCTCCATTCGAGGACTCGTCTGCTGCAATGGCCACCCTTCCTTCGAGTGACAGAGATAGCCCACTTCTGGTTGCTACCGGCGCTGATAGTCAGCCTATACAACATACATTCCCACTGTCGGGACCATAGATATCCAAGTCGGGACACAGGCCTCCTGTCTGTGAGACGAAGCTGGTGCTCGCTCAAGCTAAAATGTCGATGATATCTTACGCCCCGAAACTCATAGGCGGTTATCAAGCTGCACCGGATACCGCTCCGGAGTGCGGATCTGCAGTTTTTAACTTTGACTAAGACCGCACAGAGATGCGGTATCAGTGTGTTATACCCTGCAGTTTTTATATACAAATCAAGATTACAGTCAATGTTAAAAACGGCAACACCACAGACCGGAGCGGTGTCCGGTGCAGCGTGATAACCGCCTAAAGTTTCGCTTGTATACTTTCTTATTCTATGGCTAAAGTCAGTGCCGCCTGTCATATTACAACGAGAAGTACCGGCGATACGTGCCTATGCCAAGGGGCTAGTTTCATAAGGTTATCTGAATATACTAGCAAAACGGTCAGACAAAGTGTTTTATGAACTGGTACTAAGAAGAGTTGAATCAAGTGTATAGTGATAGTCGGAATCGGCAGAGTTCTTGGCACAAAGTAAAAAGCTCTTGGCTCAATGTTTGTCATAACGATTTACAAACCGCAGATTGAATAAGAAAGAGAGCAAGTCTATTTATTACTATGATTATATGATATTACTATTATTTTCTTTATTCAATAGGTGTGCCTTATGATGAGATATCTTGGGTAAATCGTAGGCCCTTTGTACAGACGCCAGCAGGTCAAGCTACCCGAAACTGTCAAATTTTACGAATCCACCTTGAACCTTAATGCTTTAGCGATAAAGTTGAAAATATATTTGACAGATTGTAGTAGCTTGATGTGCTGGCGTCTGTACATGGCACGACTTTTTTACGGTACGGCGTATAAAATGGGCCGTAGAAAAAACGTGTCTGTCAACAAGCTTCCATAGAAAGAAAGAAAATACATTTATTTAGCACAGACTAAAATACACACAATACACCAGATACATGCATCAGAAAAAAACAAATAAAAAAATCAAATAAAAACTGTAAAGTCCGATGGAAGAAATTAGCAAGAAAGTGTGCCTCGTGGCTATGCAAAAAAGGCCCAGTTAAGCAAAAATGGCAGACCACTAGTACCTGACGCTGATTTCCAGCATAGTGATCCATACAACATTGACAAACCGAGCCTACACACGACGAATAAACTGTAGTTTTTCACGACAAGAGAAACACGTGAACAACCCTTTGTACAAAACCCATTTTAGGAAAATAATCAGAACAAAATATCTAATTTAAATCAGTTATATAAAAGGCAATATTTGCTCACACATTCCGATTATGGCACAGATAAAATAAATAAAAAATAAATATAAAATACGACGGTGTTATGGAAAACATCAAACAACTCTTATCTTTTAAGTGCACTTAACTATGAGCAGATGAGTTATAAACACAATAAAAGCTTGTGATAATGTCAAAATATGGTATAGCCTTGTCAGATGATAACTACATAACACTAACTTTTATTGACCACATAACAACAGCCAAACATAATTTTATGGTACCATTTTCATAAAATGTATTGACAATTTGAAATAAAGTTAACCATACGTTATACCAACAAAAAACAAAAACACAAGGTTTTAGGATTATAAAACACAAGGTTAAAAGATAATTTTAAAAAGCATCTTCTTTTATTACGCTACAAGATCTCAATTTTTATTCAACAATTTTTACTACATATGAGTTCTTGAAAGATAGTGCTTTTAAAGCTTTCGTGGCGAAGCCTTATCAAGTTTCTGATCTGTTAATTACTCTGATGTTCGCAGTTATAGTTCGTTTAATGGGTAAACCATTTCTTCTGTCCAAGTTACTAGATAGTCTGGTACCTTTGATGGCTGAAATGATTTATCCATATTATCTGCCTAGCCTTTTCCCAACTATGTTGGGGTCGGCTTCCAGTCTTACCGGATGCAGCTGAATACCAGTATTTATCCATTAAACGAACTAAATCAACAGTAAGGAAATTATTTGAAACTTTTGACCTCTCATTTACCATTAAGTACTCCAGTATGGATGTTGGCCGTTAGGCTATTGTGTGTGTTTATCAAATCAGTATTAGAATTTAGCTTAGGTAAACATATTCCAAATGAAATGTACTTTGTTATGTAAGTATACCAATGTAAGGATATCAATCAGGCACTCTACATATAAAAAGACTCGGAAGCATCCTCAAAAGAACATAATTCATTTGTCAGCCTCCAGACATTACGAACTTGACCTTCAACGCAACCTTGACCCGTACGAAAATAGGAAAAGTCCACAGATGATGAATTGGAGCAAGATTATCATAATACCGTCGCACTCAATTCTCCAAGGAACAAAACGCCGCCGGCCCATTGTGCGTACGATATGGATAATTTATTATCCTAGCTAGTTTTCCTCCCCGCCTTGTGGCGAACGATTAATCATACCAGCATAAGAAATTAATTATAAACGTTTTCCTGAAAAATAATGCCTAATAGTTTGCATTTGTTAAAATAGCTTCGAGGAAAATCTAGGATCCTGGATACATGTAAATGTTACTCACTGCTTCCAATAACTGTAATATAAATATCTTATAGGAAAAATTATTGTATACACTATCGCGCGAAAATAAATAGAGCACTGTTTGGCAAGGCGTCGGTCGGCGCAAAGCGTTCCAGAAATCTGAAGTAGATACTCTAGGTACCCTGCTATCATTACCTACATACTCGTAATATGAACTAATTGAATTAATTAATGTTTGCTCATGCATAAGAAAGCGCTCACATTATTTTTATTTTTACGTTACTTTGGATCGGTAGTGCTAAAAAGTAATTTTAAACTAAGTTCAGGAAAAAATAAAAACACAATTCGGATTCACTAGAGCAAAAATAAAATTCTGAAATAAGCTTCCCTACGCTTTGGAACAATGTCGTTATCGAAGTAATGCATTTAAACGAATTAACCTAAATGTAGCTGCTTAAATGACTGTCCTTCAGTGAATTTACAGTGCCTATATAATTTTCAGCAAAACAATTAAAGAAAATGCTTCTTTAAATTAAATTCCCTAAGCAAACGATCTAAGGAAAGGGCTTCATTTACTTATCCAAGGTTCCGCTAAGATTTGTAGACCTTACCTCTGCCTGAGTTTTTATTTACCTTACTGTCTTCCTTCCCTTCTGTGTGTCTAACGTTGCGCAGTAAGTAAAAGGTCACCTTTATTTGTTTACATATTTCATCTAGTCATCATCTGCCTAGCCTTTCCCCAACTATGTTGGGGTCGGCTTCCAGTCTAACCGGATGCAGCTGAATACCAGTAGTTTACGTGGAGCTACTGCCTATGAGACCACCACAACCCAGTTGCTGGGTAGCACGATACCCCTTAGTAAGACTGTTTGGTTAACTGGTCAGATTTTATAAAAGAAAGCAAAACATCAGAGAGGTAGAAAAGAGAAAACTTGGTTTAATCTAAATAGTATTTTAAATAAAGCAACATTTCTAGATTCATAATTAAAATATCCTTTCTCTTTTATTAATTATGAATTAAGAACCTCCTTTTCCCAACTATGTTGGGGTCGGCTTCCAGTCTAACCGGATGCAGCTGAATACCAGTATTTTACATGGAGCGACTTCCTATCTAACCTCCACAACCCAGTTACTGGGTAATACGATACCCTAGGTAAGACTGGTTATCAGTCTTTCGGGTTCCTGACGAACCCCGAAACCGTAACGACTGTCAAAGATCCAAGAATTTAGCCGGGACCAACGGCTGAACGTGCTTTCCAAGGCACGGCGGGTCTCGGTATGTAAAAATGCTCACTCATCCACGGACCGACCGCGGAAAGCGTAGCTTAGCCTGATCAATCGACCCTTGCGGCTGTTATTACTTAGCCACGAGCACTTATTTTGTCTAGTAATAGTTTTAAATTCAATCGCTTGTAGTGTTTTTTCAGTCAACGTTACCAACGTTTACCGCAAAAAAAAATACTTCAACCTTTGTAGCTAACGTTAATCTTGTGACAAATAACAAAGATTCTGCGTTTAAAAAAAATAATCGCCACTTTTGGGTGTTCCTATTTAGTTTAAATCGTTTTCCACAAACTTAGTACAGCTTTCATTTCAGCGATCACGGCCAAATCTTCCGCATCGTTTAATACAAGGCACTCGCGCACGGACCATGAACAATCTTGCTACTATTTAAAAATTAAACCTGCGCAGTGTACAGAGAACTTTGGCGTCAGAATTAAAAATTAATTTCAATTTCAGCTTCCAGCAATCCTAATAATTCAAGTGACTGACAATATGAAGTGGAGCGACAAGTAATTAAATTGCGTCGGAGTCGAGGGCCTCCTAAGCGTTTTGGAAAACAAATTTATCACCCGTCATGTTTTTTTGCTACGTCATACAAATTAGGAATATCGAAAACACTTCGGATGACGTTAAAGGAAAATTACTATCACGTGATGGTTTCTAGTATCGCCAGATAATGACCTCGGGGAAAACTTCACCAACACTCGAATATAATTACGAGATGTTATCTCGAAGATGGAAGACCATTTACGTTTATTAGATATTAAAAGGGTACGTTTACGTAGGGTGGATGGCAATTAATAACACCATCAATTTAATTTAACTAGTTTGCCCTGTTGATTACTAGTTGATTGACCATATGCATTGCGTTTGTATGAAACTAATTGGTTCGACTATTACGGCTAGAAATAGTTTAGGGGACCTCACATGTGACTATTTTGGATGCTCACATCATGTGACTAAAGAACTCGGTCAACAATATATTTGCACCTGAACTGATACATGTTTCTAATCTATTTTAGTCAAATTAACACTCATTTTTACAGTCATAATTTCAGACATTACGTTTTCTGATCGAAAATTATATTTGCCAAAATAAAATAATATTTTCTACGAATCAGATGGCACGAGGAAACTTGTATATGTTTGGAAGCTCTGGTAGTTTGACGCCAATGGTAAACAGGCGAATTAATTATTTGCATCTAATTGGCTGCGGTTTAACGAGATGCGGCTAAATGCTAAGCCGCATCTCGTTAAACCGCAGCCAAAACGGGGGTGATTCATAAAACAATTGTCCATGAACGATAAGAATTTAAAATTAAACACTTCGACAGACTAACAAGAGGTGTAACTCATGTAGAAGCTCGTTTAAATTTTAGTAGTTGCATAAACCTGTCCCTATAACTCAAGTTTCCCAGACTAACAATAAACATATTTACACCACCTCTCAGATGCATTCCCAGTCATCAAATCGCATCATAATCTTCTACGATAAATAAAGGATTTTATGAATCATGAAACAGTTCTCGAGGAAATCGTCTGTGGGTTTTATGAGCATATTTATCACATCATCGTTTCACGGGAATCGTAAAATGAATCAGTTTTACAACATGGGAAAGGTTAAAATAATGGTTGTAAAAGAAAAATGTAAACTTTCTGTCGTTTTCTATGTCTACGACGCCATTAATATGAGTAGTTTTCATGTGTCATTGACATTTGTTACAGACTGGATAAAAGCACTATGATGAAAGTTCGTGAGTGATTCGTCTTCGTTATATTTGAAACCGAGATGGGAAGTCATATTATGCATATGTAGGCTCAGCAATGCCGAGTACGATTCATCTAGCTGCCAAGTTTCATTGAATTAGTACAGGTGTTTGGCTTACCATGTTGCACACATATAAACATAAACACAGTTTCTGTATTTCTGGACTGATGTTTTTGAAAATACTCTATCAGTGTTTGGTCGGATTCTATTTTTAGTTCACCAATATTTTTATATTTTTGTCTTCGATATCTACCATTTCAGCTGGATATCTCTCTTCAGATACATCGATATAATAAACGATGCCAGGAAAATAGGTCAGCGGAGATTTATCATTGACACGATCAAGAAATATTGCAGTGTTATAATCTAATACATACATTGTAGTGTAGTATACATTTTATTGCATTTGGAGGGTTATTTACACATCTATCATCAGTTATTTATAGCTGTCTGCATACTTGGATAATGTCTGTAGATGTTGATTTGATCTACAAAGTTTGTGAACTGTGTAGTGGAGAACTGCCTGACACAGATTTTCATTCAATGATGAAGCACATTGATGAATCGAGTTCATTACTTTCGTTCCAAAAATCAAGACACAGTTTGAATTAGAGACTTGAAAAGATTTTTCTCATTATTTTCAGGTTTGTGAATGACTCGAAAGTAACTTATTCGGGATCATACCCCGGAGGCTCTTAATTTCGGTTTTTTTAGGCCATTGCCGTTGCCTGTGTTTGTTGAATAGTAAAACTCTGGTTTTTGGTACAGTCAAATTCCTTAAAGCTTACTTTTGTGGACTGTCTCCAGTCACAGGTATCAATAAAATCTATTGTAATGAACTTCATGTTACCTGGCTTTCTCCGCATTCGCCACTGCACCGGCGGCGGCGCCGGGCTGCCCGAGCCCGACGATGCCAGCTTGATGCCGTCACCTGAAAACAAAACATCTTTCTTCAGTACTGTATTATGAATGACTGATATGTGTAGAATGTATTATTTTTATGGCTATGTCGTCATCCTGGACTATGATCAACATAAATGTTTATGTTGGGGTAGAACAAGATTCTATTTTAATACGATTGACCTTTATTCAACTACATCACCGAGCAACCTCAAGTTAGTGAATTTGGGGTTGCCAAAATAATGAGGTTGTGGCCATCATCATAATATCTGATTACCTTTACATTTACCGCTGGACATCAACCGACCATCCATCAACCGTAATAGACGCTGCAAGCTGCTAACTAAGATAAAATGACTAACTTCAGTAGCAATGAGCTTCAAATTCTCCTTCGTGAAAATTTCTGAACTACTAAATCCAAACGGATTAATCATCATAGACGAGAGGACAGATAATCATCATCATCTGCCTAGCCTTTTCCCAACTATGTTGGGGTCGGCTTCCAGTCTAACCGGATGCAGCTGAATACCAGTATTTTACATGGAGCGACTGCCTATCTGACCTCCACAACCCAGTTACTGGGTAATACGATACCTGCGAGAGGACAGATAATAAACCCATTAAATCTTAACTTTATTTTCATCTAACGACATCTATTGCTAACAGGTCCAACTAAGCAAGCGCAGAGCAGGCGACACGGCGCCTACGTGACGGTGGAAAGCTGAACTAGTTCCAAACTTGGCTTTCAACGCTTTGAAGTAGTAAACACGGATTCCGCTAGATGGCGCCAGCCAAACCTCCACAAGAACAAAGACATCCTACTTGTCTCTCTATATAAATACAAAATAATATTCAGTAGTTGAATAATTTTTGTTTAGTAACTATTTTGTATATTCCTTAACATTAAAATATCCTGACTTGTTTTATTCAACATTAATTTGTTTTTCAAGGATACTCATCAGCCGAAGAAACTGGGTGGCTTGAAAACGAACGTGTTTGGAATAAGAAATATAAAGAAACACACTTTTCAGCTGCCATGAACATAAATGGAAACATTAAAAACGTAAGAATGGCGGGCAGAAACTACCGTATTGAAATTTCTAGCACGTCAAGACGTAAAATGCGTAAACAATAAAGATGATGAAAAGGTATAAACGTTTAGCACCGTTTTATCATGGAGTCGATACAGTAAAATGCTTCTAATAGCTCGATAAACAGTAAACATAGGATGAATTTGAAATTCAAATAGGCTCTGGACCACTTTCCGCAGCCTCCATACGGAGCAGGTAGGATTATCTGAAACAGGACGGTGCGCTCATTCACCTTTACTGTTAGGTCTATTTAGTTACCTTTCGTGTAAAAAGTTGTATTTTTGGTTTTCAATAAAATAGGTAACATCTTTTTTTTTTGTCTCGTTTCATTTATACTATGGTTTACGAGAAGTTTGATTATTTATTTATACCCAATTGCCAATATCGTGAAATTAAGTTGTGTAATAAAACATCACACATAATCAGTAAGAATGGTGGTAGATTCGAAAGTTTGTTTGTTTTTAGGCAAAATCGTGGAAAGAAGCAATTTAATGTTAGTTTTTCTAAATCTATGTAACTAACAAATGCCTACTATACATTATACTTCCTAATACAATAATGGAGTCAACATGTCCATACTCACGTGGTATACAAAGCCAATTCGCAACACAGACGCACGATGACAGCGAACTTGTGTCCAAATGACTAAGTGCTATTCACGTGGTTAACGCAATTGACCGATCGTTATCTTAGCGAAGGTTTTTGGCTAGTTACTTTAGTAACTAACTAGCTTTCGCCCGCGGCTTCGCCTGCGTGTAGGCCGGAAATTATCCCACGGGAATGTACTAACGGGATAAAAAGTATCCTATGTATTCATCCAGAAGGTCACTCTCGTATTTATAAACGTTCAAAATCTAGTCGCGACGTCATCTCGGCGACAATTAATGTCAAAACCTTATCAAAAATGTACAGAAATTACAGGTATTTTTCACAGATTGAGACTGAGATTAGAGAGAACTTTCTTAAAATTACGAGAATCGCCCCTCAGGTTATCGCTATCTGTGTCCGAAATTTCATCCAAATCCGTTCAGCCGTTTTTACGTGATTGAGTTACAAACATCCAAACATATAAACTTTCACATTTATAATATACTAGCAGCGCCCCACGGTTTCAACCGCATAAGTGTCAATCCCGTGGGAATATCAGAATAAAAAGTATCATATGTGTTTTATCAAAATCCGTATTTATGTAAGAGTAACAAACATCCATCCATCCATCCTCACAAACTTTCGCGTTTACAATATTAGTACGAAGTAGATTCACATTATTAAGGGGTATTTGGTCTATCTCAATACCGTTATCTGATAGCCTCGAGGGCGGCCATTTCTGATGTAAAAGTACGTTCGTAATTAAGTGTCACGAAGTAATACATTTTGTGACACTTTCGTTTATGTCGGTAGGCTCTTAATAGAGTGTCGAGCATTTCTCCTTTTAATCAATATTTCCCTGTTATTGTGCTCTTTCACAAAGTGATTAGTTTGAATGTACTCGGCAAACTGTAATCATTGGCTACAATAACATAACTACTAAGTTGCTACCATATCTATGGTAGCAACTGAAAGAAAGAATTTCTATGGTAGTTACCTACAGATTCTTTATTATGTTCTATGGAAGACGAGTGAACTTTACACCCTGTTTTTTATACCTCCAAAACCTCATTTCCATAATACCTTACGACAAAAGTTCAAGAGAAATTTCAAGATTTTCCCACAGTTTCCTCGTGCGCAAACTTTGTGGGAAAATCTTGAATTTTTTGTGTTTGGATTGGAAGTTCTTGAAATTTTTTTCAAACACACACGTTTTGACAAACGAATTTCGTTTTTCAAAACGAGTGTGTATTAATTTCGCTCAAATGATAATTTCTAATTCTATAATATCACATTTTGATCATGAGTAGGCTCAGGTACGCACGGGCGTGTCCTTCCCGCGGGGATTAAAAAATCCGACAGTGTCTTTTTAGAGCTGGAATGCGCTCTGTTGGATTCTCAATGATTATGCTCGGCTAGACACCGAGAGTTGAAAATCCTCCGCGATAAATTTCAGCCGCGATATTTTTACGTCTGTGCGTACGAGGGCTACCGCCACTATATCGACGAACTCTCTCCCCGCTGGGAGGTTTTAACGAAATATAAAATGGCACTTCGGTGTCATAAAGGAAAATTTGGCCATTCGCAAAGGGAGCCAATATCCGTTAACCTTACATCTTGGAAGGTTATATTTTTTAATCCACGTAAAAGCATCGCTCCGTTTAATTGTGTTAAGTCTACCGTAATAAGGGACTAACCATAGATTAAACGCAGATTAAATAAGTGATGTCCAACATTCGTCTGTGGGACGAGTGGTACGAGGGTCCGTTAATTGGGGCACTTCGAATAATTACGGTTCAAACAAAATTAACTGGGGATATTGCTTCCAAATTTTTGATTAGGTGTGACATCTTGATTTACCCTTGTATCTATATATAAATACACATCAATTGCCGCATACATGTTCATGTGCAATTCTAAAAGTGGAACCGGTATCTGAATAATTGTGTGGAAATCTGTTGCCATGGTATGGGCATCTTATACGGAGGAATGAGGAAAATGTCGAGAGGTAAGTTGTGAGTATGAATGTCGATGGCTATAAGAGTAGGGGAAGACCAAAGAAACGATGGATAGACTGTGTGAATGATGATATGGTTAGAAAGGGGGTGACTGTCGAGATGACGACTATTAGACTAAAAGAAAAAGTCATGTTGCGCCGACCTCAAATAAATTAGTATAAGGCCAGGAGAATAATGATAATGTATGAAAGATCATCACTTGCGAACGGCTCAACCGAATTCGCTTATCTTTTTGTTGTGTTCGTAACTGTCAGGACAAGGTTGGTACCAATTTCTTGTTTGGAGAATCCTCTGGAAATGTCTGGGGTATTTTTGTACAAAAAATGTACCCAGGCGACGCCGGGAACAAATAGTTAGTTTCTGATAAAATACGGGTTTTATGAGTTATCCGAATTGGCAATGGCACTGGCACTAACCCGAGTAATGAAACCCGTAGTAAATGCATTACAAGTTTTAATTACAAACACGAGGCAAATTAAACATTTACACATGTTATTTAAATTTCAGCATCATGGCTTCAAGCCTCATGTACTTATTAAGAACACTACAAGACAGAATTATAATTGAGAGCATATGTACTTAAGTAATTACCTACTTATTTAATGAATTAGCGCCTGAAAATTTAACACTCATTTATTCGATGTTCATGAATGATGCATGTATGTCAGAAGAGATCTGGAATGGTTCGATTTTGAAGGCATAAACCACAGAACCTATGAACACAACATTACCTCAAGGGAACGTACTACCAGAACAAAAAGTCTATGTCCTTCCCCAGGATGCCATCTATTTTCTTGTCAAATTTTATCGAAATCTGTTAAGTGGTTTAGTCACGAAAAGGGTTCATACAGAGGGAGTTAATTTCGAATTTATAATATTAGTATGTATGGATTAGATTAAAATTTAGGTCCGTATTCTAGAACTAATCTCAGTCGTCATGAATTCCGATTTAAAACTTGAGTCGAGATTAATTTTAAAAGTTTTAGATCTCGTTCTAATCCCGACAGTCGCTCTTGAGACTTCTTGACTAATCAGACAATTGATCGCTGCCCTTCCAAATGAGTTGAGAAATGAAAATAATAAAAAAATACCGTAGAAAGGGACGGTCTCTCAGATTGTACATAGTTAATACCTGATTGATTCGGTCACTGTCAATCTCTATTATTTGTAACATTTTCCTATAAATAAATTGGCGGAGGTTGAAAGGTAGTTCCATTTTCTTTCGCGTTTTTAATACATCAATCTATTTGGAACAACTGCAGCATAAAGGTAGATAGATGGCTTAGTGCAGTGAGCTAAGTATCTGTAGACTTTTACCATTCAGGAAAATTAAAACAACTTTTGCGGGAGCTTGAACACATACGGGTGCAGTTAATTTTAAATAATTAGTATATTATATTGCGCGGGACTCTAGATTCGCTGTAGTAGTTTTAATTCATAAGCGATAATAGTCACGCTATAGGCAGATATATCGCATGGCCCATGAATGAAATGGTTATTATAGATACATAGTGTGCTATTCTAGCCAACGGATCAGATATAATCCCCATATCCGGTTCCGACAATTAAATCGATATGTGATGGCGTATGTGTGCACACAGAGTGGTAGCAGAGCGGATAGCGAGGCGAAATGTGCAATTGTGCATTAATGTGAGGTTTTCCATCATCCGAGCAGATAAAAGTTATCCAACTAAAGACTGGAGAGAAAGAAAACGAAGAACAGTAGCCAGTGCACATACCTATGATAATCGATAAAAAAAAAATTAAAACAGTCGAGAATGAAATGTTGGGGGATATCTGGTTGGAACGAAGTTCCATTCGCTTTTGCAAGCTTGGCATTCGCAGTGTGCAACTGTGCATAGTATGACGTGGGACAAGGAACATCGTTACAAAAAGTAAATTATAAAATACGATTAACACCCCTTCTTATCCTCTGCCAAGAACTTTGATTGATAGAAACTCAGTCGTTTTCTTTTCCTTTAATTTCCTCGCTCCGCTATGACTATGCTCCTACGTTAAAGGAATTATGGGCGATTTGAGCTCTGTACACTGCGATGCAGGTATCACATAGGTCGGTTGTGTTAGGCGGCGCTTATACCGCTCTGCAATTTTAGCTCCGTAAATTGCCCGGACGAACCATGAGGGGCAGCAAGGCTTTGTCTTTAGTTTCGAATCTGCCGATAGTTATTTGATGTAGCGAATAAGACGGTTCATCAAAAACGATTTCAACACGAATAGAACATCTGTAAAACAACGTCAACGCTGGCTTTAATTAGGTTAAGCATTCAGAAGCTAACTAAGTTTATTAGAGTTGACCGAAACCATTCTTTGGACCGTTTCGTTAATTACAAAGTTAGTTTCAAAGCAAACGGATGGCCCTAAATATCCCGAAACAGCGGTTTTAACAACGAACTCTTCCGACCCTATAATTTATTTCTTTGTCGAATAAATTTACGTCTATTTTTGCCCTGTTTTAATGAACTTGAATTTTCATAGCAGATTTATGAAATGACACAAAAAGGGTCTTTGTAATCTTCCGTCCCTTCCACCAAGCGTTTTCTAGCTTTAAGCGGTCGTCTGCTCAGGAACTGCCTCCTCAAACTAGATGAAAATATTCTTTCGCCAAGGAGTAGGCAATAAGGCAGGAGCACTAATGAAATGAATATTAATCTTTGAGGGTCAATGACAGACGCGCTATTACTATTCAAAAACCTTCTGGGAATCGGGCAAGATAATCAGTGGAATATACTTAGTTTTCGTGACGATTACAGAATCTGAATGAGTAAATGAATCTCCAAATAAAAAGACTTACGCAGCAACCATATAATTAATTTATATGTCCTTGCTTTATTTTTAATTATTTTTTACCGAAAAACCCACGAAAACACAATCACTATGCTCACCACCTAGAATAAAATTACTACACGACAATCATAAGACTCACATAGGTATGAGAATGTATGAGAATTAAATCTTGTATAATTAATGTATACAAAATATTGTAAAACATTTTAAAAGAGTAAGTATGTAATGGTGGCGTTTCTTGCCCCTTCTTCTCCATATCACGACTAAAATCAATTCTATTACAAGCTTTTTTTTATTTTTAACTTGCGATGTATAAATGTATGTAACTGTTTGTTCGGGTGGACTTTTGCAACTCAATTTTGAAGCAGATATCTTCAACTGATTGAGCTGAAATTTTGCATGCATGTGTAAATCGGATGACAATGCAAAATTATTATGACATGGAGTTCATCTGATGATGGAACCCGAAGGATGGAATACGAGTAGTTAAACGACACAACCCCATCGAGTTTGATCCGTCTTGACGAGAACTTTGGTGCTAGATGGTAACCAGGGTCTGATGATGGAGCTGAAAGATGGCCATAGGAACTCGGTAATTAAACGACCCAACCCCATCGAGTTTGGGCTCGTAGGATTCGTCTTGACGAGTACTTTGGTGCTAGGTGGTAACCAGGATCTGATGATGGAGCTAGAAGATGGCCATAGGAACTCGGTAATTAAACGACACAACCCCATCGAGATTGGGCTCGTATAATTCATCTTGACGAGTACTTTGGTGCTAGATGGTAACCAGGGTCTGATGATGGAGCTGGAAGATGGCCATAGGAACTCAGTAATTAAACGACATAACCCTATCGAGTTTGGACTCGTATGATTGCACCAGGGTCTGATGATGTACAGGTAGCTTAAGTGCATATAACGGAAAAACACTGCTACGCGCTATAAACTGCGCCGTAGTCAATCTCGCATCAAAAATACTAAAAAATTAAAAATAAAATTAAACGAAAAAAAAAACTTTTGAAAAACCAGCTTGTATTACTTGTTAATAGAAAAAACTAAAAAGTTTAAAATAATTTAAGATAGATAAAAGCGTGATAATTTGTGATTGCAAAAGAAAAATAATGAAGGTGTGTAGTATGCTAAATGTTCATCACAATTTAAGACACTTTTATTTATTTCTCATCAGGTTTAAATTATTTGTAACTAATAAAAGCTTGTTATTGAAAGTTGTTTTTCTTTCTTTTAATTTTATTTTATTGTGACGTTCAAAAGTGCCTTATAAGTGCCTATTTGAAATAAATGCTTTGAATTTTGTTACAACTTTCTTTCTAGGACATTGTTAATACAAACAAATTCATTTCATTTACATACATATTCTTTGGCGATTGAATCATCGCCTTATCAAAGAGAGCTCGTATGTCCTTTTCACAAGTATGACCCGATCCAGATCCTCTATGCGTAAAATGAATTTTCTTCGGAGTTGCTTTTATTAAATAAAACATGGAAATACTGCCGTCTGACATTATACAGCCTGAAAATAATCAGCTACTTTACCATACAGAGATTTGAAACGTGATTTTATGTACGAACGTGTGATAATAATGATATGAGAACAATATGGAGGATGTAAAAGAGGGTGTTTGTTCAAAGAAAATCATTGAGGCGAACACTGGAGACACTATTTTTACATTTCCCAGGTGTAACACATTCTTATCTACCTTTTCACGTCATGAAAGTCATTCAGTCATTTTATTGAAGACGTGAAAGTTCAGTGTTTTTCCTTCCGTTTGAATATGGTGATAACAATTTGTTCGCCTGTAATACTTATGATATTATTTTATGTTTCGAGATCTATCTCAAGGTTATTATTCTTTCTTCTTTTTTTTTTATTGCAAAATGGGCCAGCTCTTGCCCTCGATTTCTTTTCATAACTCAAAGAAAAAAAACTTAAATTCAAGATTTAAAAAATACAAGACCGATGAAATGAAAATTTAGAGTAGTTAGAGCAGAATGTCGAAGCAAGTCTAGCCTGAAAAAAGAGTACTAAAAATATTTCGTTTCTATTTACTTCAGCAAGATCACAGTTCTCTTCCAAGTTAGATGTATGAAGGATTCGAAGACAGACAATCCTTTCGCTGTAAACTTACGACATTGTCGTTTATTTAGTAAGTATTCGAACAATTCCTGCATCGGGACTGCCGACGAACGGGAAATTAAACGGGACGCAAATGTGAACACAGCGAATTGACAGGGAACCGGCAAAATATTTGTTTTGCTCGTCAAGTTCGGGGAAGCTCGGGGTTGTTCGGAAAACCGGAATGTTCCCGATGCTTGACTTTTAAATGGTATGCTTGAACGTTTGAATAAGCAATAGGGGTCCAGTGGGAATAGAAATCGTTGGATTTTGCTGATGACAGTAATTCCGAGGACATTTATGTAAACAGACCATATACTAACATTAGCGCCAACTCCGTCCTGGCGATGATCGCCAACAGACTGGATTGCCTTTATATCCGGCAATCCTGCAGCAGACATATTGCTACCTTGTGAGTGTTCGTTTTTGTCTGTTTTTGTTATCCTGTCTGTATCCTTTTATGTATCTTTTCGTATTCAGCTGCATCCGGTTAGACTGGAAGCCGACCCCAACACAGTTGGGAAAAGGCTAGGCAGATGATGATGATCCTTTTATGTATCTCTTTGTATATTAGTTTTGTTACTTGAATTAAACTAATTTTATTTTATTATTAAAACTGAATGTAAGAGAAGGGTAAATAAGAGCAATGTTCTTAATACAAAAAAAGGTTCAAAACCTAATTTAACAATGAATAGTCAATAATAGCGTCTCTATCTACAAGTAATAAGATGAATAAACAAATAGATGACTATGCCAAAAGAAAACCGTTTCTGCATAAGCAGTCCATAAACCATAAAACAATCTATTATTTTCACCCTCCTCATCTCTCAAATAACCATTTAGCAAATAATAATTAACTATAAGCCTATTTTTGTTGCCTTCCCGCAATGAAACGTTCCATAAAAGACAGACAGATTCCATTCAAATATTGTCCCTACAATCTCGTCCTGAAACTCTCATATACTACCAAGTATATTACAGAATAAAAGCGAAAAATGTGTGTACCAACATCTGCCTCGCAAACCTTACATTCTACGCAGACATTGTCGTAAAAATAACATTTGCTGGCTTCCGTAAAATAAAATCTTCCTACATCCCAACGCAAAATTGAAATGAAACAAATATTGCATTATTCATAAGAGCCTATGAATATATGTTGTTACGTAAAATTTGTCTGGCTTCTAAACTAAAAATTTACTTACAGCAGGTTTAGCGGGTAACTTTTTCGTCTAACAACGGGTGGGCCATTCCAAATTTAAAATTTGAATTGGCTATAAAAAAAAACTAGTGATTTTTTTTTTTCTAACGTTCTGGTTTTATTGGAAAAGTTGAACTTTGTCATTTAAGAATGAAACACAATATCATTCATATGACTACCACAACTGGCTCGGCAGCACCCCATCCGATCAACCCAATTTTTCAGTACATTTTCCATTGTTTCGGCTTGAATCTCTTCACTGGCAACTTCGATTTCATGTTTCAATGCTTCAATTGTCTTTGGATGGCTTGCGTAACATTTATCCTTAATGGTTGTGGCTTATCCCACAGAAAATAATCCAAAGGGCTCAAATCACAACTCCGAGGCGGCCAATTGACATCAGCATTTCGGCTGATTATTCGATTTTCAAAAACTTTGGTTCTTGGACCAATTAAACTTTTTAAGCCTTCATATCGAGGTCTTTATGCAAAATTCTTCTCAGAGAAGTGCGAGAAATGTTCAGTTCCTGAGAACGATGACGAGTTGATGTTTATGGATGTTCTTGCACATTCTGAACCATAGCAGCAATGTTTTCGATTGAACGCACTGGACGAGAACGTACACGGGTTGCTTTGTCCAATAACGGTCCATTTTCACGAACTCGCTTCACAAATTGACGCACAAACTGAACTGAAGGCAGATCATTTCTCGAAAATTTTCCACGTAAATTTCTTACAGTTTGCGTTAAAGACTCACTACTTTGGAAATAAGTTTTGAATATTTCCCAATTTCGGTCGAGCATATCGTTACGACGCATATTGACTAATTCGCATTATGACCAATGATGGTTAGCGTCCCATTTTGCAAATGACAAACATAAAATTAACTTCCTGTCAAAAAATGAATGTCATTCTAGCTTTCAAAGTCAAAGTAATCGATACTTCAAATTTAAAACTCGAGATGGGCCACCCGTTATACAGGATAATTTTTTATTCAGTGCGTAAATTTTTACAGGGTGTTCTACCCATGAATATGAACAACATTCACTATGGGACCATCTCTGAAATCACGAAAAAAAAATCAGCAGATTCATACATTTTGGTCGAGTAGGTATTGAACTTTTATAAGAAACAGCTGATTTTTTTTTTGTGATTTCAGAGATGGTCCCATAGTGAAAGTTGTTCATATTCATGGGTAGAACACCCTGTGAAAATTTACGCACTGAATAAAAAATTATCCTGTATGTATATAGTGTGGCAGGGACATCTACGCGCAAACTGTAACCATGAATTCAGCACATAATTATGTAATTCTAAATCCCCTAGCGTATAAATTTTCCGGAGGTCATCAAAAAAAATATCTGCTGTTTCATGGAAACGTGCAATACCTGCGTAGGTATTACACGTTTCTATGAAACAGGAAAATGTATGGAACAACTATTCTTTTTTAGGGTTCCGTAGCCAAATGGCAACGGAACCCTTATGGATTCGTCATGTCTGTCTGTCTGTCTGTCTGTCTGTCCGTCCGTATGTCACAGCCGCTTTTTTCCGAAACTATAAGAGCTATACTGTTGAAACTTGGTAAGTAGATGTATTCTGTGAACCGCATTAAGATTTTCACACAAAAATAGAAAAAAAACAATAAATTTTGGGGGTCCCCATACTTAGAACTGAAACTCAAAATTTTTTTTTTCATCAAACTCATACGTGTGGGGTATCTATGGATAGGTCTTCAAAAATGATATTGAGGTTTCTAATATCATTTTTTTCTAAACTGAATAGTTTGCGCGAGAGACACTTCCAAAGTGGTAAAATGTGTGTGTCCCCCCCCCCCCTGTAACTTCTAAAATAAGAGAATGATAAAACTAAAAAAAATATATGATGTACATTACCATATAAACTTCCACCGAAAATTGGTTTGAACGAGATCTAGTGAGTAGTTTTTTTTTAATACGTCATAAATCGTAACGTAACGGAACCCTTCATGGGCGAGTCCGACTCGCACTTGGCCGGTTTTTTTTTTTTATAATCGAATAAAAATTTCAGTGTCATGTACTGAATCCATGGTAACAGGTTGCCCGTCGATTTCACTGCCACCCTGTAGGTATGTATATGTAGGTATAATATCTTGTTGGTTAACAATAACCAAACAAGTTGTGTATTGTTAACCATTGAGTTTTAGATGAGTTTTATGCATTCGGTGACGGTAACGTAGATTTTGCTGGATTATTAACAACTAAAGACGGAGAGAAATAAATATTGGTTATTAACATTTCACATTTTATACAATTGATTTCTAAAAATATTCGTTTCACAAAAACGAAACTTTCCAATGAATGAGAACAACTACGAGTATTTAAAGATCAAAAGATGTTATTAATTGTATGAACAATAACGCATACATACAAAATGCTTCATTGTATTGTTCGATATTGAGATAGACTCATAATAGCACAAGTTTAAACCTTAGTGTTTTTTTATTGCTATTTAATATGATATGAATAATCCTGTATTCTTTTGTATAAATAATAAATTAAAAAAAAGTACAAAAGTTTCAAATTTTGAAACGACCAATTTCATCGTTTTGTTAGAAACCTAAACGTTTACTTAATTTTAGCTTCCTACAAGCGTCATGTTGAACTGCAGAAACTTTTAACAACCTAAGTGGCACTAATGAATAAGAGATATATTAATTGAAGGTGAACAGCACACCAAACGAAGATAAGGCACAAGATAATAATAATATATCATTTATTCTCTCTTCACAAAAAGTGGTCTTTAAAATAAGGCAAACTTAATACTGTAAAACTTTTCCACCTTTGTGAGAGACTGGTGCCTGAAGTAGGTTTTAGGAAAAAACCTGTTACAGGTCACCAGGACCCTCACCTCGATAAGATTTTTGTAGAAATGACCAGGAGTTAACAATAACTGATACATCGAATAAGTACCTACAAAGAACAAAAAATCTACTAAATAAAAATAATACAAAGAACAAAGAGCAAATAAGCAGAAATATCCAAGTGTATTGATTAAAATGATATGTGTGTGGGCGTATGAGGTGTACAAGTACAAGATGTAAAGACACTAGAGACATATATGCCTTTTATTGGAGAAGATAGATTTGGTAGTTTTCGGACAAAATACTATCCATAGTAGCGACAAACGGTGAACATTTTTTCCAAAAAAGAAGAATGAGATGTATCCGTCATAGATAGAATAGTTTATAAATTCTAATATGTCAAACTACAACAAAAATATACGCCACTGTAACAAAAAGGTTTGTGGTGGAGAGTGCGAGCGGAGCGCACGTAGCCTACCGGTTGGCTGCCTAACTCAAATTCATATTTCATGGTTTTAATTAAACCGTACTTTGACGGGAATGTAAGCGTACCTAAAAAGTAGAAATAGCTCTGCGCTACTATGAACAACTGAGGCAATGATGCAAATGGAAAACCATTATACTCTAGTTTCATAGCTTCACTGATGGATTTGATGTGAAACTACTCACCGTGCTATTTGTAGGCCCATTGTTGTAACAGACACATCGTAAATGTATACTCAAGAGTAAAGGTCTCATGAATGAAAAAAGATAAAGAATAAAACGTTGAAGAACCTAATGGCAATTCTAAGTAATTTCAAGATAGTGGATATCTACGAAACATTTGCATAGGGCGGTTAAAATAAACATAAAAAGTGATAGCAGTATCTATTGCCGGATGCAATATGCATGAAGATATGAACTACGTAGATAGTATTGCTTCCAGACATTAGTTTAAACATAGTAGTTGTAGATAAAACTAGGCACATTCCTTCCTAACAGACGACAGCGGATCTTTCGGTTTAATTTACACGAGTCGCATTCATTCATATTATGTATGGATGAAAATGAGTTTCACGCGGATATCGCCTTATCTTAGAATAAATTACGCTTGAACAGTAATCAAAGCAGAAATGTAAAATACCTACTGCCGATAAGGAGGATTTTTCCACTCAATTATTGGATTAAAGAACGGCGTCTTTTCTCTATAATGTTTACTAATATCTACTGACGGACAGGGCCATGTTGAGAATATTCAGTGCGTGGCAACGTGACCATTGTGCTACACAATGTTAGGGAACATAATACCTAATCTATGGTGAGGTGCACTCATCAGATTTTTAAGCAGATCGTTGTTTCAGGAGTGTCTTTTAGTTGTTACACTTTTTATTTGTTCAAACAGTTCGGGTGGTGTGACCATCTGATAAGGTTTGCAGTGCCAATATGACCAGAGATCGCACAAGACAGGGTTTGGAAGGGAAAAGGGGATGCCCTTGAAAGCAGTGGGACACAAAATAGGCTAACAAAAATAAAAAAACTTTCATTACCTCTTTTATTCCAGTGTTTAATTTCATCTTAGTAAACTGTTTTAGGGACAATGATGATAATTTGTGAATCGACTTATGAAAAGTACCTCATAATGAGATTTAACACTCAGAAAGGAAACATTGCAAAAATAATTTTACTATGCGACAAATAGATCTTGTTCACGATGGCTGACTTGCTTATCGAAAGCATCCATTTGGTTATTTCCAGATTTGTTTGCGAGAAAAATGGTGTCAACCTTATAAAGGGTATTACGACTGACGATAACTTCTAACTTTCTCGACGCAAAAAGTTCAAAATGATATCATTTGTTGTTGTCATGCTGATCTTAAATGAAAGAAAAACAAAGTAACATCTGTCCCACGCCGTATCTGCCGGAGACGAAATTAAGAGAAATGGGTCGGTTTTTCTACTCGAGACGGGTTTCGTCCCTACGTGTTCGCCTTTGAGCGCTTAGGGATTATTTATATCCCAAAAACTTTGTGGAGTTTTTTTCGACTGAATAGAAAAAAAGGCACGAAAGGTAAACGAACCACCTGTAATTCCCAATGGAGTTTCTCGAAATGTTTGGGCAAACGTTTCATATCGTACGACCGTAGTATCACCCACGTTTCTAAATGTCACATTTTTTTACAAATAAAGGATTAGCATAATAGAGTAGTGAAAGGATACTCTCAGGTTTAAATAAAATAAGAGTAAAATCAGAGGGCCTTCAAGATCATTTCGCATTACCGTCAGTGGATTAGCTTCACAGAGCGTTTCTAATTAAGTTTTGAAGGAATAGTTCTAGCAGCTAACTTCCGTCCGCAAGCACTAATCACGGCGAAGTTGTTTGACAGCACGTGCTAACTTCAAGCAAGTTTAGGACGTAATGTAATGAGGCAGATGGGCTAGAATGGGGTCAGCTTCAAATTACTGGATCTGACCTTAAGATACTTTCGATTGACATCTTATCTTGTCAGGGTCGACAGACGGATACTGAAATTCTGAATTGACGCTCAAATTATTTACAGTTGAGATTTGCAGACAAAGCAAACACAGTTGTATAATTTGAACAGTTGAATCGTCGAAATAATAACGTTGCAGCGTTTACATTTCGTGAACATAGCTTTTACAGCTGTGCAACAAATTTAAAGAGCGAGCGCTGCAAACATGAAAAATTCACTATTCCATTTCCCACAAATGATTTTCGGTAACTGTTCGGGTACTGTTTTCATCAACAACTAACATGAAACAGAATTTATTCTGAAAAATAACCGATACTTTATGTCTAAATCTAATGAAAGCGGCCTACGGCAACCATTTCAGTATAAGCAACAAGATTCAAATACAGAAATAAATTGAATTAGTCCTCAATACTGTAGGAAAATAAAGCGCGAGAAAATAAGCCTATTTTCCAAACAGAAAAAGCAATACGAACCGTTTGAAAAGCGTTTGTATTGAACAGTGAAGAGGCGTGATATAGCGGTCAATAAACGAGAGAGGGATATCAGGTCGTTAGGTAGAAGTAGATAGGAAGATAGAGGCAGGCAATTTGCCGCTGGCGAATGAAATTGTGCATCTGCACGAAAACGCTTTTACACTGGCCCGTATTTTCCCTTCTCACTGTAAACGTTGAAGGCACAATCTAATTTAGATTTAATTAGAAGTTTCTCTTCAGTTTATTATGGTTCGATGGAGACGAAATCGAATGGGAATTACTTACAAGTCTTGCATTTTAGATTAGCGATTTTAAAGCGGAAAATAACGAAATCTTTTGGGAGTTAGTTCTGTGGAGTTTTAGATTATCCTACACTGTAAATAAAAATGAGTTAAGATATCAGAAATCGCATAAGCTAGCCATGTTTTGAAAGCAGACTAAAAGAAAGGAGTGTTGCTAGCACTGCACCGTCGTACGTCGTATTGTAAGAAGGTATATGTAAAAAGAAAATGTTATTCTATTTATGAAGCGATGACCGAAAAGGGATAGTCAATCGTTTATACCTAGCGAAATCTTTGATAGCTTATAGGATCCGGGTTGTCACAAGGGATAATTCAGGATAAGCGTCAACATGGATAAAGTCCCTCTGCTATTTCTTTAATAGTGACCAAGATTTCAGGGGCTTTTATTACTTTTCTGAAAAAGAATAATTATTATTCTTTTATGAAGAATTGATTGCGAAGTATGATGTTATCGCAGATGATGATGTTACCTTTAGACTTCCCAAACATGTATGTCGCAGCTCTAGAATTGAATACCTAAAATGGGCCGATGGAAGAGCCTTTATTAGCTCTAAGACTCATCATCATCTGCCTAGCCGTTTCCCAACCATTTTCGGGTCGGCTTCCAGTATGACCGGATGCAGTTGAGTACCAGTATTTTACATGGAGCGACTGCCTATCTGACCTCCACAACCCAGTTACTGGGTAATACGAAACCTCTTGGTAAGACTGGTTGTCAGACTTTCGGGCTTCTGACGACCCGTAACCGTGTGAAAGATCCACAAATGAGAGCCAGGACCAACGGGTTAACTTGCTCTCCGAGGCATGAGGGTCTTGGTATGTAAAGATGGTCACCCATCCACGAACCAACCGCGGCAAGCGTAGCTTAACCTGATTGATCGACCCGTGTGGCGGTTATTATTTAGCCACAAGCCCCACCCCATTACCATTACCTTTAAGACTATCCTAACTGAATTTAAGATATTTTAGGAAATCGATATCCCCAATAATTGGGTGTCGGTGGTCAGGTGACAGTAGCTCCAAAAGGGAGGCCTGTGTCTGTAGTAAATCCGAATTCTTATAGACGTTTGAGAAAATAGAAAATAAAAGTTAATCTCGTGTAATCTGATCGTTACTTTACAATGTCTTGTCCTAGATTAGAAGGAGACGAAACTAGTCCCTCTGACCTAATTTAAGAATTCGTTGTGACAATTTAAGAAACTCAATTCCACGACGCAGTCCTTAATGAACTGATAGTTAAACAAACGCTTTATAAATAGCAATGTAAAAAAATAAACTTTGACGGTAATTCTGTAACACATTTACTTTCTATTAAACCACCGTTGAAACGTATTAGTTATAAAAGTATTAGTTTTGTGCCGTCTCAAGGCCGTTGTATTGTTTTAAATATATTACCAACAGTCTGTAAGTTACCTAAAATAATACACTCGAGAGCAATGAATCCGGGTCACTTGAAGAATCCTAAAAATCTCGGAAACTAAAAATGCTAGGTTAATGCAATAAATTGTATTTAAAAGACAATGTAATACTCCTTAAATGAAGGTATTAAAACTTCTTAGTTATTGTAAAGTTATATCATAAAAAAATCAAATTTGAAAAAGGGCCACTTTCGAAGATGGAATTACGAAATTACAGCATTTGGTTTTGCTTTTGTTTGTAATCTGTCATTTATGTGGGTACATAAACCACGTTGATAGTGCTCTATATTCATTATTCAAGCTGAAATTATGTCGCTTACGCCTGAAGAATGCACCAGAATACTTACAATGCTGGAAACCGGCCGGAGTCAGCGCGATACAGCCAGGACTGTCGGTGTGTCGCTGTCAACAGTACAAAGAGTTCTCCGACGTTACGAAGAAACTGGTTCTAACCTACGCAGACCAGGAACGGGCAGAACCAGGTGTACCACAGCACGAGAAGACCGATACTTGGTGAACACCATGCTTCGAAATCGCTGTCTCACAGGAACTGAACTCACAAATCAGTTTCGACGCCTCGGAGGAAGTAGCCCAAGTGCATGGACAGTAAGACGTCAGCTTGCTGAATCTAACTTAAAACCCCTTAGACCTGCAAACGGCCCTAAACTGGAGCGTGGGCATCGTATTTCAAGACTAAGATATGCCCAGAGCCACGTAAATTGGAGTATTGAAGATTGGTCAAAAGTTATGTTCTCCGACGAATCAAAATTTATGCTCTACAAGCACGATGGAAGACACAGAGTGTATCGAAGACCAGGGGAAAGATTCAAGCAAGCATGCATCGAAGAAAAAGTAGCCTACGGTGGTGGGTCTGTACTTGTGTGGGCCGGAATTTCTTCTGAAAGTCGCACAGAGCTGGTGATCATAGAAAACGGCTCTTTAACTAGCGTAAGATATGTGGAAGAAATCCTCAATGATCACGTTGGTCCATTTATGGTCAATTTAGGTGAGGATGCTATATTTATGCATGACAATGCCCGACCTCATACAGGTAGGATTGTGAATGACTACCTTCAAGAGATGAACATTACTCGTATGGAGTGGCCAGCGCGCAGCCCGGATATCAACCCGATCGAGCACTCTTGGGACAAGCTAGGCAGATGCGTAAAACAACGAAACCCTCCCCCAATCACGCTTCGTGAGCTCAAAATTGCTCTCACAGAGGAATGGGAGAATATTCCCCAAAATCGTATAAGGAACTTGGTGTACAGCATGCCAAACCGCGTAAACGCAGTAATGGAAGCACGAGGAGGCAATACGAAGTATTAAAATTCAAGAAAATCGTAATAAAGTTCAAAAATTTCAAGTTTCCTATTTTTGTTTTAAGGAGAGATCAGCAGTTTTTTTCTTTATGTAATTTTGTGTTAATAAAATGTATGGTGACTCATATTTTTTTTACTTTCATTTAAGGAGTATTACATTGTCTATTATATACAATTTATTGCATTAACCTATCATGTTTAGTTTCCGAGATTTTTAACATTCTTTAAGTGACCCGGATTCATTGCTCTCGAGTGTAGTTGTAGTATAGACATTATTTCTCAAATTAGTATATACCAGGCATAGAAATATTAAATCAGCAATTGTACCAGGGTTTCAAGAATCAGAGAAAGAGACTAATGGCTTTTCGATATGGATGCTGATAAAAAAAACAACAGCCTAACTCTTCATAATGTCTTTCTTGGAGATGTTCTTTTTAAAATTCAGATAGCGTCTCTGGCGGCTCAGTTGAATGCAAATAACAACGCTTTTAAGCCCAAACGTCTGTCCCACTCGTCACATTTCCATTGGTCACATAATGTTATGCCACATTATGAAAGAATGAACAAGGAAAAGCATTTTATCATCATTTTGCGCTTTCCATTTATTCTTTTTTTCGTAATAGGCGAAATACCATGTCATATGAAACCAAATTACTGTGATTTAATCAAATTTCAACATGAAAAGGCTCTCCTGTGATATGTCCCAGTTGTAAATGTCTACATAGATGACTATGGAAACATTTATTTTATTCTTTTATTTTAGAACTGGGTCATGTAGAGGCACCGTAAATGCTTTTGGGGATACTTGAGAACCATTAGCTAAGTATCTTAGTGTTATCTAATGATCCCCATTTCTATCACCTTGTCGTGTTGTATTAAATTATTCTCTAGTTACTTAAATGTTCGTCCAGCATACTCTGTTCTGTCAGTCTTGCCTTCTATCCTTAATATATTCACTACTGCATGAGCTATTCGATACGAGAGAAGGAATATTGCTCCTTGCTCGTAGGTGGCCATGTAAATCGCGTCAACTTTAGCCTCGTCGAGGTCGTCTTTGATAAACGAGCATTACGGGCACTCGAGCAGAAAATAACGGAAATCATAATGAGATTATTTGTACCTCTGATAAGATTATTAAGAATTCAAAAGATTTGATGTTCAATTGGAAAGAAAATTTTCCCGTTTGGAGAGAGGAGCTTTACTTACAAGAGTATAAAAAGGGGTGGTAAAAGATTTCACTGTCGCCATGATTGGTAGGGTAACTCACTGCCCTGAGGCTTCACTCGTGATGGTCACTGTTAGTAATGAAAAATATATATTTATATTATATATTTCCGTTAGCACTTAGGGTATTTTCCGTTCTAGAAAATCTGGCTGCAAACTTCTGGCTGCAAGTCACGTTGAATTTATACATCAACTAGTTCCCACACGCAAGCTAAGTCGCGTGCAAAACTAAGTTGTTCAGTAGGTACTTAGTAGTTACTACACAAACAATATTATGACTAAAACTAAACGAGGCTTCAGTCACAGATTACTGAATAGTTACTACCTTCAGTGGCGGGTCATACTTTAGGTATTTACCATTTGAATTTGTTAGCATGACTATTTTGTATGAAGGTCATTTGTTTCTTAGAGATTTCGTACATATTATTATGGTATTAGATGAGGAAGTGGTTTCTAGATGATATTAATTCGGATAATTCTAGTAAACCGGTGTTTTGGTTCCTAATAATGAGCTTGAATAGTCAAGTAAACCGTGGCCGTGGGCGAGGAAACCGATATGTCCTAGAACCAAAAGTTTTAAGACGTGCCATCTTTTTATTTATTTTTTTTAACCCACACTTGGCCCGCGTGGTTAGATTACAGCTCTCTCTGATTATGCTTATGCTAGTCAAGTAAATATTTGTCGTTAATTTAATTCAAATCGAAGCTCTTAATTCAGTTTCATCGATAAGATTGTCTTTCGACATAGGTCTCTTGGTAAATGACATTTTCAAATTAGAATTAGGCAGATATTAATTTATTCAAAATGTTTCTTAGAAAACGGAAGGAACAAAGATAACGAAAATGTCGAAGACTTTCAATTATTAATCAAGGGACAAACATCTGCCCTTGTCTTTGCAAATTAAGTTTGCAAATCGTAGTATCAACAATTACGTTTCGTTTGCTAAGATAGAAGAAACAATAACTAAAAGAGTTGGGTTTTTTCTTTGTTATATCAACCTTGAACTGCCTTAATAAATGAAGACTTTTTACAATCTAAGTTTAAAAAAAAACCTTTTAAATACATCATTAAAGTAAGTACCTACCCACTGGACTTCTTTGTGTACATTCTAAAGTAGGCAGTTAAAATACTTACATGTATATTTATTTTGTAGATTCAAATCCGGATTCACGAGTCAGACTAAGTCAAATAATTTATTTCGAGTAGATCATTAAAATGCATTTTCAAACGTCAAATACAAGAAAATAGTTTTTTTAGAAACTTTGTGTTCCAATAGATAGTATCGATTTCGAATGGAGAAGAATGGGTAAGAAACGCCATAGCTACTGTTGTGTTTTATTACCTAGGTATATACTCGTATGAAGACGATGCGGTATGGTCAATAAATGAAACACTCTATCAGCTGGAATGTATAATTTTCAGGACAAAGTCTGACTTAGCTTTTATAAACACTACAGCGTTACATAAACACAGCGTATTGTTCTAATTACTCTTCATAATGACCAATTTATCATCACACTTAGTCCAGCTGACATTTGTAATCAAGCACCCAGGGAATAGAGGGAGATGGATTGGGAACAAAATTATAAATATTCTAAGCTTAAATTATTATCAATAATGGTTTTGTTTGACATAATTCTCTCAGCTGCCAAATAAAATATGTTGGTTAATAAATATTCTGACATTCTTCATGTTTAATTAAAACATTACTCAAATATTTGCCTACATTCGAGAATAACAAATATTCAAGATGTCAATATTTAGTGGAAAAGCAGCATCAGCGCTTGCCGAGGTCAGTCCGCGGATCAGCGGTCAGTTATAGTCACTCCTTTGTGCCTCAGAAAGCGTGTTAAGCCGTTGGTCCCGGTTCTCATTCGTAGATATTTCTCAGTCGTTAGGGGTAGTCAGAAGCCCAAAGATCTGACAACAACTCCTTCCAAAGGGTATCGTGTTACCCAGTAACAGAGTTGTGGAGTTCAGATAAGCAGTCACTCCATGTAAAATACTGGTATTCAGCTGGATCCGGTTAGATTGGACCGAAATCCAGGAGTGGGATCCGGTTTCTCAATTTAAAAAACACAAAGATATGAATTAATATATCAGAAAAATACGTGTAAGCATAATAATAATAATAAATCATCATCACTGACAGGACTATTGTTGCCAATAAGCGTGATATAGTGGTGGTGGATCGATCAGAGCGACGCGCAATGATTGTTGACATAACCGTCCCGCATGATGAGAACCTCGTGAAAGCCGAGAAAGATAAACAAATCAAGTATCTTGACTTGGCTCGCGAGGTTGTCGACATGTGGGATGTGGACTCAGCGATCATTGTGCCGATAGTCGTGACAGCCAATGGAGCCTCGACCAACACCTGAGGAGGCTCTCGTTGGGCAGCTGGATCAAGGGCTTGATTCAGAAAGCGGTACTTCTGGACACGGCTCGCATTGTCAGTCGGTTCCTCTCTCTGGAGCCCTGCCCACCGGTAGCTTGGACCCTGTTCCCGATACCGGTGGGCTAGTATTTTTTACATTTTTAAATGTTTTTTATATATTTTTGTAAAAATATTTAAAAATATAATTTGTAAGTATTTAAATGAAATAAAGGAAATAATAAATAAATAATAATAAAAACTTTATTGCTCAGAAAAAACATTACAATCTATTCTATACTTATAATAATTCTGTAGAAGTGAAAATTCTGTACATTGAAAATATCAAAAAAATAAATGGCAGGGGGTGTTACTAGACCGACACCGAACCCAAAACTGTCTGTCTGTCTGTTTGTTCAGGCATCACGCAAAAACTATCGGTTCGATTACGATGAAACTTGGTATAATTATTCTTTAATATCCTGGGCACCACACTGGGTACTATTTATCCCGGAAAAGTATATACAATAAAAAACAAACTTAATTTTGCGGTTCGATCCCTAGACCGATTACTGTACCAACCGCAAATAATAAGTTTGTCGAAGGTTACGTCACCCGCAGTATTATCTGTGCGACCTTTTTATTCCTTTTAGTGTTTAGAGTTATTTAGGTTTAATTTTATAAGTCGTAGGTATAGATTTTAATTTTATAGTATAGGTAGTATATTTGTTAGTGTACGTAGTGACCGTAGGTTATTTTATAATACTGTTAGGTAGGATTAGTCATTCGTATAGATATTAGTTTTTAGAGATTTTGCTTATTTATTGAGTTTAAATTAGTTATCATCAGAAATAGGTTTATTTAGGTAGGTTATTTTTTTTAAATTAGGTAGGTACTTAGGTAAAGATATCATATAGGTACCCTCTTAATCACCACTAAAGAGACACAATTGATTTTCTATTGTATGTAATTAGCCACAAAGGGCCCGCGAGATGGATGGCATCCTGGGGAAGCACATACATTTTATCCTGTTAGCACGTTCCCGTGGCATAATTTCCGACATCCACGCGGGCGAAGCCGCGGGCTAGTATACTATAATATAATTTAAAAAATATATTGCTGTTCCATACATTTTGACCGCGTAGGTCACTTTTCTATGAAACAGAAGATTTTTTTTTTTGATAACCGACGAAAAATTTCGACGCTATGGGGTCTAAACTCATGTGCTGAATCCATGGTTACAATTTGCGCGTCGATGTCCCTGCCACCCTGTATACCGATACCCAATACCGGCTGGGGTACTGCTACTGTAATGTTTCCACTGCTGGGACACAGGCCTCCTCTCTTCGAGAGGGAGTGGGCTGTAATCTACCACGTGGGCCCAATGCGGGTTGGTAGATGTCACATATCTTCGAATTTTTGGTTCTATCTGTTCACGATGTTTTCCTTCACCGTTTGAACATTAACTACTTACTGCGTAACATACATAAAATGGCAATCGATCACAATGCCTTTCATTTTGACAGTTCAGTCATGTTTATTGCGACGAATTTTTCAAACTTATGAAGCAATGGATGTCAAAATAAAAGCTATTGCGATCGATTGCATTTTTTTTTGTGTTACGTTATTTTCCGTATGCGTATGAGGTATAATATGTACCCACACTATCGAGTATATACTGTGTACATAATATTATACCTAATCCCTAAAAATGTAAAAACAAACCTAGTTTCAGTACTAAGTTGGGAATGTTTAAACAGCAGCAAGTCTGAAAACTTTTCCAACATGAAAATCCCATTTAAACTATCATTAGGTCTTTAGCGATATTATCTTAGTGTAGCCTCAAATCCAAGGTCACTTCATTATTCAGAATTACCATGCGAACGGCGGAAAATTTAGCGAAGCCTTATATGAGCAGCGGTAAAATTGCCATCGTGCTTTCAATTATTCATTGTAACCCGACCACACAGGTTATCTACCAATGGCAAAAGATTCCTTAGAAAAGAAACCAAATCGTTCAACTGCAAAATTAAAAGTAGGTAACAGATTAGAATACTCTTTACTATTTTCACCATACGAATTACAAATATAAATGTAAAAATTTTACATGCATAATGTTCCCACTGCTGGGACACAGGCCTCCTCTCGGTGAGAGGGAGTAGGCTGTAAAGTGTAGATGTCACATGTCTCCGAATTTCTCGGAGACATGTGACATCTACACTTTCCGTCGAAGACATGCCAGTTTCCTCACGATGTTTTCCTTCATCGTTTTGGCTCTCAAAACGATGTAGAAAGTGGCAGAGAATTTTACATAGGGTGACACATTGGGCGATCTTATCGCTAAAAGAGATTTTGTGAAGACAACCTTCGGATGGATGAGAGACAATACTACAGGTAGTCTCTGTAGGGAAAGTCTCAGAAAATCAATTTGCCATTAATTACAGGAATCCCATGAAGTTGCTTGTAAACTCCATGACGGGCACAATCTGTGTTTGATTGCAGGGTGACCAACCCTATTGTAATATTGTTGGGTCACTGGAAATGAAGGCTGAACTTACCCATCTCAACAATATTTTTTTGGTTGAACAGATGATGTTTTTTTTGGACGCCAAAAGGACTTCGTTCGTGAAATCAGAGATTGTAAAAAACCGGCCAAGTGCGAGTCGGACTCGCCCATGAAGGGTTCCGTTACGTTACGATTTATGACGTATTAAAAAAAAACTACTCACTAGATCTCGTTCAAACCAATTTTCGGTGGAAGTTTATATGGTAATGTACATCATATATTTTTTTTAGTTTTATCATTCCCTTATTTTAGAAGGGACGGGGGGGGACACACATTTTACCACTTTGGAAGTGTCTCTTGCGCAAACTATTCAGTTTAGAAAAAAATGATATTAGAAACCTCAATATCATTTTTGAAGACCTATCCATATATACACCACACGTATGGGTTTGATGAAAAAAAAAAATTTTGAGTTTCAGTTCTAAGTATGGGGACCCCCAAAATTTATTGTTTTTTTTTCTATTTTTGTGTGAAAATCTTAATGCGGTTCACAGAATACATCTACTTACCAAGTTTCAACAGTATAGCTCTTATAGTTTCGCAAAAAAGCGGCTGTGACATACGGACGGACAGACAGACAGACAGACAGACAGACATGACGAATCCATAAGGGTTCCGTTGCCATTTGGCTACGGAACCCTAACAATGTGTAAGAGAATGTTTTAAATTATTTATGATTAAAGAAAAATAATAATTATAATACCAGCCTAATACTGTCCAACTTCAGGGCAAAGGCCTCTTCTCAGAGAAGGCACGAGCATTGATCGAACGTTTGCTCAAGACCGTTTGGCGATTTTAGCACGATGTCATTAACGTCCAAGATAAACTCAAAGAGTACATCAATTAATCTGCTTTATTGTTTCCCAAGTTTATTGGGGTCAGCTTCCAGTCTAACCGGATGCAGCTGAATACCACTATATTACATGGAGCAACTGCCTTAAACTCCGGAAGTACTTAATATTATGAATTGAAAAAGTCACATTGGTAGGTACCTACTTGCTAAGATTTGTACCCACAACCTCATGCATGAGAGGCGACGCCTTAACTACTGGGCCATGACGATGATTCAAAGTTATATTTATAGTTATAATTCATTTTTTAACCGACTTCTAAAAAAGGAGGAGGTTCTCAATTCGGATGTTTGTATTTTTTTTTTTTTATGTTTGTTCGCCCATTACTCCGTCGCTTGCCAACCGATTTGAAAAATTATTTTTTTGTTGGAAAGGGTATACTTCCAAAATGGTCCCATAGAAATTTCATCGAAAACGGTTTAGTAGTTTGGTTTTTAAACCAAAATTACTGGTAAAAATTACAACTAAAAAGTGAAAAATAAAAACTTTTTTGCAAAAAAAAAACAACCGACTTCCAAAAACGACACTACAAAGTGAAAAATAACTTTAATTTCGGAAGTCGGTGGCAAACAACGAAAATGCGAACCCAACGACACCGACTTCCGAAATTAAAGTTATTTTCCACTTTGTAGTGTCGTTTTTGGAAGTCGTTTGTTTTAATTATCTCAGAAAGATTATTCGGAAATCAAGCATAGACTATTTTATCTATAACACAGCTACATCAAGCTTGAAATTATGTCAGCACATCAAAAAACGCCTATGACGTCAATCAGTGTTTGTGTCGAACGAATATAATAAACTAGCGACCTGCACCTGCTTTGCACGGTTTTTACGACTTGACAAAACATCGAGATTTCTTTAATCATGTGAGTACACCTTCCGGAATAAATTCTCTAAATGATGGTGAAACCGCAGCAAAATCCGTTGCGTAGCTTAGAAGAACCACGCGGTCATACAGACAGACACGAAAAGCAACTATACGCATATAGATATAGAGGTAACAGGTAACATAGATTATGACATCATTCCTGCAGTTATCGAATAACAGTTTCGTATTATCCTGGTTTATAGCTAATCTGAGATAGCGATCCAAACAGGCCATCAATGTGTGTAACATAAAAATAACATCACGCCTGTTTTTCCTTGAAGGGTTAACCAGAGGTGTATTTATCTATGTACAGGTACACCCACATTTCGCCAGTTATAAGTCCCATGTTATCGTCAAAGTCCCGGGAAACACCTGGATCAGGGACGCACGAAACCGGGAAGTATAGCAGAAGAAAGTGAAGGCTTATGTAGCAGTTGGTGATTCCGGGCTGAAATGATAAATGAATAGGGGACGAGCCTATTGCCACCAACCGGGCACAAATCCAGGCAGAAAGCAATGCATGTGTTGTGTGCAAAAGCGCATTGGATATACAGAACTGAGGGGGGCAGAGGCTCATAATGCTACCAATGTAAAAGAAGAGGAAAGTATTACGTGGAATATATAAATAATTCACACACGCGTTACTTACTAATCTTAGATTGTTATGAGTACTTCATAACAATCTAAGATTAGTAAGTAACGCGTGTTCTTAAAATCAAACTGTTGCATGAATAATCAATAACATACGCGTCCGGCGTATTGAATACGTTGACGTTATTATTTTAATAATCGTAAACGAATCAAAACGTAAGTAATCGTACATTTTACATGTGCGAAAACGCTGATCACTTTTGGACTTTGTCACATTAAAAACTCGTTTAAACTCAATTGACGTAAAATCAAAGAAATTAATTGTTTGACAAATTGACTCTACGTCAAATGGCCTTGTTCTAGCCATACAACTATACAACTGTCAAAATCGTGTTACTAATCAATTTGCTTACATAATAATACATACATAATCAGCCTATAATGTTCCCACTGCTGGGACACAGGCCTCCTCTCAATGAGAGGGAGTAGGCCATAATCCACCACGCGGGCCCAGTGCGGGTTGGTAGATGTCACATGTCTTCGAAATTTGCTTAACAACTTTATTTGCATCGTATGATATGATAAGCAGTGATAGGAATAGGTAGTGCCTATTTGCCTAAACTTCGAAGAACAGAGACAAGAAACGGAGACTTCCTTAGGACTAAATTTTTTCAGTTAGTAGTTCACTATTAAAACTGATTGTCCTAAATGTTATACTTCAAAGGTTAATTTGTACTTTGATTTGAGTTAAAATTGCATAGCTCAACGTCAGTAAAATAAATATGACATAGATAGATAAACTTAAATTTGTAACTTAAGTTTTTTCCGTCTGTACATTTTGTTTCATGCTTTCCAATTACGTCATATTTAAAAAATAATATAAATAAACATATATTTGTTACATATTACATATTCATATTACATATTCTATGTGTTTTATTTTTCCTTTAGAGCCCATAGAGGATAAGTTATTATTATGGAGTTATAAATTATAAATGTTATGTCTAGTCGCAAACTATAGGTAAATATAGACGAAGTACTTATTCCAAATAATATATTTTTTTAATGTATTTAAAAGTGTTGTCCCGAATTTCGGGACGGATGTCCCGAAAAAAAATTTCGTCCTAAGGAAGTCTCCGTTTCTTGTCTCAGTTCTTCGAAGTTTAGGCAAATAGGCACTACCTATTCCTATCACTGATGATAAGTTCTAGTACAATTAAGGTCTTCGTGCCTACATGGTACCTACACTATACATTTTGATTTTATTACAGCTAAAACAACTAAACAATAAGTATCTGATAGTAAAACAAAATAGAATAACGATAATATTGATTTTGACGCACAAGAGTCCAAGCGGCAGATGTTTTCCTGGAAACCTGTTACAAAAAAATATAAACTATGAAATCAATAACAAGCGTAAATGATCATTAAGTAATATATTCTTTATTACGGACTACTCAAAATCCTTATAACAACAACTTAAAAACTATGTTAGTAAACTTTTACAAACTAAATAACTAAAAATGACGTTGGACACACATTGGCACTCGCCTCCGTACCCAGGGCCTTATAAAGGGACTGTCCACTTTATCTAATAATGTTTTCAGGATGCTATTGGAGCTTCCGCGCAACCTACCGCCAGCTATAATATCCCAATTAATTAATGAAGCCACAAGTAATAGGTAGCTTATTAATTCAGAGTATCAAAGACACTAACTTGCATCAGAACTGACTTAAATTAGAGTTTCCATATTATTTATTCAACTAAATCCCAGACATATAATAATCATCATCATCTGTCTAGCCTTTTCCCAACTATGTCAGGTTCGGCTTCCAGTCTAACCGGATGCAGCTGAGTACAAGTATTTTACATGGAGCCACTGCCTATCTGACCTCCACAAGCCAGTTACTGCCGTTACTGGGTAATACGAAGCCCATTGGTAAGACTGGTTGATAGATTTTCGGGCAACTGACGACCCGTAACGACTGTTAATGATCCACGAATGACAGCCGGGACCAACTGCTTAACGTGCTTTCTGAGGCACGGAGGGGCCTTGGTATGTAAAGATGGTCACCATCCACGAATCAACCGCAGCAAGCGTAGCTTAACCTGATCGATCGGTCCGAGGGGCTTGTGGCTAAGTAATAACCGCCGCTGTTATTACTTAGCTTTAAGCCCCTCTTGACACAGTAAGAGTCTGACACTGCCTTCTGCTCCACCCAGAGTCATTTGATGATTTCCCATCCTCAAAAAAAAAAAAGCCCCTCTTGACACGTATGATAATTAGACCCTTAAAGCTGAACAATTGCGTTATGATATTTTCAGTAGTAATTTACAGAGTTCAGTGTGCATCTTGGCCAAAGTCCTCCTTTAACAACTTCCACTGTTTCATATCTCTCGCAAACCTTCTCCAATTTGGACCTACTGTGAGCTTTAATTCGTCTTTCCATCTTTTGTATTGTCTTCCCCTGTTCCTTTGCAAATCCAAAACACGTAAGTAAGTTACAGTAAAGTGCAAAAAAGTAGTAACTTTAGTAAGTAAGATGACAATAAAAAAACATCTAATTCGCAAGCACTGGAAACAGGAACAAAAATGTGATAAAATTGCTCCGCACTTTTACCGTACTTGAAAACCCCATCAACCTCCTTTCCTGTCCTCCAAAAAAGGTCATTTACAACCACTAAGTAAATAGTTATTTGGGACGGATGGCGGTGAATTTCCTAAATTTTTGGGTCATTACGCTAAAACACGATCCTGTCCCACTCTGACGTCATCCCCGAAGGATACCGAAGTGGTTAACATTGAAGTTTAACGTTAACGTTTAACGTTACGTTTAACGTTAAGTTGAACGTTAGTTACTGTACGTGTAAATAAACGTACAGTTTGCGACGAAATTATGTTACACTTAGTGGAAATTCAACAATAATTTTCTCCTTAATATTAGTGTAAAGATTATGACATGCATAGTTTGTGGTATGCAAATCTAGTAATCCTATCCTGATATCCTACTAAATTATAAACGCGAAAGTTTGTATTGATGAATGGATGGATGTTTGTTACTCTTTCACACAAAAACTATTGAACGGATTTGGATGAAATTTGGTACACAGATAGTTTATAACCAGGATTAACACATAGGAGGGGAGTTTTTATCCCGATATTTCCAGGGGATCGAAACTTATGCGCGTGACACCGCGGGGCGCAGCTAGTAATATTATAAACGCGAAAGTTTGCGAGGATGGACAAAGCGTAAAAACTACTGAACGATTTTTTATGAAATTCCACAGTAATATGGCTTTATACATCAGAATAACACATAGGCTATAATTTATAAGGATATTGTCTAAATTGGATACGCGAGCAAAACCGCGGACAAAACCTAGTTATAGAATAATGGCATAAAGTTATAAGATAAACGCCAATATGAATTTATTAATTAAGAAGGCAGGAAAAAAGTAGGGACTCAGATTAGCGAAAACGTAAAATGGTTTAATTATTTAAATAAATTAAGAGATTAATTCTATACAAGTCTTTAATTGATCCGACCCATCAGGTTAAGGACGAGGAGTCTTTATTGATTTAATTTATGAGGTGTTCTGCATAATCTCGCATTTTCGCATAAATCCTTTTGTGAATGATGTAATTGAACGAACTTAACGACTAGCTATTTTATGAGTTTTTGTGTAGATATGACATATTGTTGTCCTTGACTGTACAACGATGCTAACGTTACTAACCTACTGTTATAGTTTGTTTAACCTTTACAACTGTTAGGAGAGATTGTGTCCGCATTTATACAATTTGTAACTGCGGGATAATTGTGTAACACACAGAAATGGCTTTCAATTTGACAGTTCAAAAACATTCATTGCGCTATTTACGTTGTCGGACAGACAAATTTTTTACACATATGAAGCAATGGATTAATACAGATTGTGACTGATAGTGTCAATTAACAACAAAAACAAACACAAACAACAACAATTGAACAATTAGGATGCTGAATGAAAGCACACTATGAAAGTATACTGGTCAGAACCGTTTACTGAACGATTTCTGTCATCTTTAATATAGGTATTTTTTATCCCAAAAATACTTAAAACTAAGTAAATTACAGTCAAACTTCCGCTGTACAGTCAAAACAAACAAAAACGGTTGAAGTACTACCGCTAAACCCTTTTACGTGTGCGCACAGATTTGTAATGTGACCACAATTTTATCCCACAATCAGAATAAGTAATTTAATAAATAAACAATGTTCTATACATAATAGTAAAAATTCAGTGTATTAATGTTATTATGATGATAACATAATATTCTAGTTGGGGTGTTTGCTGGTGTGCGTTAATTCCGGAACATTATTGTAGGTAAATTATGTGAAACTTTGCAAATAAAAAGCAACGTGTAAATTATTACGGAGATCGTTAGAAAGTTAGTTCGTAAGAATGTATGAATTTAGTAGGTTTTAGCAGGCACGTAGTACTGACGCCGACACATCAAGCTACTACAATCTATCAAATTTCTTTAATAGATTTTCAACTTTATCGCTAAAGCATTAGGTTCAAGGTTGATTGGGAAAATTTGACAGTTTCGGGTAGCTTGATGTGCTGGCGTCTGTACCTTGTATTATTGATACTCGCTCGACAGTACGAGACTTCCGAGTTTCCCGTTTGCTTTTGTCATTTTCTAATATGAAGCCAAGCATGAACACAACAGTGACGTCACACCTTGACACATGAATATTGAAAATACGTCTTCCTTTTCAGAATTTCCATTAGCACAAACAACGGTAAAGTCAGTTCCATTTACTCTAACAATATTAGCATTTATTTACAATATAATGTGAAATGTTGATAGATCTAATGAATGACGAACTGTTTTACTTACATAGATATAGGTACTATGTAAAGCAGCTGTTGATAAAGACAGCGCAGCGTTTGTTTTCACGTGATTATGTACTTAAGGTACTTACATAATTACAGCAGTGCGATTCTATAACCATCTCAAAGTGAAAACTTAGGTGAAGTGAGCATAGAGTGAGCTGTCATTCCAACTAATGCGAGGGATTGACACTATTGACAGCTCACTCTAAGCTCACTTCACCTAACTTTTCACGGTGAGATTTTTACAGAATCGATCGGCAGGTTTAAAGTAAAATTTTTACAGTCTAACGTCTACTTACAGTCTAAGAAATATTTATAGAGGTGTTTAGTCTATTCCTATTCAACTCTTTATGAAGACTTTCCAAATAATTGCAAAGTCTGCGAATTTGTTTATGGTTAGGCTCTCCCATGTTGCGCTATTCCCGAATTCCTGCTTTCAGTATCCAGTCTAACACAGTTTATTGTGGGTTTCTCCATTAGGAATTCTCAGTATCAGCACGGAGGCTAGATTTGTGCCTGGTGAGTAGCAATAGGCTTTTCACCCTATTACATGGGATTTAAACGTAACTGGCTACCTCTGCCTAACTTTTCGGGGAAAATAGGCGTAATGTCACGTTATAGCAAAGAGCCCTATATTTTGCCAAAGACGTGGTCCGATGACTTTATAGTAGCAAACAAATTAATTCATCAAGGCTCTACAATCCTAAAAAATCTCCGTCAAATCGTTTGCATCAGCGGATATTTCTAGTTTAGTCTAGTACGTATAGCGTTCTAACAAATGAGCACCCATCCTAAATTAATATTAATCGAGGACGCCCGAACAGAATTGCTAGCATCGCCGAAAATGACACGATAGTCTAAACCCCGTCTTGGTAAGTAATGGATGGTCACCCATCCACGGACCTACCTCGGCAAGCGTAGCTTAACCTTCGATCGATCCAAAAATACAACTACAATAATAAAGTTTATGTTACATCAACAAAGTATTAATAGTAATCCTGGTTCTCGCATCACGTATTCTGCAGGTAATAAATAGCAAAGCTTTTTGAACAGGTGTTATGGTTTTAACCTAAATATAGCACATGATAGGATTCTGTGCTATATTTTAACTTATGATGGAATTTTCCGGTTAACAATAACGAAGCAAAATAATTATTCGGTACTTTGTGGTGTTATTTAAATGTGTGTTTTAGCAGTACAATTTGTTTACAAAGACGATTTACCTACTGTACTGTACATACTTACTCTACTGACATCTTGAAGAAAAGGGTATGTGAGCGATGCGCGCAATTACTTCACAACTGTCCAAAAAAATGGAAGAAAAAAGGGGTATGTAAGGCTCGTAGCAGGTGGCGTTCTGTAGTTTCTATCTACCCAACCCCTCTGGGATGAAGACGTATGTATGCCCAAAAAAAGGAGTGTTATTATGTTTTCTTTCACAAAATCAAATCAAAAGTCATTTATTTAAACTAGGCTGAGAATTAGAACTTTTTGAACGTGAACATTACATAAGACAGCCCCAAAACGCCCGTCCTGCACCACTTCCTAACGCTTTAGCTGGGAAGAAGAAGTAGCGCAGCAAACTTACAAGAAGACCAAGTAACTTTTGTTACTTCTCCAGCGACGAAGATTCCAATTTACTTGATACCTCGCTTAGGGTTACCTCCTAACTTCATGATCGATAACCAATATTATCTTTACTCTGTCGTTTAGCAAATTAGCATACGAATGTAGGCGGGTCGCTGATAGTAGGTCTGATAAACCAAGTGAACACATTAACAGTAACTGTATCTTGCTCATGATTTTGCTTATTATATCTTCATATCATCTGCCTAGCCTGTTCCAAACTATGTTGGGGTCGGCTTCCAGTCTAACCAAATGCAGCTGAATACCAGTATCTGCATATATACCCGTAAAATAGACGGTAGGAGGAGCACTATTTATAGACCGATAGCCAGATGCATTGGTATCCTAAAAAGGACCGTCGGTAAGATCTGAGTGGAACTCGGACATACCAGGGAAGCATGTGCAAGTGTGTGTAACAAACCAATGATGATGACGATGATGACATGAACGAATCTTACTCTCGTTTATTTCCGGAAATGCTCGGCTGTTTTTGGCTCTCGACAGAAACCATTTTCATGGGCTACACCGTATCTCCATTTTTAGGTAGAGCATTTCTAGTCAACACAAGAACATGAAAGTTCTACAAAGTTATTTATCACCGTATAAATTGTTTCGCACGTTCAGTTCGTCTTTGAAACTGGTGATAAAAGGAACTCATGCACCGAATGTTTACTAAACACATTGTTAGTTTGTTACGGCCATGGAACTGCGAACATCGCAGCTCTGTTCAATATCGACAGTGCAGCGTTTGAAATGGACGTCTTTTACGAACTGTTTCGCGTTTTATATCACTTTTTCGGTTCGTTACTGAAAGATAAAAGAAAACTGTACGACAATTTTTAGGGTTGGATATAAGAACCGACAATGCTGTCTGTGGACTCATGCCGTGCACATGCCCAAATTCACATAGATAAAACAAGTTTAATAATTACTTACATTGAAATGGTTTCCAAAACGGACGGTGTCCGTAATCAAGTCACAAGATTCGACGTTAATGCGTTCACTTGTTGCATTTGCATTTTCAACTTTTCAATGAATTATGACTGATATTCGTACAAACAGCACCCTACGGAAATCATAAATAACTCAAATTGAAATTATAAGCGTAGGAATTTGAATAAATTTCTACCTCAAAGCGTTGTATTTTGGAAAGAACCTATTACCATTCTTGGGGCAGATGTTCCCGACGCATCGAGCAGACAGAGCAGAAATTCATATGAAGGGAACCTGGTGGATGGGATTGCGGTATGCTAAACACGTCAGCTATTTTGATTTACAAATAGGGTAACGTAACCCACGGACCCACAGAAATTGCTGGATCAGACATACGGAGGAGTTGTAGATAGTATTTGAAAAGTAAGTACACCTATCTGTATTCGCGGAACACCAAAAATATTTTCTTATTAAAGATATTTATACAGCAAAATAGTTTTGAGTACAGAACGAAAAAGTACGGTCTTAATGAGAGTAATCTGAATTTCGATGAAATAAGTCAAACTTAATTTTGAGACATAACAATAAAATGGACTCGATCGGTATGCTAGCAATCTCGTCAGTGCAATAATTAAGAGCGTTAATGAGACAAACTGACTTTGATAAAAAATAAACACGACACAAGAGCCTCAAAGAAAAACCGTCAGCTTTTGTAATTGCTTCTTTGCGTTTTAATTACATTGCGTAAGCGGCTTAATTTGTGCGTCAACAACTGTGTTTGTCTTAATTTTGTTACTGGGTTTGTACTCATTAAGTACCTACTCATTAGTACCGAGACAATTTATACTATTAATAAAGCTGAAGAGTTTGTTTGTTTGAACGCGCATTAGCGCGTTAGGCTATCAAATGCAAAATATTTTTTTTATAATTATATAAAAAAATCTTTTGCGTTTGATATTCTTGAGGAGGGCTATAAGCTATTTAACATCACAAGAGGACCAATAGGAGCCGAGCGAAAAGAACGCTAAGGGAACACGAAGTAAAAGAGACGGGGAGTTTTATAAAAATGATGCTGTTATTTTAGTGTAGGCATTGTCATTTCTTAAGACTTCTACGCGAACAAAGTCGCGGGCAAAAGCTTCTAGATTTCAAGGAAACCAGTCTCAAATGTGTACTCTATGCAACACAAAATTAAAGCAACCGTAAATGGTACAGAAAACAAACCGAAAGGGTACACACACGGGAAATTACATCATAGTAGGCGGACGAGTGTTGTGTTACCCTTAATTGAAAAACAGTCATGGCATTTTGTACGAGCTCCCGCCAACAAAAGCTGCTCAAACTGCCAACCCCATGTGGTATTCCAATTTCTTCGATATGTACACATTGGCTTTTTGAATAAAACAGGAAGAGCCGAGGGAGTTTCAATAAAGATAATTTCGTATACATGGCAGCGTTTGCTCTGATCAATAGAACGGGAAAAATGTAGATTTTATCGATAGTAGTAGTCACAGAGTGAAGTTAATTTGAAGGCATTGAAATTCTAACAGTTTTTCTATCGTATCCTGAATAGTATTTAATTTTGCTCCTGGATAATACTGAAAGGTTGATTTTTTTTTAAATTCTTTGGGCCGAGAACAATTCCTGGTAGCATTCCATGAAAAATGCGAGCTTTTATCCACACAGAGCTGCTTAACTTAATATAAAAAAAATATGTAATATTGTATGTAAAAATTTTAGTACAACAAAGTATAATTAATTAGCCTTATGATGTTCCCACTGCTGAAACACAGGCCTCCTTCCAGTGAGAGGAAGTAGGCCTGAATCCACCACGCGGGCCCAGTGCGGGCTGGTAGATGTCACATGCATGTCTTCGAATTTTTAGTTCTAGGACATGCCGGTTTCCTCACGATGTTTTCCTTCAACGTTTTGATGGCAGTGGTGATGAAATAATTTACTCAAAGTAAAGCGCCTGACTGAGTTCGAACCTACTAAGTACCTACAACTCGAAGTCACGGCCATTACCACGGCCTGCTCCTCGTAAACATTCTATTGTTCCATAACCCCAAGAAAATTAAACAAAAGCAAAAACTAGCTATCTACTCAGAGATCTCGATACACCTGAAGGCCAATTTTCGTAATTTAAAACGATCAAAATCTAGTCGCATTCTCATCTCGGCGACAAACAAATGTCAAAAACCTGTCAAAATGTGGGGAAATTAGACGTCTTTTTGACAGATTGGGACTGAGATCCTACTGTGAACGTTCTTAAAATTACGAGAATTGCCCCTCTGATCTCATTAAATCTTTGTTTGTGAAGCCTAATGCTCACGCTCTGAGTAAATAATACTGCTTTATTAACAATCCTTGCTTTTAATCAAAGATTGGTACCAAAAACGTGTGACCTTTACGCCTAAGGAAATGGCTGGGGTCGAAACCAGTTTCTGAATAAACGAAGCGATCAAATTGCAGCTGACGTTTACCATTCCCCTGCGTTCTGGCTTTGAGTCACATGCATACCTCGTTTACTTCTGCAGCCAGCTATCAAGCGTGTATCTTTGCATTTGCTGCCTCTGCACCTCAAAAGTTATGCCGGCCGTGCTATCGCCACAGCTTTCACAAAAACAAAGAAGGTAAAACCGCTAGCACATCAAGCTACCCGAACTGTCGAATTTTCCCAAATGTTTTTTTTTTAATAATAAATTTCCTTATTATTTTACTCTTCACAAGAAACAAAGCAATGTATAGCGGTGGCAATCCCCGCGGGGGCGACTGGGAATGAACGGCCGGTGGCGACTGGGAATGAACGAATCAATCTTGAACCTACATAATGCGATAAAGTTGAAAATCTATTAAGGAAATTTGACAGATTGTAGTAGCACAATGTGCTGGCGTCTGTACATAAATTTAAAAAAATGTTACGCCATTTTCCATCTCATTGTGATCAAACTTGAGGAACGTTCCGCTCATTAATTTATAAAACAAGTTATCTTCATAGAAAAAAATATTTATTATACATTCCATTGTGTCACGTCGACTAACAAATATTGTAAGAATTGTCGATTAGTAATGAGAAGTGGTAAAAAAAATGTTGTAGGTAATCAATCAAGAAGTCACATTCATAACGTCGTAAATCTCTATCGACCAGCTATTAATTAGCATTAATTAAATAACCTGTCTGAGTGTGAGCAGTGGTGGCCCAGTGGACCCGACTTACGAGTTGTAAGTCGTGGTTTCGAACCCAGCCAGGCGCTTTACTTTGTGTAAACAATTTCATCACCACTATTCTCATAACTGTGAAGGAAAACATCGTGAGGTAATCGGCATGTCCCAGAATCAAAAATTCGAAGACATGTGACATCTACCAACCCGCACTGGGCCCGCGTGGTGGATTGGGGCCCACTCCTTCTCACAGATAGGAGGCCTGTGTCCCAGCAGTGGGAACATTATAGGCTGAAATAACCTGTCTCGCTGACTGCGCTAGTTAATTAATATAACGCCTTTATCAACCAAGGATTGACTCTTCGAAGACTCAGAGATACTATCAACAATACAACTGTACAAAAATATAACAGTAGCAATGGCTTTCATTTTGACAGTTCAACAACATGCATTGCGTTATTTATTTTGCTGAGCAGACAAATTTTTCGAAAATATGAAGCAATGGATTAGCAATATCATTGTGTGTAATTGATCGTGTGTTACGTACCTAATTAAGGTGCGGGATAAGTTGAATCCAACAACAAAGTTCGCCGATGACAGATCACGGCTAAGCTATTCAAAGTAACACCTCTCTGTAGAAGTCACTTCTGTATCCGCTCTGTGTATTGCCACTAGGTGAGGCTACAGGATGTAACTTAAGCACTGCTACTGACAAGGCTGAACTGAAAACAAAGTCTACTCTATTACTAAAATTATCTTTAAGGGACCTTACGACTTTCCGAATCACGAGTTGTATGTTGGGTGTCATGTCATTGACGGGCTGGTCCACAAATTCAAGGTCACTCAGCCCGCTATGCTTGGAGTTGCTCTGAAGGCTAAAATCAGAAATGAAATTATACGGAAAAGAACTGGAGTTACCGACATAGCTTGCAGAGTAAGCAAACTGAAGTGGCAGTAGGTTGGCCATGTTTGTCAAATGACCGATGGCCAGTGGAGCAGATGAGTCCTGGAGTGGAGACCACGAGCGTAGTGTGGGACCCTCCATCTAGATGGACCGACGATCTTGAGAAAGTGGCTGGGACAGACTGGATGCGGAAGGTGGAGGACAGGCTGTTGTGGCGCAGCCTGGGAGAAGCTTATGTAGTAGTGGATTGCGATAGGCTGAGTTGATGGATTGAAGTGTCATCATCAGTGATAGGAATAGGTAGTGCCTATTTGCCTAAACTTCGAAGAACAGAGACAAGAAACGGAGACTTCCTTAGGACTAAATTTTTCAGTTAGTAGTTCACTTTTAAAACTGATTGTCCTAAATGTTATACATCAAAGGTTAATTTGTACTTTGATTTGAGTTAAAATTGCATCCCTCAACGTCAGTAAAATAAATATGACACAGATAGATATACATAAATTTGTAACTTAAGTTTTTTCCGTCTGTACATTTTGTTTCATGCTTTCCAATTACGTCATATTTAAAAAATAATATAAATATACATATATTTGTTACAACAATATTCTATGTGTTTTATTTTTCCATTAGAGCCCATAGAGGATAAGTTATTATTATGGAGTTATAAATTATGAATGTTATGTCTAGTCGCAAACTTTAGGTAAATATAGACGAATTACTTATTCCAAATAACATATCTTTTTAAAGTATTTAAAAGTGTTGTCCCGAATTTCGGGACAGATGTCCCGGAAAAAATTTAGCCCTAAGGAAGTCTCCGTTTCTTGTCTCTGTTCTTCCAAGTTTAGGCAAATAAGCACTACCTATTCCTATCACTGGTCATCATAGGGCGAACTATTCAAATAATCGGTAGAAACACCACCTTATCCGATGCCGGTAACTAAATCAACAGCGTGTATAATCTGAGGTTCACTTAGATACATTGGTTCGGAAACTTAATACAAATTGTAAAGCACCACAAGCATCAGCCCGCCACAATACGGTAAGTAATATTAGACTCGTTAATGCCTGTCTACATTGTTGTCTGCGGTTGATCAGACCATTATAACGTGCCGAAACCACCGCACTGGGGAATATAAGTATGTCTACAACTGCCTTATATTCCCGCGAGCTAGCCTGCCCACAGTTTTGTTATAGTTTCTGCCTTTCCGATGAAAGTTTCTGTTTGCATCCGTAACTTTTTCGCTGGCAAAGTTAAATGAAAATGTTTTTCTGTATTTTGTTTAAGCGAAAGGAGAGGTACGGTAACTTTTCGTGTTATCGATATGTTTCATATTATAAAAGAAGAAACGCTGTCCAAAACGGTAGTCGAGAAACATGGTGATAGCCTTGTTAACGCTCTAAATATCAAGGTCGATAAAATAATAAAAATGATCTAGATTCGCAAAATGCGTCGTTATCACCCGGAAAAAATCAAATAATAAATTATGTTATCATACTTATTAGAGATGGGCCGACTATCGTATTTGCCGACTAACCGACTAGCCGACTAATCGGCAATGCCGATCATTCTAATACCTACTTGTTAGCTACTACCTAGCTTAATTACTGACTGATTAATACGTTCTATGTTACCTTATTGGTTTTTGAATATGTTTCAAGACTTTAGCTTTAGATATAAAATATATAATTATATACATATATATTAAAGGACTTTTTTATCACTAAACATCTGACTTAATGAATACTTACCTAAACAATGACAACAACAACAATTAGTTATGTATGTGCCATAGTCCGTTGATTAATGATGTTAAGTTAGCTTAATTACTGACTGATTAATACGTTCCTATGTTGTAAAGACTGTAACTATAGATAACTACTCTAAGTAATGTTTAGAAATTATAAAACAAGTACAAATTATTTGTTTTATTTCATTTGTTATGCGCCGATCATAATCGGCATATTTTGCATCGTTTGTCGCCGACTACAAACGATGCCGAATAGTCGGCTTTCCCGACTAGTCGGCGGCTAGTTGGCCCATCTCTAATACTTATCACTTACACCTACGTATTAGAGTAACACCTCAGATAAGATTTGAGTACCAGAGAACTACGAGTACAAACATGTTAATCTGACATCGCGATTTAGATAAGCGTTTAATCGAGGGCCCGACGTTGATGCAAAGGCTTTATTTAAAAAGCCTTTTTGCAAAATTGACGTAATTTCCGACTGACAGAGTAAGTATGAAATTAGTGGAACTTTGATTAAACTGTCAGCGGCCATTAAGTCGCTAATTGATTTTTGACAGGCCACTGTTTTATCGAACAGTTTGTTGCGTCAATTTACATCAATTAAATAATTGGGGCGATAACGATTTAACGCTCTTCACAGTTACAGCAGAGACTATTGATCACGTACAAAATAAAACTTGAAGAAAAGAAGAATTTTTTGACCGTCAACAAAAGATGTACACAATACACATAAATAAAGGGCAACATCAGGTATTGAGCAGGTGCACTCCTTCACTTATAGGAGACCACAGCATGCACAAGAAAATTAACAACTAAGCTACCAAAGTTAAAATATACATTATTATAATCAGTGATAGGAATAGGTAGTGCCTATTTGCCTAAACTTCAAAGAACAGAGACAAGAAACGGAGACTTCCTTAGGACTAAATTTTTTCCGGGACATCCCGGACTCCTTATACAAACATTGTGATTCATAGTATTAAGATAAACAAGTTGTTTACAAAATGATCTCCAAAAAAAAAAAAATTTCAGAAAATTGTATGGTTGTAACGACTGTGAATTTTATTTATTATGTTATGTCTAGTCGCAAACTTTAGGTAAATATAGACGAACTACTTATTCCATATAAAATATTTTTTAATGTATTTAAAAGTGTTGTCCCGAATTTCGGGACAGATGTCCTGGAAAAAATTTAGTCCTAAGGAAGTCTCCGTTTCTTGTCTCTGTTCTTCGAAGTTTAGGCAAATAGGTACTACCTATTCCTATCACTGATTATAATAAATAGGTAACTTTGGAAAAGATTTCTTGAAATGTGTCATTGGTGACATATATTTGTTCTGATCATACCGTCTAACAAGAAACGAGGACAAACTACTTATAAAACCTGTTTTAGCCAAAAGGAAATAATATAAGAAGCTGTTTGGACGCAAGACGATAAAACCGACCCCTGTCTTCACTCGGCTTCGACGAGAATTGATATACGAGTATTTGGGCTGTCTGCCGTAGGTCTGAAATTTAATAATCGTTACTATAAATAAATAAAACTATTACCTTTTTCGTTTCAACGGCACCTCGCTGTTTATTAGACGTTATATTCGCTAAACGTAGTATAACCAAATGTATGAACGTGCACGAAACCGAATAAGCGTATGGAAAGGATACAAAAGACGTAGACGATGTAGTTTTTGCGTACCTCCGTGCTAAAGTATTTGTGTTATGTATGTATAGTATGTATTTATACTATACATGATATAGAACTAGCTGATTCAACCAGTGCATCGTATGGTTTCAATTTAACGAGTCGATCAGTCGAGTTGATCAGTCTTAGCTTAATGAACTGAAAGGAATCCACCAGCACCCCCAAATGTTATTTTCGTACTGACTCCCATGAGTTCATGACTAGAGTTACGTCTAACTTTTTCCTCTTTCAAAGTCACATCTATGTATTTTGTAGTTATCAAATTGTTTTTCATAACTACAAAATATATCAATCATGTTCCCCAATCATGGTCCATCTTCCATCATATTCCTGTCTATCTTCTGACAGATAACGGATACTATAAGTCTGACACTGGCTATAAAATCTGTCGGATTGACGGCAAGACAGCACAGTTGCTTCCGCAGCTCACCTCCTTCAATTAGTGGGCGGAAATTATCCACCGTCTTCACCGACACCAATCGATATTACAGTATGGTCCTCTAGTTTCCTGCGACCTTTAAAAAAGGATGAAAACCGTTGTTCTCGTGCAATCCCACGTAACAAGTCACCGGTACACAAATAACTAACCGTAGGTCAAGAAAACAGAGCAAAGAGGCGGCTTGATGAAAACAAATGTCTGCAGGAAAAAGCATGGGATCACTTAAAGTATTTACGCCCACATTGGGTCCGTACGACGTGAAAAAAGACCACACTTGTTTATTACCGAGATAGTACCGGTTTTTTGTGGCGAATATCATGTTATTCATTGTGGTAGAATTGTAGGAAATATACCTAGTACACACGACCTAAAATACAATAAATTAAACATTTCCCGCATTGTATAGACTTTTCGTACAATGAGAAGTCAGCTTATAATGGAAACATATAGCTTGATTTGTCGTCGTGCATAGTGTAAAAGTTTCGGCTTTTTAAGCAAGGTATTATTAATCTGACAATGTGCGTACGATGGCTGCTGATGGTGAAATAATTGTTAGTGGGTTACCAGCATAAGGGGATGAATTACAAAGGACCGAGGGCAAAACCTGGATGACACTTGCACAAACCTGTGAAACATTGCACAAAGGGGGATCCTTTACTTAGCAGTGGGTGGAACATAGCTGTTGGCCAAAAGAAAAACTGAACTCGTGGCGTCCACGTTTGTTACCGTAGTTTTAATCAACACCCGTATCGAAGACTCCAGAAAAAAAAACACTGTTACAGTTCCGTAAAAAAGTCGTTCGCAACCGTACTCACGAAGCGGAAAGAAACAAAAACACCGTGAACCGAATTCAAATGAAGTTTTTAAATAAAATCAAGTCATCAATAAGGTGTGGTGAATAAAAATCAGGAGACGAATTTCCTGGGTACCTTAATCGAATGCTAAACATTCGACGTAGGAAGGCGGCACCGGATGAGGGGCCGCCGTACCGCAGATGGCTGTTTTAGGGGTCTGGTTGACGTAAACAAAACATCGGCCTGCTATAGGTAGGTACTAGGTAGTATTGAGGGAAATCACAATTCACATCAACCACGTCACGACAGCAAATGCATATTACATTTTTCTGCTTATCAGATACAGGAAAAATCTTGACAGAACTTATTACTAAACGGAAGATAAACATTTATTTATTTATATGTCGGAGTATATATATATTATTTTTTCTCTTTACGTGACTAGAGGGCTGGCCAACTTTTTGGCCAAAGAATCAGCATTGCCATTCAACGTGGTAATGCTGCCAGCCACTTACTATAGGCACTTTTCCCGCTGACAGTGATGCGAACAAATTTTTTCATGTCCTATGATTCTTTACCATTGTTTTGTTTTATATGCATGTGCAAATTGTTATTTTAAGTCTCTAAGTTTATATTTTGTCACTATCACTCAGAAAACATGTAAGAAAAGGATTACCGGCCGGTAAAGTTGGTCCCCGTGATGAATCATATTCATTGAGTATCGATGCTACGATTAGTTCTAGACACGGAGGATGCACCCAGCTATTTAGTATTACTCGCATGCCTTAGTCATATCATAATAAAGTTTTTATAACGGGATGTACACTTAGGACTTAGTGCATCATTCATAATGGACGGCAGTGTTCACTAGGGGTGTGATCTAATCTCTTGATGTATCAGACATTCTTTTCGTTTCGTCCTTCATTTGTTGAAGCCCTGACTCTACCGACAGACAGAAAACCGGACACAAAAGGGAAAGGCAGTGAGACATAGAAGTTTTATGAATCTCGGAACCAAACTCTTTTCGTTTAGAAAATATGTATCTAATATAGGCTGTCGGAGTATTTCATTTTAAAATCATGATAGCGAAGAATGATCCACCAGAAAATAACCCGAATAGCGTAGAAACTAAAAGATTCCATAACTGCTTTTCATATTTGGATAGGGTCTACTGTTCCGTAAAAGTTTCATTTGCTACGTGATACAGCTAAAGAAACCTCCCCAAATAATTACAAGGGTTTTATTTTCAATTTCGCTGTCTTGAATTTATATTACCACTTATTTTACCGTCTCTTGGTTCTAAGCTACTTTGGAAGACTTTTCCTGGGAGGTAGTGGCCGTCTATTGAGTTGCCATCGGCATAGCACAGGAGAGCGGTATGTTCTACCGGACATCCCAGAGCCGTTCCACATGTACTGAGGACAGCCACCGTGTGGTTTTAGTCGGTAGAAGTCAAAAATAACATATAACCCTCCGCTTTACTAGAATCCATAAGAACGGAGGTATCCATAAAGATTTCCAATAAGCAAATAATAGCCGTAGCTACTGCACCAAGTAAGCAGCCGGTAGCAAGACTGCAACTGCCGAGTTCGGGCGTCAAGCGTTTTTGGCAAGCCAGGTTACTCCGCCAGTCGGTCCAATAATGTCTAGACATTTATGTACGTGATAGGTAAAACGTACATGGTCAAACGCTCTGTTATCACGGCAAATTAAACATAACGGCAAAATGAGATCATCTGTGTTGGGTAAATACCAAACACTGAGATGAAACCATGTGACTCTAATATTATCCGATTACATGGCTGACCTTCGAAGCTTTATTGCAATATGTATTTGTGCAAATGAGTCAATTTAGTGAAGAGCTACGTAATTGTTTACATACTCGTAAAATATTTCATTATAATTATGTCACACCATTTTCACTCCATTTAGCATTGAGTTGGTTTGGTCGCCAGTATAATATAATTGGTCGTATCTCATAACAATTGGGGAGCAGTTGAAATGATCAGCCAAAATAGTTACGATATGAGATTTGCGACCAAGTCACTTGAGTTGTTCGAAAATAAAAAAAAAAAGAATTGTATAATGTAGTTGGCCCATGACTTCATGGGCCAACTAACTTATACAATTCTTTACAAAGAACTTAAAACATAATGTATAGGAACTTCTCAACATCCACAGCCAACAAGATAGTCTCTTTCCCTATAATTAATTTAAACCTTGCGTGCAACACTGGAAATAAATTAATGAGATAAACTAGTACGTGAAGACCTATCAAATGGCTAGATGCGCCCGTGATAAGAAGCTCGCCCACACATATTCTTCGTACATTCCGAGTCTTTGAAAGACGAATCCAGACCAGCTGCAGAAACGTAGTGTTTCAAGCACGTACCTAATTCGTCGTACGTGAACGAGAAACTCGATGCAGAAATAATGATTATTACAGCTGTAGTTCTCCTTCTTGGTTTTGACTTGAGATAGTGATGCTTCGTGCCGAGTTAGGTTATGTGTTTGTTTGCTGTAAGCTCTATAGCTTACTTAGGAAAAGAGTTTTTAAGACGCGTGACTGTGCATATGAATCAAGTGCAGTTGTTTGGTTTTGTTTGAACGATACGATTGCCCTTCTGAGATGCACATGTGCTATATCAGGACTTGAATTCACTCTACCTATGTCAGGACTTGAATTCATATGACGCTATTCTACTATTTTTACCAACTTTATTATGAAAAGGTCTCTAGATAAACCGTCGGATAAATATGACGGAGTTTTTTTTTTTATCCCATATCATAATAATAATTGCGCATTAATATCATAATAAAAAAAATTATTCGATAATATTTTGATAGCTTAATTAACATAGCTAAATTCTTTTTGCATGTCTTGTATTCTTATGAGAATAAAGTTATCTCAAACCTCATTTGCGTGTAGCTTAAAGGGCGAATTGCTTACAATGCGGAAGTACATAAATAGAGGTTTTTCATACTCTGTGTTATTGCGAAATATAGTGCTGACGACATCATTTAGGAATATTCACAATGTAACTATAACAGAAATTACGTGGAGGCTTTTGATAACAATTTACTAGAACTCGAATATGTCTGCCAGGCTTTCTAGCGATTTTAAAACTTAATAAATCGCGAATAGAAGAAAAAAACCATCGATATCGAATCGAAACTATAAATCTGGTAGTAAAGCCAGTCCTACAGGTCAATCAACCTCTCTTAGAGCAACCTCCATCGTAGACAAGGCAACAAGCGAGCATAAAACCAGTTATCAGTAGCATGCTTGCGATACAAACAATGATTACAATCAATGACATTAAAAATCGTGTACGAACTATTAAACACCGTGTACAAATCGTTGTGGACAGACGAAAGAACGGTCAAGGAGGTTCACCTTGTTGGAAAACAAATCGCTTGTCACCTTCAAGGTGAATAGACTTTGTTTTTGGAATATTTTGAAGATCCAATAACAATAAGGACCTTACACCTGAGTATGTTTCCTTGTAATGTAATTTGGTGGTCTTACACCTCGCTGCTCACTAAAGCCATGTTTTCACGATACGATGTAATTACCTGAGGCATACTATAAGTGAAATCAGCAATAAAAGTTCCACCACCTAAACACTATTTAGACGATGCAAGTCGTTTCTGCAATTTTGTAGCCTGTAGGTATGCCACAGGTAACAAACTTACGATGCAAGTTTGTAAAATAAAAGTAAATGAGCCTTAAAAAGCCATGAGATTCAATTTCAAGCTTCAGAAGAAATGTCTCAGACACAGGCAGAGTATCTGTTCCAGATGTAAAAGCCTTAGATGTGTGATTCCTGTGACTTGGTGTAGCGAAATCAACATAACAACCAGCGAGGTAATTCCGTAACACACCAACAGTAGCAATGGCTTTCATTTTGACAGTTCATTGCTTTATTTACGTTGTTGAGCAGACAGTTTTCGAACATATGAAGCAATGGATTAACAATAAACTTCAAAAGAATTTAGATTGTGATTAAAAGTGTGTTACGCGATTAGGGTGCAGATTGTGGATAAAACATAAAAGTATGCATTTGAAACACGAAGAAGATATTTGAACGCAGAATATATTCCCTTTAACTATATTTTCAACTAAATCCGTTGAGACTTCACGGCGAGGTTGTGTATTCGTTTCTCTGTAATAGCCTCCGCGGGGTCGGTCATTACTTATACAACGTGTTTTTTTTTATATCCCATAACTCTAGGGGGTCATTGTACTCATCATTATGAACAACTTTTACCATGGGACAAAACCCGAAAACGCGAAAACAAAAAATCTGGAGTTCCCTACATTTTGACGAGTTATACAAACATAAATGTAGGGAACAGCAGATTTTTTTTTTATACATTCATCATCATCATTCTTCTGCCCTTATCCCAATTTATTTGGGGTCCGCGCAACATGTCTTTTCTTCCATAATTCTCTATTAGTAGTCATCTCGGTAGTCACCCCCTTTCTAACCATATCATCATTCACACAGTCCATCCATCGTTTCATTGTTATAGTTACCGGCACGTATGTTGGCAAGAGATTTTTTAGTGGGGGAAGTTCGCGCACGCTCAATTTCATACATTTTTACATGCGTGAACTTCCCCCACTACAAAATCTCTTGCCAACTTACGTGCCGGAAACTATACTTACTACTTTTGTCATTACTTGTTTACATAACTACTATCAGAACAAATAATAAAGGCTCCCGCAGACAGGCGCGACGCAACGGTGCGACGCGATTTTGGTTGAACCCTTTCCTTGAAGCTTTCATAGAAATTGTTCTACTAGAGTCGCGTCGCGCCTGTCTGCGGGAGTCTTTAAGTCTTGCCTTGGAAGAGTCTCTATTCCATTAATATAATACCATAAAAAAAATGCAAGCACGAGGCGAATGCGTCACACAAGGCACTACATATAATGTTAGAGTCGCCTCGTGTTACAACAAGTTGCAAAAACTTGTTGCTTTTCAGTAGGTTGTTCACCAAATACCAGACACGTGGATTGTGTGATTTTCGAACTCGTCACCTTGTTAGCCTCGTTTAACACTTATTAGAACCAGCAACTCTGCGCTTTTTTTTGTATTCACCATTCACCTCAGCTATGTTACTAAGTATTGACACACATAACATTACGCCTGTATTCTTCGAAAGCAGAGGTGCACCTATAGTAAGAAAAAAAGAAAATAAGTTTATTTGACCCAGGTTAAGTAAGGCACACAATAGTACACCCACATTTCGCTCGTTCTGTGTAACAGGAAGCGAGTCTATTGCCATCAACCGGGCACGAAATTGTCAGAATGGCCAAACTCTGAGGGTGCTACGGAGAAATTTCTAAAGGAAAAACCCAATAACATTTTGCCCGACACGTCGATTGAACCCAGGACCTCATGCTCAGCAGTAGTGCTTGCGATCTAGTGGCCTAGTGGCCAAAGAGGCAGTCAATAAGCAATGCCTTTGCAAATAATACTAACCTGTGTTAAGTTATTCATTCAAATCTTCATTCAATCTCGAGTTGGGAAGAAGATGGTTAGATTAATCTCAGATCATCTGGAATGAAATCTCAATGAGTGTGCCAGGCGAATTGGACACCTAGTAAACTCGATTTCTGCTCCAAGGTTTAGAGAAATTGGAGTTTGTTTTTACCTAGCGACAGACATAGCGTCAAATACGCAAACAAAAAATATGTTTTCATTTGCACACAGAAAGTTTTGAGTATGAATGTGGATGGCTTCGGCTATATGAATAGGGGAAGACCAAAAAAACGACAGATGGGCTGTGTGAAAGACGATAATCTAGAAAAGGAGTGACTACCGAGATAACGACTAATAGAGAAGTATGGAAGAAAAACACAATGTTGCGCCGACCAAAAATAAATTGGGATGCAAGAGAAGGATGAATGAAGACTGAAAACATATTTCATTCCGTGTTGCAATGCAAAATTTTCAAACAAATGTTTAAATGTTTAGAGCTATGCCTGTCGTCGATTGTGTATTAAACCTAACTACCTAGTAATTGACAGAGATGTGTATGTCGCAGATGGATTGTCGAATTCGTTGTTCTACAAAACCGCTAGTGGTTTTACCAAACAGCTCCGCTATGTGATACAACTAAACAACGTTCAGCGATTTTCCATAATTACTGAACTTAAACACGCAGAATTAAATAAACGTTTTGCATTTATCAATGCAGCGGGTCAACAATAAGCGGTTTCGTAAAACAGCGTGAAAAGAAACGTCAGATTGTAGATTTTAGTTCTAAATTTTGTCGCTCGTGGCTCTGCGTGTCGTAACAGCAATAATGGCGTCCGAAACAGAAATAAATAAAACAAGTAAAAATTACCTTAATTCAAGTGAAGACATGCGAGGGAGTGATCTGCGAAATATACACTGTACAGCTCATCTCCGTCTGTCAATCACTTTTGTGAATAAGGCCGTCATACTCGTCTTCATCTTCACTCACATCAAAGCAGAAATCCGTGCTTACATCACCGCCGCAGTCTACTACATACAATGTCGTCCTTCCACGTGGACCGCGAATTAACGCGCGTCAGCAAATATCAACAAGAGTTGGAAGTTTGTTTCCTTTTAAATCGGTTTCTAAGCAACATTCACATCTAGCTGTAGACGCAAGGTCTTCACTCAGGAGGAAATCAGGTTTAAGGTGTCTATCTCACAGTCTAGCATTAGACGTCTTTCGATTTTCGATGTCGTGTGTCGTCTGTCTGTTGAAATAATTGATAATTTAAAACTGGTAGAAAATCGTCACGTAACGAAAAAGCGTCCGAATCATAGATATCCGAGTCAGGACCCCTCCATGCGACTTCTTCGACTGGAGTTTTTGAGACAAAGAGAGATAGTTTTCATGGTTTTCGAGGGTGCTAAAGTCGATAGTGAGATAAAAATGTTAATCCAAGATGGCGACAACTTTATAAGAGCTTCTAAAAACTTATACTAGATGGCTAACGCGTATTAAATTCACACTTTCTCTTTATTTCTATGATATACGAGTGCGTGTGCGTGCGAGTGTCGCGTAAGGCACTTCGTCCCTGACCCCCGACCGCACATGTTTTTTTTAAATTAACTTTTTGGCATGTCTGCTTAATGTTCCAATTTGCCAAGCATTGTTCGTCGCTATCACGAATACGTTGGTTGTAACTTTGTAAGGAGCATTTAGTTACAATTCCGAATACGTAGTTATTATTCTCACAGGCCTAATTTGCATAATAACGCCGTCTGCTATTGGCACAGTCTTCCATGTTTGCATTAAATTAGCATTGTAATTAGCGAAGAAATCCATTTAATAAATGGTCTTTTAATTTCTAACTGAATCAATGAATGCGAATGTTTGTTTATATGTTGTTTCATTATCATCAAACACCGTTGCGGTGATCGTAGCATGTTTAGCACAGTGTTTAGGTTTATGTTTATCTCACCTTTATGTTTATCGAACTCTTCATTTTGTATCAAAACAGGTAGACACTGTCGTCTTCCCCCATACCGTACGACAATACAGCAGACTTCATTAGCAATTCATAACATTTTATTCAAATTCGTCCAATGACGCGCGTACGGCAGAAAAATCCCGATAGTCGAGCGTTGAGATTTTTACAATGATGTACTTCTCTAGAACCATTTCTTTTTCCAAATGCTCGGTTTTCTAAAAACTTGGCGTATTACATGATAAATCATCATCCTCCTGCCCTTTTTCCCTTTTTAACCTCCTTTCTAGCCACATCACGTTTCACGCAATCCGAAAGTAAAACATAGGTAGTGTTTCTTTAATTACTGAAGGTTTGGCCATCTCTTCTATTCACTTTCCGTTTGTCTTTTGCAACCTGACGAGGTAGAACTGTGCTCTGCAACATTAACTCCAACGCATTCGCGAATGTCCCTAAACCAGCTCCACATTTGCGTAACTCACTTTCTAAACATTTTGCAAAAAATCGTAATCCATTGTTTCATGTGTTTGAAAAATTCTTCAGCTCGGCCACGTAAATAAAATCAAACTCAAACTCTGTATTTGTTTCAATTAAACCAATTAGTCCAATTACAGGCACTTTTGAATTGTCAAGGGGTCGGTCAGTCAGAAAAACGAACGGCATTGCAATTGTTAGTGTAATACGCAATTACCCCACAGGACTTTTTCTTCAGCCAACATAGTAACACAGAGTTAGAAGGCTAAATGGTCAGACCCTAGCACGTAACAATAAATTAAAGATATATGGCCAGTCATTGTTGAACAACAAAGGAGGAACACACACAAAGTCTAGCCTTGAGAGCCCAGGTGGTCCTCTTCTAATAGAATTTTCCTCTTTATCTGAAATAACGAGATCTTGGATGATAGGTAATAGATTACCTTATCGGAATTTAATAAACTTGTAGAATGTATTGATATTGAATATACTGATAATTCAATTATCTGGCCTTTTCTATCAGATTCCTTTTCTGAACATGGCGATTGGGTCTCACTCACAAAATAATAGGTAAGTATTAAGTGTGTGTGTTTTGCACAGAATTTGGAAGGGTTCAGTATGAAAATTTAATCCGTCACTGCTTGTGAATATAATATGATCTGGGGGCACGGTAGTAACTCGCCAAAACGTGCCAAAAATAAAGAGCAAGGGGTCACTGGCTACCTTTTCTCGGTGTGTTTCTTCGTATTTGCATACCCTCATAGCTTCAGCCTGGGTAATGCTAGAGAGTTCAAATTCTCATGATATGATATTATAGTTAGCAGATTTATAAACTGAGTTTCATTTGCCAAACCGTAAATTTTGACCAAGATATGAATTCTTTAGAGTTAAGCCTTGTACAGTTAGGGGCTTGACTCTACATTAGAACAAAGGGGCAATTCTCGTAATTTTAAGAACGTTCACAGTCTGATCTCAGTCTCAATCTGTCAAAAATACCTCTAATTTCCATACATTTTTGACATTGATTGTCGCTGAGATCAGAAGGCCAATTCCCGCAATTAAAAACGCTCAAAATGTAGTCGCAGTCTCATCTCAGCTATAATCAGTATCAAAATTTTTTGACATATTGAGACAGACATCAGACTGCGAACGTTCTTAAAATTACGAGAATTGCCCCTCAGTTTGCGACTAGATTTTGAACGTTTTTGATTACCAGAATTGGTCTTCTGATAACGTTTTAACAATGAAAGCGTAATGTGAGTCTTGGCAATCTACTTTATATGAAATGTTTTTTAGTAAGTTTGCATGTTACCTTAAACTGTCATACAATATCCAGTCTTTTGGTTAAATTGTTTACGAATATTTTTAGAGACCATTTGACCATTCAATCATAAACACACATGTCAAACAATTAAATCATGAAGAAACATACGACTGTAACAAATCAATTATCGTTAATTGTGACTAATTGATTAAAACGACCCTATTATATATCCTACAGAAGTACAGACGCCAGCACATCAAGCTACTACAATCGGTCAAATGTCATTAATAGATTTTCAACTTAATCGCTAAAGCGTTAAGATTCAAGGTTGACTGGGAAAATTTTACAGTTTCGGGTAGCTTGACCTGCTGGCGTCTGTACATTAACGATTTAATATAAATGTATTCATTTTAGAACAAAGTCCACTTATTCATTAAGTAGTTACTACACAATAGTAATTGTTATTGATACTGGAGTCATGAAAATTCTTTAGAACACAATCGTAAGTGTGCTTTCCGAGGCACGGAGGGGTTTTGGTATGTGATCTGGGTCCCAAGTCTGCTATTTTTATAAATTCGTCATTCCAACACGATCCCATTCCCATCCCATTGTCATTTTGCTTAAAGTTCGTAATCTGCTAAATTCTTAATGCCGATCATTGTTCGGTCAATGGTCTCGTAATAGAACTGTGTCATAATGACATTGTCGTATTGCCTATAGTAGAAAACCCGTTAGTAGAAATGATTTTCGAAAAACTACCACTACTTTATTTATGCCAGATTTCATTTATATATATTTTTACATATTATTTATTAGTGTTTTATTACAAGTCAAGTGTTTTATGTAAGTCAGTCATTCATTTATTTTGTACGAGATTACCATTCTATGCCATTTCTTTCAATGGAGTGTCTGTGTTTGACCACTGGAAAGTCATAATGGCGCCATTATATTAGTAGATTACCAAACTTGTCAAAATCAACAATTATGAAATCAATGATAGACCATTCTGGACACTATTGTAATAGCAGACTTGAGGCCCTGGCGTTGTGTGGTCACGGTTCTAACCTAACCTAACCTAGCTGTTTCGATGTAAAAAAGATATATGCGTGTTACGCATGCGGGTACAGAAACGCCAGAAATGCCAGAAATATATTTTTGAATGTAAAACCAAACATTTTAAACATTCGATATTTTAATCACTCGGCATTTCAATCTTAGACATTTTAGGCTTAGGTTTCGATATTTCGATACAACCGATATTTAAGTTTTCGATATTTTGAACATTGATATGTACCCACTAAGTAGCTAACAGTAACTTAAACTTTAACTTTCCGCAAAATTACCAGTATTAGCTTACCGGCGTTCCTGTCCTCTGTCCACAGCACCGAAAAGTTGACCGGGAAAATTTTAGCCCCCTGCCTGGTTGACTCTGAAGTGCCTTGCTTGACCGACGCGGTGAACGCCTGGAAAGCGGCTTGCCCGGATAAAGATCGGCCCGTAAACCCATCTTCCCAGAGACAGTGGGATGAGCCGCTCTGCAGGTTGGTACGGAATAAACTTATCAATACGTCCACCAATACTGCTGAGCGTGCCCGCCTGCTGGCTGTGGGTGAGTGGGAGTCGGGGCTGTGGCTCCAAGCACTCCCTTCACCCAACATAGACACTATGCTGGGTGACACCACCTTCCGGCTCGCTACCTGTCTGCGTTTGGGTGCTCCTTGCGGGGCTCCGCATCGCTGTCAGTGCGGTGAAGCTGTCGACTGCCTCGGACACCATGGCCTATCCTGCAGTAGGAGCGCAGGTCGGATAGCACGGCACGCCAGCATTAACGACATCATCCGTCGTGCTCTTGTCACCGCCGGGGTGCCAGCTGTTTTAGAACCCAACGGCCTGGCACGCGACGATGGGAAGAGACCAGATGGAATGACCTTAATGCCCTGGAAGTTAGGCAGACCTTTGGTGTGGGATGCAACATGTGTCGACACCCTTGCGCCATCCCATCTTCCTAGCACGGTGGGCTGTGCTGGAGCGGCTGCTGCTGGTGCAGAAAACCTCAAACGGCGAAAATATTCCAGCCTGATTGGGAGTTATATCTTCGAGCCGTTTGGGGTTGAAACACTAGGGCCATGGGGTCTGAGTGCCCACTTGGTGTTTCGAGATATCGCCAAGCGGTTAGTCGACTCTTCACGTGACCAGAGGGCTGGCCTGTTTCTTGGCCAAAGAATTAGCATCGCCATACAACGTGGCAATGCTGCCAGCCTTTTGGGCACTGTTCCTGTTGACAGCGATGCGGACGAATTTTTTGATGCCCTATGATTCTTTTTTTTTTTTTTTTTTCACTTGTACATATGTATTATTATTTTAGACTTAATTTGATTCTTATGAAAATAAATGATGTTATTAACAGTAACTACGAATGAATAAAACATTACGCAATAAAATCATTTTTCGAGATCTACCCCCGCTATAAAAAAATATTAAAACATGTTACGCAGAATGCCCACCGTCATAACTGTGTTGTAGTGCAATCTATGATTAAGGGCTTGTAATACCTCAGTTGAAATTCATATTTTGCCCCCACTTCCCCGCGCCATGTATCAGTCTATCCCGCTCGCACTGTTAAACTGATTCAGTTAGGATGAACTAAACTGTTGATGGACGTAGGCTTGGTAATAATTGATTAAAATATGATTATATTTTAATGCGAAATCGACGTCTTCTGTATAGAATAAAAAGAAAATATATTGAAAGTTAAATTATTCATTAGTACCTACATTATAAATTAGCTAACAAATTGTCAATTTATAATGTACTAATAAATAATTTAGCTAATTTACCAAGGTTACCTACGTACAGAGGGGCAATTCTCGTAATTTTAAGAACGCTCAGATCTCAGTCTCAGTCTGCCAAAAATACCTCAAATTTCCATACATTTTTGACAAGTATTTGACATTGATTGTCGCTGAGATGAGCTTGCGACTAAATTTTGTACGTTTTTAATTACGGTGATTGGTCTTCTGATGTCCAACAAAAATAGGCGCTTCGGAAATCATCGTCTATCTTGTGAAATACGAACGCGCGATGATGAGATCTAATATAGAGTTGTAACACCTCTCAAATTGATCGATCAGTTGACAACTCTCAAACTGGTTGTCAAATAGACATGTAGGTACTTCTACAAGTAAGACTTTTGACTCTATCGAGACCTGGTCTGTTTTGGAGACGCTGCATTGAACTAAACATATCCATGTAAAGGGGTGAGAGAAGGGGACGTAATTTCCCCGAAATTGTTCTCTAATATTATGGGAAGATCTATTTAAGACGCTGAACTGGAAAGGACGCGGCATCAACATCAACGGCGAGTACATCTCACACTTAATATTTGCAAATGACATTATCATAGCGGCTGAATCGCTGCATGACTTGCAGCAGATGCTGTACAGCCTAGTTGATTCATACGTATTGGTCTCCGGATGAACTTGGACAAAACCTAGGTTATGTTCAACGATTGCTGTCAATGTTAATGCTTTCAAAGTTGTCCGAGAATACTTTTACCTACGGAAAATTCTGCAGTTTGGTAAGAACAACTTTGAGAGGTGAACAAAAGCATTTAGCTGGGCTGGGCAGCGTTTAGGAAACTTCACCGAGTCTTTTCGTTGAGTATTTCACTTTCATAAGACTAAGATCTTCAATCAGTGTGTCCTGTCTTTTATGCCTTACGAAGCCTGTTTGCGCAAACAGCAAAGGACATTGCTCTGCGCCCATACATTGTTCGCCCTGGAACCAAGAGCATCGGAAAATTATGTGTTGAATTGTCGATCATTAGTAAACTCCTATAAGATCTTATTTATATAACGGACTTGCTGCAGAATATATATATTTAAAAAAAAAGCATCAGATTTTGAGGTTATAATCGAACCATAACAATGGATCATATGATCTGACCAAGATTATGTCTGGACTTTAAAAGAGACTGTGACGTCTGAGTTTGTTTCGGCCTTTCTTTTCAGACTAGTCAGATAGGAAACGCCGACCTCATCTAGTTTTAAAATATGATTGACGTGTAAAAGTGTTTGTAGAAACCTACTTACAATATAAAATCATTTATCAATATTAGATATAGTTTTTCATAGCTCCGAGTGATATTTAAGAAACTAAAAAACAATAACATTTATAATACATTTAGCTATTTTTTGTACCTACCTAGATAATTAGGTATCTTTGCAGTTTTTTTCTAAAGCCTAAGTGTATATTATTATTGCAACGTTTAAATGCATAGAATCTAATTAATATAGGTACCTGTATTCTTAGCATTGGTTTTAGAATGAGATAAAATGTTTGTGTGTATTAATGTAAAAATAGAAACAGTGCCATGTTATCGTTTGAGCGGTACACAGTTCCGAAAATCACAGCCAGGTAAGTCGTTTTTGAAAGCAATCAGAGTCCGTTAAAATAGCCAAGTCGTAATAATATTCAATACGATTACAAAGAGCAATCGACGCAGTGAGAGCATAGGTTAGGTAAGATACTGAAAACCGCCATTTAGTCACGTCAAAAATAAGGGTGGCAAACTTGATACGATTTATCGATATTTCCTAAGATTTACTATGGCCATACGTTAAAACTGAATTAAATCAACTTTTGTCATACGATAATATTAATAAGTACCATTACAACTAAGACAATGGCGCCGATTCCCTTGTTCACAAACTAAACTAAATTTAAGTTCAGTGCATCATTTTCTTTCTATTTTATTAAGAAAAGGACAGAAGATAAATATTAGTTTAGTCCTTTCAGATTTAGATACTCCATACCAAGTTTAGACGTGATTAAAAACATGGCTACTAAAAATACGTCAATTTACGCCAGGCGCTGACTAATTTGACAGGACTAAACTAATATTCATTTGTCTTCTGCCCTTTTCTTAATGAAATAGAAAGAAAAAGATGCACTGAACTTAAATTTAGTTTAGCTAGTTTAGTCTATGTTACAAAAGTATTTGCAACTAATATACTAAAATAAACAAAGAATTATCGTGCATGTCCGATATTTCTTGTGCACAGGGCGATTCCGGACATTGGTCTTTCACTCCAAAAATAAAAGTCGAATCCCAGCAATTTCGAGTTCTGTGCAATGTTACTTAGTTTGATGTATGACGGCTATGGGCTTTTTTACACCTTTTTTTTGTGTGGGAAATCATCAAATGACGTCTCCTGCTCTGGGTGGAGTTGGAGGGCTTGTCAGACTTTTACTGACTAAAACCCACCCGTTTCTTTAGTTGCCTGTGCCAGGGGCCACGGTATCTCTTTCGAACAACCCGCGGCCCTGGCATGGCATCGGTCCTAGCGGACCCCATCAGTTAGTGCTGACATCTCTTTGAGGCGCGTTGTGTTTCACGCCTGCCTCAAGGAGATGTCAGCACTAACTGACGGGGTCACACGCGTGGAACACATCGCGCCGTCGATCCGGGCCTGGTCCTTACTGGGCGGCAAGCTGCCCATTGCTCGCCGCTCGCAAGCCCGCGCCTGCGGCGTCCGGGATTCGGTTGCTGACTCCCGACGTCCAGGGCGTCTCCTGCGGCGACTAGGGGCGTGTGAGCGCAGAGATTGCCTCTCCCTCATGTGCTCCGCTTCATCCTCCGCATTATTGCTTCGCTGAAGGAGGTGACGGCTTCCCATGCACTCACGCTCCGTATGATGGCCTGGACCCGGGCCGGACGCGAGAGATCGCCGCCGCCGATCGCCGCCACGAGGACGCGGCGGTGACTCCACCTAAGCTGGGTAGACCTCCACCGTATGCTCCCACCGTGTCCTCCAGGCGATCCACACAGTGGTGACACCCTGGCGTTTCCTCCCGCCTTATCCTGGACAGGAACCGCCCGAAACAACCGTGTCCGGTGAGGACCTGCTTCAGGCAGAAGGTGAGGGTACCGTGGCGCCTCTCCAGCCACTCCTCAAAGAGGGGACTTATCGCCGCAATTGTGGCGTGCCCAGCACTGGGTTGCGACAATCGCACTCTCTATGTTGCCATGAGATCCCGCCGGAGCTCTGTCCGCTGTACCGTGATTTCTCAAAAATCCTTTCAAAAATCCACCTGTATCTATACATTTGTGGTAATTGAAATATATTTCCATTACCACAAACCTATGTAGATTGATCGAGAAAAACAAGTTTTGCTGAGACTTGGTTGTTTTGGTTTTTTTTTCTGATTTGTATTTATAATGATATGTACATGATTACTAGTTTATTTATTTATTTATAAGTATGTATTAGGTATGTTGAAACTGTGTGTACTCCCCGTCACTTTTCCCTAAAGGTTCTTTAGAAAACCAGCGTCAGACAGCGTCTGTCTGGCATTAAAGCTGAAATGAACCTTTTTGGCGCAGCCGTGAGGCGCACACTATTGTTGTCTGAAACATTATTTTTTATTTTATTAATTTTGTATTTTGTGTTTCACGAACTATGTCCAAATAAACTTTTTTCTTTCTTTCTATCTCAAATAAAATTATTTATAAAAAAAGTTTTGCTGAATATATTGAAAACACCATAAAAATTTGGGAACTGTCTAAAATAGGTACGCTTACCTCCCTGAATTTTTGACAATATTTTGACATTGACGTGAGATTACGATTTCTAACCATTTCAAAGATGGTTTTATAAATTAAAACTACAAAATTTGGATAAAATTAAAATACGGGTGCCTTATTTTAACATCTAAATTTAATTTTACATTATCATATAATTTCTTCAAAACATAAAACGTTGTCAATCGGGTCTTTAGAGCGCAAGCGAAGTGACACGGGTTCCCCGTCCGACAGCCGAAGCTGTACTGACAAGTACTGAATCGGGGTCCTGTCGGGGGCCGGGCGGCAGAGCGGTTCAAGGTGTGAGTGGTTAAAAAGCTTGATATTTACAATCTCATCTTTTTACGTTAAATGTAACGATTAAAAAATAAAAACGAACAGATGACACCTGCTTTATGCATAGATCGATTAGCTTGCAAAGTTTCATGACCTAATTTGAAAATTTTCATTGATAATTCTTCTTTTATTGTACGGTTTAGAGGTAACTTTGAGATTTATTTGTATCGAGAAAATTGTATGCAATCGTGTTTTCGAAACAGATGACACCTCGCAGCAGTCCTCGTCTTTATTGTGTATTAATTTCAAAGAGAATACTGCAGTATTGTTGAAACTAGAGCCATTAATGCTAGGACAATTTTCGCAATCTGAGGTATTACAGGCCCTTAATCGCGGGAACTACGTCGCCGCTCTTTGGGATTTCATCCATCGGTATTTCGTCCATTCGGGGTTTCATCCTTTCGGGCATTTGGACATCGGTATTTTATGTTTCGATATAACGGCTATCGGCATTTAAAACTTTCGGTATTTTGAATTTCGTTGTTTTAGACGTCGGTATTTCAGTCATAGTTATTATGAAATTTCGGGATTTAAATACGTACCCATTCAGCTGCATTCGGTTACACTGGAAGCCGACCCCAACATAGTTGGGGAAAGGCTAGGCAGATGATGATGCTTACACACGAACGGCACGTGTCAAAGGCTGAGGTAACTGCAGCCGTCGACAGGCGTCGACCGCAGCCGTCGCGAGGCGTCGACCGCAGCCGTCGAAAACTTGCGTGAGCGGCACGTCGACGGCCATCATCATCATGTCATCGACGGCTGCAGTGTGGCTGCAGTACCCTCTTTGACGCGTGTTTGTGTGTGCATGAGCATTTACCTTCATGTAGGAAAATGACCAAGTACGGAAGGTATGACCTATATTATCGAACTATCCTTATGTATTATGCAGTAGGTAAGTATCTACGGTTTTATCATCACTATAACACAAGGCTTATTAACTAAAATTCATATTATTGTCAATTATAAAATTATTCCCAAGCATTGAAATGTTTTGAAATATTCTTGTTGTTCTACTAAAAACGAGCAGGTTCTCTTCAAAAACATAACATAGATATCTAAAATAGTAAAACTAAATTGAAGTTCCTGTAGTCAATTTAAGCAAATAAATACTAACTTATTAAGCTGTGCAATAAACTCAGAGTAATCTTATGAACCCTTCAGTTCAAACATCAGAATCCAATTTCCTGCTGAAGTGCAGTTGAGAGCAGTGCACTCTTCCACCTATATTAACTTAAGAAGTTTATCTTTCAAGGCAACAAATATTACGTGACTTTGCACATTGCTTTGAGAAAACAAAATACAGGTATTTTTTATTACATTTACATTTATTACATACAGCGTTAAGAATTTCAGACAAGATTTGGCAAGGTTATCCTCCTTCACAATCACGTTATTAGTGACTAAATAAACAAGATTATAGTATTCCCAGAACAGGATATTTTCTAGAATAGAGCCGGATCCACAACTGGCACATGCATGATTTATGCAACTTGTATAAGACATTAATTCTTTCAAAATATTTCACAATACATATTGTGACTTTTGATCATAGGGTTCATAAACTCAATGAAAATTATTTACCAGTTTTTTTTATTTAGTATTTTTCTTCTTTCTATTCCTTTTTTCCTTTTCCATCTTTCATTTAGGTACCGTAGGGTACCTAAATGAAAGATGGAAAAGGATACGTATGTAGATACGTAAATGAAATATGAAAAAGGAAAGTATGTTGCCACCGTTATGTATATGTGCGCAATATGTATTTGGAAATAATAATGAAGTCGGGTTGCTTTAGGCTATTGGTACCGACCCTTTTATGGAACTACAAACCGAAATGAGTTGGATTTTGAGTTGTGTCACTAAATGTCTCGATCATCATTATCATGTGTCAAGAATAAAGGTTTTCTCCAAGCGAAATCCTCTTTTGGAAGGGATAAAGTAGGTAGGGGTATGTAAAAATTACAAGAAAAATTTTAACTATATTTTTACATTTAGAAGTGCCTTTTATGTGCCTAATTGAAATAACAGATTTGACTTAGGGCTGATTTTTCCATCGCCAGTTAACTTTTATTCGAGGAATAAAATTGACGTTTGACAGTTTTTGTATGAAATAACTGTCAAAAATTTTAAATTATTCCTCCTATAAAATTATCTCGCGTTGGAAGAATCAGCCCTTAGACTATGAAATAGTTAAGTAAATGACTATTAATTAAATTGTACACGTGTAAACTGTAAACTAAGGCATCGTTTGTTTACAGTTGATAATGAACCGGATGAGACAAAATATTATCATTCATAAGTAGGTATCAACCAGGAACTGATTGCAGCGTAATTTACGAATCCAATGTTTATTATGAACTTGACGATCGCCAAAACAAACTACTCCATTCCATTAACTCCGTTGTATTGTTTTTATCTAAACGATTTGATTACTTTGGCGTAGGCGCAAGATATTTTAAAGCGCCTTATCTTCGGTCGTTTAATTCTCGTTATCGCACTCGCCTGGTCGTGGACTAAAAACCCGAAAGAGAATTTAAACTGTTATAAAGATGAAGGCTTTTGAGGACCAAATGATAAAAATATCGATAACTTATCGACTAAGACTACGTTACAAAATGTATGTTTCTTGCCTACAGCACACAAGTAAATAGGCTTGTGGTTAAGTAATAACAGCCGTACGATCGATCGATGTCGATCTATCAGGTTAAGCTCTTGCCGCGTTTGGCATCTTAACATACCAAGACCCCTCCGTGGGTCGGCAGCACTTTAAGCCGTTAGTCCCGGCTGTCATTTATGGATCTTTGACAGTCGTTACGGGTCGTCAGAAGCCCGAAAGTCTGACAACCAGTCTTACCAAGTCGTATCGTGTTACCCAGTAACTGGATTGTGGAGGTCAGATAGTCGCTTCATTTAAAATACTGGTATTCAGCTGCATCCGGTTACACTGAAAGCCGACCCCAACTTAGTTGGGAAAACGCTAGGCAGATGATGAATTGAGTTGCATCGTCTAAACACTGTCTAAGATGTACATCGTGTACAGACGCCAGCACATCAAGCTACTACAATCTGTCAAATTAGATTTTCAACTTTATCACTTTAAGGTTTAAGGTTGATTAGAAATTTTTGGCAGTTTCGTGTAGCTTGACCTGCTGGCGTCTGTACATCGTGGTGACTTAAAATAGGAGATATCCATGACTCTGAAACTAGGCATAGCCTGTATCTTCAGAGCCAGTGGTTCCTTCTTGGGGTCTTGTCAGCCGTTATAATGTTAAGCAGTTAGGTTAACAAAAAAGATGATGCACATTTTATTGGTCTGGTTCAACTTGTGCTACGCCCCAGGCAATAAAATGGCAACGTGTAAATCAGGCTTTACAAAATATTATCTTTACAAAAACGCTTCTGAAACAGTACCAAGGCTGTTTGATTTTAATCTCACGGATCGTTTGACAAGATAATCTTAAAACATTACAATACGAACGATTCGATGATTGCACTTAAGTTACACTAACACATGGCTTTTCAAAAAACAAACGACAGGCATCATGTAGTGTAGAACCTTATTGCTATAATATTTTTATGTCACGAAACGACGCGCTTTACTCGTGGTCACCAAGTGTACAAACACACTGTGAATGTGTGTGCGTAAGCGTAGGTGCTCTCGATATCCACCGAGACAATGGTGAAGTCGGAAGAGTGTGTTTGTGTGTGTTATGTTCTAACGCTACACGTCTTTACGCACACATTCACAGCGTGTTTGTACACCTGGTTACACCAAGAAAAGTGCGCGTCGCTTCCTGAGATAAAAATACTGTAAGTACAAGCAAAATCGGTATGTATGCGTGCGTTGATGACTACATTCAATGCAAACGACGTTGTAGAGAATCCGAATCCATGTGTAGAAGCTTTAGCTTGAAAACCCAGTATAAACTCTAAAATACGAACAATACCGTCGTTAGTACGAGGGACAAGTAGTTCCAGTATTGTACATGAACTCTTGAAGTGCCTTCGTTATGTGCAATTGTAGAAACTTTGCATCCTTGAAATGCAAAATTTGCACTACAATATTATAACTATCTTCTTCTGGCTTCTATGAAAATGGTTTGTTTTTGTTTGACTTACAGCATTGTGTACATAATGTTTTGTATAATGTACAGAGTCGGTTTTCGCATAACATAACCTTGGCCAAGAAGTCCGTGCTAGATTTATTTTAGCAACAATTTACACTAGTTACAGTCAAGCATCAACAAAGTATCGATTGATAACATCAGTAGCATCTAAAAATATTGGGTGTGGCATTGAAAACTAATTATTTAGGTACCAATAGGAGAGTTTATTTTTGCCATCATCTTTGCGAAATTTAACACCAGTCTTCGTTTAGTTTCGTACTCCGTCTCTATTTTGATTCTCAATATTATGTCATGATAAGTTATAAATACAGTTTTTATTGTTCAGTCAATCGATATGATACTGATTTTCTAGACATTATTTAATTTTGATACCCTAAATATTAGTAGATACATGTTGAAGATACCGAACAATACCACCAATCGTAAAAGAGATAGGCCTAAATTACCTTATAACTTACAGTGCCCTCCAAAAGTTAGTTGACCTTTTTCCAATTCAGCTGTTGATATTTTTTTTTTCTTTTTTTTTTAGACATTAATGTCCCACTGCTGGACAAAGGCCTCCCCTACCATCTGATGATACATTATGATTTAAAATTATAGTTTCAAATGTTTGAACTTTACACTTTACCGTTTTTTATTCACTAAATCAACTTCTTACGTATGGCTTATCATAAAAATTAATCAGGTAATCCCTTAGGATCAAGTGATATTTTTTTTTTATTTTACGTCATAATGTGACATCACAGCTGAAATGGAAAAATGTCGACTAACTTTTGGAGGGCACTGTATATTGAAGGATTGGAGACTTGCCCTGCATTGAAACATCACAGGTTTTTAATAATATATTGTCAGGAGGTTCCTCTCTCTGGGGCCCTGACCATCGGTAGCTTGGACCCTGTTCCCGATACCGCGCAGCTACTATTTTTTATACTTTTTAATGTTTTTTTATCTTTTTATTTATAAAAATATTTAAAAATGTATTTTATAAGTATTTAAATGAAATAAAGGAAATACTGTATATTGAAGTAAGTAACACATTATTAGTCTTGAACAAAGACTTCTATTGAACTAGACAAACAAGCCCACAGAGCAAATCTCCCTTCCATTCATACATAAGATTAGATTCATGGCATGTACCGTAACCACAAAGGAGTTGATACGGGACACCACCTGCTTCAAACTACGTACGTGGATTTATGTCGTCTACTGAGCGGGTAAGCAGATGGTCTGCAGTTTCACGCTGCGGAGCAAGCTCTAACTTCATTGATCCTTCCACATTCGTGGTTCTCATTCATGTGCACGGATTGCAAGTGCAACAATCTATTGTACTATTTCTGGGAGTCAGAATTCTGAGTATCCCATGCGCACACTAACAGTACCAATGGCTTACATTTTGACAGTTCAACAACATTCATAGCGTTATTTACGTTGTTGAGCAGATACATTTTTCGAACCTATGAAGTAATGGATTAACAATATAACCTTCAAAATGATTCAGATTGTGATTACGCAATCTGATGATGATGTGCGTTACGCAATTAGGGTGCTTCAAAATATTTTGCAGACCAAAGACCATTTTGGATGGACACCGGAGACAATAATACAAAATATAATAACTAAAATATGGATATGACTGCGCACGCAATTTCAAATGTTTTGCTGATTATAATCAGTATTATGGGAGCCGTATTAGAAGATAAGGTTGATTATGATTACATACATGTACATCGAGATTATAATCCGCAACGGCAAGCCGTTAAAATACCTATTACATAATATGATAATTATCATTACGTAGTGATGAGTAATTCATTATGTAAGGCAGCATCATAGAAAATTCCACATTTTCCTTTATTACGCGCTAGTAATCAAGGAAAAATGTGGAATACATGAAAGCGATATGACCACAACAGTAGATTATTTAATAAGGGGAAGTGTCTTATATGTCACGAGCGCTATATGGAATCCCGAACATAACGAAGGATTCTAGGGCTCCCGAGCGCAAGCTCTGAATCAACTCCTGACAAATTGTACTTTAATAGAAACCGTTTTTTTATAGAGTTTTTTAATTAAGGTTTCAAAGTGAAATCACAGTATGCACCAGCGGGTGATAATTAAATTCAGTACAATATTATTGCCCGGCTAGAGCCATGGTCTTCCTTTAATATAGGTTGACAATAACAACCCTCTGGGTTGTGTCCATATTCCGAAATTGATTTCACGACCTTCAATACAACCTGTATGTAGATGGCGCCCAAAGGTTTTGTGAAACCCAAGATTACGATTCGAAACACATCGCATTAACCCTTTTATATTGTAGATTTAGGGAAAAGACCTTAATGGAAGAATAACCTCGGCCGGGTTACCTATTGGTCCAAACTACATATTTATAAGCAACTATCTGATCCGGTGAAGTCCGTACTGCCTCAGAATCAATAAATGTTTTATTTTTCTTGTGAATTTTTCCCATGTTTTAATAGTTATTCTGCCATTCGGGGCTGAGACAAATCAAACAAGTCAAAGTTCATATAAATCGGTTCAACCGTTCTTGAGTTATAAATAGTGTAACTAACCCGACTGTTTTATTTTGTATAAATATACCTATAGATATATTGAGATCTAAATGTACATGACCAAACGATCCAAAACCTGCTTCTTACCGAACTTTTAGAGAATATTTTGACAGTATTTTCAGAAAAAGTTGCGTTGTAAACCTAGACGAAGGTAAGTTAAAGGAATAGCCAATGCGGATTCAAATTCTTATTCTTAGTGTAAATGGTCCCCAACAAAGGAATATTTCGCAAAGCTTCCACAAGGCCTGCGTTATTTTCGAAGTAGTTCGTGAGTGGACTTAAGTAGTGTTAGATCATCATAAAATGTGGCCTGAATGGCAGTCCGGTGTACAAAAAACTTTAATGATCTAATTCTCTTTAACTATATATTATATGCTTTAATGATGACAGGTTAGAAGATGATTTGGCTTAAAGGTTTGATACTGAGGTGTCGGCTGATAGAGATGAGGATTTAATTGAAGAAGACATACAATCCTGACCCGAATATAATTTGGAATAAGGGCAGAAGGACGCTGATGTAGGACTAAATAGTAGACCACTATTACATTATTCCTTTGATTACGTACAGTCTGAAGTCGTATACACTGCGCCAACGAAACAGGTTTGATTTGTTATCGTTTGTTAACCTGCTATGCTTGAAAACAGCGAACGCCTACATGCCAATACATTGAAGATCCGGTCCGGTGTTTACCCACGAACAGGATTAACACTAGCCGAACCTCACAGTTCTGCAGGACCATCAGATACACATAAAGAGGGGTAAGTCTCCATAACCGATACTGTCGCAGAAAGTACCTTGAGTAACAAAAGACGTTTTATTATCTAAGCAAGGCGTTGGCGGCCATTACGAGGACCGTAACTAGTTAAGGGGTGCTATGGACTATTTGTAGAAGGTTATTGACGTGGGGGTCGATGGATTAGTTTACGAGTACTATCCCATGAATAACACTTCTTGTTCTGCAGTGTGATTACGTCCGGGTTCCTTGAAAATACCCTAAAGTGTTTCTGCAATGAAATCGAATACATCTAGTCCTACTGTTCTACTAATATTTTAGGTAAAGGTGAAAGCTTGTATGTTTGTTATTCAATCACGCGAAAACGGCTGAACGGATGTGGATGAAATGTAGTACACACCTGGATGAACAAATAGGATACTTTTTATCCCGCTAAATGATATTCACGCGGGCGAAGTTACGGGCGAATCATAGTAGGTATAGAATATACTCAATAAAGTCCTCATCTCATTTCATCTTGCAAAATTCACAGGTTGAAAAGGGGCCTTCGGCGGCTCCTGCTTGATATCACATTTTGTGACTGATGAAGATACAATTCAACATGGCCGAGCATATCGATAGCAACCGTGAACTTGACATTCTCCTATTTCCGACGTTCGCCCAAGAAACTAAACAAAGAGGTCATATCTATCTTTACAGTCCAATTCAACGGTATATTCATCCTGTAAGCAACCAAGCTTAAAGGTAAGGAGGCCACTCATATTATTTGCTTTCTATTCATTGTAAATGTGAGGGCTACTTATCTGGGTCTTTTTTTTTTCTTTCTCAGTTAGTTTTAATGATGGTCTGGCAGTTTGAGTACTTCAGGCGGCCTACCCAAATGTCCTTTCTTTAGTATTGTTCGTCGAGTCGTTGAGCCCCTTAAGTTATTTATTTATTTAGGATCTCCAACAAAATATAAACGCAATACAGATACATAAATAAAGGGCAACATCTGAGGGGTAATTCTAGTAATTTTAAGAACGTTCACAGTCTGATCTTAGTCTTGATTTGTCAAAAATACCTCAATTTCCCTACATTTTTTAAAAGTTTTTGACATTGAGTGTCGCTGAAATGAGATTGTGACTAGAATTTGAACGTTTTTAATTACCTTCACATATTAAGTAGGTGTACTTCTTCACTTAAAGGAGACCACGGCATGCATAATGAAGTTAACAACTAAGCTAACAAAGTTAAAATATTAATATTCTGTGTTGAGCTAAGTGATTACTGACAAATGCTTGCACTGATTGGACAGGTCCACTGAAATCTGTGTGGTTCTATCCCCAAAAGACCATTTCAGACACTAATCTACATGGTCCTCACATGTCATAACATTATGTCTGGACTTTAAAAGAGACTTGACCCTTGTATTCGTTTTGCCATTTCTTCTCAGAAAATGTCGTCTCCATCTGGCTAATTTTTTTATATGACATATAAAAAAGTTATACCGTATCCTATTTAAGTGTATATTAACAATTTCATTTCAGTGCAAAACATGTTTCTCTCAACTCTCCGATCACTTTAGCGCCGTATACCAAATTTGTTTTGGCTCGCACCCAGCATCGAATTCTTGAACAATCATGCATACTATTTGTCAGGATTCTCTTGTCGTTATTTAACTTCTAACAAGGTTCGACGACTGACCGACTAGTATTGAATCGATTACCTTTCAATTTTTAAAAACATAACAGAAGCGCCACATGATAAAATGATAATTCAACCGTAACCTAAGCAGCAGAATATTAGCAGGCCCAATAACAAAAATAAAAAATAAAAATTCTGCGATGAATTTGAACTGGTAGCAAAAACTCCAGAAACACTAAAATTTATTATTATTTCGTTTATTTATCTACTAGCTGCGCCCCGCGGTTTCACCCGCACAAGTTTCGATCCCGTCGAAATATCGTGATAAAAAGTATCCTATATGTTAATTCCGGTTTTAAACCATCTGTGTGCCAAATTTCATCCAAATCCGTTCGGTAGTTTTGACGTGGCGTGAAAGAATAACAAACATCCATCCATCCATACAACCTTTTCACGTGTATAATATTAGTAGGATTTCCTTATGTAATTACATTTTTAAAACCTTTTATTTAACTTGACTTGTTAAATATTTCTTTTAAAAAAATATAGTAAATATTTAAAACTATAAAAAAAATGTGATCCAGCGATGTCGGGATCAGGGTCCAAGCTACCGGTGGTTAGGGCTCCAGAGACAGGAACCTCCTCACAATGCGAGCCGTATCGAGGTGTACTACCTTTTGAATCAGTTTTTATTATTATTAAGACAAGTATATGCTAATCAGAATCCCAAACAGAACAAGCTTTAGCATATAATTTAATGTAATAAATAACACCAAAGAAGGTTGCATGCGGAAGAGAGGTAGAACGATGTGGGCACATGAGCAAAAAACTACGAATAGAAGAGCTATAAGATTCATCTAAATCTTCAAAACTCCGTTATCATTAAAACATTAAGACATTATTTATTATACATATACTAGCTGTTCCCGCGACTTCGTTAGCGTGCATGTCGGAAAACAAATTGGATTTTACGGTTTTATTTTTTTTGTGCGGAACCCTGCATTTTACTTTTTCTAAAATAAAAGTAAGCCTAGCTACTCCTTATAGCAGCAGCTATCTGCCAGAGAAAGTCCCGTCAAAATCGGTTCAGTCGTTTCGGAGATTAGCCAGAACAGACAGACAGACAAAACAAAATGTAAAAAATTGTTTTTTTTTTTGTTATATGTAGGTACCGTATATACTTTCATAATATATGCATTTAGTAAAAAGCTGTTATTTTGTATTATAGCGCAAAAAGTTCATCTAATCATTAACTACATAAAAAAAACTGTTGATTGTGCAACACGTGTCATTTAAAAGGAAGTAAACAAGCTAACATAATATTTGATCTGCAACTTTATGACCGGTTATTAGTCATTCTCGACAACGTTAATTTGCAACAATTTATCATGTTTATCTCTTTGATAAGTAATGCGTAGTAGAATGGTAAAACAATGCAGGACCACGGTTTTCTGCCACCCATCCTGACATCATAACATCACGTCCGTACGTCCTTTTCGGGTAACCACTGAAAATCAGCGCTGTGCTGTGGATCCCCCAAAGCACAAGCACTATGCTGAGTGGAAACCTTATCACAGTCATGACGTGAAGCTGTCGACTATTTCTGTTTTGTGCTCGTGATTATAGATCTACTTTGGTGTTAGTTTACTTATTTATATTATTCGAGTTAATTATCTTTTTGTATGCACGTGTTTCTACTTCCTGTGTCAAATAATATATATTTTTCTTTGTTATTTCTGTTTGTCTGTAATCCACGAACAGTTAGGTTACAGAGGTGTATAGTACACCCACATTTCACATGTTATTCTGCTATGTTCATCCTGATAAGTGATTGGCTTAATTTGGATGCTGAACAGCAAATTCAGAGTGATATTCGTTCCATGTCCATCATCATTCTTCTTCAAAACTACATACTTATATCGATGTATCAATCATGACTATTGTCGAACTCTAGCTGAACGGTGTTGAAATTGCTGGAGTGTTACGCAATTAGGTTGCAGGGCTCCGGTACAAATTGTACCGAAGCTGTATCAAACCTGAAGACGAAACATGACTACACAATCGTAGCCTGTGTCGCCAATACATATTCCAAAAATATGAATATGTCGTCCACGTGTAGACGACTACAAATAGTTAGTGTTCGTTAGCAGTTCAAATGCCAATTTGGCAAACAAATTCTGAGCAACGAAACAAACGAGTACCTATTATTATTACTGCCGATTTTGTCTTTTTTGTTAGTTTTATTTTGATGTTGAATTAAGTCGGTATATGCACTCCTAAAAGCGAACTTTTATACAAAACACGCAAGAACAATGTCGCTGAGGCTACTGGGGACATTTCAAACGCAATAATGTAATTAAACATTAAAAAAATACTGAAAACTAGTCTGCAAGACTAGACAAAAGTGTAACTACATACATGAGAACATGCTAATCGCATTACATAGAGCGTAAGAAGAAATACTAGTTTCAGACTAATTGGACCTTGATCGTGAACTCAGTCCAACAGGACAAGGTAAGTTTGGTATTAAATTAATCATGTTACACACTACAGACATACCCTGTTCGGTTTCGAACCTAGACGGTCATGGATCATTATCAACAGGGGAGCAACTACAGGATATGGCGTCATCACTTTCTATTTGTACTGCAATAGGCGATCAGGCGACTTGATACAGGATTTCGTTGCGCTGAACAATTTTGCTACAGTCATTTCTACGTACTTAATGCGGTAGTTACACATGTGCCTCGTAAGATATGAGCTGAATCCTAATATTGCAAACGGCAGGATCGCAAACTCGCAAGCAGCTGTGCTATTGTCGGTTTATGTAGGACAGTCGTTGCATTAATTTACGAGTTTATAGTTTGCCACGGAACATCATGACGGTTCTGTATAGTGCACACTGCATATCTATAGAGCATAGTGGAATGCTCAAAATAAACAATACGACACACTCTCATTATTATGGCCTTTATACATAAGGTGTTAATATGTAGTTAGAGTGTCGTTCTAGGAAAACAAGGAGCCTTTCATCCACATTCAATTTCAATCAGTATACGTGCCAGAGACATTATCACATAATCTTGAATGACAATAGTAAGATATATCGGACAAAACATTTTATTTGAGTATCAGCATCTATATAGTATCACAAACGATTTGTCCACAAAAAAAATATTAAAGGTGATCAGTGCTGATCAAATCAACAATTTGATTGTCCCCGTGCTTTGATGTTCAATATCGTCGATTGAATGGAAAATTTCATCTAACAAACGGGCGAGGATTACTACAAATTATTCGGACGGCGTCGAAAAGCAATCAAGCAACTGGCTGGGAAGGACGTAATGAGGGGCTTCGGGTTTCTAATGAACTGAGCCTTCACTTCATGTCAATAATCGAGATAAAAAAAAATTTATATATATGTTACGGCTAATAGCCGAAGTGCGGCTACACCTAGTTTTAGCCGGCCACATGCGGTTAAACTTAGATTTATCCTACTTAGCTTCGGTTAGAACAAGGTTTAGCCTTCACCATAGCGGCTAGAACTAGGTGCAGCCGCACACCAGTGGTTAAACTTAGGTGTATCCTATTTATCATCGGCTGGAACTAGGTTCTCAATTCAGTTAAGCATTTTGGTTTAGTTTTGAGATCTTTATCTTTTTTTTAGTTTTAGATACTTCTCAATTTCTCATATATGCCTTTCTCTCCGTCTTGCTCAATTGCCATACTAGTAGCTAATAGACCAATCATCCATCCTAAATGTATCCCATTAGCATAATGTTTATTCAAGTAAATTCCATCACTTCGGATCGTTTAATTTCTACGCGTCAAGGCTGTGAGCATTATCTTAATCGATTTCCTTCAGTTGCCCCTTTCAGCTTGTATGCTTAAGATGATAAGCAGACCGCGTGACTATGTTGTATGTTTATAATGGATCATGATATTGTGTATTTTGCCAGTATTAATGAGTCAATCGTATCATACATACATAGATTTCTAAATAATTACAGCTTTACAACCGTCTCCTTAGGGGGAAGCAATATATGTATACTTGTTACGCTCGCGAATCATGTTTTGTTCAACAACATACAACCTGACATCGACCTGATTGCAAAAAATAAAAGAAAATTTGAATTTCGCGGGCTGCCTAGCGCATGCTTCCATCCTTTTAAGTTTGTTCCTCATAATTGGAGTGTCATACATTCTTGTTTGTACTCGTATCATGAAGATTGAAGGTGCAGGATTATATGACAAGCTTCAAAAGAATACATCGTGCGCTCGTGAAGATCCACGTGATCGCAATATTATCCAGCATGTGTGGTGTGCTACACGACCAAAGGTACGACTTTATAGCCGCGTCGGTGCCATTACCTACCTGCCATGTAGTTTCAGATCATTAGAATTTTTATATGCATAAGTATGCGCGTGTCTTTAGGACATTGCGGTATGAATGGTTTTAAATGTGTATTTCATATAGTAATAGGTGTCTTGCCAAGTCTTCTTGGGTCTTTAGAAATTATGGCTCTGTGAATTTTACTTCAACATAGCTAGCTAGATCACCGTTATATTCTTCTGTTGGATTTCAATGCCTTTTTTTGTATAATGGTCGGCCATTTAGCCGGAATTCTACCAGGGCTTCTTACATAGTCCGAAAGTTTTTTATATCTTCACAAGTTTTCAACCCAAAGGGAACGTAAACTTGAAAAGTACGCAATTCAAAATTCCGCTATGTTCACAGTTAAATAATTAAAACATTTTTATCATATTATGTCAATGACATTGTGGGAATGGTGCGATGACCTTTTGGCATGAAAAATCTTGATTCATCATTGGTCAAGACTGCATTAATACACGTCACACGATGCAGTGATAAGGGGTGTAAAGTCCGCAATGGTGCACTCGTGGCATTGATAACTGTCAGATTACTCTGAGCTGACAAACCATGCCTTTGGGAAAGGCCTAGAGAAGCTGCATTATCATGATGCAATATTGGGAAACTGCCATTTTTAAACTATGCGAAGCGCTGGGAGCAAATTTTCCCGTGTTCAACTTGTTCAAATACCACTTGACGTTTTTAATACGTAAGTAAGTTGTGACAAAAACATTCGCGGCCCCGCTTAATTAGTTTTGTAATTAACGTTTTTGTAAGAGTCAGTGTGTGACCTCGTTTGTTAATGTTTGTAGAATGAAAATTGAGAGCAACTTTACAAGTAGGTAAGTAATAAAAACCGGCCAAGTGCGAGTCGAACTCGCGCACGAAGGGTTCCGTACCATTATCTATAAATATCACGTATGTTGTATGGGGTCCCTTAAATATTTATTTTATTTTGTTTTTAGTATTTGTTGTTATAGCGGCATATACATAATTTGTGAAAATTTCAACTGTCTAGCTATCGCGGTTCTTTAGACAGACGGACAGACAGCGAAGTCTTAGTAATAGGGTCCCGTTTTTACCCTTTGGGTACGGAACCCTAAAAAGATAGTATGACACAACATAAACTCATGGTAGGTTTACATGTCAATGCCTAACACGATTCATCATGGTGTGTTGACTAAAATTGAGCCCTGAACCCTGACTTGTAGTTAATATAGTCTTCAATCGCCGACCCGTCTTGAGCAAGCCTGATGATCTATGCTCGTGCCTTCTCTGTCTGAGAAGAGGCTGTTGCCCTGCAATATCGTATTTTTTAATTAGCCATTTTTAAATTAGCCTGGGCCACGGAGGCCTTTGCCCAGGAGTAGGACAGCGCTACTCCTGGGCGAAGCCCTCCGTCTACTCCTTCCATATTTCGTAAGCCCGCGCGTCCTCTTTCCAGCAGCTCGTCCCATCATCAGACGGAACGGTTGGCGCAGTGGTTAAGCGATTGACTGCTGCGCTGCGCGTCGCGGGGTCGATTCCCGCGCGGAACAAATATTTATATGACCTACAAATAATTGTTCCGGGTCTGGCTATTTGTGTATGTGAGTTTAAATGTTTGTAAACGCACCCACGATACAGGAGAAATTCCTAGTGTGGGGCAAAGTTTATAAAAAAAAAATAAAAAAATATTTATTTATACCTATACTCCATTTATAATAGCATTAGAAAAAAGAGGCTCGTAGAAGCAGGAATGCAAAACATTTTATTTCAAAGTTATGATAAAACAATTTTAAGGGAGATGCCTTGCGTTTTTTGCAATTTGCAGGTCAGTGTAAGGTTGTATCTTAATAAAAATAATATGATGCGCAACAATAAGAAATATGTAGGCAATAATACAATTTTAACCTTAAAAATCATCAATACATCCCTTTAAATTAGAATTGCTCCGAATTCGTCTGATTTCGCGGGCTACTGCAGCGCATCCACCTTAATTAAAATAAAATTCGGTAGAATTATAGTGAAACGAATAACGTTCCAAGTATTGTTCATCCCTGCTTCTTTTAGGTTTTTGACACATTGACACTGTAATTTTAAATTGGAGTTATATAATATAAATAAATTAAAGCCACATAATTTCATAAGATAAATAGTTAAAATGGTCACAATTAAGTGTGACAGCTGCTGTAAAAATAGATCATAATAAATTCGGCGTCTATCATAATGTAACAATGTTTATTGTATTTTTGTTACAAAGTGTGCATTAAAAATAACCTTTTTTAATTTCTTTCTAATGCTATTGTAAATGGACTTTTAAGTACCTACGTAGTTTGATAACACCTAACATCGAAACTCAAGGCTCTTGTCTCGGCAATGATCTGAAGGCCAATTCCCGTAGTTAAAAACGTTCAAAATCTAGTTGCAATCTCATGTCAGCGACAATTAATGTCAAAAACTTGTCAAAAATGTAGGGAAATTAGAGGTATTTTTGACATACTGAGACTGAGATCAGACTGTGAACGTTCTTAAAATTACGAGAATTGCCCCCCTGGATTCGCAACATGCATTTTTAAGGCAAACTTGTCCTCATTTAACTCAGGTAGATAAAACCATTTTAATATTTCAAAAAATGAGTATAATTCTCGTTTTTCAACACCGGTTTATTATTAAATCAGTGACCTTTAGCTCCACTCAAGTTATTAAGCAATGGTCGCACTTATGTTATCAATAACAAATTATATGTATGTGTGCTTATGTTGATAAACTACTGTGTAGATTATGCTTTATCGTATGATTACAACGCAAGATTTGTAAAATGATGGATAATAATTTATTTATGTATACTGTATTGTACACCAGAAAAAATATATAAAAAAATAAATACATTTAAGACTGCAAAACACTACGGGTGATGTTAAGGGTAAAAGGAATAATACCTACCTGTTGTGCCGAGTTTATGAAAAGTTATACTTATGAACCATTATTGGTCAGGATTTTTTTAGATTAGGTACCCGCTGTGTAGACTTTTAGATGGATACAAAGGTTGCCTACTGGACCCAATTGCTAAGGCTCCGCTGTCCGTCCATTCTTTAGTCACAGGGCTGTATCTTTTCAAACGTAAGTAGACACTTAAAATTTACGCGGCGTGTGTACGTACTACTATAATGGCCGCTATGACAAAAATACAATAAAGTCAAAAATTAATGGGGGTCCCTATACAAGAAAGGAGTTTCTTTTTACGAAAGTCATCATCATCTGCCTAACCTTTTCCCAACTATGTTATTCTTTTTACGAAAGTATTACTATAAAAAAATATTCAGTGTGAAATGTTGTACGGTGGTACGGAACCCTTCGTGTGCGAGTTCGACTCGCACTTGGCCACTTTTTAGGGTTCCGTACCCAAAGGGTAAAAACGGGACCCTATTACTACGACTTCTGACGACGACAGACGTCTGTCTGTCACCAGACTGTATCTCAAGAACCGCGATAGCTAGACAGTTGAAATTTTCACAAATTATGTATTTCAGTTGCCGCTATACTTAACAAAAACTACTAAAAAAAAAATGTTTAAGGGACCCCATACAACAGACGATAATGGTACGGAACCCTTCGTGCGCGAGTCCGACTCGCACTTGGCCGGTTTTTTAATACGACGTTATCAAAATCTGTCCCAGCACGTTCCAAGCATGTTTTGGTGATTAAATTCTTCGATATTTAGGTATATAGGTCTTGTGTGTAGAATAAACAAATTCTCTATCTTTCTTCCATTTTTTGTACCTACTTACTAAAATACTAATCACAATTTTTTTAAAACTAGTTTTTGTTAACATAAGAATAAGAATGGAGCTCCTCGAATTGCGATAAACGAAGATTATTGCTAAAACCACATGCTTGGCAAGCAAATTTATGATCGCCGAATGATATTTTAGTGCAAACTGCGAAGTGAAATGAGTACCTAGCTATTTGCACGTAATAATTGCCTAGTACGGAGTAGGTACGCGAAATGTGGCGAAGAGCAGTAATATTTTAACCGGGATAGGAGTACCCAGGAGATTCAGCAATGTAGACTGTTTGGAAGCCTGCAAGGCCGTAAAGGTATTCCGTAAGATTTAAACCCCTATTAAACTACACGATATTTAGGGCCCCTAATAGGAACTCTTCCTCCCTTTAACTTATTGCACCATCCCTATTTAGGGAAGGCTTCCTGAATATCGTGTAATAGGGGTTTTAGATCGGAGCTTGGTGGGTAGGCACTTACGCTATTGCTTCGCTACTGTAGATACCTAGATATTATTTCTACTCAATTATCGTACATATCTTTGAAAAAAAAACACTAATAACAGGGGTTAAGGTATGAAATTGCCGTTTTATTGTAATAGGTACCTATGAACCTTCATGGTTTGAGATTTTTGAGTGAAACTTTTTTCACATGGTACCTATGAAGTTCTCTTTTCTTCTTTTAAAAAATGTGCAACATTCGACTATCGACTTTCAGTTGTTTTTTTTATTCAGGTTAGACAAGAAAGATGGATACTTACTTCGAAAATTCGAGTCATTTTTGAATACGAGTTCCGAAGCGTTACTAACGCGGCAGAAACAGCTCGCAATATCAATGTTGCGTTTGGAGAGGGGACTGCTAATGAACGCACCGTGCGATTTTGGTTTAAACTTTAAACGCTTTCGTGATGGAAACTTTGATTTGAAGAACGAACCACGTGGAAAACCGCCCACACAGGTGAATAACAATGAATTGAAAGAGATGGTGGAAGCCGATCCGAGCCAAACTACCCAGGAATTAGCGGCCAACAATATTGACTCATTTGCGTCAAATCAACAAAATAAAAAAATATGCGAAATGGGTGCCTCATGATTCTGCAGAAAGAAACGCGTGTTGAAACTTGTGTTGCCTTGTTGAATCGATACAGAAATGAAGGAATATTGGGTCGAATTGTGACATGTGATGAAAAATGGATTCTCTACGATAACCGTAAGCGAAAAATGCAATGGCTGACCCCAGGTCAAACACCACAACAGTTTCCTTAAGCAAAGCTTACCAATAAAAAGGTACCGTTTTAATTCTACAGGAACTGCAATTAGAAACCATTCGTCACCCTCCGTATTCGCCAGACCTTGCTCCAACGGACTACCATTTTTTTCGTGATTTGAACAATTTTCTACGTGATAAAAAGTTTTCTTCTCAGGAGGCAGTACATAATGCTTTCCCGCAGTTTGTCGAATCTAGATCACGAGAGTTCTATCGTAAAGGCATAAATGACCTTCCTATTATATGGCTGCAATGTATAGATAATAATGGTAATTATTTTGATTAAATAAATATGTTAAATTAAAAAAAAAAAACGAATTTCAATTTTTCAGTACAAATCGGCCAATTCGATCATACTTTAACCCCTAATACTAGAACAATGACAACATGAACCATGCATGTAGACGTGTAGCAAATATGTTTTGAACTGGGTAACTACCTAGTTGCACAATGATAAATGATTTTTTATATCTGTAAGTAGGTATTACAAACTCTTTTACACGTAAATCATGTTTTAAATACTAGATGAGATCGGCGTCGTTTCCTCTCAGGCTAGTCTGAGAAAAGAGGCCGAAACAAACTTAAGAGGTCACACTCTCTTTTAGAGTCCAGACATAATCTTGGTGATCATCTAGACTGATGGCGTAAATGTTATTTTGAGGGCTACTCAGATTGAGAAGACCCTGTCCAGTCAGTGCACGCACTCAGAACGCACATTCCTTCTAAAATGGCATATCAGTCTAATTAGGTAGGTACAGTCAGCAACAAAAGTCAATTAACACTGTTACATTTACAAATCATCTAAATTGATACAAAATGATGCGATACATTGGTTTTCTCTATTTCATGTAATAGTAAAGAGTTAATTATTCTTAAATATTCTATTACTATATGTCTGTTAAGCATATTTTGCTCAATAATTAAGATTTAAACAAATAAAGTGTTAACCGACTTTTGTTGCTGACCGTACATTAGGTACTAGAAACTAGACAGACATTCATACGTGTTGAGTCTTCTAATTAAATTCTTAGTCGCCGCGTTTAATACCTATTAGGTAGCCTACAGTTGAGCCTAAAATATTCGATCAGGTAGAAAACTACAAACAATAGGTACCTATGAATGGACTTACCGCCACTTCGAAACGAGTTTTACGATCCCTACGTGTAACGCGTGAATTAAACAAAAAATGTACAATTTTAGAAACAAACTATCGGTTTTTTCACTACTTCGCTACGTACTGCGCATTATATTACATTGTAATTTAGACACGCGTTCATTCTAAAGTAAACATTACCTATTTAAAAGTTTCAAATAACAAACTTTAATGTTTCGTCTGTCGAAAGACACATCAATCGTCAATAAATAGCAAAAATATGTAATTACTACGATTCTTACCACAAAGACGGCTTCAAAGCAACAAGTTCACGGCCAAAACACAAAAACTGCAAACTGAACACAACACAAGAGACAAATAACTTTGTAAACACTGGTTGCACACGCGGTAGAACAATTACTAAAAAGTTTTAATGAAACTCTTATTCACCCTTAAAACGATTAATAGAAGTTCAAAACTAATGAGGAACTCATTCGAAACCTGCTGAGTGAAAGTTTTCGCGATAACCACGAAGAGGTTATGTTATTGTTGTGATGTAACGGAAACGTCGACACAGTACGAACTCCGCGCTATTACTGAACGAACTGAACTGAAGTGAATTGCGAACCGCAAAACGGTTGGCGAGAGAATGGAATGACGCACTTGACTATGCTCCACTCTTTCACGGCACGCGGTTTTGTTAATTTTATGTTTGTTTGCACTTTGCAAAGACTGTAATATTATTGTAGAAAGAACTTTGTATGTAATTCAGAAAGGCAAAAATGTTTACCCGCATAAATTTCCCGTTTTCTTAGAATGTGAGACTTATTAAAATCGTTTCGAAAGAAATAGGCAAACATTAGATCGGTATTGTAACGACTTAACAAACAACCAGTCCTAATTATAAAATATTTCGTTTAGTATCCGGAAAAGAACCAGAATATTTTTAATTTTAGGGAGGATCCATTTTGTTTCAACAACAACTTTGTTGGGGATGGCTTGCAGTCTAACCGGATGCAGATGCAGCTGAGTGCCAGTATTTTACATGGAGTATTTTGTTTACATAAATAATATATCCAACACAATAGGGAAATAAAAAAACCGGCCAAGTGCGTATCGGACTGTCGGACCACAAACAGTAAAGGGTTCCGTAGTTGGGATGAATATTTAGGTTAGGTACGCATGCACAGTATTGATTATAACGACCTCAAAAATAAGTTTGTGACTCAGGATATTAAAAAAAAAATACTATGAAAAACAGAGTTATAAAATATCTAAATAATTATTGACTTCAATAGGAAGGTCAATAAGAAACGTCATGCATGATAGAATCGGATTGGATCGAACAATACTCCACAAATGCTTATCAACGCTTACGTATGTGCCGCTGGATGCCTAACCCGCAAAAGAAATTATAAAGTTTTAAAGTAGTTTTCAAAACAGATTTTTTTTTTTTAATTACTACAAATTTATAATGTATACCTACCTATTAAAAATTAATATTTAGCAAACGGATCCCTGAATTGAAAAACTATTCATTACATAACATACCTCCAATATTTTTAAAAGACCTATCCTACGACACCACACAACGAGTGAAAAAGAAACCATCCCCCTTTAGTTTATGGGATGTACAAAAAAAAAACAATTTAATTCATATTCAATTATTTATTGTTTAGTTAATATATCTATAATATGTTAATGGTTTATCTATCTATCTTAGACTTTATTCAGCCGCGGTCCGAGGGCGGGGGTGGGGGGGGTCGTGGGGTCATGTCCCCCCCAAAATCATTCAAGCTGTCGAGAGTCTGCATGATTTACTTTCCTTACTAACTTACTACTTGGTGACCCCCCCAAAATCTTGGGCTGCGACCGCGCCTGACTTTATTTCACAACTCTGTGGGCTTGATTAATATGTACAGACGCCAGCAGGTCAAGCTACCCGAAACTGTCAAATTTTCCCAATCAACTTTGAACCTTAATACTTTAGCGATAAAGTTGAAAATCTATTAAAGAAATTTGACAGATTGTAGTAGCTTGATGTGCTGGCGTCTGTATGTCAAATTACAGCTTTCTAGTGTCCGAATTAAGCCGCGAACAGACAGACAGACTGCGAAGCTAAAACTATGGAACCATAAAAAACAGCGGGAGCGCCATCTGTTGTGTTGTCCAATTACCAAAACATAGTTAGTGAGAGAAAGCACTTGGGGTAGGTAAGCCGGTAATGCATTGTTCTTGTTTAGATTCAGACAGAAACCGGCGCGGCGGACCGTCTGACACTCAGATTAAATACTACTTGGTCTTCATTAATCTGAGGTCTGACAGTAACTTTTGTATTGTCATAGTACAATTTTATTATTGTCAAACTATGACCACCGCCGCCGCTTTTGTCTGTCCCACTGACAATATGGTCTGGCCAAGCACAGTCCAAGGAACTTAAATATTCAACTCTGTTCTCTAACATGGGTCGTAGACTCGTGGTATCTGGTTTTCATTAAATATTTTTATTAGAATAACCTTGGAAAAATTCTAAAATACTAGTGGAATTCTAGTATTTTAGAATAGTGCGCATGTATATGCGCACTATTTTTGAGGGGAACCGTAGACGATCAATCTGGAATTATTTCAATTTGAATGTTACATAAGTTATAGATATGTAAATTATGCCTATAATTATTTGTTTGTTGACTAATTACAATAAATTCTATGAACTTGTATTGTATGATCAAAAGTAGTTGTATTGACTTCATGTGGTTGGCCGAGACTATGACAGTTATCGACAAGTCGTCGATAACTGTCAAAGTCGAGCTTATGATTGGTCGTCGCCGACGACCAATCATAAGCAAGTAAAACGGCGGGAATTAAAAAAAGTAGTCAGCGGGGATCATTTTAGTGATAATGCCCGCTATGCCCGGCATTCGTGCTTGGACATCGGTGCTAGTCACTTATAAAAAAACGGCCCATAATCAAAATGTATTGTTGTAACTATATCTAGTAATAAAGCTGATCTTTATTTGTGCAATGTTTTATATCCAAAATCCTCACTTCTGTGTGTTAAACCAGTACGTTCACACTTACCAGAGGGGCAATTCTCGTAATTTTAAGAACGTTCACAGTCTGATCTCAGTCTCAATCTGTCAAAAATAACTCTAATTTCCCTACATTTTGACATGTGTTTGTCGCCGAGATGACAATGCGACTAGATTTTTAACATTTAAATTACGAGAACTGGTTGCAAAAGTTAACCAAACATTGACTGCAAAAGTAGGTCACGATGGAAAAGTCAGGTATAATTTATGACTGTGACCTCTGAGTTTTGTTTCGGTCTTTTTTCTCAGATTTAGGTAGTCCTAGGAAACGCCACCCTCATCAAGCTTAAATAATAAATAAAATGATCCAGCCTGTCCCATCTTGCCGTCTTCTCCAGCGATGCCCTAAGCCAAGGTTCGTACCTCACCCCTTAGATTTACGCCCCTGCCTGGATGTTTTGAGTTTACCAGGGTAGTCATGACCTCTCAAGGTCAACTACGAGATGCCATATATAAAAACATAACGAACTGATGCCATATTGATTGTCTACGGTCCCCCAGTCGGTTCCGAAAATGTGAATATCCGAACGTGCATGTTTTTCATCTGGCAATTTTAAGCATGTCAGTGTCAAGTGTCATCCTTCGCTAGGACTATTAGTGTTCTGTGGTGTCATCTTATACGGTTGAAAATTCAAAACATTGTTTACGAAATACGGAACGGAAATTCATACAAAAGTAGATAAAAAATTACTTTATTCATTACCGTTTGCTTGTGAGAAAGATTTTAACTAATTTTAATCAATATGATTAAAACCAAGCCATGGACCGGTGGTACTGACGAAGAATACGAAACTCAACATTTCGGTTTTGGGGCCCAACGCCTCAAAATAGCGGTGCGACAAATGGTAGAACAAAAAATAACAAACGGTGTCAAAGATATGGAATCTTATTTGCAAGAATCGTTGGATCTCAATGAAACTGATAAAGTGACACTAACAAGATCTTGTGATAAATTGATTCGTTTGTATTGTGAGCGTGCGGGACCGTCTTTGGGGGCTATTGATGAAGAGATAGAACGCATGTTAAAAGTCCCACAGAATGTTTTATTGCCTGAAGATGAAGTTCAACTTGAGCAAACATCGGATTCGGATTTTGAAAAGTTAAAAGAAGAGGTGGCTTCTCTAAGAAGGAGAGTAGAAAGAGGTGCATTAATGGAAGCTTTACTGTCGGCAGAAGAAGAGGAGCTCGCTTCTTTGGAAAAAGTATGTGAAACAGCGAAGAAGGACATGGAAGCAATTGATTTACTTTGTAAGACTGCTGATAATCGTGACAGTTTGAAAGTTGTGCAAAGTGAAACACAGTTCTTGTGTGCAAGTGCTTCATTTATGAAAAAACAAAATAACTTGTTTGATGAATGAATATTTTAGTGTGACTTTATGTTGCTGGACACATGAATCTTCTACTTATTTGTATATTAAAGTATCATGAAATCATTGAGAAAGTGTTATTTCTGATGGTTTTTAGATAAGAATGCACTGGTTTGTTTAAATGTAACATTATTGTATGTAACTACTGTACAGTGTGCACTGTGTCTGGTGAGCGTTAACAGCTTACTTTGTTGACCAACAGCACTTCACTTTCGGTTTTGATAAAAAACTACTTTGATGTTAGCAGGGAAACTGGTTGATCTGTATAGTACTTTCAAATCAAAGCAATGTAGCTTTAATGCACTCACAGACTCCTAAACCAAGCCACCCTACACTTTTGAAATGGTTGTTAATTCTAATTATTTTGGAACAATGACATCACCGAAATGATGCCAGTATGTCCATCAAATCTGCATAAAAACTTTTTCTTTAACTCATCCTTTTTTTATGTTTTAGGCCTTATAAACTTCACATGAAATTGCATGGTGTTTTGATTTAGGAGTTCAGGAGTGGATTATCGTTTAAATAAATAAATGTTTGCACCAACCTATTGTCCTAATGTCTTCTTCTTCGTGTCACTGGCACAACTGAATGTTAGTTAAGTACTGGGGATTGGCTCTTAAAGTCCTAATGTTAAATCTATATAAATAAAAATGAATCACCGAAATGCATGTACATGCATAACTTCCGATTAATTGCACCAAATTGGATGAAATTACCATTACCATAGTATTTTCAAACCATCTAGGAATGCATTGAAGTATACACACAAGTGTATATTTCAATTGATTTCTGGATGGTTTGAAAACACAATTGGACCCGGTAGGTGGCGCTGCTGTCAGTATATAATAATAATAATAACACCACAAACAGTCATTTTTATTTTAATGTAAAAACAGAACCTCTTACATAAAATTCACCTAGAAACGTGTATCATAGATTAACAATACTTATTACATCAATTCTAATATAACACCCATGTTACATCATGATTACTATTTAATGTTTTTAATTTCCAAAAAAAAAAACTATACAAAAATGAATACATTTAATTTTGATATTCACTTTAAAAATTTATAACTTGGCACATAGAATATGAAATAGTTAAGTTTAGAGAGATACAAAGAGTAAAATTATATTTAAGAAAATTAAATGTTATATTGTACTAGTTTTAGTTGTATCACATTTAAAACTTAAGCTACGGGCACACCTATAAATGAAGAGTTTTACTCTGCTGAATAATAAATAGCTAAAATGATTTTGATTTTCTATCAAAACCTTAATTGCTGTCTGGGCGAACCCACATTACAAAGAAATTGTTCTTAATTTATTTTCAAGCATCACTATCTTTTAAATTGTTCTCTCGTGTAATTGTTATATTATAGATTCTGTGATTGTGAGGAAACCAGCATGTCCTAGACCAAAAAAATTGAAGACATGTGACACCCGTCAACCCGCACTGGGCCCGCATGGTCGATCATGGGCCACTCCCTCTCACAGAGTGGAGGCCTGTGCCCCAGCATTAGGAACATTATAGGCTGATAATGGTTGGTTAGATTCTGTGATATATTATGTAATATTACAGTATGTATAGACGCCAGCAGGTCAAGCTACCCGAAACTGTCAGATTTTCCCAATCAACCTTGAACCTTATTGCTTTAACGATAAAGTTGAAAATCTATTAAAGAAATTTGACAGATTGTAGTAGCTTGATGTGCTGGCGTCTGTACACAATTCACGAGTAGAAAACATTATTTATGTAGTTGAGAATTTAGTTATTTTAATCCTAGGTCATTGATTTTCTCGTTATGCATTGATCAAAACAAATAACAGTAAACAATTGTATAGTTGGTATAGAAGACCTAAATATTGGTTACAAAATTGTTTTTAAATACTTCATAAAATGTGAAGAATAATGAAAATAATCATACCATTGCCAAACATTATTGTAAACCATTCTCTTTCTTAAGTTATAAAATAAATATCATATCAGCATTTTATTTTTATTGTATTATCTTTCGTTATCTTTCAAATCAGCTTAGAAACTGGAGCTTGAAAAATATTCTATACACACTGAACACAGTAACAGTTATTACCTACGTCAAAATAATGATAGGATAGCCAACTAGCGTCAAAAAAATAAACTTTAACTATTCTAAGTATAATTAGAAAGTGAAGACGAAAGATTACATTTTCTGATGACTTTGTATAATACACTTTATTTTTTGTGATTTAATGTGCAAAATTGTATGAACGCAGACAATAAACTGCGTCTGGGAAGTCTGGCGCGGTTGTTTGCACTTTACCACACTTGAAATAAGGTTCACTATTCAAATTTTAAAAAATCCTCCGTTCTGCGCTTCTCTTAGGACTAAGCCGAGCCATAGAAATCAATGGATAGACATTTTCTCTATAGTACTATATTTTTATCTCATGCAATAAATCTATAAAATGATAATATGCTGTATGAATCTCTATAACATCGTTTACGGGTTAAAGAACTTTGGTTTCGTGTATAGCAATACTGTAACAAATTTCTCTTTAGTAAAATGATTAAATTTGTACACAAATAATCTAAGAACTCAGACCAAACACTCAAGTTATAAAGATTCTTACAACCTCTGTAACATGACACAACATTCATAATTGATTAATACTGCTTATCACAGATAGTAAATGAAAAAAAGCAACAATTAATCATATCTAATGAGTTTATGTACAACACTTTAGAATTTATGCTTTATCTTGATTCATATTTACAATTTTGTTTTACGCCTAAAACTATACAATGAATATGATGTATGTAGATACGTCCCTAATTTACCACACATAATTGATAACAAGTGTTACGTTTTTAAAATCAAACTTAATAATTAAGTTTTAATCTAAATTAAATAAGACTTTCTTTAGTTTTATAATTCCGTATGACTTATGAAATTAAATTTTTCCAAACTTTTATTTCTTATTGTCTGTCCTAAGGATGAACACCCAGTGCCCAACATTTATATGTATAACTACGAATATATTATAAATAATAAATCATTTTATGTTCACTTTTCATACATTTACTAGACTTAATCGATTTGGTAACATTACCACAGAAATAACATTTAAAAAATAACACTTTAGAAACTATTACTAATTCATAGCATAAATCTTCTAAATTAATATTCGGAATGTTTACAATATTACAATGTATGGAAGATATAACTAGAACAAGCGATATAAATAATAACAAGTCTTACAAGAACACAGTTGTCTGTAGTTGTCGACAACTACACAATTTTGTCTTTTGGTGGCACACTTTGTACTAAAGATGTTAAATTGATTATTACAAATATTTCTTTGGTATAAGTTACAACTAGTATATCTACCTGAGCTGAGTAATGACTAATGAGTATTTAACGGTAATCAGTATTGACCACTAGCCTTTTCTACAGCGATGTAATAAATACAAACGTGTCATTGAGAACATAAGGATTGTTATTTCGATATTATTTCATGATGTATCCTATCTAAGAATTAACATGTTTCATCATCATTTGACAATATAAATAGATTTACAGCAGAATATAAACACACTGCAAAGAAATATATGCTTATTATGTTTTGAGATAAATAACACAGTTTAACTACATAATTGATACAGTGGTACATTTTCTTTTATGTTTACAGAGTATATCCCGAGTTGATGTATGGTAACTCGGGACATCATAACGTCAAAAGCCGTGCCTATTACAGACTGTACCAGTAAAGATATGGATTAATAATAATAAAAAAGTTCCTTAGCCACTAAAACATGCAAATGAAAAGTCTGATCACTGAACTGAGCGTGTGTATAACAAAGCATCGGATTCTGTGTGACGTCACACGTAGGCCGGCGGGCGCGCATCGACGGCTGTGGTGACACGCTTAGCCGCCGGCCCGGGCCACGACCAACCACTATCGCTCAGTGCTACCAGTCACACTGGTCCACTCCATTCTGTGTTGTCCTGGAAAGAAGTTGGCTATTAGTGTTTGGTATAAAGCGCTTCTTTCCTTTCTGTCGTATTTGCACGAACTGAACTATACCGAGGTGATATTATTAAACAGACATGGACGTCGCGCGTATATTTAAGTATCGCCAATCGTGAAGGCTACTTTAATACACCTCAAAATATAAAGTCCTTCAAAACGCTCTAGCTACATATATAGCTATCCTAAAACATTCATGAAACTGACCTCTGAGTTTGTTTCGGCTTTTATTCTCAGACTAGTCAGTTAGGAAACGAAGACCTCATCTAGTTTTTAAAATATGATTGGTGTGTAAAAGTGTTTGTACAGACGCCAGCACATTAAGCTACTACAATCTGTCCAATTTCTTTAATAGATTTTCAACTTTATTGCTAAAGCATTAAGGTTCAAGGTTGATTGGGAAAATTTGACAATTTCGGGTAGCTTGACCTGCTGCCGTCTGTACAAACCTACTTACAAAATATAATTATTTATCATTATTATAGAAAGCAAGGAAAAAGCCAAGATGATAATGGCAACCAGCCGGAGTTATTGGCGCTTTAGCGGTCACCAATCCACTTAACAAAAATGAAACTTGTCCTTTTGTTTCCCTTCTGCGAGAGAATTGTTTAAGTCTGAGCGAGTCGACGGTTCGAACTCGGTCGTGGGCGTGGTTTAAACACATGATCTCTCGCCCAGCTTAAGTTATAGATGATTTTAGTTTACTTGTGAAATATTAACAGTCTTTGGGTGTATAGGGCTCTGCGGCGCGTTGGAGTTGGCGTTAGTAGTGAAGTAGCCGCCCGGCCGCGGTCGCAGGTGGCGGTTGTGCATCTCCATTTGCACTATCTTCATGAACTCAATCTGGGCAGCTAGCTTTTGAACTTCTTCCTGTAATTTGGGAAACAAAATATAAGAAGGGGTACAACAATATCTGTACAGCGGTTTTGGCTTTGGACGGTGTCAAGTCCAACTTTCCAAGGGCATGTTGTATGAACCTTGTTGAAATCAAGATCCCCGAGAGGAAATCCTCTTCGGCGAGCAAGCGGTATTGATATCAATATCTTTGACAACCGTCAGTAATTTATATTCTCGAATCCAGAATTTGGAATCTTGACTTGTCTTCCTGTTCAAGTTATAATAACGAATATGAGACTTCAGAAGGATATGCATGAAGCTGACTCCAATCTTCTGCATGGATAGACTTGCTGACCGTTTTTATAAAACCTAATGATGTAAAAAAAAATAATGTTTATTGTAGTCTATTTATTCCCTCAAAATATTAGCAGCAAAACAGTAACTAGTGACCAACCGAAACATGATTTTCAGCCGAGTCACTGACAATAAGATTACAGACTACAAACAAAGCAAATTTTTGATTTTTATAACGCAAAGATATTTAAGATTTAAAGACTTGAAAGAGGCTTTCAGAAGTTTCATAGAAAAGGTGTGATCTCATGTGTCAATGACACCATCTCATCTATGCTGATATATAGTTTACTTTACTCTATGATGCTGATATAGCAAAATTATAGATTTTCAAGTGACATTTCACAAAACAATTGCACAAATGTCAGTGACACATGTTTGCTAACAACGCCCCCTGTCAATGTCATTCAAGCGCTAAAAGATCCTTGTATCACACTGACCTATATTTTATACCAGTACGCTGGACATCATACTATCGATGACAAAATGAAGACATTTGATTTTTTTGAACTAAGTAATATTTTTTATTGTGATTTTTACAAAATGCGGATACTCACATGATAAACATGTTCCAAATATCTCGTAGTAAACAGAAAATACACAAAAAACGCTAAATCATCAAAGACGTACACACGGCTACACGTCAAGCTATACAAAACCAGTTTGTCTTGGCCTCACTTTGTATGATATTTTCTCACAATGAACGGTCAGCCAATACTGGTTTTGCATAGCTTGATGTGTAGCCGTGTGTACCAAAAAAACACGACGACCATTTGCAACAGTGTGTCAATTTTAGTTCCTGAGACGCTCGAGCGGGGCGCTTTGAATCGGCACAAAAAATAACTGTCATTTCGTATAGTATATTTAGTCCAGCGTACTTGTTTATTAGAGGTCATTGTTGTATCACTATTAGTATGTACCTTTAGCTCCTCGTTCTCTTGGTAGAGGTCGGGCGGCTCGTCAGGCACGAGGCCGATACCGTTCAGTGAAGAAGACGCGGGCACGCCGCGCGCGCGCGCTCGACTGTCCCACGTGTCGCCCGTGCCACGGACCACGCGCAACACCTGGCGATATCAATCATTTTATTTACTTTTATTGTTTCCATTTTGTACGTCCAGAGAGGAGCGACTATACACTTTAGTTTATGGGAACGACTTACTTTTTACGTTGTCGAAGGTTCAGATTGTCACCTGTCGGTTTAACTAAATAGGCAACTGGCCTGGGGTGTGCGGTGTGCCTTTAATATAATACCGCCATTTACTTTTAGGCAGTGAGTCAGTAGTTGGGGGAACATCGTGGGGTTATAGTCGGTAGGAGTCGGACATAACATCGCCTTCCCCAGGTCATCCTTAAACTTCACCATCGCAAGTATATGAATGGATATACTTAAATGGTTTGATTAGTAACATTCAATTTCACTTTTATTTGCTCTTATTTAAAAAATTACTCACCTTAGGTAAAAACACCAGCAGTACTGTAGTTGACGTAGATAACTGAGTTCTTATAAACCCAAGAAGATATTTTATATCCGGTCCTGCTTGAGGCAATATTAGTAAACTGTAAAAAAAAATTAGAATGTTTAATAAGTAATACTTTATGTTGACAAGATTGCAGCATTTGTGGCTTTTCTGGGGTACGGAGTAATCAATAAATGGAAGAAAAAGTTAGTTCAGACTTTCCTTAACGAATAAACCAGCAGCACTCTACAGGATAATTTTTTATTCAGTGCGTAAATTTTTACAGGGTGTTCTACCCATGAATATGAACAACATTCACTATGGGACCATCTCTGAAATCACGAAAAAAAAATCAGCAGATTCATACATTTTGGTCGAGTAGGTATTGAACTTTTATAAGAAACAGCTGATTTTTTTTTTGTGATTTCAGAGATGGTCCCATAGTGAAAGTTGTTCATATTCATGGGTAGAACACCCTGTGAAAATTTACGCACTGAATAAAAAATTATCCTGTATAAAGGTCCCTGTAACAGCTTGAAAATTATAAAAATATAGCTTATGCATTCGATAAATTATGGTTCCAGCGGTTACGTCATTATTATAGCATGTATAACAATGTAGTATGGCATTTGTTTCCTCGTCGCTAAATAATAACAGGTCGCACGGGTCGGTTGATGGTTAACTACACCATCCATTACATATCGAGCCCCTTCGTGCTTAGGAAAGCACTTTAAGCTTTTGGTCCCGGCTGTCATTCGTAATCTTTGACAGGCGTAACGGATAGTCAGTAGCCCAAAAGTCTGTCAACTGTCGGTTGTGGAGGTCAGTTAGTGAGTAGTTCTGTGTAGAATACTGGTATCCAGTTGCGGTCGGCTTCCATTCTCACCGGATGCGGTTAGACTGGAAGCTGACCGCAACGTAGTTGGGAAAAGGCTAGGCAGATTGATTAACAAAAATTCATGAAAAGGAAACGGAATTTGTATGGAAAGTGCAATACGGCCTGAATTATGGCCGGTCCGAAATTTGAGCAGAAGGCTGCGCAATTACATTTTTTAGGGATCAAATGGTGACATGATGCGAGTGTGACTGAGTGTACATGCGCGAAAGTTCGGAGAGCCTAGGTTAATATATTTTCTTTGCTTAGGTACAGACACCAGCACATCAAGCTACCCGATACTATAAAATTTTCCCAATCAACCTTGAACCGAATGCTTTAGCGTTAGAGTTGAAAATCTATTAAAGAAATTTGACAGATTGTAGTAGCTTAATGTGCTGGCGTCTGTACTTAGTTTTGACAAGATTTTATAATACTTACTGGAAAGCTATCATGAGGGAGTTGACGGTGAATATGTTGTAGATGGCTATGGAGATGAGTCGCGCCTCGTTGTACAGACTCTCAGCATGACGGACGCGGTAACATACGCGCACGCCCCATAGTAAGAACAGGATTTCACCTGGAAAATAAATAGTTGCCGAACTGATGGAATAATCAAATGTAGGAAAATAAGAAATATTTTAACTTCTGAATAAAAAATATAGTGAAAGCCCTTAATTTAAACGAAGAGCTATTGGATTTTAATTGTCATCACTAATCCAACTGGCACTGTCTTTGTACAGCAGCGGATAGTTAACAGGCTGTTATGATTACGATGAACCTATAAACAAACTAGCAATTATAATTAATTATGGTATGAAAGAAAGAAAATGCATTTATTTGTGCAAACATGACGCAAAAAAAGGACAAACACACACACAAAAAAATAATTAATTAAGTTCCAAGTACCTATGGCTAAACTGTGATCCCACCAATTGTAAGTACACTGCTTGAATTTCAGTCCCTTATTATCGGTTATCTGTAAACATATAATAATATTAATTAAATATCTTGAAATCCAAGTTGAATTGAAAAGAAACAAAAAGCACATTGTGTCATCATTTGATTAACAGAACAAAAGAACTGGCAGAAATTGATTTTCTATTACAACTTTTTCTGCTGGACTCCTTGAATACTTACGACTTCAGCATCAGGTGGTGCAGATAAAGTCCAGGTTCCTAAGTAGACTAGCATGATGAGTAATATTGGTGCCATCCACTGCAGCAACTGCTTGTCTGTCAGCTTCAGTTTGTGAGCTGACTTCACTCGGTATGTTAGAGATACTCTGAAAGTACATATCATAATAACTTAACTAGATAAAATGAACTAAAAACAAGAATGCTACAATATTTAATTCTTAGAGCTTTGGTTATATTTAGGTGAAGCCTAATTTTGTCTTGTTAGATGAGTTATATTATTGTGTTTTTGAAAAGTGAGTGAATGTTTTAATTTGGCTGTTTAACAAATATATTAAAAATAATAATAATAATAGGTAATAATTTAATAAATACATAATAATTAATATATATAATAATTTAATAAATATATATATTTTTTTTAAATATATTTTTTATTTACTATAAAAAAATTATTATACAGCCAAATTAAAACATTTATTCACTTTTTAAAAACACAATAATTGGAATAATGCCCAATCTGTCTTGAACAGAGGAGGCTTGAGTTCCATCAGTAAGGATATTTAAGCACAATCTGCCTATAATGTTACTACTGCTGCAACACAAGCCATCTCTTTGTGAGAGGGAGTTGGCCGTAATCCACCACACAGGCCCAGTTGAGTGAATTGGTAGATGTCGCATGCCAGTTTCCTCACAATGTTTTCCTTAATTGTTTTGAGAGCAGTTTTTTTAGTTCTTTAATTTATATTGTGTAACTAATGAAGACACAATAGAAGGAAAGCAATTGGTACCAAATGAGATATTCAATATTTACCTCCATGTTTTCATTAGAAGTGCTGTATAAGTGATACAGAATCCCATGTGCCGAGTCCATTTTGTAGCAATACATGAGTATCTATCCAACACCGGGAATATAGCTGCCATCTAGAAATTAAACAATCTTAGTTTTTAATTCATATTTTAATTACATTTAGCACAATGCCTAAGCATTTTGCTTGTCTTATTAACTAATCAAAGAAAGATTTGCATCTTGAAACAATCATAAGTATGTACGCTAGGCTAGCTATGAGCCTACTAAACATGGATTTCTGAGACAAGATTTTAGTCTTTGTCTGTTGTAGTAGTTAACTCCGTACACCGTTGTGAAGGTTGGTAAGTTCAGTTAGTATAGAGAAACACGTTCCACTGAGATGCACTAAGTAGTTAGTTTATTTAAGTAGGTTACAGAGTAAGCAGAAAAATGTACAGTGATGAGACTGTACATTATCTACCAATGAATTTAGTGATATAAAACAAATGAATAGCTAAAAGTAACAACATACTCACTTCCATATACATGATAGCGCATCCAAGGAGCGTGATGGAGAGGAACACGGGACTGGCTACACGGAACACCTTCACTCTGCGGTGGTGACGAGTGTAGATGGTCAGGCAGACTGTCATCACCGCACAGCTTACCGATATCACCAGTAACGATATCCTGAATAGTTAAAAATAATGATCTAAAGTAAAGAATAACTTTGAAATAAAGTTATTAGTTTTCATTATTGCTTGCCATTCTGGTAAATGACATCATGTTGCTGAACACATGCATAAACAGCCTATAGTGTTTCCTTTGCTGGGACAAAGTCCTCTTCATACTGAGAGGGAGTAGGCTCTTCTATTCTTTGGTATTCTTACCGGAATGGCCAGTTGTAAGTGGCAAGACATGGCTCCGGTCCATGACACGTTTCGCAGCCCGGCTGACATTTCAAACATTCGTATGGCTCGCTCCAGTTTTCTAAATCGTTTTCTTCGTATTCTTGGTATGCAACTGGAAGAATGCAAACATAAAAATAAGTTTTAAATGCCTTCAATTTTGACAACTAATGTAAATCGCCAGCGCCAGTTTACCCTGCACCTCAATACGGTCAGAGGGTCGTGTTCATATACAGTGTTTTAATAAACAAAACAAATGAAATTGAAATGAATGAAATAATAAAACAAAACAACAGAGGCAAAGCGGTTCGTTTTCTTCTGTCAAATCGAAAATTGACATTTTGACTTTTTGACACTTGCTTTATGCTGCAACAAACGTCAAAGCATAACAAAAACAAAAGAAAAATGCATGGAATATTTTTATCAATAGGACCTGTCGATCCTAGGTAGATGTACAGTCAGCGTCAAAAATATCGGGACGAACAGACTTCAAAATGATCTCAACAACTAAGAAAATTAAACTACTAATCTCAATTGGATAAAGTTCTTGTCAGAATGACAGTGGTCGTGTACTGTCTTCATTCTGAAACAATCCTTGTGTCATTGAGTTAATATTTCATTTTCATAGTTGTTTAAATCATTTTGAACAGTCTGTTCGTTCCGATATTATTGACTGTACTGTCAGCGTCAATAATATCGGAACGACACAAGGAATGTTCTAACAATTTGTATAAATCTCAAAATAAAATACACTTTCTTAATATGTATTTGTGTTGCCAACATGCCGATGACGTTTTACGAACATGTGAAAATTCGGGTATTTTCCACGAAACATGAAAGACGCAGTGTAATGTGTTACCTTCAACAAGGGATCCATTATAGCCTTCACGATGAAGTAACGAGTAGTAGCCGGGGCGGCATCGGCAAATATACGATCCTCTCGCCCAACCAGCGTGCCGTACACTCATCTCTCTGTTTGGCCTATATTCACACTAGACAAACAAAATAAATTTAATATCATACATAGATATTCTGATTTTAATAAATAAATTAAATTCAAGGTCTAGCAGGTATACTCACGTAAGTGGTTTCGTTTGGGCATTTGTGTGTTCCGTGAAAGGAATATATTTGGTTATCATTATCATCTTCAGTATCCGCCTCGCACTGGTTTATTTCCAAGCTAGATATGTCTATGTCGAGCGAGACGATACCTTTCAATCTGGAAGAGGGAAATATATTACGGTCATGTAATACCTAACTAACCTAACCTAACTGAGAATTGAGATGGGTATATTCCAATGCGGGCCAAATAGGGTGGGCCAAATGAATGTAAAAGTCAGGATTTTGTTTTATTATCTCACGATAAATAAAATCCTGACTCGGGCCGTGACGCCTTCTTATTTCCTGCTAGTCGGTTCTGGAGGTACCTAGTCGATTTGGTTAATTATTAATGACTTGCTGCACCCCGCGGTTTCACCCGCATATGTTTCGATCCCGTGGGAATATCGGGATAAAAAGTATTCTTTGTGTTAATCAAGGTTGTCAGCTACGTCCATACCAAATTTCATCAAAATTGGTGCTTCCGTTTGAGCGTGAAGAAGTAACAAACATACAAATACACACACGCATCACAAACTTTCGCTTTTTAACCGACTTCTAAAAAAGGAGGAGGTTCTCAATTCGGATGTTTGTATTTTTTTTTTTTTTTTTTTTTATGTTTGTTCGCGCATAACTCCGTCGGTTGCCAACCGATTTAAAAATTTTTTTTTTTGTTGGAAAGGGTATACTTCCCAAATGGTCCCATAGAAATTTCATCAAAAACGGTTTAGTAGTTTGGTTTTTAAACCAAAATTACTGGTAATAATTGCAACTAAAAAATGAAAAATAAAAACTTTTTTGCAAAAATAAAACAACCGACTTCCAAAAACGACACACTACAAAGTGAAAAATAACTTTAATTTCGGAAGTCGGTGGCAAACAACGAAAATACGAACCCAACGACACCGACTTCCGAAATTAAAGTTATTTTTCACTTTGTAGTGTGTCGTTTTTGGAAGTCGGTTGTTTTATTTTTGCAAAAAAGTTTTTATAATATTAGTGTTATGTTCAGATGGATTTGGGTGAGATTGGAAGCCGATTTAATAGTTGGAAAAGGCAAGACAGCATGCATGATGAGTCCAGTAGTTAGGTAGCCTGACACTCTAGGCGGGTACTCGAAACTTTGCTGCTTTTAGAGGGTGTAGGGGTGGTCTATCATTAACATAATGTAGTTTTGGGATGTGTTACTCATAAAGAAGCGAATTGGAGTAAGGAACACGGAGTTTACAGTCCCTAAACCTATGGAACAAAGAAGATAGGCAAGAAAGACACATTATATATAGATTTTTAGTTAGGTACTTACCCACGGATAGTAGAGACAGGCACAGTGTAAGATAACAACCATCGTTTTGCTTCACAGCTGTAGTAGGGGTACGTCCACCAGCCTTCCATAGTCGCACCAGGTGGGGATGGCATAAACTTTGGGGACCGAAGCGTTTCACTTTCATGCGCTGACACATACCTGAAATCGAATATATTTTTTACAATATTCATCAAGTTAGGTTTATTACTATAAACCTCATTGATGTATGGTTCATTAATAGTCAAAGATAATAGTTTGTCAGTTCATAGCCTGAATAACTATAATTATGCCAAATTTAATTCATTGTTTGATAGGTAGGGTTTCTAACTTCTAACCTCGGCGTCTAACACGCCGAAACCCCGTCTGCATCATCTAAGCTGCCTTGCACAATTAGGTTTCGGGGAGATCCCATTACAGTCTCCCCAGAGATGTGCCCTGACAGGCGTTGCACAGACGGGGCTCCAGATTGGTCTTTTGAGAGGTAACGGTGCCTTCCATGTGCAGATCGTGACCACCGGGGTAGTTTTAGTGAGGTAAAAATCCCACACTCTCTCGTTTTATCCCCAAACCCGGGCGCCTATTGAAGACTTCACCCAAACAAAAAAAAAACAAAAGGTCTCTGCTTCAAATCTCTTTTCATCTCATCTACTTTCAACCACATTTCCCAAATTGTCCACAGTATAAAGTATAAGTATTAGGTAATTAAAGGTAAACACTACCTGTTCATGCCATCAAATATTAAGTAATGTGCTTTCCTACCAAGGATATTCAGCATCGGGCGGTTTCTCCAGCTGCGGAGACACAACGGCGACGGGATCCGCGGTGCCGTATCTCTCCCAGGCCACGGCACTGTTGACCACGCCGTCTGCCCGCAAGGCCAGCGCTCGTGCCGCCACCGCCCGCTCCGAGGGATTCGCGCCTAACACCAGGCCTTGGGACACGGCCATTAGGACTTCTGTGGGTAACAGAGAACAAATAAAGATTTATTTATTTTTGTCATCTACTGTGACTGGTTTGAAAGCAACTGTTAAAAGAAAAATTTGGTTTGATAATTTTGGTTGCAAAATTGCCTTGCCAGAGCAAGGCAATTTTATTAGACACATAAAAGCAAAAAATATTGAGTCACAGCGATCGTTTTCAAATTGATATTAACAGCCAATCAAGCCCCAAGTTTGTTTGTGACCCCATCAGTTTGTGAATGTGAACCCAACTCTTTTCTTAAAAAAATGGCGCACGGACCACGCAGTTTGTCTGGTTTTGGGTATGAGGCAGGAGTAAGGTTTTTATTCAGTACAAGTCCGACACTGTTCTGGCTACTCCAACGTGATCGTCCAGACGAAATTATCGATACTGCCAAAAAAAAAAAAAACAGAAATTGAGAGCCGCGTCTTGATGCTTTTATAAATAAGGATTTCTCCTATAAAATTTATAATTTTGATTCGTTTGTTTGGTTTCTGGGGTCGCCAATTAATTTAACGGCGTCGCAGAATCAAATCAAACAAGATTGTTTAGGTTCGAGGCGCCGCCAGTCCCTTTCGCCCTTCGTTGAACGATTGTTTATCGAGATTTGATCGTACCCCAAATTCTGGTTTTTGTGAGAATATCAACGGGAACAGCCCGAAAATTTTTGGTAGGTATCCTTTAGTAGGCAGGTACCACCTGTTGCTTTTATAAACCAACATTATTATTATTACTTCACTATTCCGTAAGCGGTGCTTTGCTCTCCAGTACGAAGTCCAGGAAGGCAACGTATAAATTCAAGGTCAAGGTACTTTACTGCGAGAATTTTACTCCCATTACGCAGGGTTCAGTGGTCCATCTCGATGATGGCCAAAACTTAACGCACAACGTTACCACGCTCCTGTTACACCACTGGCTACTGCGTGCACAAGACCCAGTGTTGACTCTAGATGCGAGTAATGCTTACAGTACATATGCATTACTCGCATTTTGCAGTCACAGCTGGTGTAGCAGGTTGGCGGTGAGGTTTGCCCTGGCTCTCGCATGGTACTATCGTGCGGCGTGGAGCGGTGCCTTTAGCCGCCCATACCAGTGTGTGAAACACAACACTCTTGTTGCACCAGTGGCTACTGCGTGCACTAGACCAAGTGATGATTCTAGATGTTTTGTAAGCATTACCCGCATTTTCAAGTCCTAGCTGGTGGAGCAGGTTAGCCGCGAGGTCTGCTCTGGCTCTAGCAGTGTCCCATCTTGCGGCGTGGAGCGGTGCCTTTAGCCGCCCATACCGGAGTGTGACGCATAGCGCTCCTGTTGCACCAGTGGCTACTGCGTGCACCAGACGTAGTGACGATTCTACTTCTTCCTGTAAGAGAAATTAATTCTAGTAAAAATAAACGTGAAGCTTTTCCATAAAAAATAGCCTAAAAATTTTGTTCAAACTGTCTCTATAGGTGGTTTAAACATAGATTAGCAGCAAACTATACTTTCGAGCATAGTCTATTAACCACTCCTGAATGAAAACATTTTCTAGTTCTGTAGGTAAGGGATATGGTGAATCTGAAAAGAAAGCACTTGCAAGTTGAACTGCTTGAATTTCCCGAAAATATGAAATTTGCAATTCTGAATTCCGTCCAAAGAAACAAAGTAGTTACTGTCTGTCTGGGAATCTCACACTGCAGTCAAAGCGCGACTTTTACCTATCTTTACGTACCTCTGAGCTACTTTGACAAGCGTGTGATCAGTGCGTTTTTCTTTTTCCTACCTGTTTGGAAAATCTCGCAAAGAAGAGAAATGGCTGAAAATACCTCCATATTATTGTAGTAGCCGCCTCGCTTTTCAAGTAAATTAACGAGTATTGATTGGTTACAAAATTTCCCTTTCGAAATGTTGAGCCTGAAAAATAACAAGAACTTTTGCTGTTGCCACGCCGAACAAATAACTCACGGCAACAATTTGTACTTTTGAAGTGAAATGTTGAAGATTCAAGAGAAGGGTCGTGGATCGTTAATACGTTTACCTTAAACCCTTATTTTTGACATGCTAAAATGAGGGTGTGAAGGAAACATTCAACTTTCTGGAAGCTTAAGAACTTGCAATTATTTTGTGAGAAAGAGTAGGTAAGTTAATAATACTCGTAATATAAAGAAGCGATCTAGGACACATTCGATGCAAGCAGCTATCTAAGATAGTTGCCATACATAACATCCCAATCGTAAGTCATACAGAAGGCAAATTAATGTTTCAACACCACTCTGAATCACCCTACGCCACAAAAAGAATATTCGCAAGAATACTAATCTACCTTTCATTCAAATTCCATTTCAAACATTTTTAACATATCCGGAAGAGAAGCACGAAACTTCATAATATTGAAATCAACTTGTTGAATGTTTTTGTGGGAAGCGTTTGTTTTAATAACACATAGCACAGTATTAATTTCGCCGGCAGCAGAAAGGGTACATTTGCAACAGCGGGACTTGTAATTAAGAAAAGGGATGGGACAGATGCGATAAAATTTATATCCGTTGTAATTTCAACAATAACACACGAGGCAAACATATGTTCCCGTTTTCCGCCTTCCTGTAACGCAGGATTAGGTCAACACGACTCCAATCTCATTTCGACATCACCCATAACTTGATTGAAGTACGGAGCGACAATAATGTAATTATTTTTCTATTACTGAGATGAGAGGTTTTGTACCGCCACTTCGAATCAAACTTCAATAAGTATAATGTCGAGTATTTTTAGGATTACGCCCATCGACTTCGTCGGAGAAAAGTAAATGAATGCTGAAAGACTAGAAAATAATTAATGAAAATCTATTCAAATAACAAACGTTTCTTATCATAAAACAGAAATTCAGATCCCATAAATTTGTATTAGAGTAGGAACTATTGGCTCTTCTTGACGTTGGTCTTAGCTGGTTTGAGCAAAAGCTTTGTTAGGAAAATATCCACTTGGTGGACGGAATCATATCAGCTCTCGCCAGCCAGATGCAACCACATTGACACTTAGGTAGGTTCCTAGCTAATTAGCTATTAGTGGGTAAGTAAGTACTACATTTGTGATCGAAGGACAAGCGACAGTACTTAGCTATAGGGTGGCAGCACAGAACAGATATATCTGTTCTGTGGGTGGCAGGGACATTGATGCGCAAACTGTAACCATGAATCCAACACATGATTCTAGACCCCATAGCAAACAAATTTTTCATCGGTTAAGAAAAAAAATCAGTTGCTTCATAGAAAAGTGCAATACCTACGCAGTCAAAATGGAGCAGCATTTTTTTTTTTAATAACCGACGAAATATTCAATGCATTAGGGTTCAAAATCATGTACTGAATCCACTGTAATAGGTTGCGCGTCCTTGCCACACTTGATACACCTATGTTTACCTCTTCAAAGATATATAAAAATTGCGACAGTATGGAAGATAAACATATCAATACTAATCCTTTCTAAGTAATTAATTAAAGTAAGTATCACTAATCAATATAAAAAGGGTCCCATCAACACATATAGTACTGTTTCATTAGTGTTATTATAACAATAAAACCACTAAGAAATTACAAGATAGAGTTTCCTGGAGGTAAGCATTTGCTTTACAATTATTACGTCACTGTTCTATCAAAGGCACGTGTCTAGTTAATTAAGTATGACATTATGTAAGTGTTAGTTCAAATTGGGATGCCACATTTGTTCTAACGAGTTTTCAACGATCCATAAAGTCTTCGCTTCCTACTTAATTAAGTATCGCTAATTTTGGGGGAATATTGTTACTTGGGGAATCGGAATAATGTTAGTAGTGTTAGTACCTACTGTTATTTAAGCTTTCAATGCTTTATAGTTTATTGTTTCGTTTTTTTTTTTACCTCTATTGGTCATCATCTGCATTGCCTTTTCCCAACTACATATTTTTGGGGTCGGCTTCCAGCCTGACCGGATGCAGCCCAAAACCAGTATTTTACGTGGAGCGACTGGTCGTCTGACCTCCACATACCGGTTACTTCGGAACACCATGGTTAGACTGGTTGTCAGAGTTTCGGGCTTCTGACTACCCGTAACGACTATTAAAGAGCCACGAATGACAGCCGGGGCCAACAGCTGAACGTGCTTTCCGAGGCACGGAGGGGCCTCGGTATGTAAAGATGGTCACCCATCCACGGACCGACCACGGCAAGCGCGGCTTAGCCTGATCAACCCCCCTTCCTTTTTTACCTATATACCTGTTTGAAACTGTTGACGGCACGGTTGGCGCAGTGGTTAAGCGATTGACTGCCGCGCTGCGTGTCGCGAGTTCGATTCCCGCACGGAACAAATATTTGTATGACCTACAAGTAGTTGTTCCGAGTCTGACTGTTTGTGTAGGTGAGTTTAAATGTTTGTAAACGCACCCACGATACAGGAGTAATTCCAAGTGTGGGGCAACGTTTTATAAAAAAAAAAAACTGCCTAAAAGTACTTGAAATTTAGCTCTCTCTAGAGACCTTATTAAAAACGATATTGACGAGTGCGTACTTACCTTCTATTAATTAAATTAGAAAATTCTTAAATTTCAGACTAATCTTTTGTTTATTATAAACGTTGTGTTCAAACCTATTTTCTTGTGTTTTGTGCTAAATTAGTATTACTTTCATAGAGTCATTTTTTTCTAGTGAACTCTGCACTGCCACTGACAACGGCGGGGAAATAGCAAAGTTTTGGTCCAACAAGATCTAAAATTGAGTCGTGCTAGCGACACGTAGAAGAAAAGTTTTTTGTTCCTACATCGACCTGAGATGTTTATCATCCAGCGGCTACAGCGTTAAGAAAAAGATTTCATTTTTAAAACTCTGCAAATTAATTCCCTACCGAATAAAAGTGCTGTATTTTGTGTCGTAAATAAGTTAAGACAGCTCATTCTGTCCCCTAACCTCTAAGCAAAACATGTTAAAGAATTTAATTTGAAACGGTCGGCCGTCATGTTCTCAATTTAATTTAAAACCGTCCACGAGGGAAGCTGCTATCGGGCATCGTGAAAGTCATTGAGAAGCCGTACATACTTCATGTAGAGAGGAAGATTGCAGCGCTGTAGCGCTTCAACTGTTAGGTATTGTGCAGTATTTTATACTAAATTCACCTAGTATGGTAATGGGCTCGCCCTCTATAATGTACATGAGACTTAAACATAATTGGGGAAATGTGGGTGTACAGTGTCGAAAGCGCTACTGCTGAGCGGTTCAGGTTTCGATTCTTAAATCGGGTAAAGTGTTATTAGGTTTTTCCATCAGGAATTTCTGGGTAACAAGAGCCCGGAGTCTGAATTTGTGCCCGGTTTATGTCAGTAGCTGAGGAGGCTCGCCCTCTTTTACATGTGACCTAAAAATAGTAGCTGCCTAAATGTGGGTGTCCTATTAGTACAACTCTGCCTAACCCTTTACGGCATACAGGTGTGATGTTATGTTATGTTAAATTTACCTAAGCTTACTACTTCCTACTGGTGCCTGGTGGTAGTTTACTCTCGTTAGTACAGTAATCACAAAGGAATAACGGCAAAACTTATGTATCTCAATCTTTTCGGGATCTGCAGAAAAGCAACTTCAGTGAGGTTGTGATGGACAAAACGGTAGCGCAAAATCAGTTTGTTTAAGATGTTAGACAACGAAGCCGTTTCCTTCAAATTCTACATTTATTGAAATTCAACTAGGTAAAACCATGGATAAAAACGTTCAATTCACCCACCATATATCACCACATATCACACATATATCAAAATATATAAGTGTAACCTACCTACTGTTAAATCGGATGCTTCCTCCGAATATTTGGTTACACAAACCTCTATGAAGCCAGATAATTGGCAAGCTACATATTAACTTATCGAATTCACTGGCATAATTATATCTACCATCCATAATTGGGTGAAAACAGGTAAAAAAAAAAAAAAAAATAAGCCCACTATGTCCGTTCAGCTCAATAGTATATACCAGAGATAGGGATATAAAATTTACATGTCCTGCACCGCAATTGCGTAACACATTTTCCCAATCCATTGCTTCATTATTTGAAAAAATCATCTGCTCGACAACGTAAAAAACACAATGAATGCGGTCGAATGGTCAAAATCAATCCCCCTGAACTCCTGAATGACGTCAGGCATTGAGCAGGTGCTCAATGCAATATTCTTATACGGATATATCAAAAGATATAGGTATATCTTTCCATTCCATTCGCCATTGGCCATTTCGCTACATTCACATGAGCGTAAGGTGAAAAACTCTCATAGTGTTACACAATGGTTCTTGTAGTAACGAAACGGCCAAGCCATATATTTTGACTAAGGTGTGAAGTTTGCGATGTTGGCCTTGTAGAGTTAGGGCGTGTAGAGCTAGAAGCTTGGCTCTACATGAGATCTGATTACTTTTTGACAGTGCGAGCTACATGGTCTCGTCTTGGCAACATTTATCATGAAATGTTTTTGTGGGATTTCATTTCTTTTTGTAAGTTGCTTATGATTTACTAAAAATCCTGAAATACATATATTTTTTATTTATCACAAGGACCCCCTACATAAATTTTCAGACCTAGCATCAAAATTTACGGAAGTCTCATATAAACTTTCACCCCCTAGTTTAAGGGGTTGGGGGGGGTAAAAGTTTCAAGTTTTAAGATTTTTTTGTGTACTATTACTAGCTTACATACCAAATTTCAGCTTTCTAGGACTTCAGGAAGAACCTTAAGAATATGGATGATCATCAGTGAGTCAGTGAATCAGTGACGAAATCGGGGTAATTTAGATATCAATAAAATCTAAAGTATAAGAGCTATGCAATTGAAACTTTATAGGTTTAATAAGTCAACCACTGACATCATATCCCGAAAATTTTGTTTATCTGGTATCCAAACCCAAGTTAAGAAGGTTCAAAAATACGACGAAGTGCTTCGAGAAAAGGTAGGTAGTGCCCTTGCGCTTCACTTGGCTCGTCTTGGCGGGGGCACTCCCGTGCCCCCAGATCATGTGATTATTATATACTCTTTTCGTGCTTTCAGATCACCACACAAAGCAAGTACAACGATCCCTGAACAAGCTACCTGCGTATTTTTATCTCCTAAAACAAATGGTAACACTGACCTTTTTAGAATTTACATAAAACGTACTCAAGACAGATGTTGACACAAAAAATAGCGCAGCTCTCCTCAGGTTCAGGGAGCTTTATAAAAACATCCCTTTTATGCCTATTTTGACCTACGCAGACGCACCCCTCGGGCGGTGATAATTATTGACGTAAACCCGATGAACCATTGGAGGTAGGAGATATATAATTATACCTACGCAACGCCAGCCTCATTGGGGAAGGGGCGATCGTTAACATTTCAGAGTCGCAATGGTTTGCGTCAGAATGTAATATATCTGTTGCATTTGTATGAATTTTGCAGTTTCCAACCGTGTGATTAATTGTTCAACTGATTGGGTAGGATGTTTGTTTGTGTCATTTTAGGTTGCCAGTTAATGAATTGTTTTGTAATGAAGGCTTTATAATGAATGTTTAAATTGCAAGATTTAAAAAATGGCCTTTATCTGAAAATAAACCGGGAGTTTTTGTTTTTAATCAATATCCAACTAAAACTGGTTGGTAATTGAAAAATACCCAACACAATACCGATTTTAGTCCAATCAATTCCCTCGCTTCATTTAAAAATCAAAATAGTTTGTTAACGTACTTTCGCACCTATATTCTAACCCTTTCAGTAAATATGATGGCTTTATAATTAAAACGTCGATAGGGTGCAATACGGCTTAACACGGACGGCTGTAACCCAATTTTATGCTTTATCGAATGGCTTTTATTACGATGCAGGTGTGAAAATGGCCCCAAATGCTTTATCAGTGCCATGCAGAATTTCGTACTGAAAACTTCATTTACAGTATCAGACCGTAAGTAGAGAACATCGAGTTTTAGTCGGGTTTTTAGAGAGTGACATCTGTGAATGATGGTTTGACTCCAACACGTGTAGTATGACCACTATTGAAATGGGTTTTTTCGACGGAAAAATAGACAAAATGACAGATTGTAGAAAGATTTCTTAAGTCCGTCTTAAGCATGGCGATGAAGAAATGTGTCTATGCTTCAGTCGACAAAAGTCTTGTCAAGCATGACGACTAATCTTCTTTTAACATTTGGGGCAGAAACATCTTCTCAAAAAGTGTCAAATAGACTACATCACATAATCACATTGGACTTAGACAAGAATCTATATTGATTTTAAAATTTGCTCTGCGTTGCTATGGAAAGAATAAGTGTCTTTGTCTTTATAGAAAGGCGAGTCTACGGGTTGCCCCGTGCTCGGGCAGAAGAGATGTCGAGTTGGGTAGAAAGAACTTTGGCTATTCTTGGTAGAATAGAGATAGAATTGGTTATTCTACAAGAGCTGTATAGTAACTTAGGTAACTCTTCCGCTTTGGTCAAGTGGATGGGAGTTTACAGTGCAATACATTTGACAATAGGATCCAACTTCGTTATTATTTATAAGTACTATGACGTGAAATAAAAAGTGTTTCTTGGCTAATAATTGAATTCAAAGACTAGGCTGAAACGTAGCTACGTTATAGTGAAACCAAGTGTAAGTTACAGCCAACCTGTGCCACACAATATGCGACCAACGGCTTGGACACGTCCAAGTCGTTGGTTGCATATTGTGTTGGTTTCACATAAATGCCCTCACAGACTACGGTGCGTTATTGGTGAAATAGGTGTCAGCAATATTAGGTGTTGTAAGCAACACCTAAGAATAATTTCGTGTGCCCGTTGTCCACAATGTCATTTATGATACAATGATATAAGTGCTCTGAGCATAGTATGTAGGTCAAGCGTGGATGGTGGAGGTAGTAGAGCCGTTTGTGAAGGACCTTGTTATAGGTAGCATCCACAACAATACCTGTTTCTGCCACCAAGTAGGGTTTCTGTGCTCTGGTTTGGAGGGTACCTCTGATGTGACCCTGGTGATGGTTCCCATTGCAGATGTCTTGATGAATGTATCAACGTACCCGGTAGGTGGTAGTGTTTGCAGCTTCCGTGGGTGGCAGGGACAACAGCGCGAAGGGCAGCAGCAGCGCACTGGACATGCGCCGCGGCCCCCCCATCACTGCCCACCATTCGCGCGCGCACGCGCCTTCCTGCAACAAAGCATTGAGGTTTGAGGTGGTATACATCTATTTATGGAGCAAGACCCTGGGTTCCGGATTAGACCGAATAAAAAGCAAAACAAAAGACTGGCATACGCTTCGCCACTATCAGAATCGACTGATCGAACCGAAGCGATAACGCCTTATTGTCATAGTAAAATCACCAAATACTAGATAGGGTAAAATTATCATCTTTTACTGACGATCTCCAACTATTGGGCCTAAGGCACTTTGGTCAAACATACCTCTGCTGATAAAAAAAAAAACAGGTTACATACATGTCATGTGACCTGTTATTTTATAAATTCTTTGTATAAACCTTTTAATTTACATCCTGTTTCATGAAAACGTCTTCTTTACTTAATGAAAAAGAGAGACACAATGCTGTTTTAAGTTGGTTTTTTATTCTGTTTTTTTTTTGTTTTTGTGTGAATATTGTGTGCCTTATTTAACCTGGGTCAAATAAACCTATTTTCTATCGCCTTTTCTTTCTAGACACAGTCGGAAGGAACACTATTCCGTGGAACGTACTATGCGCATTATAATCGGAGATCATCAACATAATATACTTCCGTCACAAAAATTATACCCATTAAATAAACAACCTTCCTTTTCGGCTTTTTGTGTAATGGTACGATCATCAACAGTTTGCGTTGCTGAAAGATATATATTTCATCCAGCGCTATTTATCACGGTGACGGTTGGCACATAAAACAAATGGCTTCTGCGACGCATTTCATTCAGGTGGCGAACACGCGATGAAATTTTGAATGTGGTAAGAGACAGTGTGGGTCTTGTGATATTTACTTTTATTGTTGAAACAATCTTGGCCTGTCCTTTTAGTAGAAAATTATAAAAAAAAAAACAAAATTCACATATTTCGGATATTGTGTTCGTATTACAAAACAACTTATATTCTAGTGTTAGTAGTACTGATATAAATAGGTAGTTAAAATAATGCATACTCCATGCAGAGGACGACCAGACAGTAAATCATGTTTCCTAACTGTGGTACCTCAACATTAAATGCCTAATATTTGGAGTACAGCTGTCCGCCACAGCTTTCAGGATTTAGTTGCGACTACGCCGCACTCTGCTCAGAAGCGACTTATGAAGGGCCTATCTGCTTATATGACTAGTTATAGAAGGTACCAGCTACGAATACCGTGTAGATAATGTACTACTTACTAAGACGACGAGGGATTTTTTAAATCAAAAGCAGGTGCGGAATGAAAATGTTAGGTACAAATCTCCCGCAATGTTCCAAACATACCAACGTCACAGCCAAAGATAGTTCCATTATTCTCATACATTTTGTTATTATTTCCTCAAAGAAAATATGTCAATCAGCCACAAATATCTTATTTCTCAACAGTTGTGCGTGGGGGCTGTTTCCCAAATAAAGGTCTCAATTTTATTACGCGTGGCTCCATTTCACTTTTGTGACAGCCGATGAAGTTTTACTCGGGACTTGTTTACTACTTTGGTATAGGAGTGTGGGTTTGACTATAGTCGCGTAACTCGCGAATAAAACTATTTATGGTATTTCATAGCTTATAGTATAGTAGCTAGCTATGTTGTTTTATAATAAGCGTTGCTGAAAACGTGGAAACATCAGAGAGAAAACCACTCGTCCTCAGTGGAACAATAAAGCTAGAGAACTTGGCAACTAATTTAACATAGACTAGAACAGGCTAAAGAGATCCTAGAGTATATCTATCTTGTATTTATATAGAGCAATTAGCTGCAACGCGCGGTTTTACACGCATAAGTTTCGATCCCGTAGGAATATCGGAATAAAAAGTATCCTATATGTTAATCCTGATTACAAACCATCTGTGTGCCAAATTTCATCCAAATCCGTTCTGTAGTTTTTGTGTGAAAGAGTAACAAACATCCATCCATCCATCCATACAAACTTTCGCGTTTATAATATTAGTAGGAAGTAGGATAAGTAGTTCGGACTCTCTATTATCACAACTATTCATAAAAACCTTGTCACACCATAATCGCTAGTTAATCCATCATAAATCAAAGCATTTAAATGTTATGTTAGTTACATACACAAGTTTGCTTTCAAACTTCGAGATTCGGCCATTAGGCTGGGCTGATGTATCAAATTACCCAGATCAACAAATCTTGAACCCCATAACCCTCAATGGGATCAGATTTATCGTTATCCTAAAATATCAAGTTATATATTTACGCAGTAACCCGCTTTAAAGGGCTCATTTTGTAACATAATTAATGTCTAGAAAACATTTACATATCATCATATATCATTACCGGCCGTTCTTGTTAGGCATGAGTAAAAGCGTAATATGTTAATAATTGTTTTGTATTGTACAAACGGCCTGGTATCCGCGTCTCCCCGGCCAAGGGCGTATTTTGCGTAAGTAAATTTTATTTTATTTTTATTCAAAATGAAAAACAAAAAATCTTTAAGTACGCTGTACCGGTACAGCGTCCTAATAATTGTTTACTGCACCGGAAGACGTCATTACGTCAGCGCCGGCTGTTTCTGAAAACCAGAGCTGGGGTTCTGTCTTGCATAGGGTCGCAGCATAATGCTGAGCGATAGCCGTTTTGTGTGGATGAGACGCATGTTTCCCCCAACCCTTTCTTTTATTTATTTTTTGTTATAAACGTATTTTCTTTCTTTCTTTCTAATAAGTAGTCGTTCACTCGCATAATTATTTGGCTTAAAAATTGAATCATCGTCACTCACTATCGGGCATATATCGGGCAGGCCGAGGCTGGTGAAGAAATGAAGCATGAACGAATAAAAGTGAAGACAATATTGAAAGCAATCCAAAAGGAGCACAAATATAAACCGAAAACCTTCCATGGTTAGTACATAGCTGATAGTGTTCTAACGACTCAGCCAATATACACGTTAGTTGGAAAATCAGAGCCGCCACAAGTTGTTCCATAAAACGCGCCATTAGATAACATTGTACGAGGTGCTGTGGTAAATTAAAAAGGGGAAATGGCTCCAGGTGATCGTCGGGTGGTTTGGTATCCAGGTCAGCTGTGTTACGGCCGACCACTGCTTCGGGCGCTTCCGTCTAAAGTCAACCTCCCTTCACGACAGTTTGTGAGAGAATTAATTTTGAGCCGCTTAGAACTCGTTATTTATATCGCAGCGGAAAGGTTGGTTTTTGGGTAGTAATGTATATTTTATTTCTGATTTTTATTTATATTGACACTTCCCGAGGTCAGTGAATTCATGTGGGATTCATTCGTCTTGGGACGAATGTAATTTCGTAATTTGGAGTGGTTAGTACTACACTTAAAACCACGTACTACCAGCAGTGCGATTCTGTAACCATCTCACCGTGAAAACTCAGGTGAAGTGAGCGTGGAGTGAGCTGTCATTCCAACTAATGTTAGGGATTGACACTATTGACAGCTCGCTCTAAGCTCACTTCACCTAACTTTTTTCACGGTGAGGTTTTTACAGAATCGATCGGCTGTTACGTAAACGCTATTTAGACATAATGTATTCTCTGCCTTTGTCTTCTTGATATTTTATTATTTTCTGTAGGAACTCTCTACAAAAAATATAATCACATTTTGACCTTTTGATAATATCACTTGGTTTGAAATTGCCAACCGAACGGACCGTAAACAAAAGTAAAGTGCGCCTCCAGGCGTAGATAAATGTCCAACACTATTTGCCAGTTTCCTGGCAATATCATTATCACCACCACCAAACCACACGGTATTTGCAGTAACATTATTCAAAAGTTGAATCTCGTATGAAACGGAATCTCTTGATACGGAGCCAAGTCACATGACAGAAATAATAATTGCCCTACTGGATACATTCATGACTGGCTGTATTTAGCAAGGCAATTATTACATTACAGTTCTTAAAAAAGTATTATGAACTAAAAAAAATGTAACTCGCGTAGTGCGTATAAATTGGAGCGTAGCGTTCGTAGCACATCGTAGCGCAGTGCTACGCCAGCTACGCCTACATTTTTCTTTTTTCTTCCATACTCTTTTATCGATACCCGCGGGTGTTATTACCATATGAATCTTTTTTTATAGTATCTGTTTGGTATTACAGTCAACTGCAAATATTTACTACTATATTATAGCGAAACGATGCATATTGAAGTCATTATCTGCCTACCCTTATCCCAACTATGTTGGCGTCGGCTTCCAGTCTAACCGGATGCAGTTGAATACCAGTATTTTACATGGAGCGACTGCCTATCTAACCTTCACAACCCAGTTACTGGGTAATATGATACCCCCTGGTAAGACTGGTTGTCAGACTTTCGGGCTTCTGACTACCCGTGACGACTGTCAAAGATTCACGAATGACAACCGGGACCAACGGCTTAACGTGCTTTCCGAGGCACGGAGGGGTCTCGGAAAGCACGTTACCGGTCATCCATCCATAGACCAATCGCGGCAAGCGTAGCTTAACATGACCGATTGACCTGTGCGGCTGTTATTATTTAGCCACGGGCCCCTCAACGATGTATATACTTCAATAACGATGCTTATTGAAGTATATACTCTAAAGTATTGATTGATTCATAAACTACATAGAGAAAAACTGATATCTAAGCTACTTTTAAATACATTGCATGAGACTCTCTAGTTCTTAACAAAATGGGGATTTGTGTTGCAATTTGTGTCACTTTCTTCACGGAGCTTTAAATAGCTTCTCAGAAGCTCGGGGTTCTTGTTAAATGAAACAAACAACAGTGAATTGCTTCCTTTGAAGGAACTATCTTGCGTACCTACAAAGATACAACTATTTAGTATTAGATCGTAAATCTCTTTAAAAAGACAGAGAAATGTGTCTTCCCAAAAATGCAATAAACGGAGATTGATCTGTAGTCTGTACGAATCGTTATTCCGGAATGTGGGAGCCCTACATATCGGAATAAAGATTCATAGATTCTTCACCAAAGAATCAGTGTTAACACGAAACAATTGAGAGAAGGCATACAAGAGATGATGCAAAGTGAAATAAGCCAATTTAAAGAATGGGGAATAGACTCGACATTGTGCACATGTGTCGCTAGGGTGTGCTCAATTGTGGCTCTTTTCCATAGGAACTGTGCATCTAGCTTCTGACGTTTTACGAGTATAAGTGCCCATGTAGGTTTATGTGAAAGATATAAAATATTATTTTAATTCTTACCGTCTCCCATTGTATATTACTCCTATTCCTATGGACAAATAGCGTAAGAATGATATTTTTCATCTAGGTATTGTTTACTTATCGGAATGAAAACCAACTAAGGTCAATGAAAATCAAACATGTTGTAACCTCCAGAGACATAAAGAAAGGTAATAAAATAGGAGCTATAAAGTGTATTTTTATTTACTTTTCATAATTGGTAAACACTAACACATGTGGCGCCATTCTGAGACATTTCATTTTGAGAGATTTTTTCTTCTTAAAATTTTGATACTTAAAATACGCGGTTTGTACGTGGAGTTGCGGACACCAGCCAATATTTAATAAAATGTAAGGCATTACCGTGTGCTCCTTTTTCTTGTAAAGATGATATAATTCAAATGTGATTGATGCGAAAAAGTTTGACGATTTCATTTGTTTCTCATACTGTGTTTGTTTACCAAATAAGACATGAAGGAAAAAACAGAGTGTAATGAAAGCCAGACGTCAAAATATGTCTTTCAGTCCCAAAATTAATTTCGGCCTTAAATTCAGAAGTATGTGGAATATATTCTGAATTATTATCATTGAAAGGTGGAAGTATGAATTATTCAACAACATTTTCATGTTATTGAATTTTGCTCTTGCAAAAGGCGTCACTTTCAGCGTTACAAAGGTAATATGATTTTACACGGTAATCAGCTACTTAATTGTAGGGGTTTTATGCACCCGATCAGTGAACAAGAAGCCTTTTACGGTGACACACGTCACTAATTTTCGCAGAATTTGTTCCCTTACACATTTATTTTACCTCTGACAGCAGCAACTGAATTTTAACCTTATTGATTTTGACAGAATTCGCGATGGCAGCAGCCCAATAGCAGCCTTTTTTTCCAACTTTCATCTATCATTACAGGGTCTTCTTCTTCTTCGTGTCCCTGACACGACTGTATTTTAAACGTTATTTTCCCAAAACTTTGCCACGTCCACGTCATTGTCGGTGGCAGCGCAGAGGTCACTTTGACTGCATGTTTAACCTTCCGTGGTCCACTCGGAAGTCTCTGAACCGTCTCCGGGCACAAATGGGAAGATGTAAGTTCAACCTGGTGAAGTGGGGCTACCTTGACGGAACGGCAGTACAGTGTGATTGTGGAGCTATGTCACAACCCATGCTCCACCTCCTATCCTGCCTTCTGTGCCCTAATGCGACCACCACCACAATACTGTGATTTTGACAGTAATAAAAAATCAGAGGTCAGTAATAAAATCACTGTGAATGTAACTTGTAAGGCATATTTTATAAATCCGCTGGAAATGTTTTGAGATTGCTACAGCCATGAGAACTTAGAAATTTCCGAGAAACTGGTTAGCGGTTTGGAGGATGTTAAGGAAACAGACAGGTTTATTTGTCACAGAAATAAGTGCATACAATAAAGATAAGTTAACTAGAAATAAGAGAAGAACATTAAAAATAAAAACAAAAAATAGATTTACGAGCACAGAACAGAAATAGGCGGCAGCTGCACATAATTGACTGTTCCACTCAGCGTGATGCTGCGCTATGCGAACCACACAGTACAGCGTTGATTTTCAGTGGTCGTAAATTTTCTGCAAATAGCAACGTAAATAATCAAAGTAGCAAGCTCCTACTTATTATCAACTACCAAAGGAGCAACACCCTTCAGGGTGTAACCTTCCGTGGTCCACTTGGAAGTCCCTGAACCGTCTCCGGATAAAAGTGGTAATAAGTAAGTCCAATCTGGTAAAGTGGGGCACCTTAACGGAACGGCAGTAGGATGTGATTGTGGAGCTATGTCGCTAACCATGCTCCACCTCCTATACTGCCCTCTATGTCCCAAAACATGCAGTCAAAGTGACCTCTGCGCTGCCACTGACGACGCCGTGGAAGTGGCAAAATTTTGGGCCAACAAGATATAAAATTCAGTCGTGCCAGCGACACGAAGAAGAAGAATCAAAGTATAAACTGAGTTGGAGGTAGCATTTTAACTAATCAAAATCAAAAGTCATTTATTCAAATTAGGCTGAGAATCAGCACTTTTCGAACGTCAAAATTACAAAAGACAGTCCCCCAAAAACGCTCGCCCTTCACTACTTCCTAGTGCTATCGCTGGGAAAAAGAAGTGGCGCAACAAACTCCCCAGCAGCACAGTTGTCTGTTCAGTTAGAAAATACTTGATTGTATACAATACTAGGTACCTATGTTAAGTAATTAACATTACAAGACAGAACATAAAATTAAATTATTTGCCATATGTCAGCTAGCCACGCCAATATACCAACAAATATAATAAAAACTATACGTACTCAAGTTAAATATGATTAATTAAAATTAAAATGTAAATAAAAACTTACTACCTAAATAAAAACCTCCAGGCATAAAGGGTATGACAGCTTACATATTTATGTATTGCTGGGTTCTGTTCACATAGCTGTCACTTGAAGTCACAAATGATAAACTAGGGTCATCGAAGTAAAATAAATAAGTTAATACTAATAACAATAACCTGTCAGTAATCATATTGTAAACATCGATTGCTAAACATGAATTAAACATTTTAATAGGACGATTATTCTTAGCTATGCACCCGTATTAGCCGTTAAGCCATCCATTATTTACATGAGAACCACGTCGAATTTACCAGGGATACAGAATCCGCAGTGGCCGAGGCGAGGGCAGAGGAAATCAATTCAACGGGTGCACATTAGGTAATTACACAGGATACATGTATTGATCGTTGGTAATGAGAACTGAAGGCCAATTCTCGTAATTTAAAACGTTCAAAATCTCATCTCTCTCGGCAACAAACAAATGTCAAAAACTTGTCAAAATGTAGGGAAATTATAGGAACTTTTGACAGATTGAGACTGAGATCAGACTGTGAACGTTCTTAAAATTTATAGAATTGCCCCTCTGAACAAAGACTGGTTTGGTTATTGAGTATTTGTATATCTATAGTATGCGTTATTAGGAGTTATATGCATAATGCATAATAATTAGCCTATAATGTTCCCACTGCTGGGACACAGACGTCCTCTCAGTGAGAGGGAGGGGGCCTCCGCCAGGCGGCCTCAGTGCGGCTTGATAGGTGTGACATGTCTTCGAATTTTTGGTTCTAGGATATGCCGGTTTCTTCACGATGTTTTCCTTCACCATTTTGAGAGCAGTGGCGATGAAATAATTTACACAAACGAAGGCGCCTGACTGGGTTCGAACCTATGGTCTACAACTCGTAAGTTGCGACCGCTACCACTGGGTCACCGCTGCTCTTGGACTTATTTAGTAGGTAGTCACTTATAATACATAATTAAGTAATATTAGCCTGTATTTGTCGCACTTTAGGGCTGATTTTGGCTTCTTCTCCTACAGAAAAGGCATGAGCATTGATCTGACTTTTGACTTTTTTGCTATGTTCATCATCTGTCTAGCCTTTTCCCAACTATGTTGGGGTCGACTTCTAGTCTAACAGGATGCAGCTGAATACCAGTATTTTACATGGAGCGACTGCCTATCTGACCTCCACAACCCTGTTACTGGGTAACACGATACCCCTCGGTAAGAATGGTTGTTAGACTTTCAGGCTTCTGATGACCCGTAACGACTGTCAAAGATCTACGATTGACAGCCAGGATAACAGTTTAATGTGCTTTCTAAGGCACGGAGAAAGCACGTTGTTTTCGTCTTGGTATATAAAAATAGTCACCCATCCACGGATCGACCAAGCGGTAAGCGTAGCTTAACCTGGTTGATCGACCCGTGCGGCTGTTATTACGTAGCCACAAGCCCATCTTTTTTGCTATGCTGTACAATTTTAAGTTTCTTTAACGTTATTTTATCCGTAACCATAAGTCAGTGATGAAATGGCAAGACTTAAGTCTTATGCATTGGAAAAGTTGTATTGGTCTTGTGGTCGAGTGATGTCGAAGAAAAGGCATAGAATTTATTAGATATAGGTGATTCGGGTTCAAACAATTTGACTATCACCTCTTCCCTTTCCCGGGTCACAGTAAAAGCGAAATTCACATTGCTTTCCAAAATCCAAATTAATTTATCGTGTTGTTAAACCATTAAATTCCGTACAAACTTTTAATTTCATTGCGAACCCTCTCATGAATAACTTAGCTCTCAAACAGTTAGGCATTGTTAGCGAAATCGTTAAATCCTCAGTTTAAGTGCCCCAGACTACATATTATCAGCACGGGACTTTCTAATTACTCAATTTTAGCGTTTTAATACCATAAAATGGTTGTGGCGTTCGCAACTTTGGTGTCGCGCCGCGGGCAGCGTTCCAACGAACTTCTGTAAGAGCTGTATATATCTGACGTTGTGTCCCACTAACTAAATGCAGCGCTTTAGCGCTTTCGTTGGACTGTCCAAAGTTTTAACGGTGCTTTTGTGATTTACTTTTAATGAATATGTTTAATCTTCTTGGGAAACTTCCTGACTTTTCAGTTGGTAACTTTTTTGCACAGTTCTACGCCATTTATGGAAATTCTTTGGCGTAGAAGTTCAAGGATTTGTAGAATGTTTCTGTTATCTTAAGACAGCTAACACAGCAGCAACAGATGTCATGTAGTCTATACATCTATTACAAATAAATAAAATTGAAGTATCTGTTTGTAATGTCAAAATAAGAGCTTTTTACTAAATACAACAAATAACAAAAATTAAAAATTTTAAAAACCCCCGACTACGTGAAACCCTATAAAAACAAAAAAATAACCTTGAAATAATGACCCTACGTAAGTAGGTATGAAATTTTTTGATTAAATATTGTCTCGTCGGGGGACCGCTCTAATTATTAGCCTAACGTTCTGTTAAAGTTTAAAATAGTAGCGGTCCCCCGACAGGACAATATTTAATCAAAAAATTTCATACCTACTTACGTAGGGTCATTATTTCAAGGTTATTTTTTTGTTTTTATAGGGTTTCACGTAGTCGGGGGTTTTTTAAATTTTTAATTTAATTTTTTATTTCATGCTTTTTGTAGGTACTCCTTATTATTTCTTTTCTTTTATTTTATTGCGTTTTAAGATTCAGGTAATTTGGTATTTAGTCAGGTTTTTTGTAATTCGCCACTTTGTGGTGGTGGCCATCTTGGATTTGAAATTTGTCATAGTGTATAGTATTCTACTAGTCAAGCCCTTTCATTTGATACCCATATTGAGGGAGTTGTGAAAAAAAAATGTTATTTGCCATTTTGTGGTGGCGGCCATCTTGGATTTGAAATTTATCATAGTGTATAGTATTCTACTAGTCAAGCCCTTTCATTTGATACCCATATTGAGGGAGTTGTGAAAAAATATATAATCCGCCATTTTGTAGCGGCGGCCATTTTGGACCGAACATAGCTAAGAACACTCCCGACAAATTCACCTTTCAAACAAAAAAAACAAAATTAAAATCGGTTCATCCGTTCGGGAGCTATGATGCCACAGACAGACATACACACACAGACACACACACACACACAGACACGTCAAACTTATAACACCCCGTCGTTTTTGCGTCGGGGGTTAAAAAAAAAAAAACAATTTTTATGTTTTTTGTCTGTCTGTTCGTTTCGGCTGATCTCCGAAACCGCTGGACCGATTTTAACGGGACTTCCACTGGCGGATAGCTGATTATAAGGAGTACCTTTTAATCAGGTATCCGCCAACGGACATCCCCTCAAAATCGGTACTTAGGCTAGTTTTATTTTAGAAAAATAATTAGGGAAGTGCGCAAAAAAAACATGAAATTTCCGACATCCACGTGGACGAAGCCGCGGGCAGAATTACTCATTCATTTAAAATATCAACTTGACCATAATGGGCTAACAGCCTGAAGGCCAATTCTCGTAATTTAAAACGATCAATATCTAGTCGCAGTCTCATCTTAGCGACAAACAAATGTCAAAAACCTGTCAAAATGTAGAGAAATTAGACGTAGGTAGGGTATTTTTGACAGATTGAGATTGAGATCAGAAGGCTAATTCTCGTAACTTAAAACGTTCAAAATCTAGTCGCAGTCACATCTCAGCGACAAACAAATGTCAAAAACTTGTCAAAATGTAGGGAAATTAGGGGTTCTTTTGACAGATTGAGACTGATATCAGACTGTGAACGTTCTTAAAATTACGAGAATTGCCCCTCAGACTGTGAATGTTCATAAAATTACGAGAATTGTCCCTCAGGTAATTTCCACGCTGGTCATTTCTGGATAGAAACTGTTTGACCTCACTCCACCCGCTGATTTCCGCTACTGCGCCACCCGCCACAAATCGAAATTCCATTCTCACCATTCAAATAGTTGGCAGTCCAAAACTGCACGTTTTAAACACCACATTTGCCACGTACTACTATATCTTGGAACGAGCTTGCATCAGCTGTTTTTCGCGAACACTGACGAGATGGGGGTTTTAAAAAGAAGCATTGTTATTTGTCTTTTGGGGTTTAAAAAGATTTGCAATTCGACAAAGGTTTACGATCGGAGAAACTGACTGAATGGCGAATGTTTTTTTTTTCTTTTATTTCCATTGATTTTCAATCAAACTCTTTGACGCTTGATAAAATTCCAATGACCATAACAGTAAAACGGAGACTTCCTCCATTCAAACTCCTGTCCTACAGAGGAAGAACAGCGAAGTGTTTGCGTACCACACAATCAGTAGCAACGGGTTTCATTTTAACAGTTCAACAACATTCATTGCGTTATTTAAGTTGTTGAGCAGACACATTTTTCGGACATATGAAGCAATGGATTAGCAACATCCTTCAAAATGATTCAGATTAAGATTGATAGTGTGTTGCGCAATAAAAGCACTGAGCGTACTCATCCAGAAATTATAGAGCGAAAAACAAGGACCTAATCCGTTCCCAAATGAATATTCCAATCTGACGTGGTTATCTAACCCTAATATTCCGCGTATTACGCATAGCCTCGAAAAATGATGAGATGCTCGGTGTCATTCAGGCTTCGTAACACATAATCTTGTTAATACAAATAAGATCTGGGAATACATAATAGGATTCCGTATATTTGTTATCATATTTCCTCTTGTTTCGGTTATTCTTGACGCTTTCATTTTCATGACGTGCGAAGGGAATGGATTCCATAAGAGTGTCAAATTCTACCGAAATCGTGTTTGCCGATTTTCTGTTATGATATTTTTCTGCTGGGATGAGCCTTAGTTTTATTTTGTTGGGCGACAGATACTGATCTATTTCTACATACAAATAACGAATTCAAAACTGTACATTGAATCTCTATTCTAGCATTTTTTTTCGAAAAATATTCAACACTGTGAGAACGAGTCTGATGCCGAAAATATAGTTTTTAGAATTTTTATCCGTTAATCCGGATGTATGTTCCGGATTGGCGCAAAAACAGCGGAACGGATTTAAATGAAATATAGCACACAGATAGTTTATAACCTGGATTAACACGTGGGGTATTTTTAATGCTGGTATTGCGTTCCTGTGTGCTATTTTTCGACATCCACGCGGGTGAAGGCTCGGGCAATTAAAGCTACATAGTTATTACTATAATACTGGTTGTGGCCGGGTTCTACGTGCGGATAAAGTTTTTTTGTATTGAAGTACTCTATGACCTCTTTCAGGAAGCAATCTTATTTTATGTAGGTACTTACATTAAAAATGCCAGCTGTGAACATGTAACAAGCTGAAGAAGACTTTTCGAAGCTATTATGGCTAGTATAAAGAAATTCAGAAAACTCTCATGGAAATTGCCCTTACCTTTGATATTCGGAGCATCTGATTGTAATATCCCACTATAGGGTTTCCCTTACAGTCCTGCCCGCCGGCAGACATAATAACGTTGAGATTAGAGAATGCTTAACGATTTTTTTTAATTTGTGTTATGTACGGTCACCAAAGGATATAAGTAATCAGGGTCGTCGGATAAAGTTGAAGTTTTTTAAGAAACCGATGGATGTTTTCGGATAAAATTTAATTTAGTTCATAGAAAACTAACAGTTCTTTTCTCAAATTAAATTTAATTCGAAAACATCCATCGGTTCCTTACTAAACTTCAACTATATCCGACGACCCTGGTTACTTATCTCTTTTGGCGACTGTACGCTTACATACTACATACATACATTTTTCTCTCAAGGGATCTGCTAATTACCATCTAAATTAATTACCACATGTGTTCAGGTTACTGTAAAAAAGATGGATGCTTTTTGGCGTAAACGAAACGGTTTTGCCGTGGGGTAAATCAATCATTCTGAAGGACTGTGAAAGAGTAAGGTAAAATAACAAAAGGTGCTAATTACTGAAGGGCGAGCTTATTAGAGGCAACGAAGATACTAATTAGATAAAAGCAAACTTAATAATAAAAAAGTATTAACGGGTTTTTCGGTAAGCCAGAGTAAGAATCTAAACAATTGAATAATTATCGTCGTGGAAGTAAGGGCTGATTTTTCTGTCGGCTGATAATTTTTTTCGTGGAACAAAATTAACGTCCGACAGATTTTGTATGGAAGATCTGTTAAAAATTTAAAATGATTCCTCGGATAATTTTTTATTTTTTGTTAATTATCTGGCGTTGGAAAAATCAGCCCTAAATTATGAAGTATACTTTGGGTTGTTACACTATTTATAACTCAAGAACAGCTGGGCCGGTTTTAATGATCTTTGATTTGTTGGATTTGTCTCCGCCCCGATCAGTAGTTGTAGTAACTATAAAAATATAGAAAAAAAATCATTAATCACAAAATAGAAATAATTAATTTTCTCATACATTTTGTATGGAACGGTTTAATGATTCTGAGGCGGTATGAAGTTCGCCGGGTCAGCTAGTTAATAACAATGTATAAACGGGTTATCGATCAGTGAAAGTAAGAATCTGAACAATGGAATACCTATCGACGTGGAATTATCCATATAAATAAAAACAATTACTTGAGTGTAGTTTTCACTATATTTGAATGGCGTGGCCAGCTGACATATGGCAAACAATTTAATATAATGTTCTACTATTACTTTGCAACCTACTATTGTATAGAATCAAGTTTTCCTAACTAAACGGACAGCTGGGGAGTTTTTTTGCGTCACTTCTTCTTCCCAGCGATAGCACTAGGAAGTGGTGTGGTGAAGGGCGTGCGTTTTGTGGTACAGTTTTATTTAATTTTGACGTTCGAAAAGTGCCGATTCTTAGCCTAATTTGAATATGTGACTTGATTTGATTTGAATAAAACATACTCCAAAGAAAAAATGCCTGTGCGTATCATCGCTAGAATAAATATAGCTACTAAATATAAGGAAACTGGTTCAACCATTTTCCATAGTAGGTAGTTATATTTTTTCTATATTATATATTCATTCTATAGCAAAAAAAAAAGTAACGGTCCTCTCGAATTTCCAAGGAATTTAATTAAAGGTGAAAGCATTATTATTCTGTCCTTATTAAAAATGTATTACATTAATAATATGATAGCGGTTAACCCACTTCGTTACGTATTCATTCTTCCAACAATCCAACGAATTTTTAAATGAGTGAAATTCTCGTCAGCGAAATCACAGCTGTAAGCTTTTTGTTCATTGATGACATTTATTTTTCATTATATGAGTAAAATGTCTGTGAGAACTGTAGTTTTTAATGTTGTATGTAGTTTATGTTCATAATTCGGAGTATTACCTTTTTACCTTTTCCAAGATAGCTTCTTTGATGTGATGGGAGGTAGCTACAGTCCTTTTACCTCTGATAGCAGCAACCCAATAGCAACCTTTTTGTAACGAGAATAAAAACTTTTTTGCAAAAAAAAAAAACAACCGACTTCCAAAAACGACACTACAAAGTGAAAAGTAACTTTAATTTCGGAAGTCGGTGTCGTTGGGTTCGCATTTTCGTTGTTTGCCACCGACTTCCGAAATTAAAGTTATTTTTCACTTTGTAGTGTCGTTTTTAGAAGTCGGTTGTTTTTTTTTTTGCAAAAAGGTTTTTATTTTTCACTTTTTAGTTGTATTTTTTACCAGTAATTTTGGTTTAAAAACCAAACTACTAAACCGTTTAATCGGTTAACCGTTTAAACCGTGAAATTTCTATGGGACCATTTGGAAAGTATACCCTTTCCAACAAAAAAAGAATTTTTCAAATCGGTTGGCAAGCGACGGAGTTATGCGCGAACAAACATAAAAAAAAAATACAAACATCCGAATTGAGAACCTCCTCCTTTTTTAGAAGTCGGTTAAAAATCATTGTGATTTTGACAGACTTGTCAGTAACAGTAGTCCAACAGCCACCTAATTATAAGGAGTGTAAATACCACTGTGATTTTGACAGTGATGCAAACTCAGAGGTAAATGGACTAATAATCAACAGTCACTCACTGAACTTTATTCAGAATAACTTGCAGCAAGCAACAATGAAAATGTTTTTTTAAATTGATACGCTGCAAATTACAAATGATAACTTGTTGTGAAAGTTTTATCTAAAACGGTACTAGATTCCCGCGGCCAAATTCAGAACTAACGCCGCCATCTTGTTTTTCAATACAATTTCTGTGACAGTTCCTCAAATGTTTACCAACATGGCCTCCCCGTCAATGTCGTTCAAGCGCCAAAAAGTCCTACTAGCACTCTAATGATTGTGTACCCTGTCCATTAGGTAAACCGTTTTTTGACAGATGAAACTATTGATTGCAGCAACACACAATACATTGATTGATTCACGTACGGTATTATAATGTAAGTAGTATGTAAGAAGCCATAAATAAGATAATTCAATAAGATAAGGCAGTTTATAATTATATTTATTTTACTACGCATTTTAAAGTTAACTTTTACGTAATCTGGAATATACGGTCTAAGACAGCTCAAGTTTAGTCAAAGTCCAATAAACCAAGCGCCATAAAGTCTGCAACTTCATGATATTTAAAATGGCGATTTACCGAGTCTCATTCTAAGGTTAAATATTTGCGGTTTTAGTACGAGCTTAAAGCAAACCGCTCGATCAAAGTCAAGCTAATGTATTATATATTTGTGCAGTAGAATCAATAGTTAATCAATGAATAGGGCGCTTATCGCTTCGCAGCTCTCGCGCGAGCGTTAAGATTCAGTTCAAGAGTCAGATAAAGTGTAGTTCTAGTTAGTTTTATTTTATTTTGTAGTTGGCTAAGTTATAACAGCCGCTCGGGTCGATCGATCAGGTTCAGCTACGCTTGCCGCGGTTGGTCCGTGGATGGGTGACCATCTTTACATACCGAGACCCCTCCGCGCTTCGGAAAGCACGTTAAGCCGTTGCTCCCGGCTGTCATTCGTGAATCTTTGACAGTCGTCACGGGTAGTCAGAAGCCCGGAAGTCTGACAACCAGGACCAGACTTACCAGGGGGTATCGTATTACCCAGTAAATGGGTTGTGGAGGTCAAATAGGCAGTCGCTCCATGTAAAATACTGGTATTCAGCTGCATCCGGTTAGACTGGAGGCCAACCCCAACATTGTTCTGAAAAGGCTGGGCAGATGAGATGATTTTAAATTGATATTGGCTTACTGATAGACATCTTTCTCTCAAGAAATATTAGAATTTTCATCAATCTTTTAGTTATAAATTGATTCCTCTGTACTCCTTCTTCAAAGTGAAATGAGAGCGACAGCTAATCAGAATTCGAAGGGATTCGCGGAGATAACTGAATCAGGAAGTAACTCCAATATCGTAAGGCCTGGTTGTGGTGTTGACTGCAATATTACTTAGGTGTATATGTATGTAGAACTCTCCACGACGATGTCGCACGGAATAACATTCGTAACACTTGTATATCTATGCTGCCTCATAGCAGTGACGACGATGTTATTGTATACTGACTATAATAATATTATCACATGGGTAACGTGTCAAATGTACGGTCACCAAAGGAGATAAGTAACCAGGGCCGTCGGATATAGTAGAAGTTTTGTAAGAAACCCATGGATGTTTTCGAAGAAAATTTAATTTAATTTAAAAAAACCAACAATTCATTTATCAAATTTCATTCGCAAAAATACATCGGTTTCTTACTAAACATCAACTATATCCGACGACCTGGTTACTTATCTCCTTTGGCGACTGTACACGTTGTTTATTTTTACTAAACGAAACGAAGATGCTTGCTTTGATATGAAATATGAAAATATTAACAAAAGCAGTTATAACCGGGACATTTATTATGGTTGCTACAGACATGTTGTGCTATTTTAGTAAATTATAAAATAATTATCTTCCGCCTGCGTGTCATGTCGACAGAAAGAAGCCTAGGTACCCAGGCTTCAAAGTATCTCCATACCAAATTTCATCAAAATCGGTCCACCCGCTTTGGATATTAGCCGGAATAAACAAACAGACAGACAAAATTAAAAATATTGTTTTTTTGTTATAGGTAACTACCGTATCTATTTTCATATGCATTTAGTAAAAAGCTGTTATTTTGACATTACAAACAGACACTTTTTTTTTACGCACACTTTTTAGACACACAAGTTTTTTTTGTATTTGTAATATTTGTGTTGTATAGATAACACAGCTATTTATTCCACCAAGAGCGTACCTAGTATTTATGTAGTTTTGAAGAGTATGTGGGTCACAAGAGACATATTTTCTCAGCTTTGTCTCTGGAAAAGCAACACACCTGCGATGCCTCTTGTATTGCAGAACTTCCTAAGGTGAAGATCACATATCATTGGCATCTTTGCTAAAAATAACATTAAAAAAAACCGGCCAAGTGAAAGTCGGACTCGCACGAGAAGGGCTCCTTGCCTCAAAACAAAAACACCGAAAAAAAACACGTTTCTTGTATGGAGACCCCATTTAATTTGTATTAACAACTTTTTTTTTTTTAAGTTGTTCTTTTTATTCTCATAAGAATCAAATTAAGTCTAAAATAATAATACATAGGTACAAGTGAAAAAAAAACAACTTTATTAAATTTTTATTATTTGTTGTTATAGCGGAAATAGAAATACATGTGGAGCGGAGATTTAGTAATAGGATTCCGTAGGCACCCTTTGCTTTTACGAAACCGTAAAAACAATAAAGGTTCAGGTCAGAATAGTAATCCCAATTACTCTCCGGATGTACGATATACAGAAATAATCCTTTATCCGTATGTCGTTTCATATGAACTGCCATTCAATGATTCCAGCTATTGGTAAAAGGTAAATTCGTAGAAGCGACTACTGGTGGACTCAAAGGTCAAAGGGTGAGCCTTTTTTTATTCAATGGGCACATAACAGAATGGTTATATGGAATACCATTCTGAGTTCCTGAAGATTTGCAGAGCGTTTTCCCAAATCATCACGGTTGGCGAGTGGTTGGATGGCCAAAGTGTAAGCAGACAGACGTTTTATTTTTACGACATCTAATATCGGAGAGGAAGAAATTCGTTCTATCCGGTACGCGTACATCATCAGCCTGTAGCAGTCCACTGCTGGACATAGGCCTTTCCTATTGCACGCCATTCAACTCGATTTTCGGTAACTCTCATCCAGCTGCTACAGCCATCCTGCGAAGATCGTCGCTCCACCTAGCCTGAGGGCGTACGCGACTATGAATATGCAAGGATTCATTATTAACATCATCAGCCAATAGTAGGCCAATCAATATTCAATAGAAGGATAACAGTGGCCGAAGTTTGAGTTTAATCGACAAAGCTTTTGTGGAAATCCATAACTTCGGCAAAACAAACAAAGACACATTCTCCGAAGTCCCATGACTCCCGAACAAACTAATGTGATTTCATTACCCACACGGTGGGTAGAAACCTAGTTAATTAAGGACTCTGTTACATCAGATTAGTATTTAGTGAGTGCGGAATTAATGGCTGTGGTCGCAAAAGGGGTATTTAATTTATTGGGTGTGACAGTGCAATAATGGTTTTTGTTATCTGACTTTGGTTTCCGTTGAGAGTTGAGGGCAGAGCTATGGAGCTATTTTTAAAAGTATAATTACACCACATTGTATAGAGTACAACATCTGGTATAGTAAATAGTAACAGGTGAACTGTCTGTGGAAAACAAAACACTATCTTAGCTAAGTCGTAGTGGCCCAAATGCCAAAAAAATCTTTTTTTTTTCCCGTGAGAATCAATCTAGATAGAAACACACCGTACACAATTAGTAGATTATTAACCAAGGGGATAAAGCAGTGTCTTCTGTCGCGGGTGACGATTTAAATCGCGAGCGTAACGAAGGACTTAAGGTTCACTCCCGAGCGTAGCGAGGGTGTTAAAAACTTAAATCACGAGCGAAGCGAGGGATTTAAGACGAGTCCTGAGTGTAGCGAGGGATTGAAGTTCACCCAAGACTAAGACAGCTTTATCACGGAGGAAAATACTCTACTTTTCGTACCATTTGCGAAAAAATTAACACAATAATAATATGAGATAAACATTTATTAAAAATATTGACAATTAAAAGTAAAAGTTAACATTCGAAACAGTGGTCCAATTATTGATAGAGAGAGTTACATTTTTGTTTGGTACATTTATTGTTGATGAGTTGATTTGAGTATTTCTCTGTTCTTGCGTCTGAGGAACTTGGCAAATTCCTAGCCTAATATTTTTTTGTCGGAAAAGCAAAGGCATCAAGCTCATACGGCCTCGTCGGTTTTCGTAATTTTATTTAATAATCATGACTGCATAACAAATGCATATTCCTTTTTCAGAAAGATGTATTAGTAGATTATTAACCAAGAGGATAAAGCAGTGGCTTCTGTCGCGGGTGACAATTTAAATCGCGAGCGTAACGAAGGACTCGAGGTTTACTCCCGAGCGTAGCGAGGGTGTTAAAAACTTAAATCACGAGCGAAGCGAGGGATTTAAGACGAGTCCTGATTGTAGCGAGGGATTTAAGTGCACCCAAGACTAAGACAGCTTTATCACCGAGGAAAATACTCTACTTTTCGTACCATTTGCGAAAAAATTAACACAATAATAATATGAGATAAGCATTTATTAAAAATAATGACAATTAAAAGTAAAAGTTAACATTCGAAACATTGGTCCAATTATTGATAGAGAGAGTTACATTTTTGTTTGGTACATTTATTGTTGATGAGTTGATTTGAGTATTTCTCTATTCTTGCGTCTGAGGAACTTGGCAAATTCCTAGACTAATATTTTTTGTCGGAAAAGCAAAGGCATCAAGCTCATACGGCCTCGTCGGTTTTCGTAATTTTATTTAATAATCATAACTGCATAATAAATGTGTATTCCTTTTTCACAAAGATGTATAATGCTTTATATACAAACTCAATGGTGTACCTAAACACAGATGTAGTTCAGTATAAATTTCGGTAAGTATTCCAAATTTAAATCACATTCTCCCCCTAGAGGATGAATGAAATTCAGTACAATTTTCTTTCCCTGTTTTTAACAGATTAAAAATGACTATTGTTATGTTCGCTTTTTGTGGCATAGAATGTCACTTTTTTGAGCAAGTGGTATGAAAAATACTTTATATACAAACTCAATGGTGTAAACACAGATGTAGTTCAGTATAAATTTCGGTAAGTATTCCAAATTTAAATCACATTCTCCCCCTAGAGGATGAATGAAATTCAGTACAATTTTCTTTCCCTGTTTTTAACAGATTAAAAATGACTATTGTTATGTTCGCTTTTTGTGGCATAGAATTTCACTTTTTTGAGCAAGTGGTATGAAAAAGTATATTAAAACTTGTCAAAGAAACACACACACGCCCAATTTCCTTAGTTTTGCAGGATAAGGCGGCAGTAACCATAGCCCAACAAACCTGTGCGATTCGAGATCAAAGAGATCTATGATTGCGATTTCTAGCAAAGGTCATGTCGTAACGGGATTTCGAAGCCACAGCCAATGTATAGAAGTGAATAGGGTCACTAACAAAGCTATATTTTGTTTGGGTTGGAAACAATACTCCTCGAACTAGAGTTGCCTTCCAAGTTCTACCAACAGGTTGGTTTTAGTAGATCACGTCACTCAAAACTGTCAGAATTTTTGTTGAATATCATAATGTTATAATGGAGAAAGCCTGTCGCTAAGTAATAACAGCCGCACGGGTCGATCGATCAGGTTAAGCTACTCTTGCCTACGGTTGGTCCGTCGATGGGTGACCATCTTTCCATACTAAGACTCCTCCGTACTTCGGGATGCACGTGACCCCGGCTGTCATTCGTGGAGTTTTGACAGACGTTACGGGTCGTCAGAAGCCCGGACGTCTAATGTAGCCTATTAGATTGCTATCCGGTAAATCCGTTTAAGACTTTAATTTAGGTACATGTAGGTAGTTCAAAGTTATTTTCGAAAATATTTAATTGAATTAGTATCGATTAACAGCTTAGTTTTATTTATTATAATGGGGTTAAAGTATGAAATTGCCGATTTGTGCTGAAAAATTGAAATTAGTTTTTTTTTTAACTTAACATATTTATTTAATCAAAATAATTACCATTATTATCTATAAATTGCTGCCATCTAATAGGAAGGTCATCTATGCCTTTGCGACAGAACTCTCGTGATCTAGATTCGGCAAACTGTGTGAAAGCATTTTGTACTGCCTCCTGAGAAGAAAACTTTTTATCACGTACAAAATTGCCCAAATCACGAAAAAAAATGGTAGTCCGTTGGAGCAAGGTCTGGCGAATACGGAGGGTGATGAATGGTTTCTAATTGCCGTTCCTGTAGAGTTAAAACGGTTTCTCGTGCTGTATGAGGTCTAGCGTTACCATGGCGCAATAAAGGTGAAGATCAATTCATGAGTCGGGGCTGTTTCACTGCTAGTTTTGCTATCATTGTTCGGAGTTCGGCACAGTCACAGACATCTGCCGTAATTGCTTGACCAGATCGGAGAAAGCTATAGTGAATAACACCATGCTGAGACCACCAAACAGTTACCATTACCTTTCTATTGGTAAGCTTTGCTTTAGGACACTGTTGCGGCGTTTGACCTGGGGTCAGCCATTGCATTTTTCGCTTATGGCTATCGTAAAGAATCCATTTTTCATTACATGTCACAATTCGATCCAATATTCCTTCATTTCTATATCGATTCAACAAGGCAACACAAGTTTCAACACGCGTTTCTTTCTGCAGATCAGTCAAATCATGAGGCACCCATTTCTCATATTTTTTTATTTTATTGATTTGACGTAAATGAGTCAATATTATTGGTAAGGTAACGTTAAACCATGCCGGTAATTCCTGGGTAGTTTGGCTCGGATCGGCTTCCACCATCTCTTTCAATTCATTGCTATTCACCTGTGTGGGCGGTCTTCCACGTGGTTCGTTCTTCAAATCAAAGTTTCCATCACGAAAGCGTTTAAACCAAAATCACACGGTGCGTTCATTAGCAGTCCCCTCTCCAAACGCAACATTGATATTGCGAGCTGTTTCTGCCGCGTTAGTTCCGCGTCGGAACTCGTATTCAAAAATAACTCGAATTTTCGAAGTATCCATCTTTCTTGTCTAAGCTGAATAAAAAAAAAAACAACTGAAAGTCGATAATCGAATGTTGCACATTTTTTAAAAGAAGAACTTCATAGGTACCATGTGAAAAAAGTTTCACTCAAAAATCTCAAACCATGAAGGTTCTATGTCAATTCGAAGTACCTATTACAATTAAACGGCACTTTCATACTTTAACCCCTATTATTATCAATACCTATTGGATCAAAATAAATATTTACAGTTGAAAACGAAGTAAATAATTTGCAGGGACAAAACGCAGATCCCTAAACACGATTATTATTTACCTGACTCTTGATTCATTAGAACGATTATTATTTACCTGAATCTCATTTCTCGAGTATTTGTTCGTTCATGTATCGTTGCTTTTAGTACAAGCCGTTTATTGCAAATAACTGAGCTGCCAAGATGATTATTCCCTAAGGGGACGATCAAACAATTCACTGAACTTCTGTCTCATTTCAAACGAGCGAGCGATTTGAACTATTTACTTATTTACTAGCGTCCCAGCCCGGCTTCGCGCGGAAAGCTTATAAGAACCTACACTTCCATTTATTGTTATTGCGCCTTTATTATACGAAATGTTTTTACTATTGGAGCAGTTATTTTTTGTTTGTTACTTTTATCACGTAATATTTATTGTTTTTTTCAGTATTTTATTATTTTGTTTGACATTCGGTTGATTTTCATGGTTGTCATTTCGAACCACTTACGTCCTTACTTTCTCTGAGTGACGTGTGATGTTCTATTTTTTTAGCCTACCGTGGAATCATACTTCTCACGTAAAATTAGAAAAACATACCTTCCTATATATATAAATACAAGGTTAATAAACGTATTATTGGAAGCCCTAGACCAGCCTTTCCTTTGGTGTCCCCTTTATAACCCTAACATTTTCAAATTGTATAGCACTGTTTTCCGTAGATGCGTACTAGTTTCGTAGCGTTGTGTTACGCCACCAGTTGATTCACATAAATAAATTTTAAAACATCGAACTAGCCAAACTTACATTCATCTTCAGCTCACGTATACAAGGGAAAAGTTTGCCCTCTCGCCTCATTTTTCACTATAGCCTGCTTAAGAGCATTTAAATCTGCCAACACAATGTTCTTTAACAAAGTTGTAGCTACTCCGTAAAAGTTCACTTATTAAACAGTGGCTTGGGTGGCGAAATTAATAATAGATATATTAATAAATGAATAATAGATATTCGAGGTTTAAATTATAATTGTTGTAAATCAGGAGAATGCGTAATGAGTTTTAAGTCTTCACTAAGTATAACGTACTGCGCTTCTGAAATGCAATAATTCTCGAAGTCGAGACTTTGATGACTGTTCCTACACAATTTGACTACCTGATAATTGCAGTTCGCAGTAATAGCTTCCAGGCAATTGCACGATAGCTGTGATTTCCAAACTTCATGGAGCGGCTGCATGACTGTATTCAAACCTAAGTCGCATTTGTATTAGGTTTCCATCTGCATCTCAATGCCAATCAGGGTTTCTACTCATAAGCAATGATACAGCGATATAACAAAACCGTACCAGCTATTAGCTATACGAGTAAGTAATGACTAAACTATAACCGCAGAAACGACAATGACCACAAGCAGTGTCAGGTGGGCTATACAGTTTAATTGCTCATCATCTGCCTAGCTTTATTCCCACTATATTGGGTCGGCTTCCAGTCTAACCGGATGTAGCTGAATAGTATTTTACATGTAGTGACGGCCTATCTGACCTCCACAGTTTCTGGGTAATTCAATACCCCTTGACACACACAGTCCACAGTCGATCGGTCTTACAGTTTGACCTCTATGCGTTAATAAATAATACCAGCCTATTCGATGAGGGTATTCTCTCTACTGCCGAGATTTTAGCTAGATTTTTTCTTTTTCTTTTTTTTTATTGTTATTGTTTTTTTTTTGTAGCGTGAATGCTGTGTTTTTTTCTTCTCTTTTGTTGTGAATGCTGTGCACGTCTGTAATTGACGTAAACACTAGTCCATGTCTCTGTTCTCTGTTATTTGTAAATGTTTGTGTCTGTGTTGTTGATGTGCCTTAATAATAAATAAATAAATTATTGTCCCACTTCAAGGCAACAGCCTCTTCTCATACAGAGAAGGCATCAGCATTGATCACCACGCTTCCTTAAGCGTTAATCGGTAACGTAAATTGGTTGGCTGATGTAAAGACATCCACCAACCAATTTACGTTTAATTTTAATTTATTTTTATTTACTTAATAGATACAGCTATGAAAGCGCAGCTGTATCTATTAAGTACGTTTAGAAGACCCTTTTATAAACTTGAAAAGCTTGGTTCAGTGTCCGATAACGCCTGGTATCTCGTTTTGATTTATTCACATAAATTTTACCGCCTTTATTTGGCAATGTCCATTGACTCTTCAAAGGACAATGCGGTATAAAAAATCCCTTTTTAGATTTTCCACTATTTTATCTACATAATCCTGCACGCAACCGTCTATTTTTAGCCCTCATGCTCGACTATTTTCCCATGAATTCATTGAATATAATCCCTTTGAGCGGTGGAAAGCATCCCCTATGCGCAAAGGCGTTCGATTACACGTAATTGAGTCTCCGCTGAGACCTACAATTCTGCTTACGCCACAGAGCTAGCGAGAACAGATTACAGACTTCCTTTTTTTAATAATTCTTTTAGTTTTCCTACTATTTCTAATTCGTGAGGAAACCGGCATATCCTAGAACCAAAAAATCGGAGACATGTGACATCTACCAACCTGCACTGGGCTCGCGTGGTGGATTACGTCCCATTCCCTCTTATCGAAAGAAGGGCTGTGTCCCAGCAGTGGGAACATTATAGGCTGATTATGACTATTTCTAATTATTTCCTAGCATTTGTTTTAGTAAATAGTACCCTTCTGCGAGATTGGGGATCAGGAACTGTAATTGTCAATACTTAATCATATCTCGACTGAATAAAATGTTCAAATAGTAAAATGTTATAATTGATTTGTCATACTTAATTGAAGCCATCATTTAGTCACGGTAGGAAATGGTTTAATTTGCACCATAAGCTCGCACAACAAGTTTTTCGCAGAAAATGAGATTATGGTCAACTGTTTTTCATATTCTAACAAAGTAATATAAAAAAGAAAAGAAAAGGAAGGAAAAAAAGGAAAAGTAGTATCTTACTAGTATTTAAATTATATTTAGAGGGACGACCTACCTTCCGTATGTACTTACGCGGGTTCGATCATTTTATACAAATAATAAAAAGGCCCTCAATCAATCAACTTAGCCTATCGCAGTCCACTGTTGGACATAGTCCTCTCCTAGGCTGCGCCAGAACACCCTGTCCTCCGCCTTCCGCATCCAGTTTGTCTGAGCCAGCTTTTTAAGGTCGTCCCACCATCCGCACTATCACACACTACGCTTGCCGATACGTGGTCTCAAAGTCAAAGTCAAGACTCGTTTGGTTGGTGTAACCCGAGACTACACAGTAATGTGTCTGTGGCTAAAGTCATTTCTCTTTTAACAGTTCAATCTAAACGCAACATAATGTTACCTGAAACTAGCCCTAACGTCTTTTATATCTAGTTAACGACTGTGTTGACTAGCTCTACGCCTTGCTATGTGACTTTCATGACGCAAAAACTGCTTGCCGACTATTTACGACATTTGCATGCACGTTCGCTTTTATAGGAAAGCAAAATTCCGTGTAAAATGTGAACAAAATCTTGGACTTTTGGTTTCATTAAAATATCCTTGGAATGGATGGATTACTCTTAGAGTGCTACACACGAGCGGCACATGTCAACGACAGCCACCGACGCTCGATGGTGGTTGTCAACGAGTGTCGACGGTTGCAGTTACCTCTGCCGCTGCCGCGTGCCGCTTGTGTGTATGCACACTTACCTACTACAAAAGTAGGCTAGATATCTAGTTGGCTCCATAATACTAAGCAGGAAAGAAAGAAACATTGTTTAAAGGGGTACTTTGAGTAATTAATGGTGCAGTAAACATGATGAAAACGCCATTTATTTTTATAGTGACCCGGTTTTTTATCTTTTCACCTTATCCTTCCATTAAATATTATTGTGCGTCAGCCTTAAGGGGATGTAGGTACCTACTATTGGTTTTATGGTCATCTTTATGTCATGTTTGTGTGACATAATTTGACGTAGTTTAGCAGAAAGGATTCAACCCACAAAATGTAATTTTTAAGTTATCGAGGTTTTAAGCTTAGGTGTGTATTGCTGCAATGATATTCTACATGGAATATTTTGAAATATTGTCACATAAGGGCAAATATGCCAATATTTTTATGAGTCAAGTTGTAATACATAGACTAACGCAATTTTAGAGTTATTGGGAAGAATGTGGGTTGAATCCTTTCTGCTAAACTACGTCCAAATGGTTAATATTATACTTCAATTAATCAAGCTGAAGACCAGTATTTTACATGGAGCAATTGCCTATCTGTCCTTCACAACTCAGTTACTGGGTAACACGAAACCCCTTGGTAAAACTGGCTGTCAGACTTTTGGGTTTCTGACTACCTGTAACGACTGTTAAAGATTTACGTAACTATCTAACGTACTTTCCGAGGCGCCTACTCAACCTACCTACCTATTGTACCTACTTAACGGTAATTATCACTAGCCAAGTTATGTATCTGACCTCTCCTATAAAAATAATAATCCATTTTTCAGCCACATCGAAATAAACTGAACTCGTTGAATGCACGTTTATTAGCTTCAACAGCATTGATATTTACACAGTCAACTTGGAATTAAACCTGTCAATTTGGTGGAAGATAAATACGAACTGACTACGAGCCAGACATTTCATCTGATAACGAGTTTTGACGGCGGTAGATACAAGTACCTACCGCGTCCCGACAGTTTCGAGCACCGTCAGACTATCTAGGATTGTAGACTAGTTTCAACAGGCTTCGGTAACTAAATCTAGATGTCTATCGTAGATCTAATATCATTTTCATGTATAAAATAAAATATTAGAGCGTAAATATGACACGTGGAACTTTAGAAAGAGCTTAGCCTTGTTGGTCTCGTGGTCGCACGCGCTACTGCCGAGCACCAGGTCTTGGGTTCGATTCTCAGGTCGGGCAAAGTGTTATTTGGTTCTCCATCAAGATTTACCCCGCAATCTGGATGAGTGCCGGGTTGATGGCAATAGGCTCGCCGCCATTACATGGGACTTACACTTAACTGGCGAAATGTGGGTGTACGATAGGTACAGCTCTACCTAACCCTTGGGGGATTACAAGCGTGATGTTATGTTATGAGCTTTAGAAAAAGTTGTTACACAGAGTTGATAGAGACGATTACGCACTAGAAAATCGAATTATTTATTTAAACTTTTCGCACAAAAAGGTACAAAGGCGTACTTAATGCCTTAGGCATTCTCTACCAGTCAACCAAGGGTGGTGAAGAGATTAGATGGCAGGTGTTTTGATTGAGAGGGACAATAATAAAAAAATTAAAAAAAAACTCTTAAGACTGACATAAATAGGATATCATGTGTCATTTTTATGGCCAAATAGGCACAGGTAGGTACAGTACAATGATTGCATACCTTGTATAATTTGTTGTATCGTCTGTGTAGGTACAGACATGCAGCTGCTATCCGTGTGTGAGCTTATAACTCAAGAATTTGCTCTTATAGGACTTACGCGATTCCTTTTCAACACATAACGTAACAGAACACGCCTCTACAGGCGTGTTTTGTTACGTCACGTCACGGAATACTCCCCGAAGGGTTGGGCAGAGGTGCACCTTTTATGACACCAAAATTACACCAGTTATGTTTAAGTTCCATACGATAGGAGGCGAGCCTATTGCCATCAACCGGGATCTAATCTGGACCCCGTACTCCTCTTTAATTCATAGATATATTCGTTTTATCTGTAGCTGGGTTTTAGTATCTATTACCAGCTACTTCAGACACAAAAAAAAGCTCCAGGCGGATACACGTTTAAGCTTTTAGTAGTCGAGCAATGAAACAGGCCATAAAACTACAGCTTTGGTATATGTCATTGTTTCAAAAATGTAGACCATAAAAGTACATATAACTGGGGAGTTAAAAATGTGAGATGCACTCCATTTCAATGTCAATCTGTCAATTTTATAAAGTTTTTGATTTTCGCTGAGATGAGATTGCGACTAGATTTTGGAGTTTTTCATTTGGACGGGAATTGGCCTCAAATATGAGAAGTGAAAATTTGATTTAATTTTATCAAAGAAAGGAAGAAAATGCGTTCATTTGCGGCAAACATGACGCAGAGAAAAAACACAAAACTCAAAAAAGAACAAGTTGGGGGAAAATACCCGTCACATCCACGCAAAACGGTCATCCCTCGGCATAATTCTACGACCCTATGCGAGACAGAGCCCCAGCGTTGGCTTTCAGCGACAGCCGGCGTTGACGTGATGACGTCAACCGGTGCAGTATACGATGTGATATAAATGGTACAGACGTCAGCACATCAAGCTACCCGAAACTGTCAAATTTTCTCAATCAACTTTGAACTTAATGATTTAGCAATAAAGTTGAAAACCTATTAAAGAAATTTGACAGATTGTAGTAGCTTGATGTGCTGGTGTCTGTACAATAAGAAATAAAAACAAAATAAATCGACAATACCTAGTTCTAAATGTTTATTTAAATAGAATATTTATAAAATGGTAACATTCCGGGCAACGACTCACGCACTTTTAGTAAACCGACATTACTTACACCAAACATTTTCAATATTATCGGCATTCATAATGATTTTCATCTATATTATTGTAATAGGCTATGTTTTAATCGGCAGAGAGCGTTGTGTGTACAAAATGAATTACTGTCCCAATACACAACAAATCTCCGTCTTTCTTCTTACATAGGGTTTATGTAGGTATGTTATAAACCATTAAAGTTACGTGACCACTTTACAAACACCTTAGGACGTTATACGGTTTTATTACGGACCCAATTCGACTTTAGTAACAACTTTACGATGGAATTGTGGATAGAGTGCTATCGGTTACGGGTCGTAGCCACGGCATTTAATAAACGATTTTTTTTGCACTGGCTCTCGGACTATTGAGGAATTCTGTTCCCTGGTATTTTTAGTCTTTTGATCCCCTTACAGGTGGTGGGTAAAAATCCGGCCGTGGCTTGTCCGCTGGAAATGTTTGGCTTGTCCGCTGTCTCTGTCATACCTGTGTGACAGTCTCATTCTAAAACTTGTGTCATGTGTCAAATTAAAGTTCCGAGTACGTCAGTTAGACATATGACACAAACAAAAGATCTCACTAGATACCGGAGGTCGTGCGGGTGCTGTAGATCTTTTGTTTTATCTGTTGTTTTTTTATACGGGTTTTTGCTGTGTACTTCATCTCATCAAATCTGCCTAGCCTTTTCCCAACTATGTTGGGGTCAGCTTCCAGTCTAACCGGATGTAGCTGAAAGACCAGTATTTTACATGGAGCGACTGCCTATCTGACCTCCACAACCCAGTTACTGGTGACTCGACTTTCGTAACGCTTAACGTGCTTTCCGAAGCACGAAGGGGTCTCGGTATGTAAAGATGGTCACCCATCCACGGCCCGACCGTGGCAAGCGTAGCTTAACCTGATCGATAAACCCATGCGGCTGTTATCACTTAGCCACGAGCCCCTCTGTTGGGTACTTACACACAAGGTGGAAATAGTTGTGTCAAGTGTCACTGATTACGAGTATTAAGTATGTATCTACCTTCTATGTTCTCATTGTAGATATTGGAAAACTGATAATTCAGTATCGGTAATAGGTTGCCTGGGGAATAAAATGATGTAATTATCGTTGCTTGATTAAATCCACCTTCTATAATCTGATGGTGATGAATGGATTATACTGAGCCATTGTCACTAAATGAGAGTACTTATATACTGTTTTCAATCATCTCCCAAGCCCATACAATCAGTTTTTACGACCTCTAAAAAAGGGGAGGGAAAGGGTGTCCATCTCATCATCGGGGTAATGATGTAACACACTAAGTGCTCATACGCAATGAATGTAGTTGAACTGTTAAAATGAAAGCCATTGCTAGGGTTAGTGTGCATGCACACGAGGGACACGCGTCAACGGCACAGAGAGCCATCGAGAACATGCTACTCGTGTATTTGTGCACCGTACTTAAAAACACGACCGGCACGGGTCGACGACAGTTTTTTTTTTTTTTTTTGAGGATGGGAAATCATCAAATGACTCCTCCCGCTCTGGGTGTAGCAGGAGTTTCGACGACAGCTGCAGTAGCCTCTAGTGTCGCACGTGTGTATGCACACTAACAGTAGCAATGGTTTTAATTTTGACATTTCAACTACATTCATTGCGTAATTTATGTTGCTGAGCAGATAAAGTTTTCGAACATATGAACCAATGGATTAGCAATATCATTCAAAATTATTCAGATTGTGTTTGATAGTGAGTTACGTGTTGGGGGGATATCAATCAATTACATCAATCCTAGTCATCATATATGTAAGAAGAAAACTTTCCTAATTGTTTGTTGCAAGGGACCTGCGCTTATCTGATTACTTACAAGAAGACTCCCTTATAGGAAAATCCTGTAAAGGTGCTCCCATACCGAGAGCATTCGCCTGTAACGTAACAATACGAGATTCCACTGTAACGGTTTGGGCTTTGCAAGTAGACTGCGCAGGCCGACAACTGCTAGATAGTGTTGAGAGATAATTGAAACCTGGAGGATAGATAAATACACATAATAAGCTTCAGCTCGCGACTTCGTGCGCGTGTTTCATCGATCCACCCCGTCGCATCGCCTCGCCTGCCTGAGCTGTCACTTCGTTCGATGTTCTTTGTTTCGGGTTTGATTTTCGCAATCAGTCCTTCAGGTGGACCATTGTGCGTGGGCCATGGCGGCCGTCGGTGGTTATTCCAACCAGCCCACCTCCCTCCAGAAGCTTATTAAGTCCTGTTGAGAACATTTGTGTAAGATCTGGGTGTCACGAGGGTTTCTGACCTAATCTGGGTGACGCCTGTGCACTCAAAGAGTACAAGCGCGACGGTTTCATCAGACTCCATGCAAGCTCTGCACAGGGTGCTGTCCGTTATGCCTATCGTGTGGAAGTGTTTGTTTCTGTCACTTCATTGTCCCTTGGGGTACGTTTTTTTTAAATTTCATTTTCTTGGCTCTTAAGAGCCCTATCGTGATGTTAAATAGCCTATAACCTTCCTCAGGAAATAGGCTATTAAATGCAAAAAGATTTTTTCAAATCCGACTGGTAGTTCTAGAGATCAGCACGTTTAAACAAGCAAAAAAACAAACTCTTCAGCTTTATTATTAGTAAGTAGATACAGACAGATAGATATAGATTAGGTAGAAGTAACACTGTTAGGTCGGAGGAGGTTATAGGTGAATGCTCCCGGTGTGGGAGCGTCGCGCCTGTACGAAAATTGACCTTCAGAGGAAAAAGTTACTAAAGTTCTTCATGCATTATTGCGATCCTTCTAATACTGATTCCTTTATCTTGTTGTCGGGCACCAGAGGATTATATGAGGAAGGTTTTTCCTTGAAATATTTTTATGAAGTTATGTAATCACATTTCTGTATGGTACAGTTACAAGTTTACAGGATGATAATAAAACCGATAATTGCGCAACACACTATCAGTGGCAGTGGCTTTCATTTTGACAGTTCAACAACATTCATTGCATAATTTACGTTGCTGAGCAGACAAAATTTTCGAACATATGAACCAATGGATTAGCAATATCCTTCAACATTATTCAGATTGAAATTGATGGTGTGTTAAGCAATTAGGGTGTAGCTTATATGACAAAGGACTCTAATTTTGAAAGCACAAGAAATTACTTTAATCACAACGATTAGTTGCCCGTTGGTGTAGTGGTCGCAAGCGCTACAGCTGAGCATGAGGCCCTGGGTTCGACTCACGGCTTGGGCAAAAAGTTATTGGGCTTTTCCAACTGGAATTTGTCAGTAGCAGTCCAGAGTCTGGATCGCTCGATGTGCTCGGTTGATGGCAATGGACTCGCCCCCTGTCACACAGGGCCGTCTTTAACCTATTGGCGGCCCTGGGCACATAAGGATCACGGGGCCCCTGTGTAAATAAAAGACAAAAAAAGAAACATACTAATATTTCATAGTGGGCTAGGAGCTTATTAATTAATCTTAATGTCACTGCAAATTTTGTCATTGAATCGGGTACTAATAATGAGTAGATAGTCCAGTAGCCAGAAGACTATGCCCTTCGATAATTCAAAAGTTTTTTATTTTCGCTGAGTGGATAAGTTTAGTGAATTCATTGCTATGTACAAAAATGCTAACAGTTTAGAGTTATGCAATAGGTATTAAGTAGGTATTTCCAATTATTTCGTGTTATCACAATATTAGAAAATTTAAATTAAAATACTATACTGGTTCTTTATAAGTACTGTCTAAAGGATACATTAGTGAAAATGCTAACAGATAGGTACTGTGGAACAATAGAAATCTGTAAATGTCCCGTAACTCACTCAATAAAAAATTTAAGTCTTTCAAATAATTTCTTATATACTTAAAGGGATTAGTTATACCTTACAACAAAAGTTCTAACAACTAAGTAATATGGCTGCACAAGTAATTGTATTTTTACTTTGCGATTAGCGAAATATTGAATTTAAGTTTATAAATTTGCGGCTACATATTCGTAATAATAAACTCTGCTACCATACAAAAGTTTCAACAAATGCATATTATGGCTTTTGTTTAAATTGCGAATAACTATTTTCGCTAACGAGCCGCGTAGGTACGGCGCGTGCGATCGCTCCTGAGTAGCAACACTCCCCCGCCCGCCCGCCCGCTCCGATCGGGGATGTACCTAACGCCGCATACTGACCGAGTGACCGCTCTTGTTATGTTTAATTTTCTCCCTGGCGCACAGTGGATCGACGCCGTACAAGCAAAGGGACATAGCCAACTCAAAAATACATGTGTCAGTTTTTGAAAAACAAATCATTCCATCGTATAGGCCTACTTATAAGCTGCAAAAACCTATGAAGCATTTTCTTATCGGAATCTTATATTGAGAGCTATGGCACCAAACGTGATTTTCTTGTATGGGAAACGGCATAAAAAATAGTATACCTTCTGAGTCCCTTCGTGTTTCGACTTGATTTTTTTATATGGTAATCTATATCTATACTTATAATAAATCTGTAGAGAGGTCAATTCTGTACATGAAATATATTTCCAAAATAACTATCAGGGGGTGATTAGGGATCGATACTGATGCCAAAAATGCAATCAGTAAAATTTTTGTCTGTCTGTCTGTCTGTATAACCGTTATAGAAACAAAAACTACTCGACGGATTTTAACGAAACTTGGTACAATTATTTTTCATACTCCTGAGCTGGTTATAGTATACTTTTCATCACGCTACTATCAATAGGAGAAGAGCAGTGAAGGGAAATGTTGGGAAAACGGGAGAATTTACTCCATTTTTTAAGCTTCCGTCGCGTGTGCAACCTTAATGGTTAAAGTTACACAGAAATCATGTATGACGGAAATGTTCTCTTTAAAATTATATAAAAAACTAGCTTCTGTCCGCGGCTTCGCCCGCGTGGATGTCGGAAATTATCCCACGGGCACGTGCTATCCTAATAAAAAGTATGTCCTTCCCTAGGATGCCATCTATCTCTTTGCCAAATCAGAAGTTCAGTGGTTTACGTGTGAAAATGTAACATACAGTTTCAAGTTTAAATCCTCCCCTTAAAAACCGAATTACCCCTTTTTGCCCCGTCAGGGGTCAATTTTCGACTACTTTACATAATTATTTTTAATTATTTTCTGTCAAAACTATTAATACTGAGTTTCGAGTTAATTGGACCGCGCATTCAATTACTTCCACACAAACTTCAAGACCCCTATATCCCCCTTTGAGGGGTAGTTTTGAAAAAGTTATAATAATAAACTTTATTACTTACTTAGGCGAGTATTCTTGCCAAGTTTCAAGTTTATTAACCTAATAAAGACGATTTTTCATATAAACTATATCCCTGCTTTTTAACCCCACAGGGGTTGAATTAAAAAAAAATCGTTAGGGATGTATTTATAACTTGACTTAAAGATTATTTATGCTAATTTTCGAGTTAATCAAGCCATGCAGTAAAATCCTCCCCTGTAAAATTGACTACCCCTTTTCAGCCCGTCACTGGTAATTTTCGAAAAACACTGATACACATTATTCTTTACTTTCGATCGTAGGTGTAAATAGTGAGTTTCGAGATAATCGGACCGCGCGCTAAAATTCTTCCATACAAACTTTGAAACACCCCAATCCCTTTTTAAGGGGTAGTTTAGAAAAACATAAAATGGCAAACTTCACAATTTACTTAGATTAGTAACAAAATACCCCCCTTTCACCCTCTTAGGGGTGGAATTTCGAAAAACCCTTTCTTAGTGGATACCTACTCTTCACTAAGAACACACCCTCCAAATTTCATGCCTCTAGGACCAGCGGTTTAGGCTGTGCGTTGATATATCAGTCAGTCAGTGAGTCAGGACTTTGAATTTCTGCCAGGGTAGCGGGATCGTCCGAAAGGGTTACCGCTGCCCTGGAACATAAAGGGCTAAGGAAGGAACACGGGTGGGTTTTAGTCAGTAAGAGTCTGACACTCCCTTCCGCTCCACCCAGTATATTAAATTCAAAGTCCTTTTTTTTTGAGTATGGGAAATCATCAAATGACCCCTCCCGCTCTGGGTGGAGCAGAAGGGAGTGTCAGACTCTTACTGACTAAAACCCACCCGTGTTCCTTCCTTAGCCCTTTATGTTCCAGGCCAGCGGTAACCGTATCGGACGATCCCGCTACCCTGGCAGAAATTCAAAGTCCTGACTCACTGACGGACTGATATATCAACGCACAGCCTAAACCGCTGGTCCTAGAGACATGAAATTTGGAGGGTATGTTCTTAGTGAAGAGTAGGTGTCCACTCAGAAAGGGTTTTTCGAAATTCCACCCCTAAGAGGGTGAAATGGGGGTATTTTGTTTGCATGGAAAATCTTATTCCTTGAGTTAATAAACTTGAAACTTGGCACCAATACTAATCTAAGTAAATTATGATGAAGTTTGCCATTTTATGTTTTTCTAAAGTACCCCCTAAAAAGGGATGGGGGTGTTTCAAAGTTTGTATGGAAGAATTTTAGCGCGCGGTCCGATTATCTCGAAACTCACTATTTATACCTACGAACGAAAGTAAGAATAATATGTATCTGTGTTTTTCGAAAATTAACAATGACGGGCTGAAAAGGGCAAGTCAATTTAACAGGGGAGGATTTTACTGCATGGCTTGATTAACTCGAAAATTAGCATAAATAATCTTTAAGTCAAGTTATAAATACATCCCTAACGATTTTTTTTTAATTCCACCCCTGTGGGGTTAAAAAGCAGGGATATAGTTTATATGAAAAATCGTCTTTATTAGGTTAATAAACTTGAAACTTGGCAAGAATACTCGCCTAATTAAGTAATAAAGTTTATTATTATAACTTTTTCAAAACTACCCCTCAAAGGGGGATATAGGGGTCTTGAAGTTTGTGTGGAAGTAATTGAATGCGCGGTCCAATTAACTCGAAACTCAGTATTAATAGTTTTGACAGAAAATAATTAATAATAATTATGTAAAGTAGTCGAAAATTGACCCCTGACGGGGCAAAAAGGGGTAATTCGGTTTTTAAGGGGAGGATTTAAACTTGAAACTGTATGTTACATTTTCACACGTAAACCACTGAACTCAAACTCAAACTCAAACTCAAATCATTTATTTCAATTAAACCCTTTCAGGCACTTTTGAATTGTCAAAATTAAATTGTCGGTCAGTTAGTCAGAAAATTGAAGCTAGTTGCCCATTCCAAAACGTAGATCTCTGTGGAGAAGAACGGGCAAGAAACTCCACGGACACTCTTTTAAATCAAGATATTATTACAAAATCCTGGGTACATTATTTTTATTGCTTCTATATGTGAGAACAATGTAAAAAAAACTAAACAATTTAAAATATAAAATTCAAAAATAAGCCCTGGCAGTTAAGAGATGACCAGTCTCAACCGACGGCGCCCGTTCACGAACATGACGCGTGGATCAGCACCATCCAGCTCAACCATTTCGTAGGGAACCGAATGATCCAACACACGCGCCACTGAACTTCTGATTTGGCAAAGAGATAGATGGCATCCTAGGGAAGGACATACTTTTTATTAGGATAGCACGTTCCCGTGGGATAATTTCCGACATCCACGCGGGCGAAGCCGCGGGCAGAAGCTAGTTTACAATAAGATTAGACATTTAAACAAAACTTTTTACAGTCCGTTCAACCGATATCTACTTCTATTCCGTAGGCATAAGGATGGCATTAAAAGCAAAATCGTGATTATAATACCAACTGTTTACTGCAGCTGCCATTTGTCATGCCACCAACGCAAGAGAAGTCAAAATCGGTTGAACGGACTGTAAAAAAGATTTATTTCAATGTCTAATCTTATGAATGGTGTATAGTGAACGATGAAAATTTAAAAGCGCCATCTGTTTGACAGATCGGAATAGGTAGACAGCAATTGTTATATAGTATCAGAGACAAAAAGTGACTTCCATACGACAACTTTTTTTTCGGGTTTCGGGATAGATATCACTAAGTGTACAGACGCCAGCAGGTCAAGCTACCCGAAACTGTCAAATTTTCCCAATCAACCTTGAACCGTAATGCTTTAGAGATAAAGTTGAAAATCTATTAAAGAAATTTGACAGATTGTAGTAGCTTGATGTGCTGGCGTCTGTACATTAAAAATAATGAAAAAAAAACGGATACTTATTGAATCCAATTATTTTATTGTTTTGATATAATTATTTTTGTACCTACTTAAGTGATGTCCCAAAACCCGGGACAACTACCCCGGAATAAAATGTTGTAATGGAATCTCCACTTTCTGTCTCTGTTCCTCTATCATTATAACAAGTAGCTACATAATATAATAAAATTATAGTCTACATATTACGATCTTGGTAGGTAGGTATTAAATTCTTTGAAATAAAATATCAACAACGTATTTTCAAAACAGATTTTTTTAAACTATAGTGATGGGATTTTGATAATTACACGTGGGCGAAGTCACGGACTGGAACAGAGTAAGTAATTTGTGAGATGTGACAGTAATGAAATGATTTCGCGCCTCATTCAATAGGTAGGTACGTTTGCAGTGAGTGTGGTTCGGAGTGTTACCGCGCCGTGGCCCGTGCTGCACGAATTGCCGCGTACCTACACCGCGCCCCAATATCCAAATTGTATTTTATTTATTAAACAAAAGGCATAGCATGTATATGTTGAAACTTTTGTATGATAGCAGAGTTTATTAATACGAATATGTAGGCGCAAATTTATAAACTTAAATTCAATATTTCGCTAATCACAAAGTAAAAACACAATTACTTGTGCAGCCATATTACTTAGTTGTTAGAACTTTTGTTGTAAGGTATAACTAATCCCTTTAAGTATATAAGAAATTATTTGAATAACTTAAATTTTTTATTGAGTGAGTTACGGGACATTTTCAGATTTCTATTGTTCCACAGTACCTATCTGTTAGCATTTTCACTAATGTATCCTTTAGATAGTACTTACAAAGAACCAGTATAGTATTTTAATTTAAATTTTCTAATATTGTGATAACACGAAATAATTGGAAATACCTACTTAATACCTATTGCATAACTCTAAACTGTTAGCATTTTTGTACATAGTAATGAATTCACTAAACTTATCCGCTCAGCGAAAATTAAAAACTTTAGAATTATCAAAGGATTTGTGGTAAAAATATTGTATCCCTACTGGACTAAGAATGGAACGGCAGCTGCTTTTTTATGAGAGCAGGCCGGGGTCCCGTCGAGCGCGGGGCCCTGGGCACTTGCACAGAGTGTCCAATGGAAAAGACCTGGTTACATAGGACTTAAACATATTATAGCTGACGAACTGTGGGTATTCTACATATTTTTTCATATTGCAGTGCCTTTGTATAATGTTAATTTACCTCTTTTATTTTTATTTTTAGTCTTGCTTGTTTACTTTGTCTACATTTCAACTGCATAGTAATTAATGATAAGTGGAAGTGCGGAGACTCCTAATACAAGCAATTCTTTGCTTAAAAGGAGATCTCCAAAAAACCGGCCAAGTGCGAGTCGGACTCGCCCATGAAGGGTTCCGTTACGTTACGATTTATGACGTATTAAAAAAAAACTACTCACTAGATCTCGTTCAAACCAATTTTCGGTGGATGTTTATATGGTAATGTACATCATATATTTTTTTTAGTTTTATCATTCTCTTATTTTAGAAGTTACAGGGGGGGGGGGACACATTTTACCACTTTGGAAGTGTCTCTCGCGCAAACTATTCAGTTTAGAAAAAAATGATATTAGAAACCTCAATATCATTTTTGAAGACCTATCCATAGATACCCCACAGGTATGGGTTTGATGAAAAAAAAAAATTTGAGTTTCAGTTCTAAGTATGGGGACCCCCAAAATTTATTGTTTTTTTTCTATTTTTGTGTGAAAATCTTAATGCGGTTCACAGAATACATCTACTTACCAAGTTTCAACAGTATAGCTCTTATAGTTTCGGAAAAAAGCGGCTGTGACATACGGACGGACAGACAGACAGACAGACAGACAGACAGACATGACGAATCTATAAGGGTTCCGTTGCCATTTGGCTACGGAACCCTAAAAACATGTATCTAAATGCCCATTGTAGTTGAAATAAACATTCTTTTTCTCTCTTCTCCCTCCTCTGCCTTTAATATTCAAACTTTAAAAAAAATGTCCTTGTTTCCACACGATACACGATATTATCATTAAGGACGTAATCGAAAACGATGTAAAAGTTCCACGTGCTGATCCCAGAAACATTCTACATAAGTACGTTGGAATTCTGTGCCAAGTTTCATCCAAATTCCTTTAGCGGTTGGGCGTGATCGAGTTAAAAATATATCTCCACATTTATATTCAAACATCTGAACTTTCACATTTGAATTCTAGGAACGTGTGGTAGCAATTACTTTTGACTATCTTCGTTCCTATATGGTCCTAAATGTTCCGGGATCACTCGTCCATATTTAGTAGGTATACCTGTGAAAGACCATCCGCTCTAAAAAATTTCATCACTTATACCCTGTCCCGTTAACCGTTTTTTGACAGCTGTCTTAGAACGTACCTATCCCAGATTACGTAAAAGTTAACTTTAAAATGCGTAATAAAATAAATATATAAATTGCCTTATCTTATTGAATTATCTTATTTATGGCTTCTTACAGACATTATAATACCGTACGTGTATCAATTAATGTAATGTGTGTTGCTGCAATCACTAGTTCCATCTGTCAAAAAACGGTTTACATAATGAACAGGGTATAGTTGGATCATACACTGTAACGCGCCACGCGACGTGGCGCAGATAACGTGCCCTCGCGCGTGATTTCTATATGCGCTTCCGCGCGGGGAATTTGGCTCCGTTTCCCGCGCCCCGTTGCGTGGGGCGTTGTAGTGCGTGATGCGCCCAACGCTTTTACAGTTTAGTGTAACAAAGGAACAGAGAGGGTTTTCACAGTTACTCATTAAATTAATGATATAGAATTACTTAGTTAAATCCTGCCACGAGTAGCTACATTCATTCATAATGAAAAAAAAAGAACTTTTATTTTTCTACAAAAAAACAATCCACAAAACGCGCGAAGAGAAAAAAAAAATTAGACTATTCACTACTTTTCCCGGAAATATTTTATTATGAATCTGAGTATTTTCTTAATTATAATGCAAATTAGTTTCTTTACCCGTCACTGTTTTCCTGGTTTTGTAGTACAAAGATAAAATTAAACAAATTCCACGCATAAAGCGGGACCACAATAAAGCGAGGAATTTATTTCATCTCTATGAAAACGGTTGAATATCATATAACATGGACTCCTCGACTAAGACCTTCGGCTTCAAGGTTAGAATTTAGTGTTCAAATATCACTAAAACAAATTATTATGCATCGCGGTATGTGTTCGCATGGTTGTATGAAATAATAATGTTTGAAATATCGTTGCAAGCTTCTAACTTAGTTTTCGTACGTATATTTGTCTGTCTGTCTATGTATGTCCTTTAAATATGTTCTTTATAAGATTTCAACAAAACTTAAAAAAATGAGTTATATTGCCTGATTGCGTAACACACTATCAATCCCAATCTGAATCATTTTGAAGGATATTGCTAATCCATTACTTTATATGTTCCAAAACATTGTCTGCTCAACAACGTAAATAACGCAATGAATGTTGTTGAACTGTCAAAATGAAAGCCATTGCTTCTGATAGTGTGTTACGCAATTACCCCGCTAATTACACCGTGCGATGTAATTGCCTGTATCGTATGATGCAGCAACAATAAGAATTACACGGTGCGATGTAATTGCCTGTATCGTTTGATGCAGCAACAATAAGTGCTCGATGCAAATCAAAGGTGCATCGAAAGATGCAAATCATTTGTTGATTTAACAAGCTTCCATAACCACTAACACTAGCGCTAACGAACCGTGCCTACACACGGCGTATAAACCGCGCCGTAGAACAAACGTATCCATCAACCAGCTTCCATAGCGATCCATATTACACAGAAGAACGTGCCAACACTGGTCGGCGGCGTATACACCGTAGTTTTTCACGGCAAAAAAAAAAACGTGTATGTCAAAGGGCCTAAGGAAATCCTTGTCAAAGGGCCTAAGGGAATCATTTTCTGTACTTTAACAATCGCTGGAATAGCTAACACCTTAGTTGCGACGATATTCTTGTCACAACTCAACACAGCGTTTATATCAAGGCTTAAAAAAGCTTAGTAATAAGCCCACAAAGGAAGAGAACCAGTATTAATAAGGAAAATGCACAAGAAAGAGCAATCCAATAAATTGCCCGTTATTCGCAGGCGCAACCGGGGCTTCTTCTAGTAACGAGACATAAATTGCTCCGTTCATATCAGGGAGTATATTAATAGCTCGGATACGACACATTAATCTATATTCTGAGTATGTCATATCCGTAAATGTTAGTCTTATGCGATTTGCACCGTCTAAATAGTATGATAGGAATATAATTATACAACCTATAGTCATTCCATTGACATTCAACATAGATAGGAGGAAATTAGGAAGTAGTTAGGTACAGACAGACAGACAGACAAAAATTTTACTGATTGCATTTTTGGCATCAGTATCGATCCCTAATCACCCCCTGATAGTTATTTTGGAAATATATTTCATGTACAGAATTGACCTCTCTACAGATTTATTATAAGTATAGATAGATTATAGATATATATATATTATTAACTAGTTTTTGAGAGAGACTTCGTCCGCGTGGAGGTCAGAAATTATCCCATGGGAATGTACTACCGGGATACAAAGTATCCTAGATGTGTTAATCAAGGTTAATAGAATAGGAAACTTTTGTTTACAGACAGGAGTCCATACCCTATGGACTCCTGTCTGAAACAAAAGTTTTAGTAACAATTTTACTTAACTTTCTTTTCTTTTTCTTAACTTAACATTAATAACTAACTATGTGTGTGCCAAACATCCGTTTTTGCGTGATTGTGTAACAAACATCCAAACATTCAAACGTTCACATTATACAATTACGTTAAGATGGATTTTTGTAGGGAGAACATTTCATTTTATTCATAGAAATAAATAGAAGTGAATTCAAAATGACTTTTTTAAGGTACTTATCCCTATATTTATATAACAATACCAGCGATGTAACAGCACCTATTAAAATAATTAATAATTTGTCGTGAGTTATGTTATTGAGAAATAATGTTCTTCATAAAGTTCTTCTAATTAAATTACAAGAAGTCTTGTTTTTCGATATAAAAGTTTTTTTTTTTGCTAGCCTATGTTCTATCCCACTGCTGGGCAAAGGCCTCCCCTTTTGCCTTCTGTAAGTATACAAGTAGTAGGTATTCTATAATATATTCCCTCAATGTGGCACGGCAATGATACGCCCTATAAAGGGTGTTAAAGAAATTGCGTGCCATAGCTTCAGGGTCAGTTCAGTATCAATAAAGGAACTCGTAAAAAATTAAAATAAAATACCTTTAAAAAAAGTTAAAAAAAAAAAAACGAAAATTATCATAAGATGAACCTAATGTAGTAATATATACCTGCTAATTAAATTGCAATCGTTTAGAATTGTTCCTTTATCGATACTGAACCTACCCCTAAACTATGGCACGCAATTTCTTTAACACCCTGTATAGTTCCGAATTCTAATGTTTCTGTCCTAACACTTCAGTAGGAGTTTGCTCATTCGGCCATTTTACTTTTCCTAGGTACTTACGTAAGTTGAAAGTGGAAGCCGTTTCGGAGGGCCCTGTTTTAATTAACTTCAAAAAGAACGAGCTCCGTAATTTTTCTTTGTTTTCCGTAGTTTTTAGGATTCTATGAAGTGGGCTAGTTATTAATTGAAATTGGTAAACCACTTTTATTTGATTGTTACATAACATCGCGCTTGCATTCCCCGAAGGGTGAGGCAGAGGTGTGCCTATTTGTTTATTAGTGTCTAGATTTATATTCACGCACCTAGCCTATTTAAGGAGGCATATTATACCTAATGACCATTATGAAAAGCCAGAATTTAGTTACAGTTTCAAGAAGAGAAGAACCCATAAGCAATTTTTTGGATGAAAAAAGTCTCATATTCACTACCGTTTTTTAATATCCGTCTCCCGCACTACAATGTTCAAGAAATCCGTTGAATAAATAGTCTATTTTGCACTGTTCACTTAGCCACGTTAGCCCTTCCCTGGTACAATAGGCCCGGAGGTAGCAATAACCTTGTTTCCTTTGTCTGTCTTTACTCCCCAGTCTGTTTTTGCTATCTCTATACAAAGCTATTTATTATTCTGGTATCGAATTTCTATTTGATTCTTGAATATTTTGAGTACCTTTCCTGTAATGAGATTTTCGTTGGGTGATTTTTAAGTGATTTATTTATAAATGAAACGTACAATCAGATAACGTTATACTTATACACTTCATAATCTGTACCTTAATTGCGTAACACTCTTTCACAGTCACACACATCAATCACAATCTAGATTATTTTGAAGGATATGGCTAGTCCATTGCTTCATATGTTCGAAAAAATTGTTTGCTCAACAACGTATATAACGCAATGAATGTTGTTGTACTGTCAAAATGAAATCCATTCTTAATGTTAGTGTGATACGCAATAACTCACGCCGCTGGTAGTTTATAATGTCTGCAATAGTGCGTGCTTATGCAAGTCACTGTTTTCTGAAATTAATTTTCCCATTTCCTAATAGTGTACTTTTTGGATGGATTGCGGCCCACTCCCTCTCACTCAGAGGATGCCTGTATGCAGTGCAAACTTTATAGGCTGATTTTATGCTTATGCTATATTTTTCAGTTTGACCCCACACTAAAAAGTTGGCACTTAATAGGTAGGTACGTATGAAGGTGCCTAAAATTAACATTAGGTACCTACACTGCCAGCTGTGTCTTTCTACGCTTTATATTTACGACTAGCTGTGCCCGCGTCTTCGTTCGCGTGTATGTCGGAAAACAAATTGGATTTCATGGGTTTTAATTTTTTTGCACGGGATCTTAATTATTTTTCTAAAATAAACGTAGCTAAGTTACTCCATCTTATAACATCAGCTAACTGCCAGTGTAAGTCTCGTCAAAATTAGTCCAGCCGTTTCGGAGATTAGATGAACAATAGGCAGAAACCATTAAATGTTTTTTGGTTATATGTACCGTATATACTTTCATATACATTTAGTAAAAAACTGTTATTTTGACATTACATACAGACAATTCAATTTTATTTATTTGTCTAGATGCATAGACTAAAGTTTACGCAAGTTTAAATATTTAACCAAAACCAGCCACTTAATTACAGAAATTAACTACTCAACAATAAAATTTTAATCCCGAATTAAATCCACTGATTAATTTCATAAAGATTCATGCCACCAAAGAGGCGGAATCTAGTTAGCAAGAAACGAGGTAGCTACCTACTTCTCAGTTCACAATATCAAAGAAAAAGAGAAGGGCGATTACCCACAAAGAGGGAACGAACTCAGTGTTTTTACTCACCCTCACATTGAGGGCCTTCGACGACGGCGACTAGAATCCCATTTTATGCTAAACAAAAAAAATCGTTATCAACTTCTTGCGAACGGACAGCCTTATTTTATGAGATACTCAATTTGAAAGACGTTATGCTTTGGTTACTTTGAGTGCGCGTAATACAATGATTATAATATACCTGTAACCTGAGGGGTATGTGGCTCTGCCACGGCCGCGGGTTGTTCGAAAGAGATACTGTGGCCCCTGGCACAGGAAACTGAAGGAACACGGGTGTGTTTTAGTCAGTAAAGGTCTGACACGCCCTCCCACAAAAAAAGGGCATGTGGCTCAGTAATAACAGCCGCACTACGGGGTTAAGCAACACTTGCCGAGGTCGGTCCGTGGATGGGTGCCCATCTATAATAGACCCCTCCGTGCCTCGGAAAGTACGTTAAGCCTTTGGTCCCGCTTGGCATTTGTAGATCTTTGACAGTTGTTACGGGTGGTCCAAAGCCCATGCAAAAGTCTCCATCCGTCTTGCCAAGGGGTATCGCGTTACCCAGTCGCTTTATGTAAAATACTGGTATCAACATAGTTGGAATAAGGCTAGGCAGGTTAGGCAGATATACCTATGTATATACCTGTAACTTGTAGCATCCAGGTTACAGGTATATGTAACGGTACTTGAATTTCAGTAGATCTGTTTCCAAGGAAATCAATCGAGCGTAATGACATACTCCTAGATCATATAACTTCTGTCTGTTTATCTATTTACTTATAAGTTATAAGTATCTTAAAGATTTGTAGATTGGGATTGGGAGATTGGTAAGATCAGTAGTCAGGCACTAGTTGTCTGGCATTTTTGCTGAACTGGGTCTTTTTGGCGCAGCCGTGAGGCACACTCTCCTGCTTATTACATCGCAGTTTACACTTTTTATTTACGGCTGTATATTCTATTAAGTATTATTTTCTTTCTTTCTTTGGTAATGTAATTAATTATAATAATGTTTTCCTCGTGATACAGTAATTGTATAAGTATTTTCACAACAATAGTTTTATGATCTTTTATAATCTTCGTACAAAAAGCAATTCTCCAACAAAAATTAACAGAAAGAAACCTCGACTCACCTCGATTGTTCAAATCATGCCTGAATCTGAAAACAAAAGAAACAGCTCGTTAGTTTCAATTTTACAATGAAATGCAGAATAAAATTCGCCATTTTGATTTGTTGCAGACGGAGTTGCATTTCTTCCAACAAAGTGGTCCCCAATAATTCATGAAGCAATTTAGCAAATTGCAATTTGCGTAATGGTGACCATCGCCATGTAAAATTAATAGTGTCTTTTATTAACAGTGGCTGAGCTACGAGGCGCCTCTGGTTTTATTTCAGGGAACTAATTAGTAAAACATTTCGTGTAAAGCTGCATTTATAACGTGTGTGTGTTTTTAAGGTGCGCTTACACTGATACACTACTATTTTGCTTCCTCTCTCCTAATATTTTGCTGTGTTCGACAGGGTCCACAGTGATCACATATAATTTTAAGTTACCACTTAAGTACACATTGTGGAATGCTAATAAATTGAGTATCATTTCTATTGAGTATTGATATAGTATATCAAAACCGACCACTCTATTTGTTATATGTATATAACATAAATTAGACAATTTGATAAGACACATTCTAGGATGAAAATGTGTGGAAATAAACAACGTTTTTGTCTCAAGCAGGGATAAAACTCAGTATAATGAACTCTAAAATTAGCTGAAATTCTAGCTGGCTTAGAGAAATGGTTATTGGTGGAATGGTTATTTTCGTACCGTACCTTGGTGGGCCATTTTTGTCTAATGTTATAATGAATAGAGCTTAGTACAGTCAGTCAGTCACGAGACTACAAAGTATTTAAAGCATCTAATTACAGTAGACTGTAGTTAAACGAGATACTCCAATTGGTAGGCTTTTTGGTATTTCGGCCAAATTTTTCTAAGACGTGTCTTCACAAAATGAAGACCTCCCTAATTTCAAATTTTTTCGTCCAATTTTTTGAACACGTGTTTTCAAATCGTTCCTAATTTCGAAATCCTTTGGTATTTTTGCATATCGTAGGTTAGACAAAATAATATTTGCTCGAAGTTGGTTCGTTAATACATAGTATTCCCGTCGCAAAGGCATGTTATGTTATAACTCTGAGGTCGGGTTATACTCCTGTTTGTTATAACTGAACGCACCTTTAGATCATTAAAGTTCTGCGAAGTTCTTAATGGGTGTACCGTACCATACACTAATATGAAATTATCGGTACTGAGAGGGTTTAAAGAGTTTCGAGGAAATACTTCCCTGTAAGGTTTTTTTCTGTTTTCATTACTTTTCTCAAAATGTATATATACCCCCCATTACTACATATTATAAAACAAAGTCAGGCCAAATCTGTCTGTCTGTCTGAATAAGATAAACTCAAAAACTGCCGAACGGATTTTTATAGTTGTCGCCAATGGACGGAGTGATTCTTAAGGAAGGTTTAAGTGTATAATTATTTAAGGTTTTGTGAAAATTTGCTGAAATATGACGATGATTCTTAAAGATGTCGAAAAAAATCATGGCGACTGGACTTTACTGGCGTACGCCGCGTTAATATTGGATGACATTTGGCACACAGATAGTTTATAACCTGGAATAACAGATAGAGTACCTACTTTAAATCCCGGTAGTACGTTCCTGTGGGATATTTTCCGACATACACGCGGGCGAAGCCGCGGGCAGAAGCTAGTAAGCTATATTACGGACCCTCCGATAGTAATTTCACTGGTGTTATGTTATCAATACATGCTGGACTTCGATCAATCCTAAATTCATGAGCAATCTATTGAACTTTGTCAGCAATAAATTGATTTGGTTTTAGGTGTTTAAAGTATCTACACGACCCCAAATAAATTGAGATAAGAGCAGGAGAATGATGATGGTGATACGCTAACAGATTTAAAATAATAATATGAAAAATGAAGCAAAACAATCATAGAGCATCAAAAAATTCGTCCGCATCGATGTCAACAGGAACAGTACCCAAAAGGCTGGCAGCATTGCCACGTTGTATGGCGATGCTGATTCTTTGGCCAAGAAAGAGGCCGGCCCTCTGGTCACGTGAAGCGTTGACCAACCAGTTGGCGATATCTCGAAAAACCAATTGGGCACTCGGAGCCCATGGCCGTAGTTTTTCCAAACGGCTCGAACATATAGTTTCCAATCAGGTTGGAATATTTTCGGAGTTTTAGGTTTTCTGCACCTGCAGCAGCCGCCCCAGCTCAGCCCACCATGATTCATTTGGTTTTTAAATAACTTTGTTTATTACTATTTTGATAAAGTAAACATTAAAATATGTTACGTAGGGCTTCCCGCTGTTTTTGACATCCGCGTGGGAAACATTGGCAACAAGTTAAATACTAAATTCTTTGAATTATTGCGGTAAGCGAGCAGGCTTCCGTTTTAGTCACATTTATAATACAACTTTTAACCGACTTTTACTTCTAACCGAAGTGATAATCTTGTTCTGTACCTACACCATAAACTTTTTTATACGCTAGAATAAAAAAGGGGGGCTTGCGCCTAAGTAATAAAAACCGCACGAATCGATCAATCAGGTTAAGCTACGCTTTCCGCGGTTGGTCCGTGGATGGGTGACCATCTTCACATACCAAGACCCTCCGTGCCTCAGAAAGCACGTTACACCGTTGGTCCCGGCCGGTCATTCGGGGATTTTTGACAGTCGTTACGGGTCGTGAGAAGCCAGAAAGTCTGACAACCAGTCTTGCTAAAGGGTATCGTATTATCCAGTTACTGGGTTGTGGAGGTCAGATAGGCAGTTACACCATGTAAAATACTGGTATTCAGATGCATCCGGTTAGACTGGAAGCTGACCCCAACATAGTTGGGAAAAGGCTAGGCTAGATGATGATCTAGGCACGTCCTCCGGCACACCCAGCTTAAATAATGTAGCATAGATATAATTTGCATAGAATACCATCACATGCTAATATAATTACTTTAAAACGTTCCCACTGCTGGGACAAAGGCCTCCTCTCTGCAAGAGAGAATGGGCCTAACGCGGGTTGGAAGATGTCACGTTGGATTTTTTGGTCCTAAGTTTCCTCACGATATTTCCTTCACCGTTTTTGAGAGCAGTGGTGATGACATAAATTACACATACTCGTAGTAAAGCGCTTGGCTGGATTCGAATCCACGACTAGGATTCGTATCTTATTTTTGGCCATGAACCTGTAATCTAAATGCGTAACACTTTGCCTGCAGCGGTCTTCCCGTCCGATTATAATTTGAGTGTTTTCAAGGCTAGAGTCAATAGGCTCATAACAAATTAGTGCGCTTTACCATCAACGATTGCATCACTTCTTTCCATCAGGCGGGATCTCAGTCAAGCACTAGTTTAAAAAAAAAAACTATCAAACAAAATCAGAATAGTTTTGAAGGATATTGCTAATCCATTGCTTCATATATCCGAAAAAAATGTCTGCTCAACAACGTAAATTACGCAATGAATGTTGGTTAACTGTCAAAATGAAAGCTATTGCCACTGTTAGTGTGTTACGTAATTACCCCAGTGCAGGCTCAAGAGACCTTTTTGAGCCTCGAAACTTATACAAAACTGTTCTACGAATCTAAGAACCCAAAAAACCTTTTAAAATAGACACAATATTCTTTTTGCTGAGTTCATTACATTAAAGTGAATTTACTGCGTGCTTCTGCTTACAAATGGCGATCACGAGTCGCTGGTCCACCCTGCGGAGTAACATCTGTTTAATACTTCTGCAATTTAATCCCAGTGACAAATTGCTTTTGCAGCCCTTGCTCTATTTTGAAAAGCATGTTTTTTCAAAAAATATATCCTTCTAATATAATAAACGTAAGATGGATGGATGTTACTCTTTCACGCAAAATCTACTGAATAGATTTGGATGAAATTTGACACACAGATGGTTTATAAAACCGCGGGGTGCAACTAGTAGTTTCATAAATATGACTTTTTATTTGATTAACTTTGTTCGACGTTATTATTTTTAATTAACATTCCCTTTACAAAGCAATCTACCTAGCCTTTTCTCAACTATGTTGGGGTCGGCTTCCAATCCAACTGGATGCAGCTAAATACCAGTATTTAATATGGCGCGACTGCCTATCTGACCTACACAGTAATACGATAACCCTTGGTAAAACTGGCTGTCAAACTTTTGGGCTTCTGACTGCCCGTAACGACTGTCAAAGATCTACGAATGACAGCCGGGACCAACGGCTTAACGAACTTTACAAGGCACGGAGGTGTCTCTACACTCTCGAAGAACCGACCGCGGCAAGCCTAGCTTAACCTTCGAACGATTCGAGGGGCTGTTATTATTTAACCACGGGCTTATCTTTCAGGAGGGATGTAATTATTGAGAATCTGTTTTTAATTTCTATATCTTATTGGGCACTGGGCACTATTGTATGGAAACTATACCCACGCTGTACAGAAATAAAATAGGGTGAAATAGACAAATTAATGTTTCTAGTTTACGATAGTAACTGTAAAAATGATAAAAACAGACAGTATCCACACTAAAGCAACCAGCATTAGTATGGGTACTGTCTCATCTTTCATTTTCATCATTTTTGTTTTGTATTGGGGAAAAAAAATGCTTTTTTTTAACACGTTCAACGCGGCAAGCTTCTCACAGAGTTCGCTCCTCCGTGCGCTACGGCTGCTATATATCCCGTATCAGAGTTTCCTGATATGCGTTACCGCCGGTATAAATATCGATTTTTATTGACCTGTTAATTTTTACTCCCGTAGTTAAACAAAAAAAAAGTACATGAAATTAAAAGTGGGGTATAACTGAACAAGTTAAATCTAGTTTGGTTTTTGCACGCAAGTTTTCACTAACTGGGTAAAAGATCGAATCACTTATGTATCCAATTTTACATCGAGCTACCTACTACGTTCCAAAATATCTTTTAACAGCTTGTAAAATAAAAACACATATAAGTTCAAGCTGCTAACATTACCTAGTTCCAGCCCATTTGCCTTATAAACACAATTCTCCGACGATAGCTTTATCAAAGCAGGAGTTTTGTTTGCAAAGCGAACTAACCGTAACGTAACTAGGACAGTAACGCAGCAAGAACTAAGAACAACTGTGGTATGTAAATGAACTTAAGGCTCCCGCAGGCAAACGCGACGCGACTCTGGTAGAACCATTTCTACAAAGTTTTCATAGAAATTTTTCCACTAGACTCACGTCGCGTTGACGCGTCGCGCCTGTGTGCCGGAGCCTTTATGACTCGTCGGTACAGGCAGCGTCGACATTATAGGGTTGACCCAGACTTTCCCGCGTTCCCTTTTGTTCCGTTATGAAATAGGAATGTTGTGTCCGGATTATGAAAGGGTTATTTGTTTGAGTGTTTGCCACAATTATGTACATCACACACCCGTAAAGGGAATTGCTGTGATTTCTGAACTATGTTATTGAGGGAAATGTACAGTAATTCGCCAGTTGTCATACTGTATTTTGTCACTTCATACAATTTACTCTCTGGCTCTTTTACTTTACATATTTGATTAAAAATCTTCCTTCATCTTTCGTGTAGAAATAACTGTAAAGCCTCGAATAATTTGTTGCATAAATATTCATTGTTGTTGCTTTTACAAATACTTTGATTTCCAATATGTATTTTCTGTTACTGAGTGGCACCGTTATTCACAAAATTATTGTAGGTAGGTACCTAATATCAATCTAAAAGTAAGAACGTATAAATGTAGTAGATGGAGGTGAAAAAATCGTGAGGAAACCAGCATGCTGGTTTCCTCACGATTTTTTCACCAACACAATTTTTGATTTTGATTTTACTGTAAATTATTTAATTTAATGTAATGTTAGTATTGTTTAAATTGATTTTAATTCTATTTCAGTGTCTGTGGTCTACGTACCAATTGATTTTAATATAATTTAATGTATTGTATGGATTATTATTATCTGAAATAAATGAATTATTATTATTATTAAAAGTGTTGTCCCGAATTTCTGGACACATGTCCCGGAAAAAATTTAGTCCTAAGGAAGTCTCCGTTTCTTGTCTCTGTTCTTCGAAGTTTAGGCAAATAGGCACTACCTATTCCTATCACTGGTCATCACTCATCGATACACATACAAAACTATACGACCTATAAAATCCTCTATACCTAGGTACCTATAAAATCCTCTATACCTACCTATAAAAACCTCTGAAAAACCTATTCAATATACTTACGTTCAAATAGTGACAGGATGCAAGACGTACCGTGAGAGCATTTCAATTTATTCAATGTCCTATTTACTCCGTGCCTTTACAATAACCCGCTCTTCAGACGAACGTGAATTGCCTAGTAGTCTAGAGTGTCGACAGCGTTTGGTTAGTCGCTCGGATGATATAGGGTACATTTTTTAGACGCATCAACGTTTCGGTAATGTAGAATTATTTTGTCTACATTTTTTTTTGAGTGGTTCCGTGACTCGGAAATCTCGTTAACTCGTTTGTTTCCGGCTGTCATTTGCATAAAATATTAAGATCTAATATAACTCGGCATACTTTTGTTTCTCCTAATTATAATTTCGCATAACATTATTTACGCATAACAGCTTAGGTACGCATACTGTTTTAACCATAATTTCTCTAATCATAATAATAATTAAGCATAGCATTCTAAAGCATAAATTTATTTACGCATAATGATATTAAAACATATTTTTTATAGGCATAACAAATAAGCATAATAATTAACTCCTAAAATGTTAGACACTAATACCCATTTTTATACAATATTGCTCTAATGAAATTTGTAGGCACTTTACATTGTAGGTAAAACAAATAATTTTTTCAAATTTTTGGAAAAAAAAATTTTTTTCATAAAACTATTGTTCAAAATTCTGTAATTAATAAGTAAATATCAGGAAACATCATACTGTTATAACCCAAACCACAACCCATAACACCAACAATAGAAGGAATCTGCCGCTCGGCGGCCGCTGCCACGGCACGCTCGCTTCGCTCGCTCGCCTTCGCGCGTTACGATCACTGTTCTACCCTAACCTAACCCATATGATTCAATAACAGTAGTAAATATCAGGAAATATCATACCTAATAATTGTAAGCCTAAATACTAAGTACTATCCTAAAAGTCATCTAGGCCTAGTAACATTATGCAAATTAAATTTATTCCAAAACAAATTAGCCTCCAAGATAATTATGCCAACATAAACTGTATTCCAAAAAAAATATGGCAAAGTATTATAATGGCAAAACAAATTATACCAAAATCGTTATGCCTAAGTACAGACGCCAGCACATCAAGCTCTACAATCTGTCAAATTTCTTTAATAGATTTTCAACTTTATCGTCAAAGCATTAAGGTTCAAGGTTGATTGGGAAAATTTGACAGTTTCGGGTAGCTTGACCTGCCTGCTATGCGAAAAGAAGGGATCCCGTGGATCTTTCACAATCTTTGACAAACAAAAGAATACTCGTATAAAGGTATTTATATAGGTACTAGCTTCTGCCCGCTACTTCGTCCGCATGTTTCTTGATTAATTAATCATGATTCGAAAGACACTTGGCGCCATCTATAACCATAATAACGTTATTGTTGTTTTCCTCGGGAACAGTACTTTTTTTTCGGGATGAAAGGTACCCTATGTCCGTTTCTGTACACCTGACAACGTATATGCAAAATATCAGGATGATCGGTTCCCGTGATCGGTTCAGTGGTTTAGGCGTGAAAAGGTAACAAACAAACTTACTTTATAATATTAGTTAGGATTACAGTCATTCTGAAACGTTCCTATAAAACCAATTTGTTCATTTCCTTTCGCCTTGATTTATGTCAGCAGCGCTTATTTTGTGCCGAAATTATCTAACCTTACCAAAATGTAACACAAGGCTATTTTTCGAGCTAGGATAGCAAGATAGTGCTAGTAAGCAAACAAGCTAGTAAGCTTCGTGTTTAAGAGAATAGTTTCGTACCTATAAACGAAGTGAATTATTTTAGCTTAAAAAATTAGCCTCGTGTAAAGCTAGCATTAGTGCAGACATTGTATCATGTAGGTAATTCAGTGTCAAGAAATCAGAAGCACCAAATGGCGTTAATTAATATCCTTGAAAATTACACACGGTTGCGTATGAGTAACTAAATCTTCAGAACCGTTAAATCGGAACGTTAACAATGCTATTATTAGAGTATTCAAATAGATTGCTTATTTTCCTTGTTTGGTACGTGACGGCAGTTGTAATGTCTCTGCGCATGCTGCGATAAATCAATTTCTGGGTGTATTCTGACAGCTTAAATTTGTCTGTAATAGAATCCGACATTTTCGATTTAAAGGAAAAATACTTATTGGTAGAGAAACGATAATATTATTGAATCAAAAATCAAGTCATTTATTCAAATTAGGCTGAGAATCAGCACTTTTCGAACGTCAAAATTACAAACAGTGCCCCAAAAACGCCCGCCCTTCACCACTTCCTAGTGCTATCGCTGGGAAGAAGAAGTGGCGCAACAAACTCCTTAGCAGCACAGCTGTCTGTTTAGTTAGAATATAGTTGCATGTATACAATACTAGGAACCTAAATATGTTCAGTAATGAACATTACAAGAAACTTAAGTTATTTGCCATATGTCAGCTAGCCACGCCAATATACCAAAGAATATAATAAAAAGTATACGTACTCAAGCTAAAAAATAATTAATTAAAATAAAAATAAAAACTCACTACCTAATTGAATCAAGTTCATCTGTAAGAAACATTATACAGGGTGGCGGGGTATGGACCCGCAAACTGTGATCATGGATTCTGTAGGCCTGACATGATTCTGGAGCCCCATGCGATAAAATTTAACGTCTATAAAAAAAGGATTGCTGTTCTATACATTTTTCTTTTTCTATGAAACAGGTGATTATTTTTTTATAGCCGGCTAAAAATTTCTACGCTAGGGGGTAATCATGAGCTTGAATTTACGGTTATAGTTTAGCGTCGATGTAGGCCACGCTATATACAGAATCTGTTGGTAAACCTTTTGATAAATAAATAAATACATATTAGCAATTCTTCTTCTTTTCGGGTCCATAGTACTTACTCTTCTTCGATGTTTTTATCTTGATTGAGTCCGTAAAATGCCACTAACGCCACGACCAATGTGTCAGTGGCATTTTTAGGTCATTCAATGTGCAGGTCAACGGGCACGTAGGACACACACTGTGTGGAATTTTTATCCTTAAATTGTGGTCTACGATCGATAAAAATACTATTAGTCTAAGCATGACCCAAAGTAGCTCAAGGGGAAAATTTATTTCAAACGTTTAGACACCTATATGACAGTTGGCAGTCACTTCCTCCCACACAATGTGACCTCAGAGAATACGGTCCGAAAACTATCCACCGACGTATGTCAGCTATACATCATATAAAAACACAAAGCGCCATTGGACAAAGGGTGGAAAAGCTGTACAAAGGACTTCTACGCATTATCAGACATACGGCCCATATGATAACTGGTTTGAAAGACAATTGGAATGTGGCCCAGTGTGACGTTTTAATAGGACTTTGTGCAAAGTGTGCGGTTTAATAGTTTTGTGCGGGATTTCCTTATTACGTCATTTGTTTGAGTTCATATGGATTTAACTAAATTAAATTATTGTTTGGTTACAAGAATGTGTTGCGGTATTTGAGGTGTAACTTATTGATAATTTAAAGTAGTTCAATGTTCAACTTATGGCTGATTTTTCCAACGCCAGATAATTTCATCGGAGGAATAATTTTGAATTTTTGACAGTTCTTCCATACAAAAACTGTCAGACGTCAATTTTATTCCACGAATAAAAGTTATCTGTCGACTGAAAAATCAGCAATCAGATCAATTTTAGGTATACATAACCATAACAAAACATCACGAGGCGTGATGTTATGATAAGGTTGGTTAATCCCCGAAAGGTTAAGCAGAGGTGTACCTATAGAAGGTACACCCAAATTTCGACAGTTACGTTTAAGTCCCATAATAGGGGGCGAGCTTATTGCTATCAAGTGGGTACAAATTCACGCTCCGAGCTACTGGGTATAACCATATTTTGTTAAAATTAAAAATCTAAACGTTTTTAGAAAGATTACGTAAAATTATCAAAAAGAAAAAAAACTGATAAGCAAAAAATAATAAACCTTTTTTATTTAACTTTAATAACTAAGTTCTTAAACTTATGTAAGTATACCTAAGTAATTTTGAGTCGAAAAATTTATATGGGATCAACTTTGGGGTAGGTATAACCTTTCCAATAAAAAAAGAATTATTAAAATCGGACTACTCTGTAAAAAGTTATGCGTGGTCATACATAAAAAAAAAAAATTATACGTGTCGACTTGAGAACCTCCTCCGATTTTTTTCGTCGGTTAAAAAAAGGTGCTCCGTGTCTTCGTCCGCGTGAAATTTCAGCCCCCGACTCACCGCGTCGCATCCCATCGCCCGCCCGCGCTAATACCTACTTCGTTTTCGCTTAACGTTCTTTCTGGCTTTTTTTCTTTTTCCTCGGCTCCTAATGGTGATAGCGTGGTGTTAAATATAACCTTCCTCAAGAATTGGGCTATCAAATTCAAAAATATTTTTTCTAGTAATTCCAGAAGTTAGCGCGTTCAAACAAACAAACTCTTCAGCTTTATTATTAGTATTTAGACAGAAGAAGAAGGCAATCTATTGAAAAGCTTTCAGGATACCTAATGAAACTATACGTGTAATGAACTTAAGTAACATGGTTATAAGATAACAGTGTTCTGTGTAAGAGGTAACATAATAAGCTTATGATTGGAGAGAAAAGGCAATTTCGAGCCGAAGGTAACCCGACTACATAGGAATACGTCTAGGTACTAATGGAGACTTGTATGTCAATATTATTATCATCTGTCTAACTTTTTCCCAACTATGTTGGGGTCGGCTTTCAGTCTCACCGGATGCAGCTGAATACCAGTATTTTACATGGAGCGACTGCCTGTCTGACCTCCACAACGTTTGCCATCGCACATTAGAGTTCAGTATTCTACGCGTCAAATTGACAGACTATATTTGAAACACCACAATGCATTTCAAAACACATATTACTGACGTTGCTCAAAAAGCTGCTAAACTGAAATGAGCTCTGGGCCAAAATAATCACTACCTGAAGCCCTGACACAGCCAGAAGGCGTGGCGGCAGACCCTTTGTAAGATGGTGGGACGAGAAAACAAACGACCAGTGGTCCACTTTAGCCTTGGACCGAAAGAGCTGGAAGTCATGGGGAGAGATCTTTGCCCAGCAGTTTGATGATGCAGGCTAACAGTAACAGAAAGACTCTATCTCTAGTGTACAGTGCACGTTTCGAGATTCGATTCACAGGTGGATCTAAATGTTTATTTTTGACTATCGGTTTGTAATTTATTAACGAATACATTTTGATTCAAATTAAGTCTAAAATAATAATACATATGTACAAGTGAAAAAGAGAATCATAGGGCATCAAAAAATTCGTCCGCATCGCTGTCAACAGGAGCAGTGCCCAAAAGGCTGGCAGCATTGCCACGTTTTTGACTTGAATGAACATAATCTGTTTATTTTATTTTATCACAATGTTAATGTTTTCCCATTGTTTGTCTTATTTGTTTTAGGGCTGATTTTTTAATCAACAGATAATTTTTATTCATGGAATAAAATTGACGTCTGACAGTTTTTGTATGGAAGAATTGTCAAAAATTGAAAATTATTCCACCGATATATCTATCTATACCTATGTGTTTGTTATTCCAGCATATGAAATTCGTGGGTTGCAGCTGAAAATCAGCGTCAGGTGGTACACTTGTGTTGTCATCTGACATTATGCTGAGCTGAGGCCCTTTTGGCATTATAATCTTTGTTTTCTGTTTTTATAGTTTTAAGGTGTATTTATTTTGTCTAATGCCAATAAACGCATTTTTCTTTCTTTTCTTTTTTCTTTCTTTTTGATAAAATTATCTGGCGTTGGAAAAATCAGCCCTTAGTTATATCTATTGGTATCGTAAATTATTAACAGATATAAACTTATTTAATGTTTAAATGTCACAGGTGCAGCATACATAAACTTTCCCTTCGTATGACCTAGATTTCCTGTAGATCATGTCAACAAGTCCAGAGATAGGGGTGACATTTTCGAAGTTCAGTCGAAGACTCCGGTCGTTAGGACCTGTCAGCAAAGTATGACGTCTACGACATTTGCAAATTGGATAGGAGACCTCATTCTTCAGTCGGAATCATTAAATTCGGCCTTACATTCTATAAATATGTCCAGGGGGGCTTGTGGCTAAGAAATAACAGCCGCACGGTTCGATCGATCAGGTTAAGCTACGCTTGCCTCAGTTGGTACGTGGATGGGTGACCATCTTTACATACCAAGACCTCTCCGTGCCTCGGAAAGGACGTGCCGGCTGTAATTCCTGGATCTTTGACAGTCGTTACGGGTCGTCAGAAGCCCGAAAGGCTGACAACCAGTCTTACCAAGATGTATCGTAGGTATTACCCAATAATTGGGTTGTGAAGGTCAGATAGGTAGTCGTTCCATGTAAAATACAAAAAGGCTAGGCAGATGATGATTCTATAAATATGTCTTAGTTTACAAAGGAAAGTTCTTTAAAAAATACATTGTTTACTGCCAAGGCAAAGATATTGGGTAGTCATCAGTCAGGGCAAGAGACTGATGATCCCAATTTGATTTGGGGTAGCGCGACATGCCTTCGTCCATACTTCTCTATTAGTAGTCATCTTGGTAGTCATCCCCTCCCTAGCCGTATCATATTTATTTATTTATTAACTATGGATAACTTACAGCTAAAACAAACAGAATAAAAAATTGTATGTGAGACTGACAGATATAGCACAGTCTGTCCATCGTTTCTTTATTTCAAAGGGTCTCTATAAAAGATCGCTATTAGCTATAAGACCGCCCATTGTGTCACCCTATGTAACATTTTTACATTAATATCTCTAATTCGTGTGGTGGTGGACGTGGTGTAGATATTATGTATATAATATCTATTCTTTGGGCTTCCTCTATTCTTATAGCCGGGCTGGCTATGTAGGGAAAGGCCAACCATACGTAAAATTTTCCACGCGACTTTTTCCCTGTAGTATTGTAATATAAAAGGAATAATAATCAGCAATGTCAGCAGCGCCCGTTTTCAGGGAGTGAGCGGTAGCTAAATCCCTTTACCCCGAAAATCTACGTTATTCCCACAGCCAGTGCCGCAGGCAAATATCAAGGTAAAAACCGCAGTCAGATATCAATAAAAAAAACAACCTGTGACAATCCTAGTTGGATTGCTGCTGCTATATGCCATCGAATGTCTGTAAAAGACTATTATAAAAGCTTTTGGAGGATTTGACATTTATACAGACAATTCTAGTTTCAACTCTTTATTAGTGATTGTAATGGCAGTCAATCGATTCTTCTATATTTTGTAAATGTGAGGACTTTGTAGGCCTTATAGACTTTAGATCTGTAGACCATTTTTTATTTTATCAAGTTCCTGGTACTTGTTGACAGGCCTACGCTGTCCTCCCATACCTAGTGTAATTTGAAAACATTGTAAAAGCCAATTATGATTAAAAGAGTAACCGTGGAGTTTCTTGCCTGCTCTTCTCCATAGGAAACGACCAATTAGAACCGTGCACCTAGCTTCTGACTTTTCATAAGTGCCCATGTTGGTTTATGTGAAATAAAATATTTTGATTTTGACCAGTGCCGTCGTTATTATTTAGCCACGAGCCCCTCTCTTAGATTCTGATTATAAACTGATAAGTACTCCAGTTTGATCGATCTCTTATGTTGAACCTCAACTTTATAATTTTCTCTTTTGTGTTTATGTGTCTTTAATTATTGTTATTGGTTTTTAAACGTTTTAATTAAAGTAAATAAACATCAGAGAGTAAGTACTGGTGGCCCAGTGGTAACGGCCCCGACTTACGTGATGTATGTCGTGGGTTCGAACCCAGACAGGCGCTTTACTTTATATAAATAATTTCATCACCAACTGCTCTCAAAACGGTGAAGGAAAACCTCGTGAGGAAACCGGCATGTCCTAGAACCAAACATTTGAAGACATGTGACATCTACCAACCCGCACTGGGCCCGCGTGGTGGATTACGGCCCACTCCCTCTCACTGAGAGGAGGCATGTGTCCCAGCACTGGGAGCATTATAGGCTGATTATGTTTTATGCTTATGCTAAATAAATCTCAAATGTTACACCAAACTTGTACTCGTTTCAGTAAATAAAATGCCCTTTTTCAGTGTAGCACGGAAACCATGTATTTACATAATAATGGCCATTGAATTATGCATACAAGGAGATGAGGTTCAAGAGTACTACGATGGTACAAAGTAAGGAGGGACTTGTCAAAAAGTTTCGTATATTTAAAAGTTAAAGTGATTTTGACATGGAAAACTTGAATTGAGAGAATTTTATTGTTTGTTTGTTTTTATAGCTGATTCATATTTATTGGACCTTGGCCATCTTGTTTTGATGTGTTTATTATTATGGGTTTTGTGTACCATCTTAAAGTCCAGCGGGTTGATGACGCCATATCGGTATTGTATTTCTTTTTCTTCTTTTTACCTGTTTTTACCCGAAGTGACTTTGAATGATTTTACAATTACAATTTAACCATGTAATTCAAACCATAATTGTTGCAAAAAGCGGTGCGCTATAAAATTGAAACTTTCTAAATATAGATGAATAGGTATGTTAGGTAGGTACTAAATCCCTTTAGTGAGTGATTCCGTAAGAATTTAACCTAAACAGGGTTTGCTTACATTTTACCAGATATTTTTGGAACAGACTATACCCAGTTCAATCAATCGGTCAAAATTCAACTCCTATCTGTATTTTCCAAGAACATATAACTACGAAAAGTTCTTATTATCTCGTATCGGTACATACTAAAAAAGACCGTGTGAAAATACCAGCCAGTCAGCAAAGCAAAAGTACCAAGCTAACTAATTAGAGCGTAGCAAAAAAAAAAAAAAAATTAGAAATGGACTGCAAATCACATTTTCCAATTTTACGTTCCGGATTGCAGTGTAGCGATTTGATTTCGTATTCGATTTCAGATACCAGTACCTATGTATCGAGTCAGGGCGACTAGGAATACTCGAGTGTATGAAATGGAGCTTGTATTGTAGCTCTCTTCTGTTTTGTATTCCGCTCGAATTCTTTAAGAACGCTTCAACTTTATTCTATAGTGCTGGAACAGCGTTTACGTAGAAATCGAATGAAAATGTTCTACTGTAGGGTACCAGTCGTGTCTTTTATGTTCTAAGAAGTCTCTGTCGTTGAGATATTCTTCATAGTTTATAAGTACTTTTGAGAATATAAGTAAGTGCTCTTACGTACTTATTTCGAATCCATTAATGTCGACACTATCGTCTTTCGAGGATACTGTATTGCGCGTTAGAGAAAATAACTCTTGGTGACATATATAAATCCTCAGCTTCTGCCTGAATGCCTCGTTGGTGTAGTGGTAGTTTTTTATGTAGGTAATACGCACATATTGGGTATTTATTTTAGTTTTTCATTAATTACAATACAACACACACAAATACATCTACATGTATGTGTGTGTGTTGTATTGTAATTGTATACAATTGTAAATGTTGTGACGTACCTAACGTATGTCACAACATGAGTTCCTGGTTTTGATTCCCTAGTCGGCCAATGTTTTTAGGTTTTTCCATTTGGAATTTCTCTGTAGCAGCCTGGAGTCTGGATTTGTGCGTGGTTGATAGCAATGTGCGGGATATTATATGGGATTAAAACAAATAAAAATCGCGAAATGTAAAAAAAAGCGAAATGTAGGTAACCGTAACCGTTCGGGAATCACAGGCGTGACGTTATCTGTTATGTTACCATGTCCTTACTTATTGTGAATAAGGCAGTTACAGGCGATGGTTAACAGTATTACTAGACAACACGGTTAGCGCAGTGACTGAGCGATCGGATTCGATTCCCGCACAGAACAAATATTTGTAAGTCCTACATGTATTTGTTCCGAGTCTGGGTGTTTTTCTATCTATAATATGTATGTATTTACAAAAAAAAAATGTATATAAGTAGTTTATCAGCCATCTTGTTACCATAACACAAGCATTAGGTTGCTTAGCTTGGGACTAGATGGCGCTGTGTGAAATGTCCAGGGATATTATTATATTATTATTAAAAACTTCAGATCCTTAAAATCTTCTAAGAATTTTCATATAAAATACTCATTTAAAGATTACGAAATTAAAAACAAATTACGTGGGTAGCCACGTAATTTGTTTTTCCAACCTGTTTTAAATGTCAAAAAGCTCTCATTACGTCTAAAGAAATTTAACGACAAAGGATAAGAGGTTTTGGCTTCCGACTCGTATTTTCATAGCGCAAAAATAAACACAAGTGGTAGTAGGTAGTACACAATTACTACACACATATAAGTTTATAATACATCCATTCTTCTATACCTACTAATAATAAAGCTGAAGAGTTTGTTTGTATGAACGCACTAATCTCCGGAAGTTCCTGTCGGATTTCAATAATTTTTTTTTGCATTTGATAACCCAATTCTTGCGAAGATGAAGTAATAGCGCGAGCAGGCGATGCGATGCGATGGGGTGGGCGGATGAAGTCGCGGCAAGAAGCTAGTTTTGTATAAAGTTGACAGACTGTCCTGGAAGCGGATTGACTCCGTTCTGAATTCGTTAGGTACATTTAAAATATGATTAAATCTGACGTTCATCAGTCTCCCTTTTCCCCATATACTTTTCAGTACGTAAATAGTTTCCTTTCGACGAAACGCTGCGTAGAAAATGCACAAACGATGCAGCAGCAAAATGAATGATATCTATCTAAATTTTAATTACCTCATCTGCTTAGCCTTATCACAACCCAACAACCTCGTATGTTGAGGTCAGCTTTCGGTCTAATCGGATGCAGTGGAACACTGGTATATAGTGGTAAGCACGTCAAGCGGTCTTAAATACTGATTTAAGACCTCCTTAAAGTGCTTACCTAAGCTTGGACGGGCCAGCTTAGGTAAGGATGGTCACCCATCCACGGACCAAATGTGGCAAGTGTAGCTTAACCTGATCGATCGACCCGAGAGGCGGTTTTTACTTAGCTACAAGAGTAATTGCAAGTAATGTATAGAATTTTAGAAAACGTATGTGAAAAATGTGTTAATAAATATAGATTGCGATAGAGTTATCTTATGTGTAAACGTACAAGAGAAATAGGTACCTAAATAAATATTATCTTATTACCAAAAGCCGTAAGAATGAGCCATAATTCAAAATGCACAATTAATCATTGAAAAAGGTATGTTATTGTATTATAACTTTGTTGCAATCTTGCTTAAATGGTAGGTGATTTTAATTTATTTTATTTTTTGCAAAGACATTGTGACTTATAACATCGCCTTGGATGATTCTGTAAAGGTGTTATAATTCTGGTATAAATAAATAAATAAATAATAATGAAAGGCAGGTAAGGTGGGACGCCTTCAAGCTAGGTGGAGCGACGATCTTCGCAGGATGGCTGGTAGCAGCTGGATGAGAGTTGCCGAAAATCGAGTTGAATGGCGTGCAATAGGAGAGGCCTATGTCCAGCAGTGGACTGCTATAGGCTGATGATGATGATGATGAAAAGCAAAACAGGAAGCTGTATCAACAATCACCTCACTTATACGTTTAGAATTAATTAATATGTAAGTCAAAATTTGCGATGCCTTTTCCCAACTATGGGGTCAGCTTCCAGTCTAACCGGAAAAATAAAAATAAATAGATTATTATGTAGGTAGGTTACGATGATACTTAAAAGAAAGAAGTCTCTAAATAAAACAGAAATAAAACAGTAATACAGAAACAATATCCGATATAATAAAATCTAACATTTATGCTTTACTTTGTAAAAAGTTTTCGTTCAAGAATGTACTCTTTAATTGAATTTCCCACGAAAAAGGCACATTTAAACTTGGCAGAATTTAAAAGTATGCAATAAATAAGTTGACCGGAAGCTAATGGTGATTTCATTCAATTGCTTTTAAGAGCTTTTATGTTATTTAAAAAGGATGACAAAGAGCGAATTTCATTTCGAGTTTTGTTTGCGTATTTTTTTTATAATGAATGGAATGTGGATACAGCGTGATTTGAAAACGTGCGTGCTCGTTATTATTTTCATACGTGACATTTTAAACTCCACGTTTCACTTTAGGGTTGCGTACCCAAAAGGTGCCAACGGGGACCTATTACTAAGGCTCCGCTGTTTGTCCGTCCGTCCGTCTGTCACAGGGCTGTATCTTTTGAACCGTAATAGGTATATAGACACTTGAAATTTTTACAGAGTGTGTACTCGTATTGCCGATATAACAACAGATAATAAATTAAAAAATTAAATAGGTCCCCATTCAAGAAACATGTTTTGAATACAGCTCTGTTACGTACGTAGTCCGCACTTGGTTCAATTTTTTTTCTAAATAAATAAAAAGTCGGAAAATTATGCAAAAAAGTTTACGTGTATAAAACCAACAGACGATAGATAAGGGGAGCTCGGACTGAAAGTAATTGCAAGTGATGTATAGAACAGAAAGTTCAACAATAGCTTGATCTGAGATAGGCAAAGAAAAGCTGGGACTCTGGAGGACATTTTAAAAATTGCATTAAGTGAAGTGCACTTCCTGAAGTAAGCTGTTGCACGGTTCTCTGACCATTATTAAAATAGTTGACACAAATGAATGCCATTAAAGTTATTAATAATGCTGTGTGTTTTGTTGTTAAATTTATTTTTTTGTTATGTATTTTCTGGTATACAAGAAATCATTCGCCTAGCCCTTTCCCAACTATGTTGGGGTCGGCTTCCAGTCTAACCGGATGGAGCCGAGTAGCAGTATTTTACACGGAGCGACTGCCTATCTGACCTCCACAATCCGGTTACGGGGTAATACGAAACCCCTTGGTAAGACTGGTTGTTAGACTTTCGGGCTTCTGACGGCCCGTAACGACTGTCAAAGATCCACGAATGACAGCTGGGAACAACGGCTTAACGTGCTTTCCGAGGTACGGAGCGATCTTGGTATGTAAAGATGATCACCTATCCACGGACTAACCGCGGCAAGCGTAGCTTAACCTGATCGATCGACCCGTGTGCATTAATAGACGTCTGTACTTAGTGTTTTGACTATTATTTCGGTTATCCGACATGTGCGACCATTATTATTATTATTATTATTCTGATAAAGAAATTGAAATGCCTTTGTTATATAAATAATGAAATAAAAGGACTGGGGTTTTGTATATGATTCGGTATTTGTGTGATATCAGAAATAAGTCAGACACTGATATACATACATATACTAACATGTAGCTTTTTTTTTTGGTGATGGGAAATCATTGAATGACCCCTTCCGCTCTGGGTGGAGCGGAGGGAGTGTCAGACTCTTACTGACTAAAACCCACCCGTGTTCCTTCTTTAGCCCTTTATGTTCCAGGGCAGCGGTAACCCTTTCGGACGATCCCGCTACCCTGGCAGGCTTCGGCCCCCGTCACTCGTGCTGACATCTCTTTGAGGCGCGCGTGGAACACATACGCGCCGTCCGGTACGGGCCTGGTCCTTACCGGGCGGCGAGCTGCCCATTGCTCGCCACCCGCAAGCCCGCGCCTACGGTGGCCGTGGCCGGGAGTGAACATGTAGCTTTACATCATCATCAACGTTCAACCCTTATCCTATTTGGGGTTGGCGCAGCATCATATTACACCTACAAAACGAAGAGTAATCTTCTTCTTAGCGTGTCGATGGCAATCTAAATGGACTCGGCCCAGAATTCGGCTACTTATTTGACGCCATCAGTGTCCATCAGTTCCTGTAACATGCAGCTGACAGGACACGCAGGACGCGATATTAAGTGTTCCATCGTTTGTGGAACAGCACCACATTTACACTCCAAGGCGGATTCATCTATGAATCTCCAACTGAACAGGTTTTCCTTGCTTGGCCAACCTGGGTCCGGAGTCTTCCAGTTAAAGACTTCCAGTTTACCCAAGGTTATGTTCAGGTGAAAGTTCTTGAGCGAGTGGAACAAATGGTTTGGGTACGGAAGCACTGTCTCGCCACAGCTTCAGTCTTTCTTACGAAGGATAATATGCTATATATGTGATCTTTTTTCCTTTTAATCATCAACCACTTAAATTGAAACACAATAGCTATGGAGAAATGTGAATTGATACTTACTTTAGTTCACTGTGTGGTTCTCGTTTAATTTGCCACTCCATACAGATGAGGCTAGGGGCGGCCCTTTGTCGCTCGTTTCAATACCCTTGAGAAAACTCTTCTGGATATTGCAACACTGAACACGACTGACTATTTATGGGTCGATAGGTATCAAATTCCCTTGTCAATAAAAAATATGTTTTACTATATGACTTTCTCAGTTTATCTTGGACATTACTGACATTGGTGAAGGAAAAATATCGTAAGGAAACCTGAACTTACCTGAACTTTATAGGCAATATACGTCTGAAATTGCCAACCCATCTTGAGCAAGCGTGATCAATGCGTAGTTTTGTAGTTATGAGAGGAGGCATTTGCCCAGCAGTGGGACAATAATAGGCTGGTATTATTATCGTTCTTCTTAAAACACTTAAAAATACTCACATAATATTCCGTTAATATACCTTCTGTAATGTTTGTAAGGCTAATGGTGTCATCTGCACCTCGTGTACCTAACGTGTAATCAGTGGCCTCCATGAAATTAATGCTTGTATTTATATTTCTCCCCATGGAAATCGCGATAACTATCGGAACAGCTTTATTTCTGACCTTCACAGTTAGAGATTATCACTTCCAACCTAGTACAGTACAATATTAATATCTCGCTGACGTATCTAGCTTCCTACATTTCTATAATGTTCCCTGCCTTCTTTGATCGCGTTATGTTACTTGTTACGTATGTTCTCCTGATCCCCCCAGCCCCTTGCCTTATCATATTCGCATCGTACATTTGTTTCGTTACATACTCCTTCCTCTGGTATTCTTTAAACATGTACGAACCATTGGAGCGTGTCTTTTCTCATTTTTTCGATGTACAATTTATGAGCATATCGTTCATACCTTTATGACTTTGGATATAAAAATTAGGTAACGATATTCTCGTCTCTATTAAGAAGTTTGATCTATGAATTTCTTTATAAAGATCAACATGGGAATTTTCCTTAGCTTATCATTGACAGAGTATCAAAAATTGTCATTTGAAACATAATGACGATGTTTTAGAGTCGAGATTGTTTTCTGGTGGATGTAACAGACCTAGGAGCAACTGGGCTAACCTTATGACACTTTTTTTTCGATCCTTTTATACTCTTCCATAGTACATCGGCCTTTGAGTTCTGTCTCCATCAGTATAAAGCTAATAAGAGCTACAAATCTCTATAGCAAGTATAGAAATACCCCGAGACTGCGCTCGATTTATTGCAGCAAAACAAAAACGAAGTCCTAACGCCAAATGCATCGCGTATTCGTTCGGAGACAGGCTCGGGAATGCTCGGAGCTACCAGCGACAGTTCGACCGTGAAATTGCCGTATTCGACAAAACTTTCGTCGGACTCAATCTCATGCCTGAATTGATGCAATGATTACATAGCTCAAAGATACTAATCGTGTTCAAATCACTTGTTTTGATAACTTTTGACTAAACGGCGCTGTTGAATGAAAAGACTGGAAGAAAAGTGGAGAATTCATCTGATATAACAGTCACTGTAAATAAGTTGTTCGTCGGTGACGTTCTTCTAAAAAGATGTGAAGAAATTTGCAGCCGGTGCGAAATTTACGACCAAATTTATCAATGTGGATGAAGCAAAACCTGTAGGTATCGAAGAATCGTAGGATGTGGAGTCCTTTAGTTTCTTCATACCCAAGGGAAAAGGGCTTAAATTATGGCTTATAGATATATAGAGAGTTCGTTTATCAAATTATCTATTCCAAAATATACAGCTGAATAAATGTAAAAACATAAAAATTGCGAAATTGTGAATTGTGAACCGTAAAATCGATAACAATGCAGCCACGTATGCAATTTCGTGCGCGTACCAACAATTTTATACCATTACAATATCTGTAACAGTTTTTGTTGTTTTGTCTTAAATTTTAACATCGTGTTACCTCTACCTACATATACAGTCTTAAATTAACGTTCATTTTTGTTTTTATAGTAAGCAACCTTCAAGCATACCACACAATCATACAATATAGGTTTAGATACGAAAGAAGATACAATATAGGGATTTAGTTATGTGGGTACCACTCGCTCATTATTTATATATTATCATTATACAATTCCACAAGCCAAACCACAGTGGAATAGGAACTATTGAAAGACTTAGCCTCTTCGATGTTTATATTACAAGCGACTACTGTTTTCATCTACCCAAGATCAGCAAAAAATTAAAAGGTCTTTTCAAATAACACTGTATCTTCGAAACTGGGTTAATAGAGCAACCGTACAGTTCGTGGCACGGCCGTCAGTTGCGGTGTCATGTTTTTAAACGGTGTTTTTACAGCATTCAAATATCACACGATCAAAATAATGCAGTCTTTTATCTGGAGGTACTCGTGTGTACATATTTTCGATATATGGAAGGTAAATAAGTTAAGATTTGGCACATAAAATATTCAAATTATACTTTGCATTATTATCCTAAGTAAACTACGTGTACATACCTACGAGTACATACTTACAAACACAAAACAAAATAAAAAAGAATAAAAGTAACTTCAAATTAAAACTACATACAAAGAAACACTTAGGCATCAAGTGAGTCATTCACATCGCTGGCATCTAGAATAATGAACTTAAATCCGTAGATTTTCCGTAGAGATTCATCATTTTCTCTTTTATTCTGAAAACTGTAGTTCAATAAATAATAATCAAGTTTTGTATCATATGTATTATTGATCATTGACATATTCATTTCAATAACGCACCATTATCTATAACATAAGAAGATCCTGTTATACTCTTTGCTTTATCACTAGCTAAAAACAGCACCAGATCTGCAACTTCTTCTGACTCGGAAATTTTACTAAGTGCAGTATTTTTCGCTAGGTCTACCCAGATTTTTTCTTGCTCTCCTTTGTCAATTGTCACCTTTTCCATGAAATCAGTTTTCACTGGACCCGGATTTATACAGTTTACGCGAACACCTTTTGGTGCTAGTTCCAATGCAACACTTCGCGTGAAATGATCTAAGCCAGCCTTTGACGTACAGTACGCGAAATTTTGCGACGCGAATATTCCTGTAGCGGCGGCACTGGATATGTTTACAATATTCCCTTTGCTTTCAATGAGATAGGGTGCCGCTAGATGGGTTAAATATACACCTGATCGAAGATTGGTTGCCAAGATTTGATCAAACTTTTCAATAGCATGTGGATCGAGGATACTCACAAGGTTAAACATCCCCGCGTTGTTCACTAACACATCCAACTTCCCAAAACGTATTATTGTGTCACTAATTATTTTCTTCACGTCTTCGTCATTAGTCACATCGGCTATAATCATTAACGGTTTACTTCCATTTTGTTCACATATTTTCGAAACGTTTTTAAGTTTGGTCGCGTTTCTGCCGACTATTGTTATTTTCGCTCGTTGTTTCGACAATTTTATCGCGGTGGCAGCTCCTATGCCAGAACTGCTACCAGTAACTATAATGACTTTGTTCTCGAAACTCATTGTTTCTTTTTATGTTGAGAATTTAACACAAACCGCTACTAGATTTTAATAAGAAGCAAGTGAATTATAAGCAATGTATGCAAACGAGTACAGTTTATATTAAAGTGAACGTAACACGAATGCTCGAGGTCTGTTAAGTGCGTAGGTAGGTAATGGTAAATGAGGTAGGATTAAAACCAGTTTTGTTTGTAAGTAGGTAATCGATACAGTATCACATTTATTATAAAGTTGTTTATAAAATTAAATTGTACATTTTTAACTATTTTAATTAAAAAACCGGTCCATTTCTCTCAAAAAAGGCTGCATGCCATTTTGTGATATTTTCAGAAACAATTTCTCACGTTTTTTATATTTTCTCACATTTTTTTTTAAGGTATCCGATAAACTATTCAGTCAAAATACGCTCTCTCGAACGAAATTGGACACGTTAATGAACGAAAAGGTCATCTATTTGGAACTTCAATATTGGATAAAGAAATTTTTCGCTGGTCCAATGTCTTTCTATTTTATTACCTTCGTGAGTTTAACAAAGGTGCCTAATATACCATAGTGATGGTGATGGCTTTATTAGAAGTGGAACTGATAGACGATGACCGATGAACAAATTACGGTGATCTCAATGGAGACATGAATAGGACCATTACCAACGTGCATATACTACAACTTGAACGTAATTAACATAATTATAATACTCTATTGATAACATTACCCACATTATGAGCGTTGTAATAATATCACTGTACCTATTGTTTGTTTCCATGTTTTATCACAAACTTTCATGTTCCTAGAGTAATATAAAATCTCCACCAATATTTTCACGACGTTCATTAATATACAACCATCTATGTATCTCTTCAATTGTTTCTGTACCCATTGATGTTCCTCCTGTTTCTGTGTCACATACACAGTCTACATATATAGCTTCAACGAGGTACCTCTGTAACCGCAACATTATGAAAACAAGGTTTCATAGATCTTGTTAGTTTAATAGGCCTTTGATCAAAGCTTAAATTTCTTGATCACGGTCCAAGTGTTTAGTTGAAGTTTCCGAAATTGAATTAAGCCGTTGTTATACTGTGAGATGTATTCTGCAATCCTTCAGTTTGTAATGGTAGCTGTGAAGTTGTTTAACAAAGGTCCGAAAACTTTTGTAATAACCCTCCCAGTTGGGTGACGTCTAATGATCACGTTTTACATTGTGTTTAGTTTTGATACACTGAATTGATATTGCGCCACTGACACTGACATGTTGCGCCAACCCCAAATAAATTGGGATAAGGGCAGGAGAATGATGATGATGACACTGATATTTATACGGATCGCATTAGATCGGTTCCGTTCTGATAAATAACTTATTTTATTGCAACCTTGGAGGACGATAGCTCCATAGCCAGTCGATATTCAAAAGGGGCTGATTCAATTAATATTTTGGATTTGTCCTGATTAATATCCTTGTGTAATGTTTTAGTTCTCCTATTCAATTTCATTTCATCTTTTACACTTTTAACTATGGTGTCCACTACTGCAGCCGTGAATATTTTTAAAAGTAAATATTAAGATAGGGTAATTGCAAAGCTGTGTTATCTTATTCAATCACGACATAACGGGCTCGGAAGACAAGGGGTAGATTTTTTATGGAAGTTGGTACATTACCACTGTTATTATATCTATCTATACTTATAATAAATCTGTAGAAGTGAAAATTCTGTACATTGAAAATATCAAAAAAATAAATGGCAGGGGGTGTTACTAGACCGACACCGAACCCAAAAATGTGATTAAAAAATTTTTGTCTGTCTGTCTGTCGGTCTGTCTGTCTGTCTGTCTGTCTGTCTGTCTGTTTGTTCAGGCATCACGCAAAAACTACCGGTTCGATTACGATGAAACTTGGTATAATTATTCTTTAATATCCTGGGCACCACACTGGGTACTTTTTATCCCAGAAAAGTATATACAATAAAAAACAAACTTAATTTTGCGGTTCGATCCCTAGATCCGATTACTGTACCAACCGCAAATAATAAGTTTGTCGTAGGTTAGGTCACACGCAGTGGAGTTCGTTTTTATTCCTTTTACTTTTTAGAGTTATTTAGGTTTATTTTTATATAAGTCGTAGGTATAGATTTTAATTTTAAAGTATAGGTAGTATATTTGATAGTGTACGTAGTGACCGTAGGTTATTTTATAATACTGTTAGGTAGGATAGTCATTCGTATAGATATTAGTTTTTAGAGATTTTGCTTATTTATTGAGTTTAGATTGAGGGGCCCGTGGCTAAATAATAACAGCCGCACAGGTCGATCGGTCAGGTTAAGCTAAGCTTGCCGCGGTCGGTCTGTGGATGGGTGACCATCTTTACATACCGAGACACCTCCGTGCCTCGGAAAGCACGTTAAGCCGTTGGTCCCGGCTGTCATTCGTGGATCTTTGACAGTCGTTACGGGTAGTCAGAAGCCCGAAAGTCTGACAACCAGTCGTACCAAGGGTATCGTATTACCCAATAACTGGGTTGTGGAGGTCAGATAGGCAGTCGCTCCATGTAAAATACTGGTATTCAGCTGCATCCGGTTAGACTGGAAGCCGGCCCTGAACATAGTTGGGAAAAGGCTAGGCAGATGATGATTGAGTTTAGATTAGTTATCGTCATAAATAGGTTTATTTAGGTAGGTAGGTATTTTATTTTCTGTTATTGAGTTTATTTTTTTTTTTTAATTAGGTAGGTACTTAGGTAAAGATATCATATAGGTACCCTCTTAATCACTATTAATGAGACACAATTGGTTTTCTATTGTAATTAGCCACAAAGGGCCCGCGAGATAGATGGCATCCTGGTGCACATACATTTTATCCTGTTAGCACGTTCCCGTAGGATAATTTCCGACATCCACGCGGGCGAAGCCGCGGGCAGAAGCTAGTTATAAATATTCCTATTTATCCCAGAAAATTTTCTTTTAGGCGAAGTCTATTGAGCATCATTAACTTCAATTGCTTTCTTCCTTCACATATGCAATGTTTGTTCTCTGTACCTCCATTATTACCTATTACGTCACGCTACTATCATAACAAAATGATCGTTTATCTTGAAACTCGTAAGTTGGGTAGATAATGGACAGGGTGGACATCCATTGTGGGAGTTTAGGAACACATCCCTCATCTTAAATGACATATAGTCTTTAGAAATTATACGTTGAATGGTCGTCTAAGTTTGGATGCTTTGTTCTGAAATCGAGAGACGTATCAAAGATTCTGAGTTGAATATAGCAACTGCAATAGTACCGAGCAATCTGATCAACTGTCAAACATGATGATCAATGCGGAACCGTTTGCAATGTTTGTCAAGTTCGATGGACAAGAAAATATACTCATCTACCTACCACCTGCTAGATGCAAGTATTATTGCGATCAATACTTTACGATCTACGCTTAAAATAATATAATGGGGTTCTTATGACCAATGTTGCCAAGCATCTGTGGCGGCAACTACGATGCATGCATGTCTGGTCGGAGGAGCCTCCCTTTTCTATGGAGGATGGGCCACGACCCTATTACAAGGGAACATGACATATCTATTACAAGGGAAATTTCATCTTCTTATGAAAGATCTCTATCAACGCTACGGTTTCTTAGGTGTCCACATCATATTGATTTCGGCATTCGGTGTGTAAAACAAAGCTGTGCCGGTGGTGACTAGTGGCGCTATTGTTTATATTGGAGGAACCCAAAACGAAGCAGAAACACGATTAAAGCAACAAACGGTTTAATTTTGTTCTCTGTTTATATATCCGACCCTTCTGCCAGAAATTGTTTGAGACCTTATTTGGCGTACCCTTAATGGCGTTGTTGTGTATTGTGTGGCGAAAGAAAAACAAAATAAAAATGTTTTCACTTATCTAGTTGCTGGTAAGAATAATATGTTTATGGCTTTGAGATATTATGAGTTTTTGATATAGGCACAGTGGTCTCCAAAAGATAGATGACATTTTTCCAGTATAGCTTCGACACACCAAATTATGATTTAAAATTCTAGCGATCCAAATGTTTGAACTGCTATAACGTTTATCGACTAATTCGACTACCTTTGACTTATAATAAAAAATAATCAAGTAATCCCTTAGGATTACCTGATTATTTTTTTATTTTAAATCATAATGTGGCGCGGAAAAATGTCACCTAACACTAGATAGATTATAATTATTAAAATACTACTTGCATGGCGCAACGGTTTGACTGACTACCGACAGAAAACACAGCATAAACTGCTGAACATAATCAAAATCAAAAGTCATATAATTATTCAAATTAGGCTGAGAATCAGCACTTTTCGAACGTCAAAACTACAAAAGACAGTCCCCCAAAAACGCCCCCCCTTCATCACTTCCTAGTGCTATCGCTGGGAAAAAGAAGTGGCGCAACAAACTCCCCAGCAGCACAGCTGTCTGTTCAGTTAGAAAATACTTGATTGTATACAATACTAGGTACCTATGTTAAGTAATTAACATTACAAGACACAGAACATAAAATTAAATTATTTGCCATATGTCAGCTAGCCACGCCAATATACCAACGAATATAATAAAAGCTATACGTACTCAAGCCCAAGACTAATTAATTAAAATTAAAATGTAAATAAAAACTTACTACCTAAATAAAAGCCTCCAGGCATAAAGGGCGTGACAGCTTACATATTTATGCATTGCTGGGTTCTGGTCACATAGCTGTCACTTGAAGTCACAGATGATAAACTAGGACCATCGAAGTAAAATAAACAAATAAGTTAATACTAATAACAATAACCAGTCAGTAAGCTAATTCTGGAGAAAGAACATGAACATTGTCCTGAGTTAATTAGGGCGACCAACTATTCTTATCGTGTAAGTAGTCGTTGATGGAATAGTAAGCCTTTGAACAAAGGTTGGATTTTACTTGAGCTTTAAACGCATTAAAAGGTAAGTCTAGCAAAGAAGAGGGTATCTTGTTATAAAAGGTTATACCAAGCCCAACAAATGAGTTATGAAGCCGGTGAAAGGGGACACGTAGTTTGTCCTTATTTTTAGTGTTAACACTGTGAATATCATTGTTTTTAGTGTACAAGTGTAAATTTTGCATAAATATAAGATGTTGGCGAAGATGAATTGTGATGCAACCGTGAGAATACCAATATCTTTAAAAAAATCTCTTAGAGAAACTCTGGCACCTAGCTGGTAAATTGCTCGTACAGCTCGTTTTTGAAGGACAAATATATTTTGTTTATCAGCGGCTTTGCCCCTCAGCAGAATACCGTAGGACATAACGCTATGAAAATAACTAAAATAGACTAAACCAGCTATATCAACGTCGGTGTATTGTCTTACTTTCCTGACGGCGTAGGCAGCCGAACTGAGACTTCCTGCTAGACTTGATATATGAGGTTCCCACTGAAGTTTGGCATCTACTGTTAGTCCTAGAACAATTGCCGAGCCGACTGTTTCAAGCACCTCTGTATCTAAGACGATGTTGGGTCCTAGATTTCTAAGATTCGGTAAGGCGAACTTTACGCATTTCGATTTTTTGGCATTGAGAACTAGGTTATTTGATGTAAACCAATCTGTAACTATTGAGAGTGTACTGCTTACATCGTCAAAATCTTGTCTATTCCTGTCTACTTTAAAAATAAAAGAGGTATCATCTGCAAACAGTACAACGTCACAGATGCCCTTCAAGTGGAATGGTAAATCATGGAAATATACTAAGTACAAGAATGCACCCAGTATTGAGCATTGCGGAACACCTAACTGAACTGGTAGCCCGGAAGATTTCACGCCATTAACATCTACACATTGGACCCTATTATGTAAATAAGAAATTATTACGTTGAGAGCCTCGTTTCGGACACCGTAATAACTTACGCAAAAACGTGTCATGGTGCACACAATCAAAGGCTTTGGAGAGATCACAGAAAACTCCAATAGCATTTTGCGATTTCTCCCATGCGTCAAATATGTGTCTCAGCAGAGCAACATCCGCATCTGTAGTTGAACGACCTTTTGTAAAGCCATATTGTTCATTATGGAAGAGGCTGTTTAAGTTAAAATGTCTTAGCAACTGCTTGAGTATTAACTTTTCAAATATTTTGCTAAATGCAGGTAAAATAGAAATAGGCCTGAAATTACTAACGTCATTCTTATTACCTGATTTAAATAATGGTATGACTTTACTACTCTTCATGAGGTCAGGAAAAGTTCCTAAATCAACACATTTATTAAAGTAACAGCTTTATAGGGGGCTACGATATTTATTATTTTACCTAAAAATTTAATGGAGATGCCCCAATAATCACCGGTGTTTTAGACTTAAGTGTATTATAAATATTAACTACATCACGCGGGGTTACATGTTCGAAACTAAATAAGGACTACATTTAGGTACACTACTATGCAAAAGGTTTTCAGCTTTAGACGGGGACGAATAGAAATATGGAATCGTATGTTCGCTAATTTCCACCATGCTAAACTATTTCCTAAGAACGTCACCCTCATCTCGTCCCTTTTCAACGAAAAAGTCTTTATTAACCTCGTAAATCCAATAAAATAAACAAATCTAATATCTTGAACGGGCTTGTAAATAAGGTGCAAATTAGATCACAACCTTTCGAAGCGAGTTTGTAGCGAAATTGTAGAAAATTTAATTCGTTATAGCATGCCTGCGGCTTACCTGGAAATGGATCAATCGGAACTTGACACGATTCAATTTTCTGTTTGTTTGGTAAATTGCGTATTTTTACAATATTTTTATTTAGAAGAGAACTGAAAATTAAATAGCCCACAAAAAAGTTATATTTAACCGCTTACCGTCGTCAATCAAAGAATTGAATGTGAACTTATTTAAGAAACGGCTAAAATCATTACTTGTGAACAAAGCATATTACAGTATTTCGGAGTTTATAACAGATAAAAATCTAATGACAGAATGTTAACATGCTAATAAATTCTTATATAAATTACATCTGTATAATGATATCATTAGTATTGTATTTTTGACATCTGTATTGTATATTGACATAGTCTTATTATTAGTTTTCATTTTATTTTGTATTTTATTTTTTCTGTCTTTTGACATATATTGCTATTTATTATTAATTAATTTGTCAAAATGTGTCATTCTTTACAATTATTTTTTTATAGTCCAGGCTTACTTTTATTTTATTAATTTTCTTGTCGAGACCTGGCTGCTTGATTAAACACAAACATTTGTACGCCCTCTGGCTTAACATAGCGCACTATTCTATCTCTATATAACATCATTATTGTACCTATGTTCAACAAATTAATAAATGACTTATGATTTAAAATATGTGAAGAATAGTGGTCAAAAACATTTTATAGCTACTGAGCTAACAACATATTTTGTTTTACAAAAACTGAGAAAAAAAATGGCTTTTAGGACACGGGGTTAAAGTACCCTTGGTTTTTAAAAGCCGTAAACTCTGCTAAGAAAACTCATAATTTTCTGTTTCGATTGAATTTTTGATAATTCTTTTTTATTGGAAAGGGAAAGTTGGTCCCATATAAATTTGGAAAAAATCCCAACCCTAAGGGTGGGAAAATAGGGGTGATTTATTGTTCACTCACAGATTTGAATGCTGAGTTGTGTATTATTACTCTACTCAGTGCCACATATGCCTGCCCTTTGGCAAATAAAAAAGGTTTATTATTTTTTGCTTTTCAGTTTTTTCGGCGGTTTAATTTTTTTATTAAAAAGTTCTTTTCAGATTTTTGGTACGGACCCAAACTTGCAAATTGGATTATATGAAGGGAGTGAATGATAGCATGACGGTTGACAGGGGAGTTTGGAAAAAGAAAACGTGTTGCGACGACCCCAAGTAACATGGGATAACGGCAGGAAGATGATGATGTTGGTGCTGAAACTTGCCAAATCATTCCTGTGACATACGAAATAACGGATCAACATACATAACAAAATGGCTTCCATCGTGTAACAACGGAACCCCAAAATCCGTTATTTAATGAAAACAAAAAGCGCTTATCCATTACCTTGGGGGAATTTAATCAGTTTGCTTACTTTAAACTGGAAGCTCAAATTGTGCTCACGGTAAACAAAATCGTTCCTCGGAAAACAATTACTGGATAGCCCGTTAGATAAGGATAAAGTGTACCGCGCTATAGTAGTAGTGTTAATAGATATTAGCTTTTATCTTATCTACGATCCTGTTTTGTTTTTTCAGCGAGTTAGGTTGTGTGCAGACTGAGTCAAGACTTTTTATTGGACAGAACATCACTCTATGAAACGCAATTACGCTATCGACAAACAAAACACTCTCGCAGAAAATCCAGTTTTATCGCAAAGCAAAACAGTTTTGTGCATAAATGACAACACTCTTTGTAGTGTGCGCACTGCCTTAGGTAATATGACCATGACCTAGCAGTTTTGATGTATATAGTTGTCTATCACGGCTAAGTATCTCCATTCTTCTTCTTTTGTATTCGCACGAACTCCTATACACAGCTTAGAATACCAAGCTAGTAAAAGAAGTTGGCCGTCTCGAACTCGGCAGATGTGAAATATCTGCTGAGCTGATATAGAAATTGATGGTTATCGAAAGAATATAAATAAATATGGAGATGAAATAAATATATTTTACTGACATGACGGGGCTTGCGGCATAAGAGTATTGTAATAATTTTCTTATTAATTTTCATATTATACTTAAGTATGTGTGACATTTCAACAGAATAATATTATTGACATCATCTTTGACTATTTTTAAATAATTTAATAGTATTGTAATAATTTTCTTTATTATTAATTTTCATATTACATTCAATCGCATTGATACTTTGTAAAATTTTGCATGCCAAAACTCTGGCAGAATGTACCCGGCTCATTATATTTTCTATAACCACTTTATTGTACAATATTATATCCATTCTTATATAAATATATGTTCAATATACATTCTTTGCAAATAAATCATTTGATTTGAAGACAGCGTCATGCCGTTTGCCGCCACGGCATATGAGTCGGTGTTATTTTTTTTTTTGGTAATGGCATCTCGTAGTTGACCTTGAGAGGTCGTAACTACTTAACCGGACTATCCTGTGGTTGCCTTAAGTAAACTCAAAGCCTCCAGGCAGGGGGTCGGTTTTACTCCCAAGGCGCACCTATATATAGATGTTTCACATCACAAAGTAATGCCTGTTAAGAAGGTGGTTCTTGGGTTTACCGGTAGGGTAGGTACACCGAACGTACATTTAAGTTTCTCCACGTCTAAGGGTAAAAAGCCCCCTATTACCATCACAATCACCCTTATACTTTCCACTATATAAGGGTAGAGGTAAGCTTTTGGGGTAGGACAGAATTTCACATGAAGAAATCACTGCAATGTGACTTTCTGAATCTACCTAACATTTTCCAACTATTTCGGGGTCAACTTCCAGTCTAACCGGATGCAGCTGCATACCAGTATTTTACATTGCGCGACTGTCACACACACTCCATAATCCAGTTACTGGGTAACACGACACCCATTGGTAAGGCTGACAACCACCTCAGCTAGCCAAAAGCCCAGCTCAAAAGTTTTGACAGCCGGGACCATCGGCTTAACGTGATTTCCAATAGGCACGGAGAGGTCTCGATATGTAATGAATGATCACCCATCCACGAACCGACCGCGGCAAGGTAACTTAACCTTCGATCGACCCGTGCGTCTGTTATCATTTAGCCACGAGCCCCAATTTGACTTTCCAAATTACCAACAATACCATGCCATAAAAGCTTCAAAGTTTGGTGCGGAAAACGCTTTCTTTTCATGCCAAAGTTAAAATAACGTCATTAAAAGTTCCAGCACCCTAATTGCGTAACACTCTAAGAGTAGCAATGGATTTCGTTTTGACATTCATTGCGTTATTTACATCGTTGAGCAGACAACTTTTTCGCACATATAAAGCAATGGATTAGCAATATCCTTCAAAATTATTTAGATTGTAATTTAAAGTGTGTTTCGCAATCAGGGGGCAGGAGAGAATACTGAATGCTATGAAAGACGGATTATCAAAACAAATGCACATACTTACAGTGCAATGAACGTTGTTAAACTGATTGTCTAAATTAAAGCTAATAAATAATACAATTGTATTGTGACTTGTATTACACAATCGAGAGGGCAATCAATCTAAATTTGCGGTCAAATGCATTGAGTATCCATTAAAGTATCTATTTAGTAGTGATGCTGCATGCTGTAATAAGGAAAGATCTCATTGCGATCTGTTAACAGATGAAAGGATTTTGTATGTTAGAACTTGGAGCGTTAAAACTTCTTCAGAAGTATTGTGAAAGGGGTTCATGATAGTTTTTCAGCTGAACCTATTACAAAGATACGTATAGGAGATTATGACATGCATGGTTTGCCATGCATGTCATAATCTCCTGTACGTATCTTATCAAGCATGGTTGTCATGCAACCTTTTCTAATTTTTATAAGATAATGGTATAAAATTAAGGGATAAATGCCAATACGAATTTAGAAGGCTGAAAATGGTTTAGCTGACAAGCGATGTTATGAATAATCTAATATATAAAATCCTCGTGTCACAGTTTTCGTTGCCATACTCCTCCGAAACGGCTTGACCGATTTTGATGAAATTTTTTGTGCTTATCCGGTATCTATGAGAATCGGCCAACATCTATTTTTCATCCCCCTAAATAAGAAAAAAAAAAATATATTAGGAAATTATTTATATGGCAAAACAACGTTTGCCGGGTCAGCTAGTAAAATATAAAAATGTAATAAACGTAGAACCGTTTAAAGAAACAATTATCATAAATTTTCAACACACTTTTGTTTAATTCATTAATCCTGGTACCGTTAGCTCGTAGATAGCTAACAGTAGCTACACTAGCTTTTGTCTAAAATGTCTACAATAAATCACAATGCTGTATTTTTAAAGGAGCAATGGTGGCCCAGTGGTCACGGCCGCGACTCACAAGTTGTTGGTCGTAGGTTCGAACCCAGACAGGCACTGGGCCTGCGTGTTGGATTACGGCCCACGTGGGAACATTATAGGCTGACTGTGCTACGCTGTATTTTCCCTTATAAGAATAATAATCCTTTATTTTTAGACCACAGAGAATCCAAGCAGTGTTAATAAAGAAAACTTAAAACTCATGTTACCTATAGGTACCTAGAGCGTTTCAGTCAAAGTGGAAATCGGATAATGAAATATTATACCCACTTGATGAATGTTCAATGATGGAAAATATCGTGAGGAAACCTGGACAAGTCAGAATTCGCCAGACACGCATTGAGCAAGCTTGGTTATCAATGACTTCGTGTGAGAGGAGGCTTTTGCCCTGTATTGACACAATAACAGGATAGTATTATATCATTAATATATTTAAAACCCTCGGGCTGTGGGGCCAAAATCTATAAACAGCTGGTTGACACTTTCCGTGACAAGGGGCTGGCTTTTACCTTGACTGACTAAACATTGCCATACGACTTGGTAATGCCCCCAGTCTCTTGGGAACATTACCAGTCGACAGCGATGCGGAGGAATTTTTCGACGCCATATTTTAGTTAGGTTAGGTTATTATATATTTTTTTAATAGTTAATTTAGGCCTGATTTTACCAACGCCAGATAATTTTATGCGAGGAATAATTTTGAATTTTTGACAGTTCTTCTACAAATACAAAATCTGGCAGACGTCAATTTTACTCCACGAATAAAAATTATCTGCTGATTGAAAAGTTAGCCCTTAGTATAGGAACTCTATCCAGTGTATATACTCTTATCTTATTTAATTGTAGGTAGGGTGGGCGTGTGTAATTATGAATGTACGAAGGTGTACGAAGGGGTGAAGAAAAGTCCGAAGTACACAAGAAGAAGGAAGAAAGTTTATTGCACAGACACGGGTTACAGTCACACACACAAGAGTTACACTAAGAAGAAGGAGTACCTAGTAGAAATAGAATATACAGCATGAAGTTAAGCAGAAATACAGTCATGATTTCGAATTGACAACGGTCGCGATAAGATCTTGTGGACTTACTAGATTCGCGAAGCTAGAAAATACTTAGCGTGGGACGAGTGATATAGGTAGGTACCTAATGATTAAGTGTCACTACATAATAAAGTAAATAATTATACAAACTGAAACTAATATCATCACAATGTTCGTACCGTTCTCGACTACAAATGTATCATCAATCCGCTGTAAGAGGATTACTCGTCGAGATTCGGTAGCAATCAATTCACTAAGCTTAGATTATATGTCATTGTAGTGTGCGCTTTACAGAAGATTATCTAGATAATCAACACCTATGTGATATGACAATAATTGGTATCTATTAGTAATTTATGTTACCACACTAACTAAGGCCTTATAGGGTCTCAATAAGTTACACAGGTATTTAATTGGCACAGACAAATCTGCCTAGCCTTTTCCTAACTATTTTAGAATGGAAGCCGACCCTGGACTGGAAGCAGCTGAATATCAGTATTTTACATGGAGCGACTGCTTATCTGACCTCCAAAACACAGTTACATGATACCCCTTGTTGTTAGACTTTTGGGTTTCTGACTACATGTGACGACTGTCAAAGGTCTCGAATGACAGCCGGGACCAACGGGTTTTAAGTGCTTTCCGAGGCAGGATTTAGTTGACGCGTTTTCTCACGCTCAAAAAACTTGAACTCTTTCTAAAACTCGATGTGCTACATAATCAGCCTATAATGTTCCCACTGCTGGGACACAGGCCTCCTCTTTGTGAGAGGGAGAAGGCCGTTAATCCAACACGCGGGGCCAGTACGGGCTGGTGAGTGTCACATGTCTTCGAATTATTGGTTCTAGGACATGCCGGTTTCCTCACGATGTTTTCCTTCACCGTTTTGAGAGCAGAGGTGGTGAAAATATTTACACAAAGTAAAGCGCCTGTCTGGGTTCAAACCCATGACCTACAACTCGTAAGTCGTGGTCTTTACCACAGGGCCTGAGTATCTATCTGGTAAGATGGCGGTTATAGAACCAAATTAAATATGATTCGGTGTTTTGTCAGAAGAAAGATTGAAAGAAACTAAAATAGATTTACTTGTCACAGAAACACGTGCATACAAAAATAATAAGAAAAATAAAAACAATTTAGATCTGTATAGTCACGAGGACAAAACAAAAATAACCGGCACCTGCACGTCTTGACTGTGACAAGAAGACATCCACTCAGCATGATGCTGTGCCCCACAGACACTCGAAAATTACGTAGGGAAACCAAGGTCAATTTATAGTTTGAAATACAAAATCAACTTCAAATAACCCTGAACATTTCAGTGCTAATGTTAAGTTATGAAGGAATGATGGGCCTACCTAATGCTTTGTAGATTCGCTAGCCATTTTAATCTTGCACGTAATAAACTTGATACAAAGATTCCAAGATTCATATAGATAGTACTTACCGAACTTAGGTAGACTAGGTAGGTACTCTAATGCCTGATTTACACAGTGCGATTTGATTGCCTGTGGCATACTATAATTTTAACTAACTACGAAAGTTGCCTCGTACAAACACAGTTAGACGATGCAAGTTATTTGTTGGTTCAATTTTATTGCATGCGACAGGCAAGAAAATAGCAACGTGTAAATGTGAGCTTTAGTACGAGTATAGGTAGGTACACTTATGACCAAATTGTGATCTCAACACGTAGCTAGCTTACTTAACATGGTATACTATAAGTTTAAGCAACTATAAAAGTTACATCGTCTAAACAGCGCTTAGACCTGTTATTTGTTGCTTCAATTTTATTGCATGCGATTGCTCGACTCTGCACTAGATCTGAAGGGCAATTCTAGTAATATATAAAAAAATAAATAATATTAAATGTTCAAAATCTAGTCGCAGTCTCATCTCGGCGACAAACAAATGTCAAAAACTTGTCATAATGTAGGGAAATTAGGGGTATTTTTGACAAATTGAGACTGAGATCAGACTGTGAACGTTCTTAAGACTACGAAAATTGCCCCTCTGATAAGTCTGATAACTTTTTAACAGTGAAAGCGTTATTTAAAGTCTCGGCAACCTACTTTACATGAAATGTTTTGGTGGGATTATTTATTACGTGACGTCATTTATGATCTCTCATTAGATGAATGTGGTTAGTTCAGCTGGACGTCTGCCCCCCATAGACAAAATCCCTTACTACGCCAATGATCGTGTTAATGGACCTTTAGTGTAGGTAGGTACACTTACGACCAAATTGTGTTCTTAAGCGCCCCGGGAGCAAGAACAACAAGGAAAAACAATGTAATTTGGAATGTAAATTCTTGCCGCTTCATCGAATTTTAATCCCGATCTAATAACATTCTCACATTGAACTGTTTTCTCACTTATGAGTAGACGACAAAAGCATTTCTTAACATGTTGTATAAGGATAAATTATTGAAATCGGTGATCGGACTGTTCATTATCGGGATTTTCCATCGGCAAAAATGTCGAACGTCCATACGAAGTTTCATCCTCTTTTTAACCACTTTTAGGGATGCATTGTCAAAAATCCTAGATATAGCGCCTAATCTAAATATAAATCGGCATCACCATCATCATCATCAGCCTATAGCAGTCCACTGCTGGACATAGGCCGCTCCTATTGCACGGCATTCAACTCGATGTTCGGCAACTCTCATCCAGCTGCTACCAGCCATCCTGCGAAGATCGTCGCTGCACCTATCCTGAGGACGTCCCACCTTACGTTTACCGATTCGCGGTCTCCACTCAAGAACATGTCTACCCTCTCATATGGACGGCCCATTGCCTATGTCGACAACATTGGTTCTCTGTCGGATCACCTCGTTACAGATACGATCCCTCAGAGAGACTTAGGAGTCTCTCAGAGCATAGCCCGTTCCATAGCTCACTGAGGCCTTGAATTTATGGACCAGCCTTACCGTGAATATCCACAAAACATCATATAAAATGATATTATATATAATGATATATATATAATGATAAATCGTAGCTAAATCTAAATTTAGACCTAGCGATGTAGACTATGCTTTGTCAGTGAATGAATGAAAAAGTAGAGACAGGTAAGAAATCTCAATCAATCTGCCAAGCCTTTCCGTTGGTAAGCCAACCCCTACGTAGTTGTGTTTGGGTTGGCTTCCAGTCTATGCGGATGCAGCTGAATGCCAGTATTTGACATGTAGCAATACCTATCTGACCTCCACAACCCCGTTACTGTGTAAAACGATACATCGTGGTGAGACTGGTTGTCAGACATTTTGGCTTCTGACTACCAATAACGACTGTCAAAGATGTACGGAATTTTAGCCGAGACCGAAGCACGGAGGGATCTCGATATGTAATGGATGGTCATCCATCGACGAACTGACCGCGGCGCGCGTAGCTTAACCTTTGATCGACCCGCGCCTAAGTTATTATTTAGCCACTAGCCCCTCACGTATTATTAAGGAATCTATAAGTATTCAATCGAGGCTCATGCTCAATTGTTGATCATCCTTCTAGAAATAGTATAATACGTTTTTAAGATTCATTTTCTCGTACCTACGTTCCAAAGCCATATTACTCATTTAGAACCGTGTTATTTGCGGTTTTCCTCGTTATTCGCTTGTTTTAGTCACATACTTGCTCATGCTTTATTTTGCCCAAGCTTAGATGTTCGTTGGAGCGTGTCTTATCTAATTAGTAGGTCGGTTAGCTCTCCTACCTGACTATAAAACATTGCTCAGGGAAGCATGTACCTATTGGTCCCGCTACGGATTTAGGACTAAGGACGTAGTTGCCAGTATTATTGGTTTTAGGGCAGAACTGAAATAGGTTGGACTATTTCTCAATCATCAATAAGATTAATGGCTAAAGGTTCATCGTGAATGTCTTATTACTGAGTGTGTGTGAGTGATTTTTATCTTTGTCGGCAAAGACATGAAAATAATTCATAATACGGTTAGTAATTAAATGGTGTCAGTAGAAAGGTTTGCTGACTAAAACGGTGTGAAGGTATATAGAGGTATGAGGAACAAGGTGTAAAGTTCACTCATTCTCCGTAGAAAAGGGAGGATCATGATTCACTCATAATCACATCACTATTTATGTCGGGCCGTTGCATATATGCTAGTTGCGCGGTAAACTTTCCTTGCGAGATGCAGGATTTTGCGTGACGTCAGTATGACGCGTAGTTCGCTTGTGGCGTTGTAGATACCCCTACAGGTAAATTCTACTACAACTGCTTTTCAAGTGGTCTACATGCGCCACGTGCATAGATATGTAAAAAACTCCTATATATCTATGGCCACGTGCGTGTAAACAATTAAGGGGATTTCTTTATCTATCAGCTGCTTCACAGCATAATCTCTATCAAAGAAGGTCATACTACTTGCTTGCATTATCTTTTTTTCGTCAACAAATAATGCACACCAAACACCCATCTGTAGGTCACACAAATATTTGTGCCGTATTTGTTCCTAATATAAAGTCCGCAGAAAACAATCCAGGGTTTCTCTCAAAACTCATGTATTCACAAGAGCTGTAAAATCATTATTTTTTAAATATATCGAATAGGTACATGTTATATGACCTTTAGTGGTCCAGCAACTGGGCATGTACCGCTTTCTAGTTCAGTATGATGGGTCACCGAGTGCAAGGAACCAGGAAATACCGCAACTGTTGCAAGCTAAGCACACTTATTTTTAACAAATATACTATTCAATAATACTAATGGCTTATGTTTAACTTACCACCAGATATAGTAACATATGTATGTATAACAGACAAAAATAGTAAATGATCACCAAAATTAAACCCGCATTTTAATTTAAACTTATAACCAAAGTTTTAACATCTCGCTATCCTATTTCAGCAAAATGACTCCGAATAAATGATGTTCGGTTCTCGACAGCCTGCAAAAAATAATCTCTTTTTTCCATATTTTTTTTATATACAATCTAGTCGTTACTGGCACTCGCCGGCCGCTGCCGCGGCACCGCTCGCTTTGCTCGCTCGGCTCGTGCGTAGGAGGTCACAGTTTTACCCTAACCTAACCTAACCATTTTTTTTTTTTAATTGGCCTTGTCTATCTAGTTTGCAGCAAGCCGGAGACATAATATGGCATCATAATACTTTATTTGGTAATAAACATTTTATGGCAATCATAGTGGTTTATTTAAGCAGAAATAGCGCATTAATTTGCTCGCTAAGATTTAGTGATCATTTACTACATTTGGTGTTAGAATACAATTTGAAGTGCAAGAACTAAGGGTATCAAAGCATTTTATGGTGCACCATAAAATGCTTTCATTATATTTAACCCCATACTAATTTTAGGCGTAATGTCGAATTAGTAACAACAGAACCAAAAAATATACCGTACATTGATACATTTATGTTTTTAATAACACATAGACACACAGAGATGCCACTGCTGCCGCAATTAACGTGGCCACCTACTGGGCTCAAACTATGCAAAAAAGAACGAGGAATAGTACCATCGACACTAAAAGAAGACGCACATAAACGTGATGCAAAAAAAATCTCCAAAACCACACATTTTCATTTGTTTTCCTAAATAATTGGGAAGCTTCTAATTTGTTTTCGGGTTTCGCAAACCGATTACATAAGCCACAAATCCTTAGTCAAGACCAGGAGAGACACGACAGCCGGTAATGCTATATTCACCTCAGTTGGATCTACATTCTGTCACGAATATCAATGCGAAGGATTTCATCGACAGAAGCCTTCCGCTGACAGAGATAAACGACTGGTCACGGTTTACTATTGTTGCGATTCTATTCTAAAACGGAATTCGGAAACGGATTTGTCATGGTTTAAATTTTTTCGTCAACATTTTGATAAAACTAAGCTGTATAGCTCTAAGAACATTTTAGTAAATTATAATCTTCGTGCCTAGAGGAAACGAGTGGGTTTCCTCAGATTTAAGTCTCTGTAAATAACGACATCGTTATTTCGATATAAGCGTAAAATAAGCTCCGTTATTTCACTATATACAAAAAAAAAATGTAGTGACCATAAAGACTGGTCCTTTGCAGCTCTGGACAGAGAGAGATGGAAAGAGAGAACGGAGGCTTTTGCCCAACAGTGGAACAAAAAAACTAAAATTCAACTCTTAAATGTAGTCATTTAAAAAACAACCGACTTCCAAAAACGACACTACAAAGTGAAAAATAACTTTAATTTCGGAAGTCGGTGTCGTCGGGTTCGCATTTTCGTTGTTTGCCACCGACTTCCGAAATTAATTGCAAAAAAGTTTTTATTTTTTCACTTTTAAGTTGTAATTTTTACCAGTAATTTAGGTTTAAAAACCAAACTACTGAACCGTTTTTGATGAAATTTCTATGGGACCACTTCAGAAGTATCTCCTTTCGAACAAAAAAAGAATTTTGAAAATCGGTCTACAATTGGCGGAGAAATCGCGTAACAAACACACAAAAAAAAAAACATACCGTCGAATTGAGAACCTCCTCCTTTTTTAGAAGTCGGTTAAAAATATGACTCATCGTTATAAATCAAAAGTTATATAATAAATGGAGTATAGGTAATCAAGAATAGTTAACACACCATTTATCATACAATAATGACGATGATGTAGACACATATTTTACCGAGAGCCCTTAACTAGCTACCAATCATCGATTAACATAAAGCAACACACGTTCGGTTATACGCACCCGCTTGTTCCAGAATAAACAATAAAATTGAAAGCAATTAGTGATACGTTCAATAAAATAAATTTCGAGTGTACTTACATCATTTCGTCCACTACATTGCATAACACTTCTTACAACACTAATAATTCGCGTATTTATTTCAAATGCTCGATGTCCGTATGTTACTGCTGGGATCCAGCAGAATATCAGCGTCAGGCATATTTCCCTGAACACATGCTGAGCTGGACTCCCATTTGGCGTAACCTTCAGACACACACAGTTCTAGTCATAGTTGCTTTATTTCATTAAAATATGTTTTTTTAAATATGTATACCTTGTATTTTCTTTATAATTATTCATGTGATTTATTTTCATTTAATATTGCTTTTATGTGTTGTGCTATTTCTTTTGTGTGCATTTAATAAATGATCTATCATTAACTGGTCTACATAAGTAAGTATGTACTCTATGAGTATGCTGTGCGATCCCAGAGACAAATATGTCATGTAGATTCATAGTATTTGTGTAATCTGCAAGTCCTCTGGGAAATTCACTAAGCAAACACAAAATTAAAACATGAGCTCAAAACTGTTACACTCGATATTTTTCCTCTCTGTCTTTAAAGGTCTTTCCTGCATTGGATTTGTTATAACAGGAGATGATGTCAGCGTGTAGTCATCATATTAATGATCTTGAAATAGTTGTAGCTCGGCCTCATGATGTGATTAGGTAGATACCTAAAGCCGGAAACCTATAACAAAGGATTTCATCGGGGTTTATTGTTAGGTACTCTAAGATTTTGGCATACTAAGTGGGTACCAACCCGCACTGGGCCCGCGTGGTGGACTACGGCTCACTCCCTCTCACAAAAAGGAGGCCTGTGTCCCAGCAGTGGGAACATTATAGGCTGAGTATGTATATGTAACTAGGTATGTCAAACGAGTTACTTACAATTTTTTTTTTTAATAAAACTTTGCCCCACACTAGGAATTTCTCCTGTATTGTGGGTGCGTTTACAAACATTTAAACTCACATACACAAACAGCCACACCCGGAACAACTACTTGTAGGCCATACAAATATTTGTTCCGTGCGGGAATCGAACCCGCGACACGCAGCGCAGCAGTCAATCGCTTAACCACTGCGCCAACCGTGCCGTCAAATATTGACAGAGATAGGTTTGTCCTGAAAAGGACAACTTAACCAATGTATCTACAATACACGCTAGCATAAGCATAATCAGCCTATAACATAGATATCCGATATCGATATCCGTGGCCTATAATAACGTTCCCGCTGCAGCACTTTGGGACACAGACCTTCTCTGTGTGAGAGGTAGCCAGTTGTAATTCACCACGCGGGCCCAGTGCGGGTTGGTAGATGTCACATGTGTTCGAATGTTTCTAGAACTTGCCGGTTTTCTCACGATAGTTTTCTTCACCGTTCGAGAGCAGTGGTAACGAAATTATTTACACAAAGCAAAGCGCCTGCCTGGACTTACAAGTCGTAAAGCCCAAAACACACCAAATATTAACCAAATAAATATTATTTTACCTTTTTCTGGCAAGCGGGACAACTTCTCACAGCTATTTCACAATATTTGCCACATAATTAATACAAACACCAATAATGAAGTCAGTTCGCAGCACACATGTACAATATAACTATTATAGGTACTTTAACTAGTGAAGTAGTGATTCATTCATTCAATCTTGCAAATTGATTTGAACTTGGCAGTTGTAATATTAATTGGCATCAATAAATGGAATGCACTTGTATGCCATGCAGTCTTTGCGATCAATGGTTTGTATGTAGGTTTAGAAGGCTTATTGTCGTATCGTACATTTTATTTAATTTAATTAATTTTAAGAAAACTTACAGCTTACTACATTCGAGTAGTCCAAAGTAATATGTAGAAGAAAGCCAATTCCAAGTTTCCACTTATAAAAACTTACGTATAAAATTGTCAAAATGGTATAAACAGTGTGAGAGTTAAACACAGAAACAACGGAAGAGAATAAACAAAAATAAAATACATTACTAAACAAGTTACACTTCAAAGAAAAAGTTACTCAGCATTTTTTTAAGTTTCTGGACACTATTTGTGAATAAATCAAGCTCAACATCCCGGCACATCATATTGAACATTCGACATGCTCTTGAAATATATATATTTTGCCTATATGTAGTTCTCACATCATCTATCTAACGTCACTTTTACATTTCTTCTTTTTCTTTGCGACTCTTTGTTCATTTAATGTCTGGCGTAGTCCTCACATACACAAAATTATTTTTGGTCATAAACCTTCGTCATCCGACGGCGGCAGATTATCTATGTAGGTGGCTGACGATTGGTACTTCTTCATCACTCTAGTACAGGGGGCCTAAAAAGGCCACTTTGGCGGAATCATAATAGGATAACGATAATCATATTAAAAATCGTAAAATGGTCACAAACTGACAATTCAAAATATGATCTGTGTGCAGTTCTTATCACAATAAAATAACATTTAAACTGTAGAAATAAAAATAAAAAACCGTAAAAACTGTTATGAAAAAATTACCGATAAAATCACGGTTTTTATTTTTTTCATGCGGCAATGTTTACTCCAAATATGAAATGAAATTTTACGAAAATTAGAGGAATTCCTAATGATCTGGTGGAATCCTTCTAGAGTTAAATGCGTCTTATTAAAACCAGCACCCTAATTACGTAACATACTATCCGTCTCAATCTGAATCATTTTGAAGGATATTGCTAATGCATTGCTTTAAAAGTTGGAAAAATTTGTCTGCTCAACAACGTAAATAACGCAATGAATGTTGTTGAACTGTCAAAATGAAATACGCAATTACCCCGCTGGGTACTGACTGAACCTTCCCGACCCACCTGTCATCGATCCTGTGATTTAAAAACTTAGGGTGGTCCAAACAAGAGATCGTCACCGGTCGACGCCATCTTAATAAACCTCAAGCATACAGATCTCTTTCGATCTTCCCCGTATCTTTGAATTTATTTCGACAGCGATTGGTGAAGCTTATTTCTTTCTTTTATTTCTTTCAAACTTCGAGTTTCTACAGTTCATTGCATACGTTGAGTGCCATTGCCACCGAGTTTTCTTACGAAGGAGGTAATATATACTTTTGTAAATTCAAATCTTCGCAAAGTTTCTGCGCCCTTTGAAAATCAATACCCACTGTTAAACTTCGGCACTTCGATTTGGATAAGAGTTTGAAGTTCCATTGCCACAATTTAAAGTAGATTCCTTAATTGTAACTGTTACATTTTGTGTGGCTGCTGTAGGATGTTTTAACAGTGTGATGGTTCGGTAGCATTAGAAAGATCTGAGGTAATAGGTATCTCGGCGCAGACGGAGATGGCAGGATGAGCTGGACTCCTTTAAGAAAGATTTGTCCATGGCAGCTCTGGACAGAGAGAGGTAGAAAGGAAGTAGGGAGACCTTTGCCCGAACGTAGGACATTCATGGTTAATAATTATAAAAATAGGTATCAGTAGAGCGACACATACTGACTCAAAACGCTATTGAGTAGGTGTATGTGTTTCATCATTTTAATTGACACCATTCTATTGTTATATTTTAAGTTATTAGGTTTGGGAAATACGTACAGACGCCAGCACATCAAGCTACTACAATCTGTCAAATTTCTTTAGTAGATTTTCAACTTTATCTTATTAATCTTCTTTGACAGTTTCGGTTAGCTTGACGTGCTGGCGTCTGTACCATTGCTGAAAGTAGGTTTTAAACGAATGATGACAAATCTTATGATTATAAGATATGTTCGGTTTTCCGACATAAATATGTAGATTACATAGGTACGATTTGTGGTTTTGGTTTCCTAGTTAAAATATGGAGGTCATTTAATTGTATATAACGGCCAAGTGCGTCGGACCACGCACAATGAAGGGTCCCGTAATAAGGATAAATTTAACCCAAAAACTTAAATAAACTTGATACCTCCACGCGTTCTTGAGAAAAAGGGCTTTGGCAGACTGACAGACAGACAGACGGACAACAAAGTGATCCTATAAAGGTTCCGTGTTTTCCTTTTGAACGACGGAACCGCCTTCCGGTTCCCACTTGTTTAATAACTATGTTTATTAAGGGACGGAACCGGAAGGCAGTTCCGTCCCTTAATAAAAGTAGTTATTAAACAAGTGATGACAAATCATACAAATATGTTGTTGTTGTGTTTTCCGTCACAAATATGTTGACCTAGGTACGATTTGTGGTTTCAGATTTCCAGTTAAAATGTGGAAATCATTTAATTTTAAAAGGGTAGTTATATTGCAGTAAATACTTAGCTTTCAATAAATAAACATCCAGAATAATAATTATTATTATTTATTATGTTATATTTTTAATTCGACAATTAACTTTTTATTAATTTATTTAACATACACAGATTAATTACTATTTATACAAGCTAACACTAATATAATATACTATATACAATTATATCTACATCACTTCTTGGGGTGGCGCACCAAAAACTAATTTGCTTCCTCTTGAAAGAGCTCAGAGAGCTATTTTGAAGGTAGCAAACTTCCATCTCTTCTTTTTTCCTACAGATCTGCTATATAAATCCTGCAATGTACTAACGGTCCGCCAGCTTTTCATTATGCACTTAGTATTAAAACAGCACACCATGCTTGCCTACAATGCCGACAACACTAACAAGAGACGGAATGATCTGGTATGCATGTCTAATGCAGCCTCAAAACATGTCTTTGTAGAAAGATTTATAATATTATATATATATACATAGAAAACTAAGTATCTATAAACTAAATTACTATAGCTGTAAAAAAATTATACTTAACTATTTACTAACAAACAATTATGCACAGACAGAAGACCTACTTATTGTCTGCAAATAAAACTGCTAACACGCTATTTCACTTTTGTTTACCTAAGTTTTAATTTAGTTTTTACGTTTTATGCATTGTTAATTTATTATTTTGAGTATGTATGCACTTCTTAGCCTGAAGCACAGGTTCAACCTAGTTCAGGCAAATTAGCAACTGTGCGCTATTTTTAATTGTTAAGGTTAATGTAAAACGTGTTCCCTTTTTATAAATAAACGATTTATTATTATTATACTAGCTTCTGCCCGCGGCTTCGCCCGCGTGGATGTCGGAAATTATCCCACGGGAACGTGCTAACAGGATAAAATGTATGTGCACCAGGATGCCATCTATCTCGCGGGCCCTTTGTGGCTAATTACAATAGAAAACCAATTGTGTCTCATTAATGGTGATTAAGAGGGTACCTATATGATATCTTTACCTAAGTACCTACCTAATTAAAAAAATAAATAAACTCAATAACAGAAAATAAAATACCTACCTACCTTAATAAACCTATTTATGACGATAACTAATCTAAACTCAATCATCATCTGCCTAGCCTTTTCCCAACTATGTTCAGGGCCGGCTTCCAGTCTAACCGGATGCAGCTGAATACCAGTATTTTACATGGAGCGACTGCCTATCTGACCTCCACAACCCAGTTATTGGGTAATACGATACCCTTGGTACGACTGGTTGTCAGACTTTCGGGCTTCTGACTACCCGTAACGACTGTCAAAGATCCACGAATGACAGCCGGGACCAACGGCTTAACGTGCTTTCCGAGGCACGGAGGTGTCTCAGTATGTAAAGATGGTCACCCATCCACAGACCGACCGCGGCAAGCGTAGCTTAACCTGACCGATCGACCTGCGCGGCTGTTATTATTTAGCCACGGGCCCCTCAATCTAAACTCAATAAATAAGCAAAATCTCTAAAAACTAATATCTATACGAATGACTATCCTACCTAACAGTATTATAAAATAACCTACGGTCACTACGTACACTATCAAATATACTACCTATACTTTAAAATTAAAATCTATACCTACGACTTATATAAAAATAAACCTAAATAACTCTAAAAAGTAAAAGGAATAAAAATGAACTCCACTGCGTGTGACCTAACCTACGACAAACTTATTATTTGCGGTTGGTACAGTAATCGGATCTAGGGATCGAACCGCAAAATTAAGTTTGTTTTTTATTGTATATACTTTTCCGGGATAAAAAGTACCCAGTGTGGTGCCCAGGATATTAAAGAATAATTATACCAAGTTTCATCGTAATCGAACCGGTAGTTTTTGCGTGATACCTGAACAAACAGACAGACAGACAGACAGACAGACAGACAGACAGACAGACAGACAGACCGACAGACAGACAGACAGACAAAAATTTTTTTAATCACATTTTTGGGTTCGGTGTCGGTCTAGTAACACCCCCTGCCATTTATTTTTTTGATAAGTATTTTCAATGTACAGAATTTTCACTTCTACAGATTTATTATAAGTATAGATAATACGAAAAAATATAGAAAAAGGCAGGAGCGCATTAGGCATAAAAAAAGTCGTCCGCATCACTGTCAATGGGATAAGTGCCCAAAAGGCTGGCAGCATTACCACGTTGGATGGCAATGCTGATTCTTTGGGCTAAAAATTGGCCAGCCTTCTGGTCACGTGAAGAAATATTGAATACAATTAAATTAAATAGTATTAGTAGTATTTATGTATGTTAGTATATTCTCGTAATTTTTGTTTAGTTTTTATGTGAATTGTTTTTTGATTCTATGTATTATTTTTTGTCTCCTTTGCTCTATCACACGCTGTCTACATCTCTGTATCTATTGTCCTATCGCAGGTATGCTGGAAGATATTTCTTATAAAATAAGCATCACCTCTGTATCTATTTTTTCTGTGTTCTGTTTTTCATTGTCTGTTTATATAATATGTGTGTACATAAATAGTAAAATAAATAAATTCTAATTTATTCATCATCTGCCTAGCCTTTTCCCAACTATGTTGGGGTCGGATTCTAGTCTAACCGGATGCAGCTAAGTACCAGTATTTTACATGGAGCTACTGCCTATCCACCTCCACAACCTACTGGGCAATACGATACCCCTTGGTAAGACTGGTTGTCAGACTTTCGAGCTTCTGACGACCCGTAACGACTGTCAAAGATGCACGAATGATAGCCAGGACCAATGGCTTAACGTGCTTTTCGAGGCACGGAGGGGTCTTGATATGTGAAGATGGTCACCCATCCACGGACCAACCGCGACAAGCGTAGCTTAACCTGAGCGATCGACCCGTGCGGCTGTTATAACTTAGCCACAAGCCCCCTGACTATATCATCAGTTTTAATTATATCACGCTCAACAGAGTTGAGTCGGAGTCAGCTTTTTTATTTCGCACGTTTTATACTCGTAGTCATGAAACCCTAATAAATTTAGAGGCGTATCAGAATCACTGAAAGTGCTACATATACTTACGAAGGAAACTCTTGAGAAAAGTGTACCAGTACCTACTGTTTACCCCTAGAGGGTCCTTGTTTACCGAATAGATGCGTCAAAGTGGATCGATTTTATTAACGGACCTTCAGCCTTGGGCGTGTCTTTGGACAGTAAAGTTCTAAACTCTTGGAGGAGTTTTTCTCTACTTTGAAAATAATAAAAAATGTGTATGGATTCCTATCTATACAGGGAGGCATTGGGCATCGACGCGCAAACTGTAACCATGAATTCAGGCATTATTTTAGCGTAGAAAATCGTCGGTCATCAAAAAAATCTGTTGTGTCATAGGAAAGTGTGCCTACGCGGCCAAAATGTATGAAACAGCAAGATAAAAACAAAATAACCGACGAAAATTTTCTACACAGTGCTGGGGCGTTCAGAATCATTTACTGAATCCATAGTAACCGGTTGCGCGTGGATGTCCCTGCCACCCTGTATTATCCTCTCTCCACTTTAATTCGTAGGCCCGCATCCTAATCAAATCGTCATTTGGCCCTTAAAATCGGAAGTTATTGGAGTTGAGCGCAGTATGACTTTTTCTTCCATAGCTACATCTGTATCAGCCGTTATCTCAGTATTTGAGCCCCTTTCTAGCTACCACCTATATCAGCTTTCACACAATGCATCATGATGAGAATGAGTTGAAGTACACGTGATTGTTGAAGATGAGTTCAAGTACACGTGAACGATGAAGATGAGTTCAAGTACACGTGAACGATGAAGATGAGTTCAAGTACACGTGAACGATGACAATGAGTTGATGTACACGTGAGGAAACCTGGACTTACCTATATTGATAAACGGGATGACTAACTTCTTATTGGCTTCCCGATAGAAATAGTAAACTTTTAATTAAGACAGAGTCCATAAATAAGGTTAGTGTTAGTAAGGTAAAGGTTTTTGTTTGTTCAGTTTTTTAAGCTGTTTTAGCTTCCATGTTCTAATCCTACTAATATTATAAACGTGAAAGTTTGTATGGATGGATGGATGGAGGTTTGTTACACTTTCATGCAAAAACTACTGAACGGATTTGGATGAAATTTGGCACACAGATGGTTTATAACCAGGATTAACATATAGGATTTTTTATCCCGATATTCCCACGGGATAGAAACTTATGCGGGTGAAACCGCGGGGCGCAGCTAGTACATAAATAAATGTAGGTAAGTCCGAAAGTGGTGATTATCATGCTCATGCCTTCTCTGTATGAGAAAGAAGCCTTTGCATCTTGCAAACAATGGATGGTCTCAACTGTTATCTGTTGCTTTATCATAAACGAATTCGTTCTTCATCATTTCCTCAGAGATAATGCCGTAAAAGTTTTATCGTGATGGGAGGCTATAAAGTTTAATTTAATATACACAAGCGCTATAAAGGTAAACCTATGATGGCGTTGGGTAATGTTAAGTTTAGCTATAGTAAAGCTCCTCGTCTAAAGAGTTCGGCAGGGTCGCAGTTTTTATTTCTTATTTTATGGTAACACTTAGGTAAGTAATGGTAGGTAAGTTATAGATACTGCTGTTTCTTGCCAGTCTAATTAGCTTCCCTGGAGTCTTCCAGTTTAAAACTAGTGTGAGTTACACTAGTTTTAGGCTGAAAGACTCCAGAGGGGTAATTCTCGTATTTTTAAGAACGTTCACAGTCTGACCAGAAGGCCAATTCTTGTAGGTAATTTAAAACGGTCAAAATCTAGTCGCAGTCTCATCTCGGCGACAAACAAATGTCAAAAACCTGCCAAAATGTAGGGAAGTTAGAGGTATTTTTGACAGTTTGAGACTGAGATCAGACTGTGAACGTTCTTAAAGTTACGAGAATTGCCCCTCTGGTCTCAATCTGTCAAAAATACATCTCATTTCCCTATATTTTTGACAAGTTTTTGGCATTAATTGTCGCTGAGATGACTGCGACTAGATTTTGAACGTTTTAAACGAGAATGGCCTTCAGGTATGTGCGACTGCGAAACAGTAGAGTTGATTTGGTATCTATTTTTTATATATACATATATCTCACGCTTTCTACCCATTGGGGTAGGCCAAAATTACAGAACGCAACCTGCACATACTTTTTCTACTTTCAAAAACTGGCGCCTCATTGTTTATTTTTAACACGATTGGTTTTCTTTGAGGCCAACTAATAACCGTCCCACGGGTCGATCGATTAGGTTAATACCTTTGCCACGGTTGGTCCGTGGATGGATGGCCAGCTTTACATACCAAGACCCTCCGTGCCTCGGAAAGCTAGTTAAGCCGTTGGTCCCGGCCGTCATTCGTAGATCTTTGACAGTCGTTACGGGTCGTCAGAAGCCCGAAAGTCTGACAACGGGTCTTACGAAGTGGTATCGTATTTATAAATGATTTTATTTTGTAAGTAGGTTTTACACGTCAATCATATTTTAAAACTAGATGAGGTCGGAGTTTCCTATTTGACTAGTCTGAGAAGAAAGACCGAAACCAACTCAGAGTATTCCCCAGTAACTGGGTTGTGGAGGTCTGATAAGGAGTCGCTCCATGTAAAATACTGGTATTCAGCTGCAATCGGGTTAGACTGGAAGCCGACCCCAACATAGTTGGGAAAAGGCTGGGCAGATGGATTGGTTTTCGATAACTTAATAGTTCAAGTTATTTACCTAAAAATCGACAAATTCACGACAGTATGGCCGATTAATTAGCTATGTTTCCCGCCCATGCCCCAAATTGGTTCCCGTGACAAAAATAAAAATTTCGAAGGAGCAAAGTAAATTCCATTATCATAATGAATTTTAGGCAAACATTGCTAGGATTTTTTTTGACTTTTAGGTACGCATTTTTTTTGGTAGTACCATACCTAGTACCGTACCGTAGTACAGTAGGTATCTTCAGGTTTTGTTGTATGGCTTTTATAAAAAGGCGGGCCAATGTAATTCAGCAATTTCCTAAAAAAAGCTTAGGTTCCGAAGGGGTGTATATGTATAACTATTGGTTATGTTGAGTAGATACCTACGAGTACTTACCTATCTGTTAAAAAACCTATTCCGAAATAGGTATTAGGTCCCTACGGCTACGTGAAAAACTCTTTTATATTTTATGGTGATCAATCATTTTCTTTCTGTTATGTTAATACGTAGCTTTAGGTAAGTAACATCATTATATTTTTCCACAGATTATATAGTTATAATAAAAATAAAAAATATAATAAAATTAAATATAATTAATGAAATACCTACCTAGTTGGTACTAGGTAGGTATTTCATTAATTGCAATCACCTAATTAATAAGGACAATTTAATTAGCTTAGGTTTTCCTGTGTAGGTTCTTGTCGTAAATTATATTATTTGTGTCATGTTCCATTATAGTCATTGCTTATTTACTGTACCAACACCTTTAACAAGTACTTAAATTATGAAATAAGTACCACATTAGACTTCAGGTTGAGCCCGCATTTGAATTCAAAGATCACGAATAAAACTTCTTCACGAAATATTTAAATGTAACATAAAGAGGTATGATAAACCTCTATTTTTCCAAAGGGGTAGTTAGATAACGTCACAGGCTCCCTCCCTCCAGCCTCCACGGAGCAGGGGTCGTAACCTTTAGCATGCTTACGTCCTTCGTCAAAACAAATCAAACGCAGATCAATATACCTAAGTGCAACAATAAAAACAAAAAAATATAAGTACTTACGGCGCCTAAATTTGTTAATGCCCGTTCACAAGGACGATAATACGACCTCGTTCTGTCACCACCAATTGTTCCCTGGGAGCTCTCGAACAATTTTATCAATTAATCAACACTTAAAACACAACAATTCACGTATTATCATTAGCATCACTCAGTTACACAAAGCATCGCAATGGTTACTTAATCATTCCACATGAAACTGTTGTACCGGTTTGAAGTTCGGGGGAAATGTGGAAGTCCCACCGCGACTTTCAGAGGACTGAAGGTTCGGGCCTACGGGAAAATATCAAGCCTCGACCGGGATTCGAATGAAAATATACAAGCTGGGAAGGGGCGACACACGTGTGCTTGCTCACTCTGAGCGTTGACTCAGCTATGAGTCAGACAAGGCAGAGCGTATAGCGTTTCGTTCGCTACGAAGCTCTGTGGCTGGCCCGATGTTCGCCGAAGAGGGGCGAGGACAGCCGAGAGAGGAACTGCTGAAAGCTCAATGAGCAACCATAATTCATTATGAAAAGGACATTTTCCACTTTCCTTTACCTCATTCGTTTGATGTAAGGCCAAGGGTTTCTTTGAAATTTTGAATTCGTGAGAATAGATTTATTGAATTAATAGAAAGATAGCCTTAATTTGGTTCTTTTTACCTATGTTATGTTCAAAGCTGTGAATTAAGAAAATAATAGAAAGCTGCAGGCCTGTTCGAATGCTAGCTATTTGGAACAAATTAAGTTTACCGTTCAAGACAAAGAAGATCCATTTGCCTGGCTTGGTAATTAGGTATCTATGTATAGGTGGTATATTAAGTATGGCTAATAGGTAGTTATATTCCCTAACCACTTATTCATTAGGTGTTATTAGGAGGCTAATATTCCACAATGGAGATGCTAGCTACTAAGTAGATAATTACCTACTTAGTACCTATAATAAGATCTTAATTAAGTATGTTTGAACTTGAAGGATACGAAAAAACCTGCCAAGCGCCACTTGTTTTTCCGGCATACTTGGTTTCATAGATACTACCACTAAATATACATACTACTAGGTATTTGTCGTGACTGAGATCATCCGGTTAAAAAGATGCAGCTCTGCGACACACAGACAGACAACGTTAGGTTACAAATAGGGGCCCGTTTTTAGTTTTCATCCTTTAGGATACCTACGGAACCCTTAAATTGAAATGAACAGTGAGAATCGTCTCTGATCGCTAAGCTAACTGCTTTGTCTTATATTTTTAGTTGCTACGCGTCATAATCGTCGTGAGATTCCGCAACTAATCTTGATTGAAACTTAATACATTTGACTCCTAAACTCCATTTAAGAAATCGATTAATCTTACTTTACAGTAATTTAGTTTGAGTGATGGCATCATTGTATGTAGGTACCACTGTCTCATTGTAGTCTCGGTGACGAACGGAATGAATGAATCCCGGACGATAGACCAAACATTAATTTGTCATCTTAATTAAGTTTTTTTTTTGGCGAAACAGCTGAGGCCGAGATCTATAAACGTTATTTAGCACGTACTTTGACTGATACATGCTCCCGTGTTTATCTTGCACTTGTAGTTTGACAGTTGTGTTGTGTTTATACATATAATTTGACGGCACGGTTGGCGCAGTGGTTAAGCGATTGACTGCTGCGCTGCGTGTCGCGGGTTCGATTCCCGCACGGAACAAGTATTTGTATGACCTACAAGTAGTTGTTTCGGGTTTGGCTGTTTGTGTATGTGATTTTGAATGTTTGTAAACGCACCCACGATACTGTGGAGCAACGTTTATTTAAAAAAAAAAAATATATGTATATATGTATCGGTCTTAGGCCCGTATTACAGAGCCTCACTCAAGACTCAAGCATTACTTAAAACTAGTTTAAAGCCATTTGGTTTGTTGAAACTAGCTTTAAGTAATGCTTGAGTATTGAGTAAGGTTCTGTTATACGGGACATAGACTTGCGATTAGATATAATAATTTAGTGATAAAAAATGCGGCCTCAATTGTAGAGGGAATTCGTTTCAGGCGAGAAGGTACCTTCAAGACTGGTTGATCTGCTTGAGGCCCACAGACTAAAGAATCAAACCATAATAATGCACCACGGGGGCCCAGTGCGGGTTGGTAGAGGTCACATGTCTTCGAATTTTTGGTTCTCGGACATGCCGGTTTCCTCACGATGTTTTGCTTCTCAAAACTCAAACTCAAATAATTTATTTCAATTAAACCATTTCAGGCACTGTCAAAATTAAATTGTCGGTCAGTTAGCCAGAAAGTTGAAGCTAGTTGCCTATTCCAAAACGTAGATCTCTGTGGAGAAGAACGGGCAAGAAACTCCACCGTTTTGAGAGCAGTGGTGATGAAATAATTTACACAAAGTAAAGCGCCTGTCTGGGTTCGAATCTATGACTTACAACTCGTAAGTCGTGTTCGTTACCACTGGGCCACCACTGCTCACAGACTAGATAATGATAATGATGAATTTCTCGATAGCATCTTTGAGTCTAGATCTGTGTCCCGTTGATGCCAATAGGCTTACCCTCTATTATGTGGCACTTGCAAAATGTGCGTGTAGGTACTATATATGCACCCCTGCCTAACCTGCAGGGAAAACTGGCGTGATGTTATGTTATGAAATGCCGCTACCGAAGATCTGTCATGCAGTCGAAGAAATGGAAGATGCATTTAAAAGAAGATCCCAGTATAGCTACTGGGAAACTCTTTTTGTCTCTCTCTTTCTTTTTTTTTTCTTAATATTCCGTAAATGCGTGACAGCCACCGCGTGACAGCCAACCTGTATTATCTGAGGTAGACCTCAGATACTGCAGGGTGGCAAGGAAATCGATGCGCACATTGTAACCATGAATTCAATGAATTTTTTAACGCAGGGGTGTCGAGAATCGTGTGTTACTCGTAAATCCATGGTAACAGCTTGCGCGTCGATGTCCCTGCCACCCTGGATAATGGATACCTACTACGTACAGAACTACAGATGCTTGATCTCATACAAAGGAACCTGACTGCCGTAAGTCGGCTCAGTACGAAAATAATTAGTGACACCTGGAAACAACTGAATTGATAATTGAACAAGTGGTAGTGTAAGTAGGTATAAATAAAACCTCCATGGTTTGGTCCTTGAACATACCTGGTGAAAATGTAGGTCTACAAGAAATAGGTAGATAGGTTATATAGGTACCTGCACTGTCCAAGTGCTAGTAGATGCGGATTGATATTGATTTGGTCCTTTGGACTCAATCCTTGTGACAACATCACGAACATCATCAGCCTGTAGAAGTCCACAGCTGGACATAGGCCTCTCTAATCGCACGTCATTTAACTCAATCCTCAGATACTCTCATCCACCTGCTAGAAGATAGATACTCGTTCCATCGTTGCTAATTTGTGGCAAGGGCCTAGCGCTAACGGTCTTGGTAGGCACCGGATTGGTAGAACCGCTCCATGTTTACGATCATGTTTATTTATGGTCATGAACGAGACACGAAGGAGTTTTTAACTCATGATTAAATATTAAATACCGAACCGAATACCGAATACCGTTTGATTGATTCCGTCAAATTTTAAAATTAAACAAACAATGATTATAAAATGTTAAAGATTTTATTAAATCGAATAAAATCATCTTGTGGTGGCGGTACAAAAAACATTACAAGGCACCTACCTAATAATTTTCAAAAATCACTTGCACTGCATTATGATGCAGTATTTTTTTTCAACAATGCACCGTTATCGGTAATGTAAGCCGATCCCGTAATAGCTCTCGCTTTGTCACTAGCCAGGAACAGCACCAAGTCGCCTATTTCTGCAGGATCCGAAACCCTGCCTAAAGCAGTCATGTTTGCCATCTTTTTCCAGAAGCTGTCCAATTCAGATTTGTCCACACCAAAACTTTGTACAATGTCAGTTTTTACGGGCCCAGGGTTCACATTGTTAACCCTGACGCCTTTGGACGCAAAGTCAAGAGCTATAGACCTCATGAAATGGTCCATTCCGGCCTTCGAAGTGCAGTAAGTGAAGTGTTCAGGTGAAATAATATCTATGGCGGCAATACTAGAAATGTTGATAATGTTACCTCTAGATTTGATCAAGTGAGGAGCAGCAAGGTTGGTCAAGTAGACCACGGAGCGCAAATTAGTCGACATGACTTTGTCGAAGACCTCCATCGCATTCGCATCCCAGATTGCTGCCTTCCCAGCTATTCCAGCATTGTTTACCAACACGTCGATTTTTTCAAACTGGGCGATGGTGTTGGAAATGATTTTCTTGACATCTTCGTTTTTAGTGACATCAGCGATAATCATGATGCATTTCGCGCCGTGTTCTTGACATTTTGCGGCCACTTCTTTCAGCTTGGCTTGGTTTCGCGCCACGAGAACTACTTTAGCACCTTCTTCTGCGAATTTGATGGCTGTAGCAGCACCGATGCCTGAACTGGCCCCCGTCACAATAACCACTTTATCGTTAAAACTCATTTTAATCTGGTAGACAAGTTATGTCAAACAGTGAACAGAAAATGCGGTGATGGTAATGATTTTACAATTTATATACGTTTGCTTATCAAACACCACTTACTTATTTTATCAGTAGTGCCCGCTTATAGTACCTGAGTGTAGGCAACGTGTGACAAAACAACAACTCGGTCGACTGTTTTCAGTTTGAGTACTGCAGTATTATACGTACTAAGAGAAGTGGGAAAGTCAAGAAATGAAATCAAGGTGGGCAAGGCCCTTTGCTCTCAGCGCTGGCGTATACTGGTAACCACTTCAGAAGCGGCCGATGCGCAGAGACATGATCATACTTATGCAGATTGAAAGCAAATCGTATGCTGTAATTGAGAGAACGGTCAAGTTTGTCGAGGAGATCTGCATTCAGGTCATAGTAGCATACATCACCATAATCGATGATAGGGAAAATTATTATCGATCCATGGTAGAAACAGTGGAGAAATGACGGTTGAAATCGTCCAAGTTAATTGAACTATGAAGATCTAAATGTCACGGTTTGCCGATACCAGGAGTTCCAAGAAATATCCAAATATCGGCAGAAGAGGAAGAATTGATAGTATCTAGAATGTGGCGGCGTTTAGCATTGCCTATCATCTGATTACAACTATTCCTTGCAGCTTTACATAGTATCCAGTTCTCATCAGTAGGATCCCTTTTTTTTAAACGCGCGGTCCCTACGTCGCATTGCCATCTCTGTTTCTCTTGTTATCCATGGTACAGACACCAGCAGGTCAAGCTACCCGAAACTGTCAAATTTTCCCAATCAAACTTGAACCTTAATGCTTTGGCGATAAAGTTGAAAATCTATTAAAGAAATCTGACAGATTGTAGTAGCTTGATGTGCTGGCGTCTGTAAGTACAAATAGGCGTTTTACCTTCACTGTTTTGACGGGAGCATGGATGTCATAAAGGGTGACCAGAACATCATTGAAGATCCCAACCTTGTCGTCGACGGAAATTGCTATTTTCATAAAATTTTTAGCCAGTTTAAAAAAAAGTTTGCATTTCTATACTTTTTTTTATTGTTACTAAAAAGATGCAAGAAGTGAATGAAATTAAGGATCTGGGAGTACTGTTCGACAAAAAATTACTTTTGTCCCCCACTTCGAGCATATTATTAGGAAAACTTAAAAAAAATTAGGGTTTGTGCTTAGAAAGTAGAAACACCAGGGGCTTTAAACAGGTTGGTACTAAAATAATGCTGTACTATGCCTTGTACGAAGTATTTTGGAGTATTGTAGTGTTGTATGAAGACCACACTACGCCACACATAAGTTACTTTTGGGAAGAGTCCAAAAACGGTTTTTGTGGCACCTCGCATTTTCTAGAGGAAAAAGTAAACCGCTGATCTCCTATAATACTCGTCTCAAATATTTTAAAGTGCACTCGTTATCAACACGAAGAGAAGTTGTTGATGCCTTGTTCCTTTATAAGTTGCTTAGAAATAAAATTGACTGTCCGAACCTACTGAGTCTCCTAAACACACATCACATCGACAGCATCGGTAAATTTCATAAAATAATTATTGAGCATTATTCTCACAATTAATGAAATAATGATCTCACTGTTAATGTAATTTCATTTTATTATGTTTTTTTTTTTCTTTTTAGTATATTTTATTTAACATACACAGATTAATTACTATTTCTACTAGCTAACACTAATATATACTATATACATATTATATAATACGAAAAAATATAGAAAAAAACTTTTTACAAAAAAAAAAACCGCCTTCAAAAAAAGACAAACAAAAACGTTCCTGCACTAAAAAGTAAAAAATAAAAAATTGAATTCCTGTAAAGAAACTTAATTTAAAGGTAAACTTATTTGACATTAATATTTTGCAAATATTCAAAATTGTTTACTTCTTTTTGGAGTCGGTGCCAGCAGTTGTATCCTGTGCCATTTATTTTTTTCAATTCACGATTATAAAATTTTAAAACAGATGCTTACAAACTTAATGCTTCAAAAATTTCAAAGTATTTAAAAAGTGGCAGAGGATTTTTATACGTATGTATAATTATTATTATTTAAAAGAAATTATTGTGAAAATTGTGTCAATTTGTTTTTAGAGTACAGTCTAGTCTGTATTTGTGTTTTAATTATTCTAGGTATGCAATAGGTATCTTGGTAGTTTTATAGTAAATGTTAGAGGTCGTTTTTCGAGGTATTGTTGCCCATACGTATTTCCTTGCCTTGGCTGGCACCGACTCCAAAAAGAAGTAAACAATTTTGAATATTTGCAAAATATTAATGTCAAATAAGTTTACCTTTAAATTAAGTTTCTTTACAGGAATTCAATTTTTTATTTTTTACTTTTTAGTGCAGGAACGTTTTTGTTTGTCTTTTTTTGAAGGCGGTTTTTTTTTTTGTAAAAAGTTTTTTTATTTCTAGCCGTTTAGTGTATTTTTTATTATAATATAATGGCAATGTAGTTAATATCTTTTCTACATAGAATATTATTTTGAAGAAGTACCAATATCATACAAGTAGGTACATATTACTGTCTAGTTTCTGATCTTTAATTTGATCCCGTAGAGAGATGATAATATGACGCATGAAATACTGTCGATTCTTATGCGTCGTATGCTGCCTCTAATATTGAGCTGGGCGGTAACAGTCCATAAACTACAAGGGACCACCCTCGAGAGAGCTGTGATCGACCTTGGTAAAAAAAACTTTGCAAAAGGACAAATATATGTCGCGCTAAGTCGTGTCAGAAGTTTGGAAGGCATAGTGTTATCAGATTTAGACGCCAATAAATTATTGAATCGACCACACGATGATCGAGCGATGACAGAGATAACAAGGTTGCGGAATCTGCCATCTGATAATCAAGACAACACATAACGTGCCATGGAATAGGCCTACCGGGGAAACCACATTAAAAAAAACGCGCCCAGCACACTACCTCATAGGTGGCGTGGAAACGTGTGCATACTACCAAAAATACAATTTTATTTTAGTAAATAATAGAAGCGATTTTTTTTTAAACATTGTAAGCAAAATGCCTTTAATATTTCAGAAGTTGTTTTGTGGACACATTCATGATAACATCAAAACTAGATTTTCAATGGCACCTTGTATTCAGAGTGCATCTCATGACAGTTCTAAGCCCAAATACTGCTAGGATACATTGTTTTATTTTGAAGTTCTCATGCCAACCTTCCACCTTCCAGCTCCATCATCAGATCAGTTCGATAGTAACTTATAGCCAAAGTGCATTTCATGACAATTCTAATAAGCCCAAACACGGCTAGAATACGTTGATTAATTACGGAGTTCCGGTACCTGTCTTCCGGCTCCATCATGATCATCAGATCAGTTCAATGATAACATTTTCAATATAACTATTCAGGATTGTATGTTTATTTGTATTGTCATAGTTGCTTAACTATCTTGATTGTGATATCTATGCGAGTGACAAGTTCCGTTAGCCATATCTGATCTTCTTCACCAGTTCCACTTCATCAAATGTTACTTTTTGACTGTAAACGCTTGATTTCTCGATGAAAATATTAAAATTACTATATAGTTGCCTATAATATTTGAGGAGTTCCCTCGATTCCTCATGGATCCCATCATCAGAACTGGATTTTGAAAAAAATGGGACCAATCTGGAAGCATATCCTTCAAAGTTAAAAAAAAATTTTGCAAATCGATCCATAAACAACGGAGTTCTGAGGTAACAAACATAAAAAAAAAAAATAAAAAAAAAAAAAAATACAACCGAATTGAGAACCTCCTCCTTTTTTTGAAGTCGGTTAAAAAGGCAGGAGCTCATTGGGTATCAAAAAATTCGTCCGCATCGCTGTCAATGGGATAAGTGCCCAAAAGGCTGGCAGCATTACCACATTGGATGACAATGCTGATTCTTTGGGCTAAAAATAGGCCAGCCTTCTGGTCACGTAAAGAGTCAACCAACCACTTGGCGATGTCCCGAAAAATTCGATGAGCATTCGGACCCCAAAGCCCTAGTGTTTCAACCCCAAACGGCTCAAACATATCTCCCAATAAGGTTGTTACATTAGCGCCGTTTGAGGTTTTCTCATCCTGCAGCAGCCGCCCCAGCATATTAATGTATTATTATTATGTATTTGAATTTTTTTTAATGTTAATATTAAGGTGATACTACCGTACCGTACTTATAAAGCTAACATTTACTGGGTGCAATTTTCATTGACTTGATGTCCCCTGGCGGCTAAGAGTATGCCATGCTCACTCAAATGTCTCGCTGGTGGTAGCGCGTGTGCGTTGGATCATCAGTTACCATCAAAATGGTTGAGCTGAACCTGAATGGTACCTACTGGTACTGATCCATACGTCATGTTTGTGACCGGCGCCGTCAGTTATAATTTTTGAATTGTTGTTTTTTTTTACATCGTTCTCACATGTATAATTTCAACATGAATGATCTAACCAATCATTTGATTTAAAACAGTGTCGGTGGAGTTTCGTGCCCGTTCTTCTCTAAGTATAGCATTTACTACGCTTTGGAATGGGCAACTAGCTTCATCTTTTTGACTGACCAATTACAGGCACTTTTGAATTGTCAAGGGGTCGGCCCTTGACAATTCAAAAGTGCTTGTAATTGGTTTATTTGAGTTTGAGTTTGATGAACTCTGGCGTGATATTAAGTTACCATAACTTTACAAATAATATCCGTGTGTTCGTGCTAAGGACACTGAATGAACATGACCGCGACAATGAACGGTCACAGATATTTGCACAATACGCGTAGGTACACGCCACGCTTGACCAACGAATTGTTACTCCTATCAGATTCCCTTATATGATAGCTACCTATCTACTGAAGAAAAGGGTAGGAGGACCCATGCAGGACTTTTGGAATAACATTAGATCCCTATTTAGGTATTTAGTAGATCCCGGCTGTCATTCGTAGATCTTTGACAGTCGTTACGGGTACAGTCCCTCAGTAACCTTATGGTAGGTAACAGGAATAAAGATCACTGTGATATTAACAGACTTGTCAGTGGCAGCCAACCCAACAGCAACCTTATTTTAACGGCAATAAGGATCACTGATTTCGACAGTAATGCAAAATCAGAGGCAAAATCTTTGAAGTCTTTAAAAAAACCTGTAGTCAAAAGTGGACGGTTCCGGTTGAAATTCGTAGATCCTTGACAGTCATTTCGGGTAGCCAGAAGTAAAAAAGTCTATCGACCAGTCTTACCAAGGCACATCATGTTCCCCAGTAGGTAACTGGGTTGTGGTGGTCAGATAGGCAGAACGACAGTTGTATCCGGTTAGACTGGAAACTGACCCCAATATAGTTGGGAAAAGGCTAGGCAGATGGATTGACCTATTTATCTAGTAAGTACTTATATGCGGATTGATATTGAGTTCGTGCTTTGGACTTAATCCTTGTGAAAACATCACGAACATCATCAGCCTGTAGAAGTCCAAAGTTGGACATAGGCTCCTCTAATCTCACGCCATGTAAGTCAATCCTCAGATACTCTCATCCAGCTGCTAGAACATACCTAGATACTCGTTCCACCGTTGCTGATTTGCGGCAAGAGCCTAGCGGTAACATTCGCGTAGCGTAAGTTCCATTAGAAATTGAAATATTTTCAGAAAAAACAAAGTTCGACATTTTTGTGTAACTGAACATTGATTAAAGGATTACAAAATGCTGATTAATTATGAGAATGTTATGTTTTCAGTTCTTTTAGCCGTAAATCTATGCCGCATGGAGGATCTCCAATCTTGATAAAAAATTGTTTGAAATCTAAGCAACGACACGACAGTTCGGGTTTATCAGTTGAACATTGCATCAAACTGTCCTGTGTTGATCTAGATAAGCATGTTGTAGTGTGCGTGTACAGACCTCCTAATTATCAGAACTTTTCATTATTTCAGTAAATAATGGAAGATATCCTAGCGAAACTTGCATCCAGTAACAAAGCCGCAATAGCAGATTATTAATCCTTTTTAAATCGATCAATTTATTTATTGTTTTTTTTTTTTTTTTACAGAACCGACTAGAGAAGGTAACTCCAACTGTAGCTGGTAGCGGGATTGTCCGAAAGGGTTACCGCTGCCCTGGAACATAAAGGGCTAAGGAAGGAACACGGGTGGGTTTTAGTCAGTAAGAGTCTGACACTCCCTCCTGCTCCACCCAGAGCGAGAGGAGTCATTTGATGATTTCCCATCCTCAAAAAAAAAAAAAAAAACCAACTGTAGCTACTTGTCGCGATAATGTCTTCAGTTCATCTCGGACGTTACTGACATCGGTGAAGTAAAACATCGTGAGGAAATCTGAACTTATGGCTTGAAATCGCTAACCCTTTTTGAACAAGCGTGGTGGTTAATGCTTGTGCCTTTTCTGTATTAAAGAGGCCCTTGCTGCCTTAGTGCAATAATACTTATGCTGGTATTATATGCAAGCACGCCCCTTAGTAACAAACAGCGGAGTGCACAACTTTACGCAATCTGCATATTAGTTTATACGTGTTGTCATGGCTCTTTACGTAGGTATCAAATAGACCTCCATAGTTATTCACAACCGTTTGATATACGCTTCCGTACCGAATCGAACATCAATCAATGTTATCCAAAGAGTAAGTACCTATTCAAAAGGCTGTTCGCAAATACAAAACCCATTTTTTTTTCAGTTTATATCAAATAGACGACCGCCATTCTTTCGACTGCTGTCGGAAGAATGGCGGTCGTTGATGTCGGGGGTAAAGGCAAATCCGCCGTTGAAAATGTGTTCTTTTTCAATTTGATAACCTGTCGAATGGTGTCGATAGCTCTACTTAGGTACCTATTAAGCCCTTCTACATTACGTGGAAATTGCATTCAAAGATACAAGTAGGTACTGGTTGTGCGACCACCTCTGCATGCATGTTGGATAAAGGGTGAATATAGTTTTAGATATTTTTAGACAAAGTTTAGATAGTTTTAGACAAAGTATTTTGTAATATTATTAGAACTGTTTACAGTTGTTGGTGAGCGTATTGAATAAATAATACATTTTTGACATCTGATTTCAGAACTGCCGTTATGTCCAAGGATGAATAATTATGGAACTCATCTGGGTGGCCTTACTGGCGGAATTGTGGCGTATATCCAGGAACCTCATAAAAAAAAAAATGAGAACCTTCGGGTCACAACGTCTAAAAATATGGTAGCCTTGGTATCTACTACCTAAAAAAGCAAACTAATCAATGTATAACAATATTTATTGTTATCAGTCAGTTGAAGTGGCGCTGAACACAAAATTATCATTCAATTACATTCACAAGTACCTATGTTTCAAGTTTTCAACATGATTTGCTAAACAGTTTTGAGGTAACAAAGATATCCTTGAACATTTTAATCTATAAGACAGTATTGTTCTTTGTTCAAGATCATTTTTTTTTAACTTAACACTGTATTATCATACATTTAGTAATTGAATTCAATTAACATTCTCTTAGTTGCTAGTCTACAAAAAGTATGAGATTCACATTAATATAATATTTAGTGGAATTCTTATAATCAAAGTTCAGTTTGGACGGATATTATTAGTCTTAAGTTAAAATTACATTGTGCTTTCGAGCACAGAATGTACAGACGCCAGCACATCAAGCTACTACAATCCGTCAAATTTCTTTAATAGATTTTCAACATTATTGCATTAGGTTCAAGGTTGATTCGGAAAATTTGACAGTTTCGGGTACCTTGATGTGTTGGCGTCTGTAAAAAGCAAAATAAAATCTATTTAAAAAATAACACATATTACTTAAAAATAGGACATTTAAATGCTTAGAAAAGGACATTTAGACCAAGCATTGGGTGACTTTATGTAACAATTTAGATTTCAGCTGCCTTTTATAATAAAAAAAGACAATAAAGTTACAGCTAACCAGGTGAATAGCTCCTATGCAGTTGTATCAACACAACATGATACATATCCATTTTATCATGTGATAACTATTAATCTAAATAAAGTAAAATGTTAGCTGTCATTTTGCACTCGTACATTGTATGAAAGTATGTTTGTTTGTTTATAAATACTTTACTATTACCAGCATAAAGTGGTGGTAAAAGGTGAAAAAGGAGACTATATCACAAGTCCACAAGAATAAATTCTTCTCCTCAGCATAAGCTTTCCGTAAAGTGTATCATATGGACATGATTAAATCATGTCACTTTAATATAAGTCTGTGGTTTTTTTATATATATATCCCATAACAAAGAATAAGTAATACATGTTTAATTTTTGTGTGGCAAAAACCATAACGTAAACAGTTATCATTAAGGCACATGATTAAAAGTATTTAGAACTACCTATAATACTTTGTGCAAGTAGAAAACAGTTCCTATAGTAACCAGAATAAGTGTTACAGATGATGTGACAAATGAGGAACCATTGCACTCGTCAGCGGAACAGTAACATTCTTCCCAGTAGACTCCATTTTCATACACACCCCAGTTGCAAACACCAGTGACTCCAGTCTCAGCCACCGATGCACAGCGTCTGATAACTTGACGCCATCTACCATCCCCTGGAAATGTGTTTTAAGAATTTGAATTAGTATTTTAAATGGTAAAATACATAAGGGTTTCAAAAAATTAAGTGATATAAATATATAAGTAATGGTGGGCAAATGTAAGGTACACCTGAACGAGAGGTGAATGGAACAGGGAAGTGTGGCAGAAAAAAAAGGGCTGTATCCAGCTGTGGGTGATTAGGTGATTATGGACTGAAATGATGGTGACAATATAAATGTGGCAACTGATGTGTGGCAACTTTATAAAAAGTGATTTGAATGTGGAAGAAATCTCTTTTCTTTAAAACGAATGCAGTGCTCACGTAATATCACATGCAAGCTATTTACAGAATGTTTTATTGACTTCCAATTCACTTAAGTACATGAATTGTTTGTTTTAAGAATTTAAAACAACAATACAGGCATATGGTTTGTTGTACAAAGAGGCCTGAAAATAACATTTAAAAAAGTTGAACTCACAAATAAATCCTTTGGGTCCTTGTTGAGTCAGCTTCATGCAGAAAGATCCAGGCATATGAGATTCATCACTGAAACATTCCACAGCAATGTGGCTTTCTTTATTAAATCTCTTGTAGGCGCCACAGTTATCTTCACCTTTATTATCTTGAGAAGATGCACATTGGTAGCATCTTACACAAAATACTGAAATAAAATGAGAAAACTACATTCAAACACTGTACAAAAACATTACAAAAGTTGTTTCAAATAATAAAATTAAGTACTTACCGGTTGGCAAAATGCACAGAAACGTAATTATGAGCGTCTTTAATAACATTTTGATGTTATTCAGTCATAAAAAGTGATTAAAATAATAAAAATCACAAAATAACGAACTGCACACACCCAACCCAAACTTTATTTAGAGATGAGCAAAACCGGTAACTTGTAACGTCATTTGTGAATCGGTAAAAACAATAACGTAACTGCCTTTATAATGCTTTTTAAACTGAAACGTCCGTGCGCTATCAGCACTGTTGTGTTGTTCTTAAGCCAACATTATTCTATTTCTCGTGTTTATTTTAATCGCAAATCAAAAGTGTAAATTGTAAGTCCTACCATTGGTAAAAGAGAAGGTTTGATGATTAATGAAGTTTAGTATAATGACTTCGATTTTCTCTTTGTAATGCTTTCTAATAATTTGTTTTTTTTTTAACATATTTGTGACCTAAATAGATTTCCGTATTTATGCAATTAACAAAACAAAGGTTGGTACAATAGTTCTTAAAATAAGTACGTTCACAGTCTGATCTGTCTGAATCTGTAAAAAATAGTTTTAAAATCCCTAGATTTTTGACAAATTTTTGACATTGTTGGTCGCCGAGAAGAGATTGCGACTAGATTTTGAACGTTTTTAATTACGGGACTTGGCCTATTAAAGCGAGCAAGTGGCAGCTTTTCGTCATTGGTCCCATAGATTAAATAAATAAATCTAAGCTGTCTACTAGGCGCTAGTCTAGGCAGACAACAAAGATTTCCTATTTAGCCGCTTGTTAAAATATACTAGCCAGTCTGTACTCAAAAAACCGGTATATATAAAATCGAAAGAACAACGTTTCCTAATTCGTTTCTCTATTACCAACTGTCATATTGAACGTCACATTTGCTTGGTCGAGTCGTAAATTCTAACTGAAGTTATTCTTTGTTTATTGCGGTGATTTTAGCATTTATCATTAAAGGATACAATTAATTAACGACATGTGTACCAGTGTAAAATATTTCATATATATTTGCATCGTTCTTAACGTCGTGCCTTACGGTAAGTGATGTTTTTCATTCATAAACAATGGTCACGCCCTAGGTGCCCCGAAATAACACCTATTGATGTTAGTTTTCAGTATCAAATGCTGGAATTGCCGGTCAAGCAATGACCCGAAATGCGCTGATCCTTTCGACAACAGCACGGTGCCGATAACGGACTGTAAACAAGAGAAGGGGTTATCTCATTTACCAGGAGTACGACCTTCAATGTGCCGCAAGATCAGACAAAAAGGTTTGTATTCGTAAGGACATACAGTATCGTAATATAGTAGATTATTTACCATACTGCATGTCGACCTGTACTTGTTTGTGCTATCATTGTGTAATAATTTAAGAGACATAGATATTAAATACATCTCATTAATGTTGCCTATCCAATTGGTTGAGCCGGATATTTTTTCCCATAACTAACTAAAATATTGAATAGAATATGTATGGTACCTAATTAAACCTCAGTCGGATGGTCATTTTTGGGGGCAACAATTCTTCTTCAAGGTTCTATAAGTTTCCTTCATGTTAAATATAAATGTGTTAATAGAGCATTTTACAGATCAATCGAAATGGTTTGTATCTACTCTAAACAACATATACATATGCATGTAATAAACTCTCAGACTCTTAAATCGAACCACACTGCCTGTTTTCGTAAAAACTGCATCTTTTTAAATGGTCATGGATTTAAATTTGGAACTATGATGATACCAAAATGAGGGCCAGTATGTTGGCTTCAAAACTGCGTTCTAACTAAAAGGTTTTATTCCTAACTACAAATGGTATGGAGGCTCTATTTCTAATTTATTAGATGGTAAATCTTCAAAATAGAGGAGATCTACTTACTACTATTCTACATGCTTGTATAATGTATAATCCTAATCACTGACTAGTAATTTAAGAGACACGGATGTAATGATCTACTCATCACATCAAATTCATTCAGTAGTTGCCTGTCAAAAATCAGTTGAGCTATTGGTTTTTTCCATAAATAACTAAAATATCTAATCAATTCTTCTTCAAGGTTCTATTAGTTCTCTTCATATTTATTACAAATAAAGCAAAGGTTATCTTAACCTTCAAATTATCATATTTTTTATAACCCAATTAAAAGTTGTTTTTTTAAGTTTGAACTACTAGTAGTCAGTACAAGAACTAAAGTTATCAGTCTTTTTTTTGGTACTTTAAGTGTCAAAATAGCAATTTTCTACTTATATAATACACATACATACAAAAATTCACTCCTTCTCATGAATGTAGGCAGAAACAACAGAACCTCACCTGAAACCATCCTTACATACTCCTTTTGCTCCGTTTATCATCATACTCCACTTGCTGGTTGTGCGTACTACACACCAGAAGACCAATTCCTGTGATTAAAAATGTTCAAAATCTAGTCGCAATTTCATCTCAGCAACAATCAATGTCAAAAACTTATTAAAAACGTTCTTGAAGTTACGAGAATTGCCCCTCTGACCATTCTAAAGAATCAATCTCCACTTGCTGGTTGTGAGTACTACACACCAAAAGACCAATTGCTGTAATTAAAAATGTTTAAAATCTAGTCGCAATCTTGTATCAGCAACAATCAATGCCAAAAACTTGTTAAAAACGTTCTTAAAGTTACGAGAATTGCCCCTTTGACCATTCTGAAGAATCAATAACGTCACTATAATATGTCATTCTAGGGCGTCCCCTCCCAGCGTTTCTACTCACACTTGCCTTTTGTTAGTTGTCTTTCATTCATCGTCTCAACATGACCAAAACATCTAAGCATACTCTTTTCAATTTTATTATCACTACTTATTATTGTCGCCTCAGAAATCTTGCCAGCCGATGCTATGTATGAGCCCACCTACTATGTGCCTAATAATCTTGTGAGACGAAGGATACTAGTCTCCATGACACAGGAACTCCTAGTGTGGGGGCTAGTGTTACTTAAATATTGTATTGTAATTAATACTGAGCAGTAAAGTTTTTAGTATTTATTTTTTTATAATAATACTTTTTATTATTTACTTTCAGTTAACGGAGAATGGCGCTACTTCAGAGACTGTGCATACTTGGGAGATGTTGGAATCCAAGGAGATGAGAGATTCTGTCTCATGAGAACGGGTACATACAACATCTTCATAGAATACTGTACGTGCAACAGTAAAGACGGATGTAATTCATCTTCGATGTTTGGCCCGTTACCTTTATTCGTTTTTATATTGTCCTCTGTTGTTCTTAAGTGGTTATCGTAATTTTGATGTTATTATAAGAAATGGGACCATATCTCTTCAATTTATATATTTTTACCTACTTTATATTTTCCCTATCAAAAACTTTAACACAAAGCGAAGAATAAATTAAAATATCATGTTTTCTGAGGCAGTCTGTTATAAAGGAAAATTATTAGTTTTGTTGAACAAACCAGTGGGTAGTATTAAGTGAATATTTTTGTATTAAGTCGAAAGACATAATGTACCATTGTACCAGTTGTTTCACATTCTGTCAGTTTTAAAAGATTGTTTTTTTAAATTAATGAAATTCTCATTGTACTTATTACTTAAGGAGAAACGTGGTCACTTAGTCGTTGGCGTTATTCCATACGCCATAAACCATACCATAAATATCATAAACCTACCATGCCATGCCTTAAATTAATACAAAACTTAAAAAAAAACAAAACATAGCGACATGGCGGAGGTAGACATAGTAGTACATTATAAAATCGTAATAAAATATTTGAACTAGTATAACCATTGAGAAAACAGGAATACATTAGTATGGATTAACGCAAGCAACCACATGACCGTGTTTCCTTGTAAAACGTGTTGCATTTGAATTAGTGGTAGCTATGATTTAAACAAATAGAATGACTTGGAGGATTTTAATCTCTAATTAAATATAAGAAATATGTATAATAAATTTATCTATTGTGTAATTGCACAAAATACTGTCATTGATTCCGTCCAAGAAATGAAATCAAAGCATATAAATATAAAATAGTATGTATGTATAGTCAAACGTTACGCAGCTTTTAAGAATAAATTAAGAAAACTATTAAAATGGTTAAATAGTGCACAAGTAGACATAATTGAAGCATTTGTATGACTTACATAAAGTTGGCTCTCTTTATGACTTCTCAATAAGTATTTTTGTAAATTCACTTGAATTTACATTGTTTGTGCCAGGAGCCAAGGGCCATATGTGAGGACGCAAGTTAACGTGTTAACACGTTAACAGTGTAGTGATTACTTGAAAACGGTTAGGTTATCAGCCTTAACCGTTTAACACATTAAGTATTAAGGCTAATCTATAGGCCTACTGTTTAAGCCCAGGTGCGCACGGGCTTTTGTTTAACGCGACGTTTTTTAATCGTGCACTGGATTTTCAGATTTCTGCACTGGATTTTAAGCAATGTATTGAATATCGCATTTAGTGCGGCCAACGCGCCTGCGCGTTTTTCAAGCTTTGACCATGTGCTAGCGGCGCGCATGCGCGTCCATACAATTTACTTAACTTTCTTCGAGTGCGGCGCAATGCACAATGGACGCACGGGTGCGTCCATTGTGCAAACTCGAAAATTTTCAAACGCACAGAAGCGTCGTGCTGCACTCGGACAAGTAGTAAGCGACGCACTAATGCGGTCAGCCGCATGGGTAAAACTTTCTTCAACCGCGCATGCGCGTTCATAGCACCACACGAAAATTATTTGAACGCGTATGAACGTTTGTCGCACAGGGTCAGTGAGCTATATATTTAGCATTTGAAAAAAGTTCGCTAATAATTCAGCAGTTAATGCGTTAACACATTTACTGCGGCCAACGCGCCTGCGCGTTTTTCAAGCTTTGACCATGTGCTAGCGGCGCGCATGCGCGTCCATACAATTTACTCAATTTTCTTCGAGTGCGGCGCAATGCACGATGGACGCACGCACGTAGGGTTGCCAGGTCGCCAAACCATAGTCATAATTAGTCATCGGCGCTCGCTCGTTTGCGAAATGTAAAAAGCCTAACAAAAGCCGGACAAGCCAGACACCGTTTATTTTGGCCGGACACGCAATCATAAAGCCTACCTATGTCCGGCTTTATCCGGACGCCTGGCAACGCTAGACGCACGGGTGCGTCCATTGTGCAAACTCGAAAATTTTCAAACGCACAGAAGCGTGGTGCCGCACTCGGAGCCGCACTGGGTAAAACTTTCTTCAACCGCGCATGCGCGTTCATAGCACCACACGAAAATTATTTGAACGCGTGTGAGCGTTCGTCGCACAGGATTAGTGAGCTATTTTATTAGCATTTGCGGAAAATTCGCTAATAATTCAGCAGTTAATTAATGCGATATCTAATGCGGCTCGGAACATGAGGCGAGTCGCTGCGCAGTAACAAATTCACGTGTCAGCGGGGGTGAGGGGTGAGGTACTGCGCAGCTAGTAGCGCATTTCAGAGGCGTCATAAAGTTTGAATCGGGCTGTAGCTCTGTGCGGGACAGGTTGACGCCCGTCGGCCGGTGAATGACTGGGCTCTTAGTCTCACGACACGTCAACACTCCCCTCTCGCTCTGCACAGCTAACTCAGGCACCGTCTCAGCTAAGCAGTAGGCGTGTACTTAATACGACAAGATTAGTAATAGGTTAAGTACTCACAGCGCTATACAAATTGACCTTTAACTCCCACATGCGTGTGTTGACTTGATTAAATGAAAGCTCGACTTAAGCTAAATATTATGCTAATATTATGTTTGGTGAAAGTTGTATAAGCCAATACATTCAACTTGTGGCTCTACTTTAAATGTTTATAAACAACATCGTTATGTAATAGAGAAAACAATCTTGTATTCTATGACATACTTGATGAATATATATTTTTATACACCGTTGCTTGTATTAACTTGTATAGGAGCTTGTTTTGTAAGTTGCATACAAGTAATTTATATTTATAAGACTGAATCTCGTCCATGTATTGTATAAATCATTTCTTTTGTAATGTTGACATAAATATACAATTATCTTTTATAGTATATGGTTTAATTTGACATTTTGAATCAGCACCTTAATCGGGTAACACACTCAAACACAATCTGAATAATTTTGAAGGATATTGCTAATCCATTGCTTCATATGTTTGAAAAATTTGTCTGCTCAACAACGTAAATAACGCAATGAATGTTGTTGAACTGTCAAAATGTTTGATAAATGAATTTTGCTACTGAAAAGTGTGATTTCATTCTTACTTGAATATTAAATACCTCTTCCTGATTATTCCTATAGTTTTGTATAATTTAGAAATATTTTTAAAATTTTGTAAATGTAAGAACCATGGATCCGTTTTTATGATATTTTGATGTTGACTTGAAAGAGCATGGCAGTTGCGAATATGTCATGCTCACTTAAATTTCTCACTGGTGGTGGCGCGTGTGTTGGATCATTCGGTTCCCTACAAAAGGGTTGAGCTGGGTGGTGCTGATCCACGCGTCATGTTCGTGAACGGGCGCCGTCGGTTGAAACTGGTGATCTCTTAACTGCCTGGGCTTTATTTTTAATTTTATATTTTAAATTGTTTCTTTTTCATTGTTCTCACATATAGAAGCAATAAGAATAATGTAGGAGGATTTTGTAATAATATCTTGATTTAAAAGAGTGTCCTTGGAGTTTCTTGGCCGTTCTTCTCCAAAGAGATCTATGTTTTGGAATGGGCAACTAGCTTCAACTTTCCGACTAACTGACCGACTATTTAATTTTGACAATTCAAAAGTGCTTGAAATGGTTTAATTGAAATAAATTATTTGAGTTTGTGTTACGCAAATACCCCGCAGGCAACGACACTTCAAACTCAAACTCAAATCATTCTTCTCCAGCTTATCTGCTCCATCCACTAAAAAAAAATAGGTATTAGGGAAAAAAAACAATACTTATTTTCGATAAAGCTTTTTAAAACAAAATTAACATTTACTTCGTGGTTTGCATAGATATTGAGATTTAATGTTGTCAATCTTAAATGATTAACAATAATATTTTTTTCAATGTAACTTTTCACAAATAAGGCACCTATCGAAATTAGGGCTAAACAAGATTATGTTAGATACATATTATTATTTCATATACTTATTATTAACTTAAATATTAATATATTGTAGACATTGTTAGAGGCGAACCTAAAATATTTACAGGTAAATAAAATAATTCCATAACCAGCAAGTGAGAACAAACAATATTAATTCGGTGACAACCACAAATTAAATTTTATTGCAAGAACTGTGAGAAAAAAAAGAAATGGTATTTAGTCACATATAAGCTTTCTACAGACATTGCATAATTATTCACAAAATACTAAATAAACTACTCGTATTCGTACATTATAATAAAAGTAAAAACAATTTACAACATTTCGATGTGATACAAACAAGTTTTAAAACTGTTGCGGTGGGCACCTGGGTACACGGGGAATTATCTCGGCATGGTCCCACGGTAGACATTATAATAAACCTATATATTTGTACTATGTATTGGTATGTTTGTTATGTTGGTTACTTGAAGAGAAGGAGGGTGAGTGGTGCAGCTAGGAGGGCGATTGTTTTGCTGATGGTGGCAGCGCCGTTGCAGCCGTCATATTCACAGGTTTCGCAGAAGTGGGTTACTTCATTCGGTCCGTTGGAGGAGCTGGGGCATGAGGTACTGTAGTCGTCCTGACGCTTCCACGTGCAACCACGGCTGATAATCAGCTGGCCGTTGACTGTAAACAAGCAAAGAAAATTATTATTGACTGTATGGATATTGTCTGGATACTTTGGCTATTATAACATCATGCCTCGAAGAAGAAGGTGTAGGTACTATTCCCGCGTTTTGCCCACGTATTAGGGGGCGAGCCACTTTCAGGGCAAAGCACTTCGGTAATTCACTTGCGTTACTGAAGTACTTACCTCCGTGAGACTGTCAGTAACACTAGCTAGGGTGGATCGGATAATCGATTTTCCCACCCGTGCGCAAAATACGCGGCTTGACTTGGAGTTGCAGACATTTCAGTCCGTATTACCTAATAGGGGAGGAGCCGTCTGCAATAAACTATTAGGAATTTCTCAGTAAAGCCCGGTTCAAACATGGTGGCGGCTCTGAAGTGCACTACCCAGTGCGCAGTACTGAGGTACTGCGCAGTCGGTACTGGGGATGAGGGATTCTCATCCCCGCTGACAGGCGAATTTGTTACTGCTGCGCAGCCTCATGTTCCGAGCCATAAAGCTTGAATCGGGCTGTAACCAACTGAGAAATTCCTTATGAAATAATCCATTACCTAACACCCGAATCATTGGGGGAACCCCATACTTGGCAGTCACGTTTGCGACCACTTCACAAACGAGGCAGTCTGGCTGATAGATCAATAAAATCAATTCGATGAATGTCGAATTTAACCCAACAGTAACTACCAAAATGTAAGTAAGTATTGTCATTCACAGTCCTCATTCATCGCCATTTATCCGACAACACAACGGTTTCAACAACTGCTGTATACAGCTTTGTAAAAGTACCTACCTACATACTTCGCTCATAAAGTTTTAACCTTTGGCATTGAAATTAGTCTGATTTGTCTATGAAGTGGATAACTACGGTCGAGCGTGACCTAATTTGTAGAGGTCTAATGCTCTGAGTAATTAAAATTACCCTTTGTATCTATTAATTACACGAAGCGTAGGATAACGATGTTCATCGAATTTATTTGTAGTTGTAGTCACAGATGTATTGTATTGTGGGCCGTTAAAGTACGCTGTATGTAAGTAGATATGTGCTTAGTAGAGCGGCACCTATGTTCCTACTTTGGGCCGTTGTGATTATTAACTACGTTGTTCGACAGGTCGACAGAACTTGGTGTACTAACGAGTAGGTATTACCTATTGTATCGCCTTAAAAAAGGCCTAAATGTACCTATGCCTTAAGTACAAGCAGCACCCTAATTGCGTAACACACAATCAATCGGAATCGGTTTCATTTTGACAGTTCAACAACATTCATTGCGTTATTTACGTGTTATGCAGACAAATTTTTCGAACTTATGAAGCAATGGATTAGCAATTTGATTCAAAATGATTCAGATTACGATTGATCGTGTGTTACGCGATTAGGGTGCAGGATTGGTAATAAAAAAATGAGAGAGTTCTGGCTGGCATACCACGGAATACCGGATATCAACCTTTTATGTTGAAATAGGTTGGTTATAGGTACTTTGTAATGTTAATAAACCGCAGTATCACATAAACTAATTAGGTACACTATTAAATGATATTATTTTGATAAATATGGCTCACATAGGGCCTTGTCACACCTGTTTTCCCGGAGAGACAGAATCCTACTAATATTATAAATGCGAAAGTTTGTATGTTTCGATGTTTGTTACTCGGTCATCCAAAAACAGCTGAACGGATTAAGATGAAATTTGGCACAGAAATAGAAACTGGATTAACACATAGGAAACCTCGTTTTTATTTCGGAAATATGTTCCCGTGAGAAAATTTCCGAGTGCAACGCGGGTGAAGCCGCGGGTAAATGCTAGTATTGTAATAAATATGGCTCACATGGCCTTGTCACGCCCGTGTTCCCGAAGGTGGAGAATTAGAACCGAAAACAAATGACATCAGAGATTAGCGACGTTTATAATGAACAATAGAAGTGGTAGCTATTCACATAGGTAGTACTTAGGTATAATTAGCGAGCACTTGACATTGAAATGAGAAAATGTCACAAATTGTCTTCCTGTCTACATAACCAGCGTATGAGCCGTAGGTACAGTCACCAAAGGAGATAAGATAGTTTAAGTTTAATAACAATAAGAAATCGGTGGATGTTTTCGAATAAAATTTAATTTAATTAATAGAAAACAAACAGTACCTACATTTATCAAATTAAATTTCATTCGAAAATATCAATCGGTTTCTTACTAAACTTCAATATATCCGACGACCCTGGTTACTTATCTCCGTTGGTGACCGTACATATGTGACAAAAGCTGACAAGAAAGACTAATGTGCCAATAATTAATTATATTAAACCTTGCTCAATAAACAAAATGCCACAAATACTTAATACATAAGATTCACGACGACGGTTGTTTAAGTATTGCGTCTGCTTCGCGGACAATGAAAGTGTTTAGGTAGGCGTAGGTACCTATCTTTTGATGGCTATGATTAGGAGAGCTGGCGTAAAAGATGTCTTGTGTTGAGATCGTTTATACCAAAGATTTTAACATCTCGCACGTGTTTTCAAAAGAGGTAGGCAAAGGTGTTTAGTACTCGTAGTTACCCCACACTTGTGTAATTATTAGATTTGGCCATAGGACTTATTTTAATCACAAGTCCAGACTGCAGGCTGCAAATCAGGAATTCTTAACACTTTGCCCATCAGGGTATCGAACCGGATGCCCCTATGATCAGCAGCCGCGTCTGCGACCGCTGGACCAACGAGTCAATATTCAACAAACCTTTTTTTAAATGACTGAATTTGTACATCAAGAAAATTTAATGTATTGCACACGGCAAAGCTTTTCTTTGTAGGTACAATGATTATGCCCATGGTGTTACTGCAATGGGTTCAAGTAACGGTAGTAACGGTTATCAAATGTAAACTGGTCGCGAGTTAGGGCCCGCTTTAAAAAGCTACCAACCGTAACTGCTGGGGCCTGCTCTGGAGTTTTTACACACGACGAAACATTTTTTTTTCTTCTATCGCAGCTGAGCCAATGTCGACTATTCTGTCAGCGTCATATGGTGACTGGCGACAGGGCAGTGAAGTGAGCCGTCATTTCTCATTTGAACGATATCGGTTTTTGTGTACTCTGTGTAACTACTGGCGGTTTTGGAAAGAAGTTAGAAGTGATACCTACAACTCGTAAGTATGGGAGGTTAAATGCTGAGAATACGTACATGATAACCAGAGTCGTTTTAAATCCAAGAGCCCCTGATACTTGGGAGGCCCTGAGCACTTTAGTATATACGGAATATGTACTAAAGTGTTCTCAGGCCATGGAGAATCAATCAATGCAAGGTCAAGCACCCTTTGCTCGCTCTTGGATCCTAGCAAGAGCGAGCAAAGGGTGCTTGAAATTTGTTGCAGCTAGGACGCTGGAGGGAAGTAGAGGGCCCCATGAACCGCGGGGCCCTGGTAACTTGGCCAGAGTAGTCAATGGAAAAGATGGCTCTGATGATAACATCATCATCCATCATACATACGGCCAATTTAATTTAAGGCTAGGCGCAGTTCCGTCCTTCGCTTTTAGTGTCTAACGAACTTGAGCCATATTTATTTATATTGCGGGCAGGCTCATATACCTATTTTTGAAAACTTTCTTCCGCATTGTATATAGCTATATCTGTTTAAATATTTAGAAATGCGCATTGGCCGCCCACTACCGGAATGCACGACCGGCATAACAAACTCATGTTTCGTTACAAAATGGGTCATTTCTTTCTAGAATATTCATACGTTTATAATTATAACTGCAATGAATGTGGGACTTCACGTGGCTTACATAATTTTACTGGGAAAACAGTCGTAACCCTTCAGATTCTGCGAAGACTCTGCAAAGCAATAGAGGCAAAGGAGAGGGCCAAAATCTCATATAAAAAAGACCCCAGGCCCAAAGTTTTTTATCTAATATACTTAAGTACTTAATATAATAATAAATATTTTGGCCGATAAATGAGTTTTTAACACGAATGCCTGCCTTCAAAACTTCTTGAGCAAAACAAAAAAGTGGGATAGTGATAGTTTTAAATATTATTTTAAAATAAGTTTCCTCTAAAATCTGAGATACAAAACTTTTGTGCGAGGCCTGAGTTATTTTTGGGTTTATCACCTTTGTGTGTCTGTCATAGCGACTACGATTGTCTATTTGCAATTCGAGAAATGTAGCATTTCGGATACGACCTCGGTGTTATTAATTCTTTGCGGCGAATTTGGCAATTTAAACGCGTCACACCTACATATATTTACTTTTGACAACAACAATGTCGCGAAGAACTACCGTTATTTTTAAGAACACTTTGGTATGTGTATGCGCAGGTATGTTGTAGACCAAAAACGGCTCGACAGTTTAAAAACCCGTCAAATCATGTAGATAGAATACTGTTCCTGTTTTGTTTTAAACAAAACACTGTTAAACAGCATTCTAGCCAGTATCCTGCCATGCCTCAGACCACTTCCGTTCCTTTTAAGGAATGTAAGAAGTTGTGGTTGATAACTTGATACCAGTATCTACCAGGCAGTTACCTACTCAGAAAAGGACTTCCTGAGCAACTTTCTATCCAGCCAATAAAATAGAAAATGCTGGATAAATTCTGAACCATGTTTAGGGCTTGTCGAAGAGATGCCCGAATACTGTGGCACAGTATAAAGATAACCAGTAGCCTCAGTAGGTACCTACAACAACTGCAACCAGGGCCTTTTTGTAAAAACAAAAGCTAGGGGGTTGGGGTGTTATGCAGCCAAACTTTTTAATTAAAATGTGCTGCACGTATAAAACGTAACCACTTGTCTCAAGGAACAAGAAGGAACAGCTCTGACTAACCAGGATACTTGAATATCCTTAGATTTCGTGTAAACGTTTGCATGTGTACCTGAGTCCAATACTGTGTAGCAAAATCAGCCTATAATGTTTATTTATTTTATTTATTTATTTTATTATTTATGTACACACAGAAAAATACATATTGATATGACATAAACATAATATGAGTACAAAGGTACTGCTTATTTCTTAAGAAATTTCTTCCAGCAGACCTGCGAAAGGAGAAGTAAAAAAAGAAATGTAGACAATAGTGTGTGAGAACAAGAAGAGAAAAATATGAATGTGTGAAGTCTAAAACAAAAATATTAAATATACCTACACATATAACGCAAAAAAAAAATAATAATAATAAATACTTGAGTATACTTAAATAAATACATAATACAAAAATATATAAACATATATATATATATATACAAATACTCACGGTATAGAGGAAAGGTAATGCTCTTTTAATCGACGTTTAAATAGAGAAATGGTTTTTAAATCACGAATGCTAGGCGGAAGTGAGTTCCACAATCTTACAGCATGGACAGAGAAGGAATAAGAATAGTAGCTCGTTTTATGAGGATGAGATTTAAGGATGGATCTTAGGTGTGATCTACACGGTGCGGCGCTAGAGCGAGCGTAAGAAAAACGCTCACGCAGGTAGGAAGGATAAGACGGGTTGTGTAGTATGTTGAAGAGTAGACATAAAATCCGAGTGTTCCTGCGAAGGCGGATTGGGAGCCACTTGAGTTCTTTGCGAAGGTGTGAAACATGGTCATACTTTCGAAGACCGAAAACAAAGCGAATGCACAGGTTTTGCAAGCGCTCAAGCTTGTTTAATAGCTCCTCAGTAGCATCCAGGTAGCAGGCGTCGGCATAATCTATAATCGGCTGAATAAGTGTTTGTGCCAAAGAAATTTTAGTCTTCAAGGGCAGAAGACCCTGAAGGCATCTCAGCGAATGAAAAGAGAAATGTACCTTTCGGCTGACCTCATTCACTTGAGCACGCCACGAAAGATTGGAGTCAATAACTACACCCAGGTCTTTAGCGGTTTCAGTATAGTCAATACGAACACCATCGAGAAATAAAGGCATGAGAGATGTAACATCAGCCACATTGCGAACGAATCTGCTGCCGATGATCATGGCCTGGGATTTAGTTGGGTTAATTTGCAAACCAAATGACTTAGCCCAAACGCTGACGCAAGCCAGGTCATGATTCATTGCAGCAATTGCAGAATCCGCGTTAGCTACAGTAAAGTGTCGATAAAGCTGCAGGTCATCTGCGTAGAGATGGAAGCTAGAGGAGATTACTCTGGTAACAGAGTTTATGAAAATTGAAAAAAGAAGGGGAGAGAGAACGCTACCCTGAGGAACACCCTCAGTGAGACTACACCAATCAGAGAAGGACTCCTCCAGGTGAACACACTGAGAGCGTCCCCGAAGATAAGAACTGAACCAGGCTAAAGTGGAAGAAGAGAAATTGATAGATTTGAGGAAACCTAGTAAAATGTCGAAATCCACCGAGTTGAAGGCGCTACTAAAGTCGAGCAATACTAGAACAGTAAGTAACTTATTCTCCATTGCCCAGCGAATGTCATCAGTCACCTTCAAGAGCGCGGTTACAGTACTGTGACCCGAGCGAAAACCGGATTGAAAGGGGGATATTATCGAGTTTGACGCCAAGAAAAATGATAATTGTCTATGAACTATGTGCTCAAAAACTTTAGAGAGAAATGGGAGAATAGAAATAGGTCTAAAGTGGGTTAATAAAGTAGGATTATTAGTTTTAGGTAAAGGTATTATGTGAGCCCGTTTCCAGACTGACGGAAAGGAGCAAGAGGAAAATGAGTGATTGAAGATGTGAGTGAGAACAGGAAGTAATGAGGAAAGGATAAGAGTTATCATTCTTGAACACAACTTATCATTACCGACTGCTGAAGAAGTTATCGCAAGTATAGACTTCTTAACGTCATCCTCAGTAACATCGTTGAGCTTGAAGTGAGAATATTGTGGTACCGGCAAACTAGCAAGACTCTCCAGTGTCGCAGCCTTAACAGACGGATCAAGAGAAAAGGGAAGGAGAGAGAAATGCTTATTGAGATCATTGAGGTTAACATCCTTACACTGGTTGGCAGGAGACTTGCCTATGCCTACAGATTTGAGAAATTTCCATACATCAGAAGAACTGCGGTTATTGAGTTGGTCGTGGAAATAGCGTCTCTTAGCATCTTGACACAGGTGCCTGCAGCGATTTCGTAACGATTTGTAGTAAGAGAGATTCAGCTCTGAAGGTCTGCGCTTATATCTGCTCTTAGCTTTATCCCTGCGAGCCATAAGCTCTTTAATTTGTAGTGTTATCCATGGTGCAGGGTTATGTCTAACTTTGACACGACGGATAGGGGCATGCTGATCATATAATTCGAGAACGGTTGCGTTAAAACAATTCACCTTATCGTCGATATCATCGAACTCCACCAGAGGGGTCCAGTCGAGATCGCCGGCATCACGCTGCAAAGCTTCCAGATCTATGCCCTTGTAGTTACGGAGATATAAAAGCTGGGACTTACGCTTGGGAACACGGATACGATATGAAAGGTAAATAAGATCGTGGTAAGAAAAGGTAGCCGTAAGTTGACCATGGTAAGAAACATTACTAGGAGAGGAGACAATCATAAGATCTAGAAGCGAGGGTGTACAATTAGGAAAATAGTGAGTTGCAGAAAGAGGCAAAACCTGAAGATTGAAAGAAGACAAGAGTGAAAGGAGTTTAAGGGATCGAGTGTCATTTTTAATCAAGCAGGTATTAAAATCACCCATTAAAATAACGTGCTCATACATGGGGCAAAGATCACTGAGTGTGGAGTCGAGAGAATTGAAGTAGTCTATGTGAAGATTAGGACTGTAGAGCACTGCAAGCAAAACTTTTGTGTGATGAACAGTAATCTCAACAAACAAGTATTCAGCCGACTCAGAATACCGTGGAGGAGATGAACTGACCACCCTGTAGGGTAAATCAGCACGGAGGTACATGGCAACACCTCCTCCGCCTTTGCCGGTCCTATCGTTGCGTATCAAGACGAAGCCGGGGAGTGAGTACTGAGTAGAGAGGAGTGATGGCTTCAAAAACGATTCCGATATTAAGAGCGCATCCAGATGAGCACTGCTAAAGGATGCCAGAAGGTCAGAATAGTGACCAGGAACACTCTGAGCATTGATGTGAGCTATATGAAAATTCTTAAGGTCATTGGAGAAAAGAGAAGAGATTTTATCATGTAAAGTGAGTGGTAAGGAAGAGTCACTGTCCGCACTAGCAAAACTAGTAGAAGAAGAGCACGAGAAGAAGCTGTCGTTAAGATCAGCTACATCATCCATGAGCATAAATTATAATATAAATGTAAAATAAAATAAAAATATTATAAATATCTAAAATACAGGAATAATATTTAAAATAACTTAACTACTAAAAATACAAAAATTCAAGATTTTCCTTTAATAATAACCTCCCCCACTCGCTGGTATATTGGTAGGAATTTTACAATATTAAATAACAAAGATGCACAACAATAGTAGTGCAGTAGCAATAAAAACAAAACAAAAAGAAGTAAAACGAAAACATCGAACTGTACATAGAAAGGAACGCGACGCAATGACGGCCGAGTAGGAACATGACACTGACATCTGTCTACATCAGACCACAAACAACTGTCACATTGTCAAAACAAGATCTAGGCCCGTCAAATAAACGTAATGTACATACCGGCAATAATAAAAATAAAAAGTGACATGATAAGCGGTGATACAAATAAAAATTATAAATTTAACTACCGGCCCAAGTTCAACGTGATTATGCAAGCGGCCAAGTTGAGAAGTAGTGAATTATGGAGAAAAATGGAGTGACAGAACAATAACAATGAATGTGCTACTTGCGCAGACGCGTCTTCCTTGTTCTCTTAACGGGAGTAGCCAAGGTTGCGGCACTAGGAGATACAGGATCTTCAGATTGCGCAGAATCCTCGGTGTTGGCTGAACAAGACGGGAATTTGGCTATCAGATCGTGAAGTTCGCCTGCCGTTTCGATCTTTCGGCGGGATTTGTCTGGGCAAATAACGACAATCTTGCCTTCCATGGACCAGCAATTTGGCATACCGAAATGCTTACGAGCAGCTGCAAACACACGATGCCGAACTTGTGTTAAGAACTCTGAGATAGTGATCCCGGTACCCTTGAGAGCTTTCTTACTATCCCATACCAGTTGTCGGTGCTCCATTTTGAAGAATCGTACCAGTATGGGTCGGGCTTTCTGCTGTGAGAATCCAAGTCTATGACAAACATGGATAATATTCTTGTCCTTACATACCTCTGTCAATTTAATTTGGTTGGATATGATGTTGTGGACCACATTAAATAGATTTTCACTGTCCATCTCTGGAACACCATGGAACAGCAAGACCTTTCTTCGCATGATGGTCTCATGCCTATCGAACCCATCAGCTAGCAGCTCAATTTGCGTTTTTAATTTGGAATGTTCCCACTGCTGGGACACAGGCCTCCTCTCTGCGAGATAGAGTGGGCTGTAATCTACCACGCAGGTTTAGTGCAGGTTGGTAGATGTCACGTGTCAATCAAAAATTTTAATTTTTGATTCAGTCTTGCCGGTTTTCTCTGTACTGTTTTTGAGAGCAGTGGCGATGAAATATTTTACGCGAAGAAATGCGCCTCCTTTTTTTTTTTTTTGACTCCTCCCGCTCTGGGTGGAGCAGAAGGGAGTGTCAGACTCTTACTGACTAAAACCCACCCGTGCGGTAACCCTTTCGGACGATCCCGTTACCCGAAATGCGCCTGCTTGGCGTCGAACCCACAACCTACAACTCGTACCACTAGGCCAGCACTGCTCACAAATGCCTACAGTGACTGTGACTTCATGACTCTGTGAACTCACATATCTACTTACTCATGTCATGTGACGATGATGACGTGTGTTTGTAAACAGACAATGCTACAACGCATTAAGTTTAGTTTGAGGGGCATGATGACAGTCCCAGCCATTAGGTAGGTATAGAATACAAATGATGTCGGCTGTCGACCGGTCATTAAATCAATCCAATATTGGTGTCACAATTAGTTGATGATAGTTACGTTATCTGCATTAACGATTTGTCATCCAATCACAGTGAGGGATTTGTAAAACGTTTCTCGGACTGCCTCGTTGGTTAAGTAACCGCATGCACGACGTCTGAGCAAGGTTTTATCCTCCTTGGCCAAGTAGTGTTGTCGAGTTCTTCCTTTCGGAATTCCTTTTTAGCAGCTCCGATCTAGATTTATGCCTTGTGCAATTACGCTTCCCCCGATATTAGGTACTTACTCGTAAGACTTTTAAAAAAAGATAGACTTACTAAATTTCTTCATTTTCTTGCAAGCAGACTTGGATGACGTCAGGTACGGGTAAGTGGCCCCAGCATTGGAGTCGCAGTTCTCCAGACGGAACAGGTATGAGTTGTCTGATCTTCCAGCGAGGAAGGGGTCGTTGCATAGCGGGTTCACGTCAGAGGCACACGTCCAGCAACGTACAGGTTCTCCTGAAATTGAAAAGAGGGGAGAAGAATTACGATTGTGTTTTGTTTATTGTCAATAAGGATACACACACTATACTCTGTCCACGAGGTTAACCGTTTTTTGACAGATCGAACTAGTGAGCAATTATATGTTTTTTGTCAAAACGTAAACGTAACGTAACATACACGTACGGTATTATAATGTCTGTAAGAAGTCATAAATAAGGTAATTCAATAAGGTTAGGCGGTTTATATATTTATTTTATTACACATTTTATAGTGAGACGCATTTGGTTGCGTCTTCAGTCGCTAGTTACTTATGTGAATTCATTTCATTCCTACAAAGTGATCTTCTTAATTGCATGATCAATTAAAAATCTTTATCAAATTCGCTCTTGTTTCTACATATGTAGGTGCTAATTACGTCATCCTTGGCATATCCTCTAAAAAACCTTCCTAACTCCAGAAATGAGAACCGACAAAGATACACGACAAAAGTTGGGCTTCGAAACATTGTTTTGTATGCATGTATTACATAAATGTAGCGGGGTGTAGGCACCTACAGTGCGATATATTCTGCAGAAGACTTATTGGATTAAGGAATATTGTCATAATATAAGTAATAACGCTTTATGTAAAAAATTTCAAGTAGACTATTACTGGACTGCCCTATGCAAATCCTATCAAAAAGAACCACAAATCTTTCGTTTAACATAATAAGTATAGAAAACTCACGCGAACGAATTCAAGGGTAGCTGGGTAGTAATATTTGAATATTACTTATCGATTGAATACATTTTCCTTCCTTATCGGGTTACTCATTCAAGAACAGTCGTGACTAGTCAAGAGCTCATTGCGCCTTCATAAAAACAGTATCAATGAATGCTCAATACATTTTCTCCCATTGTTAACGTCGTCAACGGGACCTAATTCTGTTATTTTCTGCATTATTCATAAGTAACTACGTGGTTTCTTAGTACCTAAACCGTAAATGAGCTGCAGTCATCTAAGCCCACGGCGTAAAATTATCGCGACGGGATTTTATCGTGCACTGGGTTTTCAACTCTCGGTGTTGAGCCGAGCATTTAGAATCCAACAGAGCGCATTTCAGGGCGTCAAAAACACACTGTTGGATTTTCAACTCTCGGCGGTAAGCAGTGCGTGAAAAAACATCGCGGCGGGAAAAATCCCCCGAACCTGAGCTAATTATTCATATTATTAAAGGCCAAGTTGGTGGATCTTGGTGTACTTATGTGTCTCTCGATTCTCAAGCAATCGTAGATCGATCAATATTTGACGTTAAAATCGAATGCATTTCAAGCTCTCAGTGGGAGATCGTTACTTTGATGGCACGAGTTCCAGGCGGCTGAAATCGCCAACCTGTCTTGAGTAAGCGCGGTGCTTGATGCTCATTGCTTCTCCGTATGAGAAGAGACTTTTGCCCTGCAGTGCGACAATAACAGGCTGGTTTTGTTTTACTAGTTCACCAATGGCATCAATCGATATCGCTTCTGATAAAATTAGTACCCATCTACTTATACTTAATACTATATTCCCCATAATCATAACGCTAGGCGTAGATACCTATATTGAAACATCAAATAAAGTTTCTGTAGACCAGCTAAGCATGTTTTTAAAGGAAAAGTTACTGTTTTGGTTTTAGATAACGTTTCTAGGTAAACCCAACACGTTCCACTATTACTTATCGTTAGTTTTATAGGGCAAGTGAAATTCCAAGTTATCGTTTAACTTAAAAGACGTCACACACTATCGTTATGTGTTTGAATCACGATGATGATTGTACCTGAGTGAAGATTGTCTTTGCGTGCAAGTAATTTATTAAGAGAAGTTATACCGTGGTTGTACACGCAAGAGGGTCGGTACCTCTTGCGTGTACAACCAGGGTATAACTTAAAATAGTGTTACAATACATTGGCGCCGATTCCCTTGTTCACAAGCTAAACTAAATTTAATTTCAGTGCATCTTTTTCTTTCTATTTCATTAAGAAAAGGACAGAAGATAAATATTAGTTTAGTCCTGTCAAATTAGTCAGCGCCTGACGTAAATTGACGTATTTTTAGTAGACAAGTTTTTAATCACGTCTAATTTGTCTATGGAATATTTTAATTTGACAGGACTGAACTAATATTTATCTTCTGTCCTTTTCGTAATGAAATAGAAAGAAAAAGATGCACTGAACATAAATTTAGTTTAGTTTGTGAACAAGGGAATCGGCGCCATTAACTAAAAATAGTGTTACAGCTAAATTTGACCGATTTTAAATTTTCCATAGAAACAGAGATTTCCAATTATCTTTTTTTATATACTTAAGACATTTCGAAACTGTTCTAACTTTTTAGACCTATGTATCCTGCTTATGCGTATGAAGTTTCATTAAAATCGGTTCATGTATTTCGAAAAACAAGGACTTGAAAGTTTGTATGAAATGCCGTACGTTGTAAACGCTCTTAACTGATGGAAATCATTTAAAAACCTCTTTGACTTGCATAATCAGCCTATACTGTTCCCACTGCTGGGACACAGGCCTCCTCTCTGTGAGAGGGAGTGGGCCATAAACACTACGCGGGCACAGTGCGGGTCGGTGGATGTCACATGTCTTCGAATGTTTAGTTCTAGGATATACTGGTTTCCTCACGATGTTTTCCTTCACCGTTTTGAGAGCAGTGGTGATGAAATTAAATAGAGAAAGTAAAGTGCCTGCCTGGGTCTGAACTCACGACCTACACTCGTAAGTTGGGGCTGATGCTGATACCACTGCTCTATCTTTGACTTGACTAGTGGGATATGGTACCCCAACTATTCAATATTTGTACTATTCTAGCAAGGAGCTGTAATAGTGCCAGGATTTTTTTAATGTTACTATTCCGGTCATTGCTGCAGCATTTTGTTTGCTTCGCTTTTGTCAGTGTGGGTAAAGACGCTAGCACATCAAGCTTCTACAATCTGTCAAATTTCTTTAATAGATTTTCAACTTTATCGCTAAAGCATTAAGTTTAAGGTTGATTGGGAAAGGACAATGTCCAAATTGGCCCTGTGCAATAAAGAGTATCAGATTAAACGATAATTAATCGCCTATTTTATTATTTAAGTTGCAAATACTTCTGTATCACGGACTAGCTGTATTCCAAAATGTACTTTTAATAGAATTTAACGCGACTAATAACATTAGATCGCCATCTTCGCCTAATGTCATGTCGTGTCAGAAGTGAAATAGGGATGTCCAATCAATTATAATCGATTGATTGAATTATTATTCGATCGATTGTGTTTTCTTTTCTAAAGTGTATTTTTAAAAACCTAATAAGAATACTTTATGTATGCAGTCATACTCCAATTTAAATAGGTAGTAAGAATAATATTATACAGTAATCAAAACTTTTTATTTTGATTATTTAATTAATTTTTTACGACAATTAATACAAAAATAACATTTCTCTTTCGGCGTAAAATAAACCATTGTATACATACTTGTAATGTTTATATGACAAAGGTGATGTAACAGACAGTTTGAAATAATTTAAGAACACAGTAAATCTTAATCGAAAAAATCGATTATTGGTGTGGTGTCGTACTACATCCCTAGTTTTGCTGTGAACGTCACGTCGCGTCGTCCGTTATTATTGTCACTTTGGCAAAGTTACAGTTCCTGTGCTGTACTTTTCCTGTTCTTTTCTTGTGTTCGGTGTTTTGGTGACTTTTTTACGACTTGGCTATTTTAACGGACTTGGATTGCTTTAAAAAACGATTTACCTGGCTGTGATTTTCGGAACTGTGTACCGCTCGAACGATAACTTGGCACTCTAAAACGGACTTAGATCCTACGCATATCACTCAGAGCTATGAAAAATCGTAGGTACCTGACATTTAATATTCGTTGTTATGGTTAGATTATAACCTCAAAATCTGATACTTTTTTTGAAATATACCTTTTTTGCAGCTAGTCCGCTACAAATACAAGATCTTTTAAGAATCTCCTAATGATAGAGAATACAATACATAATTATCCGATGCTCTTGGCTCCAGGGCCAACAATGTATGGACGCAGAGCAATGTCCTTTGACAGTTTCGGGTAGCTTGACCTGCTGGCGTCTGTACATTCTTTAGTTGCGAACTTGCGATAGTGTAGATACCTAAACAATGGCTGTTCAGAGTCGTGCATGCAATGGAAACATTTTCTGTATAGGTAGGTGCCTACTCATTAAGACAAGGTGTCCAGCGGAAAATACATAACACGAGGTAAATTAGTTACCTTTTTACTGAATACATAATAATACCTACATTTTTTTTCCTCGTACGAAGCAAAGCAATTGCAATATAATTGCTTTTTCCGATTTAATCACTGATTCTCAGATGTAAATATCTAAGTAGATAGGTACACATGGCTACACATCAAGCTACACATTTCCAGTTTTAGCTGACCTCACATTGTATAGGTTTTTCGTACCAGCTTATGCTGGTTATATATAGCTCGATGTGCAGCCGTGCGTACCTAAGTAGTGCAGACACTGCATCATCAAAGGAATGTCATCTCATTTAGTTCCTAAATTGAAGAAAATGCATTCAAATCTGTGACCTAAATAGATCGTTGGATTCGCTTCAAGTTTTTATCTGTTTTTACAGTTTCTTTCATTGTGTTTTGTACAAAAACCGTAACCGTGGAAGAGATAATTTTTTCGACGCTTCGGAACGTGTCAACCTTCGAGTTGAATTTTAATAAAAAATAATGGTCACCTATCAAGGTTTTCGCGGTCTGTGAATCAGTGTTTATTATATTTTTTTCCTTATGTAACGCTATCATGACTACGAAATTAATCTTTGTATACTTGACTCCCACGTTCATTTTTTCTCTTCATTCTTCAAGGCGGGGCATACAGAAGTTCTCTCAGCTTGGGTAGAACAATTTCCATTAAGTTTTTTGTAGAAATTGTTCCACTAAAGTCCAGACGCGCCTATCTGCGCGAGCCTTTATTTTGAATACCTACCTATTTTTTGTAACCATCTAAGTATCTAACTAGGTACTCGTATCAAATTAACGAGATATTTTTATCTTATTATTTTTTAAATGTACTTGACTGTGTGCTTAAAGTATTACATAAATTAATTAATATATTATGCTACTATGCATCTTAAATCTTACCTTAAAAATAATTATTCGCTGACGTATTCATTTGTTTTTGATCGCAATAAACATAATATAGTCATATATATTATTGTCATTATATAATCAAGTAATATATTATGCAAGCAATATGTTATGTATTTATATTATATGTTTATTGCGATCAACAACAAACGATACGTCAGCGAATAATTATTTTTAAGGTTAGATTCAAGATGCATAGCATAATATATTTATTAATTTATGTAATACTTTAAGCACACAAATGTACAGAGGCAAACTTAAAGCCAATATATATCACTTGATTCGAATAAACAAGGTCAGACAAGGACATTCTAATAAAAAATAAAACATGTTTATTCATCAAAACGACTTTTGAATGACTGATTATTAAATACCTACCTATAACCAATTTTTACACTACACTACCTATAAACGCGGCAGATGTCTAAATACAAGGGGGCCTACTCCGAAGTGCAAAGTGCGAATGTATTGAAAAATGCGAAAAAAGTTCGGATCGGCTCAGTTGGGTCGGGACTATAGTCAATATTCGAAAGAGTGTAGGATTGCCATTGTAATTGTTAGAGTGTTACACAATTACGCCGCGACAGGACGCTTTTTATACCGGTATGCGGTATTACGTTCCCGTGGGATAATTTCTGACTTTCGGAAAACAATAGTTCGCATATACCTAAGTCTTTCGTAGCCAGAAACACAGAAAGAAAAATCACTTGATTTGATTTCCTCAGTTATTTATACGAGTAAATAGATCATGTCAAAGCTATGTTGCAGCTGCATGTCCAAGAGTGTCCATGGAGTTTCTTGCCCGTTCTTCTCCATAGGTACCTACTACGCTTTGGAATGGGCAACTATAGCTTCATCTTTTTGACTGACGAACCTTTGACAATTCAAAAGTGCCTGTAATTGGTTTAGTTGAAATAAATAATTTGAGTTTGAGTTGAGTTCATGCAGATCATTAGTTTATGTACGTACGGTACCAAAGGAGATAAGTACCCAGGGTCGAAAGTTATAGTTGAAGCTTAGGAAGAAACGAATGGATTTTTCGAATAAAATTTAATTTAATTAATAAATAACAAACGGTTCGTTTATCAAATTAAAATTCATTCGAAAACATCTATCAGTTTCTAACTAAACTTCAACTATATCCGACGACCCTGGTTACTTATCTCATTTGGCGACTGTACGTAGGTATACATTACTTTACTTAAAGAAAGAAAGAAAGAATAAAATTTTATTTGGGACACCCTCAGGAAAATTAAAAAACTAACAAAATAAACGTTAAAACACCCAAAAAAAAAAACAAGAAAGGAAATGACATGGGCGAGATCTAAAAGGCTCCCTAAAGGACCTCAGCATAATGCTGTGATATTTATAGTAGGGATTTATGGTAGGTTGGGATTGTGGGTATCGAGTTCAATGACGTGCAATAGGAGAGGCCTATGACCAGCCCCAGCAGTGGACTACTATAGACTGATGATGATGAGGATGGGTATTATGGTGGACTTCTCTAATTAACTGGAACTTTAGATTATAGGTATCCATTGGTAGAAGTTCCGATTCCAGATAGTCATCATTAAAAGCAGAGTCCAACGTAAGGATTCTTTAATGATTTGGCTAATGCAATTACAACACTTTTTATTCGTAACTAAGCAAATGTTTAATAAAATTGAAATAATCAAGCCTGTCGATGATTCCGTATTGAGGGAAAAAAAGCAATTGTCAGATTTTCCGATTTAGGATGACTTGATTGGGTAGTCAAAAAATACCATTGGGTATCAGAAGGACAAATAAAAGAAACTGCAAGGAAAATCGTTTGTATTGGTTTCCGCTCAGTTTCCACGAGTAAATAGATCATGTAAACAAAACTACGTTGCATGCAGATCATGTCGTTATGTATCTACATGATATATAAGACAATGCCTTCGTGGGACTATTGTATATTATTATGGCGTTTGTAAGTACATACGCCCTTTCAATTGTCATTGTAACTTGCGTAAGAGGAAAATTACTTTGTTGTGACGACCAATCTAGAATAAAATCATGTTGTATGACAAGTAGTTGCTTAGTTAAGTTACGGAACTGTATTAAGTGCCACAGTTGCTCTATAATATTATAGCGTACTAGTGTAACTAACAAGCTGCCCCTGCTGGGTACTACTAGCAATGGCTTGCATTTTGACAGTTCAACAACATTCATTGCGTTATTTACTTTACTGAGCCGAAAAATATTTCAAACATATGAAGTAATGGATTAGCAATAACCATCAAAATGATTGAGATTGATACTTAGTGTGTTACGGAATTAGGGTGCTGTTCGCACGGTTTTTATGATTTGACAAAACATCATGATTTCATTATTATGCGTTAGTTTAGAGTCAATGTTTTATGCATACAAACTTTTCGGAATAAATTCTCCAAAAGATAGTGAAAACGGCATCAAAATCCGTTGTGTAGTTTAGAAGAACAACGCGGTCACACAGACACACGAAAAGCGACTTTATTGTGTATTATGCATGCACAGATATAGATATATATTTTATACAGTAACTGGGGACTATACATACATTCCCCTTCAAATGTTAATTTAAAAGTTAATGTTCATATAATGAAATATTTGCATTTCAGGTAACCTAACCCAAAGGTATCTATGAGACAAAAATGATTTCTCTCAGAAGTATTATTTATCATAGAAATAAATAAATAAATAGAAGTAACAACAATAGGAGGATAATCTTTTTTAACCTAAGCAATTATGTATCGTTTGAAGCTGTATTTATGGTCGCTCGATGGAGGGGTAATTCGTAAAACAGGTTTTTAAAATATTTAAAAAAATGTGAAGTTTTCGGTAGACAACGCCAAAATATTAGCAATGATCTCATCCGGAATTCCCGACACGATGCAAAACAGCCACCAATCACATTTGAATGTCGGAATGAAGAACCTAGGTACAAAATTTATATCTTAACTATCATTAAATAATTTTGCGTGTCTTTTGTTCCGATATGGTCAAATCGGATCAAAAGACACGCATTGTACTGTTCGCAGTTCAATCTTCATATATGGATGACGTGATATACGTGTACCATAGGTAGGTAAATAATTGCTCATTAAGTACCTACTATGTAACGCGTGACCTTCGGAAATCCATAAGTAAGTGGTGCCTCATCGATTAACACCGCTTTAACAAAAAGAGACCTCAACCGGTTCAGAACCGCGAAGCCTATACGTTCTACGTACGTATTCCCTTCTAACTAGTGATGCGCAAATGTCAATTAAAAAACCGAAAAATCAACCGAAAATTCGAATGATTTGTTCGAAAGTTTTCGAATAATTCATCCGTCGTGCGAATAAATTAGCATCTAGTATTCAAATCTGTTTATGCCACAAATATATTAGCATTCGAATACTTACTGCTCTTTGCTAATTTTTATCAGTAAGTAGGTCAAAAATACTGATTCACTTTGAAAAAAACCATTTGTTAGATAACATAATTCGTTTTGCAAATGTTTTATTTATTAATAATTTCTTATGAAGTATTTTACTGTAGAATAATTCGTGCTTATACACCTGTTTGGTATTAATTGATGCGCCTGTGCTTGCAACAATCTATTCGTAAGTATAACTAGTCACCTATAAAACTTACAACTATTTATGTAGCCTCTGATCGAATAACTATTCGAAGAAAAAACTCGATCAGCCCATCTCTACACCTAACACAATTCCCTTGACTCAAATAGTTTGCACCTACCTACACAGGCCTACACTACGTTTCGCTGTACAGCCTCCGATTAGCTGTCCTTGTCTTCCATACGCTAAAAGATGTGATGGAGCATTGTATTGATAAACAAGAGTTTCGCAATCGCAAAACCTGTTGGCGTCGTGTTAAAGGGAAGTGGTCACGTATATTTGTATTGTTAAAAGAAAAGTATTAGTGATTGTTTTCTTAGTGGTTTATAGAAGGCTGTAACAAATGATATACCTAATTTCCTTTTTGGGGTTAGCCTAGAGATTTTCATTGTGATTTTTTTATAACCTCGAAATGAGATTGAGGTTAGGACTCAAAGGTACTTATTTATGGTTATTTCATCAACAGTCTACTGTAGTCTACTGTCGGAAATGGGTGTCTCCAATGGGCACGCCATGCAGCTGTATTTTCGACAACTCTCATCCATCTGCTACCAGACACCCTGCTAAGATCGTCGCTCAACCTAGCCTAAGGCCGTCATACCTTACGTCTTCCGATTCGCCTCCACTCAAGAACATGTCTACCCTAACGGTCATCGTTTGTACGGCTAATATGGCCAGCTTATTGCCAGTTCAGCTGCTTATTCTGAGAGCTATATCGACAACTTTGATTCTCTGCTGGATCATCTCGTTTCGGATTCTATCCCTCAGAGAGATTCTAAGCATAGCTCGTTCTATAGCCCGCTGAGTGACCTTGAATTTACGGACCAGCTGGGCTGTGAGTGTCCACGTTTTGACTACGTAATGCTTCCCAAATGCTCCTTCCAAACTTGAAGCTTAGATTCTGTACATAGGGAGAAGTTCAGATTCCAGATGGTCATGGCAGGCAAGCAGCATTGAAAGGCAGAAACCAAGATAACTTAGTCAGACACAGTCTAACGGAAGGATTCAGTAATTATTTGGCTAATGCAGTAAGTACTTGCGTAGTCATCAACAACACTTTTTTATTCGCAACTAAGTACTTACAAGGTTTAATTAAGTGCTATTAACAAGAATGAAATAATCAAGCCTACTGACAAATCCGTATTTAAAAAAAAATGCAATTAATTTTCAGCGAGGTTTTCCGATTTAGGATAAATTGGGTAGTTAGAAAAATACCCATAATTATCTGAAGGCTGAATAAAAAACAGTGTTGCGCCAATTTATAAAATAAATAGTGTTCTTCATTTATTTTATGTCACTTACTAACTAACTGACAAACCTACATGGATAGTGCGAAAATTCTCGAATATTGTTTCCCAACACTTTTTCTAGGTCAAAGTTAGTACCGTCGAGTACCGATTGCCCCATTGTTGTTTAGATTGGGCTCGACTTCGAATTATTAATGACTTGCATACAATAAGGCTGCGTATATTTCAAACAGTATTGATATTTTTCTATAAGGAACCGTGAACTACGTATTTGGGTCACTGACACACTTCTACGGTGAGTTGTGCTTTTATGTTTGCCAAGCCCCGAACTTTTGTATGGATTCTTGGTAAAATTTTACATACTGTAGTTATCACGTTTGTGAGATGTTAAACCGTGCTTTAATAAAAACCAACGGGGTAATTTCGTAACACACCATCAGTGGCAAGTAATGGCTTTACTTTTTAGATACGTTGTTGAGCAGACAAATCTTTCGAACATATTAAGCAATGGATTAGCAATATCCTTCAAAATTATTCAGATTGTGACTGATAGTGTGATATCTAAGCAATTATCCCGCAGAAGCTTTAAAAAATACTTAGATAAGTATCTAAGTTTCTTTGAACGTTTAAACCCAGAACGTGATGATTTAAATAAAATAATTTACCGAAATTCAAACCTTAATCTACGTCAGTATAAGATTGCCTTTAGCTTAATGAAAGCACAAAGAATAAAATACTTTCATATATTATGTAATATAGAAAATTAGAAATAGCAGCTCTATTATTGCGTTGCGTCATCTCATCGTAACTTCTCATCCGTACCGACATGAGCTATCTACCTTTGTGATCTGTGCCATCGACTCGACTGCCACCATTGTCATTAAGTACTAGTTTATTCATTACTTACACTAGTAATGCATAAAGTAGTGCTAAAATATGTATAAATGCGTGTTTTTGTTGGTGGGTCGGTTTGTCCTTCTTTCGTGCAGTAAGAGAGCGACAGATCCACGGGATTTTATGCGTAAGAATAGTGTTAGGAGTGGAAAATAACGTGGGCTACTTTTTATCTCAAGTTCATAGCATTTATTTCAATTAAACCATTTATAGGCATTTTTGAACTGTCGAAAAGTCGGTCAGTTAGTCGGAAAGTTGAAGCTAGTTGCCCATTCCAAAACGTAGATCTCCATGGAAAAGAACGGGCATGACAAGGACATCAAGGACACTCTTTTAAATCAAGATATTACAAAATCCTGGGTTGTGGGGAGCGAAGCCATGAGCAAAAGCTATAGGGCATAATATTATGTACCTATATGTGTTAGTCTCATCCCGAGTAAAACTTGAGTCCAGTATTAACAAGGATGTGAAGCCACTTAACTTCATCGTCTTTCGATTAAGGACGACCGTCCTATATTAATATATCCTCACGAGCAGGGGTCATTAATGTGATTATGGATTATCCTACCTATTACAGAAAGGACTGAATATTTTAAGTGTTGCCTAACCTTTTAAGGCTTTTTTTTGGGAATGCCCTATCGCAGTTCAACCTAAGAGGTTGTCGTCTGCTATAACGGGCTAGCCGCATTTTAAGGCTGAAAAGCAACAGCTTTTATACAATAATAACGATGTTATCAACAGCTAATACCGTTATTTAAGCTTTAAAGAATATCCGTGATATTTAGCGTTAAAACTAGCCTGAAGGTGTAGCAAGCAGTTTTACCTGGTTGGGAAAGGTAACTGTGTAGTGGGTTGCAGAGATCAGATGCACCTAACTTAGGCAGAAGGTTAAAATTAAGGGAGCCGACCCAAGGAAGAGAGTCTAAACATACTGATTTGCGGATTTAATTGCATGGTGGAGTATATTGCCCTTACGAGACAAACGAGTTTAACTTAGGCCATCGTGGAAAGGTTGAAATGTTCTTTTTACAAAAGGTTCAACGAGGTAGGTACCAACAGATACCTACGTCCATTGAGCGGCAGTAAAAGTATGCAAGATTGTACGCACGGCGATATGTCAAGCTATATATTTCCAGTATAAGCTGACTTCTCATTGTACGAAAAACCTATACAGTGCGAGGTCAGCCAAAACTGGAATGGTATATGATATGTCGTTGTTTGTACCCAGTATATTTAGTAAGAAATAATAAAAACTTCATGCTATTTTGGTTGCATAAACATAATTTTCGAATGACTGAAGCAATATATCTTTTTATTGCTGATTTAAGCCAAAAAAACAATCTTAAGTGCCGCAAGTATTATGAAATCTTTTACGCTGAGTAAGTGGCGTCTGGCAAGTGGTAATTACGATACATGGGACTCCAACATAACTGGTGAAATAGGGGTGTAATACACCGTTAAATTTTGACCGTTTTAATCCTTAAAAGGGGTCATTTTACTCATCATTATGAACAACTTTTACTACGGGACCAACCATGAAATCGTGAAAATAAAAATCAGTTGATCAAAATCAAAATCAAAAGTCATTTATTCAAATTAGGCTGAGAATCAGCACTTTTCGAACGTCAAAATTACAAAAGACAGTCCCCCAAAAACGCCCGCCCTTCGCCACTTCCTAGTGCTATCGCTGGGAAGAAGAAGTGGCGGAACAAACTCCCCAGCAGCACAGCTGTCTGTTTAGTTAGAATATATGTAGTTGCATGTATACAATACTAGGAACCTATGTTCAGTAATGAACATTACAAGAAGCTTAAATTATTTGCCATATTATGTCAGCTAGCCACGCCAATATACCAACAAATATAATAAAAACTATACGTACTCAAGCTAAAAAATAATTAATTAAAATAAAAATAAAAACTTACTACCTAAATAAAAGCCTCCAGGCATAAAGGGCGTGACAGCTTACATATTTATGCATTGCTGGGTTCGTACATTATGTCGAGTTATGCGAACATAAATCTATGGATCAACTGATTTTTTTTATATACAGTACATACACATAATTATGGTAGGTACATAGATTAAACATATATGATATAGTTATCTATATAAATATCACTATCGAATAGATGAACTCTGTTTATGAATACCTCGGAAACCGAAATAAGGCATCACTGAAAAAATTGAGATTGTGTCAGTATTAGTGTTGGCGTTAACCCAATGTTATACGAGTTTTAACCTATAATTACATTAATTACTCATGTGCTATGGGCAATGTGGCTATGAGAAGATTTACGAATCCGTCATTACTTATGCGTTTAGATGACGCTTGAACGCATTTTAGAAACCTTCCAATCTGTAAATAGGTATCAATATAAGTAGGTGTTTAAATATGTAATATCATCTGCCTCGCCTTTTCCCAACTATGTTGGGGTCGGCTTCCAGTCTAACCGGATGCAGCTGAATACCAGTATTTTATATAGAGTGACTGCCTATCTGACCTCCACAACCTAGTTAATGGGTAATACGATACTCCTTTGTAAGGCTAGTTGTTACACTTTGGGGCTTCTGACGACCCGTAACGACCGTCAAAGATCCACGTACGACAGCCGGGACCAACGGCTTAACGTACTTTCCGAGGCACGGAGCCTCACTGAGGGGTCCCGGTATCTAAAGATGGTCACCAATCCACAGGACAACCGCGGCAAGCATAGCTTAACCTAATCGATCGACCTGTGCGGCTGTTACTATTTAGCCACGGGCTTCTCCATTTAACCTAAGTATGTAATGTGCTCTTTTATAATTCCTAACGTGACGATATCATCGCGGACGTCCACGTCCATAAAATGAGTGGAAATACGTACACGTTTTAACGTTGTCGTGGACGGAAATTTAAAAACGTCTTCATATAATTTTCCATACATTTTACTTCCCTATGTTATCGTGATGCTGCGGACGTCCACGATAATATCGTCACAATAGAAATTATAAAAGCGTATAATTATTTATATTACTATATTTTCAATAATAGACAGAGACATTGCATATGAATTGGTCGCTATATATATACATACATTCTAATAGAAAAAAATACTTTTACAAAATGTAGGTACATTTTTTTGCACTCACAGGGTGTTCAGAGGATGTTTTTGTTTGATTGCTTTTTGCTACCTCAGTGATGAAGAAGATTAAAGGTAAGTCGGTGACGTGAATAGACTGTTTGTGAAGGCAAACAATTATTTATAGTATAGGATGTGTTTTAAATACGAAGGTTCCTATTCTATTCCATTCACGCATTCTTGACGGCACCCATTAGTATAATTTCATTGTTCATACATTAATGTAACTACGACATAATACACTGAAGGTTTATAATATGAGATGAAGGTCTATAAGTTGTTGTGTGTTTTATAAACTAGGGTACAGGAAATTATGCTTCGGTATTTTTTTTTTCTTTAATATAGAAGGCGTCTCCTTCATCTATTTTACCATAACAAAGAATACTTAAGGAAAATACTACAAGAAGACCTAAAAAAAATTTTTTTTTTTCCAAATTTATATTGATACTGGCGGACCCAGCAGACGTCGTCCTGCCCGGAAAAGCAGCAACACCTACCGGGTCCAATTGTGTTTTAAAGCCATCCAGGAACCCATTGAAATATACACACAAAATTTCATCCAAATCAGTCCAGCCGTTTAGGAGGAGTTACGTGACAACACACGTACAGAAGAATTGTATTTATTTATTTATTTATGAGTAGGAGAACCAACAGCTAAACCAAATTAATAACAATTGTATAAGCAACACAGAGCCAATTACAGGTTCTCACGAATAGACACAGAGAAGGTGCTTAGTAGAAATCTTAGGATCACTAACAACTAAGAAGCAAGCACGATAAAAATACAAATTAAATGAATTAAAATAAGCAATAAGTATTAAATATAGTCAGATGCCATGGTAGGCATTAGTGACATGGGGAAAAAATTAACTAAAAAACAAAACACTACGCGCTGTTAAAAGAGTTGTCATTCAGCCGATTGCGTGCAGAATGAATGGGCTTTGGTGGTAAATGGGTCAAAAGAGAACTGTTAAATAGAATATTATAGTCCTCCCTAGAATATGTTTAATAAGATGTTTCAAGAATTCTATAACGTAAAATCTCTTAGTTTAATCAGTTCTACGTTCAAAGTACATATGTATAATACTACAAGGAAACCTAAGGAAAAAAAAACACTATTTCAGAATTAAAATATTTTTCAAGAATTCCATAATGTAAAATCTCTTGGTTTAATCACTCCTAAGTTAAACAAAAACGAAATAAATTTAGTAGCTACGGTCCTATTGTTTATTTTCCATACTTGCTTAGGCTCTACGAGTGTGGTGAATCGAGCCAACTTTCACTTAACCCATTAAGCAGGTTTACTGTCGAAAAAATATTTGCTTAGAGCTGGCACAATACCATTAGTGGGCCCTTAAACGACAATTTTACATGCGTTTTAGTCGACAGACTGACCTACTGGCCTTGTTACCATTGAACGTGGTGCGTAGGAGTGCCGCCTTTGCGACCATAGAGTCATTTATAGTAATAAGGTTTTAGCATAAAGTCCTTACCAATATTTTATATGACAAAGAGTAACTATTTTGATATACAGTGTGGCAGGGTTGCTTTTTTGTGTTCATTAAAAATGAAGGTGGCCTTTTGTAAGCTTTGTTGACAATTAAAAAAAAAACGTTAGCTGCCTACGGCAAATGTTGTTTTAAAGCCTGGCCATTCGGTAAAACGTTTTTTGACAGACGAAATGATTGCAGCAACACACAATACATTGATTGATATACATACGGTATTATAATGTCTGTAAGAAGCCATAAATAAGATAATCCAATAAGAATAAGGCAGGGTAATTGGTAAAACACAGCGACCATGGTTGCTGGTAAAACACTAACAACCTTGCAGGACTGGATAACTAACATCATAAACAACAAATTTTGTTCTACGACTTTTTACAAAATATAATACATTTACCAAAAGCAAACCTTTAAGATTTCGTTGTTCTATATAACCCCCGCTCCCCCCCGCTGAATTTTGTACTAGACACGGCAGTTTGTTTACCTAACTAGCGCTTTCTTTTGCTTCGCGTAGAGTTCGTAACAGAAAATCTATAATAGTTATTTGTTATACAAGAGTGCAAAGTTGCTTTTTAACCGCGTGTTCAATTTTGATGACCGAGCAAGCGAAGGATTCTAAAATTGAATCACGAGCGCAGCGAGTGATTCAAAATTAGAATCCTGAGCGTTAGCGAGGGAATCAAAAGAGCACGAGGTGAAAAATCTTTGCACTCGAGTGCAACACGTAACTTTTCATTCCACCTCAGCGAGGAAATGACTAAATGCAAAGGCGTCAAGCAAACTTCCTCGTCGCTAGAATCACTCATTTTAGTTTTTTCACTTGTTTTCAAGTTTCTTGTTTTTAATATAAGGTTTAACAATGACGTGAAAAAATGCCGCGTAAAGAACCGCGTACAAAGCAAATTGAAAAAAGAACACCAAGAAGGTTCCGAGTCTGAGTTTTTAACAAATTAAAAAAAAGTTGTATGATATATTCGGCACCATAGAGGTAGCATTAAATAGGTTTAATGTTTTTTTTTAATTCACAAACTTAGTGCACACGATGTTCTAAATTCAATTTACTTTATCCTCTAGAGAATAAAAACGGCTTTTCCACTCAGATATTGAAGATTAAAAATACTCTTTCCGAGATGGTGGGATGAAAAAATATTTTAATTGGTTGAATTGAAATATTTTTATTTTTGAATGAAAGTTTGATGAATTAAAATCTGTTGAATTAAAAAAAGTCATAGAATAATAGTTGTTGTTTATGATGTTAGCTTAGTAATATAGTCCTGAAAGGTTGTTAATGTTTTACCAATAACCCTGTATTTATTTATGTTACTATCAATAAAATAAATATATAAACTGCCTTATCTTATTGAATTACATTAAGATAAGGCAGTTTATATATTTATTTTGTTACGCATTTTAAAATTAACTTTTACGTAATCTGGAATATGTACATTCTAAGACAGCTGTCAAACAACAGTTAACCGAATGGACAAGGCATATACTGTCATTTTTACGCTTAGTGTTTTTTACAAATTCATTCATAAAATTCAAAGCTCTCAAATTACAAAAACGTAAACCTAATGGTATACCCTCAAGTAACAATTAAAACTCGCATCTATTTAAGTAAGTTCTTCCGAAAAAACATATAAAAAACTGTTTAAACCTCAAACTACAGCACGTACTTAAAATAACTACTCGTGGAACAACAACATAAACTTTGTGTCACAAACAGCCGTCACCTTGTTCTTTTAACCGTCAATTACAACGTAATTCATGTCCAAGAGACCATTAATAGCCCCCCTTATTGTTAAGGGTCCCCCATCTAATTGACTATTATGACGTCACGTTATAAAACTTGGAATAATAATCTAACAAACATAATTGCCGCTGACAATGTGGAAAGTCGCATAATAGCGATGAAATTAATCAAATCACGTTAATAATCTTATCTTGACAAATTACTTACTACAGAAAATGATAATCAAATGTACCTGAATAAATATTTGGGAGCGGCACTTAGCTTATATTTGATAATACGTAGTCCAAGTCCTGACACAACACTTAGGCACTTATTTAATTCTACTTTAAATTGATCGTTAACATAAATAAGAAATGCCTTAATATATAACCTGAACGCAATATTTGATGTAGGATAGGATACAATACATAAAAGCTAACAAAGAAAGTACAAATGTCTTGGAAAAAAAAAATAGTTTAAAATACATATAAATGTGAAACCGCTGATGTGGAGTAAGTATTTCATCATTGTGCATACGTCATCTAATAAAAATACGTTCGAAAATAAATTGAGGTTATAAACAACTACTTTATATACCTACTGTTATTCCCACGGCTCTAAACAGTAGTATCTAAAATAGGTCTTGTGACCCATGACCTGACTTTATTGCCCTCATATCATATCTTAATGTGACTAAAGACCACTTGAGTTTAATTCCAAACGGTTGGTGTTTCATCTTTTATGTAACAACGTTTAGTTATAGCTAAATTCATACTAATGCGACTTAAAGAGTTTTTCTGTTTATTAGTCTGCATGCGCTAATCTCTGAAACCATCAGTCCACTAGGATTTGAAAAATTCTTTTTGCATTCGATAGTCCAATTTTTGAGGAAGGTTATAGAATATTTAACAGGCTACGACCTACAGGAGTTGAACAAAACAAAAAAATCGAAAAGAACGTTAAGCGGAAATGAAGTACTTAATACTTGTAGCAGGCGATGCAATGTGGCGCAACAAGTTTCACTATCTATTGGATTGCCTATCGGGAAAATATCGAACTTCCATACAACATTTTGTCCCCTATTTAACTCCATTTAGGGTTGATTTTTCAAAAATCCTACCTTGGTGCTCATCTTTGTTACAATAAGGAACTCTTTGCATAATTTCATGCTTCTAGACGCAACGGTTTGGGCTGTGAGTTGTCTGTCAGTGAATGAATTTGAGATTTTTATAAGCTTTTGCCATTGATAGATAGATAAACCATCTATTTAGTGCACAACAGACATAGCACAACACACAAAAACACAATGAAATATTAATGCACTTAAATTTCATCCATTGGTCTAAAGGTTTTCCAGAAATAGACACAGATGTTTGTTTCTTTGTTTTGATGACGTAGATTTTATAATTTACACTATGTTGCAAAAAAATTAAACGCTTAATTATTTTTTTAAATGTATATATAACAGATTATACGCAGTAGATATGTGGGACAAAAAAAAAAAAACAAGTGCTAGATTGTTTTTGCAACACAGTTTCTTAGAAAAATCTGTAATGAGCAATCTTTTTGTAAATATTGTCTTTTGATAAGTCTAATAAAAAAAATTATTACCCTGGCGAGAGTGTAAAGGTGTAGAAGTACTTAAATTTTCTGATAATAATCAATAATGAGGGATATAGGCGTAGATAAAAGAAAAAGTTTTTTATTTTTTATATTTCTATGGTAGACATAGAAGTAATTAGGGAAGAAAAAGACATGTTGCGCCGGGTTATTCACCAACTGGACACAAGAGACTGGACACACGTGTGTCCCTCCTCCTCAAAATTAGTATCACTAGATAAATTGGGATAAACGCAAGAGAATGATGATTGGTATATAAGGGTGGCAGGGATAAGCACAACCTGTTATAATGGATTCAGTACCTACATGATTCTGGACCTGTCTGCGTTGACATTTTTTGTCGGTTGTTTTGTCTGCTGTTTCTTACAAAAGTGCAATATCTACACATAATATATGGAATGGAACGGATTATTTCAGGATTATTACATATATGGAGATATATATATATATATATATATGTACTTAGAGGTAATAGGCATGTTTATAAATATTGCTATACGAAATTAAATTACGTAAGTACTTTAATGTTTTCCTCATAATTTTCTTTGTTCTCGTTCTTAAATGACCAATTGTATTTAAATGGATTGTTATTACGCCAGGTTTTGTTATAATACCTAATTAATATGACTTCAACTGGTTTTGCTATCTTTTTCAAGCGGATGTGGTGATGAAGTACCTACTTTTATTGATAATTTTATAATTTGTTATGCCTACATAAAATTGCTATTGAGAAACTTGGGTTTTTTAAAAGCTATTGTAATATGTTGATAAGAAAATGGTGGCCATTATTTGAAAAAAAAAACTAGGCAAATAATATATGTAGGTATATACAATACATATACGATATACATAAATATAGTATACACACGCATCAACTAATTAGCTACATAGTGTGTCTCACCAAATATATAATTTCATACAAAAACTGTCAAACGTCAATTTTATTCCTCGAATAAGAGTTATCTGGCGATGGAAAAATTAGCCCCAAATAAGAATAATTCAAACAAAAGCCAAAAAAATCATGAGGGCATCCTCTTACGAAGGGATAATTTGCACTTAAATATAATAATTGACAACTTCTTACGACTTCAATAGGAAATTAATTGTCAATAGCATCTATTAATTCTGACCAATGGTGTGATTTGCCGCCATTGTGATCACAATAGACCTGGTCACGCTTGGTGGTGAGGTCATGGCTTTTTTATTGAATGAATCCCATTTGGGTTTATGCGGGCAGGGACATAAATCTAACGGATATAAATTATTTTACAAAACAGCTATTCCTTTTTTGTTACTTCCTTATTCCGTGGATTTTGTAAACTTTTATTTGTGAAAACTTTATGCACAAGTAAAAAAATACTGTACAAAGGTGGACTTAACGCCTGAGGCATTTTCTACTAGTCAATCTTAGGGTGATGCAGAGATAAAACATGGCAGGTGCAACATACGGGATAGATAGCTCGGAAATAATTCTAAAATACAAGAATCAATACTAATACATAAATACAAGGTGTCGTTTTGCATCCTCGTCAAATTCAAGGAGATAACTATGCTACTGATTCTCGAAACGAATCAATAATAAAATAAGTAGGTTTTTTTTTCTAATTTTCGGAAATCGGCATGTGTGTGACACGCATTTTAAAACGCGGCCTGTGTGAGACTGCACTGTAACTGCCCTTTTACACACACATAAAAACGCGGCTGCTTATACGATACCATAACGCGATTCTGTTTTTTGAAAGTATTCTGAAATACTGTCAAACTTAAATAAGTAAAAAAACAAGTATGTATTCATTATTTACCAGGGATCGTAATTTTATTTGATTGTTTATGTCTTTCATAATAGCCTCCTGAAATTTGACGAGGATGCAAAACAACAGCTTGTATAGCTACATAAATATATTATTATTTAAACAAAATAAACTTTATCAGGAGAAAATAACGATCGGTAGAGGAGATCATAAAGTGCGCCTAACGTAGTTTTCACTTCAAAATAATTTATTATTATATTCCGTTGCATCTACTATGAGTCTCAGTCAATTTAAAACAAGTTGACAGAAGGCTAGACGGATGACTGTGCCCGCGTTATAAAAAGATCTCATATCGGATGAATCATACTGATTATCTAAGATAAAATACAGCTAAGTCCTTGGCCCATTATCCAATTATGAGACTATGGTTCATTGAGGCAGTTTTTAGTTTACAAAACAAGCCACTGCTAGTTGTGTCTTTTGAAATGAACCAAAGACTTATAGGAAAGATTCTCAATAAACGTTTTGATGAAGTGAACTTTACTTGAGGATATCGAAGGAATTAATTTAATAAGAGTATCTAACCATAGAATAATATAATAGAACAGATATATCTATCTATCTATCTATATATATCTATCTATCTATATATATATAGGTGATGATGAAATAGAATAGAACAGATATTTATTGCAAACTAGCTTCTGCCCGCGGCTTCGCCCGCGTGGATGTCGGAAATTATCCCACGGGAACGTGCTAACAGGATAAAATGTACCTATGTGCTTCCCCAGAATGCCATCTATCTCGCGGGCCCTTTGTGGCTAATTACAATAGAAAACCAATTGTGTCTCATTAGTGGTGATTAAGAGGGTACCTATATGATATCTTTACCTAAGTACCTCATCATCTCATCTGCCTAGCCTTTTCCCAACTATGTTGGGGTCGGCTTCCAGTCTAACCGGATGCAGCTGAATACCAGTATTTTACATGGAGCGACTGCCTATCTGACCTCCACAACCCAGTTACTGGGTAATACGATACCCCTTGGTAAGACTGTTTGTCAGACTTTCGGGTTTCTGACTACCCGTAACGACTGTCAAAGATCCATGAATGACAGCCGGAACCAATGGCTTAACGTGCTTTCCGACACACGGAGGGGTCTCGGTATGTAAAGATGGCCATCCATCCACAGACCAACCGCGGCAAGCGTAGCTTAACCTGACCGATCGACCTGTGCGGCTGATAATATTTAGCCACGGGCCCCTCACTAATCCTACCTAACAAGTATTATAAAATAACCTACGGTCACTACGTACACTATCAAATATACTACCTATACTTTAAAATTAAAATCTATACCTACGACTTATATAAAAATAAACCTAAATAACTCTAAAAACTAAAAGGAATAAAAATTAACTCCACTGCGGGTGACCTAACCTACGACAAACTTATTATTTGCGGTTGTTACAGTAATTGGGTCTATGGTTCGAACCGCAAAATTAAGTTTGTTTTTTATTGTATATACTTTTCCGGGATAAAAAGTACCCAGTGTGGTGCCCAGGATATTAAAGAATAATTATACCAAGTTTCATCGTAATCGAACCGGTAGTTTTTGCGTGATGCCTGAACAAACAGACAGACAGACAGACAGACAGACAGACAGACAGACAGACAGACCGACAGACAGACAGACAAAAATTTTTTTAATCACATTTTTGGGTTCGGTGTCGGTCTAGTAACACCCCCTGCCATTTATTTTTTTGATATTTTCAATGTACAGAATTTTCACTTCTACAGATTTATTATAAGTATAGATAGATAACTATAACATTTACATCTAAAATTATCATTTTGATCTGTAAACTTTCAATAGAAAAGACATGGCCAATACTTTTTTTTAGACATGGCCAATAATTTCTCTTCTATAGAATACTTAGGTTTATAAAGAAGAGAAATTATGTGATTATAGTCCTGGATTTGATTCCCTGGTCGGGCAGTGTTATTAAAATTTTCCATCAGGGATTTGTCAGTAGCAGCTCAGAGTCTGTATTTGTGCCCCGGTTGATGGCAATAAGTTCACAGTTCCATCAAAGATTGACGACTACTGGGTCCTTTTGATGACTACTTAATAGTAAAAATCTGACGACTATTGTTACATATCATCCTTGTTATACAATTGCTTAAATAAGTATAATTATATATTGCGAAAACTCTAAGAAAATTGTGGCCAATTTTTGGTAGAAATCACTTACCTTCGCGGCTAACAATACCTTGCTTACTGATTAAATCTGAGCAGCATGGCATTCTATCAGATAAAGCAGTTTTCTTACATCAAGTGAATCAGTTGGGCTTAGGAAACATGTGGTTCCACAAGATGGGGCCACATGTCATACGGCACGAGCCACAATCGAGACATTGAAAATAACGTTTCGGGGTCGATTAATTTCGAGAATCGGTGACATTGATTGGCCACCAAGATTCCCGGATTTAACAGCTCCTGACTTTTTTTTGTGGGGCTATCTTATAGGACGTGTCTATGCTAACAGGCCAATGAACCTTCAAGAATTAAAACAAAATATCTGAGACACAGTCACTAAAATAACGCAGGAAATATGTGAAAATGATGATATGTGGATATATTATACAAACATTTTTTTATATATTATGGAAAATAATCTCAGACAAATATCTCATACTGAATTGCCGGCCCTAAATACAAATACTTAATAATTTTTATATATCATAAAATAAAATTAAAAAAATAAAGTATTTATTTATTTGCTTTTTCACAGCAGTTTTTTAAAGTCAATGAATTTCAAAACCAGACGAGCGTTGGTACCTTTATCTAATTTATATTCCTTTGACCTTCGACTACCCAAGTTATTTTTAGCTTCAATACTATTACGAAGGGACAGTGACGTCATTTATCTCTATTACCTCATATTTGTGGAACTACGCCAGTAAACTGTGGTTTATGATTTAGTGTCAAATTACTAGTGCGTTTATTATATTTAGTAGGCGTGTTTCCGCTGAACACCAGCCGGTATATTATATAAAAATCTCACCGTGAAAACTTGGGTGAAGTGAGCTTGAAGCGAGTTGTTATTTCCCCTGATGCTAGGGATTGACACTACTAACAGCTCGAGCTTGAGTTTGAGGGGCTTGTGGGTAAGTAATAACAGCCGCACTGGTCGATCGATCAGGTTAAGCTACGCCTGCCGCGGTTGGTCCGTGGATGGGACCATCTTTACATACTAAGAGCCCTCCGTGCCTCAGAAAGCACGTTAAGCCGTCGGTTACGGGTAACATTCGTGGATCTTTGACAGTCGTTACGGTTCTTCAGAAGCCCAAAAGTCTGACAACCAGTCTTATCAGGTTTCGTATTACCCAGTAACTGGGTTGTGGAGGTTAGATAGGCAGTCGCTCCATGTAAAATACGGGTACTCAGCTGCATCCGGTTAGACTGGAAGCCGACCCCAACATAGTCGGGAAAAGGCTAGGCAGATGATGAAGATAGCTCACTTCACCTAAGTTTTCACGGTGAGATTTTTACAGAATAGATCGGCTGGCCTCGATAGAATCGTTGGATAAATGAAGCTCTCATTAGGTGGCTGCACCAAGGATCTACAGGTCAGAGGTGCCGTCCCATACAGAAATATTTCACCTAATCGTTTTCAAAAGATCGAAATCAAGGAGCAAACCAAACAATCTTAATCTGCACTCGCGACATATTTGCCAAAAATGTAAACAAATATGAGTTTATGGAAAAATAACTTTAATTCCTACACAATAAAGTTCAGTTTACGCTACAACTTCAAACATTTTTATAAATGTTTCAATAGTGCTAGTCACTCTGAAATCAACTTAAATACCATTAAAATAAAGTTGATGTTTGTTTAACTTGAAATAACGTCAATTTGAAACATTTGTAGTACCTATACGTTTTTATGCCATGCTCTGCAACTACTCTCAGATCGTAGTGCAGTAGCTTGCGCATCAGTGGTAACTCTTTGACCTTGAGGTGGCCTGGTGACTGGTGTAGTACGGAGTTTCAATAGAATAAGGGGCTTTTGTTACCTCTGACATGCAGCCTACCGTATCTACCAGTTAAATCTGCAAAAAACAACTCGAAACTAAAAACGTCATTAGAAATTATAAGTACAGCACATCAAGCTACTACAATCAGCCAAATTTCTTTAATAGATTTTCAACTTTATCGCTAAAGCATTAAGGTTCAAGGTTGATTGGGAAAATTTGACAGTTTCGGGTAGCTTGACCTGCAGCTGGCGTCTGTACCAAGAAAAATTTGTGCATCGTGAATCATCGTGAATCATCTTCAGAAATACGAACACACGATAATGAGGTCTAATAAAGAGCTGTTACAACCCTAGAAGAACTTGCCTATTTTGTATTACAATGATTACGAAATTATAGATTAACAACTCTATGCAGTCCCGAAAAACTTTTCAAAACTTTTGAGAGACAAATGACCCGGCAAGTAAGTAAGTACTCGTAATCCGAAGAAAAACTTTATACAAAAGCGCAAAAATAGCTGCACTACTATACGAAACGCGGCATATCAGCATCACGCTGAGATAGGAGCCTTTTGGCCTCTTATAAGACTTTCTGTTGAATTTTTCTTCTTTTTTTTGTTACTTTTTTTTAATTTGTTTTTTTTATTTTTGACTGTGTTTAGTTTGTGATCTTCCTGTACGAGTCGCAATAAATACTTTTTCTTTCTTTTTATCTTTAATGCCTCTGCGGGTGTCACTTTGTGACGCAATATTCGTGTTTCAGGGGGCTTACCGCCACCTTTTATAGCCGGCAGAAGTTGAACTGCACTGCTTTTTTGTACTTAGTCATAGAACAAAAAAGCAGTGCAGTTCAACTTCTGCCCTGCTATAAGAGCTGGTGGTAAGCCTCCTAAAACACGAATATTACCGAAGTATATACCTTTTCAGCACCCTAATTGCGTAACACACTATCAATTATAATCTGAATAATTTTGAAAGATATCGCTTATCCATTGCTTCATATGATCGGAAAATTTGTCTGCTCAACAACGTAAAAAATGGAATGAACGTTGTTGAACTGTCAAAATGACAGCCATTCCTACTGTCAGTGTGTTACGCAATCACCCCCTGGTTTACCTGTATTTGTATACAAGTCACGCTACAGGCCACACCTATTATGCCAATTCCGTTTAGTACCGGAAACGATGATTAAATGTCAATGGGCAATGATTAAATTGCATGAATTACCCACCTATTATGAAAATATGGCTTCCAGAGTTTATTTTATGGAGATGGAGCATCGACCTAGTTTCACTTTTTATTGTCCTTAGGGATTTTGTTACTGTACTTTGAATTGATTACCTGTTGGTACTTATTCTGCTGTTGTATATTTTTGAACCTGTTATCAACTAATTAAATAACTTGTTGAATATAGGAACTTTTGTAATAGAAACTTCATAAAAATAAAAGCATAAAATACAGCAGTTAAATTAATAATTTAACTCGCACTTTAAAATACACAATGTTTAAAACAGACAAGTATTCTCCCACAATTTCTCTCATTTCCGGGCCACCAAACAATAAAACATCACGATAAAATCGTGACTACATTAATCTTGTGGCTATAGAAAGGCCCTTCACCGCATATTTTTCTACCGGCGAAGGGCTAAGTGTGTCAAACAAATGGCGGTGTGATAACACAAGTGAAAGCGAACGTAACCATAGTACATTGAAATATACTATTATGTGTACTACTGGTACTTGAAGTAACAGTGCTATAGTACCTTGAGTGTTGCTCGTTTATGTGTGGTGTTAAATATTTATGGACTGCGTAACAAACTTGGTACTTTTTTCGCTGTTGCGCCGTCAACCTTCACCATACATATTCTACATTTGAGTGAAAGTATTTATACTCTGTTTCAAAAGTATCTGGTTAAAGTGTAAACAAATATTTGTTTACACTTTAAACTATTTCAGGTTCAGGTTTAAATTTTACGCAGTCACTCGCTAAAGGGAAACACATTCATCTGTGTTTAGAAGGTTTCAACTTTCGATCTAACTATGTTTCAAACAATATTATTAAATTGTAATCGAAAAATCATCGTAGAAAATTAAGGTTATGAATAATAAAAAACTTCTTAAGGTGCTTCAAAGTTAGAATTTCTGGTTTAAGTGTTAAAAATCTAATCAAATCACTAAATTTGCAAGTGGCATCCATCCATGAGTACGTTTTCTGTTCCATTTGGTTACATTTTCATCACATAAAAACGGACACACACTTCCTATGTGTTTCTTATTCCAGCGCACTCGTGTGGGTTGCGGCTGAAAATCAGCGTCAGGTGGTACACCTTGTGTTGTCATCTGACATTATGATGTGCTGAGGCCCTTTGGGCATTATAACCTTTGTTTTCTGTTTTTATAGTTTTAAGGTGTATTTATTTTGCTGTAATGCCAATAAACACATATTTTATTCTTTCTTTCTTCAGCTTGTATAGGTTTGCATAGTCCATGGTACTAAAAGAAAAATGAAGAACCCTTTCTTGGATTTATCAAAATGACAATGGAAATAGAAAACTTTTATGAAATATTTTTTCTCTGTCTGGCTGACTGACCCATATTTATTTCTTGTGCCGCCTGCAGGGTTCTTGTTTACACCTCTTGAAAACATCTCAGAACCTATATAGTACCTATAGCTAAGGTGAAGTCATTCCCTCCTGATCGGAAGGTCTAAGTAGCTAAATGTCCAACAGCGCGAAACGTCTAATGAGCTACTGCTCATTAGACGTTTCAAGTCTAGTTAGCAAAATGTCCAACTATCAGATGGCCTGTATAGTAGAACATCTATTTAGCACATCGTCAGATTCTCAAAAGGTCTGGATACTCAGGTACAAAATTCAACACACACATTGCATCGGGAAGGAAACGGACATGGCATTATAATAATTATGTACATATAGACTCTTTGGTCTATGTACTCGTAGCATATATCATACCTTTTTCATTGTGACTGACACTTATTGGCATTAGAATGACATTTAATAAATTAACAGACTGGCTTATATAGGTACCCAAGGGGCTGATACAAACTCATTATCTACGAGACAAGTACTGATGTCATATTTCCATTTTGATCTCTTTAATATCTCATGTGGGTGTAAGTTGCATTAAGTCATATGTGTAAATTGTTCTAGTGCATCCTCTTTAGCACAGATCTAGGTCTCACGTTTCAGTTGGCAACCTTGATAAAAAATAATCTACCATTACGTGGACGAGTTTTTAACCGTTTTTTGACAGATGGAACTACTGATTGCAGCAACACACAATACATGGATTGATACATGTACGGTGTTATAATGTTTGTAAGAAGCCATAAATAAGATAATTCAATAGGAATAACGCAGTTTATATATTTATTTTACTTGGTACGCATTTATTCATTTCACAGTCGTTACGGGTAGTCAGAAGCCCGAAAGTCTGACAACCAGTCTTACCAAGGGGTATCGTATTACCCAGTAACTGGGTTGTGGAGGTCAGATAGGCAGTCGCTCCATGTAAAATACTGGTATTCAGCTGCATCCGGTTAGACTGGAAGCCGACCCCAACATAGTTGGGAAAAGGCTAGGCAGATGATGATGATGACTTGGTACGCATTTTAAAGTTAACTTTTACGTAATGTTCGTTCTAAGACAGCTGTCAAAAAATGGTAAACCTAATGGACAGGGTGTGGGAGTGTCCTGTTGTTTTCGTATTTATTTGTATAGTTCGTTAGTCGTATAATATTACATAATCATCCTACAATGTTCCCACGGCTGGGACTCCGACTTCCTCTTTGTGAGATCAACTCAATCTTCTATACATACAGCACAAATGAATACAGTTGAAGTGTCTGTTTGTAATGTTAAAATAACAGATTTTTACTAAAGGCATGCAATTTTTAAAATTTTGGTCTGTCTGCCTGTTTGTTCCGGCTAATCTCCGAAACTGCTGGACCGATTATGACAGGACTTTCACTGGAAGATAGCTGATGTTATAAGGAGTCATTTACTTTTATTTTAGAAAAAGAATTAGGGTTCAGCGAAAAAAAATTAAAACCCATGAAATCCAATTTGTTTTCCGAAATGCACGCGAACGAGGTCGCAGTCAAGGCCAGTTTACTATAAACATTAAAATAGTGTGGGTTTTATTTTTATTCTTCAGTTGCTGAAGAATAAAAACATACTACTGCTGCATACTACTCGTATACTGCTAACTATTTTAATTTATCTATTTTTATTCACGTTGGGAAAAGCAAAAGAGTGTGTTGTTTCATGACAGTGCAGTGTGAAGTGCGCAGTTATTGACACTTGACAGCATTTGTTGCACATCAATTCAAAGAAAGTTCTTAAAAGGACTTTCGGACTTTCGGATTCATTCTAAGCACTTCCCGCACGACATCGTTCGCGTGAATTTCGTATTTTCTCCTACAAATTCCAACATCCATTCCACCGCTTTATAATGAAAATTTATGATCGTAATCTTAATTATAGGTCGATATACTTCGTTTTCGCATAGCGTTCAATCTGACTTTTTCTTTTTGCTCAGCTATTTTTTTGTTCGTATTGCGTTCAAACAAAAACACAAAGTCTTCAGCTGTAATTATATTAAAATACCATCTATGTAACATACAGATGGTCCAACGTATTTTCAAATGATTCCTTTAGTTTCAAAGACAAATTCTTTTATGTTTGTTTACCTAGCTGTGGTTTTTAATTATAGTAAGTATAAACCAACAATTGAGTAATGTAATGATTAAGTAAAGGTGTTTTGATTCTTTCAAAGAACCTTCTTTTGGCGATTTTGTTTAATCGTTATAAAGGCTGAAAAGAAAAAAAAAATAACAGATTTTTTTTTATATTTATAATCTATTTTATAATTTTATGTACAAAAAAAAAACTTTCTGTAAGAACATGGTAAAATGTATAGTAATATAAAACCATTCAAGTCCTACGTAACAGAATCAAATATTTATTTTCTTCCATAAACGAGTGTAAAAATAAAGTTTCATTTCGATCCGGTCTAACCGGTTGTGAGTGGATTCGCCCACCTCGTTTTATGTAACATACGAGAAGTTAACAACATTCGTTAAATCTGCACACATTTAAGTTTTAGTCCATCTAAATTGTGGTTTTTGACAAAGAAATATTTTCTTAGAACACAACTTTTAAGAAAACAAAGTCTATAATATAATTAACTAAGGAGGTCGACTATCTAAATAAAAAATACAACAGTAAAGTGGATACAATTGTAATAATTGAAATAAAATGAAATGTAATTGTTTATTCTGTAAATATTGAAATCACCTTCAAAACGTCATATACCTAAAAAAAAAATAAGCTGCACGGCGTCGGCATTTCCTATCTGACTACCATTATCATCTGCCTAGCTTTTTCCTAATCCTTATGTTGGGGTCGGCTTCCAGTCTAACCGGATGCAGCTGAATACCAGTATTTTACATGGAGCGATTGCCTATCGGACCTCCACAACCCAGTTACTGGGTAACACGATATCCATTTGGGTAGCACAAGAAAAAAATATGTCATGCCGATGTGATCAGTCAGCAAGGTCGAGGTAAAACTAATTTTCTACGGATACCATTTCCTGTCTGATTAACCCTGAGAAGAAACGACGAAATAAGCTCAGAGGTAAAAAATATTATTTTAAAGTCCAGACATAATCTTGGTCAGATCATGTGAATTCGAGTGAACTACCCCGTCTACACGACGCACTACGCGCCCTTTGCTACGCAACACATATTTTGCCTCCTTACACATCTATCTATGTAGCTGCTACGGCGTAGGCAAATAAACATGATTCTAAAGTATCGCTTGCATAATCCTGCGACTCATTTTCCAGATTCTGAGGTACCTACTTCTAACCGCAATTAGTCGATAACTAGTTTCTATTGGTTCGATTAGGTATATGATTCATGATCAAGTCTCTGTTGTTATTTGTATAGTTAGTCATTTAACTTAGTATTTGTTGTAAATAGCTGTTTATTAATTGTATATACCTATACCTTTTATTCTTTATTTATATAAATTAATAGATAGGCTGTGTATGACCAATTATGTTTCTGAGGACTAGCTATTGAGAGTTAATAAAAAAAATATCTAGATGAAATATCGTCATAATATCGCCACACATAACATTTTGCACTTAGAAATAAACTGCTGTCATCATAATTATTAACTATTTTAATAATAATACAACTTAACTATGGCATTGTTATCACAAGGAAGAAGCTGCTGTCATTGTAATTTCAGTTGATGTCTTGAATTATTTTAATTGCGCTTAGTCTTTTGTCATTAAGGGCTTGTAATAGTTCAGCTGAAATTCATATTTTGCCCCCACTTCCCCGCGCCATGTATCATTCATTCTATCCCGGTCGTATTGTCAAGCTGATCCAGTTTGACAGTAGGTACGAGCAACTCTTCAGTTTTGTTTTAGTATAATTATAGATAGATATAATGCTACTTAACTGTCTCACCCACTTAGTTGCTTTTAAATAAACCTATAGAAAAAGGGTATAAGTTCCCTGACCAGTCCTATTCCGATGACATTGGCAATAGTCGACTTTTCAGCTCTCAAGGCAGCCAGAGCGCGCTAGTAAATGTGTTTATAAATAACAGGTGACTCGGTCGACTTGTGTCGTCTTTATCATGGGTAAACATATTATGACGGTGGTAATGACTGATAATAAACTACCACGTAATCTACCTAGCCGGTTTCTATTCGGGATCTTCATCCAATTTTTTTTTTTTTAACTTTTCCCCCCACTAGGAATTGCTCCTGTATCGTGGGTGCGTTTACAAAAATTTACATACACAAACAGCCAGACCGCGAAATTGCGTAACACATTATCATTTTGAAGGATATCGCTAATCCATTGCAACATATGTTCGAAAAATTTTGTCCGCTCAACAACGTAAATAACGCAATGAATGTTGTTGAACGGTCAAATGAAAGCCATTGCTACTGTTATTGTGGTCTATCTACATATAAAACTGACAATTGAGTTACCTATAACAAATTCGGTACTTTCTACCACTAAGATCTATCATCAACGGTACCAACCTGCGTACCGCGAATAATGGCGGCAAACTTTTCAACCTTATGCCCTTAGTAATAAGGTTGAAAATTGGTCCACCGCCAGTGTCCGCGATGGTACCTACTTAATTTCAGTAGACTGGAGATTTCGAGATAGGTCGAGGGACTTAGTTATTCATAAGTTAAATTGTTGTTTGAGTGAGTGCAACTTTTTGCAGTAAGTGCGGTAGGTCTGTACAAAGTTATGAGACTCAGTTACTGTCCCATCGATTGTCCCCTCTTAATTCAATGTATTGTCCCCCTATACAGTGTAGCGATTAGGTTGTCACATTAATTGAAACCACACATTCTACATTACGTATTAACAATTAATAATCTGGCCGTGGGACCTTTTTTCGTTTAAATATTTAATAACATTAGACATTTGTGACTATTTGGTAACAATACCATAAAGTTTGTGTTGAGTTGTTGATACCATTGCTGTGCCCGTGTCTTGTGCCATATTATCAAGGGTTATTATTTCGAGCTGATTTTTGCGCTATTTCTTTTGTTTGAAAAATTCAGATTTTTTTAGATTTTTTTTATTTTATCAGACTGATAAGTATAATCGCTGTGTATGCAATGTGATAACCTAATCGCCACTAATAGAGTTAAAAATAAACTTTCTTTGTCCAGCAAATAAGTAATTTTATCAACGGAACGTGTGTCAAACTCAATAGCCTAATTTACATAAAAGACAAACACATGATTAAAAAAAAAACATGTTTTTAATTCCGAAATTCAAAACACATTTAGAAGAAAACAAAAACAGCATTATTAGGGGACGCAATTTAAAAAACCTTTGAATTAAAAATAAAACTTACCTTCTTTTATGAATAAAGCCAGGAGAAGTACGGGCACGAGTAAGCTGAGGTTTGCCATTGTTATGGTAGAAAGTCACGCGGCACTACTTACGAAATAACAACACAAAAACGAATATACACGTTCGTCTCGTTTCTCATTCGGCGAGCGAATGGCGCGGGAACACGAGAATGAAACTGCAGTGGCTCTTCTGCGGCTTTAAACTGGCGTCTGAAACGCGGCGGTCAAAACGCTGAGCTCGATTCATATTCTGGAGAACGTTTTTTACAGATTAACTTTATTTTTCTTCTTGTTAATGTGATATAAATTAACAATCTTTCAAATATTCGCATTTTGTAAAGTAATCTAACACGACGTGATGTAAAAAATTATCGTATGTAAATCTGTAATTAATTTTAAATCTGTAATTGTCTAAATACTAAATAGCTTTAATTAATTGATTCAACGCCGACTGTCGCTGAAAACCAGCACTGTTGTTGTTGTATGTTTCGCATGGGGTCTTAGCATTTATGTTGAGCGATGGTCAGTCATGCGGTACAAAAGCAGCGTTTTGAACGCTATTCTGTAGCAATCCTAAAGCCTGTTTGATTGGCGCGAATACGGTAGATACGGCGTACTATGTGTCCAAAGATCAATGAGCCTACAGATAGTACAAGGCATTTTATTAGACTAGTAGGTATCTGTTACTCTGACGCACCCTATACAGGATGGCAGGGACATCGACGCGCAACCCGTTACCATGGATTCAGTACATGATTCTAAAACACTGTGTTGAAATTTTTCGTCGGTTAATTACAAAAACTCTGCTGTTTCCTGTTTTACACAAGTACAGATGCCAGCAGGTCAAGCTACCCGAAACTGTCAAATTTTCCCAATCAACCTTGAACCTTAATGCTTTAGCGATAAATTTGAAAATCTATTAAAGACATTTGACAGATTGTAGTAGCTTGATGTGCTGGCGTCTGTACAATAACCTACGCGGTCAAAATGTATGGAACAGCAAATTTTTCTTCAAGGGGGTTAAGGAACATGTACCGAATCCATGGTAACAGGTTGTATGTCGATGTCCCTGCCACCCTATTTTGTTCTGGTTGAAAATGAACCTTACATAAGACAAAGAAGAAACCTACTAGAAGAAGAAGCCTACTCCGCGCAATCAGTGCGGTACCGCATTGGCTGCTCCGAACATGTTGCTGCGTCCCGCTATTCCATCGACGCAGCTGCACGTATCCCGTGATGAATGAATTTGTAGAATAAGGTTTTTTGTATGTATTATTTTATTATCGTATAAGATTATTTTGTGTATTTTATCTATGGGCCTTAGTTGCCTGAAATAAAGGGATTATTATTATCTCCTTTATTTGAATGTAAACACATATAAGTTATATTTTTAAATATTAGAATATAAAAAGTATAAAAACATTTAAAAATATAATAGTAGCCCACCGGTATCGGGAACAGTGTCCAAGCTACCGGTGATCAGGGCTCTAGAGAGAGGAACATCCTCCTCCTCCTTATTATTATTATAAGTGGCAAGATGTGGGTGTCCTTAAGGTACACTCTTACTCTGCCTAACCCATCGGGGAATACAGGCTCCCTGGTGTCCTACTGTAACTGTCCTACCTATTCCTACTTAATATTATAAACGTGAAAGTTTGTATGGATGGATGGATGGATGGATGGGTGTTTGTTACGCTTTCACGCAAAAACTACTGAATGGATTTGGATGAAAAATGGCACACAGATGGTTTATAACCAGGATTAACATATAGTATACTTTTTATACCGATATTCCCACGGGGTCGAAACTTATGCGGGCGAAACCGTGGGGCGCAGCTAGTAAGACCATAATTGAACATTGCTTTAAATAGTGCTATCATCATCTGCCTAGCCTTTTCCGAACTATGTTGGGGTCGGCGCCAGTCTAACCGGATGCAGCTATTTTACATGGAGCTACTGCCTATCTGACCTCCACAACCCAGTTACTGGGTAACACGATACTCCTTGGTAAGAATGGTTGTCCGACTTTCAGGCTTCTGATGACCCGTAGCTACTGTCAAAGACCCACGACTGACAGCCGGGACCAACGGCTTAACGTACTTTCCTAGGCATGGAAGGGTCTGGGTATGTAAAGATGGTCACCCATCCACAGACCAATCGTGGCAAGTATAGCTTAACTTGATCGATCGATCTGTGGGGCTCTTATATTGCTTATAGTGCTTAAATTACTAAAAAGCTTAGTGAAAACTGAAAATATTTTTTTCCCAAAATAAAACAAAAATAACAGACTTCTTAGTAGGCACTAACTCATTAGAAGGAGTGACCATTCTGTCAAACGTTGTTTAACCTAGTCTTTGGTGTATCCGTCCCAAACGTGTGTTGCGAAACAGTGTCGCTGACTTGGATGGGATATTTTCGTTTCGTAACGAGTTTTATTACGGAGACCGCAGAGCTGCATCTATGGCTCTTATTAATTAAGTAACTGTAGCGACCTTAGCGACGCGATTGCTGAATTGCATTTTTGATAATATGATAAAGGAACTTGAGCGCTATACTCACCTGCCGCTTACATTCTACCCAGCCACGTCCGCACATAAGCAATCAGAGTTGTGTTTAACCTTTATTAAATATATTAGCAATTAAAGTATAAAACTGTTTTGCGTATTATTTATCTGAACCTTATTAATAACACGCACATCAAGTGGTGACCCCGACGTGATACACAATAGTTTCGAGTTTTTAACTTTAGCTTTTACTTGGACTTCTTTAGCGTGAATTTTAACGACCGCTTATTCTTCTGCACGGAACGGCAGCGGGTGTGGATGTGGAGCTGTCTTACAAACTATGCTCCACCTCCTCCACATCTTGCCCTCTCTGCCATAAAACATGCAGCCAAGGTGACCTCTGCGCTGCCACCGATAACGCCGTGGAAGTGGCGAAGTTTTAGGCCAACCAAAATTTGAATAACTGTCGTGCTGTCGTGCTAGACACAAAGAAAAAGCCTTATTCTTCTCTAGTAATAATACTGAAGTTTTGTTTCTACTACTGCATCGTCGCCAATGAGCCTTTTAAGCTTGACTTAAAAAAACAATATCACACTACCTAAGAAATAAAAATAAACTACAACGGAGACAAGCTCGTACTAACTATGGTAAAAAAACCATTTTGTTCGAAGGAACACAGCTGTTTGATGCCAAATAACATAAAGGAGTGTAATAATATTAAGTAACTCATTCAAAATGAAACTAAAAAATCATATTCATCAAATGTAATCATACCGCATACCTATCAAAAAATGTTAGCAACTTCTTACCTACCCAATATTTGTTTGTTTAACTTCACCAAGACGCACCAGAGACAAAATGTATTTCAATTTAAGCAATTACTTTGTATCTCATTGTAAGTGAACCTATATACTGTTTTTATGAGAATAAATTCTTTAAACCTAACACGCTTCTCAACTGACCCCATCGTTTCCAGCTGGTATTCGGCTGATCCGTTTCATATATGCTCCCTCCTATAGAGGGATATATTATAGGTTGATTATGTGTCCCATAAATGACACCAGCTGACCTATTTTGAAATTTAATCTGTTAAACTGAGGTGAACTGAACTTAAAATAAGCTGTCAATGGTGTCGATCAATACATAGCATGAGATATTCGATTCTGTAAAAACTCACCGTGCAAACGTAGGTCAAGGGAGCTGTCCTTCTACCTGATGCTATAGGGATTTGCACTATTGACAGCTCACTTACATAAACAAAAAATCACATAAATTTTCACGGTGAGGTTTTTTAGGGTTCCGTAGCCAAATGGCAACGGAACCCTTATGGATTCGTCATGTCTGTCTGTCTGTCTGTCCGTCCGTATGTCACAGCCGCTTTTTTCCGAAACTATAAGAGCTATACTGTTGAAACTTGGTAAGTAGATGTATTCTGTGAACCGCATTAAGATTTTTACACAAAAATAGAAAAAAAACAATAAATTTTGGGGGTCCCCATACTTAGAACTGAAACTCAAAATTTTTTTTTTCATCAAACCCATACGTGTGGGGTATCTATGGATAGGTATTCAAAAATGATATTGAGGTTTCTAATATCATTTTTTTCTAAACTGAATAGTTTGCGCGAGAGACACTTCCAAAGTGGTAAAATGTGTCCCCCCCCCCCTGTAACTTCTAAAATAAGAGAATGATAAAACTAAAAAAAATATATGATGTACATTACCATATAAACTTCCACTGAAAATTGGTTTGAACGAGATCTAGTGAGTAGTTTTTTTTTAATACGTCATAAATCGTAACGTAACGGAACCCTTCATGGGCGAGTCCGACTCGCACTTGGCCGGTTTTTACAGAATACCAATTACCTTGGGCTTGCTATATCTGATAACAGTCTTATACAAGGTGGTGCAAAAGTTTTCACCCGATGTTCATTGGCAGTATTTTTTTTTATTAATGAAACTCTTTGTCTTCCAACGAAAGCTTTTCACCATCGTTTTACTCACTAAAATAATCATAAGTCACAAAGCATCGCGGCGATTTTTTTTCGCACTCTGGATTTTCAACTCTATTGATCTGAGAAGTGACAATTCAACGGCGTTCATCCCAGTGCGTCAAAAAACAGACTTGAATTTTCAACTCTCGGCGCTAACGAACGGCGCGTTGAAAATCCAGTACTCGAAAAAAAAAATCGCGGCGATGAATAACCGCCTGTGCGTACCAGCAGTGCGATTCTATAACCAATCTCTCCGTGAAAACTTAGGTGAAGTGAGCGTAGAGTGAGCTGTCATTCCAACTAATGCTAGGGATTGACACTATTGACAGCTCACTCTAAGCTCACTTCACCTACCTTTTCACGGTGAGATTTTTACAGAATCGATCGGCTGGTCTCTAACACTGGACAAAATTTGGCAGAATTAAACAAAATTCCTTTCCTTGCTGTATCAAAGAGTCTTTGCTTGCCTTACAATATCTATTTTAGTCGCAGAATGTTTGTCACTCAACAACTTCCCACATTCTTCAGAACAGTTTCGGTCACAATCGCAACTACATAATGTATAATATATAGCCGCATGTGTACCGAAATAGATTATGACAGTTATTTAAAAAATAGTTCGTTTCCTTCCTTATACCTACCTATAGTATGTAAGTAGTTGTTTTCAAAGTGTAAAATATTAAAAAGGAAAGTAGCAGTTTTCGATAAATTACACTCGCGAGCAATGAAAAAGTTCCAGTGACATAGCACCAAATTACTCCTAACCGGGAAAGGCTAGCTTAATGACGCCGTCTGCAATATAGAAGTACATTTAACAGCGCATCAGAATATTACCAACTAAAAACGTAAATTGTTCCAATTTTAAATTATATGTCAGGAGATATTAAGGCGTTTGTCGGCATTTTGTGGGTGGAACTTTTTCATTGCTCGGCAGTGTACTTTCTGTATCTATAATTGTTAAGATCAACAAATAGAAACGAAAACATAATAAGTAATCAATGTGACGGCACGGTTGGCGCAGTGGTTAAGCGATTGACTGCTGCGCTGCGTGTCGCGGGTTCGATTCCCGCACGGAACAAATATTTGTATGACCTACAAGTGTTTGTGTATGTGAGCTTAAATGTTTGTAAACGCACCCACGATACAGGAGAAATTCCTAGTGTGGGGCAACGTTTTATATAAGTATGTATAAAAAAAATGTGTTTAATAATTTCAAGGATCTTTTAATTTTAAAAACATTTTTAAATATTTGTATGCCAGTCCATGGCGAAACATGTAAAATCATAATTCTAATAAGACCTTAATGTACCATGTTTTCAAGCAAATAGATGTATTCTATTCTACTTATACCCTAGGTATATTTTTAGCCGTTTTCGACCGAATTGCTAACGATCACTAACCTAAAATAATAAAAGGAAGTTTCCTGTTTATTAAAATACCTTATTTTTTCACTAAAATGTATAAACTGAAGGTATGTAGGTAGAATTTTAAATGCGGTAATAATGGCTACCTAAAATCCACATTATCGTCCATTTTCCTTAGCCAGGCTATATTTATTTTATTTATTTATTTACACCATTAAGCTACCCGAAACTGTCAAATTTCCTAATCAACCTTGAATCTTAATACTTTAACGATAAAGCTGAACATCTAGTAAAGAAATTTGATAGATTGTAGTAGCTTGATGTGCTGGCGTCTGTAACATCTTACAGTATTCCAATACGATGTTATACCCCTATTAAACTATCTATATCTTATAAAATATACTTAAACATAAAATTCAACAATAATAATAATAATAATGGCAACACCGTCAACGTCAATACGTCACATTTTAACAATTTTCTGATTCAATATTTAGAAGCATTTTTATACGCATACTTATTGTGAAACTGTACAGGAAAAACCGAAATACTAAATACTTTTCAGGATAATCTCAAAATATAAAAATAAAAGTTACAATGGACCAAAAATTGCCGAACCGGAGGTGACATGTGTCATGTCACCTCCGAAAACCAAAACAAATAGGAAATACAGATGTGAATATTGAATATGTTGACAAGATCAGCCGCAAGACGTGCACGCCCACCACCACCGGACTCTTCGCTCAGCTCCGCCTCGCCGCCGCCGGTATCCAGCCCCATTGTGAGCGCTGTGACGACACCGGCCGCGGTAGTTGCGTCGAGCTCGAGCGACGAGTACTTCTCTCCGCCCACGACGCCACCACCTGCTCGTCGACGGGGAGGACGCCGGCCGCCGGACGGCTTAGGACCTCGAGGCCCACTGGCCTCTGATAGGGTCCCAGCTCCCGGCGGAAGTGTGCAGCGCATGAGATGGACACGATCCATTAATGAAAATGTCATGCGCTCATACTATGGGGCTACAGAGGGGGGAAACAATCTGACCGCGTACCGTGTTCGGATGCTCTCTCTTTTTCAGGTGCTTGAGCCAGCTGTCAACGTTTCGGCACAACGACTATCGGATCAGGTGCGGGTTATTCAGCGTAATCATATGTTAGATGACACTGTACTTGATCGCCTGCGAAGTGAAATGCAGAGTAGCCATGTCATCGCTCCCCAGTCGCAGACTACTGCAGGACTACCACAGTCTAACACTAGCCATGCTGACGAGGGGAGTAATGACAGGGCTACAAATGTAAGTATCCAGTGCAATGAGGAATTGAGGAATGCTTTGGAGGGTGCGATTCGGGAATATCGGTTCATGTCACCCGAACTTAGACCACGTTTACCTCGTTTGCCCATGCATAACAAAAATAGGGCGCTGGTGGCGGTTCTGGATGCGCAGTTGTCAAGTCATTTTGATGACTGCGAAGACCTCACCGATACTCATTCTATTCTATACTGTGCGGCTGTAGCGGCATGTCGTGTAGCTCACGTCAAATTTGTCAGTGACTCTAGAGCTACACGACCGAAACCAGCCATACCAGCTTGGCAGTGCAGAATTGAGCGCCGTATTGGTGGGGCCAGAGCGCTCATCGGCAAACTAATCTGCTTCAGGGAGGGCAATACTCGCCCTAGAGTGATGCGCTTTGTGAGGCGGGCATTCTCGGGGACTGATATTAGTTCTCGAGATTATTTGTCCCGCGTCACAGAGCGTATCGACTTCCTGAAGCAGAAGATCTGTGCATGGGCAAACCGTATTCGTCGGTACAGGCGGAGAGTGGAGCGGTACACTCAGAATCGCACATTCCAGAACGATGAAAGGTGGGTTTATAGGGCTTGGGAGCGACCGGACCAATGTGTGACTGACAGGCACCTACCGGATGATGACGCCATGTGTTCGTTCTGGCGAAACATCTGGTCGGTGCCTGTCAGTCACACCGAAGGTGATTGGACTGGGAAGATCGAGCGAGCGTGCGATCTAATACCAGAAATAGGGGCACTTATCATCAGCCCCCAAGATGTGGCTCGTGCAGTCCGTCCGTTGCCTAACTGGAAATCTCCAGGGCCGGACGGGCTGCACAACTTTTGGATAAAGTGGTTCCAAAGGTCGCACGCCCCCTTGGCATCCCAGTTCCAGTCAGCCTTAGAGTCAGGGTTGCTGCCCCAGTTTCTAACGACAGGAATAACCCACCTGCTCCATAAATCAGGTAGTACCGCTGATCCCAAAAATTATAGACCGATCACTTGTCTTCCAACGGTCTATAAAGTCCTTACATCCATTTTGAGAGCTAAAATTAATAAACATATAGACAACAATTCCATCATGTCTGTCTCTCAAAATGGATGTAAGAACGGGTCCCGCGGTACTAAGGAGCTACTCCTCATTGATATGACCATAAGCCAACAGGTTCGTCGTTCCCGAAAGGATCTGTCGACATGTTGGATAGATTATAAGAAGGCCTATGACTCGGTGCCACATACATGGCTCATGAGGGTGCTGGAGTTGTATAAAGTAGATACAACTCTGCGCACCTTCCTGATGACGTGTATGGGGCAATGGAGGACGGTTCTTCGCTATCCAGGATGTCGAAATATCCAGAGGAATAGCGAGCCGATAAGGATCGAGCGAGGAATATTCCAGGGCGACAGTTTGAGTCCGCTTTGGTTCTGCTTAGCCTTGAATCCTCTAAGTACACTGCTGGAAGATTCAAGTCTAGGCTATAGGTTGAGGAGAGGTGGTCAGGTTATATCTCACCTCCTCTACATGGATGACCTAAAACTTTTTGCCCCCAACAATTTGCAACTGATGGAGCTACTGAAAATTACTGAAACTTTCAGTAGCGCCATCAGGATGGAATTTGGTGTGGACAAATGTGCAGTCATGCATGTAAAGCGAGGGGAGATTGTGGAATCCGTGGGAACTCAACTCTCGGATTTCACTAACCTTAGAGCCCTTTCCGCATCCGAAACCTATAAGTATTTGGGTATGTCGGAAGCGTTGGGCATCAATGTTACTGACATGAAGCAATCGTTGAAGGAGCGCTTCTTTGGCCGCCTGAAAAAAGTATTTAATAGTCTTTTATCAGGCGGAAACAAGGTGCGCGCCTTCAACAGTTGGGTCATGCCGGTTTTGATGTACTCTTTCGGCATACTCAAATGGACTCAGACCGAACTCGACGCCCTGGATAGGAGGGTCCGTACGCTGCTGACTGCAAATCGAATGCATCACCCACGGTCATCGGTAATGAGGCTGTATATCCCGCGAAAGTGTGGAGGTTGAGGCTTTTTAAACGCTAAGACCCTTCACAATCGCGAGATATGCAGTCTCAGGGAATATTTCCTAGAAACCGACGTGGGGATGCATCGAGATGTAGTTGCGGTAGACAAGGGCCTCACCCCACTCTCCTTGGCTAAAGAGAACTGGTGCAAGCCAGTAGTGCTTGACACCAATAATCGCATGGAAGTATGGCAGAGTAAGGAGCTTCACGGACGTTTTTACCGGGCCCTACATGGACCCGATGTAGATCTACCAGCGTCCGTAGCCTGGCTGCGTTTCGGTGACCTCTTTGGAGAAACCGAAGGTTTTGTCTGTGCAATTATGGACGAAGTTATGATGACGAACAATTACCGGAGATTTATTGTGAAAGACGGCACGGTTGACATCTGTCGGGCATGCCATCGGCCGGGAGAATCAATCAGGCATATTATCTCCGGGTGTTCTCGTCTAGCTAACGGAGAGTACTTGCATAGACACAACCTTGTAGCCAGGATAATCCATCAGCAACTTGCTCTGAAATACAGCCTTGTCGAATCTGAGGTGCCGTACTACAGGTATGTGCCCGACCCAGTTCTCGAAAATGGAAATATCACATTGTACTGGGATCGATCCATCATCACTGACAGGACTATTGTTGCCAATAAGCCTGATATAGTGGTGGTGGATCGATCAGAGCGGCGCGCAATGATTGTTGACATAACCGTCCCGCATGATGAAAACCTCGTGAAAGCCGAGAAAGATAAACAAATCAAGTATCTTGACTTGGCTCGCGAGGTTGTCGACATGTGGGATGTGGACTCAGCGATCATTGTGCCGATAGTCGTGACAGCCAATGGCTTAATAGCCAAAAGCCTCGACCAACACCTGAGGAGGCTCTCGTTGGGCAGCTGGATCAAGGGCTTGATTCAGAAAGCGGTACTTCTGGACACGGCTCGCATTGTCAGGAAGTTCCTCTCTCTGGAGCCCTGACCGCCGGTAGCTTGGACCCTGTTCCCGATACCGGTGGGCTACTACTTTTTATATTTTTAAATGTTTTTTTATCATTTTGTTTATAAAAATATTTAAAAATGTATTTTGTAAGTATTTAAATGAAATAAAGGAAATAATAATATAATAAAAATTACGATACTGTTTTTACAAATTGATGTGCCTCCTTCAATGCACCTTTGCAGTAGGTACCGACGCCAGCACATCAAGCTACCCAAAACTGTCCCATTTTCCCAATCAACCTTGAACCTAATGTTTTAGGAATAAAGTTGAAATTATATTAAAGAAATTCGACAGATTGTAGTAGCTTGATGTGCTGGCGTCTATAGAGTACGCTTATTTGTTTATTGTTCAGAAAGCCTACAGTCTAATAAATATCTATAAAGGTAAGTAATGTAGGTACAATAGCGGTTACAAATTGCAATATAAAAGCTTTCTCAAATTAAAAAACCGGCCAAGAGCGTGTCGGGCCACGCTCAGTGCAGGGTTCCGTAGTTTCCCGTCCGTCACAATAGGTGTTCCCACTTATGAGTTTAAAGGTATCCATTATGTTCGCGCTCCAGCAGCGCTCCGCGCTCCTGCAACTGCTCCCGGTAGTGGGTACGTGCGCGAACACGGAGCGTGCAATATTGCACGCTCCGCGGCAGGCGCTCCGACTCGTGACGGTTTTTAGCGCGAACACAAAGGGGAGCGCAGTGTGTCAAAAGGGAGCGCATGTAGAAGTGCGCGCGACGTAGGTATCCATTGGAGCAGTTGCAGGAGCGCGGAGCGCTGCTGGAGCGCGAACATAGTGGTAACCCAACTTAAAAAAGGCTATTTGTTACGGAACTCTAATAATTACGGAACACTAAAAACGGGCCCACAAAGGACGGTGATAACTAAAAAAAGAGTTATAGATTCCAACCACACATGGAAAGCTCGAGAAAATGTTGTCTATTTTACAGCGCCATGTCTCGGGGAATTGGGTTACTAATTAATACATAGTCGTGCCAGAAGTTTTCGGTGGTAATTTTGGATTGCGAGAACCGATTTTAATAATTCTTTTTTTGTTTGAAAAAAGATACGTTCAGGATAATAAAATATGTAAACGAAGTTAAAAAAAAAATGTTTGCATATACGTTTATACTACAAACTTAGTTCAGAAATTATTTTGTACAACTTTTTGTCTTTTTTGTACAAAAACTGTTGTTTCCATCAAGTTCAAAATAATTTTCCTAGAAAGTCCTTATAAAGTTCTACTTTCCAGATTTTTTTCATATTTTCTAAACTTATGGTTCAAAAGTTAGAGGGGGGGACGACGACGACGACGACACGTTGTTTTTTACTTTTGGAGCGATTATTTCCGGAATTATTGACATTATCAAAAAATGATTTTAGTAAACCCCTATTCATTTTTAAATACCTTTCCAACAATATATCACACGTTAGGGTTGAAATTAAAAAAAAATTACTTCCCACTTTACATATAGGGGGGCTACTCTAATAAAACATTTTTTTCCAATTTTTATTTTACCACTTTGTCGGCGTGATTAATATACATATTGGTACCAAATTTCAGCTTTCTAGTGCTAACGGTCACAGAGATTAAGCGAGGACGGACAGACGGACGGACAGACAGACATGGCGAAACTATAAGGGTTCCTAGTTGACTACGAAACCCTAAAAAACTATGTAACAAAAAATTTTAAACAGTAAACAAACACAAAAGAAGTCCATAAAGTAATATAAACTTCTTTAATCAAAACAAAATAAATACCTAATAAAAAGATCTTGGAATTTATGAATTAGTGTTTAAAAATCATCACACAGTTTATTAATTGTCCTAAAAACTAAATGTACACAATATGTTACATGTATGTAAGTACTTTGATTATAAAAAAAAATTAAGAGAGAGAGAGAGAGAGAGAGAGAGAGCGTCGCGAGCCGTCTTAGACAAGGTGCTTATTTTTTATTTGTAGTTCGTTTTAATATGCTAGGGCTGCGGGGTAATCGCGTAACACACTATCACTAGGAATGGTTTTTCATCTTGACAGTACAACAACATTCATTGCGTTATTTGCGTTGTTGAGCATACAAATTGTTTGAACAAATGAAGCAATGGTTTAGCCATAACCTTCAAATTGATTCTGATTGTGATTTATAGTGTGTTAGCAATTAGGGTGCTGGTTCTAAATAGATCAACATCTAAGTGAGCGGGAACATTATTGAAACTTATAAGCCTACTTACTGTACCTAATAATTAGAAGTAGGTACACTAAGTAGGCTTATATATACTTACTAGGCATGTAGGTCAGGGACATGTCCCAAATGAGTAACGTTAGTATTCAAGAGGGAGAAAGATCCCGAAAACCAGATAGTAAAAGTACGGCACAGTCAATCGATTTTGTAAAAATCTCAACGTGAAAAGTTAGGTGAAGTGAGTTTAGAGTGAGCTGTCAATAGTGTCAACCCCAGCATTAGTTGGAAATGACAACTCACTCCACGCTCACTTCACCTAAGTTTTCACGGTGAGATGGTTACAGAATCGCACTGCAGACCAAAGAACTGAAAAAGGAGATCAGAGGGGCAATTCCCGTACTTTTCGTCTTCGTTCGCAGTCTCTCAATCTCAGTTGTATATTAATCTATGGTCTCAGTCTCAATCTGTCAAAAGTATGCATACATTTTTGACAAGTTTTTGACATTGATTGTCGCAGAGATGAGATTGCGACTTCAATTTGGACGTGCTTTAAGTACAGACGCCAGCAGGTCAAGCTACCCGAAACTGTCAAATTTTCCCAATCAACCTTGAACCTTAATACTTTAGCGATAAAGTTGAAAATCTATTAAAGAAATTTGACAGGTTGTAGTAGCTTGATGTGTAGCGTCTGTACATACAAGAATTGGCCTTCCTGTTCTGTGGCACAGACCCCTCGCATAACGGAGAGTTTTAAAACAGCCAAGCAAATTTCTAAATAACTTCTGCGCACTTTACCTTTATGTATGCCTATTGTAATGCCCATCTATTTGTAATGTACGAAGTGTTCGCTATAGCAGAGACATCTATCTTTAAATAATTTAGCGAAGTACCTTATTCCTCTACTGAAACTAGATGGCGCTCTGTCTAGTTATAGCATAAAGGGATAGATGTCGCTACTGTTGATGAAAAGTATTAATGTAGATTATTATTTATATCATGTTTAGTTATGTTTATTTTCATTAAATTTATAATAGCGAGAAAATACGACGGCCACCTTGGGTTAACTACTTCATCTACTCTTCCTGGCTGTGCATTCGAGCCGCGATGTGCATTCCATGGACGATTCGAAAGCTCCTATCGGTACTGAAGTTATCGTGTTCAAGGTATTGTAGATCTGGTATGACTCACCGCTTTTTGAAAGTCATGTGGTGGAATAATAATAAAAAGGTTGGTAATATGAGACAGGTGAAATAAATATGAAACTACTATTGATAATGAACATCGCTTTAATTGATAATACAAACTGGATATTCTAAGCAAACGGTCTTGAGACCTGTGCTATCATAATTTACAAAAATTCTTCCATACTTGACACAGTAACCTATAAGTATTATGAGAGAGCATATTTTCCAGCCAAAGGTGTTATTATTACGAAGAGTATTGCAGCAGCGAAGTTCGGGAGAGATCGGAAAACGCCGTTGGTGTTGCACTTGTCTCCGTCGCATTCCGAACAGTATAACATTTTGACTAATCTTGCGTTTGTGTTTTCGTGAGCTCTTGTTATATCAGCACATGATCCTCGCTCCGAAGCGCAGCCGCGAATGTACCATGACTTCTCCATTTCTGCAAGATTACAAGAAAACCTTTAACAGGTACGTAAGATGTGTCCGGATTGAGGAGCCAATAGTCTTATATTTAAACACTAGCTTCTGCCCGCGGCTTCGCCCGCGTGGATGTCGGAAATTATGCCACGGGAACGTGCTAACAGGATAAAATGTATGTGCTTCCCCAGGATGCCATCCATCTCGCGGGCCCTTTGTGGCTAATTACAATAGAAAATCAATTGTGTCTCATTAGTGGTGATTAAGAGGGTACCTATATCTTTACCTAAGTACCTACCTAATTAAAAAAAAATAACCTACCTAAATAAACCTATTTCTGATGATAACTAATCTAAACTCAATAAATAAGCAAACTCTCTAAAAACTAATATCTATACGAATGACTAATCCTACCTAACAGTATTATAAAATAACCTACGGTCACTACGTACACTAACAAATATACTACCTATACTATAAAATTAAAATCTATACCTACGACTTATAAAATTAAACCTAAATAACTCTAAACACTAAAAGGAATAAAAAGGTCGCACAGATAATACTGCGGGTGACGTAACCTTCGACAAACTTATTATTTGCGGTTGGTACAGTAATCGGTCTAGGGATCGAACCGCAAAATTAAGTTTGTTTTTTATTGTATATACTTTTCCGGGATAAAAAGTACCCAGTGTGGTGCCCAGGATATTAAAGAATAATTATACCAAGTTTCATCGTAATCGAACCGGTAGTTTTTGCGTGATGCCTGAACAAACAGACAGACAGACAGACAGACAGACAGACAGACAGACAGACAGACAGACCGACAGACAGACAAAAATTTTTGTAATTACATTTTTGGGTTCGGTGTCGGTCTAGTAACACCCCCTGCCATTTATTTTTTTGATATTTTCAATGTACAGAATTTTCACTTCTACAGATTTATTATAAGTATAGATATAGATGGATACTACTAGTACTACAGTTACTAGTAGCAAATTAGCGGATTTTGTAGGCACAATCCTGCAATTTGTAATAAACCCTTAAAAAGTTACAGGGCGTTTAAGGTTCAATTAATAATGGTTGGTAAACCTTCAGATTCGTCTGATTTGTCCAAATTACGCACCATCTGTGGCTTTTAAAACCTTAAAGTCAGTCAGGTCAGGCCCCTAATTCACTATGACCACTCCTTATTTCGAAACCACGTCAATTCCTTAGCTAATCCCATCAATCTGGCGTTGATTTCGCGCGGTTTAGTTCATTGTGTCATAGAGAATTACGACCCAGATAAGAAATGATGAGAAGCAAATCGTTAATCGTCCGATGATTTCGTTTATGTGCACGCATTCGGTCAGAACAATCGAATCAACAAGCGTAGTGTAGGCCGCCTCCCTGCTAGATGGACCGAAGACCTTAAAAAGGTGGCTAGGACACACTAAATGCGGAAGGCGGAGGACAGAGTGTTGTGGCACAGTTTGGGAGAGGCCTATATCCAGCAGTGGACTGCTGGGCAATATAGGCTGAGTTGGTTGAATGAAACGAAGCAGATTCGTCAGTTAAGATAATCACGTATCAATGGCTGAAACGGAGAAATGTGGAACACAATGATTATGTCCTAGATTTGTTTATTTAATCGAAGGTAAAGGAAGTCGGTAGTTTCCTTATAATGTTAGTAAATTCACAGGCCGCAGTGCAATAACAATAATAAAATAAAATGTATTGTGTTTTGTTTGTTATTTCTTGTTTACATTTTTTTTTACATTGTTTTTTATAGTTAATCCGGTCAGATCCTCAGATCTGATCCCCTGCTGGTTATTATTATGTTTTAATTTCTGTCTGTTCCACACTATAGACTTGTCATTCCGGTCTGATCCCCTTCTTCTTTTTGTTTTATTCCGGTCGGATCCCCTAGCTAACTATTAACAGGTTTGTTGGACACTCAGCAACAAAATCTACGTACAGGGTTTATTGAAATACATTATGTTCATAATTCTTATTGTAACGGAAACGTGTATATTAGTATTGAGGAACCACGACTCTATATTTTCGCCTTGGCCATGTCACCGCACCCGGTTTGAACCCTTTTTTAATAATTATTAGCTGCAAAAATATGGGTGTGCATCTTAGACTAAGCTGTAGATGGAGCTTCAAAAAGAGAATTATTATTAATTGTCAATTTTATACGTACCACTTAAGGTCTATTCTACTTTATGTTATTCCAAGTTAAACAAATATCCACTTTATTTCAGTAGCAATAATAAAAACTTTATTCTCATAAGAATCAAGTAGCAATTAAGTTTATTTCAGAGTGACAAGAATTATTTTAAAAGACTGAAAAATGTTTGAAGTTGTAGCGTTAACTGAACGTTATTGAGTAGGAATTAAAGTTATTTTTCCAATAACTCATGTTTACATGTTTGGCAAGTTAATCGCGAACGTAGATTATCTACCTACTTAAGTATGTTTAGGTCACATTTTTGTTAGTAAATTACTCTATACAACGCCTTTAATATATTCTGTAATGTTGTGCATGTAAACTTAAATAAATAAAATACCGTAGTAACATCGAAGAGACCTCGCTCTTGTTAGTCTGAGTATAATTTTATTTTCAGATGTTATGGTGATTGTTTCTTTGCGGGTAGAACGTGGATGAGATTGACAAACAACACAAACAACTTTTGTGTTTGTTTTATTAGCTGTAAGTCCTCCATGTACTAAAAATAAATAAACAAGAGGTATATGCGTAGCAGTCTGTGGGCTGTTGATGACGATAATTTTTATCGGTCGAATCTAATATTTCTAATAGCAGTCTAATCAGGACATCAGCCCCAGCAGTCTCGACATTCATAGCGATCGCTTTACGACCGAAATCTGTCGCAAAGTCCTGTCACTCCATACATTTCACCTGTCAATTCGGGACTTTGCGACCGAATTCGGTCGCAAAGCGATCGCTATGAATGTCGAGAGTGCTGGGGTAGGTGTAATAAGACACTTAACGAAGCCGACAGTCACTTGCTCTCCCCGTCATTTTAATATTTAATTATTATTTTTTGTACTGAACTGATACCTGGGAACCTTCTTATTACGGAGATATTGAAGTTCAAAATACCAAATTTTACGACGACGTTTTTTTTTACGAAAAAAAGTTTTTCATGTTATAACATAATTTTAAATACCCTCACGACTCCTGTACCCCGTAAGCACAATGTTTTGTGTACGCACAACTGCAAACAGCAAATTTTCACTTAAAAAATAAAAGTCGTTTCCCAGAAATTATTTTTGTGCAATGTTACGGCTATATGATGTGTCTTTTTACACCCTGGATAGTGTGAAAGTTCCTTATTGTGAAAGTGGGACTGCCCCGAATACACAAGAACACCAAGGAATCAAGATTGTGTGATTACTCATTACTTTCAATTGATTCTTGAGCCTTACATGGATGTGTGATAACGATGAATGGAAGAATGTTTCAAATAACATTTTCTTTCAAAAACGTGACTCAAAGACCACTTGAATAAGATACCTAAGATACTTGAGTAAGATACCTTTGTACTGATTACTGGTTATACAGATATTATTACTAAAGTACAGGGGGCCTACTTCGAAGTGCAAAGTGCGAATGTTCGGATCGGACCGACACATGGCCGAACCGAATATTATTGAAAAATGCGAAAAAAGTTCGGATCGGCTCTGTTGGGTCGGGACCATAGTCAATATTCGAAAGAGTGTAGGAGTGTACGATCGGAAGCGACCGAATCAAATAGTATTAACTTCGTAGCAGGAAACGGCCGAGCATTCGGCCGATACTATTTCGGAGTAGACCCCCTAAACTATACGGCTTATTTGTAGATTCGCACGAATTTAATCGCCCAAAACTTGCGAATCGTTGCTTTTGAATAGATTTATCTTTTCTATAGACGACTCGCACGAAGTACTGCTATTCTTACAGCGGGGTAATTGCGTCCCTGAACGGGAGTCAACAGCCGACTCCCGGCCACCGTAGGCGCGGGCTTGCGGGCGGCGAGCAATGGGTAAGGACCAGGCTCGGGTCGACGGCGCGTTGTGTTCCACGCGCGCCTCAAAGAGATGTCAGCACGAAGTAACGGGGTACGCTAGGGCCAATGCCGCCAGGGCCGCGGATTGTTCGAAAGAGATACTGTGGCCCCTGGCATAGGAAACTGAAGGAACACGGGTGGGTTTTAGTCAATAAAAGTCTGACACGCCCTTTCGCTCAGCCCAGAGCGGGAAAGGTCATTTGATGATTTCCCACCCAAAAAAAATAAAAAATAAAAGGGGTAATTGCGTAACACAGTCATCATCTGCTTAGCTTTTTCCCAAATATGTTAGGGTCTGCTTCTAGTCTAACCGGATGCAGCTAAATACCAGTATTTTAAATGGAGTGACTGCCTACCTGACCTCCATAACCCAGTAACTGGATAATACGATACTGCTAGGTAAGCCTGGTTATCAGACTTTCGGGCTTCTGACGACCCGTAACGACTGTCAAAGATCCACGAATGACAGCCGCAACCAAAAGCTTAACGTGCTCTCCGAGGCACGAAAGGTCTTGGTATCTAAAGCTGGTGACCCATCCACGGACCAACGGTGGCAAGCGTAGCTTTATCTTTATCTAATGAAACGATCCGTGTGGCTGTTATTACGTAGCCACAAGCCCCTGGCAGTAATAAAAATCTAGGACGCTGATGTTCTTATTGGCACTGTAATACTCACGATTGTACTTTTCAGTGTAGACAACACACTTGTTATTTTTAGTATGGTCATTGGTATACGGGCAGTACTTAGAGGTGGTATTAGCCAAGACCTTCGGGCAGTCTGTACAGGCGTAACATTCGACCAGCCGAATCTGGTTCGGTGGGTAGGGTGGCCTAAACCGGTTACTGACGGACGCATATGCCTGCGCTGACGCTGACCGATCTACTTCTTCTGGATCCGATTCCAAGTTATCTGATTCGTCTCTTCGACTCAGCTGTGATTCTGATTCGTCTGTGAAATAAAAATTTTGAAGTCATTGTAAAGATTTCGATAGCATCGACGCGCAAACTGTAACCATGAATTCAGCACATGATCCTGAACCCCCTAAAATTTATGGAACAGTTGTTTAAAAATGATCAGAATCATGTACTGAATCCATAGCAGCAGATTGCATGCCGATGTGCCACCCACCAATTGTAATTTTTTTCGTTTGTAGTATGGTGGTATCTGTTGACAAAAACCACAGAGGGACAACCTGGAGAATAATATAATGAATTGCACTCCAGGAACTCGCGTGGAGTAGGTACACCGGTACCTCACATATGCCAGGCCTTTAGTACAGCCCGTGTAGTTTCTCAAAACATCCTGGCTGTGCACGGCATGCGGCACTACCCGAGGGGCAGTTCTCGTTATTTTAAGCACGTTCACAGTCTGACCTCAGTCTCAATCTATTAAAAATACCTCTAATTTCCCTACATTTTTTACCAGTGTTTGACATTGATTGTCGCAAATAGCGACTAGATTTTGAACGTTTTTAATGACGGGAATTGGCGTTCTGATCACGTCGTGCTAATCCAATTAAGAAACAAATGAATTACCTAATGGTTCTGCAAGACATCTGACACTAATTGTTACAGTGAATACTGCTAAAATTATCACAGCTAGTCTGGACATTTTCCTTTGCCAATAAATAAAGTGAGATGTGACATTTTCAATTAATCCTTTTATAGAACAAGTTATCATTACAATGGGTGGATTCTGTACGCGCCAATGAGCTTGAAGGTACGCAATAGTTGAAGCAAATCAACATGATTATGATGCAAATTCAGATTGGAGGCCAGATAGAAATTTAACGTGCTATATTATGCATTTTTTTTTCTTATTCAATACTTCCTTTATTTCAATATTTACATAAAAATTATATTAAAAATATAAAAATAGTAGTAGGTACTGGCGGGTACTGGTGGTCAGGGTTCCAGAGAGAGGAATGTCCTAACAATGCGGGCCGTGTCCAGTAGTACCGCTTTCTGAATCAAGCCCTTGTTCCAGCTGCCCATTGAGAGCCTCCTTAGATGTTGGTCGAGGCTCTTAGCTATTAATCCATTGGCTGTCACAACTATCAGCTCAATGATCGCTGAGTCCACATCCTACATGTTGACAACCTTGCGAGCCAAGTCAAGATACTTGATTTGTTTATCTTTCTTCACGAGATTATCATCATGCGGGACGGTTATGTCGTCAATCATTGCGCGCCGCTCTGATCGATCCACCATTCACCACCAGAAAATTTGTTAATTAATTTAATAAAAATATAATATCCTTACTTAACTAAAACTATTAAAAATTAATTCTCATCGTTGTCGACTGGTATGTAATGTACCCAAGAGACTGGTGGTATTGCCACGTAATTTTATGAGAAACGGAATAACTCACTTGAACACCATCTAGTGTAAACAGAATCATTCCTCGTTCCTCGATCTGTGGGGTAATTACGTAAAACTCTATCAGTAGTAATGGGTTTAATAGTAATGGTTTCATTGCGTTATTAACGTTGCTGAGCAGACAAATTTTGCGAACTTATGAATGAAGCATTGGATTAGCAACAGTGGTGTAACCATACCCTTTGTGGCCCGTGGCAAATTCATGGGATTGGTAGGGCCCTCCCTCAATGTAAAGAAGCTCAACCAACGTTATATTTTCTTTTTACTGGCACTTCGTCCACGTAGATTGCGTAATTTCTCTACAAAACTGAATACTAAAGTTAATAATAATAAAGTTTGCATTTCTATACTTAGGTAGGTATGTTAGGATTCTCCTGGGCTCATGCCCCTCTCGGGCCGGGGGCACCCTCCGGCTGGGGGCCCGTGGCATTTTGCCACTCCTGCCACCCTATTGTTACGCCACTGATTAGCAATATCCTTCAAAATGATTCAGATTATGTTGAAAGTGTGTTTCGCAATTTGGGTGCAGGTGCTGCCACTGACGTGCAGTTGACCCTACATGTAATTTTTAATAGGTATGTGGAATTTGTGTTAAAGTATCTGTTAAACTAAGTGTTATTATTGTAAACAAAGATATTGATGATATGAAAGATTGCAATTGATAAGGCTGCGTGCGAAGTGAGCGGTAATCGTGATCGCCATGTTTTAAGCGTTATAAGCCTAGTCATTTGTTGGTAAAAGGTATAATTTGGTAAGGTACAGCTACTAAGTATGTCCGTTTCAGTTGTTTGATCCTGTGGATTTCTCTGCTCCGCTTTGATGAGTAAAGTGGACTTGAGACTATATTTTGTCTCCGGGATTTACGTTAAATTCAAGTTATGAAATGTTGATCACATCCATGCCAACAGGCAGAGGAGAAAATCTCATGGCATCAGGCAATTCTGTTATTTAATTCATCATACATCCATACATAAATCCAATACAAAAAAAAAATGTAGGTATATAAGTAGTTTATCAGCCATCTTGTAACCACCATAACACAAGCATTAGGTTGCTTAGCTTGGGACTAGATGGCGCTGTGTGAAATGTCCAGGGATATTATTATTATTATATTATTATACAACAATACATACTTAAAGCCTTTTTCTCAAAAGATACGATCCTTGCTCCCTTTGCTTTGTCCAAGTTCATAGAAAATATTAAGCAGCTGCAAATACCGCATTCTTTTGTAGTGTAAAGCGCCGGTTGGTTAACGTAACATAATTATGTACGTGCGTCAAATAATTACAATTACGTACACGTTATATTCAAATCCGTGCAAGACTAACAAACACACACCACTGCACGGTCATAAATACTCTTTCACATTTATTTTTATTATAAGTAGAATAACAAAGAAAAAACACCCTTACTTAACAAACAGGAGGAAAGGTCACGTTTTTATTCCTTGACACATCAATAATAACTGAAATTGAAATTTCAATAAATATTTTTAAATAATATAATGCGTTTTAGTTTTACTTTAAGATTCAGAGGCTTAATATTATACGAGTACATTATAAATGAACACAGCAAGTTAAATTTGATTACGCGTAGAAAAATTAACAAGTTTTTCGTCATACACAAAAATCAAAGTTACTTACTTTGATTATTATCTATTTATGACGAAAAACTTGTTTAGCTTTCTTTAATTATTCAATTATAATCATTGTTGTAGGATTAAAAAAATATATACATATAATTGTAGGTATGTACTAGTTTATTGTAACTTTTTGTAAAGGATAGGGACTGTTATTCCATAATACAGGTTATTCTATAACCTAGCCAGGAAAGCTGAACTTCACCCACCAGATTGTGTTTGACATGGTACAAACTTATATGAATAACTTTATGTATGCCTCTTGTACTACAATCTCCTTTTTATGAAATAAAATTTATTATTTTTATTCGTCATTGACATAATATCCCGGACCTTTGGAAGGCGTACGAGGGGCGGGGGGCAAGCCATTTTCTTTCTTTCCCCGAAGAATAGCACACTTACATATAAACTTGCTACAAAACGTTTGTAGCAAGTTCATGTGCAAGTGTGGTGTTCATGTGCATTTCATGATGGTTCTGCTGTACCCAACTACTCCTACGTTGAAAAATTGGTTTGTAGAGACATCTCAATCTTCAATTTGTTCTAAATAATAATAATAATCTTTATTTCACGGACAACAATTAGATCCAACAAACTTACAATTCTAGATGTTAGTAGACAATTTTTAACTTATAAACTATGTTAGTACTTATATTCTACTAAAGACAGGGTGGTTTTTATAAGATGCCTCATAATGGGGCTTTGATCATACCTATCAGCAATAACTGTCAAGAGGCTGTTACTACTGCCCCGCAATCTGGCGAGAAAAGACGCATTCTTTTTGCGCACGACAGCGTTGAAGCTGTCTACTCTGGCGTGCGCAAACATTGCAGATGCACTGCAATATCGCGGCAGACGCAACAGTGCCCTAAAAGCGTTGTTATATTGAACACGCACCGCATTGGCGGCACGTTTAGTACAGTTTATCCATAGGGCGCTCGAGTACAGAGATGTGCACTATGCTTTAAATAGTGTGATTTTGACTGCATCTGTACATCGAGCGAACCTACGAGCCAACATATTCGCCCGTACCGCCAATGCCTTGCACTCTCGTTTAACATCCTCATCATCCCTAAGATCATCAGCAATGAAATGTCCTAGGTATTTGAACTGCCGCACCCGACGAATCGGGACGTCGCTGATTTTAATAGGCCCGACTTTCCGGACACTTCTTGCCAACAGCCTTAAAGACCATGAGTTCCGACTTTTTCACATTATACCGTAACCCATGGTTAGCAGCATAGTGCTCACAAATTTTAACCAATTTTCTGAGTGCACTGACCGAGGGCGCCAACAGCACCATGTCATCGGCGTAGCTAATATTGTTGAAACACAACCCGTCAATAAAGCAGCCCACATGCGCGCTGCTGAGTTCCTCGATCAATGCATTCAGATACAGATTAAAAAGATTAGGGGAGGTTAAGCCTCCCTGCCTCACGCCACATTCCAACCTGTATGGTACAGACGACTCAATTCCCCACCTCACTACGTTAGTTTGGTTATCGTACCAGTATCTAAACAAGTTCAGCAACTCGTTGGGGATACTTGTCGCCTTTAGTTTATCCCAAAGTATGTATGTGTATATGAGACCAAGTCGAAGGCCTTGGAGAGATCCAGAAACGCCCCGTAAACTGGCGTACTCCTGTCAGTATAGTACCAGACAGTGTGCTTCAGACAAGCGATTGCACTTTCGGTGGATAAACCAGGTCGAAAACCGAACTGTGCATCGTGCAGCCGCAGATGTTTTTGTAGCTGTACGTTTAGCACACTGTCAAGCACGTTAGCCACAATAGTTGCTAGAGAGATGGGTCTATAATTCGACCTATCTGAAGCATCTCCAGTTTTTTTCTTAATTACTGGTACGACCACCGTTTTTAACATACTGTCAGGCTGGTTAAAAAGTAGTACTAGTACCCTAGGCAAGTGACAACCCGCATGCAGTAAATGCTCGATACTGAGACTATCATGACCCGGGGATTTATTTTATTTTTATTTTATTTTACAGTTTTTGGAAAACTTACAGCTAAAAACTTTTGCACGATTAAGGGTAACAAAAATAAGGCCAATTACAAGTTTTCCCAGATAGAGGAGAGAATATAAACAAAAAATATTTGAGTAGGTAGACAGCGTTTTGAGTAAATACATTTTCATAAGTAAACCAATTAAGTTACGCGATCAAAAAAGAAATCACAAACAGTCTTTTTTAATTTTGAAATACTGGTATTGAAAACATCGATATCGACGTCCCGGTAGACCGCATTATACGTATGACTCGCTCTGATTAAGTATGAATTTCGTCTGTAATGTGTTCCTACCATAGGAGTATGCAACACATGAGGATTGCGCAGAGGGGCCCCGGTATGGGCGCGTTCACTGCGGCTACGAGCCGCACACTACCTGAACGCGCCCCAAAAGGTGGTAGCCAGAAGGCTAATCCGGGGCTACCGCACGATCTCGGGCGAGGCAGCAAGCCTCCTTGCCGGACTGCCGCCTTGGGATCTGGAGGCGATAGTGCTCGCGCGCCTGTATGATTGGCGCGCGGAGGCACTACGCCGGGGGGAAACTCCGCATCCGCGGCAGACTGCGGCGGAGCGGACGAACCTCCGGCGCGATCTCATGGCGGCATGGAAGGAGCGACTATCGCAACCCAGCGCAGGGCACGCCACGATAGCGGCGGTAAGACCCCTCTTTGAGGAGTGGCTAGAGAGACGTCACGGCGTTCTCACCTACCGCCTGACGCAGGTCTTCTCCGGACACGGATGTTTCGGGAGGTTCCTGCACATAATCAGGCGGGAGGAGACGCCCGGGTGTCACCACTGTCAGGATCGCCCAGAGGACACGGTGGAGCATACGGTGGAGGTCTGCCCTGCTTGGGCAGAGCACCGCCGTGTCCTCGTAGAGGCGATCGGCAGCGGCGGCGACCTCTCGCGTCCGGCCCTGGTTCAAGCCATGGTCCGGGGCGAGAGGGAGTGGGAGGCAGTCACCTCCTTCTGCGAAGCAGTCATGCTAGCGAAGGAGGTGGCGGGGTGGGCGAGGGAACGCACCTCACGCCTCAGCCGCCGCGGGAGACGCTCCGGGCGTCGGGAGCCGCGTGACGACTCCCGGCCACCGTAGGCGCGGGCCTGCGGGCGGTGAGTAATGGGTAACTCACCGTCCGATCAGGACCAGGCCCGTGCCGGACGGCGTGTTGTGTTCCACGCGCGCCTCAAAGAGATGTCAGCATGAGAGACGGGGCCCCATAGGGCCGTAGCCTGCCAGGGTAGCGGGATTGTCCGAAAGGGTTACCGCTGCCCTGGAACATAAAGGGCTAAGGAAGGAACACGGGTGGGTTTTAGTCAGTAAGAGTCTGACACTCCCTCCTGCTCCACCCAGAGCGGGAGGAGTCATTTGATGATTTCCCATCCTCAAAAAAAAAAAAGGATTGCGCAGAAAAGCAGAAGGAACCCGCAGTCCGATTTTGTTCAGGAATTCAGGAAGCTCTGTTGAACCGTTCGCAATTCCAAATAAAAAAGCCAAGTCTGCAATTTTTCTACGTTCAGAAAGAGGAAGTAGATGGAATCTTTTACAACGTAAGAGATAAGTGGGAGAATACGTTTTAGACCGGAATTGAATGTACCTCAAAAATTTTCTTTGTATGCCTTCCAATCGATTGATGTATATGTTGTATTGGGGATTCCAAACTTGAGAGGCATACTCGAGATGACTGCGAACAAAAGTACAGTAGAGAATTTTAATGGTTTTGATGCTTCTAAAGTCAGACGAGACCCTCAATATGAACCCTAGTGATTTTGATGCCTTGTTAATGATTTTATCTATGTGTTGATCAAATAATAATTTTGAGTCAAAAACAACTCCCAAGTCTTTAACTGTGTTAACCCTAGCTAGGGATTTGTCTAAAAGTTTATAGTCAAATGTGATAGGAACGGGCTTCCTGGTGAAGGAGCACACGTAACACTTGGAGACGTTTAAATGGAGCTTATTAGAGCTACAGTAGTACTGGAACCTATCTAGATCCTCCCGCAATGATAGAGAATCTGATAAGGAGGATATCGTTGACATAATTTTCATATCATCTGCATAAAGAAGTATTTTAGAGCGTAGGAAGCAAGAATCGATATCGTTGACGAATAAATTGAATAAGAGCGGCCCTAACAAAGAACCTTGAGGAACTCCAGATGGGATGCGCATTGATCTGGATGAATACCCATTCAGCACAACAGTCTGACACCTGTCCTCCACATACGACTTAAACCAACGGAATAGATTACCCATAATGCCCATCGATAGAATTTTACGCATGAGAACGACGTGATCGATTTTGTCGAAACATTTGGCATAGTCTGTATATATAACGTCAATTTGGGACCGATTAGAAATAGCCTCTGACAAAAAGTCACTACAGAGAACAAGGTTTGTGGTTGTTGACCGACCACCCAAGAATCCATGCTGGTGTTCGCTGAAACCGTGTCTGAGAGCAGAGTAAACTTGCCTGTACACAATTTTTTCTAATATTTTGGAAAACACGCATATAACTTGGATATCGGTCTGTAGTTTTCTACGCAGTTTCTCGGTCCCATTTTGTGAATAGGAGTTATATAAGCCGACTTCCATATAACAGGCATAACCCCGGTATTAAGAGATCGTCTGAATAAGATTGTAAGACGAACCGAAAGGCTTGTAGCACAGTTTACTATGAAAACCGGTGGGAGCTTGTCTGGACCAGCAGATTTATTTAAGTCCAAGTGCTTTAGCAGTTTCATAACCTCGTCTTCACAAACCTCGATAGAAGCAATATCGTATGGACTGTAATCAGTACACTCACTGCTATAATGGTATTGTGCATTATTCTCAGAGCTGGCATTTCCCTCTATTCATCTTAAGAGCTATCCTAATATCATTAAGTCTTTAATTGTGCTAGTTGTCGCTTCTGCTGTCGGTGCCTCGGTGACTGTCGTACTTGGCGCTTCTGTCGTCGGTGCATATGTGATTGTGCTAGTTGACGCTTCTGTTATCGGTGCATCGGTTACTGTGCTGCCTGTCGCTTCTGTTGTCGGTGCATCGGTTACTGTGCTGCCTGTTGCTTCTGTTATCGGTGCATCGGTTACTGTGCTACCTGTCGCTTCTGTTATCGGTGCATCGGTTACTGTGCTACCTGTTGCTTCTGTTATCGGCGCATCTGTTACTGTGCTACCTGTCGCTTCTGTTATCGGTGCATCGGTTACTGTGCTGCTTGTCGCTTCTGTTATCGGTGCATCGGTTACTGTGCTATCTGTCGCTTCTGTTATCGGTGCATCGGTTACTGTGCTGCCTGTTGCTTCTGTTATCGGTGCATCAGTTATTGTGCTACCTGTCGCTTCTGTTATCGGTGCATCGGTTACTGTGCTACCTGTCGCTTCTGTTATCGGCGCATCTGTTACTGTGCTACCTGTCGCTTCTGTTATCGGTGCATCGGTTACTGTGCTGCTTGTAGCTTCTGTTATCGGTGCATCGGTTACTGCGCTGCTTGTCGCTTCTGTTATCGGTGCATCGGTGACTGTGCTACCTGTCGCTTCTGTTATCGGTGCATCGGTTACTGTGCTGCCTGTTGCTTCTGTTATCGGCGCATCTGTTACTGTGTTACCTGTCGCTTCTGTTATAGGTGCATCGGTGACTGTGCTACCTGTAGTGTCTGTTATCGGTGCATCGGTGACTGTGCTTCCTGTCGCTTCTGTTATCGGTGCATCGGTTACTGTGCTGCCTGTTGCTTCTGTTATCGGCGCATCTGTTACTGTGTTACCTGTCGCTTCTGTTATAGGTGCATCGGTGACTGTGCTACCTGTAGTGTCTGTTATCGGTGCATCGGTGACTGTGCTTCCTGACGCTTCTGTTATCGGTGCATCGGTTACTGTGCTACCTGTCGCTTCTGTTATCGGTGCATCGGTTAATGTGCTGCCTGTCGCTTCTGTTATCGGTGCATCGGTTACTGTGCTACCTGTCGCTTCTGTTATCGGTGCATCGGTTACTGTGCTACCTGTCACTTCTGTTATCGGTGCATCGGTTACTGTGCTGCCTGTTGCTTCTGTTATCGGCGCATCTGTTACTGTGCTACCTGTCGCTTCTGTTATCGGTGCATCGGTTACTGTGCTGCTTGTCGCTTCTGTTATCGGTGCATAGGTTACTGTACTGCTTATCGCTTCTGTTATCGGTGCATCGGTTACTGTGCTACCTGTCGCTTCTGTAATAGGTGCATCGGTGACTGTGGTACCTGTAGTGTCAGTTATCGGTGCATCGGTGACTGTGCTACCTGTCGCTTCTGTTATCGGTGCATCGGTGACTGTGCTACCTGTCACTTCTGTTATCGGTGCATCGGTTACTGTGCTGCCTGTCACTTCTGTTATCGGTGCATCGGTTACTGTGCTGCCTGTTGCTTCTGTTATCGGTGCATCAGTTATTGTGCTACCTGTCGCTTCTGTTATCGGTGCATCGGTTACTGTGCTGCTTGTCGCTTCTGTTATCGGTGCATCGGTTACTGTGCTACCTGTCGCTTCTGTTACCGGTGCATCGGTTACTGTGCTGCCTGTCGCTTCTGTTATCGGCGCTTCGGTTACTGTGCTACCTGTCGCTTCTGTTATCGGTGCATCGGTTACTGTGCTGCTTGTCGCTTCTGTTATCGGTGCATCGCTTGCTGTGCTACCTGTCGCTTCTGTTATCGGTGCATCGGTTCCTGTGCTACCTGTCGCTTCTGTTATCGGCGCATCTGTTACTGTGCTACCTGTCACTTCTGTTGTCGGTGCATCGGTTACTGTGCTGCCTGTTGCTTCTGTTATCGGTGCATCGATTACTGTGCTACCTGTCGCTTCTGTTATCGGTGCATCGGTTACTGTGCTACCTGTGGCTTCTGTTATCGGCGCATCTGTTACTGTGCTACCTGTCGCTTCTGTTATCGGTGCATCGGTTACTATGCTGCTTGTCGCTTCTGTTATCGGTGCATAGGTTACTGTACTGCTTGTCGCTTCTGTTATCGGTGCATCGGTTACTGTGCTACCTGTCGCTTCTGTTACCGGTGCATCGGTTGCTGTGCTACCTGTCGCTTCTGTTATCGGTGCATCGGTTACTGTGCTACCTGTCGCTTCTGTTATAGAAGCATCGGTGACTGTGCTACCTGTAGTGTCTGTCATCGGTGCATCGGTGACTGTGCTACCTGTCGCTTCTGTTATCGGTGCATCGGTTACTGTGCTACCTGTCGCTTCTGTAATAGGTGCATCGGTGACTGTGGTACCTGTAGTGTCAGTTATCGGTGCATCGGTGACTGTGCTACCTGTCGCTTCTGTTATCGGTGCATCGGTGACTGTGCTACCTGTCACTTCTGTTATCGGTGCATCGGTTACTGTGCTGCCTGTCACTTCTGTTATCGGTGCATCGGTTACTGTGCTGCCTGTTGCTTCTGTTATCGGTGCATCAGTTATTGTGCTACCTGTCGCTTCTGTTATCGGTGCATCGGTTACTGTGCTGCTTGTCGCTTCTGTTATCGGTGCATCGGTTACTGTGCTACCTGTCGCTTCTGTTACCGGTGCATCGGTTACTGTGCTGCCTGTCGCTTCTGTTATCGGCGCTTCGGTTACTGTGCTACCTGTCGCTTCTGTTATCGGTGCATCGGTTACTGTGCTGCTTGTCGCTTCTGTTATCGGTGCATCGCTTGCTGTGCTACCTGTCGCTTCTGTTATCGGTGCATCGGTTCCTGTGCTACCTGTCGCTTCTGTTATCGGCGCATCTGTTACTGTGCTACCTGTCACTTCTGTTGTCGGTGCATCGGTTACTGTGCTGCCTGTTGCTTCTGTTATCGGTGCATCGATTACTGTGCTACCTGTCGCTTCTGTTATCGGTGCATCGGTTACTGTGCTACCTGTGGCTTCTGTTATCGGCGCATCTGTTACTGTGCTACCTGTCGCTTCTGTTATCGGTGCATCGGTTACTATGCTGCTTGTCGCTTCTGTTATCGGTGCATAGGTTACTGTACTGCTTGTCGCTTCTGTTATCGGTGCATCGGTTACTGTGCTACCTGTCGCTTCTGTTACCGGTGCATCGGTTGCTGTGCTACCTGTCGCTTCTGTTATCGGTGCATCGGTTACTGTGCTACCTGTCGCTTCTGTTATAGAAGCATCGGTGACTGTGCTACCTGTAGTGTCTGTCATCGGTGCATCGGTGACTGTGCTACCTGTCGCTTCTGTTATCGGTGCATCGGTTACTGTGCTACCTGTCGCTTCTGTAATAGGTGCATCGGTGACTGTGGTACCTGTAGTGTCAGTTATCGGTGCAACGGTGACTGTGCTACCTGTCGCTTCTGTTATCGGTGCATCGGTGACTGTGCTACCTGTCACTTCTGTTATCGGTGCATCGGTTACTGTGCTGCCTGTCACTTCTGTTATCGGTGCATCGGTTACTGTGCTGCCTGTTGCTTCTGTTATCGGTGCATCAGTTATTGTGCTACCTGTCGCTTCTGTTATCGGTGCATCGGTTACTGTGCTACCTGTCGCTTCTGTTATCGGCGCATCTGTTACTGTGCTACCTGTCGCTTCTGTTATCGGTGCATCGGTTACTGTGCTGCTTGTCGCTTCTGTTATCGGTGCATCGGTTACTGTGCTACCTGTCGCTTCTGTTACCGGTACATCGGTTGCTGTGCTGCCTCTCACTTCTGTTATCGGTGCATCGGTTACTGTGCTACCTGTCGCTTCTGTTATAGGTGCATCGGTGACTGTGCTACCTGTAGTGTCTGTTATCGGTGCATCGGTGACTGTGCTACCTGTCGCTTCTGTTATCGGTGCATCGGTTGCTGTGCTACCTGTCGCTTCTGTTATCGGTGCATCAGTTACTGTGCTACCTGTCGCTTCTGTTATCGGCGCATCTGTTACGGTGCTACCTGTCGCTTCTGTTATCGGTGCATCGGTTACGGTGCTGCTTGTCGCTTCTGTTATCGGTGCATCGGTTACTGCTGTGCTGCTTGTCGCTTCTGTTATCGGTGCATCGGTTACTGTGCTACCTGTCGCTTCTGTTACCGGTGCATCGGTTACTGTGCTACCTGTCGCTTCTGTTATCGGTGCATCGGTTACGGTGCTGCTTGTCGCTTCTGTTATCGGTGCATCGGTTACTGCTGTGCTGCTTGTCGCTTCTGTTATCGGTGCATCGGTTACTGTGCTACCTGTCGCTTCTGTTACCGGTGCATCGGTTACTGTGCTACCTGTCGCTTCTGTTATCGGTGCATCGGTTACTGTGCTGCCTGTCGCTTCTGTTATCGGTGCATCGGTTGCTGTGCTACCTGTCGCTTCTGTTATCGGTGCATCGGTTACTGTGCTGCCTGTCGCTTCTGTTATCGGTGCATCGGTTACTGTACTGCCTGTTGCTTCTGTTATCGGTGCATCAGTTACTGTGCTACCTGTCGCTTCTGTTATCGGTGCATCGGTTACTGTGCTGCTTGTCGCTTCTGTTATCGGTGCATCGGTTACTGCGCTGCTTGTCGCTTCTGTTATCGGTGCATCGGTGACTGTGCTACCTGTCGCTTCTGTTATCGGTGCATCGGTTACTGTGCTGCCTGTTGCTTCTGTTATCGGCGCATCTGTTACTGTGTTACCTGTCGCTTCTGTTATAGGTGCATCGGTGACTGTGCTACCTGTAGTGTCTGTTATCGGTGCATCGGTGACTGTGCTTCCTGTCGCTTCTGTTATCGGTGCATCGGTTACTGTGCTACCTGTCACTTCTGTTGTCGGTGCATCGGTGACTGTGCTACCTGTCACTTCTGTTGTCGGTGCATCGGTAACTGTGCTACCTGTCGCTTCTGTTATCGGTGCATCGGTGACTGTGCTACCTGTCACTTCTGTTGTCGGTGCATCTGTTACGGTGCTACCTGTCGCTTCTGTTATCGGTGCATCAGTTACTGTGCTACCTGTCGCTTCTGTTATCGGCGCATCTGTTACGGTGCTACCTGTCGCTTCTGTTATCGGTGCATCGGTTACGGTGCTGCTTGTCGCTTCTGTTATCGGTGCATCGGTTACTGCTGTGCTGCTTGTCGCTTCTGTTATCGGTGCATCGGTTACTGTGCTACCTGTCGCTTCTGTTAACGGTGCATCGGTTACTGTGCTACCTGTCGCTTCTGTTATCGGTGCATCGGTTACTGTGCTGCCTGTCGCTTCTGTTATCGGTGCATCGGTTGCTGTGCTACCTGTCGCTTCTGTTATCGGTGCATCGGTTACTGTGCTGCCTGTCGCTTCTGTTATCGGTGCATCGGTTACTGTACTGCCCGTTGCTTGTGTTATCGGTGCATCGGTTACTGTGTTACCTGTCGCTTCTGTTATCGGTGCATCAGTTACTGTGCTGCTTGTCGCTTCTGTTATCGGTGCATCGGTTACTGTGCTGCTTGTCGCTTCTGTTATCGGTGCATCGGTTACTGTGCTACCTGTCGCTTCTGTTACCGGTGCATCGGTTACTGTGCTGCCTGTCGCTTCTGTTATCGGCGCTTCGGTTACTGTGCTACCTGTCGCTTCTGTTATCGGTGCATCGGTTACTGTGCTGCTTGTCGCTTCTGTTATCGGTGCATCGCTTGCTGTGCTACCTGTCGCTTCTGTTATCGGTGCATCGGTTCCTGTGTTACCTGTCGCTTCTGTTATCGGTGCATCGGTTACTGTGCTACCTGTCGCTTCTGTTATCGGCGCATCTGTTACTGTGTTACCTGTCGCTTCTGTTATCGGTGCATCAGTTACTGTGCTGCTTGTTGCTTCTGCTATCGGTGCATCGGTTACTGTGCTGCTTGTCGCTTCTGTTATCGGTGCATCGGTTACTGTGCTACCTGTCGCTTCTGTTACCGGTGCATCGGTTACTGTGCTGCCTGTCGCTTCTGTTATCGGCGCTTCGGTTACTGTGCTACCTGTCGCTTCTGTTATCGGTGCATCGGTTACTGTGCTGCTTGTCGCTTCTGTTATCGGTGCATCGCTTGCTGTGCTACCTGTCGCTTCTGTTATCGGTGCATCGGTTCCTGTGTTACCTGTCGCTTCTGTTATCGGTGCATCGGTTACTGTGCTACCTGTCGCTTCTGTTATCGGCGCATCTGTTACTGTGCTACCTGTCACTTCTGTTGTCGGTGCATCGGTGACTGTGCTACCTGTCGCTTCTGTTGTCGGTGCATCGGTGACTGTGCTACCTGTCGCTTCTGTTATCGGTGCATCGGTGACTGTGCTACCTGTCACTTCTGTTGTCGGTGCATCGGTGACTGTGCTACCTGTCACTTCTGTTGTCGGTGCATCGGTGACTGTGCTACCTGTCACTTCTGTTGTCGGTGCATCGGTGACTGTGCTATCTGTCGCTTCTGTTATCGGTGCATCGGTGACTGTGCTACCTGTCGCTTCTGTTATCGGTGCATCGGTTACTGTGCTACCTGTCGCTTCTGTAATAGGTGCATCGGTGACTGTGGTACCTGTAGTGTCAGTTATCGGTGCATCGGTGACTGTGCTACCTGTCGCTTCTGTTATCGGTGCATCGGTGACTGTGCTACCTGTCACTTCTGTTATCGGTGCATCGGTGACTGTGCTACCTGTCACTTCTGTTATCGGTGCATCGGTTACTGTACTGCCTGTTGCTTCTGTTATCGGTGCATCGGTTACTGTGTTACCTGTCGCTTCTGTTATCGGTGCATCAGTTACTGTGCTGCTTGTCGCTTCTGTTATCGGTGCATCGGTTACTGTGCTGCTTGTCGCTTCTGTTATCGGTGCATCGGTTACTGTGCTACCTGTCGCTTCTGTTATCGGTGCATCGGTTACTGTGCTGCTTGTCGCTTCTGTTATCGGTGCATCGCTTGCTGTGCTACCTGTCGCTTCTGTTATCGGTGCATCGGTTCCTGTGCTACCTGTCGCTTCTGTTATCGGCGCATCTGTTACTGTGCTACCTGTCACTTCTGTTGTCGGTGCATCGGTTACTGTGCTGCCTGTTGCTTCTGTTATCGGTGCATCGATTACTGTGCTACCTGTCGCTTCTGTTATCGGTGCATCGGTTACTGTGCTACCTGTCGCTTCTGTTATCGGCGCATCTGTTACTGTGCTACCTGTCGCTTCTGTTATCGGTGCATCGGTTACTATGCTGCTTGTCGCTTCTGTTATCGGTGCATAGGTTACTGTACTGCTTGTCGCTTCTGTTATCGGTGCATCGGTTACTGTGCTACCTGTCGCTTCTGTTACCGGTGCATCGGTTGCTGTGCTGCCTGTCACTTCTGTTATCGGTGCATCGGTTACTGTGCTACCTGTCGCTTCTGTTATAGGTGCATCGGTGACTGTGCTACCTGTAGTGTCTGTTATTGGTGCATCGGTGACTGTGCTACCTGTCGCTTCTGTTATCGGTGCAACGGTTGCTGTGCTACCTGTCGCTTCTGTTATCGGTGCATCAGTTACTGTGCTACCTGTCGCTTCTGTTATCGGCGCATCTGTTACGGTGCTACCTGTCGCTTCTGTTATCGGTGCATCGGTTACGGTGCTGCTTGTCGCTTCTGTTATCGGTGCATCGGTTACTGCTGTGCTGCTTGTCGCTTCTGTTATCGGTGCATCGGTTACTGTGCTACCTGTCGCTTCTGTTACCGGTGCATCGGTTACTGTGCTACCTGTCGCTTCTGTTATCGGTGCATCGGTTACTGTGCTGCCTGTCGCTTCTGTTATCGGTGCATCGGTTGCTGTGCTACCTGTCGCTTCTGTTATCGGTGCATCGGTTACTGTGCTACCTGTCACTTCTGTTGTCGGTGCATCGATGACTGTGCTACCTGTCACTTCTGTTATCGGTGCATCGGTTACTGTGCTACCTGTCGCTTCTGTTATAGGTGCATCGGTGACTGTGCTACCTGTAGTGTCTGTTATCGGTGCATCGGTTACTGTGCTGCTTGTCGCTTCTGTTATCGGTGCATCGCTTGCTGTGCTACCTGTCGCTTCTGTTATCGGTGCATCGGTTCCTGTGTTACCTGTCGCTTCTGTTATCGGTGCATCGGTTACTGTGCTACCTGTCGCTTCTGTTATCGGCGCATCTGTTACTGTGCTACCTGTCACTTCTGTTGTCGGTGCATCGGTGACTGTGCTACCTGTCGCTTCTGTTGTCGGTGCATCGGTGACTGTGCTACCTGTCACTTCTGTTGTCGGTGCATCGGTGACTGTGCTACCTGTCACTTCTGTTGTCGGTGCATCGGTGACTGTGCTACCTGTCACTTCTGTTGTCGGTGCATCGGTGACTGTGCTATCTGTCGCTTCTGTTATCGGTGCATCGGTGACTGTGCTACCTGTCGCTTCTGTTATCGGTGCATCGGTTACTGTGCTACCTGTCGCTTCTGTAATAGGTGCATCGGTGACTGTGGTACCTGTAGTGTCAGTTATCGGTGCATCGGTGACTGTGCTACCTGTCGCTTCTGTTATCGGTGCATCGGTGACTGTGCTACCTGTCACTTCTGTTATCGGTGCATCGGTGACTGTGCTACCTGTCACTTCTGTTGTCGGTGCATCGGTTACTGTGCTACCTGTCGCTTCTGCTATCGGTGCATCGGTTACTGTGCTACCTGTCGCTTCTGTTATCGGTGCATCGGTGACTGTGCTACCTGTCACTTCTGTTGTCGGTGCATCGGTTACTGTGCTACCTGTCGCTTCTGCTATCGGTGCATCGGTGACTGTGCTACCTGTCGCTTCTGTTATCGGTGCATCGGTTACTGTGCTACCTGTCGCTTCTGTAATAGGTGCATCGGTTCCTGTGTTACCTGTCGCTTCTGTTATCGGTGCATCGGTTACTGTGCTACCTGTCGCTTCTGTTACCGGTGCATCGGTTACTGTGCTACCTGTCGCTTCTGTTATCGGTGCATCGGTTACTGTGCTGCCTGTCGCTTCTGTTATCGGTGCATCGGTTGCTGTGCTACCTGTCGCTTCTGTTATCGGTGCATCGGTTACTGTGCTACCTGTCACTTCTGTTGTCGGTGCATCGATGACTGTGCTACCTGTCACTTCTGTTATCGGTGCATCGGTTACTGTGCTACCTGTCGCTTCTGTTATAGGTGCATCGGTGACTGTGCTACCTGTAGTGTCTGTTATCGGTGCATCGGTTACTGTGCTGCTTGTCGCTTCTGTTATCGGTGCATCGCTTGCTGTGCTACCTGTCGCTTCTGTTATCGGTGCATCGGTTCCTGTGTTACCTGTCGCTTCTGTTATCGGTGCATCGGTTACTGTGCTACCTGTCGCTTCTGTTATCGGCGCATCTGTTACTGTGCTACCTGTCACTTCTGTTATCGGTGCATCGGTGACTGTGCTACCTGTCACTTCTGTTGTCGGTGCATCGGTTACTGTGCTACCTGTCGCTTCTGCTATCGGTGCATCGGTTACTGTGCTACCTGTCACTTCTGTTGTCGGTGCATCGGTGACTGTGCTACCTGTCGCTTCTGTTATCGGTGCATCGGTTACTGTGCTACCTGTCACTTCTGTTGTCGGTGCATCGGTGACTGTGCTACCTGTCAATTCTGTTGTCGGTGCATCGGTGACTGTGCTACCTGTCGCTTCTGTTATAGGTGCATCGGTGACTGTGCTACCTGTAGTGTCTGTTATCGGTGCATCGGTGACTGTGCTACCTGTCACTTCTGTTGTCGGTGCATCGGTGACTGTGCTACCTGTCACTTCTGTTGTCGGTGCATCGGTGACTGTGCTACCTGTCACTTCTGTTGTCGGTGCATCGGTGACTGTGCTACCTGTCGCTTCTTTTATAGGTGCATCGGTGACTGTGCTACCTGTAGTGTCTGTTATCGGTGCATCGGTGACTGTGCTACCTGTAGTGTCTGTTATCGGTGCATCGGTGACTGTGCTACCTGTCACTTCTGTTGTCGGTGCATCGGTTACTGTGCTACCTGTCGCTTCTGTTATCGGTGCATCGGTTACTGTACTACGTGTCACTTCTGTTGTCGGTGCATCGGTGACTGTGCTACCTGTCGCTTCTGTTATCGGTGCATTGGTTACTGTGCTACCTGTCACTTCTGTTGTCGGTGCATCGGTGACTGTGCTACCTGTCACTTCTGTTGTCGGTGCATCGGTGACTGTGCTACCTGTCGCTTCTGTTATCGGTGCATCGGTTACTGTGCTACCTGTCACTTCTGTTGTCGGTGCATCGGTGACTGTGCTACCTGTCACTTCTGTTGTCGGTGCATCGGTAACTGTGCTACCTGTCGCTTCTGTTATCGGTGCATCGGTGACTGTGCTACCTGTCACTTCTGTTGTCGGTGCATCGGTGACTGTGCTACTTGTCACTTCTGTTGTCGGTGCATCGGTGACTGTGCTACCTGTCACTTCTGTTGTCGGTGCATCGGTTACTGTGCTACCTGTCGCTTCTGTTATCGGTGCATCGGTTACTGTGCTACCTGTCACTTCTGTTGTCGGTGCATCGATGACTGTGCTACCTGTCACTTCTGTTATCGGTGCATCGGTTACTGTGCTACCTGTCGCTTCTGTTATAGGTGCATCGGTGACTGTGCTACCTGTAGTGTCTGTTATCGGTGCATCGGTGACTGTGCTACCTGTCGCTTCTGTTATCGGTGCATCGGTTGCTGTGCTACCTGTCGCTTCTGTTATCGGTGCATCAGTTACTGTGCTACCTGTCGCTTCTGTTATCGGCGCATCTGTTACGGTGCTACCTGTCGCTTCTGTTATCGGTGCATCGGTTACGGTGCTGCTTGTCGCTTCTGTTATCGGTGCATCGGTTACTGCTGTGCTGCTTGTCGCTTCTGTTATCGGTGCATCGGTTACTGTGCTACCTGTCGCTTCTGTTACCGGTGCATCGGTTACTGTGCTACCTGTCGCTTCTGTTATCGGTGCATCGGTTACTGTGCTGCCTGTCGCTTCTGTTATCGGTGCATCGGTTGCTGTGCTACCTGTCACTTCTGTTGTCGGTGCATCGGTGACTGTGCTACCTGTCACTTCTGTTGTCGGTGCATCGGTAACTGTGCTACCTGTCGCTTCTGTTGTCGGTGCATCGGTTACTGTGCTACCTGTCGCTTCTGTTATCGGTGCATCGGTTACTGTACTACCTGTCGCTTCTGTTATCGGTGCATCGGTTACTGTGCTACCTGTCGCTTCTGTTATCGGCGCATCTGTTACTGTGCTACCTGTCGCTTCTGTTATCGGTGCATCGGTTACTATGCTGCTTGTCGCTTCTGTTATCGGTGCATAGGTTACTGTACTGCTTGTCGCTTCTGTTATCGGTGCATCGGTTACTGTGCTACCTGTCGCTTCTGTTACCGGTGCATCGGTTGCTGTGCTGCCTGTCACTTCTGTTATCGGTGCATCGGTTACTGTGCTACCTGTCGCTTCTGTTATAGGTGCATCGGTGACTGTGCTACCTGTAGTGTCTGTTATCGGTGCATCGGTGACTGTGCTACCTGTCGCTTCTGTTATCGGTGCATCGGTTGCTGTGCTACCTGTCGCTTCTGTTATCGGTGCATCAGTTACTGTGCTACCTGTCGCTTCTGTTATCGGCGCATCTGTTACGGTGCTACCTGTCGCTTCTGTTATCGGTGCATCGGTTACGGTGCTGCTTGTCGCTTCTGTTATCGGTGCATCGGTTACTGCTGTGCTGCTTGTCGCTTCTGTTATCGGTGCATCGGTTACTGTGCTACCTGTCGCTTCTGTTACCGGTGCATCGGTTACTGTGCTACCTGTCGCTTCTGTTATCGGTGCATCGGTTACTGTGCTGCCTGTCGCTTCTGTTATCGGTGCATCGGTTGCTGTGCTACCTGTCGCTTCTGTTATCGGTGCATCGGTTACTGTGCTGCCTGTCGCTTCTGTTATCGGTGCATCGGTTACTGTACTGCCTGTTGCTTCTGTTATCGGTGCATCGGTTACTGTGTTACCTGTCGCTTCTGTTATCGGTGCATCAGTTACTGTGCTGCTTGTCGCTTCTGTTATCGGTGCATCGGTTACTGTGCTGCTTGTCGCTTCTGTTATCGGTGCATCGGTTACTGTGCTACCTGTCGCTTCTGTTACCGGTGCATCGGTTACTGTGCTGCCTGTCGCTTCTGTTATCGGCGCTTCGGTTACTGTGCTACCTGTCGCTTCTGTTATCGGTGCATCGGTTACTGTGCTGCTTGTCGCTTCTGTTATCGGTGCATCGCTTGCTGTGCTACCTGTCACTTCTGTTATCGGTGCATCGGTTACTGTGCTACCTGTCGCTTCTGTAATAGGTGCATCGGTGACTGTGGTACCTGTAGTGTCAGTTATCGGTGCATCGGTGACTGTGCTACCTGTCGCTTCTGTTATCGGTGCATCGGTGACTGTGCTACCTGTCACTTCTGTTATCGGTGCATCGGTTACTGTGCTGCCTGTCACTTCTGTTATCGGTGCATCGGTTACTGTGCTGCCCGTCACTTCTGTTATCGGTGCATCGGTTACTGTGCTACCTGTCGCTTCTGTAATAGGTGCATCGGTGACTGTGGTACCTGTAGTGTCAGTTATCGGTGCATCGGTGACTGTGCTACCTGTCGCTTCTGTTATCGGTGCATCGGTGACTGTGCTACCTGTCACTTCTGTTATCGGTGCATCGGTTACTGTGCTGCCTGTCACTTTTGTTATCGGTGCATCGGTTACTGTGCTGCCTGTTGCTTCTGTTATCGGTGCATCAGTTATTGTGCTACCTGTCGCTTCTGTTATCGGTGCATCGGTTACTGTGCTACCTGTCGCTTCTGTTATCGGCGCATCTGTTACTGTGCTACCTGTCGCTTCTGTTATCGGTGCATCGGTTACTGTGCTGCTTGTCGCTTCTGTTATCGGTGCATCGGTTACTGCGCTGCTTGTCGCTTCTGTTATCGGTGCATCGGTGACTGTGCTACCTGTCGCTTCTGTTATCGGTGCATCGGTTACTGTGCTGCCTGTTGCTTCTGTTATCGGCGCATCTGTTACTGTGTTACCTGTCGCTTCTGTTATAGGTGCATCGGTGACTGTGCTACCTGTAGTGTCTGTTATCGGTGCATCGGTGACTGTGCTTCCTGTCGCTTCTGTTATCGGTGCATCGGTTACTGTGCTACCTGTCACTTCTGTTGTCGGTGCATCGGTGACTGTGCTACCTGTCACTTCTGTTGTCGGTGCATCGGTAACTGTGCTACCTGTCGCTTCTGTTATCGGTGCATCGGTGACTGTGCTACCTGTCACTTCTGTTGTCGGTGCATCTGTTACGGTGCTACCTGTCGCTTCTGTTATCGGTGCATCAGTTACTGTGCTACCTGTCGCTTCTGTTATCGGCGCATCTGTTACGGTGCTACCTGTCGCTTCTGTTATCGGTGCATCGGTTACGGTGCTGCTTGTCGCTTCTGTTATCGGTGCATCGGTTACTGCTGTGCTGCTTGTCGCTTCTGTTATCGGTGCATCGGTTACTGTGCTACCTGTCGCTTCTGTTACCGGTGCATCGGTTACTGTGCTACCTGTCGCTTCTGTTATCGGTGCATCGGTTACTGTGCTGCCTGTCGCTTCTGTTATCGGTGCATCGGTTGCTGTGCTACCTGTCGCTTCTGTTATCGGTGCATCGGTTACTGTGCTGCCTGTCGCTTCTGTTATCGGTGCATCGGTTACTGTACTGCCTGTTGCTTGTGTTATCGGTGCATCGGTTACTGTGTTACCTGTCGCTTCTGTTATCGGTGCATCAGTTACTGTGCTGCTTGTCGCTTCTGTTATCGGTGCATCGGTTACTGTGCTGCTTGTCGCTTCTGTTATCGGTGCATCGGTTACTGTGCTACCTGTCGCTTCTGTTACCGGTGCATCGGTTACTGTGCTGCCTGTCGCTTCTGTTATCGGCGCTTCGGTTACTGTGCTACCTGTCGCTTCTGTTATCGGTGCATCGGTTACTGTGCTGCTTGTCGCTTCTGTTATCGGTGCATCGCTTGCTGTGCTACCTGTCGCTTCTGTTATCGGTGCATCGGTTCCTGTGTTACCTGTCGCTTCTGTTATCGGTGCATCGGTTACTGTGCTACCTGTCGCTTCTGTTATCGGCGCATCTGTTACTGTGCTACCTGTCACTTCTGTTGTCGGTGCATCGGTTACTGTGCTACCTGTCGCTTCTGTTATCGGTGCATCGTTTACTGTGCTGCCTGTCGCATCTGTTATCGGTGCATCGGTTGCTGTGCTACCTGTCGCTTCTGTTATCGGTGCATCGGTTACTGTGCTGCCTGTCGCTTCTGTTATCGGTGCATCGGTTACTGTGCTGCCTGTTGCTTCTGTTATCGGTGCATCGGTTACTGTGTTACCTGTCGCTTCTGTTATCGGTGCATCAGTTACTGTGCTGCTTGTTGCTTCTGCTATCGGTGCATCGGTTACTGTGCTGCTTGTCGCTTCTGTTATCGGTGCATCGGTTACTGTGCTACCTGTCGCTTCTGTTACCGGTGCATCGGTTACTGTGCTGCCTGTCGCTTCTGTTATCGGCGCTTCGGTTACTGTGCTACCTGTCGCTTCTGTTATCGGTGCATCGGTTACTGTGCTGCTTGTCGCTTCTGTTATCGGTGCATCGCTTGCTGTGCTACCTGTCGCTTCTGTTATCGTTGCATCGGTTCCTGTGTTACCTGTCTTTTATTTACACTTGTACACTAAAAACAGTGATATTCACAGTGTTAACACTAGAAATAAGGACAAACTACGTGCCCCCTTTCACCGGCTTCATAAGGTTCATAACTCATTTGTTGGGCTTGGTATAACCTTTTATAACAAGATACCCTCTTCTTTGCTAGACTTGCCTTTTAATGCGTTTAAAGCTCAAGTAAAATCCAACCTTTGTTCAAAGGCTTACTATTCCATCAACGACTACTTACACGATAAGAATAGTTGGTCGCCCTAATTAACTCAAGACAATGTTCATGTTCTTTCTCCAGAATTAGCTTAGGTACTGACAGGTTACTGTTATTAGTATTAACTCACTTATTTATTTCACATCGATGGTCCTAGTTCATCATCTGTGACTGCAAGTGACAGCTAGGTGACGAACCCAGCAATGCATAAATGTGTAAGCTGTCACGCCCTTTATGCCTGGAGGCTTTTATTTAGGTAGTGAGTTTTTATTTTTATTTTAATTAATTATTTTTTAGCTTGAGTACGTATAGTTTTTATTATATTTGTTGGTATATTGGCGTGGCTAGCTGACATAATATGGCAAATAATTTAAGCTTCTTGTAATGTTCATTACTGAACATAGGTTCCTAGTATTGTATACATGCAACTAACTATATTCTAACTGAACAGACAGCTGTGCTGCTGGGGAGTTTGTTCCGCCACTTCTTCTTCCCAGCGATAGCACTAGGAAGTGGCGAAGGGCGGGCGTTTTTGGGGGACTGTCTTTTGTAATTTTGACGTTCGAAAAGTGCTGATTCTCAGCCTAATTTGAATAAATGACTTTTGATTTTGATTTTGATTTTGTCGCTTCTGTTATCGGTGCATCGGTTACTGTGCTACCTGTCGCTTCTGTTATCGGCGCATCTGTTACTGTGCTACCTGTCACTTCTGTTGTCGGTGCATCGGTGACTGTGCTACCTGTCGCTTCTGTTGTCGGTGCATCGGTGACTGTGCTACCTGTCGCTTCTGTTATCGGTGCATCGGTGACTGTGCTACCTGTCACTTCTGTTGTCGGTGCATCGGTGACTGTGCTACCTGTCACTTCTGTTGTCGGTGCATCGGTGACTGTGCTACCTGTCACTTCTGTTGTCGGTGCATCGGTGACTGTGCTATCTGTCGCTTCTATTATCGGTGCATCGGTGACTGTGCTACCTGTCGCTTCTGTTATCGGTGCATCGGTTACTGTGCTACCTGTCGCTTCTGTAATAGGTGCATCGGTGACTGTGGTACCTGTAGTGTCAGTTATCGGTGCATCGGTGACTGTGCTACCTGTCGCTTCTGTTATCGGTGCATCGGTGACTGTGCTACCTGTCACTTCTGTTATCGGTGCATCGGTGACTGTGCTACCTGTCACTTCTGTTGTTGGTGCATCGGTTACTGTGCTACCTGTCGCTTCTGCTATCGGTGCATCGGTTACTGTGCTACCTGTCACTTCTGTTGTCGGTGCATCGGTGACTGTGCTACCTGTCGCTTCTGTTATCGGTGCATCGGTTACTGTGCTACCTGTCACTTCTGTTGTCGGTGCATCGGTGACTGTGCTACCTGTCAATTCTGTTGTCGGTGCATCGGTGACTGTGCTACCTGTCGCTTCTGTTATAGGTGCATCGGTGACTGTGCTACCTGTAGTGTCTGTTATCGGTGCATCGGTGACTGTGCTACCTGTCACTTCTGTTGTCGGTGCATCGGTGACTATGCTACCTGTCACTTCTGTTGTCGGTGCATCGGTGACTGTGCTACCTGTCACTTCTGTTGTCGGTGCATCGGTGACTGTGCTACCTGTCGCTTCTTTTATAGGTGCATCGGTGACTGTGCTACCTGTAGTGTCTGTTATCGGTGCATCGGTGACTGTGCTACCTGTAGTGTCTGTTATCGGTGCATCGGTGACTGTGCTACCTGTCACTTCTGTTGTCGGTGCATCGGTTACTGTGCTACCTGTCGCTTCTGTTATCGGTGCATCGGTTACTGTACTACGTGTCACTTCTGTTGTCGGTGCATCGGTGACTGTGCTACCTGTCGCTTCTGTTATCGGTGCATTGGTTACTGTGCTACCTGTCACTTCTGTTGTCGGTGCATCGGTGACTGTACTACCTGTCACTTCTGTTGTCGGTGCATCGGTGACTGTGCTACCTGTCGCTTCTGTTATAGGTGCATCAGTTACTGTGCTACCTGTCGCTTCTGTTATCGGCGCATCTGTTACTGTGCCACCTGTCGCTTCTGTTATAGCTGCATCGGTGACTGTGCTACCTGTAGTGTCTGTTATCGGTGCATCGGTGACTGTGCTACCTGTCACTTCTGTTGTCGGTGCATCGGTGACTGTGCTACCTGTCACTTTTGTTGTCGGTGCATCAGTTACTGTGCTACCTGTCGCTTCTGTTATCGGTGCATCGGTGACTGTGCTACCTGTCACTTCTGTTGTCGGTGCATCGGTGACTGTGCTACCTGTCACTTCTGTTGTCGGTGCATCGGTGACTGTGCTACCTGTCGCTTCTGTTATCGGTGCATCGGTTACTGTGCTACCTGTCACTTCTGTTGTCGGTGCATCGGTGACTGTGCTACCTGTCTCTTCTGTTGTCGGTGCATCGGTGACTGTGCTAACTGTCGCTTCTGTTATAGGTGCATCGGTGACTGTGCTACCTGTAGTGTCTGTTATCGGTGCATCGGTGACTGTGCTACCTGTCACTTCTGTTGTCGGTGCATCGGTGACTGTGCTACCTGTCGCTTCTGTTATAGGTGCATCGGTGACTGTGCTACCTGTAGTGTCTGTTATCGGTGCATCGGTGACTGTGCTACCTGTCACTTCTGTTGTCGGTGCATCGGTGACTGTGCTACCTGTCACTTCTGTTATCGGTGCATCGGTTACTGTGCTACCTGTCGCTTCTGTTATAGGTGCATCGGTGACTGTGCTACCTGTAGTGTCTGTTATCGGTGCATCGGTGACTGTGCTACCTGTCGCTTCTGTTATCGGTGCATCGGTTGCTGTGCTACCTGTCGCTTCTGTTATCGGTGCATCAGTTACTGTGCTACCTGTCGCTTCTGTTATCGGCGCATCTGTTACGGTGCTACCTGTCGCTTCTGTTATCGGTGCATCGGTTACGGTGCTGCTTGTCGCTTCTGTTATCGGTGCATCGGTTACTGCTGTGCTGCTTGTCGCTTCTGTTATCGGTGCATCGGTTACTGTGCTACCTGTCGCTTCTGTTACCGGTGCATCGGTTACTGTGCTACCTGTCGCTTCTGTTATCGGTGCATCGGTTACTGTGCTGCCTGTCGCTTCTGTTATCGGTGCATCGGTTGCTGTGCTACCTGTCGCTTCTGTTATCGGTGCATCGGTTACTGTGCTGCCTGTCGCTTCTGTTATCGGTGCATCGGTTACTGTACTGCCTGTTGCTTCTGTTATCGGTGCATCGGTTACTGTGTTACCTGTCGCTTCTGTTATCGGTGCATCAGTTACTGTGCTGCTTGTCGCTTCTGTTATCGGTGCATCGGTTACTGTGCTGCTTGTCGCTTCTGTTATCGGTGCATCGGTTACTGTGCTACCTGTCGCTTCTGTTACCGGTGCATCGGTTACTGTGCTGCCTGTCGCTTCTGTTATCGGCGCTTCGGTTACTGTGCTACCTGTCGCTTCTGTTATCGGTGCATCGGTTACTGTGCTGCTTGTCGCTTCTGTTATCGGTGCATCGCTTGCTGTGCTACCTGTCGCTTCTGTTATCGGTGCATCGGTTCCTGTGTTACCTGTCGCTTCTGTTATCGGTGCATCGGTTACTGTGCTACCTGTCGCTTCTGTTATCGGCGCATCTGTTACTGTGCTACCTGTCACTTCTGTTGTCGGTGCATCGGTTACTGTGCTACCTGTCGCTTCTGTTATCGGTGCATCGGTTACTGTGCTGCCTGTCGCTTCTGTTATCGGTGCATCGGTTGCTGTGCTACCTGTCGCTTCTGTTATCGGTGCATCGGTTACTGTGCTGCCTGTCGCTTCTGTTATCGGTGCATCGGTTACTGTGCTGCCTGTTGCTTCTGTTATCGGTGCATCGGTTACTGTGTTACCTGTCGCTTCTGTTATCGGTGCATCAGTTACTGTGCTGCTTGTCGCTTCTGTTATCGGTGCATCGGTTACTGTGCTGCTTGTCGCTTCTGTTATCGGTGCATCGGTTACTGTGCTACCTGTCGCTTCTGTTACCGGTGCATCGGTTACTGTGCTGCCTGTCGCTTCTGTTATCGGCGCTTCGGTTACTGTGCTACCTGTCGCTTCTGTTATCGGTGCATCGGTTACTGTGCTGCTTGTCGCTTCTGTTATCGGTGCATCGCTTGCTGTGCTACTTGTCGCTTCTGTTATCGGTGCATCGGTTCCTGTGTTACCTGTCGCTTCTGTTATCGGTGCATCGGTTACTGTGCTACCTGTCGCTTCTGTTATCGGCGCATCTGTTACTGTGCTACCTGTCACTTCTGTTGTCGGTGCATCGGTGACTGTGCTACCTGTCGCTTCTGTTGTCGGTGCATCGGTGACTGTGCTACCTGTCGCTTCTGTTATCGGTGCATCGGTGACTGTGCTACCTGTCACTTCTGTTGTCGGTGCATCGGTGACTGTGCTACCTGTCACTTCTGTTGTCGGTGCATCGGTTACTGTGCTACCTGTCGCTTCTGTTATAGGTGCATCGGTGACTGTGCTACCTGTAGTGTCTGTTATCGGTGCATCGGTGACTGTGCTACCTGTCACTTCTGTTGTCGGTGCATCGGTGACTGTGCTACTTGTCACTTCTGTTGTCGGTGCATCGGTGACTGTGCTACCTGTCGCTTCTGTTGTCGGTGCGTCGGTTACTGTGCTACCTGTCACTTCTGTTATCGGTGCATCGGTTACTGTGCTACCTGTCGCTTCTGGTGTCGGTGCATCGGTGACTGTGCTACCTGTCACTTCTGTTGTCGGTGCATCGGTGACTGTGCTACCTGTCACTTCTGTTGTCGGTGCATCGGTGACTGTGCTACCTGTCGCTTCTGTTATCGGTGCATCGGTGACTGTGCTACCTGTCACTTCTGTTGTCGGTGCATCGGTGACTGTGCTACCTGTCGCTTCTGTTATCGGTGCATCGGTTACTGTGCTACCTGTCACTTCTGTTGTCGGTGCATCGGTGACTGTGCTACCTGTCTCTTCTGTTGTCGGTGCATCGGTGACTGTGCTACCTGTCGCTTCTGTTATAGGTGCATCGGTGACTGTGCTACCTGTAGTGTCTGTTATCGGTGCATCGGTGACTGTGCTACCTGTCACTTCTGTTGTCGGTGCATCGGTGACTGTGCTACCTGTCGCTTCTGTTATAGGTGCATCGGTGACTGTGCTACCTGTAGTGTCTGTTATCGGTGCATCGGTGACTGTGCTACCTGTCACTTCTGTTGTCGGTGCATCGGTGACTGTGCTACCTGTCACTTCTGTTGTCGGTGCATCGGTTACTGTGCTACCTGTCACTTCTGTTGTCGGTGCATCGGTGACTGTGCTACCTGTCACTTCTGTTGTCGGTGCAGCGGTGACTGTGCTACCTGTCACTTCTGTTGTCGGTGCATCGGTTACTGTGCTACCTGTCGCTTCTGTTGTCGGTGCATCGGTTACTGTGCTACCTGTCGCTTCTGTTATAGGTGCATCGGTGACTGTGCTACCTGTAGTGTCTGTTATCGGTGCATCGGTGACTGTGCTACCTGTCAATTCTGTTGTCGGTGCATCGGTGACTGTGCTACCTGTTGCTTCTGTTATCGGTGCATCGGTTACTGTGCTACCTGTCACTTCTGTTGTCGGTGCATCGGTGACTGTGCTACCTGTCACTTCTGTTGTCGGTGCATCGGTGACTGTGCTACCTGTCGCTTCTGTTATCGGTGCATCGGTGACTGTGCTACCTGTCATTTCTGTTGTCGGTGCATCGGTGACTGTGCTACCTGTCGCTTCTGTTGTCGGTGCGTCGGTTCCTGTGTTACCTGTCGCTTCTGTTATCGGTGCATCGGTTACTGTGCTACCTGTCGCTTCTGTTATCGGCGCATCTGTTACTGTGCTACCTGTCACTTCTGTTGTCGGTGCATCGGTTACTGTGCTACCTGTCGCTTCTGTTATCGGTGCATCGTTTACTGTGCTGCCTGTCGCATCTGTTATCGGTGCATCGGTTGCTGTGCTACCTGTCGCTTCTGTTATCGGTGCATCGGTTACTGTGCTGCCTGTCGCTTCTGTTATCGGTGCATCGGTTACTGTGCTGCCTGTTGCTTCTGTTATCGGTGCATCGGTTACTGTGTTACCTGTCGCTTCTGTTATCGGTGCATCAGTTACTGTGCTGCTTGTTGCTTCTGCTATCGGTGCATCGGTTACTGTGCTGCTTGTCGCTTCTGTTATCGGTGCATCGGTTACTGTGCTACCTGTCGCTTCTGTTACCGGTGCATCGGTTACTGTGCTGCCTGTCACTTCTGTTATCGGCGCTTCGGTTACTGTGCTACCTGTCGCTTCTGTTATCGGTGCATCGGTTACTGTGCTGCTTGTCGCTTCTGTTATCGGTGCATCGCTTGCTGAGCTACCTGTCGCTTCTGTTATCGGTGCATCGGTTCCTGTGTTACCTGTCGCTTCTGTTATCGGTGCATCGGTTACTGTGCTACCTGTCACTTCTGTTGTCGGTGCATCGGTGACTGTGCTACCTGTCACTTCTGTTGTCGGTGCATCGGTGACTGTGCTACCTGTCGCTTCTGTTATAGGTGCATCGGTGACTGTGCTACCTGTAGTGTCTGTTATCGGTGCATCGGTGACTGTGCTACCTGTAGTGTCTGTTATCGGTGCATCGGTGACTGTGCTACCTGTCACTTCTGTTGTCGGTGCATCGGTGACTGTGCTACCTGTCACTTCTGTTGTCAGTGCATCGGTGACTGTGCTACCTGTCGCTTCTGTTATCGGTGCATCGGTGACTGTGCTACCTGTAGTGTCTGTTATCGGTGCATCGGTGACTGTGCTACCTGTCACTTCTGTTGTCGGTGCATCGGTGACTGTGCTACCTGTCGCTTCTGTTATAGGTGCATCGGTGACTGTGCTACCTGTAGTGTCTGTTATCGGTGCATCGGTGACTGTGCTACCTGTCACTTCTGTTGTCGGTGCATCGGTGACTGTGCTACCTGTCACTTCTGTTGTCAGTGCATCGGTTACTGTGCTACCTGTCACTTCTGTTGTCGGTGCATCGGTGACTGTGCTGCCTGTCACTTCTGTTGTCGGTGCATCGGTTACTGTGCTACCTGTCGCTTCTGTTATAGGTGCATCGGTGACTGTGCTACCTGTAGTGTCTGTTATCGGTGCATCGGTGACTGTGCTACCTGTCACTTCTGTTGTCGGTGCATCGGTGACTGTGCTACCTGTCACGTCTGTTGTCGGTGCATCGGTTACTGTGCTACCTGTCGCTTCTGTTATCGGTGCATCGGTGACTGTGCTACCTGTCACTTCTGTTGTCGGTGCATCGGTGACTGTGCTACCTGTCACTTCTGTTGTCGGTGCATCGGTTACTGTGCTACCTGTCGCTTCTGTTATCGGTGCATCGGTGACTGTGCTTCCTGTCGCTTCTGTTATCGGTGCATCGGTTACTGTGCTACCTGTCGCTTCTGTTATCGGCACATCGGTGACTGTGCTACCTGTCATTTCTGTTGTCGGTGCATCGGTGACTGTGCTACCTGTCACTTCTGTTGTCGGTGCATCGGTTACTGTGCTACCTGTCGCTTCTGTTATCGGTGCATCGGTGACTGTGCTACCTGTCGCTTCTGTTATCGGTGCATCGGTGACTGTGCTATCTGTCACTTCTGTTGTCGGTGCATCGGTGACTGTGCTACCTGTCACTTCTGTTGTCGGTGCATCGATGACTGTGCTACCTGTCACTTCTGTTATCGGTGCATCGGTTACTGTGCTACCTGTCGCTTCTGTTATCGGCGCATCGGTGACTGTGCTACCTGTCATTTCTGTTGTCGGTCCATCGGTGACTGTGCTACCTGTCACTTCTGTTGTCGGTGCATCGGTTACTGTGCTACCTGTCGCTTCTGTTATAGGTGCATCGGTGACTGTGCTACCTGTAGTGTCTGTTATCGGTGCATCGGTGACTGTGCTACCTGTCACTTCTGTTGTCGGTGCATCGGTTACTGTGCTACCTGTCGCTTCTGTTATAGGTGCATCGGTGACTGTGCTACCTGTAGTGTCTGTTATCGGTGCATCGGTGACTGTGCTACCTGTCACTTCTGTTGTCGGTGCATCGGTGACTGTGCTACCTGTTGCTTCTGTTATCGGTGCATCGGTTACTGTGCTACCTGTCACTTCTGTTGTCGATGCATCGGTTACTGTGCTACCTGTCGCTTCTGTTGTCGGTGCATCGGTTACTGTGCTACCTGTCGCTTCTGTTATAGGTGCATCGGTGACTGTGCTACCTGTAGTGTCTGTTATCGGTGCATCGGTGACTGTGCTACCTGTCACTTCTGTTGTCGGTGCATCGGTGACTGTGCTACCTGTTGCTTCTGTTATCGGTGCATCGGTTACTGTGCTACCTGTCACTTCTGTTGTCGGTGCATCGGTGACTGTGCTACCTGTCACTTCTGTTGTCGGTGCATCGGTGACTGTGCTACCTGTCGCTTCTGTTATCGGTGCATCGGTGACTGTGCTACCTGTCATTTCTGTTGTCGGTGCATCGGTGACTGTGCTACCTGTCACTTCTGTTGTCGGTGCATCGGTTACTGTGCTACCTGTCGCTTCTGTTATAGGTGCATCGGTGACTGTGCTACCTGTAGTGTCTGTTATCGGTGCATCGGTGACTGTGCTACGTGTCACTTCTGTTGTCGGTGCATCGGTGACTGTGCTACCTGTCACTTCTGTTGTCGGTGCATCGGTTACTGTGCTACCTGTCGCTTCTGTTATCGGTGCATCGGTTACTGTACTACCTGTCACTTCTGTTGTCGGTGCATCGGTGACTGTGCTACCTGTCACTTCTGTTGTCGGTGCATCGGTGACTGTGCTACCTGTCACTTCTGTTATCGGTGCATCGGTTACTGTGCTACCTGTCGCTTCTGTTATCGGCGCATCGGTGACTGTGCTACCTGTCATTTCTGTTGTCGGTGCATCGGTGACTGTGCTACCTGTCACTTCTGTTGTCGGTGCATTGGTTACTGTGCTACCTGTCGCTTCTGTTATAGGTGCATCGGTGACTGTGCTACCTGTAGTGTCTGTTATCGGTGCATCGGTGACTGTGCTACGTGTCACTTCTGTTGTCGGTGCATCGGTGACTGTGCTACCTGTCACTTCTGTTGTCGGTGCATCGGTTACTGTGCTACCTGTCGCTTCTGTTATCGGTGCATCGGTTACTGTACTACCTGTCACTTCTGTTGTCGGTGCATCGGTGACTGTGCTACCTGTCGATTCTGTTATCGGTGCATCGGTTACTGTGCTACCTGTCACTTCTGTTGTCGGTGCATCGGTGACTGTGCTACCTGTCACTTCTGTTGTCGGTGCATCGGTGACTGTGCTACCTGTCGCTTCTGTTATAGGTGCATCAGTTACTGTGCTACCTGTCGCTTCTGTTATCGGCGCATCTGTTACTGTGCTACCTGTCGCTTCTGTTATAGCTGCATCGGTTACTGTGCTACCTGTCGCTTCTGTTATCGGTGCATCGGTTACTGTGCTACCTGTCACTTCTGTTGTCGGTGCATCGGTGACTGTGCTACCTGTCACTTCTGTTATCGGTGCATCGGTTACTGTGCTACCTGTCGCTTCTGTTATAGGTGCATCGGTGACTGTGCTACCTGTCGCTTCTGTTATCGGTGCATCGGTTACTGTGCTGCCTGTTGCTTCTGTTATCGGCGCATTGGTTACTGTGCTACCTGTCGCTTCTGTTATCGGTGCATCGTTGACTGTGCTTCCCGTCGCTTCTGTCATAGGTGCATCGGTGACTGTGCTACCTGTAGTGTCTGTTATCGGTGCATCGGTGACTGTGCTACCTGTCGCTTCTGTTATCAGTGCATCGGTTACTGTGTTGCCTGTTGCTTCTGTTATAGGTGCATCGGTGACTGTGCTACCTGTAGTGTCTGTTATCGGTGCATCGGTGACTGTGCTACCTGTAGTGTCTGTTATCGGTGCATCGGTGACTGTGCTACCTGTCACTTCTGTTGTCGGTGCATCGGTTACTGTGCTACCTGTCGCTTCTGTTATAGGTGCATCGGTGACTGTGCTACCTGTAGTGTCTGTTATCGGTGCATCGGTGACTGTGCTACCTGTCACTTCTGTTGTCGGTGCATCGGTGACTGTGCTACCTGTTGCTTCTGTTATCGGTGCATCGGTTACTGTGCTACCTGTCACTTCTGTTGTCGATGCATCGGTTACTGTGCTACCTGTCGCTTCTGTTGTCGGTGCATCGGTTACTGTGCTACCTGTCGCTTCTGTTATAGGTGCATCGGTGACTGTGCTACCTGTAGTGTCTGTTATCGGTGCATCGGTGACTGTGCTACCTGTCACTTCTGTTGTCGGTGCATCGGTGACTGTGCTACTTGTTGCTTCTGTTATCGGTGCATCGGTTACTGTGCTACCTGTCACTTCTGTTGTCGGTGCATCGGTGACTGTGCTACCTGTCACTTCTGTTGTCGGTGCATCGGTGACTGTGCTACCTGTCGCTTCTGTTATCGGTGCATCGGTGACTGTGCTACCTGTCATTTCTGTTGTCGGTGCATCGGTGACTGTGCTACCTGTCACTTCTGTTGTCGGTGCATCGGTTACTGTGCTACCTGTCGCTTCTGTTATAGGTGCATCGGTGACTGTGCTACCTGTAGTGTCTGTTATCGGTGCATCGAAGACTGTGCTACGTGTCACTTCTGTTGTCGGTGCATCGGTGACTGTGCTACCTGTCACTTCTGTTGTCGGTGCATCGGTTACTGTGCTACCTGTCGCTTCTGTTATCGGTGCATCGGTTACTGTACTACCTGTCACTTCTGTTGTCGGTGCATCGGTGACTGTGCTACCTGTCACTTCTGTTGTCGGTGCATCGGTGACTGTGCTACCTGTCACTTCTGTTATCGGTGCATCGGTTACTGTGCTACCTGTCGCTTCTGTTATCGGCGCATCGGTGACTGTGCTACCTGTCATTTCTGTTGTCGGTGCATCGGTGACTGTGCTACCTGTCACTTCTGTTGTCGGTGCATTGGTTACTGTGCTACCTGTCGCTTCTGTTATAGGTGCATCGGTGACTGTGCTACCTGTAGTGTCTGTTATCGGTGCATCGGTGACTGTGCTACGTGTCACTTCTGTTGTCGGTGCATCGGTGACTGTGCTACCTGTCACTTCTGTTGTCGGTGCATCGGTTACTGTGCTACCTGTCGCTTCTGTTATCGGTGCATCGGTTACTGTACTACCTGTCACTTCTGTTGTCGGTGCATCGGTGACTGTGCTACCTGTCGATTCTGTTATCGGTGCATCGGTTACTGTGCTACCTGTCACTTCTGTTGTCGGTGCATCGGTGACTGTGCTACCTGTCACTTCTGTTGTCGGTGCATCGGTGACTGTGCTACCTGTCGCTTCTGTTATAGGTGCATCAGTTACTGTGCTACCTGTCGCTTCTGTTATCGGCGCATCTGTTACTGTGCTACCTGTCGCTTCTGTTATAGCTGCATCGGTTACTGTGCTATCTGTCGCTTCTGTTATCGGTGCATCGGTTACTGTGCTACCTGTCACTTCTGTTGTCGGTGCATCGGTGACTGTGCTACCTGTCACTTCTGTTATCGGTGCATCGGTTACTGTGCTACCTGTCGCTTCTGTTATAGGTGCATCGGTGACTGTGCTACCTGTAGTGTCTGTTATCGGTGCATCGGTGACTGTGCTACCTGTCGCTTCTGTTATCGGTGCATTGGTGACTGTGCTACCTGTCGCTTCTGTAATAGGTGCATCGGTGACTGTGGTACCTGTAGTGTCAGTTATCGGTGCATCGGTGACTGTGCTACCTGTCGCTTCTGTTATCGGTGCATCGGTGACTGTGCTACCTGTCACTTCTGTTATCGGTGCATCGGTTACTGTGCTGCCTGTCACTTCTGTTATCGGTGCATCGGTTACTGTGCTGCCTGTTGCTTCTGTTATCGGTGCATCAGTTATAGTGCTACCTGTCGCTTCTGTTATCGGTGCATCGGTTACTGTGCTACCTGTCGCTTCTGTTATCGGCGCATCTGTTACTGTGCTGCCGGTCGCTTCTGTTATCGGTGCATCGGTGACTGTGCTACCTGTCGCTTCTGTTATCGGTGCATCGGTGACTGTGCTACCTGTCATTTCTGTTGTCGGTGCATCGGTGACTGTGCTACCTGTCACTTCTGTTGTCGGTGCATCGGTTACTGTGCTACCTGTCGCTTCTGTTATAGGTGCATCAGTTACTGTGCTACCTGTCGCTTCTGTTATCGGCGCATCTGTTACTGTGCTACCTGTCGCTTCTGTTATAGCTGCATCGGTTACTGTGCTACCTGTCGCTTCTGTTATCGGTGCATCGGTGACTGTGCTACCTGTCATTTCTGTTGTCGGTGCATCGTTGACTGTGCTACCTGTCACTTCTGTTGTCGGTGCATCGGTTACTGTGCTACCTGTCGCTTCTGTTATAGGTGCATCAGTTACTGTGCTACCTGTCGCGTCTGTTATCGGCGCATCTGTTACAGTGCTACCTGTCGCTTCTGTTATAGCTGCATCGGTTACTGTGCTACCTGTCACTTCTGTTATCGGTGCATCTGTTACTGTGCTGCCGGTCGCTTCTGTTATCGGTGCATCGGTGACTGTGCTACCTGTCGCTTCTGTTATCGGTGCATCGGTGACTGTGCTACCTGTCATTTCTGTTGTCGGTGCATCGGTGACTGTGCTACCTGTCACTTCTGTTGTCGGTGCATCGGTTACTGTGCTACCTGTCGCTTCTGTTATAGGTGCATCAGTTACTGTGCTACCTGTCGCTTCTGTTATCGGCGCATCTGTTACTGTGCTACCTGTCGCTTCTGTTATAGCTGCATCGGTTACTGTGCTACCTGTCGCTTCTGTTATCGGCGCATCTGTTACTGTGCTACCTGTCGCTTCTGTTATCGGTGCATCGCTTGCTGTGCTACTTGTCGCTTCTGTTATCGGTGCATCGGTTCCTGTGTTACCTGTCGCTTCTGTTATCGGTGCATCGGTTACTGTGCTACCTGTCGCTTCTGTTATCGGCGCATCTGTTACTGTGCTACCTGTCACTTCTGTTGTCGGTGCATCGGTGACTGTGCTACCTGTCGCTTCTGTTGTCGGTGCATCGGTGACTGTGCTACCTGTCGCTTCTGTTATCGGTGCATCGGTGACTGTGCTACCTGTCACTTCTGTTGTCGGTGCATCGGTGACTGTGCTACCTGTAGTGTCTGTTATCGGTGCATCGGTGACTGTGCTACCTGTCACTTCTGTTGTCGGTGCATCGGTGACTGTGCTACCTGTCACTTCTGTTGTCGGTGCATCGGTTACTGTGCTACCTGTCGCTTCTGTTATCGGTGCATCGGTGACTGTGCTACCTGTCACTTCTGTTGTCGGTGCATCGGTGACTGTGCTACCTGTCACTTCTGTTGTCGGTGCATCGGTTACTGTGCTACCTGTCGCTTCTGTTATCGGTGCATCGGTGACTGTGCTTCCTGTCGCTTCTGTTATCGGTGCATCGGTTACTGTGCTACCTGTCGCTTCTGTTATCGGTGCATCGGTGACTGTGCTACCTGTCACTTCTGTTGTCGGTGCATCGTTGACTGTGCTACCTGTCACTTCTGTTGTCGGTGCATCGGTTACTGTGCTACCTGTCGCTTCTGTTATAGGTGCATCGGTGACTGTGCTACCTGTAGTGTCTGTTATCGGTGCATCGGTGACTGTGCTACCTGTCACTTCTGTTGTCGGTGCATCGGTGACTGTGCTACTTGTCACTTCTGTTGTCGGTGCATCGGTGACTGTGCTGCCTGTCACTTCTGTTATCGGTGCATCGGTGACTGTGCTACCTGTCACTTCTGTTGTCGGTGCATCGGTGACTGTGCTACCTGTCGCTTCTGTTATCGGTGCATCGGTGACTGTGCTACCTGTCACTTCTGTTGTCGGTGCATCGGTGACTGTGCTACCTGTCGCTTCTGTTATCGGTGCATCGGTTACTGTGCTACCTGTCACTTCTGTTGTCGGTGCATCGGTGACTGTGCTACCTGTCTCTTCTGTTGTCGGTGCATCGGTGACTGTGCTACCTGTCGCTTCTGTTATAGGTGCATCGGTGACTGTGCTACCTGTAGTGTCTGTTATCGGTGCATCGGTGACTGTGCTACCTGTCACTTCTGTTGTCGGTGCATCGGTGACTGTGCTACCTGTCGCTTCTGTTATAGGTGCATCGGTGACTGTGCTACCTGTAGTGTCTGTTATCGGTGCATCGGTGACTGTGCTACCTGTCGCTTCTGTTATCGGTGCATCGGTGACTGTGCTACCTGTCACTTCTGTTGTCGGTGCATCGGTGACTGTGCTACCTGTTGCTTCTGTTATCGGTGCATCGGTTACTGTGCTACCTGTCACTTCTGTTGTCGGTGCATCGGTGACTGTGCTACCTGTCGCTTCTGTTATCGGTGCATCGGTGACTGTGCTACCTGTCATTTCTGTTGTCGGTGCATCGGTGACTGTGCTACCTGTCACTTCTGTTGTCGGTGCATCGGTTACTGTGCTACCTGTCGCTTCTGTTATAGGTGCATCGGTGACTGTGCTACCTGTAGTGTCTGTTATCGGTGCATCGGTGACTGTGCTACGTGTCACTTCTGTTGTCGGTGCATCGGTGACTGTGCTACCTGTCACTTCTGTTGTCGGTGCATCGGTTACTGTGCTACCTGTCGCTTCTGTTATCGGTGCATCGGTTACTGTACTACCTGTCACTTCTGTTGTCGGTGCATCGGTGACTGTGCTACCTGTCACTTCTGTTGTCGGTGCATCGGTGACTGTGCTACCTGTCACTTCTGTTATCGGTGCATCGGTTACTGTGCTACCTGTCGCTTCTGTTATCGGCGCATCGGTGACTGTGCTACCTGTCATTTCTGTTGTCGGTGCATCGGTGACTGTGATACCTGTCACTTCTGTTGTCGGTGCATTGGTTACTGTGCTACCTGTCGCTTCTGTTATAGGTGCATCGGTGACTGTGCTACCTGTAGTGTCTGTTATCGGTGCATCGGTTACTGTGCTGCTTGTCGCTTCTGTTATCGGTGCATAGCTTGCTGTGCTACTTGTCGCTTCTGTTATCGGTGCATCGGTTCCTGTGTTACCTGTCGCTTCTGTTATCGGTGCATCGGTTACTGTGCTACCTGTCGCTTCTGTTATCGGCGCATCTGTTACTGTGCTACCTGTCACTTCTGTTGTCGGTGCATCGGTGACTGTGCTACCTGTCGCTTCTGTTGTCGGTGCATAGGTGACTGTGCTACCTGTCGCTTCTGTTATCGGTGCATCGGTGACTGTGCTAACTGTCACTTCTGTTGTCGGTGCATCGGTGACTGTGCTACCTGTAGTGTCTGTTATCGGTGCATCGGTGACTGTGCTACCTGTCACTTCTGTTGTCGGTGCATCGGTGACTGTGCTACCTGTCACTTCTGTTGTCGGTGCATCGGTTACTGTGCTACCTGTCGCTTCTGTTATCGGTGCATCGGTGACTGTGCTACCTGTCACTTCTGTTGTCGGTGCATCGGTGACTGTGCTACCTGTCACTTCTGTTGTCGGTGCATCGGTTACTGTGCTACCTGTCGCTTCTGTTATCGGTGCATCGGTGACTGTGCTTCCTGTCGCTTCTGTTATCGGTGCATCGGTTACTGTGCTACCTGTCGCTTCTGTTATCGGTGCATCGGTGACTGTGCTACCTGTCACTTCTGTTGTCGGTGCATCGGTGACTGTGCTACCTGTCACTTCTGTTGTCGGTGCATCGGTTACTGTGCTACCTGTCGCTTCTGTTATAGGTGCATCGGTGACTGTGCTACCTGTAGTGTCTGTTATCGGTGCATCGGTGACTGTGCTACCTGTCACTTCTGTTGTCGGTGCATCGGTGACTGTGCTACTTGTCACTTCTGTTGTCGGTGCATCGGTGACTGTGCTACCTGTCACTTCTGTTATCGGTGCATCGGTGACTGTGCTACCTGTCACTTCTGTTGTCGGTGCATCGGTGACTGTGCTACCTGTCACTTCTGTTGTCGGTGCATCGGTGACTGTGCTACCTGTCGCTTCTGTTATCGGTGCATCGGTGACTGTGCTACCTGTCACTTCTGTTGTCGGTGCATCGGTGACTGTGCTACCTGTCGCTTCTGTTATCGGTGCATCGGTTACTGTGCTACCTGTCACTTCTGTTGTCGGTGCATCGGTGACTGTGCTACCTGTCTCTTCTGTTGTCGGTGCATCGGTGACTGTGCTACCTGTCGCTTCTGTTATAGGTGCATCGGTGACTGTGCTACCTGTAGTGTCTGTTATCGGTGCATCGGTGACTGTGCTACCTGTCACTTCTGTTGTCGGTGCATCGGTGACTGTGCTACCTGTCGCTTCTGTTATAGGTGCATCGGTGACTGTGCTACCTGTAGTGTCTGTTATCGGTGCATCGGTGACTGTGCTACCTGTCGCTTCTGTTATCGGTGCATCGGTGACTGTGCTACCTGTCACTTCTGTTGTCGGTGCATCGGTGACTGTGCTACCTGTTGCTTCTGTTATCGGTGCATCGGTTACTGTGCTACCTGTCACTTCTGTTGTCGGTGCATCGGTGACTGTGCTACCTGTCGCTTCTGTTATCGGTGCATCGGTGACTGTGCTACCTGTCATTTCTGTTGTCGGTGCATCGGTGACTGTGCTACCTGTCACTTCTGTTGTCGGTGCATCGGTTACTGTGCTACCTGTCGCTTCTGTTATAGGTGCATCGGTGACTGTGCTACCTGTAGTGTCTGTTATCGGTGCATCGGTGACTGTGCTACGTGTCACTTCTGTTGTCGGTGCATCGGTGACTGTGCTACCTGTCGCTTCTGTTATCGGTGCATCGGTGACTGTGCTACCTGTCATTTCTGTTGTCGGTGCATCGGTGACTGTGCTACCTGTCACTTCTGTTGTCGGTGCATCGGTTACTGTGCTACCTGTCGCTTCTGTTATAGGTGCATCGGTGACTGTGCTACCTGTAGTGTCTGTTATCGGTGCATCGGTGACTGTGCTACGTGTCACTTCTGTTGTCGGTGCATCGGTGACTGTGCTACCTGTCACTTCTGTTGTCGGTGCATCGGTTACTGTGCTACCTGTCGCTTCTGTTATCGGTGCATCGGTTACTGTACTACCTGTCACTTCTGTTGTCGGTGCATCGGTGACTGTGCTACCTGTAGTGTCTGTTATCGGTGCATCGGTGACTGTGCTACCTGTCACTTCTGTTGTCGGTGCATCGGTGACTGTGCTACCTGTCGCTTCTGTTATAGGTGCATCGGTGACTGTGCTACCTGTAGTGTCTGTTATCGGTGCATCGGTGACTGTGCTACCTGTCACTTCTGTTGTCGGTGCATCGGTGACTGTGCTACCTGTCACTTCTGTTGTCGGTGCATCGGTGACTGTGCTACCTGTCACTTCTGTTGTCGGTGCATCGGTTACTGTGCTACCTGTCATTTCTGTTGTCGGTGCATCGGTGACTGTGCTACCTGTCGCTTCTGTTATAGGTGCATCGGTGACTGTGCTACCTGTAGTGTCTGTTATCGGTGCATCGGTGACTGTGCTACCTGTCACTTCTGTTGTCAGTGCATCGGTGACTGTGCTACCTGTCACTTCTGTTGTCGGTGCATCGGTGACTGTGCTACCTGTCACTTCTGTTGTCGGTGCATCGGTGACTGTGCTACCTGTCGCTTCTGTTATAGGTGCATCGGTGACTGTGCTACCTGTAGTGTCTGTTATCGGTGCATCGGTGACTGTGCTACCTGTAGTGTCTGTTATCGGTGCATCGGTGACTGTGCTACCTGTCACTTCTGTTGTCGGTGCATCGGTGACTGTGCTACCTGTCACTTCTGTTGTCAGTGCATCGGTGACTGTGCTACCTGTCGCTTCTGTTATCGGTGCATCGGTGACTGTGCTACCTGTAGTGTCTGTTATCGGTGCATCGGTGACTGTGCTACCTGTCACTTCTGTTGTCGGTGCATCGGTGACTGTGCTACCTGTCGCTTCTGTTATAGGTGCATCGGTGACTGTGCTACCTGTAGTGTCTGTTATCGGTGCATCGGTGACTGTGCTACCTGTCACTTCTGTTGTCGGTGCATCGGTGACTGTGCTACCTGTCACTTCTGTTGTCGGTGCATCGGTTACTGTGCTACCTGTCACTTCTGTTGTCGGTGCATCGGTTACTGTGCTACCTGTCGCTTCTGTTATAGGTGCATCGGTGACTGTGCTACCTGTAGTGTCTGTTATCGGTGCATCGGTGACTGTGCTACCTGTCACTTCTGTTGTCGGTGCATCGGTGACTGTGCTACCTGTCACTTCTGTTGTCGGTGCATCGGTTACTGTGCTACCTGTCGCTTCTGTTATCGGTGCATCGGTGACTGTGCTACCTGTCACTTCTGTTGTCGGTGCATCGGTGACTGTGCTACCTGTCACTTCTGTTGTCGGTGCATCGGTTACTGTGCTACCTGTCGCTTCTGTTATCGGTGCATCGGTGACTGTGCTTCCTGTCGCTTCTGTTATCGGTGCATCGGTTACTGTGCTACCTGTCGCTTCTGTTATCGGCGCATCGGTGACTGTGCTACCTGTCATTTCTGTTGTCGGTGCATCGGTGACTGTGCTACCTGTCACTTCTGTTGTCGGTGCATCGGTTACTGTGCTACCTGTCGCTTCTGTTATCGGTGCATCGGTGACTGTGCTACCTGTCGCTTCTGTTATCGGTGCATCGGTGACTGTGCTATCTGTCACTTCTGTTGTCGGTGCATCGGTGACTGTGCTACCTGTCACTTCTGTTGTCGGTGCATCGATGACTGTGCTACCTGTCACTTCTGTTATCGGTGCATCGGTTACTGTGCTACCTGTCGCTTCTGTTATCGGCGCATCGGTGACTGTGCTACCTGTCATTTCTGTTGTCGGTCCATCGGTGACTGTGCTACCTGTCACTTCTGTTGTCGGTGCATCGGTTACTGTGCTACCTGTCGCTTCTGTTATAGGTGCATCGGTGACTGTGCTACCTGTAGTGTCTGTTATCGGTGCATCGGTGACTGTGCTACCTGTCACTTCTGTTGTCGGTGCATCGGTGACTGTGCTACCTGTCACTTCTGTTGTCGGTGCATCGGTGACTGTGCTACCTGTCACTTCTGTTGTCGGTGCATCGGTGACTGTGCTACCTGTCACTTCTGTTGTCGGTGCATCGGTGACTGTGCTACCTGTCGCTTCTGTTATAGGTGCATCGGTGACTGTGCTACCTGTAGTGTCTGTTATCGGTGCATCGGTGACTGTGCTACCTGTAGTGTCTGTTATCGGTGCATCGGTGACTGTGCTACCTGTCACTTCTGTTGTCGGTGCATCGGTTACTGTGCTACCTGTCGCTTCTGTTATAGGAGCATCGGTGACTGTGCTACCTGTAGTGTCTGTTATCGGTGCATCGGTGACTGTGCTACCTGTCACTTCTGTTGTCGGTGCATCGGTGACTGTGCTACCTGTTGCTTCTGTTATCGGTGCATCGGTTACTGTGCTACCTGTCACTTCTGTTGTCGATGCATCGGTTACTGTGCTACCTGTCGCTTCTGTTGTCGGTGCATCGGTTACTGTGCTACCTGTCGCTTCTGTTATAGGTGCATCGGTGACTGTGCTACCTGTAGTGTCTGTTATCGGTGCATCGGTGACTGTGCTACCTGTCACTTCTGTTGTCGGTGCATCGGTGACTGTGCTACCTGTTGCTTCTGTTATCGGTGCATCGGTTACTGTGCTACCTGTCACTTCTGTTGTCGGTGCATCGGTGACTGTGCTACCTGTCACTTCTGTTGTCGGTGCATCGGTGACTGTGCTACCTGTCGCTTCTGTTATCGGTGCATCGGTGACTGTGCTACCTGTCATTTCTGTTGTCGGTGCATCGGTGACTGTGCTACCTGTCACTTCTGTTGTCGGTGCATCGGTTACTGTGCTACCTGTCGCTTCTGTTATAGGTGCATCGGTGACTGTGCTACCTGTAGTGTCTGTTATCGGTGCATCGGTGACTGTGCTACCTGTAGTGTCTGTTATCGGTGCATCGGTGACTGTGCTACCTGTCACTTCTGTTGTCGGTGCATCGGTGACTGTGCTACCTGTCACTTCTGTTGTCAGTGCATCGGTGACTGTGCTACCTGTCGCTTCTGTTATCGGTGCATCGGTGACTGTGCTACCTGTAGTGTCTGTTATCGGTGCATCGGTGACTGTGCTACCTGTCACTTCTGTTGTCGGTGCATCGGTGACTGTGCTACCTGTCGCTTCTGTTATAGGTGCATCGGTGACTGTGGTACCTGTAGTGTCTGTTATCGGTGCATCGGTGACTGTGCTACCTGTCACTTCTGTTGTCGGTGCATCGGTGACTGTGCTACCTGTCACTTCTGTTGTCGGTGCATCGGTTACTGTGCTACCTGTCACTTCTGTTGTCGGTGCATCGGTTACTGTGCTACCTGTCGCTTCTGTTATAGGTGCATCGGTGACTGTGCTACCTGTAGTGTCTGTTATCGGTGCATCGGTGACTGTGCTACCTGTCACTTCTGTTGTCGGTGCATCGGTGACTGTGCTACCTGTCACTTCTGTTGTCGGTGCATCGGTTACTGTGCTACCTGTCGCTTCTGTTATCGGTGCATCGGTGACTGTGCTACCTGTCACTTCTGTTGTCGGTGCATCGGTGACTGTGCTACCTGTCACTTCTGTTGTCGGTGCATCGGTTACTGTGCTACCTGTCGCTTCTGTTATCGGTGCATCGGTGACTGTGCTTCCTGTCGCTTCTGTTATCGGTGCATCGGTTACTGTGCTACCTGTCGCTTCTGTTATCGGCGCATCGGTGACTGTGCTACCTGTCATTTCTGTTGTCGGTGCATCGGTGACTGTGCTACCTGTCACTTCTGTTGTCGGTGCATCGGTTACTGTGCTACCTGTCGCTTCTGTTATCGGTGCATCGGTGACTGTGCTACCTGTCGCTTCTGTTATCGGTGCATCGGTGACTGTGCTATCTGTCACTTCTGTTGTCGGTGCATCGGTGACTGTGCTACCTGTCACTTCTGTTGTCGGTGCATCGATGACTGTGCTACCTGTCACTTCTGTTATCGGTGCATCGGTTACTGTGCTACCTGTCGCTTCTGTTATCGGCGCATCGGTGACTGTGCTACCTGTCATTTCTGTTGTCGGTCCATCGGTGACTGTGCTACCTGTCACTTCTGTTGTCGGTGCATCGGTTACTGTGCTACCTGTCGCTTCTGTTATAGGTGCATCGGTGACTGTGCTACCTGTAGTGTCTGTTATCGGTGCATCGGTGACTGTGCTACCTGTCACTTCTGTTGTCGGTGCATCGGTGACTGTGCTACCTGTCACTTCTGTTGTCGGTGCATCGGTGACTGTGCTACCTGTCACTTCTGTTGTCGGTGCATCGGTGACTGTGCTACCTGTCACTTCTGTTGTCGGTGCATCGGTGACTGTGCTACCTGTCGCTTCTGTTATAGGTGCATCGGTGACTGTGCTACCTGTAGTGTCTGTTATCGGTGCATCGGTGACTGTGCTACCTGTAGTGTCTGTTATCGGTGCATCGGTGACTGTGCTACCTGTCACTTCTGTTGTCGGTGCATCGGTTACTGTGCTACCTGTCGCTTCTGTTATAGGTGCATCGGTGACTGTGCTACCTGTAGTGTCTGTTATCGGTGCATCGGTGACTGTGCTACCTGTCACTTCTGTTGTCGGTGCATCGGTGACTGTGCTACCTGTTGCTTCTGTTATCGGTGCATCGGTTACTGTGCTACCTGTCACTTCTGTTGTCGATGCATCGGTTACTGTGCTACCTGTCGCTTCTGTTGTCGGTGCATCGGTTACTGTGCTACCTGTCGCTTCTGTTATAGGTGCATCGGTGACTGTGCTACCTGTAGTGTCTGTTATCGGTGCATCGGTGACTGTGCTACCTGTCACTTCTGTTGTCGGTGCATCGGTGACTGTGCTACCTGTTGCTTCTGTTATCGGTGCATCGGTTACTGTGCTACCTGTCACTTCTGTTGTCGGTGCATCGGTGACTGTGCTACCTGTCACTTCTGTTGTCGGTGCATCGGTGACTGTGCTACCTGTCGCTTCTGTTATCGGTGCATCGGTGACTGTGCTACCTGTCATTTCTGTTGTCGGTGCATCGGTGACTGTGCTACCTGTCACTTCTGTTGTCGGTGCATCGGTTACTGTGCTACCTGTCGCTTCTGTTATAGGTGCATCGGTGACTGTGCTACCTGTAGTGTCTGTTATCGGTGCATCGGTGACTGTGCTACGTGTCACTTCTGTTGTCGGTGCATCGGTGACTGTGCTACCTGTCACTTCTGTTGTCGGTGCATCGGTTACTGTGCTACCTGTCGCTTCTGTTATCGGTGCATCGGTTACTGTACTACCTGTCACTTCTGTTGTCGGTGCATCGGTGACTGTGCTACCTGTCACTTCTGTTGTCGGTGCATCGGTGACTGTGCTACCTGTCACTTCTGTTATCGGTGCATCGGTTACTGTGCTACCTGTCGCTTCTGTTATCGGCGCATCGGTGACTGTGCTACCTGTCACTTCTGTTGTCGGTGCATCGGTGACTGTGCTACCTGTCACTTCTGTTATCGGTGCATCGGTTACTGTGCTACCTGTCGCTTCTGTTATCGGCGCATCGGTGACTGTGCTACCTGTCACTTCTGTTGTCGGTGCATTGGTTACTGTGCTACCTGTCGCTTCTGTTATAGGTGCATCGGTGACTGTGCTACCTGTAGTGTCTGTTATCGGTGCATCGGTGACTGTGCTACGTGTCACTTCTGTTGTCGGTGCATCGGTGACTGTGCTACCTGTCACTTCTGTTGTCGGTGCATCGGTTACTGTGCTACCTGTCGCTTCTGTTATCGGTGCATCGGTTACTGTACTACCTGTCACTTCTGTTGTCGGTGCATCGGTGACTGTGCTACCTGTCGATTCTGTTATCGGTGCATCGGTTACTGTGCTACCTGTCACTTCTGTTGTCGGTGCATCGGTGACTGTGCTACCTGTCACTTCTGTTGTCGGTGCATCGGTGACTGTGCTACCTGTCGCTTCTGTTATAGGTGCATCAGTTACTGTGCTACCTGTCGCTTCTGTTATCGGCGCATCTGTTACTGTGCTACCTGTCGCTTCTGTTATAGCTGCATCGGTTACTGTGCTACCTGTCGCTTCTGTTATCGGTGCATCGGTTACTGTGCTACCTGTCACTTCTGTTGTCGGTGCATCGGTGACTGTGCTACCTGTCACTTCTGTTATCGGTGCATCGGTTACTGTGCTACCTGTCGCTTCTGTTATAGGTGCATCGGTGACTGTGCTACCTGTAGTGTCTGTTATCGGTGCATCGGTGACTGTGCTACCTGTCGCTTCTGTTATCGGTGCATTGGTGACTGTGCTACCTGTCGCTTCTGTAATAGGTGCATCGGTGACTGTGGTACCTGTAGTGTCAGTTATCGGTGCATCGGTGACTGTGCTACCTGTCGCTTCTGTTATCGGTGCATCGGTGACTGTGCTACCTGTCACTTCTGTTATCGGTGCATCGGTTACTGTGCTGCCTGTCACTTCTGTTATCGGTGCATCGGTTACTGTGCTGCCTGTTGCTTCTGTTATCGGTGCATCAGTTATTGTGCTACCTGTCGCTTCTGTTATCGGTGCATCGGTTACTGTGCTACCTGTCGCTTCTGTTATCGGCGCATCTGTTACTGTGCTGCCGGTCGCTTCTGTTATCGGTGCATCGGTGACTGTGCTACCTGTCGCTTCTGTTATCGGTGCATCGGTGACTGTGCTACCTGTCATTTCTGTTGTCGGTGCATCGGTGACTGTGCTACCTGTCACTTCTGTTGTCGGTGCATCGGTTACTGTGCTACCTGTCGCTTCTGTTATAGGTGCATCAGTTACTGTGCTACCTGTCGCTTCTGTTATCGGCGCATCTGTTACTGTGCTACCTGTCGCTTCTGTTATAGCTGCATCGGTTACTGTGCTACCTGTCGCTTCTGTTATCGGTGCATCGGTGACTGTGCTACCTGTCATTTCTGTTGTCGGTGCATCGGTGACTGTGCTACCTGTCACTTCTGTTGTCGGTGCATCGGTTACTGTGCTACCTGTCGCTTCTGTTATAGGTGCATCAGTTACTGTGCTACCTGTCGCTTCTGTTATCGGCGCATCTGTTACTGTGCTACCTGTCGCTTCTGTTATAGCTGCATCGGTTACTGTGCTACCTGTCACTTCTGTTATCGGTGCATCTGTTACTGTGCTGCCGGTCGCTTCTGTTATCGGTGCATCGGTGACTGTGCTACCTGTCGCTTCTGTTATCGGTGCATCGGTGACTGTGCTACCTGTCATTTCTGTTGTCGGTGCATCGGTGACTGTGCTACCTGTCACTTCTGTTGTCGGTGCATCGGTTACTGTGCTACCTGTCGCTTCTGTTATAGGTGCATCAGTTACTGTGCTACCTGTCGCTTCTGTTATCGGCGCATCTGTTACTGTGCTACCTGTCGCTTCTGTTATAGCTGCATCGGTTACTGTGCTACCTGTCGCTTCTGTTATCGGCGCATCTGTTACTGTGCTACCTGTCGCTTCTGTTATAGCTGCATCAGTTACTGTGCTACCTGTCGCTTCTGTTATCGGCGCATCTGTTACTGTGCTACCTGTCGCTTCTGTTATAGCTGCATCGGTTACTGTGCTACCTGTCGCTTCTGTTATCGGTGCATCGGTGACTGTGCTACCTGTCACTTCTGTTATCGGTGCATCGGTTACTGTGCTACCTGTCGCTTCTGTTATAGGTGCATCGGTGACTGTGCTACCTGTAGTGTCTGTTATCGGTGCATCGGTGACTGTGCTACCTGTCGCTTCTGTTATCGGTGCATCGGTGACTGTGCTACCTGTCGCTTCTGTTATCGGTGCATCGGTTACTGTGCTGCCTGTTGCTTCTGTCATAGGTGCATCGGTGACTGTGCTACCTGTAGTGTCTGTTATCGGTGCATCGGTGACTGTGCTACCTGTCGCTTCTGTTATCAGTGCATCGGTTACTGTGTTGCCTGTCGCTTCTGTTATCGGTGCATCGTTGACTGTGCTTCCCGTCGCTTCTGTCATAGGTGCATCGGTGACTGTGCTACCTGTAGTGTCTGTTATCGGTGCATCGGTGACTGTGCTACCTGTCGCTTCTGTTATCAGTGCATCGGTTACTGTGTTGCCTGTTGCTTCTGTTATCGGCGCATCTGTTACTGTGCTAACTGTCGCTTCTGTTATCAGCGCATCGGTTACTGTGCTACCGGTCGCTTCTGTTATCGGTGCATCGGTTACTGTGCTACCTGTCGCTTCTGTTATCGGCGCATCTGTTACTGTGCTGCCGGTCGCTTCTGTTATCGGTGCATCGGTGACTGTGCTACCTGTCGCTTCTGTTATCGGTGCATCGGTGACTGGGCTACCTGTCATTTCTGTTGTCGGTGCATCGGTGACTGTGCTACCTGTCACTTCTGTTGTCGGTGCATCGGTTACTGTGCTACCTGTCGCTTCTGTTATAGGTGCATCAGTTACTGTGCTACCTGTCGCTTCTGTTATCGGCGCATCTGTTACTGTGCTACCTGTCGCTTCTGTTATAGCTGCATCGGTTACTGTGCTACCTGTCGCTTCTGTTATCGGTGCATCGGTGACTGTGCTACCTGTCATTTCTGTTGTCGGTGCATCGGTGACTGTGCTACCTGTCACTTCTGTTGTCGGTGCATCGGTTACTGTGCTACCTGTCGCTTCTGTTATAGGTGCATCAGTTACTGTGCTACCTGTCGCTTCTGTTATCGGCGCATCTGTTACTGTGCTGCCGGTCGCTTCTGTTATCGGTGCATCGGTGACTGTGCTACCTGTCGCTTCTGTTATCGGTGCATCGGTGACTGTGCTACCTGTCACTTCTGTTGTCGGTGCATCGGTGACTGTGCTACCTGTTGCTTCTGTTATCGGTGCATCGGTTACTGTGCTACCTGTCACTTCTGTTGTCGGTGCATCGGTGACTGTGCTACCTGTCGCTTCTGTTATCGGTGCATCGGTGACTGTGCTACCTGTCATTTCTGTTGTCGGTGCATCGGTGACTGTGCTACCTGTCACTTCTGTTGTCGGTGCATCGGTTACTGTGCTACCTGTCGCTTCTGTTATAGGTGCATCGGTGACTGTGCTTCCTGTAGTGTCTGTTATCGGTGCATCGGTGACTGTGCTACGTGTCACTTCTGTTGTCGGTGCATCGGTGACTGTGCTACCTGTCACTTCTGTTGTCGGTGCATCGGTTACTGTGCTACCTGTCGCTTCTGTTATCGGTGCATCGGTTACTGTACTACCTGTCACTTCTGTTGTCGGTGCATCGGTGACTGTGCTACCTGTCACTTCTGTTGTCGGTGCATCGGTGACTGTGCTACCTGTCACTTCTGTTATCGGTGCATCGGTTACTGTGCTACCTGTCGCTTCTGTTATCGGCGCATCGGTGACTGTGCTACCTGTCATTTCTGTTGTCGGTGCATCGGTGACTGTGCTACCTGTCACTTCTGTTGTCGGTGCATTGGTTACTGTGCTACCTGTCGCTTCTGTTATAGGTGCATCGGTGACTGTGCTACCTGTAGTGTCTGTTATCGGTGCATCGGTGACTGTGCTACGTGTCACTTCTGTTGTCGGTGCATCGGTGACTGTGCTACCTGTCACTTCTGTTGTCGGTGCATCGGTTACTGTGCTACCTGTCGCTTCTGTTATCGGTGCATCGGTTACTGTACTACCTGTCACTTCTGTTGTCGGTGCATCGGTGACTGTGCTACCTGTCGATTCTGTTATCGGTGCATCGGTTACTGTGCTACCTGTCACTTCTGTTGTCGGTGCATCGGTGACTGTGCTACCTGTCACTTCTGTTGTCGGTGCATCGGTGACTGTGCTACCTGTCGCTTCTGTTATAGGTGCATCAGTTACTGTGCTACCTGTCGCTTCTGTTATCGGCGCATCTGTTACTGTGCTACCTGTCGCTTCTGTTATAGCTGCATCGGTTACTGTGCTACCTGTCGCTTCTGTTATCGGTGCATCGGTTACTGTGCTACCTGTCACTTCTGTTGTCGGTGTATCGGTGACTGTGCTACCTGTCACTTCTGTTATCGGTGCATCGGTTACTGTGCTACCTGTCGCTTCTGTTATAGGTGCATCGGTGACTGTGCTACCTGTAGTGTCTGTTATCGGTGCATCGGTGACTGTGCTACCTGTCGCTTCTGTTATCGGTGCATTGGTGACTGTGCTACCTGTCGCTTCTGTAATAGGTGCATCGGTGACTGTGGTACCTGTAGTGTCAGTTATCGGTGCATCGGTGACTGTGCTACCTGTCGCTTCTGTTATCGGTGCATCGGTGACTGTGCTACCTGTCACTTCTGTTATCGGTGCATCGGTTACTGTGCTGCCTGTCACTTCTGTTATCGGTGCATCGGTTACTGTGCTGCCTGTTGCTTCTGTTATCGGTGCATCAGTTATTGTGCTACCTGTCGCTTCTGTTATCGCTGCATCGGTTACTGTGCTACCTGTCGCTTCTGTTATAGGTGCATCAGTTACTGTGCTACCTGTCGCGTCTGTTATCGGCGCATCTGTTACAGTGCTACCTGTCGCTTCTGTTATAGCTGCATCGGTTACTGTGCTACCTGTCACTTCTGTTATCGGTGCATCTGTTACTGTGCTGCCGGTCGCTTCTGTTATCGGTGCATCGGTGACTGTGCTACCTGTCGCTTCTGTTATCGGTGCATCGGTGACTGTGCTACCTGTCATTTCTGTTGTCGGTGCATCGGTGACTGTGCTACCTGTCACTTCTGTTGTCGGTGCATCGGTTACTGTGCTACCTGTCGCTTCTGTTATAGGTGCATCAGTTACTGTGCTACCTGTCGCTTCTGTTATCGGCGCATCTGTTACTGTGCTACCTGTCGCTTCTGTTATAGCTGCATCGGTTACTGTGCTACCTGTCGCTTCTGTTATCGGCGCATCTGTTACTGTGCTACCTGTCGCTTCTGTTATCGGTGCATCGCTTGCTGTGCTACTTGTCGCTTCTGTTATCGGTGCATCGGTTCCTGTGTTACCTGTCGCTTCTGTTATCGGTGCATCGGTTACTGTGCTACCTGTCGCTTCTGTTATCGGCGCATCTGTTACTGTGCTACCTGTCACTTCTGTTGTCGGTGCATCGGTGACTGTGCTACCTGTCGCTTCTGTTGTCGGTGCATCGGTGACTGTGCTACCTGTCGCTTCTGTTATCGGTGCATCGGTGACTGTGCTACCTGTCACTTCTGTTGTCGGTGCATCGGTGACTGTGCTACCTGTAGTGTCTGTTATCGGTGCATCGGTGACTGTGCTACCTGTCACTTCTGTTGTCGGTGCATCGGTGACTGTGCTACCTGTCACTTCTGTTGTCGGTGCATCGGTTACTGTGCTACCTGTCGCTTCTGTTATCGGTGCATCGGTGACTGTGCTACCTGTCACTTCTGTTGTCGGTGCATCGGTGACTGTGCTACCTGTCACTTCTGTTGTCGGTGCATCGGTTACTGTGCTACCTGTCGCTTCTGTTATCGGTGCATCGGTGACTGTGCTTCCTGTCGCTTCTGTTATCGGTGCATCGGTTACTGTGCTACCTGTCGCTTCTGTTATCGGTGCATCGGTGACTGTGCTACCTGTCACTTCTGTTGTCGGTGCATCGTTGACTGTGCTACCTGTCACTTCTGTTGTCGGTGCATCGGTTACTGTGCTACCTGTCGCTTCTGTTATAGGTGCATCGGTGACTGTGCTACCTGTAGTGTCTGTTATCGGTGCATCGGTGACTGTGCTACCTGTCACTTCTGTTGTCGGTGCATCGGTGACTGTGCTACTTGTCACTTCTGTTGTCGGTGCATCGGTGACTGTGCTGCCTGTCACTTCTGTTATCGGTGCATCGGTGACTGTGCTACCTGTCACTTCTGTTGTCGGTGCATCGGTGACTGTGCTACCTGTCGCTTCTGTTATCGGTGCATCGGTGACTGTGCTACCTGTCACTTCTGTTGTCGGTGCATCGGTGACTGTGCTACCTGTCGCTTCTGTTATCGGTGCATCGGTTACTGTGCTACCTGTCACTTCTGTTGTCGGTGCATCGGTGACTGTGCTACCTGTCTCTTCTGTTGTCGGTGCATCGGTGACTGTGCTACCTGTCGCTTCTGTTATAGGTGCATCGGTGACTGTGCTACCTGTAGTGTCTGTTATCGGTGCATCGGTGACTGTGCTACCTGTCACTTCTGTTGTCGGTGCATCGGTGACTGTGCTACCTGTCGCTTCTGTTATAGGTGCATCGGTGACTGTGCTACCTGTAGTGTCTGTTATCGGTGCATCGGTGACTGTGCTACCTGTCGCTTCTGTTATCGGTGCATCGGTGACTGTGCTACCTGTCACTTCTGTTGTCGGTGCATCGGTGACTGTGCTACCTGTTGCTTCTGTTATCGGTGCATCGGTTACTGTGCTACCTGTCACTTCTGTTGTCGGTGCATCGGTGACTGTGCTACCTGTCGCTTCTGTTATCGGTGCATCGGTGACTGTGCTACCTGTCATTTCTGTTGTCGGTGCATCGGTGACTGTGCTACCTGTCACTTCTGTTGTCGGTGCATCGGTTACTGTGCTACCTGTCGCTTCTGTTATAGGTGCATCGGTGACTGTGCTACCTGTAGTGTCTGTTATCGGTGCATCGGTGACTGTGCTACGTGTCACTTCTGTTGTCGGTGCATCGGTGACTGTGCTACCTGTCACTTCTGTTGTCGGTGCATCGGTTACTGTGCTACCTGTCGCTTCTGTTATCGGTGCATCGGTTACTGTACTACCTGTCACTTCTGTTGTCGGTGCATCGGTGACTGTGCTACCTGTCACTTCTGTTGTCGGTGCATCGGTGACTGTGCTACCTGTCACTTCTGTTATCGGTGCATCGGTTACTGTGCTACCTGTCGCTTCTGTTATCGGCGCATCGGTGACTGTGCTACCTGTCATTTCTGTTGTCGGTGCATCGGTGACTGTGATACCTGTCACTTCTGTTGTCGGTGCATTGGTTACTGTGCTACCTGTCGCTTCTGTTATAGGTGCATCGGTGACTGTGCTACCTGTAGTGTCTGTTATCGGTGCATCGGTTACTGTGCTGCTTGTCGCTTCTGTTATCGGTGCATAGCTTGCTGTGCTACTTGTCGCTTCTGTTATCGGTGCATCGGTTCCTGTGTTACCTGTCGCTTCTGTTATCGGTGCATCGGTTACTGTGCTACCTGTCGCTTCTGTTATCGGCGCATCTGTTACTGTGCTACCTGTCACTTCTGTTGTCGGTGCATCGGTGACTGTGCTACCTGTCGCTTCTGTTGTCGGTGCATAGGTGACTGTGCTACCTGTCGCTTCTGTTATCGGTGCATCGGTGACTGTGCTAACTGTCACTTCTGTTGTCGGTGCATCGGTGACTGTGCTACCTGTAGTGTCTGTTATCGGTGCATCGGTGACTGTGCTACCTGTCACTTCTGTTGTCGGTGCATCGGTGACTGTGCTACCTGTCACTTCTGTTGTCGGTGCATCGGTTACTGTGCTACCTGTCGCTTCTGTTATCGGTGCATCGGTGACTGTGCTACCTGTCACTTCTGTTGTCGGTGCATCGGTGACTGTGCTACCTGTCACTTCTGTTGTCGGTGCATCGGTTACTGTGCTACCTGTCGCTTCTGTTATCGGTGCATCGGTGACTGTGCTTCCTGTCGCTTCTGTTATCGGTGCATCGGTTACTGTGCTACCTGTCGCTTCTGTTATCGGTGCATCGGTGACTGTGCTACCTGTCACTTCTGTTGTCGGTGCATCGGTGACTGTGCTACCTGTCACTTCTGTTGTCGGTGCATCGGTTACTGTGCTACCTGTCGCTTCTGTTATAGGTGCATCGGTGACTGTGCTACCTGTAGTGTCTGTTATCGGTGCATCGGTGACTGTGCTACCTGTCACTTCTGTTGTCGGTGCATCGGTGACTGTGCTACTTGTCACTTCTGTTGTCGGTGCATCGGTGACTGTGCTACCTGTCACTTCTGTTATCGGTGCATCGGTGACTGTGCTACCTGTCACTTCTGTTGTCGGTGCATCGGTGACTGTGCTACCTGTCACTTCTGTTGTCGGTGCATCGGTGACTGTGCTACCTGTCGCTTCTGTTATCGGTGCATCGGTGACTGTGCTACCTGTCACTTCTGTTGTCGGTGCATCGGTGACTGTGCTACCTGTCGCTTCTGTTATCGGTGCATCGGTTACTGTGCTACCTGTCACTTCTGTTGTCGGTGCATCGGTGACTGTGCTACCTGTCTCTTCTGTTGTCGGTGCATCGGTGACTGTGCTACCTGTCGCTTCTGTTATAGGTGCATCGGTGACTGTGCTACCTGTAGTGTCTGTTATCGGTGCATCGGTGACTGTGCTACCTGTCACTTCTGTTGTCGGTGCATCGGTGACTGTGCTACCTGTCGCTTCTGTTATAGGTGCATCGGTGACTGTGCTACCTGTAGTGTCTGTTATCGGTGCATCGGTGACTGTGCTACCTGTCGCTTCTGTTATCGGTGCATCGGTGACTGTGCTACCTGTCACTTCTGTTGTCGGTGCATCGGTGACTGTGCTACCTGTTGCTTCTGTTATCGGTGCATCGGTTACTGTGCTACCTGTCACTTCTGTTGTCGGTGCATCGGTGACTGTGCTACCTGTCGCTTCTGTTATCGGTGCATCGGTGACTGTGCTACCTGTCATTTCTGTTGTCGGTGCATCGGTGACTGTGCTACCTGTCACTTCTGTTGTCGGTGCATCGGTTACTGTGCTACCTGTCGCTTCTGTTATAGGTGCATCGGTGACTGTGCTACCTGTAGTGTCTGTTATCGGTGCATCGGTGACTGTGCTACGTGTCACTTCTGTTGTCGGTGCATCGGTGACTGTGCTACCTGTCGCTTCTGTTATCGGTGCATCGGTGACTGTGCTACCTGTCATTTCTGTTGTCGGTGCATCGGTGACTGTGCTACCTGTCACTTCTGTTGTCGGTGCATCGGTTACTGTGCTACCTGTCGCTTCTGTTATAGGTGCATCGGTGACTGTGCTACCTGTAGTGTCTGTTATCGGTGCATCGGTGACTGTGCTACGTGTCACTTCTGTTGTCGGTGCATCGGTGACTGTGCTACCTGTCACTTCTGTTGTCGGTGCATCGGTTACTGTGCTACCTGTCGCTTCTGTTATCGGTGCATCGGTTACTGTACTACCTGTCACTTCTGTTGTCGGTGCATCGGTGACTGTGCTACCTGTAGTGTCTGTTATCGGTGCATCGGTGACTGTGCTACCTGTCACTTCTGTTGTCGGTGCATCGGTGACTGTGCTACCTGTCGCTTCTGTTATAGGTGCATCGGTGACTGTGCTACCTGTAGTGTCTGTTATCGGTGCATCGGTGACTGTGCTACCTGTCACTTCTGTTGTCGGTGCATCGGTGACTGTGCTACCTGTCACTTCTGTTGTCGGTGCATCGGTGACTGTGCTACCTGTCACTTCTGTTGTCGGTGCATCGGTTACTGTGCTACCTGTCATTTCTGTTGTCGGTGCATCGGTGACTGTGCTACCTGTCGCTTCTGTTATAGGTGCATCGGTGACTGTGCTACCTGTAGTGTCTGTTATCGGTGCATCGGTGACTGTGCTACCTGTCACTTCTGTTGTCAGTGCATCGGTGACTGTGCTACCTGTCACTTCTGTTGTCGGTGCATCGGTGACTGTGCTACCTGTCACTTCTGTTGTCGGTGCATCGGTGACTGTGCTACCTGTCGCTTCTGTTATAGGTGCATCGGTGACTGTGCTACCTGTAGTGTCTGTTATCGGTGCATCGGTGACTGTGCTACCTGTAGTGTCTGTTATCGGTGCATCGGTGACTGTGCTACCTGTCACTTCTGTTGTCGGTGCATCGGTGACTGTGCTACCTGTCACTTCTGTTGTCAGTGCATCGGTGACTGTGCTACCTGTCGCTTCTGTTATCGGTGCATCGGTGACTGTGCTACCTGTAGTGTCTGTTATCGGTGCATCGGTGACTGTGCTACCTGTCACTTCTGTTGTCGGTGCATCGGTGACTGTGCTACCTGTCGCTTCTGTTATAGGTGCATCGGTGACTGTGCTACCTGTAGTGTCTGTTATCGGTGCATCGGTGACTGTGCTACCTGTCACTTCTGTTGTCGGTGCATCGGTGACTGTGCTACCTGTCACTTCTGTTGTCGGTGCATCGGTTACTGTGCTACCTGTCACTTCTGTTGTCGGTGCATCGGTTACTGTGCTACCTGTCGCTTCTGTTATAGGTGCATCGGTGACTGTGCTACCTGTAGTGTCTGTTATCGGTGCATCGGTGACTGTGCTACCTGTCACTTCTGTTGTCGGTGCATCGGTGACTGTGCTACCTGTCACTTCTGTTGTCGGTGCATCGGTTACTGTGCTACCTGTCGCTTCTGTTATCGGTGCATCGGTGACTGTGCTACCTGTCACTTCTGTTGTCGGTGCATCGGTGACTGTGCTACCTGTCACTTCTGTTGTCGGTGCATCGGTTACTGTGCTACCTGTCGCTTCTGTTATCGGTGCATCGGTGACTGTGCTTCCTGTCGCTTCTGTTATCGGTGCATCGGTTACTGTGCTACCTGTCGCTTCTGTTATCGGCGCATCGGTGACTGTGCTACCTGTCATTTCTGTTGTCGGTGCATCGGTGACTGTGCTACCTGTCACTTCTGTTGTCGGTGCATCGGTTACTGTGCTACCTGTCGCTTCTGTTATCGGTGCATCGGTGACTGTGCTACCTGTCGCTTCTGTTATCGGTGCATCGGTGACTGTGCTATCTGTCACTTCTGTTGTCGGTGCATCGGTGACTGTGCTACCTGTCACTTCTGTTGTCGGTGCATCGATGACTGTGCTACCTGTCACTTCTGTTATCGGTGCATCGGTTACTGTGCTACCTGTCGCTTCTGTTATCGGCGCATCGGTGACTGTGCTACCTGTCATTTCTGTTGTCGGTCCATCGGTGACTGTGCTACCTGTCACTTCTGTTGTCGGTGCATCGGTTACTGTGCTACCTGTCGCTTCTGTTATAGGTGCATCGGTGACTGTGCTACCTGTAGTGTCTGTTATCGGTGCATCGGTGACTGTGCTACCTGTCACTTCTGTTGTCGGTGCATCGGTGACTGTGCTACCTGTCACTTCTGTTGTCGGTGCATCGGTGACTGTGCTACCTGTCACTTCTGTTGTCGGTGCATCGGTGACTGTGCTACCTGTCACTTCTGTTGTCGGTGCATCGGTGACTGTGCTACCTGTCGCTTCTGTTATAGGTGCATCGGTGACTGTGCTACCTGTAGTGTCTGTTATCGGTGCATCGGTGACTGTGCTACCTGTAGTGTCTGTTATCGGTGCATCGGTGACTGTGCTACCTGTCACTTCTGTTGTCGGTGCATCGGTTACTGTGCTACCTGTCGCTTCTGTTATAGGAGCATCGGTGACTGTGCTACCTGTAGTGTCTGTTATCGGTGCATCGGTGACTGTGCTACCTGTCACTTCTGTTGTCGGTGCATCGGTGACTGTGCTACCTGTTGCTTCTGTTATCGGTGCATCGGTTACTGTGCTACCTGTCACTTCTGTTGTCGATGCATCGGTTACTGTGCTACCTGTCGCTTCTGTTGTCGGTGCATCGGTTACTGTGCTACCTGTCGCTTCTGTTATAGGTGCATCGGTGACTGTGCTACCTGTAGTGTCTGTTATCGGTGCATCGGTGACTGTGCTACCTGTCACTTCTGTTGTCGGTGCATCGGTGACTGTGCTACCTGTTGCTTCTGTTATCGGTGCATCGGTTACTGTGCTACCTGTCACTTCTGTTGTCGGTGCATCGGTGACTGTGCTACCTGTCACTTCTGTTGTCGGTGCATCGGTGACTGTGCTACCTGTCGCTTCTGTTATCGGTGCATCGGTGACTGTGCTACCTGTCATTTCTGTTGTCGGTGCATCGGTGACTGTGCTACCTGTCACTTCTGTTGTCGGTGCATCGGTTACTGTGCTACCTGTCGCTTCTGTTATAGGTGCATCGGTGACTGTGCTACCTGTAGTGTCTGTTATCGGTGCATCGGTGACTGTGCTACCTGTAGTGTCTGTTATCGGTGCATCGGTGACTGTGCTACCTGTCACTTCTGTTGTCGGTGCATCGGTGACTGTGCTACCTGTCACTTCTGTTGTCAGTGCATCGGTGACTGTGCTACCTGTCGCTTCTGTTATCGGTGCATCGGTGACTGTGCTACCTGTAGTGTCTGTTATCGGTGCATCGGTGACTGTGCTACCTGTCACTTCTGTTGTCGGTGCATCGGTGACTGTGCTACCTGTCGCTTCTGTTATAGGTGCATCGGTGACTGTGGTACCTGTAGTGTCTGTTATCGGTGCATCGGTGACTGTGCTACCTGTCACTTCTGTTGTCGGTGCATCGGTGACTGTGCTACCTGTCACTTCTGTTGTCGGTGCATCGGTTACTGTGCTACCTGTCACTTCTGTTGTCGGTGCATCGGTTACTGTGCTACCTGTCGCTTCTGTTATAGGTGCATCGGTGACTGTGCTACCTGTAGTGTCTGTTATCGGTGCATCGGTGACTGTGCTACCTGTCACTTCTGTTGTCGGTGCATCGGTGACTGTGCTACCTGTCACTTCTGTTGTCGGTGCATCGGTTACTGTGCTACCTGTCGCTTCTGTTATCGGTGCATCGGTGACTGTGCTACCTGTCACTTCTGTTGTCGGTGCATCGGTGACTGTGCTACCTGTCACTTCTGTTGTCGGTGCATCGGTTACTGTGCTACCTGTCGCTTCTGTTATCGGTGCATCGGTGACTGTGCTTCCTGTCGCTTCTGTTATCGGTGCATCGGTTACTGTGCTACCTGTCGCTTCTGTTATCGGCGCATCGGTGACTGTGCTACCTGTCATTTCTGTTGTCGGTGCATCGGTGACTGTGCTACCTGTCACTTCTGTTGTCGGTGCATCGGTTACTGTGCTACCTGTCGCTTCTGTTATCGGTGCATCGGTGACTGTGCTACCTGTCGCTTCTGTTATCGGTGCATCGGTGACTGTGCTATCTGTCACTTCTGTTGTCGGTGCATCGGTGACTGTGCTACCTGTCACTTCTGTTGTCGGTGCATCGATGACTGTGCTACCTGTCACTTCTGTTATCGGTGCATCGGTTACTGTGCTACCTGTCGCTTCTGTTATCGGCGCATCGGTGACTGTGCTACCTGTCATTTCTGTTGTCGGTCCATCGGTGACTGTGCTACCTGTCACTTCTGTTGTCGGTGCATCGGTTACTGTGCTACCTGTCGCTTCTGTTATAGGTGCATCGGTGACTGTGCTACCTGTAGTGTCTGTTATCGGTGCATCGGTGACTGTGCTACCTGTCACTTCTGTTGTCGGTGCATCGGTGACTGTGCTACCTGTCACTTCTGTTGTCGGTGCATCGGTGACTGTGCTACCTGTCACTTCTGTTGTCGGTGCATCGGTGACTGTGCTACCTGTCACTTCTGTTGTCGGTGCATCGGTGACTGTGCTACCTGTCGCTTCTGTTATAGGTGCATCGGTGACTGTGCTACCTGTAGTGTCTGTTATCGGTGCATCGGTGACTGTGCTACCTGTAGTGTCTGTTATCGGTGCATCGGTGACTGTGCTACCTGTCACTTCTGTTGTCGGTGCATCGGTTACTGTGCTACCTGTCGCTTCTGTTATAGGTGCATCGGTGACTGTGCTACCTGTAGTGTCTGTTATCGGTGCATCGGTGACTGTGCTACCTGTCACTTCTGTTGTCGGTGCATCGGTGACTGTGCTACCTGTTGCTTCTGTTATCGGTGCATCGGTTACTGTGCTACCTGTCACTTCTGTTGTCGATGCATCGGTTACTGTGCTACCTGTCGCTTCTGTTGTCGGTGCATCGGTTACTGTGCTACCTGTCGCTTCTGTTATAGGTGCATCGGTGACTGTGCTACCTGTAGTGTCTGTTATCGGTGCATCGGTGACTGTGCTACCTGTCACTTCTGTTGTCGGTGCATCGGTGACTGTGCTACCTGTTGCTTCTGTTATCGGTGCATCGGTTACTGTGCTACCTGTCACTTCTGTTGTCGGTGCATCGGTGACTGTGCTACCTGTCACTTCTGTTGTCGGTGCATCGGTGACTGTGCTACCTGTCGCTTCTGTTATCGGTGCATCGGTGACTGTGCTACCTGTCATTTCTGTTGTCGGTGCATCGGTGACTGTGCTACCTGTCACTTCTGTTGTCGGTGCATCGGTTACTGTGCTACCTGTCGCTTCTGTTATAGGTGCATCGGTGACTGTGCTACCTGTAGTGTCTGTTATCGGTGCATCGGTGACTGTGCTACGTGTCACTTCTGTTGTCGGTGCATCGGTGACTGTGCTACCTGTCACTTCTGTTGTCGGTGCATCGGTTACTGTGCTACCTGTCGCTTCTGTTATCGGTGCATCGGTTACTGTACTACCTGTCACTTCTGTTGTCGGTGCATCGGTGACTGTGCTACCTGTCACTTCTGTTGTCGGTGCATCGGTGACTGTGCTACCTGTCACTTCTGTTATCGGTGCATCGGTTACTGTGCTACCTGTCGCTTCTGTTATCGGCGCATCGGTGACTGTGCTACCTGTCACTTCTGTTGTCGGTGCATCGGTGACTGTGCTACCTGTCACTTCTGTTATCGGTGCATCGGTTACTGTGCTACCTGTCGCTTCTGTTATCGGCGCATCGGTGACTGTGCTACCTGTCACTTCTGTTGTCGGTGCATTGGTTACTGTGCTACCTGTCGCTTCTGTTATAGGTGCATCGGTGACTGTGCTACCTGTAGTGTCTGTTATCGGTGCATCGGTGACTGTGCTACGTGTCACTTCTGTTGTCGGTGCATCGGTGACTGTGCTACCTGTCACTTCTGTTGTCGGTGCATCGGTTACTGTGCTACCTGTCGCTTCTGTTATCGGTGCATCGGTTACTGTACTACCTGTCACTTCTGTTGTCGGTGCATCGGTGACTGTGCTACCTGTCGATTCTGTTATCGGTGCATCGGTTACTGTGCTACCTGTCACTTCTGTTGTCGGTGCATCGGTGACTGTGCTACCTGTCACTTCTGTTGTCGGTGCATCGGTGACTGTGCTACCTGTCGCTTCTGTTATAGGTGCATCAGTTACTGTGCTACCTGTCGCTTCTGTTATCGGCGCATCTGTTACTGTGCTACCTGTCGCTTCTGTTATAGCTGCATCGGTTACTGTGCTACCTGTCGCTTCTGTTATCGGTGCATCGGTTACTGTGCTACCTGTCACTTCTGTTGTCGGTGCATCGGTGACTGTGCTACCTGTCACTTCTGTTATCGGTGCATCGGTTACTGTGCTACCTGTCGCTTCTGTTATAGGTGCATCGGTGACTGTGCTACCTGTAGTGTCTGTTATCGGTGCATCGGTGACTGTGCTACCTGTCGCTTCTGTTATCGGTGCATTGGTGACTGTGCTACCTGTCGCTTCTGTAATAGGTGCATCGGTGACTGTGGTACCTGTAGTGTCAGTTATCGGTGCATCGGTGACTGTGCTACCTGTCGCTTCTGTTATCGGTGCATCGGTGACTGTGCTACCTGTCACTTCTGTTATCGGTGCATCGGTTACTGTGCTGCCTGTCACTTCTGTTATCGGTGCATCGGTTACTGTGCTGCCTGTTGCTTCTGTTATCGGTGCATCAGTTATTGTGCTACCTGTCGCTTCTGTTATCGGTGCATCGGTTACTGTGCTACCTGTCGCTTCTGTTATCGGCGCATCTGTTACTGTGCTGCCGGTCGCTTCTGTTATCGGTGCATCGGTGACTGTGCTACCTGTCGCTTCTGTTATCGGTGCATCGGTGACTGTGCTACCTGTCATTTCTGTTGTCGGTGCATCGGTGACTGTGCTACCTGTCACTTCTGTTGTCGGTGCATCGGTTACTGTGCTACCTGTCGCTTCTGTTATAGGTGCATCAGTTACTGTGCTACCTGTCGCTTCTGTTATCGGCGCATCTGTTACTGTGCTACCTGTCGCTTCTGTTATAGCTGCATCGGTTACTGTGCTACCTGTCGCTTCTGTTATCGGTGCATCGGTGACTGTGCTACCTGTCATTTCTGTTGTCGGTGCATCGGTGACTGTGCTACCTGTCACTTCTGTTGTCGGTGCATCGGTTACTGTGCTACCTGTCGCTTCTGTTATAGGTGCATCAGTTACTGTGCTACCTGTCGCTTCTGTTATCGGCGCATCTGTTACTGTGCTACCTGTCGCTTCTGTTATAGCTGCATCGGTTACTGTGCTACCTGTCACTTCTGTTATCGGTGCATCTGTTACTGTGCTGCCGGTCGCTTCTGTTATCGGTGCATCGGTGACTGTGCTACCTGTCGCTTCTGTTATCGGTGCATCGGTGACTGTGCTACCTGTCATTTCTGTTGTCGGTGCATCGGTGACTGTGCTACCTGTCACTTCTGTTGTCGGTGCATCGGTTACTGTGCTACCTGTCGCTTCTGTTATAGGTGCATCAGTTACTGTGCTACCTGTCGCTTCTGTTATCGGCGCATCTGTTACTGTGCTACCTGTCGCTTCTGTTATAGCTGCATCGGTTACTGTGCTACCTGTCGCTTCTGTTATCGGCGCATCTGTTACTGTGCTACCTGTCGCTTCTGTTATAGCTGCATCAGTTACTGTGCTACCTGTCGCTTCTGTTATCGGCGCATCTGTTACTGTGCTACCTGTCGCTTCTGTTATAGCTGCATCGGTTACTGTGCTACCTGTCGCTTCTGTTATCGGTGCATCGGTGACTGTGCTACCTGTCACTTCTGTTATCGGTGCATCGGTTACTGTGCTACCTGTCGCTTCTGTTATAGGTGCATCGGTGACTGTGCTACCTGTAGTGTCTGTTATCGGTGCATCGGTGACTGTGCTACCTGTCGCTTCTGTTATCGGTGCATCGGTGACTGTGCTACCTGTCGCTTCTGTTATCGGTGCATCGGTTACTGTGCTGCCTGTTGCTTCTGTCATAGGTGCATCGGTGACTGTGCTACCTGTAGTGTCTGTTATCGGTGCATCGGTGACTGTGCTACCTGTCGCTTCTGTTATCAGTGCATCGGTTACTGTGTTGCCTGTCGCTTCTGTTATCGGTGCATCGTTGACTGTGCTTCCCGTCGCTTCTGTCATAGGTGCATCGGTGACTGTGCTACCTGTAGTGTCTGTTATCGGTGCATCGGTGACTGTGCTACCTGTCGCTTCTGTTATCAGTGCATCGGTTACTGTGTTGCCTGTTGCTTCTGTTATCGGCGCATCTGTTACTGTGCTAACTGTCGCTTCTGTTATCAGCGCATCGGTTACTGTGCTACCGGTCGCTTCTGTTATCGGTGCATCGGTTACTGTGCTACCTGTCGCTTCTGTTATCGGCGCATCTGTTACTGTGCTGCCGGTCGCTTCTGTTATCGGTGCATCGGTGACTGTGCTACCTGTCGCTTCTGTTATCGGTGCATCGGTGACTGGGCTACCTGTCATTTCTGTTGTCGGTGCATCGGTGACTGTGCTACCTGTCACTTCTGTTGTCGGTGCATCGGTTACTGTGCTACCTGTCGCTTCTGTTATAGGTGCATCAGTTACTGTGCTACCTGTCGCTTCTGTTATCGGCGCATCTGTTACTGTGCTACCTGTCGCTTCTGTTATAGCTGCATCGGTTACTGTGCTACCTGTCGCTTCTGTTATCGGTGCATCGGTGACTGTGCTACCTGTCATTTCTGTTGTCGGTGCATCGGTGACTGTGCTACCTGTCACTTCTGTTGTCGGTGCATCGGTTACTGTGCTACCTGTCGCTTCTGTTATAGGTGCATCAGTTACTGTGCTACCTGTCGCTTCTGTTATCGGCGCATCTGTTACTGTGCTGCCGGTCGCTTCTGTTATCGGTGCATCGGTGACTGTGCTACCTGTCGCTTCTGTTATCGGTGCATCGGTGACTGTGCTACCTGTCACTTCTGTTGTCGGTGCATCGGTGACTGTGCTACCTGTTGCTTCTGTTATCGGTGCATCGGTTACTGTGCTACCTGTCACTTCTGTTGTCGGTGCATCGGTGACTGTGCTACCTGTCGCTTCTGTTATCGGTGCATCGGTGACTGTGCTACCTGTCATTTCTGTTGTCGGTGCATCGGTGACTGTGCTACCTGTCACTTCTGTTGTCGGTGCATCGGTTACTGTGCTACCTGTCGCTTCTGTTATAGGTGCATCGGTGACTGTGCTTCCTGTAGTGTCTGTTATCGGTGCATCGGTGACTGTGCTACGTGTCACTTCTGTTGTCGGTGCATCGGTGACTGTGCTACCTGTCACTTCTGTTGTCGGTGCATCGGTTACTGTGCTACCTGTCGCTTCTGTTATCGGTGCATCGGTTACTGTACTACCTGTCACTTCTGTTGTCGGTGCATCGGTGACTGTGCTACCTGTCACTTCTGTTGTCGGTGCATCGGTGACTGTGCTACCTGTCACTTCTGTTATCGGTGCATCGGTTACTGTGCTACCTGTCGCTTCTGTTATCGGCGCATCGGTGACTGTGCTACCTGTCATTTCTGTTGTCGGTGCATCGGTGACTGTGCTACCTGTCACTTCTGTTGTCGGTGCATTGGTTACTGTGCTACCTGTCGCTTCTGTTATAGGTGCATCGGTGACTGTGCTACCTGTAGTGTCTGTTATCGGTGCATCGGTGACTGTGCTACGTGTCACTTCTGTTGTCGGTGCATCGGTGACTGTGCTACCTGTCACTTCTGTTGTCGGTGCATCGGTTACTGTGCTACCTGTCGCTTCTGTTATCGGTGCATCGGTTACTGTACTACCTGTCACTTCTGTTGTCGGTGCATCGGTGACTGTGCTACCTGTCGATTCTGTTATCGGTGCATCGGTTACTGTGCTACCTGTCACTTCTGTTGTCGGTGCATCGGTGACTGTGCTACCTGTCACTTCTGTTGTCGGTGCATCGGTGACTGTGCTACCTGTCGCTTCTGTTATAGGTGCATCAGTTACTGTGCTACCTGTCGCTTCTGTTATCGGCGCATCTGTTACTGTGCTACCTGTCGCTTCTGTTATAGCTGCATCGGTTACTGTGCTACCTGTCGCTTCTGTTATCGGTGCATCGGTTACTGTGCTACCTGTCACTTCTGTTGTCGGTGTATCGGTGACTGTGCTACCTGTCACTTCTGTTATCGGTGCATCGGTTACTGTGCTACCTGTCGCTTCTGTTATAGGTGCATCGGTGACTGTGCTACCTGTAGTGTCTGTTATCGGTGCATCGGTGACTGTGCTACCTGTCGCTTCTGTTATCGGTGCATTGGTGACTGTGCTACCTGTCGCTTCTGTAATAGGTGCATCGGTGACTGTGGTACCTGTAGTGTCAGTTATCGGTGCATCGGTGACTGTGCTACCTGTCGCTTCTGTTATCGGTGCATCGGTGACTGTGCTACCTGTCACTTCTGTTATCGGTGCATCGGTTACTGTGCTGCCTGTCACTTCTGTTATCGGTGCATCGGTTACTGTGCTGCCTGTTGCTTCTGTTATCGGTGCATCAGTTATTGTGCTACCTGTCGCTTCTGTTATCGCTGCATCGGTTACTGTGCTACCTGTCGCTTCTGTTATCGGTGCATCGGTGACTGTGCTACCTGTCATTTCTGTTGTCGGTGCATCGGTGACTGTGCTACCTGTCACTTCTGTTGTCGGTGCATCGGTTACTGTGCTACCTGTCGCTTCTGTTATAGGTGCATCAGTTACTGTGCTACCTGTCGCTTCTGTTATCGGCGCATCTGTTACTGTGCTACCTGTCGCTTCTGTTATAGCTGCATCGGTTACTGTGCTACCTGTCACTTCTGTTATCGGTGCATCTGTTACTGTGCTGCCGGTCGCTTCTGTTATCGGTGCATCGGTGACTGTGCTACCTGTCGCTTCTGTTATCGGTGCATCGGTGACTGTGCTACCTGTCATTTCTGTTGTCGGTGCATCGGTGACTGTGCTACCTGTCACTTCTGTTGTCGGTGCATCGGTTACTGTGCTACCTGTCGCTTCTGTTATAGGTGCATCAGTTACTGTGCTACCTGTCGCTTCTGTTATCGGCGCATCTGTTACTGTGCTACCTGTCGCTTCTGTTATAGCTGCATCGGTTACTGTGCTACCTGTCGCTTCTGTTATCGGCGCATCTGTTACTGTGCTACCTGTCGCTTCTGTTATAGCTGCATCGGTTACTGTGCTACCTGTCGCTTCTGTTATCGGTGCATCGGTTACTGTGCTACCTGTCACTTCTGTTGTCGGTGTATCGGTGACTGTGCTACCTGTCACTTCTGTTATCGGTGCATCGGTTACTGTGCTACCTGTCGCTTCTGTTATAGGTGCATCGGTGACTGTGCTACCTGTAGTGTCTGTTATCGGTGCATCGGTGACTGTGCTACCTGTCGCTTCTGTTATCGGTGCATTGGTGACTGTGCTACCTGTCGCTTCTGTAATAGGTGCATCGGTGACTGTGGTACCTGTAGTGTCAGTTATCGGTGCATCGGTGACTGTGCTACCTGTCGCTTCTGTTATCGGTGCATCGGTGACTGTGCTACCTGTCACTTCTGTTATCGGTGCATCGGTTACTGTGCTGCCTGTCACTTCTGTTATCGGTGCATCGGTTACTGTGCTGCCAGTTGCTTCTGTTATCGGTGCATCAGTTATTGTGCTACCTGTCGCTTCTGTTATCGCTGCATCGGTTACTGTGCTACCTGTCGCTTCTGTTATCGGTGCATCGGTGACTGTGCTACCTGTCATTTCTGTTGTCGGTGCATCGGTGACTGTGCTACCTGTCACTTCTGTTGTCGGTGCATCGGTTACTGTGCTACCTGTCGCTTCTGTTATAGGTGCATCAGTTACTGTGCTACCTGTCGCTTCTGTTATCGGCGCATCTGTTACTGTGCTACCTGTCGCTTCTGTTATAGCTGCATCGGTTACTGTGCTACCTGTCACTTCTGTTATCGGTGCATCTGTTACTGTGCTGCCGGTCGCTTCTGTTATCGGTGCATCGGTGACTGTGCTACCTGTCGCTTCTGTTATCGGTGCATCGGTGACTGTGCTACCTGTCATTTCTGTTGTCGGTGCATCGGTGACTGTGCTACCTGTCACTTCTGTTGTCGGTGCATCGGTTACTGTGCTACCTGTCGCTTCTGTTATAGGTGCATCAGTTACTGTGCTACCTGTCGCTTCTGTTATCGGCGCATCTGTTACTGTGCTACCTGTCGCTTCTGTTATAGCTGCATCGGTTACTGTGCTACCTGTCGCTTCTGTTATCGGCGCATCTGTTACTGTGCTACCTGTCGCTTCTGTTATAGCTGCATCAGTTACTGTGCTACCTGTCGCTTCTGTTATCGGCGCATCTGTTACTGTGCTACCTGTCGCTTCTGTTATAGCTGCATCGGTTACTGTGCTACCTGTCGCTTCTGTTATAGGTGCATCAGTTACTGTGCTACCTGTCGCTTCTGTTATCGGCGCATCTGTTACTGTGCTACCTGTCGCTTCTGTTATAGCTGCATCGGTTACTGTGCTACCTGTCGCTTCTGTTATCGGTGCATCGGTGACTGTGCTACCTGTCATTTCTGTTGTCGGTGCATCGGTGACTGTGCTACCTGTCACTTCTGTTGTCGGTGCATCGGTTACTGTGCTACCTGTCGCTTCTGTTATAGGTGCATCAGTTACTGTGCTACCTGTCGCTTCTGTTATCGGCGCATCTGTTACTGTGCTACCTGTCGCTTCTGTTATAGCTGCATCGGTGACTGTGCTACCTGTCACTTCTGTTGTCGGTGCATCGGTTACTGTGCTACCTGTCGCTTCTGTTATAGGTGCATCGGTGACTGTGCTTCCTGTAGTGTCTGTTATCGGTGCATCGGTGACTGTGCTACGTGTCACTTCTGTTGTCGGTGCATCGGTGACTGTGCTACCTGTCACTTCTGTTGTCGGTGCATCGGTTACTGTGCTACCTGTCGCTTCTGTTATCGGTGCATCGGTTACTGTACTACCTGTCACTTCTGTTGTCGGTGCATCGGTGACTGTGCTACCTGTCACTTCTGTTGTCGGTGCATCGGTGACTGTGCTACCTGTCACTTCTGTTATCGGTGCATCGGTTACTGTGCTACCTGTCGCTTCTGTTATCGGCGCATCGGTGACTGTGCTACCTGTAGTGTCTGTTATCGGTGCATCGGTGACTGTGCTACCTGTCGCTTCTGTTATCAGTGCATCGGTTACTGTGTTGCCTGTCGCTTCTGTTATCGGTGCATCGTTGACTGTGCTTCCCGTCGCTTCTGTCATAGGTGCATCGGTGACTGTGCTACCTGTAGTGTCTGTTATCGGTGCATCGGTGACTGTGCTACCTGTCGCTTCTGTTATCAGTGCATCGGTTACTGTGTTGCCTGTTGCTTCTGTTATCGGCGCATCTGTTACTGTGCTAACTGTCGCTTCTGTTATCAGCGCATCGGTTACTGTGCTACCGGTCGCTTCTGTTATCGGTGCATCGGTTACTGTGCTACCTGTCGCTTCTGTTATCGGCGCATCTGTTACTGTGCTGCCGGTCGCTTCTGTTATCGGTGCATCGGTGACTGTGCTACCTGTCGCTTCTGTTATCGGTGCATCGGTGACTGTGCTACCTGTCATTTCTGTTGTCGGTGCATCGGTGACTGTGCTACCTGTCACTTCTGTTGTCGGTGCATCGGTTACTGTGCTACCTGTCGCTTCTGTTATAGGTGCATCAGTTACTGTGCTACCTGTCGCTTCTGTTATCGGCGCATCTGTTACTGTGCTACCTGTCGCTTCTGTTATAGCTGCATCGGTTACTGTGCTACCTGTCGCTTCTGTTATCGGTGCATCGGTGACTGTGCTACCTGTCATTTCTGTTGTCGGTGCATCGGTGACTGTGCTACCTGTCACTTCTGTTGTCGGTGCATCGGTTACTGTGCTACCTGTCGCTTCTGTTATAGGTGCATCAGTTACTGTGCTACCTGTCGCTTCTGTTATCGGCGCATCTGTTACTGTGCTGCCGGTCGCTTCTGTTATCGGTGCATCGGTGACTGTGCTACCTGTCGCTTCTGTTATCGGTGCATCGGTGACTGTGCTACCTGTCACTTCTGTTGTCGGTGCATCGGTGACTGTGCTACCTGTTGCTTCTGTTATCGGTGCATCGGTTACTGTGCTACCTGTCACTTCTGTTGTCGGTGCATCGGTGACTGTGCTACCTGTCGCTTCTGTTATCGGTGCATCGGTGACTGTGCTACCTGTCATTTCTGTTGTCGGTGCATCGGTGACTGTGCTACCTGTCACTTCTGTTGTCGGTGCATCGGTTACTGTGCTACCTGTCGCTTCTGTTATAGGTGCATCGGTGACTGTGCTTCCTGTAGTGTCTGTTATCGGTGCATCGGTGACTGTGCTACGTGTCACTTCTGTTGTCGGTGCATCGGTGACTGTGCTACCTGTCACTTCTGTTGTCGGTGCATCGGTTACTGTGCTACCTGTCGCTTCTGTTATCGGTGCATCGGTTACTGTACTACCTGTCACTTCTGTTGTCGGTGCATCGGTGACTGTGCTACCTGTCACTTCTGTTGTCGGTGCATCGGTGACTGTGCTACCTGTCACTTCTGTTATCGGTGCATCGGTTACTGTGCTACCTGTCGCTTCTGTTATCGGCGCATCGGTGACTGTGCTACCTGTCATTTCTGTTGTCGGTGCATCGGTGACTGTGCTACCTGTCACTTCTGTTGTCGGTGCATTGGTTACTGTGCTACCTGTCGCTTCTGTTATAGGTGCATCGGTGACTGTGCTACCTGTAGTGTCTGTTATCGGTGCATCGGTGACTGTGCTACGTGTCACTTCTGTTGTCGGTGCATCGGTGACTGTGCTACCTGTCACTTCTGTTGTCGGTGCATCGGTTACTGTGCTACCTGTCGCTTCTGTTATCGGTGCATCGGTTACTGTACTACCTGTCACTTCTGTTGTCGGTGCATCGGTGACTGTGCTACCTGTCGATTCTGTTATCGGTGCATCGGTTACTGTGCTACCTGTCACTTCTGTTGTCGGTGCATCGGTGACTGTGCTACCTGTCACTTCTGTTGTCGGTGCATCGGTGACTGTGCTACCTGTCGCTTCTGTTATAGGTGCATCAGTTACTGTGCTACCTGTCGCTTCTGTTATCGGCGCATCTGTTACTGTGCTACCTGTCGCTTCTGTTATAGCTGCATCGGTTACTGTGCTACCTGTCGCTTCTGTTATCGGTGCATCGGTTACTGTGCTACCTGTCACTTCTGTTGTCGGTGTATCGGTGACTGTGCTACCTGTCACTTCTGTTATCGGTGCATCGGTTACTGTGCTACCTGTCGCTTCTGTTATAGGTGCATCGGTGACTGTGCTACCTGTAGTGTCTGTTATCGGTGCATCGGTGACTGTGCTACCTGTCGCTTCTGTTATCGGTGCATTGGTGACTGTGCTACCTGTCGCTTCTGTAATAGGTGCATCGGTGACTGTGGTACCTGTAGTGTCAGTTATCGGTGCATCGGTGACTGTGCTACCTGTCGCTTCTGTTATCGGTGCATCGGTGACTGTGCTACCTGTCACTTCTGTTATCGGTGCATCGGTTACTGTGCTGCCTGTCACTTCTGTTATCGGTGCATCGGTTACTGTGCTGCCTGTTGCTTCTGTTATCGGTGCATCAGTTATTGTGCTACCTGTCGCTTCTGTTATCGCTGCATCGGTTACTGTGCTACCTGTCGCTTCTGTTATCGGTGCATCGGTGACTGTGCTACCTGTCATTTCTGTTGTCGGTGCATCGGTGACTGTGCTACCTGTCACTTCTGTTGTCGGTGCATCGGTTACTGTGCTACCTGTCGCTTCTGTTATCGGCGCATCTGTTACTGTGCTACCTGTCGCTTCTGTTATAGCTGCATCGGTTACTGTGCTACCTGTCACTTCTGTTATCGGTGCATCTGTTACTGTGCTGCCGGTCGCTTCTGTTATCGGTGCATCGGTGACTGTGCTACCTGTCGCTTCTGTTATCGGTGCATCGGTGACTGTGCTACCTGTCATTTCTGTTGTCGGTGCATCGGTGACTGTGCTACCTGTCACTTCTGTTGTCGGTGCATCGGTTACTGTGCTACCTGTCGCTTCTGTTATAGGTGCATCAGTTACTGTGCTACCTGTCGCTTCTGTTATCGGCGCATCTGTTACTGTGCTACCTGTCGCTTCTGTTATAGCTGCATCGGTTACTGTGCTACCTGTCGCTTCTGTTATCGGCGCATCTGTTACTGTGCTACCTGTCGCTTCTGTTATAGCTGCATCAGTTACTGTGCTACCTGTCGCTTCTGTTATCGGCGCATCTGTTACTGTGCTACCTGTCGCTTCTGTTATAGCTGCATCGGTTACTGTGCTACCTGTCGCTTCTGTTATCGGTGCATCGGTGACTGTGCTACCTGTCACTTCTGTTATCGGTGCATCGGTTACTGTGCTACCTGTCGCTTCTGTTATAGGTGCATCGGTGACTGTGCTACCTGTAGTGTCTGTTATCGGTGCATCGGTGACTGTGCTACCTGTCGCTTCTGTTATCGGTGCATCGGTGACTGTGCTACCTGTCGCTTCTGTTATCGGTGCATCGGTTACTGTGCTGCCTGTTGCTTCTGTTATCGGCGCATTGGTTACTGTGCTACCTGTCGCTTCTGTTATCGGTGCATCGTTGACTGTGCTTCCCGTCGCTTCTGTCATAGGTGCATCGGTGACTGTGCTACCTGTAGTGTCTGTTATCGGTGCATCGGTGACTGTGCTACCTGTCGCTTCTGTTATCAGTGCATCGGTTACTGTGTTGCCTGTTGCTTCTGTTATCGGCGCATCTGTTACTGTGCTAACTGTCGCTTCTGTTATCAGCGCATCGGTTACTGTGCTACCGGTCGCTTCTGTTATCGGTGCATCGGTTACTGTGCTACCTGTCGCTTCTGTTATCGGCGCATCTGTTACTGTGCTGCCGGTCGCTTCTGTTATCGGTGCATCGGTGACTGTGCTACCTGTCGCTTCTGTTATCGGTGCATCGGTGACTGTGCTACCTGTCATTTCTGTTGTCGGTGCATCGGTGACTGTGCTACCTGTCACTTCTGTTGTCGGTGCATCGGTTACTGTGCTACCTGTCGCTTCTGTTATAGGTGCATCAGTTACTGTGCTACCTGTCGCTTCTGTTATCGGCGCATCTGTTACTGTGCTACCTGTCGCTTCTGTTATAGCTGCATCGGTTACTGTGCTACCTGTCGCTTCTGTTATCGGTGCATCGGTGACTGTGCTACCTGTCATTTCTGTTGTCGGTGCATCGGTGACTGTGCTACCTGTCACTTCTGTTGTCGGTGCATCGGTTACTGTGCTACCTGTCGCTTCTGTTATAGGTGCATCAGTTACTGTGCTACCTGTCGCTTCTGTTATCGGCGCATCTGTTACTGTGCTACCTGTCGCTTCTGTTATAGCTGCATCGGTTACTGTGCTACCTGTCACTTCTGTTATCGGTGCATCTGTTACTGTGCTGCCGGTCGCTTCTGTTATCGGTGCATCGGTGACTGTGCTACCTGTCGCTTCTGTTATCGGTGCATCGGTGACTGTGCTACCTGTCATTTCTGTTGTCGGTGCATCGGTGACTGTGCTACCTGTCACTTCTGTTGTCGGTGCATCGGTTACTGTGCTACCTGTCGCTTCTGTTATAGGTGCATCAGTTACTGTGCTACCTGTCGCTTCTGTTATCGGCGCATCTGTTACTGTGCTACCTGTCGCTTCTGTTATAGCTGCATCGGTTACTGTGCTACCTGTCGCTTCTGTTATCGGCGCATCTGTTACTGTGCTACCTGTCGCTTCTGTTATAGCTGCATCAGTTACTGTGCTACCTGTCGCTTCTTTTATCGGCGCATCTGTTACTATGCTACCTGTCGCTTCTGTTATAGCTGCATCGGTTACTGTGCTACCTGTCGCTTCTGTTATCGGTGCATCGGTGACTGTGCTACCTGTCACTTCTGTTATCGGTGCATCGGTTACTGTGCTACCTGTCGCTTCTGTTATAGGTGCATCGGTGACTGTGCTACCTGTAGTGTCTGTTATCGTTGCATCGGTGACTGTGCTACCTGTCGCTTCTGTTATCGGTGCATCGGTGACTGTGCTACCTGTCGCTTCTGTTATCGGTGCATCGGTTACTGTGCTGCCTGTTGCTTCTGTTATCGGCGCATTGGTTACTGTGCTACCTGTCGCTTCTGTTATCGGTGCATCGTTGACTGTGCTTCCCGTCGCTTCTGTCATAGGTGCATCGGTGACTGTGCTACCTGTAGTGTCTGTTATCGGTGCATCGGTGACTGTGCTACCTGTCGCTTCTGTTATCAGTGCATCGGTTACTGTGTTGCCTGTTGCTTCTGTTATCGGCGCATCTGTTACTGTGCTAACTGTCGCTTCTGTTATCAGCGCATCGGTTACTGTGCTACCGGTCGCTTCTGTTATCGGTGCATCGGTTACTGTGCTACCTGTCGCTTCTGTTATCGGTGCATCGGTTACTGTGCTACCTGTCGCTTCTGTTATAGGTGCATCGGTGACTGTGCTACCTGTAGTGTCTGTTATCGGTGCATCGGTGACTGTGCTACCTGTCGCTTCTGTTATCGGTGCATCGGTGACTGTGCTACCTGTCGCTTCTGTTATCGGTGCATCGGTTACTGTGCTGCCTGTTGCTTCTGTTATCGGCGCATTGGTTACTGTGCTACCTGTCGCTTCTGTTATCGGTGCATCGGTGACTGTGCTACCTGTCGCTTCTGTTATCGGTGCATCGGTTACTGTGCTGCCTGTTGCTTCTGTTATCGGCGCATTGGTTACTGTGCTACCTGTCGCTTCTGTTATCGGTGCATCGTTGACTGTGCTTCCCGTCGCTTCTGTCATAGGTGCATCGGTGACTGTGCTACCTGTAGTGTCTGTTATCGGTGCATCGGTGACTGTGCTACCTGTCGCTTCTGTTATCAGTGCATCGGTTACTGTGTTGCCTGTTGCTTCTGTTATCGGCGCATCTGTTACTGTGCTAACTGTCGCTTCTGTTATCAGCGCATCGGTTACTGTGCTACCGGTCGCTTCTGTTATCGGTGCATCGGTTACTGTGCTACCTGTCGCTTCTGTTATCGGTGCATCGGTTACTGTGCTACCTGTCGCTTCTGTTATAGGTGCATCGGTGACTGTGCTACCTGTAGTGTCTGTTATCGGTGCATCGGTGACTGTGCTACCTGTCGCTTCTGTTATCGGTGCATCGGTGACTGTGCTACCTGTCGCTTCTGTTATCGGTGCATCGGTTACTGTGCTGCCTGTCGCTTCTGTTATCGGTGCATCGGTGACTGTGCTACCTGTCATTTCTGTTGTCGGTGCATCGGTGACTGTGCTACCTGTCACTTCTGTTGTCGGTGCATCGGTTACTGTGCTACCTGTCGCTTCTGTTATAGGTGCATCAGTTACTGTGCTACCTGTCGCTTCTGTTATCGGCGCATCTGTTACTGTGCTACCTGTCGCTTCTGTTATAGCTGCATCGGTTACTGTGCTACCTGTCACTTCTGTTATCGGTGCATCTGTTACTGTGCTGCCGGTCGCTTCTGTTATCGGTGCATCGGTGACTGTACTACCTGTCGCTTCTGTTATCGGTGCATCGGTGACTGTGCTACCTGTCATTTCTGTTGTCGGTGCATCGGTGACTGTGCTACCTGTCACTTCTGTTGTCGGTGCATCGGTTACTGTGCTACCTGTCGCTTCTGTTATAGGTGCATCAGTTACTGTGCTACCTGTCGCTTCTGTTATCGGCGCATCTGTTACTGTGCTACCTGTCGCTTCTGTTATAGCTGCATCAGTTACTGTGCTACCTGTCGCTTCTGTTATCGGCGCATCTGTTACTGTGCTACCTGTCGCTTCTGTTATAGCTGCATCGGTTACTGTGCTACCTGTCGCTTCTGTTATCGGTGCATCGGTGACTGTGCTACCTGTCACTTCTGTTATCGGTGCATCGGTTACTGTGCTACCTGTCGCTTCTGTTATAGGTGCATCGGTGACTGTGCTACCTGTAGTGTCTGTTATCGTTGCATCGGTGACTGTGCTACCTGTCGCTTCTGTTATCGGTGCATCGGTGACTGTGCTACCTGTCGCTTCTGTTATCGGTGCATCGGTTACTGTGCTGCCTGTTGCTTCTGTTATCGGCGCATTGGTTACTGTGCTACCTGTCGCTTCTGTTATCGGTGCATCGTTGACTGTGCTTCCCGTCGCTTCTGTCATAGGTGCATCGGTGACTGTGCTACCTGTAGTGTCTGTTATCGGTGCATCGGTGACTGTGCTACCTGTCGCTTCTGTTATCAGTGCATCGGTTACTGTGTTGCCTGTTGCTTCTGTTATCGGCGCATCTGTTACTGTGCTAACTGTCGCTTCTGTTATCAGCGCATCGGTTACTGTGCTACCGGTCGCTTCTGTTATCGGTGCATCGGTTACTGTGCTACCTGTCGCTTCTGTTATCGGTGCATCGGTTACTGTGCTACCTGTCGCTTCTGTTATAGGTGCATCGGTGACTGTGCTACCTGTAGTGTCTGTTATCGGTGCATCGGTGACTGTGCTACCTGTCGCTTCTGTTATCGGTGCATCGGTGACTGTGCTACCTGTCGCTTCTGTTATCGGTGCATCGGTTACTGTGCTGCCTGTTGCTTCTGTTATCGGCGCATTGGTTACTGTGCTACCTGTCGCTTCTGTTATCGGTGCATCGGTGACTGTGCTTCCCGTCGCTTCTGTTATCGGTGCATCGGTGACTGTGCTACCTGTAGCTTCTGTTATCGGTGCATCGGTGACTGTGCTAACAGTCGTTTCTGTTATTGGTGCATTGTTGCTTGTGGTAGTTTGCGCTGCTGTGCTTGTGCTGGTTGGACGTCTTGTACTTGTGCTTGTTATTGTTGTTGGAAAAGGTGTGATTGTACTTGGTTTTCTTGTGGGACATGTTGTTACGTATGTTGAGTTTACTCTTCGACAGCCCTGACACACGAAACATTGTAGTGCATTAGCTAAAAATAATGAAAAATGTTAATTGAATATTGACCTTTTCTTTACTTGTGGATTTTGTTTGATTTAAATTATATTTTTATGATTTTTAGTCGGCTTCTCTTCTGAGGCGAGATCGCAATATAACTTGTGCAATATTATATTTTTTTATTTTCTCTAATGTTAGATTTGTTTAAATCTTTTTATAATTCAATTGCTCAATACTGGGCAATTATAGTTTTGTATAATCACGACAACACCGAGTGATCAACTCTGATGCCAAGGTTTTTCTAAACTTAAACCTCAAAAACTCAAACTCAAAGTATTTATTTCAATTAACCACACTTCCCGCACTTTTGAATTGTCAAGGGGTTGCAGTTGGTCAGTCAAAAAAATGAAGCTATTTGCCCATTCCTAAGCGTTAGTAGGTACCTATGGAGTAGAACGGGCAAGAAACTCTATTATTATTATTATTTTAAATCAAAATAATAATAATAATAACCCCATCGCCGTATCTCTACGTTGACGTCGTGGTGGGGCTTGCGCGCTCCGAACTCTAGGCCTGTGCCGGAAGAGTTTACTTTGCCGAAACAGGTCTAGGGTGAGGAGCCAGACCAAGAGAGATACAGAAACCCGCAGGGCAGCATGTGACGAGCTATTGGGCAGTAGCGACAACACGGACCCTATCTCCCAGGAGAAATCTTGTTCCTCACCTCTGGTTTGCCTTTATTGGCCGGATGGAGTGAACAATGACGAGGAACAGAGCTCCCACCTCATTCTTGCCTTTACTGGCCGGCTTGAGTGGAGACTCGCAAGAGCAAACTTGCTCGGGGGAAGGAAGTGTTCCAGTAAGTGCTCGTAGGGATCTTGACCATCTTCCGGGCTCTGGGATTGTTCTGAAAGCCGTGGAATACCTCTCCACTCCTCATAAGCACCTCAGGACATGCTGCCCCCTAGTTGCTACGTCACTATGTGCTAGCGACCGTTTCCGGGGGCCCATTATTGAGTGTGCAAGTCACCCCCTGCCATATTATCCGTGTATATATAAAACATTGATCAGGCAGGGGCCATAGTTCTTCCATAGTTATTGGTAACCAGACCACTTTAGCCACCCAACCCTATAGTCCAAATTTGTCTATTTCCATATCCTGCAATAGTCCTACATTAACCGGGGGTTGTCCTTGGGTGCACTTGCATAGTGCATACAGGGACAATCGTCAGGTGGTGCCACATTTCAATGAAATTTCCTAAGGGGCCTCTGCGAGTTGGCTTCGGCCCCTCGTACGCCTTCCAAAGGACCGGGACCCCATGGTCCCGAGATATGTTAAAATATAAAAATAAATAATAATAATAATATCCCTGGACATTTCACACAGCGCCATCTAGTCCCAAGCTAAGCAACCTAATGCTTGTGTTATGGTAACAAGATGGCTGATAAACTACTTGTATACATTTTTTTTTTTTGTAAATACATACATATTATAGATAGAAAAACACCCAGACTCGGAACAAATACATGTAGGTCATACAAATATTTGTTCCGTGCGGGAATCGAACCCGCGACACGCAGCACAGCAGTCAATCGCTTAACCACTGCGCCAACCGTGCCGTCAAGAATATGGTTAAAAAGTATTCTTTACATCATTCATTTTAGAAATTATGCATGTGAGAACGATGCAGAACGATTAAGCGTCCGTAGTGAAAAGTTAAAATAAAAATGGAAATAAAAAGAATTCAAATATTAAATTAAATTAAAATAAGCCATGGCAGCAAAGAGATGACCAGTCCCTACCGACGGAGCCCGTTCACGAACATGACGCATGGATTAGCACCATTCAGCTTAACCATTTTGAAGGGAGCTAAATGATCCAACACATGCGCCACCATCAGCGAGACATTTGAGTGAGCATGACATACTCTCAGCCGCCGGGGCACATTCAAGTCAATGAAAGACGTACCCAGTAAATGGTAGCTTTATAGTACATAGCACTCACACATGTGCTATACAATTATATAATACTAGGAGATTGAATTTATATAATACAAAAAAAAGTATTTCAAAATCTTCAGCAGCTCCAACAATATTTTTAATTGCTAATTTATGTGTCCTTATGGAGCAGGACCAGAGTTTAGCCAAGCATTTTTATCAGCGATGTAATCCTCCAATTTATAATATGCCTGGCTGCATAGTGTGCGTTTTATACAAGATTTAAATTTCGTTTCATCTGTTCAATTATGTGGGAAGGTATTTTATTGTAACATTTTAAACAGTACCCCATGAAAGATGAGTCTACTTTAGCCAACCTGAAACCTAGTTGAACTAATTGCTCCCTATTTCTAGTGATATAATTGTGTCTTTCACCTCCTCTACTAAAAAGATGTAGATTTTTCTTTACGTACATAACGTTTTCAAAGATATATTGACAAGGTACCGTCATGATGTTAATATCTTTAAACAATTCCCCTAGAGAGTCACGCTTGCGGAGGCTATATATGGCTCTGATGGCTCTTTTCTGCAGAATAAAAATAGACTCGATGTCTGCAGCCCGTCCCCATAGCAAAATACCGTACGACATAATACTAAGAAAGTAACTAAAGTAGACTAGTCTCGCGGTATCAACATCAGTAAATTGGACGGATTTTTCTCACAGCATATGCTGCTGAACTTAGTCATCCTGCAAGGGATATTAAAATATGAGGACCCCATTGAAGCCTTGAGTCAAGCGTGATCCCCAGGAAAACAGTTTTATCGACGAATTCTAGTTTCTCTTGCTTCAATTCTATCTCACAATGACTACTTTTCACTTTTGGTAAAGAAAATCTTATGCACTTCGTTTTTTTTTCCATTTAATACTAAATTATTAGCAGTGAACCAAATTTGGATCTGCAGTAGGGCGTTATTTACCTCGTCAAGATTTTATGCACGTCTATTAATTTTAAAAAAATCAAGGAAGTATCGTCTGTTAATAACACCATCTGTGGTTGGGTTTTAACAAATGGGGTAGATCATTAATATATATTACTAAAAAGACGAAAGGACCTAATATCGCGCCTTGTGGTACACCCATTTTTACTTTTAAACCGAGTGAATTGACACCATTTATTTGAACTTGCTGTTGTCTATCATTTAAATAAGATCTTACTAAACTGAGCGCAAGTTTTCCAAGTCTGTAATGCTCAAATTTTAAAAGTAAGGTTTCGTGGTCGACGCAATTAAAAGCCTTGCAGAGGTCACTAAAAATTCCTATGGCATCTTGGGACTCTTCCCCACGCCGTAAAAAGGTGTTTTAATAAGGTGACACCGGCATCAGTCGTACAACGTCCCTTAGTGAAACCATATTGTTGATCGTGCAATATTTTATTGGTGTTAAAATGATTGAGCATTTGGTTCAGCATCACCTTTTCAAACACCTTGCTGAAAACCGGTAACACGGATACGGGTCTATACTTACTGTCCCCCGATTTGAAAAGTTATATCACCTTGCTGTATTTCATTAGATCCGGGAAGACTCCTTGATCCACACACAAATTAAATATTAAGGCTAAGTACGGCGCTATAGTCTCAATAATGAAGGTACAAACTTTGATAGACATTCCTCATAGATCTTCGGTTAGTTTGATCTTGATTTGCTTGAAAGCTTTTATTACTATTGTGGGGTTTATATGCTTGAATTTAAATTCAATCTGGCAGGATGAGACGTTTGCTCTTAATAAATCAATAGAACGCAAGGGCGAGGAATTTAAGATTTCAGTGGTTGTATGTGGGATACTGGTAAAGAGATTTACAAATTCTTGAGCAACTTCTTTGTTAGTGCTTATGAGACCACGCGAAGTCTCTATTGTGAAATAATTATTATGTCTTTTATTCCGGTTAGTTTCGGTCATCGATAATTTTCCAAACTGTCTTTATTTTAAAATCGGCTAATTTGATCTTGTTGCTAATTTACAAGGCTTTAGCTACCTTGCAGATATTTTTAAAAATTTTATAGGTAGTAGGTAGCAACGTATTTATTAAAAGTTTCAGACTTAATATAAGGCTTAAGGCCATACAGCTCAAACAATTTTTCCCTACTTTTCCTAATACCCATAGTTACCCAGTCACTGAACAAAAAACTTGGGCAAATAGTTTTAGTTTTCTTTTGTAATTTTGACGTTCGAAAAGTGCTGATCTCAGCCTAATTTGAATAAATGAGTTTTGATTTGATTTGATTTGAAAGTATTAGTGAACTCGGTGGGAACTACCGAAAAGAACCTCTCATATAATTCATTTACATTGTTATTAATATGGCCTGGTACACTTAACTTACTAATTAAGTTATTATTAAATCTATTTAGATTGCTTGGTGTTATTTGTCTAGTTTGTATCAGAATTTTTTGTACTGGTGTATTGGACCAGTTTGACTGCTGTGATCAGAAGGGAGATAGTTTATTAAGGCTTTATCTAAGTATTCGCAGCAACAAAAAACATTATCAATACATGTAGCAGAATTTATAGTTATGCGGGTTGTTCTGAAAACACATTTGACAAATTGAATGATTTAAAGAGACTTAATATTAATATTGAAGTCACCACAGATAATTAGCGATTTTTTACCAGTTCCAAGTTTTGCTAGAACATCTTCCACTACTGACTCAAATATGGAGTAGTTTTGATAATTAGGGGGTCTGTAAACGCACACTATAACATGCTTATCTAGCTCAACACAGGACAGTTCAATGTTATATTCAACCGAAAGATCAACTATATCTGTACGAGTCTTAGATTTAATAGAATTTTTAACTAAGATTAGTGAACCCCACGCAGTATAGATTTTCGGTTAAAACAACTGCCCACACTATAATTTTCTTAATTAATTAGCATTTCACAATCTTCCAACCAATGTTCAGTTAAACAAATAATTTCAAACATAGTTTTTTCTAAAAATAGCTCAATTTCTAATTGTTTGGAAGAAAAACCTTGAATATTTTGATGAAATAATTTCAAGGAATTCTGCTGAGTAGCTTAATAAAGTTCGCTCCGCTTATTGCTTTACTACCGCGCAAGTAATTCAAAACTTAAAAATGCATTTCCTACTTCTTTAACTATTCATTATTTTATGTTGCGTTTTTTTGGTGGTACAGAACGCACACTTGAAACGCATCTTCTTGGACAGTGCCGGTAAAAAGTCATGTGAATAAATATCTATTCCTAGCAAACTGCTTGAAATCTCACAAGGTAAGAATGAAAAATAAATTGGGATAAAGGCAGGAGAATTATGATGAAGTTAAATAGCCTTTTCCCTACTATGTTGGGGTCGGCCTCCAGTCTAACCGGTTGCAGCTGAATACCATTATTTTACATGGAGCGACTCGATGGATCCAATTCTCCCGACATACGAGTAGACTGCTTTTCTTCACCTCATGGTGATGAAGAACAATATTTGCGAAGTCATGTCAACAATTCTCATGTGTTTTTCTTTATACAATAAACTTATTATTTTATTATTATTAATTGGCTATGTGAGGGTTTTTTTTTGTACAGTTTCAACTCCTAAGTGCTATCAATGAGAAGGAAGCGAGTGCGAAGAGCGCGTAGCTGATGTTGTGCGCCGGTTGAATGTAGACAAACCGGAACGGTTTAGCATAACATGAGCAGTGGACTACAAGTTACCAGTCGCAAATCAAGTACGAAAATCCTAGGAGAGGTAAAATAGATAGAAAAGTACCTATTTTTATTTCGAACGTACTCGTCAATACAAATGGGAAATACATATCACATTATTAGTAAAGTTAGATAAAATCATAACAAAAAAAAAAACAGAATTTGCATAAATCTCACAAGTTTTATGTGCCTGAGTCTAATACAAGTATTTTTGGATGATAACTTGTGGCCGAAGGGCCACATATTTAGACGTTTCTTGTATTATTTATAAACCTACACGACAATGTGATTTCTAGAGTCGGCCTTAGATAAAGCTTCTAAAGTTTTGAGTAGAGCTGCACAATTACCGACATCAATCCGATATCAATTACCGATATTTTAGACATCAATCTACTCGTACATGGTCTTCACATGATCTGACCAAGATTATGTCTGGACTTTAAAAGAGACTGTGACCTCTGAGTTTCTTTCGGCCTTTCTTCTCAGAGTAGTCAGATAGGAAACGCCGCCCTCATCTAGTTTTTAAAATATAATTAACGTGTAAAAGATAGTATAATATTACTTGAAATAAAGTTAACTTGATATAATTTCCATATGCTATAAAAGCAAATAACCTAATTTCATGTGATCGAATGTTATATTTCATATAACCTTCTTTTGCTCTAATAACATATAGTATAACGTTCATCTCAATAATAATAATATAATTTTCAATTTGTATAATGCTTTTTTTACATAACGTTCAGTTGACCTAATTTTCATATACACTCATTTTCAGCCAAAATTCTGTAATGATTAAGTAAATATCAGGAATCCTCGTACTGTTAGAACCTCATCTAACCCAAACCACAACCCACAACACCAACAATAGAGGGGATCTGGTGCTCGGTGGCACGACATGATTCAATAACAGGGCATGTATATATAAGGAAAATTATATTAAACGTTACTTATAGATTTTGAATATCATAATAACTTAATAACTCATTGATTAAAACAATAAAAGAGAAATATAAATACTTTAAAAAACATAAAACCTACGGCAATAAAGCTAACGAACTAACATTTAAACTTCTTCGTGATAGGATAAGAATATTAGAAGGTCAGTGTTACGCAAATTATATGAAACTTACCAAAGCATCTATTAAAAATAACCCGAAACAATTTTGAATTAAAAAACGTTATAATATAAATGCAATCCCGAGCACGTTCAATTTTAACAACGAAACACTGCGTACCGGGGAATCAATATGTGAGGCATTTTCAACTTATTTTCACTCCACATTTTTAGATCCCAACCTTATTCATGGTGGTAGCTCAAGTTCCTTTTCTTGTTCTTATACTGAATCCTCAAACCAGTCGTCCGATATCAGTCGTATCACGGTGAACATTAAAGACAGATAACTAGCTTTGAAAATTAGATACATCGAAAGAGCCAGGCCCGGATAATATCTCACCCAAGCTTCTCGTACGTTGCGCTGCGTCTATTGCACTTCCTATTTCAATTCTAATTAAAAAATCTTTGGATGCTTGTGTTGTCCCTAAACTTTGGAAATCAGCATTTATAACACCTGTAAGAAAGGAGCCAAAACAGACATTGCAAATTATAGACCGATATCCAAATTGTGTATCATTGCCAAGGTTTTCGAAAGGATTATTTATAACCAGGTCTATCCTGCTCTGGAACAGTCGTTTAGTCCCTTCCAACTCAGCTTTCTTAAAGGGAGATCCACTGTCACCACTCTTATTTTGCTTAATAACTACATCACCGACGAAATGGACCACGGTAAACAAGTCGACGTTGTCTACACAAGTGTTTCGACCGAATCGACAACGTCATCCTATTACGGAAGTTAGGTATACGCGGGGACTTACTCAGATGGTTTTCCTCTTACATAGAAAACAGGTCACAGGCTGTGGTACTGAATAACTATATATCTAGCTGGGTTTTAGTCCCCAGCGGAGTCCCCCAAGGTCCGTTGCTCGGTCCGTTATTATTTATCATCTATGTAAACGACATCGACTCTTGTCTGAACTCATCCAAATTATTGTGCTTCGCCGACGATATGAAAATTTACGCTACCATATCATCGACAGCGGACATGACAGCATTTTAAACTGACTTACAGTGTCTTGAAGTACACTGCTAAAAAAGTAAGCTTCATCTCAATCCCAAAAAATGCTCAGTTGTAACGTATTCCCATGGACGCGGACGACCAGTCCTAGCCACAACATATACTCTTGGAGGCCATATATTACCTAGGTGTAGCACTATTAGTGATCTGGGGGTTCATCACGATTCCAAACATATTTTTGATAAGCATGTTGAAACCATCGTCGCTAAAGCCTCAAAATCCCTTGGTTTCGAATGAGATTATCTAAAACGTTAGAAATCCTATACTGCACTTTAGTTAGAAGCCATTTGGAATACGTATCTGAAATATGGAGTCCATGCTATCACAAATATATTGACCGTATTAAGCGCGTACAATAAAGATTTATAATTTTTTTATCACCAGATCAGTCAGTTAACTATCTCAATCTCTGTAAAAAATACATATCTTACCATTGAGTAATCGACGTGAGATCTCTGACTGTATATTTTTGTTGAAGACGGTTCGAGGTGACTTAGATTATTGTTCTGATATTTTGTAAACTTTCTACTTCAACGTTCCAAGCAAATGCAAACGGTTCAATCCACCATTACGGGTGCCATTTGCAACTACTAACTACAGACAAAATTCTTACGTTGCGTTACGTATAAGTAGGTATTTTAATAAGGTGTGCAAACAGTTCGACTTTGATCTTTTTAATACGAGTGTGACCTCGGCAAAAAAGTGTTTAGCAATGAATTTCTTTAAAGATTGAATTCTTCAGACTTTGTCGGCTTTCTTTTTTTTTTTTTGAATTTTTAGCATCTTGGTTTGATGGGAAATAACCAGCCGCAATTATATTAGTTTTTTACATATTTTAGGCGATGCTATGATTGTACTTGCAATTTTTTTTTTAGCAAAATTTGCCGTGTGTATATTTTGTTCCACAATACTTTTATACCAGACAAGCTCTAGACGTGAATTGGCTGTCTGATTATCATACTGTTATTTATCACTATTGTATTTAGCTGTAAGTCTTCCAAAGTCCTTAAATAAATAAATAAATAACTGAATATTATACTAATTGAATATTAGTTCAAATGTGCATAAAATTAGGTAAAATGAAATTATATCAATAATTCATCATATCATTTCATCGTTATATTAAAAAAAAAGTATATTAAATGAAATTAGGTCATATGATCATTAGAACTTTTGTTATTATTTCAAACGTTGCACACCCGTAAAAGTGTTTGTGCAAAGTATAGAAAAAAAAACATTTAAAATGGATAAACACACATATAAGGTGGTAACCTATATATAACCGTAAAAGTGTAAAACGGTCTATAGATGGCGTAATGGACCTTTTTTTTCAATAACAACATCATCGCACTTCACGAAACATGGTTTCAGTCAGCGAAGAGATCGGCTGCACGGCGGTGGGCATTCTTCGAGAGCGTTCAACAATGTGTCGGTGGTTCAGTGCAGTACCCATTAAATTAATTAATTAAATACCCGCGAGTGCGCGCTATTAAAACAGTGTTAAACGAAAGGATAATATAATACTAATCAGATAATTACGCTGTTTGAAACGCATTTGTACGATAATGTATTACTCAAAACGCTACCTTCGTTTACGTCTACCTTCTCAAATATTTGTTTGTTTATTGTCTCTTCTATCTCTGAAAACTTGTAGTGGCCTTATTTTTGTTACTCTTAATCGTGCAAAAGTTTTTAGCTGTAAGTTTTCCAAAAACTGTAAAATAAAATTTAAAAAATTAAAAAAAAATTGAATTGTTTGTCAAATAATACGTTATTAAAAATAGTTTATCGGATAATTATTTTCTTAAGTGAATTATTTGGCAAACTTGTTATTGTATAATGATGAAATGACAAATCATGTTTTTGCCAATGTTGATTTTATAAAATTATACAATTATAATCAATTAAGTTACGTGATCAAAAAAGAAATCTCATAGATAACAACGTTTGGAATAAAAGCTTGTGAAGTAAAAATTTGTAATTTAATTTTTGATGATCTGATAGAACACCATCGAAAATGTTTTTCAAGAGTAAGTTACACTGTAAGTTACTATACGATGGATATCTAAACTATATTCAGTTATTATGCGAAACTATTACTTGACATAACCCGCCGTGAAAACCTATAATTGGCTTTATGTTTCTTATTCCAGTTTATCTATTGTATTTATGTAAAGCTGTTGGTTTTCCATGTGATAAATAAATAAATAACAGCAGTAACTTACGTTGGTTTTCAATACTGATGATAATTAATAAAGCACTACTAATGAAAACAAGGGTCTAGCGGTATCTACAATGCCACATGCGAACAACGCGTCACACTGACGTCACGCAAATCCTGCATCTCGCAAGCAGAGTTTACCGCGCAGTTAGCATAGATACAATTTCCCAACATCAATCGTTGGGCAATTGCCCGCCAGACACAACACCCGTCTGGTCGGAGGATCCTCCCTTTTCTATGGAGGATGAGTGAACTTTACACCCTGTTCCTCATGCCTCCAAACTGGTGACCCCGACGTGATCCCGAAAACTAAAGCTGCAATCCTAAGAGGAGTCAAGACGCCTACCTTCTGATACCAAGTAAAATGTCCAAGGACGACCAGACCGAGGATTTCTGCGATGCCCACGGTGCCGCAACGGTGAAGAGCGACGTCGCTGCCATATCGTTGCCTGCGCGTTTGCCATCATTTTACCGCCAAAATCCTCGACTATGGTTCGCACAATTCGAAACCGCCATCGCCGGAAGCAAGATCGGAGAAGATCAGAAATTTAACCTCGTTGTTCCACTGCTGGGCTACAGTGATTTGGAGCAGATTGGTGACATAATCCTGAATCCACCAGCCACGGGAAAATACAGCACACTGAAAAACAGGCTGATATCGACATACCAAGAGTCGGACCATCGCCAACTGCAGAAATTACTCGCCGGGCTCGAACTCGGCGACCAGAAGCCTAGCCAATTACTCCGCAAGATGCGCGATCTGAGCGGCAAACTTATGTCGGACGAAGCGCTCAAGGTAATGTGGCTAAATCAGCTACCCACGCAAGTTCGCGCCGTGATCTCTGTGAACACAGAATCCACGCTTGAAGTCCTGGCAGCGATGGCCGACAAAATGATGGAACACTTCGAACCAGCATCAGTGGCCGCAGTCTCCACAACAACCTCGCCAAGCTGCGGAAGTCATCACTCATCATCAGCCATCACGAATTTGCAAGTAGAAATGCTATCAAAGCAAATCGAGAAGTTATCAGTTGAAATCGCCGAGCTACGCACAAACCAACAACAACGCGCGACGCACACCCGCCCCCCTCGCTCCCGTTCCCGCTACACATCGCGGTCGCGCCACCGCAGCACTTCGCGCCAAAACTCCCGCGGATCGAAAAAACCGGGCGACGCTGATTGGGTGTGCTACTATCATTACCGATTCGGTGACGAAGCACGCAAATGTGAATCACCTTGTTCTAAAATCAAGAAGGAAAACTAGAACATACATCGACGGTGGCGGAAGTCGATGTAAGCCAACGAAGTTACCGCCTCTGCATCATCGATATCAACAACCGAGAGAAGTTTCTCGTTGACACCGGAGCCGACATATCAGTTTTAGCAGCAAAATACAAGAAACATTCAAGACCGGCAGACAGTACCTACAAATTATTCGCAGCAAACGGCACACAAATACGTACCTACGGAGAGCGTACACTCGAGCTCAACTTAGGTTTACGTAGAAGCTTTAAATGGACATTCGTCGTCGCCGACGTCAAGACATCAATACTGGGCGCAGATTTCCTAGTAAATCACAAATTACTAGTCGATTTACATCAACGGAAACTAATCGACCGCGTTACTGATCTTGCCGTGAACACCATAAGAATTCAAGCCACAGAAGAAACCGTCTACTTAATCGACCGTAATCATGCATACCACGACATACTGAGGAAGTATCCAGATGTTCTGCGACCCGTATCATTCAAGACTTCTGTAAAACATAACATAACATATCGAGATCTCTTGGAAAGTACGTTAATCCATTGGTCTCGGCTGTTATTCGTAGATATTTGACAGTCGTTACAGCTAGGTAGCTAGTAACCGGCAACTGGTAAAATACTGGTATTCAGCTGCATCCAGCTTGGCTGAAAGGCGACCCCAACATTGTTGGCAAAACGCTAGACAGGTGAATGAGAATCGTGTTCCTCTTTACGTTCATGTAAACAATAACTACAGTAATTTGACTGGGCCGGCCTCAATAACTATAAAATACACTCGAGAGCAATGAATCCGGGTCACTTGAAGAATCCTAAAAATCTCGGAAACTAAAAATGCTAGGTTAATGCAATAAATTGTATTTAATAGATAATGTAATACTCCTTAAATGAAGGTATTAAAACTTCTTAGTTATTGTAAAGTTATATCATAAAAAAATCAAATTTGAAAAAGGGCCACTTTCGAAGATGGAACTACGAAATTACAGCATTTGGTTTTGCTTTTGTTTGTAATCTGTCATTTATGTGGGTACATAAACCATGTTGATAGTGCTCTATATTCATTATTCAAGCTGAAATTATGCCGCTTACGCCTGAAGAATGCACCAGAATACTTACAATGCTGGAAACCGGCCGGAGTCAGCGCGATACAGCCAGGACTGTCGGTGTGTCGCTGTCAACAGTACAAAGAGTTCTCCGACGTTACGAAGAAACTGGTTCTAACCTACGCAGACCAGGAACGGGCAGAACCAGGTGTACCACAGCACGAGAAGACCGATACTTGGTGAACACCATGCTTCGAAATCGCTTTCTCACAGGAACTGAACTCACAAATCAGTTTCGACGCCTCGGAGGAAGTAACCCAAGTGCATGGACAGTAAGACGTCGGCTTGCTGAATCTAACTTAAAACCCCTTAGACCTGCAAACGGCCCTAAACTGGAGCGTGGGCATCGTATTTCAAGACTAAGATATGCCCAGAGCCACGTAAATTGGAGTATTGAAGATTGGTCAAAAGTTATGTTCTCCGACGAATCAAAATTTATGCTCTACAAGCACGATGGAAGACACAGAGTGTATCGAAGACCAGGGGAAAGATTCAAGCAAGCATGCATCGAAGAAAAAGTAGCCTACGGTGGTGGGTCTGTACTTGTGTGGGCCGGAATTTCTTCTGAAAGTCGCACAGAGCTGGTGATCATAGAAAACGGCTCTTTAACTAGCGTAAGATATGTGGAAGAAATCCTCAATGATCACGTTGGTCCATTTATGGTCAATTTAGGTGAGGATGCTATATTTATGCATGACAATGCCCGACCTCATACAGGTAGGATTGTGAATGACTACCTTCAAGAGATGAACATTACTCGTATGGAGTGGCCAGCGCGCAGCCCGGATATCAACCCGATCGAGCATGCTTGGGACGAGCTAGGCAGATGCGTAAAACAACGAAACCCTCCGCCAATCACGCTTCGTGAGCTCAAAATTGCTCTCACAGAGGAATGGGAGAATATTCCCCAAAATCGTATAAGGAACTTGGTGTACAGCATGCCAAACCGCGTAAACGCAGTAATGGAAGCACGAGGAGGCAATACAAAGTATTAAAATTCAAGAAAATCGTAATAAAGTTCAAAAATTTCATGTTTCCTATTTTTGTTTTAAGGAGAGATCAGCAGTTTTTTTCTTTATGTAATTTTGTGTTAATAAAATGTATGGTGACTCATATTTTTTTTACTTTCATTTAAGGAGTATTACATTGTCTATTAAATACAATTTATTGCATTAACCTATAATTTTTAGTTTCCGAGATTTTTAACATTCTTTAAGTGACCCGGATTCATTGCTCTCGAGTGTATTTTAAACCAGGACATAGTTTCACGACCGCCGATTCAGTTCACCACTAAAACATTACAAAAACCTCAAAAGGTATTAGTACCTTTGGTTTTATTAAAATTGTTGTTTTACTTGAAATTTTATTATTTTTAACCGACTTCAAAAAAAGAAGGAGGTTCTCAAATCGGATGTTTATATATATTTTTTATGTATGTTCGGGCATAACTTCGTCATATATAAGGCCCCATTAAAATAGGTGGACAAACTTTTAGAAATCATTCAGACCACCAAAATAAGGACAATGGTAAAAAAATATATAAGAAAAACGCATTACATACTTACAATTAAAATAATCAGCTAACAAAAATACACTTACAAATGTTGGTAACCCAATGCTTAAATACATCCCTCCATTGTCTTTAAAATTGTGATGCGAGCATGCGCGCAGCGGGGCGCGAGTGCAAGTATGTACCTACCCATAATGGATGGATGTATTTATTCTATAGTGCCAGGTATTTATTATTTTAGGTCAAAATAAAATCATTTTAATCAGTGTTTTTTTTTTGCTTGGATATATTTGGTTAGACGTACTGAGCGCTGTGGTAAAATTTGTCCATGTATTTTAATTGGACCCTGTATAGACAGATTTACAAAATTATTTTTTTGTTCGAAAGAGGTTTATTTCGAAATGGTGTCATTTAAATTTTGTAAAGATCTGATGATGACTTTCGACGACAGATGACGGAACTCTTCAATAAATGCCAGCAAATCAACCGCGACTGCTGCCATCGCATATGTATGCATTGTTGCAATCACACTACATAACATCACGCCTGTACCCTCTACTAGGGGTACGCAGATGTGTTCAGTATACCACGGTGCACCCTCATTTCTGTCAAAGTTGTTATTGGGGTACCTCTACTCTTGTCGGGTAGGTACCTACAACTAAAAAGTGAATAAAAACTTTTGTCTGGCACTAGCCGGTGGTTGCGGAAGGATCGTACATTCCCACGGCCCCGGCGTAAGTATGAGATGGAACACCGGGGTGGTTTTTAGTCAGTAAGAGTCTGACAGACCCGTACCCCAGGGCGGAGGATATCTATAAGGATTTTCCAACCAGGGAAAAAGGGGGCTTGGCTCTACATATTACTTCTGATAACTTTTTAACAGTGAAAGCTTTATGTGAGTCTTGGAAATCTTCTTTACATGAAATGTTTTGGTGTGTAACATATTCATCGTACGGAACCCTCTCTACGCGAGTTTATCTAACACTTATATTTTTTAGAGTCGGTTTTTTTTTATTTTTTAGGTTCTTTCAAAATCATTTAAAAATAAGTGTATCACAAAAAAAAAAGAAAACTTACCCCTGAATACTGCAAAAAACGTCACAAGCACTAGAACTAACAAAATTTTCCCCATTTGTACCTTTGTTAACTAATTTGTAACCAATCACCGCTTCTTATTATTTTCTTTATTATGAATAAATGGGCAATGGTGTGGGGCTTTCTCGTGTTTATATTACATGTACGAAAACTGTTTTTGTCCCCAATAAATAAATTTGTTGTTAATGATATGAGCACTACTAATAAAATGACGATCTTTGTGTTCCGGTCACTTGTAATGCGCGTCATTATTATGAATAATAGATTTTCATATTAATTATACAGCATGTTCTATCCAATCAGATTTTTCATGTACTTATACATATATTAGAATACCCGCTTGTGCAACCCCCTCCGCATGTGCTAAGGATTATCAACTAGGTGGCGACCGTATGAGTTCGCCAAAAGAAAGTATAAATAAATAACTTTTCACCGTTTCCAGGGACCACCCTGGAAACGGTGAAAAGTTATTTATTTCCATGTTATTTTTCTCCATGGATACCTACCAAGGTATCCATGGAGAATTCCTTGTGATACAAGAAGATTCTTCACCCAGTCCTGAGAAGTTTGAGATTTTTTAGGCATAGCTGCAACCCCGCGGTCTCACCCGCATAAGTCTCGATCCAGTAGAAATATCAGGATAAAAAGTATTCTTTGTCCCTGGATTAGAACATAAAATACTTTGTCTGCCCCTGTGCCAAATTTCATTCAAATCCGTACAGTCGTTTTAGCGGGAAAGCGAAACAAACAAACATGCAAAAAATTTAATCTTTTCTCAGTTTTCTCTGTCACAGAACCTATGTATAGTTCAGAATCGAACTTACAACCACAGATTCGGAAAGAATTCGTGAAACCGCTAGGCTAATTGCTTTGTCCAAAGTTGATTAAAATAACCGTTCTTATACTAGGTATATATGTCAAGATTGACTACTTAGCTCCATAAAGGTATAGCGTGATGATAATAATAAATTTAAAAGGTTAAATCTATTCTATAACTTATCTGCAATATTCTAACCTTTTAGCTCATCTTTTTACAATTTGCGGCAAACTGTAGAAGAAACATACAAACATAATGTCAGTAGGGATGGTCATCTCTTTGCTGCCATGGCTTTTAATTTAATATTTATTAATTTTTTTTTTTTTTTTTTATTTTTTTTTTTTTTTTATTTTTTTTTTTTTTTTTTTTTATTTTTTTTTTTTTTTTCAACTTTTCATTACGGACGCTTTTAACGTTCTGCATTTTTCTCACATGCATAATTTTTAACATGAATGATGTAACCAATACTTTGTAACCATATTATTTTGATTCAAAAGAGTGTCCATGGAGTTTCTTGCCCGTTCTTCTCCATAGGTACCTACTACGCTTTGTAATGGGCAACTAGCTTCATCTTTCTGACTGTCCGACCCCTTGACGATTCAAAAGTGCCTGTAAATTGGTTTATTTGTAATAAATACTTTGAGTTTGAGTTTGAATGCAATATTGCTCATCCTCATAGCAAATAGCGTGATAATGTATAGCCTACAAACTGACCAGGACTTATCTATATCTTCTATACATATAATAAAATTGTAGAAAAGTGGTGTCTGTACAATGGAAATATATAAAAAAAAAGTAGCAGGGGTTGTTATTATATCGATGCCGAACCCGAAATTGTAATTAATTTTTTTTTTGTCTGTTTGTCTGTTTGTCTGTTTGTCTGTGTGTTTGTGCACGCTAATATCAGAAACGGCTTATTCGATTTAGATGCGGTTTTCACTAATATATTGTAGTAAGCTTCACTTAACATTTAGTGTTTATTTCATGTCAATCGGTTCATAAATAAAAAAGTTATGTCAATTTAAAGAATTACGGCGAACATTTACACGCCTCGCGCCTGCGCGTCCGTGGCTATATAAAGCGCGGTGAGAGCCGCGCCGCTGTCCAATTCGATCCAGCCTGTCCCTTTGCTGCCCTCTCCCAGCGACGCCCTAAGCCGAGGTTCGTACCCCACAGGGGGTGCCCTTAGCGCGCAGTCACTTAGTTTTAATCTAGATGTAGCCCTGGCTGGAGGCTTTAAGAATTCTTAAGGCAACCACAGGATAGTCCGGTTAAGTAGTCACGACCTCTCAAGGTCAACTACGAGATGCCATTCATAAAAAAAAACGCGCCGCTGCCATAAGGATTCAGTTATTCGTAGCGAACGCACGTATCCTGAAGAGTATAATAGTTGCATTCGATTATTGCGATTCACTTGAATACTGACTGTTTGCATAGTTCATCTATGTATATCTATACATATAAAATTCAAAGTCCTGACTGACTGACTGGCTGATATATCAACGCACAGCCTAAACCGCTGGTCCTAGAGACATGAAATTTGGAGGGTGTGTTCTTCGTGAAGAGTAGGCATCCATTAAGAAAGGATTTTTCGAAATTCTACCCCTAAGAGGGTGAAATGGGGGATTTCGTTTGTATGAAAAATCTTATTCCTTGAATTAATAAACTTAAAACTTGGCACGAATACTTACCTAAATAAATTATGAAGATTGCCAGTTTTTTTTTTCTAAACTACCCCCTAACAATGGATTAGAGGGTTTTAAATTTTGTATGGAAGAATTTTAGCTCGCGGTCCGATTTACTCGAAACTCAGTATTTATACCTAAGATTGAAAATAAAGAATAATGTGTATCAGGGTTTTTCGAAAATCTACCCCTGACGGGTTGAAAAGGGGTAGTCAATTTTACAGGGGAGGATTTTACAGCGTAGCTTGATTTACTCGAAAATTGGTATAAATAATCTTTGTGTCAAGTTATGAACAAAAAAACGAAAAACGTCGTTGTGTGTTAAAGATAGATAGAGATAGCGGTGGCCCTATGGGGGTGAAAAGTGGAGATACAGTTTATATGAAAAATCTTTTTCCTTTGGTTAATAAACTTGGTACTTGGCAATATTTGCCTCATTAATTAATACAGATGGTCACTTTTAGTTTAAAAAAAATTCTCACAGAGGCTTCAGGAGGTGAAAAAGTTAATATGTAAGAAAAAATATTAAACCGCTCGGACGAATTAGGTAACTCGAAACTCGATACTAATACTTAAAACAAAAAGTATGGGTTTTAAGGGTTTTTCAAAAAGGTTTAGTATGTGTTTTAAGGGTTTTTCAAAAAGGGTTAGGGTTTTCGTCTCTTACCGGGGTAGAAAATAGCATTAAAGTTTAAGGGATGGATTTTACTGCTTGCTTCCATTAACTCTAAATGGGTATAAATAATCTTTAAGTCATACAATGGGAACATATCAAACGTTTTTTTTTTTAAACAACGCATATGTCGTGGTAAAAGGGGACGACAAGGTACATTTCAAGAATCTTATTCATTTGATCTGTAAACTTTAAAATTAAACCGAATTAAATAAATAAATGATAAAGACCGTAAACATAAATCTTCGAAACTTTTAGAGTAAAGTACGATAAAATTGCCTGCCAGCAGATGCCAAAGAGATAGTCATCCTGGGGAAGGACATACTTTTTATCCTTCCCGACATCCACGCGGGCGAAGCCGCGGGCAGAAGCTAGTAGGGAATATAAATCTATGCATAAAGACAGAATCTATCGAAAAATAGAACATTATGCTGCCGATTTGGTCTAGTGGTTGCAAGCGCTACTGTTGAGCATGAGGTCCTCGGTTCGGTTCCCAGGTCGGGTAAAGGATTATTGAGTTTAGCCATCAAGAATTTCGGCGTTTGTTGGCAATAGGCTCGCCCCCATTACATGGGTTTTAAACATAACTGGCGAAATGTCGGTACTATAGGTAGGTACACCTCTGCCTTATCATTCGGGGATAGCAAGCGTGATGTTATGTTATGTGTAGGCTAAACTATTCCAAGTGTGCGAACACTAATCCAATAGTTATTACAGTTATCTGTTGTCGTACTGTCATTATAGCCGCATGTACAGACGCCAACACATTAAGCTGCTACAATCTGTCAAATTTCTTTAAAAGATTTTCAACTTTATCACTAAAGTATTAAGGTTCAAGGTTGATTGGGAAAACTTTACAGTTTCGGGTAGCATGACCTGCTGGCGTCTGTACAATATGGCCGATGAATCATGGCCGGTCTGAACACAGGCTATACGAACTTTCGCGTTTATTCTCTCACTCACACTCGCCACATGTCATCATTTGGTTCCTAAGTAATGTTATTGCGCAGCCTTCTGCGCCAAGTTCAGGCCGGCCATGATTCATCAACCTTATTGTACTATTGAAAAGGTAATAAAAATGTTAGAACAGGTATACTTCGGAATAAGTTGTTAAAAACTAGAATTACAAAACATAATGTAGGTATGCCATACAACAAATATTTAATTGCTCGCTTTTTAAACACCATGTGTGCAATAAACTTCTCGAACCTAACACTCGAAAATTTATCTTCGAGTACATTGATACGTACGTATCGCTCTAAATATTATGTTGATAAAAGTAAAAACCCTTTTTCACAGATATACAGAATAGGGAAACACCTAAAGTAAAGGTTCGGACCTTGATGCTCGTTTTCGCCCACACTAGATGACATCTAAATAAAAGCGCACAGTGTAATTTTCAACCCTCAACTTAGCGCTGAGAGTTGAAATTCTAACAGCGCAATAATATTGAGGCCATAATTAAGGTGACACTAAGTTAGTAAAACCGGTCATTAGAGGTGTAGCGGCATCTACACCGCCACATGAAATACGCCTGAAAATGACGTCCCGCAAAATCTTGCATCGCGCAAGCAGAGTTTACCGCACAACAAGGTCATTAAATTATTTACTTAACAATCTCGTTGCCGCATAACTAGCATTTAAACAACGTCCCGACATCAATCGTCAGGCAGTTGCCCACCAGACACGACATCCGTCTGGTCGGAGGATCCTCCCTTTTTTATTTATTGCAGCATGGAAGACTTACAGCTAAAAAAAAAACAAACAAAAAAAAGGAAACAATAGTCGACAGAAAGCCAATAACAAGTCTTCGCGTTTAGACTTATAATAAAATTTGTGTTGTGAACATACAAGCAGTAACATATTACTATATACTATATTTAATAGTTAAAACTATTAAAATGACCACTTGTGTTCGCAATTGAAAAGTGAGAGAAAAAAAAAATAAGAAAAAATGCAATCACTAAAAAGCACTGCAGCTATTTAAACAATTTGAGCACCTTCTAGCTGAGGTCACACTGGTTGTAAAGAGATTCAAATCGTGTTGTTTACATATTTTATTACAATTTTTGCTTGCACGCACAATATACAGGGTGACAGGGAAACTCGACGTATTCCTTGAAAGGCGTTATACTAGAGGTCATTAGCAACAAATTTAGTCCAGTTAACTAGGGTTCCAAACTGGATCGATTATTGGTTACCGAGCTGTCTTGGTACTTCGATTTTTTTAAAATTAGCTGACTTGTTACCAAAAATAATTAATTATGAGAAAAAACTACTCCACTCCAAACATTTTATTGATACTTTTCTGAAAGTTAAAAATGAGTGATCATTAAAAAAAAAATGCTTGCAAAACTTACTTAATTTCAGAAATAAAAGGTCTTTAATAGCAAAATTTTTAGATTTTAACTATCCAGTTTTGACCCCTAGTTGACTGGACATAATTTGTTGCTAATGACCTCTAGTATAACCCCCTTCAAGGAATACGTCGAGTTTCCCTGTCACCCTGTATATATAAACTATACTATTTAACAATAACTGTTCTGCCTATACTTCGTAGAACTGTGAGGTACACGTAAGGGTTGTATAAATCAAAATGTTTTGTTTGGAACATTGAATTGAAATTTTGGATAATAACTCAGGGCTGTCAATATTACTGTAATTAACAATTTTTAACAGGAATAAATAGTCAGCAATGTTACGTCGATCTTCGAGTGGTAATAAATGATTTTTTTTTACAGAGTCGGAGGTAATCGATTGAATGGTATAGAAACTTTTGATTCCATACCATTCAATCGATTATGGAGGACTAGCTGTGCCCCGGGATTTCACCCGCATAAGTTTCGATCCCGTGGGAATATCGGGATAAAAAGTATCCTATTTGTTAATCCTGGTTATAAACAATGTGTGTGCTAAATTTCATCCAAAGCCGTACAGTAGTTTTTACGTGAAAGAGTAACAAACATCCATCCATCCATCAATCACAGAAACAGACATACCTTTTCCGACGTATATAATATGTAACATGCTGAATAATAAAAACGTTGAAAAAAAAGAATAAATCACATTTATTTAGCAAAAATTCGTGTAAACAGTACACAGAAACAAAAATAAGAACAGAAACTATTTACAAACATAGTGTGTGTGTCACGGCTGCGCCAAAAAGGTCTATTTCAGCCATAGATATCCGAATTTCAGCAGTAATGCTAAACAGGAGGCTTTGAATTTTAATGTACAGAAAAATCTGGATCTTTTACAATTTAAATCTTTGCTGTTTCACAATTTTAATAAACAAGGTTAAAACACTACAGTTACCTATATGTATAAAAATACTTTGTTCCACTTATATAAAAATAAAAAGTAAGTCTAACTTAAAAAGCTATTAATTAATTGATCAGCCTATTTCGTTAATTCACTATAATAAAAAAGGAACATTAAAAGATAGTATTTAAGTCGTTTCATTTATTTAAAACGATTCAAATGACCTATTTTTTTCAAAAACTCTGAATTAACCTATTCAGAGTTTTTCCATGAAGTAGCTTTGTTTTTAATCTTAAAACGCCAGCTGGATCACCAGCCAAATCACTGTTTAAAATAGAAAAAAGTTGATAATTATTATGCCGGCTGCGATCAGAGATATGGTCGTTGTTGGTTTCGCTGAGGCATTACATAGGTCTTTGGTACATATGTTACATTTATTGATGGTTCCACCTGACCCAACTATTTCGCGGCATGTGTCCATAGATTCTTCTGCTTCTTCTGGAGCGTAGTAGCAGTCCCGGTGAAAGTTCGTTGCACCATTTTCTGAAAACCAATAGGAAAAACAGTGAAATTATGTAAGCAGTTAGTACTCATAGTTTTTGAATAATTGCGATAAATAAGTAGGTAAAGTCTAGGCATGCTTGGTCAGAGAACTGATGGATGAATGATAAGCCATTCTCCTAGCAGCTACTAACAAATTTCGTAGTGAAATTACGTTTATTAAATGACAAAATTTTCAAAATTACCTTCATAAACTATTTCGATACATTGAGGTTCTGATTCTGACACTTCATCTGCTCTAAACTGCAGCAACGATCGTGTTCCACGGTAAGATCTCTGAAAAAAAGACGGTAATTTTAATTAAACTTTTTATTTATTATTGACCACAAAAAACATTTAACTTTCTTCGTATCGAAATAGTAAAATATGGTGCGACTCCGTCTGCCTTTCGGTCACAGCTGCTCATTTCAGGGTCTTCTAACTACTACACTTTCAACTTAAAGGGAATAATTTTAGATAAAGTTCCAACACTAACTTGATAAGCTATAAGGTCAAATGAGTATCTGGAAGGGCTTAATTTGCAAATTATATATTTTTTAAAGTAAAGGAGTAAATGTGCGATCTGCACTTGAGTGACGATTTGCATTTGCTCTGGGAGGTCAATATGAAGTGGAGCCTACCGGGAGTGAAAGAGGCGCGCGAGCGATCAAGGGTCTCACACCTGTTTGGCTTGCTTCCCCCAAGGGCACAGTACATAGTGATCGGACTGGAAATTATAAAACATTATTTCATTTTCATTCATACCTCTGAGCTGGGCGCCGATGGATCAGGGCTCAAGCTGGGCACCGATGGATCAGGGCTGGAGCTGGGCGCGGATGGATCAGGGCTCAAGCTGGGCACCGATGGATCAGGACTCGAGGTAGGCGTCGGTGGATCGGGACTCGAGCTGGGCGTCGATGGATCAGGAATCGAGCTAGGCGTCGATGGATCAGGGCTCGAGCTGGGCACCGATGGATTAGGGCTCGAGTTGGGCACCGATGGATTAGGGCTCGAGCTGGGCACCGATGGATTAGGCCTCGAGCTGGGCACCGATGGATCAGGACTCGAGCTAGGCGTCGATGGATCAGGACTCGAGCTAGCCGTCGATGGATCAGGGCTCGAGCTAGGCACCGATGGATTAGGGCTGGAGCTGGGCGCTGATGGATCAGGGCTCGAGCTGGGCACCGATGAATCAGGGCTCGAGCTGGGCACCGATGGATCAGGGCTCGAGCTAGGCGTCGATGGATCAGGGCTCGTGCTAGGCGGCGATGGATCAGGGCTCGAGCTGGGCACCGATGGATCAGGGCTCGAGCTGGTCACCGATGGATTAGGGCTGGAGCTAGGCGCTGATGGATCAGGGCTCGAGCTGGGCACCGATGGATCAGGGCTCGAGCTGGGCACCGATGGATCAGGGCTCGAGCTAGGCATCGATGGATCAGGGCTCGTGCTAGGCGGCGATGGATCAGGGCTCGAGCTGGGCACCGATGGAACAGGGCTCGAGCTAGGCGTCGATGGATCAGGGGTCGAGCTGGGTCCCGATGGATCAGGGCTCGAGCTAGGCGTCGATGGATCAGGGGTCAAGCTAGGCGTCGATGGATCAGGACTAGAACTGGGCGTCGATGGATCAGGACTCGAGCTGGGCGTCGATGGATCAGGGCTCGAGCTAGGCGGCGATGGATCAGGGCTCGAGCTGGGTACCGATGGATTAGGGCTGGAGCTGGGCGCTGATGGATCAGGGCTCGAGCTGGGCACCGATGGATCAGGACTCGAGCTAGGCGTCGATGGATCAGGATTCAAGCTGGGCACCGATGGATCAGGGCTCGAGCTAGGCGTCGATGGATCAGGGCTCGTGCTAGGCGGCGATGGATCAGGGCTCGAGCTGGGCACCGATGGATCAGGGCTCGAGCTGGTCACCGATGGATTAGGGCTGGAGCTAGGCGCTGATGGATCAGGGCTCGAGCTGGGCACCGATGGATCAGGGCTCGAGCTGGGCACCGATGGATCAGGGCTCGAGCTAGGCATCGATGGATCAGGGCTCGTGCTAGGTGGCGATGGATCAGGGCTCGAGCTGGGCACCGATGGATCAGGGCTCGAGCTGGTCACCGATGGATTAGGGCTGGAGCTAGGCGCCGATGGATCAGGGCTTGAGCTGGGCACCGATGGATCAGGGCTCGAGCTGGGCACCGATGGATCAGGGCTCGAGCTAGGCGTCGATGGATCAGGGCTCGTGCTAGGCGGCGATGGATCAGGGCTCGAGCTGGGCACCGATGGATCAGGGCTCGAGCTGGTCACCGATGGATTAGGGCTGGAGCTAGGCGTCGATGGATCAAGGGTCGAGCTGGGTCTCGATGGATCAGAGCTCGAGCTAGGCGTCGATGGATCAGGGCTCGAGCTAGGCGTCGATGGATCGAGGCTCGAGCTGGGTCCCGATGGATCAGGGCTCGAGCTAGGTTTCGATGGATCGGGGCTCGAGCTGGGCGTCGATGGATCAGGGGTCAAGCTAGGCGTCGATGGATCAGGACTTGAACTGGGCGTCGATGGATCAGGACTCGAGCTGGGCGTCGATGGATCAGGGCTCGAGCTAGGCGTCGATGGATCAGGGGTCGAGCTGGGTCCCGATGGATCAGGGCTCGAGCTAGGCGTCGATGGATCAGGGGTCAAGCTAGGCGTCGATGGATCAGGACTAGAACTGGGCGTCGATGGATCAGGACTCGAGCTGGGCGTCGATGGATCAGGGCTCGAGCTAGGCGGCGATGGATCAGGGCTCGAGCTGGGTACCGATGGATTAGGGCTGGAGCTGGGCGCTGATGGATCAGGGCTCGAGCTGGGCACCGATGGATCAGGACTCGAGCTAGGCGTCGATGGATCAGGATTCAAGCTAGGCGTCGATGGATCAGGGGCCGAGCTGGGTCCCGATGGATCAGAGCTCGAGCTTGGCCCCGATGGACCAGGGCTAGAGCTGGGCGTCGATGGATCAGGGCTCGAAATAGGCGTTGTTGTGGTGCTAGGACATGTTACTACGTGGGTTGAGTTTACTGTACGACAGTCCTTGCACACGTAACATTGTCGCGCCTTTGCTGAAAATAATTTAAAGTTATCATTTTGCCGCTAGCGTCACCTTAATATATTTGTTAAATTATAAATAGTGCAGTTTTTACTAAAATATACAAATAATCATTAAAAATTAAATATTTACAATTCATGGACATGTTTAAAGTTTGACAGTCGTTACGGGTAGTTAGAAGCCTGAAAAACCAGTTTTATGAAGGGGTATCGTGTAACTGGGTTGAATATGTTAGATAGGAAATTCAATTGCTTCCAGTTAAACTGTAAGCCGACCCCATATATGCCGATGCCATATAGTTGTCATAAAGCTGGGCAGATGATGAACATGTTTACGAAGTTACAAACTATCAATTAATTGCACAAAGATTTATAAATATTTGTCAAAACGTGATGCAATGCAATAAGGATAATAAATAGGGATAAGCGATAACCATAATTGGATACCTACTTATGAGAGATAATGATTCCTGTAATGTATTGCACGTTATCTGTTAAGTACCCATGTACTGTAAGTAGATATTACAAAAACTGGCAATAGGCTCCTTATGGTGTAAAGGCTTATCTCAGAAGAATAACGAAACATAACGCCTACATTCCATGAATGGATAGGCACATATATTAATAGTACGCTTATATTCTCGCCAGTTAGATAGGGAGGCGGCTGTCAGGGCACTAGACCAGACTGCGATGTACTACGGAAACGTTGCTAAAAGAATAGTAGGTACCTACATATTTATGAAAAATTATACAACGAACAGTTTTCATCGATTTCTACCTATGGTACAGATTTACAAATTGTAAAATTGAAAATTCTATGGAGTGACCCGTTTGAGCGCACCTTAAGTTATTTTATTCCAGTTTTTAAAGGTGTAAATGCATCTGCGCAGTACCTTTTTATACCTATGTAAGAAATCTGAAATATAGGTACTTATGTATCTATGTATGCTACTAATAACACCAGTCGCCAATACTTCTTAATAGTTTTGTACGGTACAAATGATAAACTGATTTGAGTATAACTTGTGTATTGAAAGTTAGAAAGAAAGCAAAGACACCCAGAATTTATAAATGAACGACACGCGGCGAATGAGTCCTTTTCCTTTTACCCAAACGTTGCTAAGCAACTACTGATTGCTAACTCAAATATGTAGGTATAGGTATTAAATTCATTCGCAGCGCGTCGTTGTCTACAAAAAAATTATAGAATGCATATGTACGGGTTTACTCGTACAAGTATCATCGTACTATTGGTGTTTGAACTGAAAATATTAGAGCCATAGGTGCCTATGTTATTGTCAGCAGAAAAATTGGTCGATCACTGTCTAAGGTTTTTGAAGAGAAAATTTATGAATGAAACCTTTAAAATTATTACTTGTTTCTGACAAATAATGAATATTTACTTTCAAAACTTAAATATTTTACCTAAGTCAATTGATTTTTTTTATACCAGTTAAACTATACAAATACCGACGAAGAGTAAAATTAATCAAGTTTTTGTATAAAAAGTAAATTAAAATAGGTCCGAAAGACCTAAAATTATAGTATGAAAAATTAACTAGCACAACAATTATAATAACCGGGCGTAAAGAGACAGTCTCTCTCTACACGGTGGGTGCCTGAGGATGAACAGCACCACCGAGGCCGGCCCAGGAAGAGGTGGCGAGACGACTAGACGCTTACTGCCAGAGTTGGATCGACGTGACTCTAGACAGGGATCCCTGGAAGGATTTGGGGGAGGCCTTTGCTCAGCATTGGGACAGTGCAGGCTAAATAAAAAAATAGAGAAACCGAGCTTTATCAAAAACCTCACTAAACTTATAATTAGAAATTGACTTATCAAAACCGACATACAATTAATAGACACAACAACAGTTGTGACTCCCGACCGCATTTGTTGTTTTTTAGTATTTTTATTATAGAAAAGCATTAACATCAAATCAAATCAAACGAAATGCCTAATTTGTAACAAAGATAGGTAAGTAAATAAAAGAACCATACCTGTGATAACAGCACAAACAATCACCAAAGAGAAAATATAGAATACTTTAGCCATCTTAATAATATTCTGGTTATAATGTTCTGAACGTGTACTCTAAGTACTGACTATCAGTGTATTGTGATTACTTTTATATCAAATGAGACACACAATGATAATATTATACAGGTGGTTGTGACAAAGAACTGGGCTTAACGTGCGCTTGCGGGACTCCCCAGATTAATTAAACCTCACTCTATTACTAATAGCTACAAAACTTGCAAGATAAGACTAAAATGTTTACTCAGTAATGTTTAACTTCAGCGCGAGAAAATGCAAGGGCTGATAAAATTATATCATGTGTGCTTCTTAGCCGTCATCTTTATCATAATTTCTATCTAAAATCACCATCTGCTGGGTATAGGGTCTCTTTTCCTCTCTGGCATACTTCTTGGTTCAGAACCCGTCCTCATGCAAGTGTTTCCAAATACTTTGACGATGTCGACAGCGCAACGCACTTTTGTATATCCCCTGGTTTCTTTAGTATTTACTGCCTCGTTGGTTCAGTGGCTGCTAGTGCGAATGTTGACAGTAGTGTCCTGGATTCTAAGCCGGGCAAAGTGTTTTTTGAATTTTCACTAGCAGCTTGAATTCTGAAATCCGGTCAATGCCATACTGCTCGCTCCCTATCATCTAGGAATGAAACTCTTGCAAATAAAGGCGTATTAGTATTAAAATTAAATCGATAAACTTTTCAAACACCATATACATAATTACAAGTGTCCAACTTAAACATTATCATTGAGTTCTTGATGTTGGTGATTCGCAATAGCAATAAACGTGATCTATAAATCAGAATATAATAAATTCTTTTAATCTCTTTGACATATCTCGAGAACTAGACTATGGGAGGCCTATGGCATAGTAAAAGCAAACAAGTACGCCAACTCAAGCCCCGAGCGAGCGATAATAGCCTAAACTCGTAGGGCTGTCACTTATACTTTATTCAATCGTCAAAAATGCATAGTCAATCTCTATACAAAACAATGTTCCCCTGTAGGGTAAGCATCAGGGACCTTTAATACAAAGTTTTTTTTAATTATTTTTTCTACACACGGCTACACATCAAGCTATGCAAAACCAGTAGTATTAGCTGACCGTTCATTGTGAGAAAATATCATGCAAAGTGAGGCCAAGACAAACTGGTTTTGTATAGCTTGACGTGTAGCCGTGTGTAAGTACATAGACCAGAGCCGACTACATTTTTTTCATTGCCTACGTCATGTTATCTGTTTAGTTATTTGAAAAATTACGATCGAAATATATGACTAATAAAAACGTGGTTTTACTGAATCATGTATTTATTCAAATAAAATTAAATGATTATGAAGTCTTTGTAGTTAAAGGAGGTAGGTAGGTACACGTACAAATTATTTATTACGAGCAGCAGGGCAGCGGCGAAGCGTGCGCGGGCGCGGGCGATATTACCGGCGTCACAGCCAGGACTGGCGCACCTTTAGCAGCGATAAATTTTGTCAGTGTGTGCGTGCGACGACGCATACGTACGAGCGCGCTCACATACAAACCGCGCGCGGTGCGAATGTATGAAGATGTCGTACTTGTTTGCTTTTACTATGCCTATGGCCCTTTCCTGATCAATGTTTTATATATACATGGACAAGGCAGGGGGTGACTTGCATATTCAATAATGGGCTCCCGAAAACCGTACCTAGCTCATAGTGACGTAGCGACAACATGTCCTGAGGAACGAAAATATAAAGTTCTTAATGCGATTTGTGACTTTGACACCAAGTATACTTCGTTACATAACCCGTTTGCAGGCTCCAAGTGCGGACTTTTGACGCTTTGTAAGAGACCATATTTGCAGTCCATAGATGAGGGTGCGAATAACACACATGTCCTGTGTGTACATGTTATTTACAGAAAATTTTTGTGATACCAGTTGTAAAAGTCTTGATATGTTAATACTTTATCATGATATACAAAAGTAGCTGTGGCTTCTCAAATATGACCAAAACCTTTTGTTTCTCTGTTAGAATATTGAAGTAATACCTCGATGTCATATAACCTTTAGACATCTTTAAGAATCGACTCAAAGAGAAACGAGGTATGGTTCTACCTAGACTTTGAGCCTGCAAAAAAGGTCTTAGGGGGCCATCAACTGCTATAGCCCACGCACCTTTGTCTAAACTATGGGTTCCCAACCAGTGGGGTACCCCTAAACTGAGCTGTATATTTATAGAAAAAATATGTTCTTAGTATTAGAGGTAACAGTGACCCGTTTGTAACCAATTAATCGAGCTATTTGACTTTATCATTGTGCACATTCACAAGTTACATGTGTATTAGTCATCGTCTCCTTGTAGTTTTAACCTGACAGGCAAGAATTGCAAGTTGAAGAGAGGCGCGTATGGTAAAAGTTTGGGAACCTCTCGTAAACCATCTACAATTTCAGGTAGGCCGCTGCAAGTAAAGCTTAATCCAGGACCTCATTGTTGTATCGATTTGTGTCGATACAACAATGTCGTAGCGCCCCAGGATGATGATAAAGATTCTCACTTAACCGGGTTTGGGGATCGAACCCAGGACCGCGTTTGCAACCGGTAGATCAACGAGGCATTAGTTTATGTCCTGTAGAATTTCCAGAGTCGTGAGAAGCAGGATCTTGTTGTGTTGAGGTTTGTTGGTAAGGTCCTATATGTATTGTGCTGTGCCTTTTCATCATCACAGCACCATCCTTCCCTGTCTGGTTACATTGATGGTATCGTCATCATTATCCGCCTACAGCAGTCCACTGCTGGACAAAGTCCTCTCCAATTGCACGCTATTGAACTTGATTCTCAGCAGATGATCGAATGTATGTAATGTTTTAGTATTTCAAAATTAAAAAAGACTGTATGTGATTTATTTTTTGATCATGTAACCTTATTGATTTACTTATGAAAATGTATTTACTCAAGACGCTGTCTATCTTATTAAATATTTTTTGTTTAAATTCTCTCTTCTATCTCTGAAAACTTGTAATTGGCCTTATTTTTGTTACTCTCAATCGTGCAAAAGTTTTTAGCTGTAAGTTTTACAAAAAACTGTAAAATAAAATAATATAAATAATATGTCTTATGAGACATATTATTTATATTATTTTATTTTATAGTTACAGAAAATCTCATGTTTCGCAATGGTAGGCCTTAGCCTCACCTTAATAATAATATGTATTATTAATAATACCTTCTGTCTGCCAAGGATGACTAGTTAAACCATAATACCAGCATCCTAATTACGTAACACACTTTCTTTCACAATCCAAAGGATTTTCAAGGAAATTCTTAATCCATTACTTTATTATTAGCCTGGGATGTCCCACTGCTGGGCAAAGGCCTCCATACTCTCTTTCCACTTTCCCTGTTCAAAGTTGCTAAGGACCAGTTCTTGCTGAAGGAGTCCAGCTCATCCCGCTTCCAGGTTCAAATATTCCTTGTCTACAAAAGAAGGGCCCACAGGCATCTCGATCCAATATTCGACTCGAAAAAAATGGGATTGGGTTATAAAATTCAGTAAGTAACTTTCAATGATTATAATATCTAAAACAGTTATGTAATGACGACGTTTGGTTCTTGAATAACAGAAAAATATGTTTTTCTTTAATTTTATTAAAAATACATACATACACATTAAAAGGACGGCCTTTAACTATACATAAATACATAAATGCTTAATCAATGTCTCGTTAACAATGTGTGAATTGATCACATAAAACTTTAAGCTATACATGTAATAACCGTTGTAGCTTCAAGATTGTATTAATAATATGTGTCCTGCAATAAAAGTTTTTATTCCACAATAGTGTTTGCTACATTTAATACACAAGGTGAACTTTATAAATAAATACACCATCTTTTAAAAACACGTGTCATATTTTATAGTTTCTTTTAAAAGTTAATCTACTTAACAATTCCCAGGTACAGATAATTTTTATTGCTATCAACACTAACAATATATTGGTTACATAATTGCTTTTGGTACATAACGGTGTCAGTATTAATTTATAAGACACAACGTGTTTCAGCCACGTTATTATACCCTATCTTAGATACAACACTAAATAAACAGACAAAGCAAATAAACAATCAATTGGACGGTCCGATGTTAATTTTAAAGGCATTTTCGGCGTGACCAATGAACAGACACTGCTTATGGAGTGTAAAAAAGACTGTAAACGTTGAAATCGAGATTGTTTTGGCACCCCATTTTTAACAATTGCAAGCGGTACACTCGAGGTGCCTAAGCTAGACCAAATTGTTCACTTGCTTTGAAGTCTGATAGATATTATTGCTTGCAGAACAAGTATGAAGCGATGAGAGCTAAAGTGGCGAGTGGGAGAGAGAAGGACAGCGATGTGGCTGCGTTGCAGTTGTCCTTGTCGCACACGCTGCAGTGCTTGATCTTCCTGCTGGGGTCGGAGTTGGGCAGTTTGGAAGAGCTGTTCTCCAGGGAGCGACAAGTGTGGTTGATATCGGCGGGGTTGGCATCCAGACACGTGCGGACTACGGCTCCAGTTTCTGTAATAGAGCAAAAGACACCGCATTAGTCGAAAGTTATGACATAGACAAATACGCAAATAGCTTTCAAACTCATCGAGATTAGAAACCAGACAGACGCCAAATATTATTGCTATATTCATTCCTACTTGGTGTGAACCGACCTAGCGTTGTACAGTCAGCTGAAACGGCTCTTCTGTTGACCCATTTCACACGTTCACGTTGCTGGGACGGACGTACGGGTAGTCATCATAGTTAGCAAGAACGTGTAAATAGCCGTGGGCCATGCATTCACTAAGAGAAGTGGCGTCAATTCTTGGGAGACAACAGCTGCGTTATATTTTATCGCCTTCTGAATACCATAGCTTTAGTCACCCATTAGTCAAAAAATCAACAATTCACACTCTATCCAAGCCTAGACGCTAGTAAAACAACTTAGGAAAGTAGGTAATATTGTAAAATACTCACGCATCACGATTTTGTGACAATATCTGGGTGCACCGACCACGCTGCCGAACACTTCACCAGGGAGCACACTGCGTAGGTACAGCGTGTTGTAGTTAATCGAATCTTGGGTCATACAGTCCTAGAACAGATACAATAGAAGCGGTTAATCAAACAACACAGCCACGATATATATTTAGAAATGATAACTTACTATGTTAGCTTAATCGCCATTGTACAATCTAACAAAGACTTTGGTATACAGGCATAAACATTTATGTAGCTGCGCCCTGCGGTTTCACCCGCATAAGTATCGATCCCGTGGGAATGTCGGGATAAAACGTCCTATATGTTAATCCTGGTTATAAACCATCTGTGTGCCAAATTTCATCCAAATCCGTTCAATAGTTTTTGCGTGAAAGAGTAACAAACATCCATCCATCCATCCATTGATACAAACTTTCATGTTTATAATAATAGTAGGATTACACTGACCATATTTTACCCGTGAACAAATGATGTCATACTGGGCCTCTTAGCACACTCACAATATTGTAACATAAAATATTTGCAAGTTTCCTGCCTGTATACAAATCTCTATGTTCGACTGTACACGCTTGCATAATATCAATGTTACTTTTATGGTGAAGTTTATCTTTCTGTCCTTATATAACTGTATTCGGGACAGATACCTACAATAAAAAAATATTCTATGATCTATTTATAATCCACTAAGTGTGGCTCGCCCAGACACGATTTTTTTTTTACCATTCTTCAAGGTTTGGCTCATTTTGATTAACCGTTGCCAGGCCCTTAGTATACGGCACAGTTTCTTTACGGTACGGAGTGTTATCCGCGCCGTAAATAAATCGTGAGACCTTGTATATGACACGGTTTTATAATATACAGCGTCGACTTCGTGCCGTAGCCACCGTGTCGTCAAAAAACTTCCATAGCGATCCATATAACACTGACGTCCCTACACACGGCGAATAAACTTGTTTTTCACGGCAAGAAAATCGTGTGTACAAAGGTCCAATATTCTTAAAGCTAGGCCCTACCATGGCATCTATATCTATCTGTGCCAATAATAAAGCTGTGGAGTTTGTTTGAAAGCGCTAATTTCTGGAAATACCACTCGAATTTAAAAAATTCTTATTCATTTGATAGCCCAATCCTTAAAGAAGGCCAGAGGCTATTTAACTCCCGCTTGCACTCTTAGGAAGCAGCAAAAGTAAAAAACTTAAGAAAGAACGCTAAGCGAAAACGAAAGAACAGCAGTGCGATTCTGTAAAAATCTCACCGTGAAAAGTTAGGTGAAGTGAGCTTAGAGTGAGCTGTCAATAGTGTCAATCCCTAGCATTAGTTGGAATGACAGCTCACTCCACGCTCACTTCACCTAAGTTTTCACTGTGAGATGGTTACAGAAACGCACTGCTGGAAATTTTACACGGACAAAGTCGAAGTATTTCATTACACCACCAAGAAGAAGAACCACAATGTGGTAAGAACCACATTGATTATTTCTACGCATTGTCTTACTAAAAAGGGATTTATTTGTCACTATCCTACTTCGTACTATAGTAATATTATAAACGTGAAAGTTTGTATGGATGGATAGATGGAAGGATGGATGGATGGATGTTTGTTACTCTTTCACGCAAAAACTACTGAACGGATTTGGATGAAATTTGGCACACAGATGGTTTATAACCAGGATTAACATATAAGATACTCGAAACTTATGCGGGTGAAACCGCGGGGCACAGCTAGTATCATAATATTATAATAAAGGAAGTATTTCCTAAGGATTTTCTATAAGATCATTTGGCTTTCCACATAATTTACACTGAAGATCGCACAAAATTAAAAGTGTTGTTGATGTATAGATCGAGTTTGGTAGCCGTCGTCTCGCCGGGCTAGCTTTCACTTATTATAATTTAGATCACCTCGTCCAAATCTGGCCCAATTGAATCATGTCTATTCTTAGTCCTGCTCGATACTGACTGACAACAGTAAAGTAACAGTTTTGTATTCGATTACCTTGTGTTTGCAAAGTCCTGTAGGTTCCTTTGCCAAATAAAACACTAATTTCAAATAAATTGTAACCCATATATACTCGTATATATACATATGGATCTGTCAAAATTAATCAATAAAAAAATCAGTCTGTGTTATCCCACCGCATAGCTAAGGCCTGTTTTTTCTTTTTTAAATGTTAGAATAATAAAAATAATATACCTAATTAAATCCTTAAAAGTAAAAAAGGATGTAATGGAATTTTGGAATTTTATATAACACGCCCTGTATTCTAGAGGTAGATACCATCGAGGTATAGTTACGCCAGGTTTCTAGCTAAAAGGGAGTAAGCGGTGAGCTTATTGAAACTAGACGGGCACAAGCAAAACCCTTCGCCGGAATAGAACCACCGGGGTTCTATTCGGCAGTAGCGTTTGCAACCACTACACCAACGATACAGGCTTTGCAGGGTGACAGAGAGATCGACGCGCAAACTGTAACCAGGAATTCACCGTTGATAACCAAAACAAAATCCGCTGTTTTATAGAAAATGCAATACTCACGCAGGCAAAATGTATGGAAAAGTATTTTTTTTTATGACGGACGAAAGGATGTATTATTCAACTTACCACCAAATGCCTTGAGCTTTTGAAGGGATCGCCGCAAGCCGGGTCTTGCTCGGAATTACATTGGTAACAATGTAAGCAGGATCCTGAAAAGCAAAGAACAAATTTGTTAAAATAACAGTGTTCATGAAGAGACTAATAAGGGTTTATGAGGACCAACCGGAGTTTGTCTACTACACTAGGCGCTTATGAGTGTGTTGCGTAGATTTGTAATGTAACCACAAATTTCTCCCACAGTCAATATAACTAATTTAATAAATAAACAATGTTTTACACATAATAGTCAACATTTAGTTTATGTGTTATGATTTATAACATAATTTTCTAATTGGGGTATTTGGTGGTGTGCGTTAATTCTGGGACATGTATAATTATAACTCAATAAGATATATCTGTTATTGAGATTTTATCTTAGTATACCAGTATTTTACATGGAGCGACTGCCGATCTGACCTCCACAACCCAGTTACTGGGTAATACGAAAAACCTTTGCAATACCTAGCTGTTCTATTTCATACCCTTTACTCTCAAGTGCCTCTTTCTTGAAAAACTTTGTTTTTAAAGAAAGTATCTTGTAACTCAATTACGCAAGTGCCATGCGTCGTTTATTATAGGTAATTACAAAATCTTATGAAACAATACAAAGCATGAGTATTTCCACAGAAATAATGATTATTAATGCTGGATCATAAAATAACTAGTCAACGGTAATAAATGAAGATTCTCATGGTCCCCGCTCGATGCGGCAGTCATAAAATGCGTTATGTCATGTGTAGAAAATGTCCTCTAACCTGCGAATACTAAGTCAAGAATAACAACTATCTGCGTTCATCAAGCGATTGTGGCAATTATTCCTTGAGTTTTCATTATAGCTGACAAAGGACCATGTTTAGCATTAAGAATGCCGTACATGGTCTTATCTTCAGATCTGTTCTACCGTTACTGTCTCAAGATCAATCAACTATGACGGCCAGAGCCATTATTACTTGAAGCAAATGGTAAAGACTAAACAGTTTCATCGTTTTGTATCAGAAGAAAGAGGGACACCCAAGTCTTAGAACCAATCTCCAATTCTAGAAAGAAAAATAACACTGCAATTACTCCTCCTATCAACCGTGATGATTAAGCCAGGAGTCACTGTAGTGGAACAACGACCCAAGTACAAGATTCGACATTCACAGGCATGTAAGGGGCCTCATAAAATTGATCTAGTATAGCACAAAACAGGGGAGCGAAGGGAAAACTTTTTATTGCTGTGATATGAAAACTTATCTATTCTATTGAACGAGACAAACAGATCAATAAGTTAGCGATAGTTTTATATTATTTGGTACCTAAAGATATTCCTACGCGTGATGTATCTAGTCCCAAATGTATTGAGGTCAGCTTCTAGACTAGCTGAACTAACTAGATGCGGCTAAATGTCAGCGTTTTAGGCGAAGCGACTCTCTATTCAGACGTAACCCAATTTCTCGGAGATGACCAATATCCTTTTACTCTGTTTCACGTTATGAGTTATAGAAATGTTTTATGACATTCGTAAAATTAATTGTAAAAAACCACAATAGAAGCGTGTACACTGATCAGCGGCATTGTTTAAGAAAAACATCGTGCGGAAAGCTTGACTTATAGTGAAGTGGCCTTTCCCCTGAAGCGGGAAAATAATAGGCTGGTATTAACATTAGTTTTTTAAGTACAGACGCCAGCAGGTCAAGCTACCCGAAACTGTCAAATTTTCCCAATCAACCTTGAACCTAATGCTTTAGCTATAAAGTTGAAAATCTATTAAAGAAATTTGACAGATTGTAGAAGCTTGATGTGCTGGCGTCTATACTTGCTCTTTTAAAGAAACGTTATTGAATCTTTATATTTTTATTTATTTTAACGATGTACAAATTGCCTTAGTTTTGTTCTACATCAGAATATTATAACTGCTTGCTGTAATCTCCGTAAGGGGAGTAAAAAATGTAGTAGGTGCATATCAGACCCTGTTATCGATTGGAATATCGGCTACCTAACAAATTACTTCCTTGCGTGTGCCAATTATGATTAGGAGTAATTAAAGAATTTCATCGCTTTCGTGTTGTGAGTAGAAAGCTGATAATTTAGGGCGGGGTTGCTATTAATAGTCGTTCTATTTAACAAAGCGTACGCAACGGTTATTTTTGTAACGGTTGTGTCAAACAAGGTTAGGTATGTTGTTGCTGAAGAAAATCATGTTTTGTTAGTAAAAAATCACGGTTACTTATTTGAAAATATTTCGATTATAACTAGTGAATAAAAATCTAAAAAAAAATTTTTTTTTTGTTTGTTTATGAGTTTAAATATTTATTTCTCTACGATGACCTTCTTCCCTCTCAAGCAAAATGGACGTTACAAATTAAAAACAAGCGTGGACATAATATTATTGAAACAAGTCATTGTACTAGGGTTTAGAAGTATTTCAAAACATGTGCATAGTCACAAAGGTTTGTTTGATGGATTTTGTAAGCGTCTATGCTGCTACATAATTCTTTTATGTACTCTTACACTAGGTATTTAGAGTATTTACTATTCAGGAATATAAGACATCAGTGTGCAATTTCAAAATTATGTGCAATTTCGAAGAGAAATGAAAAAAACCACTTATACTCGATCCGCAGGTTCTGCATTTCAACCGCAGCTCTTCTATAAAAGCAGTAAGGGCCGACATACACGGACTGCTGAAGCAGTCAGTATGGACTGCTTTAAGCTGCGAATGCATAGGACGCATCAGAATTGCTTAGAAATTACAATTTGACAGTTGCCGTTTGAAAATCACAGGATTCGACATTCGAATCATTCAGACATCAAAATATATATATAGCGCTACAAGCGCTAGCGCTAGGTTATTTGGCGCGTGGCCAAAATTGGAACTAATGCCGCCATCTTGTTTTTTAATTTTTCGCAATTTCAATATTTGGAAGAGATGCTTCCCCTTTTTGTTTTTTTTTTAATATTTTGACATTACGAACTTAATGTATATTTTATTCATTCAAGTTTTAATTCTTAATATACCTACATATTATATACCTCTTCCTGATTGGTAGTAATTTTTTCTTTTTTCTCATATTTAAATAAATTGCAAACTATAGTTTTGTATAATTTAGAAGCATTTTTTTAAATTTTGTAAATGTAAGAACCATGGATTCGTTTCTTTTTTTTACGATATTTTGATGTTGACTTGACAGAGCATGGCAGTTAAGAATATGTCATGCTCGCTTAAATGTCTCACTGGTGGTGGCGCGTGTGTTGGATCATTCGGTTCCCTACGAAATGGTTGAGCTGGATGGTGCTGATCCACGCGTCATGTTCGTGAACGGGCGCCGTCGGTTGAGACTGGTCATCTCTTAACTGCCAGGGCTTATTTAGAATTTTATATTTTAAATTGTTTAGTTTTTTTGCATTGTTCTCACATATAGAAGCAATAAAAATAATGTACCCAGGATTTTGTAATAATATCTTAATTTAAAAGAGTGTCCGTGGAGTTTCTTGCCCGTTCTTCTCCACAGAGATCTACGTTTTGGAATGGGCAACTAGCTTCAATTTTCTGACTAACTGACCGACAATTTAATTTTGACAATTCAAAAGTGCCTGAAAGGGTTTAATTGAAATAAATGATTTGAGTTTGAGTTTGAGTTTAATACATTTTTTTACACAAAAAATTACCAACTGCGCCCCCCTGTCTACGTCATTCGCGCCAAAAGATCCTGGTAGCAGTATACCTAGCTATCAGAAACTTTTGGCGCCCCTCTGCGCTTTCGATCTTCTACCTGCCAGGGGGCGCTGTTGGTCAAAATTAAATTTTGTGCAATTGTTTTGTGAAATGTATAAAAATCACAAGATGGCAGCGTTAGTTCCGATTTTGGGCACGCTCCAAAAGATTCTTGTACAGCTATAGTTTCGACTTGCCAATTGTCGAAAATCGAGGATCAAAATTGCGAAGCACCTTACAGGATTAAATTTATTCGGCCAACAATACATAAGTGTAGCTTATGTGAGAACTATGTGCGTCAGTTTTAAACTATTCAGTTTAGTGGCTGGAATAATATCGTCGCGATTGTCTGAGGTTAAGAGGGCATCCGTTAGTCACCACTCACATCCAAGAGATTAGTTAAACAGCAAATTGGATTCATTTACGGTGGTTAGTGCGTTCACACCCACCTAGAGTGTAATGTGCCTGTGACTTGCTGAATTGGACAGTTACCTATCTTATTTTGTACTTACTCATACATCTGTCATTGACCTATAACCTTTGTACAGACACCAGCACATCAAGCTACTACAATCTGTCAAATTTCTTTAATAGATTTTCAACCTTATCGCTAAAACATTAAGGTTCAAGGTGGATTGGGAAAATTTGACAGTTTCGGGTAGCTTGACCTGCTGGCGTCGGTACCTTACCTAGCATAGCTAACAAAGGACAGGTTCTCTGGGCTATTTATTTGAGCTACAAATGAATACGCAGTCCAGATACAGAAATTTTATTAATCAAACAATTATATTGCCGTTTTTCACTTTCGTCTTTCCACCAGTAAATGGGTTGTGGAGGTCAGATAAACAATCAATCTATGTATGTGCCAATGACACACATAATAACACATGAACAAAGTGCTTATATCATCATATAATCAGACTCTAAGAAAGTGGAACGGACTTGTGTAAAGTACAGACGCCAGCACATCAAGCTACTACAATCTGTCAAATTTCTTTAATAGATTTTCAACTTAATCGCTAAAGCGTTAAGTTTCAAGGTTGACTGGGAAAATTTTACAGTTTCGGGTAGCTTGACCTGCTGGCGTCTGTACAATAAACACTATTCTAAGTTTTAAAATAATTATCACGTAATAAATTAAGTTAGATTAAAATTGCTTATTAGTCTTATAGGCTGGATTGTAATTAATTATTAAGAACCTGGTTCTTTTTAATAAAGGATAAAAAAAACCATGTAAAACACTGGTATTCAGCTGTATCCGGCTAGACTGGATGCCGACCCCAACTAATTGGGAAAAGGCTAATTCGGAATAATAGAGACAGACATTAGACATTTAAGCAAACCTTTTTTACAGTCTGTTCAACCGATTTTAACTTCTATTCCGTTGATAGCATGACAAAAGGCAGCTGCAGTAAATAGTTGGTATTGTAACCACTTTTTTGCTTTTAATGCCATCCTTATACCTACGGAATAGAAATTAAAATCGGTTGAACGGACTGTAAATGGGTTTGTTTAAATGTCTAATCTTATTCCGAATGTAGCATAGGTAGATGATGATCAATGGAAAAATACCATTGGATTAGTTTTGAATGGTTTTATAATTATTAATCGAAGCAAGAAGTACCTATAGGTAAACGGTCGTTGAGATCATACACTTATAAAGAAACGATCGATGATATTTTCATACTTTTACGAGGTACGACTAACAATAATGGATTGTGAACAGTGTGTTTTTTTAAACAAACTACATAGAAAGATTCTAGAATCACGGGTTTTCGCATCAGAAACACTCTTGGCCCACGTTCGCTTGGACGTAAAAATATCGCGCACTGGATTTTCAACTCTCGGCGTTAAGCCGAGCATTGAGAACCCAACAGCCGACATTCTAGCACGTCAAAAAATACACTGTTGGATTTTCAACGCACTGGGTAGCGCCGAGAAAAACTCGCCCTGATGCGAAAACCCGTAATTCTAGAAGCTCTCTATGAAAATTTGCATCGAATTAACCATAAACATAACTTAAACCCTTAATATCAAAAACTCAGTAGTATTCAATGTGTGTTAACCAAAAAAACACACTTTCCAGTGTAATATTACAACTATAAGCAAAATTGAAAATGTGGTAACTAGTAGTACCCACATACTAGGTACCATTCATTCTGGTGATGTCATGCGACGCCATTTATATATCAGGGCCACGAGCACACGGTTCACCTTGGACAAAACGAGTTTTTTGTTCTCGAAGGCAAAACGATACTTTTTTACACATTTGTTTGCAAACAATGGTTTTACTTGATGAAAACTGGTAGTTATACATACCTACTCAGTGGGAGTAGTATTTTTAGTTCGTATTTTATGTAATAATATAAAATTCGTGCTCATAATATTATTTAGAAGTGTGTAGATTTAAAAAGCTGAGGGTCACATTTACAATATATATTCGTAGCACGAGGGGCTTGTGGCCAAGTAATAACAGCCGCACGGGTGGATCGATTAGGTTAAGCTGCGCTTGCCGCGGTTGGTCCGTGGATGGGTGATCATCTTCACATACCAAGACCCCTTCGTGCCTCGGAAAGCACGTTAAGCCGTTGGTTCCGGCTGTCATTCGTGGATCTTTGACAGCCGTTAAGGGTCGTCAGTAGCCCGAAAGTCTGACCACCAGTCTTACCAATCACCAGTATTACCCAGTAACTGGGTTGTAAAGGTCAGATACACAGTAGCTCCATGTAAAATACTGGTATTCAGCTGCATCCGGTTAGACTGGAAGCCGACCCTGACATCGTTGGGAAAAGGCTAGGTAGATGATGATTTGCAGCATATCCAGTTTAAAAAATAGTTTGGTTTTGCCTACCTACTTAGTGTGAGTAGTATTTTAAATAAAAAAAAGTTCAAATTCTTGCTCATATTATTATGTACAAGGTTTAAACAAGCGGGATGTTGGGTAGCCTACAGCCTTCCTCAAAGGGGGCTATAAAATGCATAAAGAATTTTTCAAATCCGACTGTAGTTACTAGGTACTGTAGTTAGCACGTTCAAACAAACAAACTCTTCAGCTTTATTATTAGCAGTATAAATAGATAAAATTCTGTGGAAATTAATCTTTTACTAAGGTGTTTTTGAATTGAATGAAACATTTCAAAACTTCTTACATTTACCAACAAAAGCTTTAATTGTTTAGTATAAGTACTGATCGTTTTTCTGCTTTAGTTAATTCCAATCACCTACATAAATTGGATTGCAAGATTTCAACAAAGTTTCAGAATTCTATTCGTGGTCAGTATAAATAGATCTATCTTTTTATAGTATCAAAGATTTTAAAGTAAATAGCTACCTAATATTTGGTAAGTAGGTACTAAAATGAAACATGTCTAACACCTAAAATCATGGTGTACGTTGCAGAAACACCAATTTATGTACAGTCACCAAAGGAGATAAGTAACCAGAATGAATTTAATTAATAAAAAACAAACAGTTCATTTATCAAATTAAATTTCATTCGAAAAATCCATCGGTTTCTTATTAAACTTCAACTATATTCGACGACCCTGGTTACTTAACACCTTTGGTGGCCGTACACAATAGGAGGAATTTGTCTTCATTATTTGAAACAAGACTATCAAAGCCAATAAGTTGCCATAAAGACAGCTTACTCGACTAATGTACTTGCGTACTGATACTTAAAAAGAAATAAAGTTAAAGTCATTTTAGTTACAATAACAGTACAAATACATAGAAACCGCTTTGTCAACAATATACAGCAAAGAACTTTACAAAATAAAGTCCTCATTCATCTGTATGGAGTTACATTATTCGTAAATTAGCAGTCACTAGTATATATTGCGCATTTCCACGACATTTTGGAGGCTGGCCAAATTTTTAAGTGCATTAATATGTTTATCACCAGACATGGTGATAATAATGACACTTTATGGCTACCAACTAATAGAAGATAATTTTTAAGTCAATGAACGATGGCCTTTTTAATAATTATGATTGATGTTCTGAATTTAAGAACACTAATTGGTCAGGCGCCCAAAAAAGCGCTCAAAAGTCGGGGCTATGAGGAGCAACGAATTTATTTATGTACACAGACAAGAAAAAACACACAGAGGTGATGCTTATTTTATAAGAAATCTCTTCCAGCATACCTGCGATAGGACAATAGATACAGAGATGTAGACAGCGTGTGATAGAGCAAAGGAGACAAAAAGATGATACATAAAATCAAAAATAATTCACATAATAAAAACAAAAAATATGAGAAGATTTCAACAAAATTCGGAATTCTATTTATGGTCAGTATAAACAGATCTACCTTAGCAGAGTGTCTAGTTTAGCACAGTGACTGGTAGAAGCTGGATGAGAGTTGCCGAGAATCAAGCTAAATGGCGTGCAATTTGAGAGGCCTTTGTTCAGTATGACTGCTGTAGGCTGATGATGATGATGAATTGGTCAGACCAGACACAATAAACTACTTAGAAATTTTTTATTAGCGTCTGGTTGCCTTGACGCCCAATTTGGGAGAGTCTGGCTGCAATAGAGGACGTATTGATTAAAGTAATTAGTTGTTGGCATAGTAGTCGATAGATGGTTTAGATAACCATGCAAACAGCTCCAACATTTAATGGAAACTTCTTGATGAATTTATGAGTCTTCTAAGGAATTAATTGAACTTGTAGCTGTTATGCTTAGCAATGACCAACTATTATTTATACTTAAGGTAAATAGGATTGATTAGGTATATGTTTTACTTCGAGCAGTATTGTAAATATGTAAATAACATATTTACGATATTATAATATAATATAGTAAATATGTTATTTATACTCGTACATAACTTTTAGAATAAAGCTATGGTTTTATAGAAAAGTGTGTCCGCCATATTAAAACGGCCCGTACTGGTGTATACTGGTGAAATGCGACTGCTGAGCGTGGGATTCCTGGGTTCGATTCCCGAGTCGGGCAAAGTGTTGTTGAGCTTTTCCATTACGAATTTCTTAGTAACAGCCCGGAGTTTCGGCGAGCCGAGCAAAAAGTCAGAAAGAATGTTAATCCAAAACGAAGTAATAGCGCGGGCGGGCGATGCGATGCGACGCGTTTTATAAAAATGCGGCTGTTTTTTTAGTGTATCGAACGTCTTTCACGCGAATGAAATCGTGGGCAGAAGCTAGTCTATCTCCAATACTAGGGCCTATTGGTAGACAAGTGGTGTCCTTTAGTTTCCTAAAGAGGCAGATGAGGCCCTAAACACATGCGGTAAGACATTTTGTACAAACAACATTCGTCATTACATGGGAATTGAATACTGCTGTACAAAGTATGAGTGATATTTTGATATTATTAATCTATTTGTGACGGTGACGATGTGAGTCACAACACACTCCAAGGCCATGTCATTAACTAGGAATTCATGTTCAAGTACTTACTAATAAACGTATTTACGAAACTAGTTTCTATACACTATGGCCCCACGCACACGGCGACACATCAAGCTATACATTTCCAGTTTTAGCTGAACTCGCATTGTATAGGTGCTTCGTACAATCAGAAGTCAGTGTATACTGGTTAGGTATAATACGTTTGATGTGAAGCCGTGCGTACATATAGCACTTTTATTGTTTTCAATAAGATAATTTTCGTAGTTGGTAGTAAACCTCTTTATGATTCACAAGCACTTGTAACATTTTGGTCTCCGGGAAGGTCTACTTACGATCAAGTGGTCCACCTCATATCTAATAAAAGGGATTAGCAATTTTGGCTCAAATACTATAATATAACTACTATAAATACTATATATAATACAATATTTATGAGAAATAACATTTCAGGAGACACAATCAAAGTTGACATTAGAGGATTGTCTTTTAAGCAAGGCCTAGAATTGTACCACATAATTAATATAGTCTATTCAAACGAACATTTCAAATTGATGTTATTTAAAGTTATACAAATATAAAATTTATTTTTCATGGTAATTAAGTTGATTTCAGAGTGACTAGCACTATTGAAAAAGTTATAATAATGTTTGAAGTTGTAGCGTAAGCTGAACTTCATTGTGTATGAAATAAAAATTTTCCATAAACTCATATTTGTTTACATTTTTGTAAATAAATCGCAAATGCAGTTTAGCTTGAAGCATCTAAATTCAAACGTAAATATCTGCATACCTACCATAGGTACAGTGAAAGTCCCGGCGGGAAAATTGGACCCTCTAACCGGAAAAACGGACAATATAAAATCAACTGGAGCCAACTGGCTGGAATTGGTAAAAAAAAAACAAACACGGTTATGGCTCTGACTATTTGGATCGTCGAAGTCAAAACATAGATTTAAAACATTCTAATATTTTTGATGTTATGTTATTTCACTATGTTGTTATTTTATAATTATTAGGTTACATCTGAAGGCCAATTCTCGTAATTTAAAACGTTCAAAATCTATTTGCAGTCTCATCTCGGCAACAAACCAAAAATGTCAAAACTTGTCAAAACTTAGGAAAATTAGAGGTATTTTTGATAGATTGGGACAAAGACCAAACTGTGGAACATTCTTAAAATTACGTAAATTTCCCCTCTGCTTAATTACTACTTAAATGATCGAAAAGGTCACTGTTCATCAAAGAGTTCCAACTAGTTGCTAGTTTTGGTATAAGAAATTTAAAAATGACTGCTACTGTATTGTATGTTGAATTGTTTTAAAAGTCGTATTGAAATTCATAGCCCTTGGCTTGTACGAACATTGTACTGTAGATATGTCCCCATTGTTTCAGCTCGTACTTAGCCATTGCTTATGTACTCCACAGCACGTTCAGCCATACAGCAGTTGATTGTAGCCGGTAATAATATTGGTTTAATTATGCTTAGCATAAGCATAATGAGCCTATATCGTTCCCACTGTTGGGACACAGGCCTCCTCTCGGTGAGAGGGAGTGGGCCGTAATCCACCACGCGGGCCCAGTGCGGATTGATAGATGGCACATGTGTTCGAATTTTTCGTTTCTAGGACATGCCAGTTTCCTCACGATGTTTTTCTTAACCGTTTTGAGAACAGTGGCGATGAAATTTTACACAAAGTAAAGCGCCTGTGTGTGTGGGTTCGAACCTACGACCTACGACTCGTAAGCCGGGGCCGTTACCACTGGGCGACCACTGCTCTTCAGTCTTCAGATAACTGAGATAAAGACGACATAAATATGATGCTGAAATAATTTCAATCTTATTCCCCACATAATCTCGGCTCACTTCTTTCTGGTTTATGTTATATGCAACGTCAACTGCCATAAAAGACTATCACAAATAACTATTTTATTTATACCCCAGATTCAGATCAAAACAGTAAGATATATCAAGGAAAGTCGTAAAAACGCACTGTAAAGTATAATAGAAAAATACTGGTGACAATACGTGATTATACGATCACGTTTGTTTTTATATAATTGAGGCGGAATGTTACCTAAACTAAAACCAGTAAACAGAGATACTAACACTGACTAGACTGATAATAGAGGTGATGTAAGAGTATGTCGTCATCGAATATAAATATATCGACGTGTTTACGTCGAGATCGAGATTCAAGCTATCCATATTAATTTGTTTTGGAACGGTCGCAAAGAATTTTTGAATTGTTTTAAACATAGGCGAAAGAGTCGAACATATTTCAACGTTTGTTATGACGAGGGACAGCACTATAAAGAAGTCAAAGATGTAAGTACAGTTATCAAAAGAGATTAGTATGCAAGTAACTATATTCAGCTACTTTTGAACCCATGCTGTGCGTGTACTGGGTTGATAAAATTATTATTTAGATAGTCTCGTGTATAAAAAGTTTCACCTACACACATTGAATATTAATAGCTTGTCCAGGGGCTGCAGGTCTCGACAGTGTCGAGACTGCTCGGGCAGTAAAAAGATGTTTAGTTCTTACCTAACTTTATATTGACGTACCAAAGAAGTAACTTCATCAAGCTTAAACATTTTATTCCCAGAGACTTGTAGGTATACTTGTATTATAGGTGCTAACCTACATGAAACGAAAAGTTCCTGGGAACGACTTACTCCTGGCCTGAAATCGTAAAAGGCTAGCATCGTTACAATGTTCCTGGAGACAAAACATTGTTGTACCAACCTCGCAATGTAGAAATATAATAGTTACACTAGTACTGTAGTGCTATTCTATAAAAATCTCATCGCGAAAACTTATGTGAAGTGAGCTGTCATTCCGCCTAATGGTGATGCTACAATGTGTTGTCTGTACATTGTAACGATAGTAGCCTTTTACGATTTCAGGGGGTCAACACTGCTGGTGTTGGGCCAAACTGCAAGAACTTAAGACTACGTCATTCCTTGTTTTACTTTAGAATTACTGTTTGCAAGGAACTGCATCATAAATGTGAGTACTTTACGTAGTTGGCTCAACAGTGTTTACCATGTAAACTTAGTGATATACTTCAGAAAGGTCAGGTGTGTAATATTTGCAGTAACTAGCGTGGGTGTATGACCAATACCCTTATTGCGTGAGACACTATCAATCACAAACTGAATCATTTTGAAGGATATTGCTAATTCATTGCTATATTTTATTTATTTTATTTATTTATTTATATAATTATGTTCGAAAAATTTGTCTGCTCAACAACGTAAATAACGCAATGAATAATATTAATAATATTTTTAATATAATATTAATGGTATTCAGCTACATCCGGTTAGACTGGAAACTGACCCCAACATAGTTGGGAAAAGGCTAGGCAGATGATGATGATGATGATGAATAATATTTATTTATTTTGTCACCACAATGAATGTTCTTGAACTGTCAAAATGAAAGCCATTACTACTGAAAGTGTGTTACGCAATTACCCCGCAAAAGTATCTTCGTAAACGAAGCAAAAGGAGTATGTAAGGATCGTAGAAGTTGGTGATTTGGAGTTTCTGCCTACCCTCATGGGAGGAAAACGTGAGTTTTCCTCGCATACGGTTCAAAATCGCTTGACAATTCGCATGACATTTCACCTTTTATCAAAGTTTACAAACGTACATAAATGTTTCATCACCTTTTATCAAAGTTTACAAACATACGTAATATGTATCATCACCTTATATCAAAGTTTACAAGCATACATAATGTGACATGTATCATCATATTCATCATAACATCAAGCGATTTTGAACTATATGCGTTGCAACTATCAACTGTCACCTTGACCTGCCCTGCACTTAATCTGCCCTGCAAACAATTATGGTAGGCCCAGACAACTAGAACGTTCTATTCTGACACAATGGTGCCATAATAATCACGCTCGGTAGGCGGAAAGATTTATGTTCAGAGATTATCTACTAATATTTAGATTCGAGGATGACATTATTTTATGGTCGTATGGTTGTTGGCAATAGATTGTGTCACTTCGTGCTTGGGGGAATCAAGTCCCTATTGACTTTTACTAATGGAAATGCTTTTAATTTTCTAAATCTAACAATATTCATTGCTTTGTTTACGTCTGCAACGTAAACAAAGCAATGAATATTGTTAGATAGACAAATTTGTCAAATATATGAAGCATTGGATTATGAATTTCCTTCTTCTTATAAATCCTTTGCATTGTGTGTGTTGCGCAATTTTTTTTTTTAGTGCAATGCGATTAGCAATCCATTTTGGTCACATATATTGACGGTTGTTCGTTACAAATTTGGTGGTCGTTAGAATATTAATTCATTCTTTTATCACAGACTCCGTGGAAAATATGAAATACAAGGTCTGAATACAATGTAAGCTTAGAAACTTTTCTTGCCGTATGAGAGGACACAATACTTGGACATTTTATTTCTGTGACAGTATCAGGTCGTAAAATGGGAACACAGGCGAATTAGAAGATGTCTACGGAACATTCTACTTACTTACATAGTTTACTAGTATACATTGCGCAAAATCGTAAAAAGTCTGGAAAAGTGCCAGCAATTTTCCGTTCATCTATATTATAAACACGTTTGTAGAACGAATTTAATTTCATAATTCGACGGTTTTGGGTCAGCGAAGGTTGGCGTTTTAATTGATGAATGAACTTTTTTCTCTAAAGTCTAGAAAGGTCAGTGGTCAAGAACGAAATGCATAGACCAAAGGTCAATAATATTGGGAACAGTAAAGCTACGCGAAAAATAACTATATTTTTTTAATTATTCAATGAAGTCTACTTATATATTTCACAGAAATTGACTATTTGCTACAAAAAGTGAACTATCAAGGCGATTATTTGAAGCACCCAGACTGCAACATGAATGAATGATTTTATTTGCCAGAATATAGGTACGAATGACATGGTGATAATAACAGATCACCAGCACAGCAGTGTACCAGACAGATTTCATTTAATTATTAAATGATACTAACTTTAGTGGCGATGTCCGGCGGAAGCCAGTATAATAATGGACGTATAATATTCTGGCTGTAATGATTATGATACCATTTCCTATTTACGTGGCTGCCATCTTGGACATTGACTCACGCTAAGTGTTTTATCTAAGGATGTGTTCACGTAGAAAGCTGGTAACCGGTGCCGACGGTGCTTATCGGCGACGGTTCGCGCTGATGTGAACAAAAGTATGAAAACTGCCTGACCAGCGACACCCAGCGCTTGTTAGCCGACAAACGCGCCGCCGCATATGCTTTCTAAGTGACTACACCCTGACGTTATATCTCTATTAATAGTATTAATGTTAGGGAATTGGCATCAACAGGTGGTTATTGATAGATATTGTTACATTCATGGATGTGTCTGTTGCGGCTTTTAAGTGATTATCCATAACCGTTCTAACGATATTATAAATGCTGGTCTCTCTTTCTGTTTGTCACGTTTACTTCTAAACGGCCAACTGATTTTAATAAAATTTTGTGTAAAAAGCTCGATCTCTGAGTTATTACACACACGCATAGTGAATCTTAACAAACAACTCAGCGGCGTATTGAGTCTGTATGGGAAAATCTAGAATGTACGCGAAAGAAGTAATAGCGAAGCCGCTAGATATTCATAAGTTTCCCGGTTTGTAATAAAAACTCGTCCAACCTGCTTTGATAGAGCTCTTGATGAGAATAATAAAAGTATGTTTGTTTGTAGCATCGTAAAACACGCATTCTATTCCAGGGCCGGCCTGGAATTTGTGGTAAAACCCTTACATAATTATCTACAGGGCGTTTATGGGACGGCCTCCTTAGAACTCTAAAATTAGCCAAAAGATATTTTTATAATTCTGGTTTGATTTAATAGTGTTTACCTATACACAATGTGTACAAAACAAGTAAGGGATTGTGCAGCTGAATTTTAGATAGCTAAGTATAATGCTTTGATTTGTTATAAAAAAACCTCACTTGGCGTTTCACCGCGCTAAATTATTCGACAAATTACAACACGAAAAAAATTAAAACAACAGTAGTCCAATTAATAACAACAACAACAACACAACGACACTACAATTAATACAATAAACAAACAACAACAATTTTTTATACAATTAATTAATTAAATTAATTGTAGTAAATAAATAAATTAAATAAAAGGTTTATAGCAGAAACTTGTACAACTTTTACAGTAAATCTTACATAGGGACCTCCTTTAAGTAAAATATATACCTGTGCTAGAAAGCCCCGCATAGTATTATAAAAATAAAATGGAAAACTACATAATACTGTATGTTATCTGGCTCCGGACAAAGTGATTTCATCCTTCCTATAGGTACGCCCCTATGTGGCCCTATTTCAATGTTATTATTTCAATAATACACATTTTATTTGGCTCCGGACACAAGTTATGTATACCTATATTAATTAAAGACATTGATTTTATCCTCTCTGTACGAATTTATTTCACCGTTATTATAATAAGTCAATTTTGGTTTCACGCGCCATATAGTTTGTTGTATGTTGTATGTTAAGGCTTGGTTTTCAATTTTTTCTATAATAGGTGAGTTTTATTTCTATTACTACGAGGATTAGGAAGTTGACTCCGTATCTATGTTTTTGTTATAATTCTAGTTAAAGTCCGGCAGTGTGATTCTGTAACCATCTCACCGGGAAAACTTAGGTGAAGTGAGCGTGGAGTGAGCTGTCATTCCAACTAATACTAGGGATTGACACTATTGACAGCTAACTCTAAGCTCACTTCACCCAACTTTTCACGGTGAGACTTTAACAGAATCGATCGGCAGTTCCTATTTCAAACAAATGATTTAACTAAGAACCAATAATAGTATATATCAATTAAATTACTATAATTGATATTGCTGAAGACTATTAATTTAAACAATATCGGTCAATAAAATTGTATAGGTACTTACTGTTATTATTTTACATATATCTGCATTTTTTTTTCATTTAATTTTAATGAACTGATATGACTTATCATATCAGCTCATTAAAATTAACTTTAACAGTCACTGTACTTTTTGAATTTTCGAATTTATGAACGATTATAATTATAATGACCACGATACACAGATTGCCAATCGCATTATTTTGTTATCAGCTGAACGCTATCTGGGGCAATGGGAAGGCTTTTGTCCAGCAGTGGATGTCATTAGCATGTTAAGGTACCTAATTACATGCTGAAGATGCTCGCGATCGCGGTCGCTATCTCGATACCTGGAGGTCGATACTAGCTATTTCTACATGGTTATAGGTGCGAACGAGTCGGTTCAGTCGCATCTGAAAGCTCAGTTGCTCATTTGTGTACTTGTGCTGTATTCTACCTACTCCAGAAGAACAAGTGGAACCGATTTGACCAATTACGAGCCAGAACACATCGATGCTTGACATCGACCGCGATCTAAAAACAAAATATTCTGTATTGACGTAGGCATCGAGGTAAACCCCCAAGCAGCCCGCGATGTATCGCAGTGAGTTATCCTTCGGCATGTGTGTGAGTGTCTATTAGCATGCATTTGTTTTACATAGAGATGATGTCGAGGTAGCGAGGTAAACTGTGATCGCGAGGTATCGCAGTGAAGCATCTTCGGCATGTAGTTACCCTAAGACGATGAGTTGAAATGATGATGATGGTGATGAACGTTGTTGCGCAACCTTCGAATAATAATTATGACACGTCTTCAAACTTGAAGTCTTTTTGGCATGTCACCTTTTGCGGCATTTTATTGACATTATTATTCGTTGAAGGAACTGGTTTGTTTTGTTGGACCATATTTAGCAATGTATGTCCATTGCTAAATATGGTCTAACAAAACAAACCAGTTCTTTAACCAGTTATGGTATAATGGAGTAAGAGGCTCTGTTGATATTTACCGAAAACAGTTCTAGTTCCTTTAAAAATTATAAAAACTTAAAAAAAAAAAACACTACAAAGTGAAAAATTACTTTAATTTCGGAAGTCGATGTCGCTGGTTCCCCATTTTCCTTTTTTGACTCTGTAGTGTTTTTTTTGGGAAGTCGGTTGTTTTTTTTGTACAAAAGTTTTTATTTTTCACTTTTTAGTTGTATCTACCCTACACAAATTCATATAACACTACTTGCCATGTAAATATCAGTGACAGGAAGTTATTAAAACATCATCAGTATAAACTAAATGGAAAAAATCGTATTATTGAAGCTAACTCCAAAACTACCCAAGCAAAGTTCATAAAATTTATATGGGATCACCCCTAAGACATACCTTATCCATTTAAAAAAGAGTTTTGCAAATCGGCTTATAAATGACAGAGTTCTGAGGTAATCAATTTTTTTTTTAATGTTCCACCGAATTGAGAATCTCTTCCTTTTTTGAAGTCTGTTAAAAACTAATAGACCTTAATATTGAACACAAAGAGTAGGTACTAGTGTGTGTCAGTTTTGCTGACCACCTCCTCAGTGTCTTTTCTTTTTGGACTTTGTAGTACTCTTAGCGGTGTAGGCAACAAATGAAACAAGCAGCTGATACCTAGATAACTAAAACCAATTTGCGCCTTTTCCTAGTACTGGTTTGTCAATTTATACAGGCACATTGATCCCACTTGTTGAAATAATTGTTTATTAACATTTCAATGTGAACGGCGTTATTAAAAAAAAAACTGTCTCGAGGACGTTGCTATAACGACAATCAGGAATGACATCACGATTTCAAAAAAAAGTGAGTCGTGTTCGCAATGATTACCTAGCTACATAAAAAACTAATACTCTTGTACAAATTTATCATCTGATTCTTACAATTAAAAAAAAACGAAACACAATTTGATAGTCATAACCGACAGTCAGTTTTTTTTTCATTCTTCGCTTGCCAGATAGTTTCATTTCGTTTTCGGTTGAATGAGCATGGTTGTTGACAAGCTACCTACTAGATTTAAAAGTTTTTTATGGGTGACAAATCCTTCCTACTAATATTATAAACGCGAAAATTTGTATGGATGGATGGATGTTTGTTACTCTTTCACACAAAAATTTCTGAACGGATTTGTATGAAATTTGGCACACAGCTAGTTTATAACCAGGATTAACACATAGAATACATTTCATCCTGATATTCTCACGGGATCGAAACTTATGTGGGTGAAACCGCGGAGCGCAGCTAGTCTTATCATAATATTTCAAAATAAAATAAGGAACTTAGCTACCGAGATGACGACTAATAGAGAAGTATGGAAGAAAAAAACATGTTGCACCGACCCTAAATAAAGTGGAATAAAGGTAGAACTCGGTAGAAGGATGATGGTGATGAAAATAAGGAACTTCATTCCAATAATTTTGGAGATTTATATATTTTTAGTATTTGCTTTTCAATAAGATTTCGCTCTATTACATGAAAATTCTGTTTCGTTAATCTCTTAAATGTAAATAAGTATTTAAGAAGAGAATTAAATATTATGATAAATGAGTTGGGCCCAGCAGATGGCCACGCCAATCGCGGAATCAGGCTCAATTTTTAAGCGACTTCTAAAAAAGGAGGAGGTTCTCAATTCGGATGTTTGTATTTTTTTTTTATGTTTGTTCGCGCCTAACTCCGTCGCTTGCCAACCGATTTGAAAAATTCTTTTTTTGTTGGATAGGGTATACTTCCCAAATGGTCCTTAATTTCGGAAGTCGGTGGCAAACAACGAAAATGAGAACCCACCGACTTCCGAAATTAAAGTTATTTTTCACTTTGTAGTGTCGTTTTTGGAAGTCGGTTATTTTTTTTTTTTTTGTGAAGTGCAGGTGTACACTTTGGACACTCCAACATTAAGGGATATGGATTTGGTCATAAGCTATTATATATTATTATAAAATAATTGATATAACTTATTTCCTTTTTTTTTCCTTTTTTTCTTTTTTAATTTTTATTTGTACAATTATTATATCTCTTATTTATATGGTGTACATAATAAAGAGTATTTTATCTATGTCTTTAGTTCAAAAATATTTTAATTGAACTAGGTATATGGAAGTTTTGCCTTTCTTTTCCGGGAATAAAAGTTTGATATTTTAATGAAATTTAATATCTGAACCGTCCGAAAAAATATATCGTGCTGTGGTTTAAATAGAGGGTATTAACGTATACAAAAGCTGACCCAATTTCTTGGCACTGAGTGTATAAATAAAACATACATTTCATATACTTTCAGTCTTGCATGGAAACGACGAGGAGAACTTTTTACAATCAAAAGAAATAAGTATAATATATGTAAAAAGCAAGTCTTTTATGATTATGAAGTTTTTTATGTGTTGAAGAATTATTAAGGAAAATTCCGTAAAAGAAAAATGTAGAAAAAAGTTTTCAACTGTTTTATTATTATTAGTGAATCGAATCTAAAGTAATCTTAACTTTACTATCTGACATGTTTATGAAAGCCTGCTTTTCTGGAGTGAAACAAATTTATCTAGTTCAAGACTAACAAGATCTCAGAAAAAAAGTTCCAACATTTGCTACCTACCAAACTACACAGTAAAGTATAAATCAAGAAAAAGCTGCTTATGGTAAAAAGTGATAATGTGACAACTACAATTATCTTATCTTAATAGCTCTGAGTGCGTAGATAACCAGCGGTGCTAAACTTATAAAAGTACACTGACGGACAAAAGTACTTATGTTTGAAAACAAAAAATGTTTTTTATAAAAAAAAAAAAAATACGTACCAATTTCGAATAAAGCCAGTAGAACGGCTAGGTTCAATGCGGTGAATCCGTATCTTGCCATTTTCTCTTGTATATTTGTTTAAATCACGGCAAACGACTGTACTCGGGCCACGGATGAACGATACTGAGACGCCGAACGCCGCACCCGCCCGCCAGTTCGACGCCGACCAACGCATTTACACGTAACGTAGGGTATACCCGTATCGGATGTTTTTGAGGACAGTCTGCGTGTTCTTTCATATATTTCCCAGTATATTCCTTAATACATTCAGCACCCTTTGCGTGACACACTTGGAATGACGATCCTTCATTAATTTGATATTACAGCAAGTTTTGTTATAATATCAAAGCTTCATGTGTTTGAAAAACTATTCAGCAGTGGTATTCTGTAAATATCTCACAGTGAAAACTTGAGTGAAGTGAGCTTGAAGTGAGCTATCAATAGTGTTAATCCCTAGAATCAGGTGAAAAAAAAAGCTCACTTTACCTAAGTTTTCACGGTGAGGTTTTTACAGAATAGACTGGCTGGTCGTCGGCAAGAAAAAAAAAACCCGAACCATATTGAGCGTTGGTAGAAGGATGAAAGACTTAGCCCGTTTCTAAAAGCTTATGTATTCAAATTAAGCTGAACTGAAATCTTATTTCAACTGATTTGATTGGCTGTTGTGGTTTACGTGTATTAAACGAAATCTTTATCACATTGCTAGTTTTGAAAAGCCCTTTGGTGTAACTAACATTCCCGTCTCTAAAACTTTTTCTGAACTTTTTGCTAAGCACCACAAGCTTCATTAGGTTGTGGCGGCATCTATAACGCCTCATACGAACTACGCATTACACCTGACGGCACACGAAATCCTACATCGCGCAAGCAGATATTATACAGAAACCCGACAACAACCGTCCGGCAGTAGCCCACCAGTTACCGCACCCGTCTGGTCAGAAAATCCTCCCTTTTCAAAGGAGGATGAGTAACTCTCCAACCTGTTCCTCATTTCTACCTCCAAAAGCTTAGTACACGAAACTGAATTTCGAAATATGACTGTGACTGTACTAAGACAACTACCAAGGATGTCACGTAATGTGTGGAAATATATATCTATAACTTATCTACGATATTACTTGTGACATCACATGCAACCATGACTTCAGTGTCCATGGTTGACCTTCCTACCAAGTATGGCCTGAATTTGAAATCATCTTAATAGGTACATACATGGATTTAACTTTTTTCTTTCAGTTCATCATCATCATCATTTCAGCCGAAAGACGTCCGCTGCTGGACATGGCCTCCCCCAACCACCTTCACTTCTACCAGTTCTGTGCTTCCCACATGGAGATTAGTGGTAAAAATAGTAGAGATTTTAACAGAAAATGTTTAATGAGATCAGTATCAGCTTAATGGAAAATGAGAGAACTCCGTCAGTTTCTAGTGGTGGGATGAGAGGAACAACATCATAGAAATTTTTGATTCTATGTATTATTGTTTGTCTCCTTTGCTCTATCACACGCTGTCTACATCTCTGTATTTATTGTCCTATCTCAGGTAGGAAGAGATTTCTTAAGAAATAAGCATCACCTCTGTACCTATTTTTTCTGTTCTGTTTTCCAATGTCTGTTTATATATGTGTGTACATAAATGGTTAAATAAAATTAAATAAATAAATAAAGAAAGAAAGATGTTCAAAGTGGTTCTGGTAAGCCGACAAAAAAAGTTAACGTCTCCATTTATTTTATAAATGAGTGCCGTAAAGTCTACAAAATAATTCGTGTACTGAAACCATTGATCAATATTTTACTACTGCCCCCGTCAATTACCATGCTGAATCTAGTGATTCTCAGAACATCCTTCCATATTATTTTTTAAATATACTACCACCAGCATCCACCACGCGGGCCTAGTGCGGGTTGGTGGATGTCACATGTCTTCGAAGTTTTTGTTCTAAGACATGCTGGTTTCCTCACGACGCGTTCTTTCACTGTTTTGAGAGCAGTGGTGATGAAGTAATTTACACAAAGTAAAGTGCCTGCGAACCAGTGCTTCGAACCAACTACCTACAATTCGTAAGTCGCGGCGAGCAACTACTGCTCGAATTTCTATGATGAAGCTGTATTCTTGCAGACAAAATTGTGCGCACCTTCTGCTAGTAAGACCATGGGAAAAAACTAATAGGTGCCAATGATTCAGAATACGGTACGTACGCTCGGTTGTATTCATTTTTTTTATGTCGTAGTCTTCCGTCAAATCACGTGTTTAGTATTTTTTTATTGTATGACATCAGCATCGCTAAATTGCTCAGCAAAATCCCATCAATCTACAGATGGAAGTTTATTTAGGCGTTTTAAAATGGAAAATTGAAGGTAAGGGCCCGTAGGCCAGGCTGAGGATGTACCAAGCTGAAATTGAGGATGATTGTTCGAATAACAATTCAATGTGTTTTTTCCTCATATGTATAAGTCTGTACACATAATTATTATGCATTTATATACTCTATTCACTGAGCATAGTTTTAATATTGTGGTCAACGGTAGTTTTAATTTTTTGTCGTTTGTACCCGAAAACACCTAAAGGGGAATGTAAGGTAACAATTTAATACTTTAGAAAAAAAAACAAACTAAAAACAGATTTGTTTTTTATTTATATTTGAAATTCATATACGAGTAAGTGGAGATCGAGACAGATTCTTAATATCCCGTCTTTCGAAACGTTTGGTCACAGTACTGTCCGACTAAAGAAATATACTTGTACTAAATCTCTGGGCAGGACATCAACGGAAAATATTCAAGGTTACCTATATGGCATTGTTTTTCTACTAGACACTGATCCTATCGTTTTTTATTAACATCATAGCTTGAAAATAACAAGTTTTTTTTTGTGATGATTTAACAATAATGCCTTACGTTGGTACGAGTAGTTACTAGAACCAATCAGAAATCATTATCCTTAAAAAGTCTGACATTCGGTCCTTGAGTATACATAATAGTTTTATTCTGGATACTATAATGCCAATTTATTCTGATGAAAGTTCAATGTTAGACAGGGTCATGTTTTCGGAAGGCCTTGAATTCTCTAAAGCTGCTGTTTACATATCTTTTGTTCTAGAACCGATTCCAATTAAAAGACATATGAACAACCCGCCAAGGGCTCGCGTGGTGGATTACAGACCACTCCTTCTCGAAGAGAGGAGGCCTGTGTCTCAGCAGCAGAACCATTATAAGCTACTTATGCTGTTTTCACTGATTCAACTTCATTATGTTCTGTAATTTCTTTGGAAATCTCATAAGGCACTCCAAATATAAATCTAAATATGCTTTGGGTATGATTGATGTAGCAGCAGGATTTTCGTTCTAGCTACGATACAAAACAAATGCGCATCGATGGTTTTACATCATCATCCAAAGTCAACCCGTCGAAACTGATCTGTTGGTTTCATAGCGCTGTGTCCACCAGCACCCTAATTGCGTAACACACAATCAATAGTAATCTGAATCATTTTGAAGCAAATTGCTAATCCATTGCTTCACAAGTTCGAAAAATTTGTCTGCTCAACACGTGAATAACGCAATGAATGTTGTTGAACTGTCAAAATGAAACCGATTCTGATTAATTGTGTGTTACGCAATTAGGGTGCTGGTTAACCGTTTTTTGACAGCTGCCTTAGAACGTAAATATTCCAGATTACCTAGAAGTTAACCTTAAAATGCGCAATAAAATAAATATATAAACTGCCTAATCTTATTGTATTATGTTATTTATGACTTCTTACAGGTATTACAATACCGCACGTGTATCAGTTTTGACAAATAAAAAAAATAATAATTACTCACTAGTTCGATCTGTCAAAAACCGGTTAACCTAATATCAAAAAGTATCGAACGGATTTGGTTTATAGATAGTTTTTGTCTCGGAGAAGGTTTGGTATATATGATCAAAACATATGTGTTATGTCTCAGTTCAGTCAAGGCTAGCAGTGCGAAGCCAAGGCGAATCAGCTAGGTAGATATGTTGTGGGTGTCTGGGTCCTGACGTAATGCACTAAAACCAAACGTGTTTTCGAATATCACGCTTTCTGGATTCTCGTACACGATTCGGCAAGCTTTAAATATCTTGTTATTTAAAATAAATACATAATGAAAAGTGAAATATTTATTTACCAATCAAGGAAAATTTTGATTCGTCTTATACTATACTGGGTTAAATTAGCTGACGAAACTTCTCAAACGCAAAAAATATTTCTACAATCATACTTCAACCTAGTAAGAACAGCTGATTAGGGGGTCAACAGCCACAGCTAATTTGTTCTGAAAAATCTCACCGTGAAATTTATCTTAACTGAGTTTGGAGTGAGCCAATGAGCCAGTGTATCAATCCGAAGCATCACATGGAATGACAGGTCACTTCAAGCTCACTTCACCTGAGTTTTACGATGAGATTTTTACAGAATAGCACTGCAGTAGTTGTTCCCGCAATAATTACATACTTGAAATGGCTACAAAATATATTTTTTTCTTTTAACTTCTAGATATCGATCACGTCTCTTAAGTTTCCCTAGCAAATTTAATTTGACCCTAGAACAAGAACGCGTGGAATAATAATGTTGACTATGATGATAACTCTGAAATCGTCCATAATTATTATTACTAAGGTGAAATAAGTTAGATCTTTTCGTACATAATATCTACCCTACGTCACTTTGTTGCATCATTGTAATGATTAATCTACCTATGATAATTAAACATGAAGTCGGTGCAAATAACAAAGTAATAACCATGATAGATAATAATTATTTGCGAAAACAAGCACAAAAAAATATCCATAAAATTTAAAAGAAGCCCAAGATAATTTATTGGCTTAACGAGTCGTAGTGTAATTAAATTTGGACTCGTTGCCAACCTTATGCTTGACCAAACTTATCTTTTACGAAAGATTTACACACTAGCTAGAAAAGATCATAGATTTGGGTGTGATAAGACATTTATGGTAGATGCCGTGCGCCATTTTAGTTATACGGCTTGAAGCATTGCTTGCTTGAAGCTTAATAAAACATACATTTGGACATTAGATATAAGCATCTAATTAAAAAAACATTTTGTCTAAATTTGGATAGAACTGTGATTTTTGCTTAGCCTAAAGGGAAAGTTTGCTGTCGGTCAGCACTGACAGCGTACTACATACACTACTAGCGACCCGCCCCTACTTCAGACGGTGTTTACGTCTGGACAAATCATTGTGATTTCTTTATTATATGTTATTTTAATATTCAAGTATTATACACATACACTTTCCGTAATAAATTCTCTAAAACTGTAAATGATGACGAAAACCACATCAAAATCTGTTGCTTAGTTTAGAAGAACAACGCGATCACGCTGGCAGACAAGAAAAGCGACTTTCATTTTTAATAGTACGGGCTTGTGGCTAAGTAATAACAGCCGCACGGGTTGATCGATCAGGTTAAGCGACGCTTGCCGCGGTTGGTCCGTGGATGGGTGACCATCTTTACATACCAAGACCCCTTCGTGCTGTTCAGCCGTTGGTCCCGGCTGTCATTCGTGGATCTTTGACAGTCGTTACGGGTCGTCAGAATCCCGAAAGTCTGACAACCAGTCTTACCAAGAGGTATCGTACAGTAAGTAACTGGGTTGTGGAGGTCAGATAGGCAGTCGTTCCATGTAAAATACTGGTATTCAGCTGCATCCGGTTAAATTGGAAGCCGACCCTAATATAGTTGGGAAAATGCTAGGCAGATGTGAGAAGAAGTTCAAACGTGGAGTCGTCTATATATATCAGTGGACTGATGATGATGATAAATCTATACCTAGAATAATAGTATCTCTTATCTGTGTATATTGGGGTCAATTTCCAAGTTAGCGTATGTCTATACCGAGTTTTATTGACTATTACGCTACAGGTTGCTTTCTTGCTTTCAACTCATATTTGTATGGCTTGCAGATTGTGCATACAATATGTTTGTTTATATGCAGTGTGTGTATTATATGAGAATTTGGTCTGTAATCACACCCAAGAACGTAACAATGAAAAACAAATCAAAGGTCTCTTATTAAGCTATGGTTTCAGAACCTACAAGAAATGAAAAAAAAGAAGAAAATACTTGAATTTCAGAAAAAAAAGGTCTTGGGATACATTCCTAAATCGTTCCCGTAGAAGAAGACGCGAGCACAACTACTTAGTATAAATATGAAACAATGCCAGAGAATGCATTAATTTATGAAAGTAAATTCTAGAAGCATTAACTCTTGGCACTCTCTTTAAAATGTTTGAATTTAATTTATTGGGTTGCATTGAAGGTGACTAGAACAAACTGGATGCGGAAGGCGGAGGACAAGGTGTTTTGGTACAGCTTGGGAGAGGCCGATCTCCAGCAGGAAACTGCGATGGCCTGAGTTGATTGTTGATCGGGTTCGGATTGCATTAAGAAGTTGTTACTAATGGAGTCTATTAGTAATAATACTTCAGGATCTACGTCCTGGATAGTCAGCTCTTCTTATTAACCATTGCAGACGAACTAATGATTTTCCAATGACTGGTCTATTTTAGTAAAGTTAGTGCTCCTCGTTACCTTCTTGAGCTATGGCGGCCAAGTGGTAACGGCTTCGACTTACGAGTTGCAGGTCGTGAGTTCAAACCCAGACTGCCGCTTTACTTTGTGAAATTATTTCATCACCACTGCTCTCAAAACGGTGAAGGAAAACATCGTGAGGAGACCGGCATGTCCTAGAATCAAAAATTCGAAGAGATGTGACTTCTGCCATCCCGCACTGGGCCCAGGTGGTAGATTACGGCCCACTCCCTCTCACAGAGAGGAGGCCTGTGTAACAGCAGTGGGAACATTATAGGCTGATTAAGCATCGTTATTTTCAAGTCCCAGGGTCATTTTTACATATGGCAATGTAGGCATATGTCAATGATCTAAAACAAAGTTATAAAGCCGGCCATTCATGCTGAACAAACGATCAATGTTGGCTCATAGATTAAACCATAGATATTAAGACCAGGTGAAAATCGAGCGCAAAAGCTTTTATGTACAGACGCCAGCAGGTCAAGCTACCCGAAGCTGTCAAATTTTGCCAATCAACCTTGAACCTTAATGTTTTAGCGATAAAGTTGAAAATCTATTAAAGAAATTTGATAGATTGTAGTAGCTTGATGTGCTGGTGTCTGTACCTATCAGTACTAATAATAAAGCTAAAGAGTTTGTTTGTTTGAACGAGTTATCTCTGGAAGTACTCGGATATACCAATTGGATTTGAAAACTTATTTTTGCTATCGTGCTATCGCTATTGAATTGTGCTATCGAATGATAGCACAATTCTTGAGGAAGGCTATAGGCTACATAAAATCACGCTAGGACGCTTAGGAACCGAGCAAAAAGTAAGGTAGAACGCTGAAAACGAAGTAATAGCGCGGGCAGGCGATACGATGCGATGCGACGGCGTGGCTCGCGGGCAGAAGCTAAGTGCTGATATAAGTCTTTTGCAATATCCTCAACAAGACGAAGTGGGATTGTCGAATCACGATTCGATTCCTTACATCATAATTTCTTTGGTGCATGTTGGGTGCGCGTACGTCAGATAGGACGCTTCGGAAATGTTGCCACTACCTAAAGCGTAAAACCTTTTTTAAGGATGATATTCTCTTAGCATGTATAATTATCCTCCTTTTTGTTTATTTTTATATTCCTGTTTGTTTCTGTCACACTTAAATTGGATTGTATTATTTGCTTTATACAGTACAGCGTCCTAATAACTGTTTACATAAAAATAATCGTTTTATACTTGTTTATGAATAATTGTTTGCTGCACCGGACGACGTCATTACGTCGGCGCCGGCTGTCGTTGAAAACCAGCGCTGGGGCTCTGTCTTGCATAGGGTCGCAGCATAATGCTGAGCGATAGCCGTTTTGCGTGGATGTGACGCATATCAACCATTATTTATTGTTTTTTTATTTATTTTGTTTTTTTATGTTCTTTTTTGCGTCATGTTTACCGCAAATAAACGTATTTTCTTTCTTTCTTTCATTCGGAAATCTCATGCACAGGGTGACAATTATATGATGTTTTCTGAATCATTATTCAGAAAACATAATATAATTGTCATTTGACTAATGTTTTCAGGAAAACGTTCTTGTTGATGATTCTTATTCAATGCCATGTAATATGCCACGAGAGACGAAGAAGCCTCTTCACACGGTCGCGCGGTTTACTTATTTAAAACACTAACTAAGCTTACAGTATCATGGGCACCAAATCGCTTTTATCTAAACATTATTACTATATATTTTTCCTTTTTGTAGAGAAACTTCTTAGGCGATTCGATAGTTGGACGAGAATTTATTGAGAGTGAAATTTTATAGACGCGTCACGTTTAGGCATATTTCGGTACATGAGAGAGAAGAAAGATATACTTAACTCTCTCTGTCTCTCACACTAAATCTCACTTATTCTCATTTTTTTTAAGAAGATTTTCTTCTAGTTCGTGACGGTGCTGGTGTGCATTGTCGGTGACAGCCCGTAACACTCGTGTGAACACGCTCTAAATAAAGTCGTGGTCTGGTGTGAAAAATGTTCTTTACTCACCTTAGCCCTTTTATAGGTACTTTAATTAATACGTTGGCGGTAAAACCCAAGACTATGTTTCATTTGGTATGTGTCATAATATCAATCATCATAGAAAATATCGAAAGAGGCCCCTCATCCTATTAAACCTTAACATCTATTTTTTATTTATTAATTTTTTTTATTCAGGTATAGAGTAAAGTAAACATTTTATTTACATGAATAATAATCGAGGAAAGTTAAATTCTAACTGTAATGTAGACCTGGCTGATCTAGGTTTATGAAAAACCTGTGTTTCAGGCCATCAATTTACATCAAACATTTAAAAAGAAGACAACAATAAATGTATTACAAGCTAAATTGAAAAGAAGGTATAATATTTTCAATGAATTAAACAGTTAAGTACTATTTGGATATATTATTTTAAAACTAGATTATGTAAGATATACAGTAATGTTTAAATAAATTAACGAATAATAATTAACGTAGATAAAGTGGAGACTATTATAAATTAGGTAAAGGAAGAGACTTATATTAGAGTAGTTAGATAGATTTTATTTTAAAATTTCTAGTAGTTTTTCCGTGTCTGCATAATTCATCTACGATGAGTACTAGCGGGTAGCAGTGAGCATTCACTTATTTTTTTGAGGACCTTAAGCAGCTCAATTTGCGTATTAAAGTTATAATCACAATCCAACGGTTTCGAAGGAAATTCGTAATCCATTGCCTCATAGGTTTGAAAAATTCGTCTGCTCAACAACGTAAATAACGCAACGAACGTGGTTGAACCGTCAAAATCAAAAACTTTGTTATCAATTGTCATTATATGTGCGTTATGCAATTACCCCACAGAAAAGAAAAGATAAATGTCTCTCGACTTCTATAACGAACGATCTTTGATCAATCTTGGCAGATGGCGGATTATCGCAGTAAAAACTTTATGGTCTCGTCATCAGCATACTTCAAATCATTAAAATAGGGCGCAAATGATTACTTACATATATGTACTAAATAGTTGGAGCTTTGAAAAACGCAATCCTGAAAAATATAAGTGTCCTCCGACTTTTACAACGAAGATCTTCGATCAATCTTGGAAGATGGATTATCGCAGTAAAAACTTTATGTTCGCGACATCAACATGCTTCAAATTTCTAAAAATATGGCGCAAATGATTACTGGCATATACGAATCTCTACCAAGTATTTGAAAACGCTTTGAAAAACGCAATCCTGGTGCAAGTACTATTTTAAGCCGTTGTTATTGAAATTGAAACAAACCAGTAGCGTTTTTACTCTGTTTGCGAGTAAATTATTTAAAAACTGGAAACTTCAATGCTTGAGTTTCCGTTTTTTATCTTCATAACTGCTGAATGAGTTCATTCATCACTAATTTTGTTCGTCCACCGTTTTTAAATAAGTAAACGGTTTTTCCCTACTGCATCCATTTGAGAGACCTACCAACCCGCACTGGGCCCGCGTAGTGGACAGCCGGACAGCCGTTCCAGTAGGAACGTTATACGCTGATTATGTATCTATTAGAGAGAGACATGGTGGCCATTTTCTGTACCGCAGTACGGTCTATGCGCTCACCAGCCACAATAAAAGGACCGTAACTCCGTGATGCTGTAACACCTGCTATGTATGGACCTCAAAACCGGTATGTAACCTCATAACAAATTCAACAAACGTTGTCTTTCGTCATGGTTACGTAAACTGTCAATAGGCTATGGGTACCTACTTACTGACATCGAATACTACCTACAGAAGGTCGGTGGCTTACACGAGCGAAAACAGGCGCACGCATACATGGATGCGTATGTACGGCGGTCCCGTACCATCTATACTATGTAAATTGCGAGTGCACTCGCTGTACGTGAAGCGTGTCTATGTGTGCGAGCGTATTCGTTTACAATATGGAGTAGACCTTCTGTCCTATTCTATGCTACTGGCTTGTGTACCTATTCAGTAATGGATGCCCGATGTGCCATTGTTACTTCAATAATTATGTCTGGTCGTTATGCCTCCATGATTTGTGTAATGTTTACCTTTTACTACGGTTCTGTGGTCCATGGTCTTGCTCACGATTATGGACTTCCAAAACTCGTCGTTTCAAGGTTGAGTGTAGATTGTAGAATAAAAGTTTTTTTTTTTTTGTTTTTAGCTCTAATAATGGACTTTGTCAAGAACCTGAACACATTCTCTTGGCTACATCAACATGCACAAGTCGTAAAATGAACGAGTCTCCATGCGACCAAACTGCGCACACCTAACTTGTTTGCACCATATACATACGAAGAGCCTCTAAAAACCGCTTCAAGTTATTTCTTCTAGATAACAAGAGAAGCTTCAACACAAATTTCTTGATAGATACGACAAAGATATACCTAAGTATACAACACACCTAGTTATGACGTAATGCATAGGACAAAAATGCGTCATCTTGTCTATTTGATGGTCTCATTGAAGGACTCACTAATTCACCTCGCAGTTTGGGAACCTGATGATGTCATGCGCAATGTAAATAGTTCTCTAGAGAGGTATTATGTGTAATCAAGATAAGTGAACATCACGCTTGTGTTGCCCAAGGGTCAGGCAGCGGGTTGTAGTTACATTTTCATATACCTCATTGGTACAGCCGCCAGCACATCAAGCTACTATAATCTGTCCAATTTCTTTAATAGATTTTCAACTTTATCGCTATAGTATTAAGGTTCAAGGTTGATTGGGAAAATTTGAAAGTTTCGGGTAGCTTGATGTGATGTACATTATTTTAATGAGCCATGTAGACGTAATGTCTATATTTATCAGTGGATGTTTGCTGAATTCGCCTCTAATTTAAATAGAATAAGGTGAATAATTCCCTTATTCATATAATTCTGGTTAAATTGAAGGCGGATACCTGGTTCATAGTGCAAACCCGACAATTAACTAGAAACGGTATCACAGAAATGAGTAGGACCCAAGTAGGTGAATCTCGGAAGGTATTTCTCAGTAAAATATTATTTGTTGTTTACAGGAAAACAACAACAAAAAAGCCAATCATGAAACCACATTAATTAAACCGAAAGCGGTAACGAAACAGTGAAAATAATTTTTAACAATAACAAGCAATTATTGTATTTTGCGATGATATAGGTATGACTAGTACAGTCAACAGCAAAAGTAGATGATCAAAATCAGAAATTCAATACTATAATGAACGGAGTTCGCAGCTATATGGCAGCTGTACCTACTAGTAGTAAATGTTTGGTATAATTTACAATCACATACTTTTGAATCACTTCGACGCCACACATTTCTGACGCGAACTCCGTTCATTAGTATTGAATTTCTGATTTTGATCATCTACTTTTGCTGTTGACTGCACAATGTAAGCCCAACATAAAAATAATAGCGAGGCAGTCTAAATCGATAAATTCTTCTAAAGGCTAAAAATACCATAGGCCGCCCATTGTATATTTTGTATTAATAATCGTATTTTTCTTGTTATGCATTTTCTGGTGTACGTACAATCCTACTATAGTTATTTGTTATACAAGAGTGCAAAGTTGCTTTTTAACCGCGTGTTCAATTTTGATGACCGAGCAAGCGAAGGATTCTAGAATCCTGAGCGTTAGCGAGGGAATCAAAAGAGCACGAGGTGAAAAATCTTTGCACTCGAGTGCAACACGTAACTTTTCATTCCACCTCAGCGAGGAAATGACTAAATGTAAAAATGCCACTAATTTAGGATAGGTATCGATATGTTTGTCTTTTTTCATCTTTATTGTTGCTTTTAGCATCGAATACGTACTCCATAGAGTGCTTGCTTTCTTGTTCTCGGATAATTCTATAAAATATGCCAGCAAAACGTTTTCTGAGAAAGTTTTGGCTCCTTTTGCTAGTCGCTACGTGTTGAACATATCGTACTGTTTTAAATACTTCTCGCGTGATTGTTGAGGGAGAAAGCTCATTTGCGCATTATTAACAGTTTCAGTCAATTCTGTTGGCGTCAAGCAAACTTCCTCGTCGCTAGAATCACTCATTTTAGTTTTTTCACTTGTTTTCAAGTTTCTTGTTTTTAATATAAGGTTTAACAATGACGTGAAAAAATTCCGCGTAAAGAACCGCGTACAAAGCAAATTGAAAAAAGAACACCAAGAAGGTTCCGAGTCTGAGTTTTTAACAAATTAAAAAAAAGTTGTATGATATATTCGGCACCATAGAGGTAGCAGTAAATAGGTTTAATGTTTTTTTTTAATTCACAAACTTAGTGCACACGATGTTCTAAATTCAATTTACTTTATCCTCTAGAGAATAAAAACGGCTTTTCCACTCAGATATTGAAGATTAAAAATACTCTTTCCGAGATGGTGGGATGAAAATAATATTTTAAACGTGATAGTTTGTATGGATGGATAGATGGATGTTTGTTACTCTTTCACGCCAAAACCACTGAACGGATTTGGATGAAATTTGGCACACAGATGGTTTATAACCAAGATTAACATATAGGACTTTTTATCCTGATATTCCCACGGGATCGAAACTTATGCGGGAGAAACCGCGGGGCGCAGTAAAGAATAAATAAATAATACCTAAAAAAAACACTTCATATGTTCGTAATACAAAAAGCATACCTAGGTATTTATTTATTTACTTAAACTTTTCGCACAAAAAGGTTTCTACCAGACAACCAAGGGTGGTGAAGAGATTAGATGGCAGATGCTTTGGTTGAGTGGAAAAAAGATAAAAAAACCCTATACACAAAATTTAAACCTATTATTATAATAATACTAGCTGCGCCCCGCGGTTTCACCCACGTAAGTTTCGATCCCGTGGGCATATCGGAATAAAAAGTATCCTATGTGTTAATCCTGATTATAAACTATCTGTGTGCCAAATTTCATCCAAATCTGTTCAGTAGTTTTGGCGTGAAAGAGTAACAAACATCCATCCATCCATCCATCTATCCATCCATACAAACTTTCGCGTTTAATATTAGTAGGACTTGCTCCTGCCCACGACTTCGTCCGTGTAAAATTTCCTGTTCCCCAACCCACCCGCATCGCATCGCATCGCCCACCCGCGCAATTACTTTGTTATCAAAAGTTCAATAAAACAATTTTGACCAGTGTATAATAAGTTTTATTATAAGCACGGCTCACTAAAAGATTTATATGTCACCCAAGAATTATTCATGGACCTGTTATTCGTTTTTTCCATTCGATTCCAGACAATGTGACGTCATCACCGACAGACGCGAAACTTGACCTTTTTAAACGCCCTCGTGAATAAAAATAACAAATTGATTAATCAGCTACCTGATACTAAGGACGGTGGATGTATTTCGAGGGAAATATTAGATACTCGTGGGTTTGTTTTCCTGGTAAATTGCATTCCCACAAGCTCGTTTATGGCCGATTCCCATGTAGATGCGGACCGTTATGGTTAAAAGTAAAACTTATCTTTACCAATAATAACGAAGCAATAAAAGTAGGTAAAACTGGAAGTAGATAGGTAAAATTAGCTTGCGAATCTATTTATATGCCCAGTTTGGCAATAAAAAATGCTGCCAACGGTAAGCAAAACGATTCGTTTTTGGTTATAGGCAATTAAAGGTCAGAATTTCCTCGATCAGTATCTTATGTGCGCACTACTATTGGATGCTGTGGATCTCTGCTGGAGTCTTCATATGAGGATACAAGTATATCTGCATAGAATGTCTTGTCTCAGGGTCCGGCGTTAAAAAAGGTTAATTAGTTCAAGCGTATAGTACACAAAAACGTTTCAGTTTTCCTGTTGTTGATGCAGAAGTCTCTTGTAGTCTATGAAAAAGTGCTTATTCTAATCACCTGTGATTAGAATGCCACAGGTGACCCCAACATAGTTGGGAAAAGGCTAGCCTTTCTCAACTATGTTGGGGTCGGCTTCCTGTCTAACCGGATGCAGTTGAATACCAGAGCGGCAATTCTCGTAATCTTAAGAACGTTCACAGTCTGATCTCAGTCTCAATCTGTCAAAAATATCCCTAATTTCCCTACATTTTGACAAGTTTTTGACATTTGTTCGTCGCCGAGATGAGACTGCGACAAAATTTTGAACGTTTTAAATTACGAGAATTGCCCTTCAGTACTTTACATGGAGCGACTGCCTATTTGGCCTCCAGAACCCAGTTACTGGGTAATACGATACCCCTTGGTGGTCAGACTTTCGGCCTTCTGACTTCCCGTAACGACTATCAAAAATACCACGAATGACAGCCGGGACCAACGGTTTAACGTACTTTCCGAGGCACGGAGGGGTCTCGATATGTAAATATTATCACCCGCCCACGGACCAACCGCGGCAAGCGTAGCTTAACCTGATCGATCGACCTGTGCGGCTGTTATTATTTAGCCACGGCAGATATTAATAAAAGTAATTTTATCATAATTGGGTTACCGACGTCAGATAGGCAGTCGCTCTATGTAAAATACTGGTATTCAACTGCATCCGGTTAAAAGTCGATCCCAAAAATAGCTGGCAAAAGGCTAGGCAGATGATGATGAACATAATATTTACTGCATATTTTTTGGCAAGTTTTTTTGTAGGTATTGATTATCACCATCATCATCATAGACAAGTATTGAGGTTACGTATGGCGCGGATTAAGAATAAATTATTTATTTTATTTGTTTTCAAAATATTTTAAATAATTGTACCTATATATTAAAATAGATTATTTATTTATGTATTACTGTAATTGCCCGTGACATCGCAGCGGGCCCTGTCAGAATACCAGCGCTGCGACATTTATTTTTTAAATGTCGTAGCATCATGCTGAGGTAGAGCCTTTTCGCCTCGTAGAGGACTTTCTGTTTCATTTTTCTTTTTGTTACTTTATTCTTTTTTATATAATTTGATTTTGTTACCTACTTTTTTTATATAATTTGGTTTTGTTACCTACTTTTTTTATATAATTTGGGTTTTTTATTTTTGATTGTGTTTAGGTTAGTTTAGTTTTATGATCTTCCTGTGCGAGTCGCAATAAATACTTTTTCTTTCTTTTCTTTTCATTTCAGCCCGAAATCACCCACTGATGGATATAGGGCTCCCCTTTCGTCTTCCAATACTTCCCAGTTCTGTGCGTCTCTTATCGAGGTATTTCCCGTGATTATGACGATATCGTCAACCCAGCGCACTTTTGGACGGCCGTGGTTTCTTTGGCCGAACCTTGACCACCATTCGGTCACAGCTTTACTCCATCGGCCATCTCTTCGTCTAGCTAGATGTCCTGCCCAACTCCACTTGAAGCGCATCACTCTGTCCCCGACGATACATAGATTCCCGTCTAAAGGTAAATATAATAGTATTCCTACAACCGGGACAGTAGCTACGGTAATTTCAAACAAACAAAACAATATCAATATTTTAATTACTAGTTTTTCCTCTTATTATACTTATTTACCTATTTGTTGTTTAGGTACTGTAATCTTCACAATAATGTGTATACAATTGTGGTTAATAATGGTGGCGTTATTAATAAAAAATATATATATTTCCTTGCCCCTGCCAGAGTTACCTATGTTTAAGGAAAATAAAGTAGGTATTGTTTTCCTTAAAGATAAAATGGAATAGAATACTCTTTATTAGGTATACCATATAAATTATAGACAAAAAATATTGACATTTTACAAAGGGTGACACAATGGGCGGCCTTATCGCTAAACAAAGGCAAAAAAAATCTAAGGCATTAATACGCTCATATTAAAACGATTCTAATAAACAAACTTATCTCAATCTTTGACTTAGGAGGACATAAAAACCTCGATCTACGTTGGTACAGTCAGTGACAAAAGTTGTTTAATACTTCAGTTTGTTTAACTCTTAAGGCTGATTTTTCCAACGCTAAATAATTTTATTCGAGAAATTTTGAATTTTTGACAGTTCTTTCATACAAAATCTGTCAGACGTCAATTTTATTCTACAAATAAAAGAAATCCGTCGATTGAAAAATCAGCCCTTAGTCAATGAGCTAAATATTTAGTTAAAATCGGGACAGAAGTAATATTCAAACAATATTAACTAGATCACACCACAACGACAACACGTGGACGGTTACTAATATGTATGAAAATTAATAGTTTATTCACACGGACCACATTCTGGCCGTCAAAATCAACCGTGTTGGCGCTACCGGCCACATAAAGGCCACGTCGCAGGTACAACGCAACCACCAGTGACACCAAAAAACACCGATCTGCCTATCTGTAAACACTAGCCACAAAGTAACTAACATCGCAACTGCTAGCTACAACGCAACCACATCGAATTTTGTAGTTTTTAGTGTCTCTGTACCTAAGTAGGTACGCTGTACCAATACAGCGTCCTAATAATTGGTGGACGACGTCATTACGTCGGCGCCGACTGTCGCTGAAAAACAGCGCTGGGGCTCTGTCTTGCATAGGGTTGCAGCATAATGCTGAGCGATGGCAGTTTTGCGTGGATGTGACGCATATTTCCCCAAACCCTTTCTAATATTTTTGAATTTTGTGTTCTTTTTTGCGTCATGTTTACCGTAAATAAACGTATTTTCGTTCTTTCTTTCTAGTTACTACAACGCAACTGCAAGAAGCTGCAGAGACACGTAAGCACTGCTTGTCCACATTCTATCGCTGTGATGTGATGTGGATGTGGTATGTAGCGTAATTTGCGTATGGTCATTAGAACGGTCACCGACAAAAGTCGATTAAAAGTACCAATCTACTTTTGTCGGTGACCGTACCAATTACTTTTTATTGGACCTCTTTCAATGAATTTTCTTTCAGTTCTCCATACCATAATTGGAAAAACGCAATTCCTGTTTAGTTCTGTTTGTCTGCCAAAAGTGATTTTCTTCGAAACTAAGTTAAACATTCTGACCGTTTTTACTCGAATATCGAAGTTGAAATGCTAACTCGAACGCGTGGAGTAAACGTAAAGTAAATTCGACCGATATGAAAATTGAAAATACATACTCGTGTCGCATATTATATTTATTTACTTCATTGTCTATCAATCTGCCTAGTCTTTTCCCAACTATGTTGGGGTCGGCTTCCAGTCTTACTGGATGCAACTGAATACCAGTATTCTATATGGAGCGATTGCCTATCTGACCTCCACAATCCAGTTACTGGGTAATACGATACTCCTTGGTAAGACTGGCTGTCAGACTTTTGGACCTGGCTATCATTCGATCCACGAATGAAAGCCAGGTCCAACGGCTTAACGTACTTTCCGAGACATGGAGGGGGTCTTAGTATGTAAAGATTGTCACCCATCCATGTACCAACCGTGGTTAGCGTAGCTTAACCTGATCGATCGACCCGAGCGGCTGTTATTACTTGGCCACAAGCCCCTCATTCCATTTCTTTTCTTATCAGTCGTAATTGTGTAAAGAATTCATTTGCCAACACAATGGTCGGATTATGTCAATAAAAAATGTATCGCATAGCCGGCACTATCAGCTGAGTAAGAACCTGATAAAAGATAATCTATGGGGTAATTGCGTAACACATAAAATTGCGTAACACATAAAATTCTGACGCGTTCGTTGCGTTATTTACGTTTATTTTATTTTTTTTATTTAATCATTTATATAAACAGACACGTAGGTATATAAACAGACAAGAAAAAACCGAACAGAAAAAATATGTACAGAGGTGATGCTTATTTCATAAGAAATCTCTTCCAGCATACCTGCGATAGGACAATAGATAGAGAGATGTAGACAGCGTGTGAAAGAGTAAAGGAGACAAAAAATAATACATAAAATCAAAAACAATTCACTAAAACTAAACAAAAATTATAAGAATATAACATACATACAAATAAACATACATACTACGTTATAGAGCAGCCGAATTTTTCTAATCTATGAAGCAATGGATTATCAATTTCATTCAAGAAATGAATTTTGATTGAAAGTGTGTTACGCAGTTAGGGTGCTGAACTTACTTACTAATAATAAAAGTTCAGGTTTTTTTGTTTATAATCCAAAAGACGTGCTATACACACTTGTTCGGGTCGGAATACGCACAGCCGGGCGGCAAAATATACGGCGCATGTCAGAATTGTGTAGTCATATTTAAGAGTCTTGTACATACCATCAAACTAAACAACTTTCTCCATGGGAAAATATATCAGCTGTCCAATTAATTTGGGTCGATATACGATGTTGACCCCATGGAGAAAGTTGGTCAGTTTGATAGTCTGTACTACACCTTAAAAAAATTAACCACACTTTTCTCATACATGCTGTAGGTATTCTTTATTCTTACAGAAAGCTTACAGAATAATAATACAATTAAAAATCATTCGTAGGCAGGAAATTTACTAATTACAAGCTTCCACATATACACATCTAGTTACAAGTACTTTGCGTTTATTATGTTCGTTAACAGCGATTTGTAAACCAAGAGATAAACAAAAATAAAAAATAAACTTAAAAAGGTTATAAGTGTAATAAAAGTTAATTAGTCGAGTCGTGCAACGTCAAAACACAACACAATATGATGATCACATTATGAGCAACCGCACAACGTTACATTAAATATCATAAGTCGAACTATTTAGTAGTTATTCAAGACTATCTCCAAAATATTCCTTGTTTAGGATATTTGTGTGCGTTGTTGAAAAATAGGTCGATCTCCAGGAGCGTATAGTTGATTTTCCCGCCTGACTTGACTTAGTAGGGAAGTATGGAAAGTACAGACAGCATCCCGTTAAGAGCAATTTCATTATAATTATGTACTACATAATATATGTGGAGAAGACAATACGACAATAAATGAAAATACGGATAATACTAATGCATTGTTAATTTGAAACTATCAAATAAATCCTAACATAGAAAATATAGAAATGGAGGGGCTTGTGGCTAAGCAATAACAGCCGCACGGGTTGATCGATCAGGTTAAGTTACGCTTGCCGCGGTTAGTCCGTGGATGAGTGACCATTTTTACATACCGAGACCCCCCCGTGCCTCGGAAAGCACGTTAAGCTGTTGGTCCCGGCTGTCATTCGTAGATCTTTGGCAGTCGTTACGGGTCGTCAGAAGCTCAAAAGTCTGACAACCAGTCTGGTCAATTACTAGGTAATACGATACCCCTTGGTAAGCCAAGGGGTATCGTATTTCCTAGTAATTGGGTTGTGGAGGTCAGATAGTTAGTCGCTCCATGTAAAATACTGGTATTCAGCTGCATCCGGTTAGACTGGAAGCCGACCCCAACATAGTTGGAAAAAAGCTAGTTAGATGATGAGAAGATGAAAAGTTATTTTTTCAAACATACTAAATAGTTTTAGTGATGGGCGACTATGGGTTTTGCCAATCTTTGACTAGCTAAGTGACTAAACTATTGGATATATTTAACCAAATTTTCTTATAGAGACAGGGAACGTCATTTGGTATACGTAGCTTAATTTATTGTCGTATTGTCGTTTCCATCTTGTATAATCTCGGTCACTGGAGTAAAACTGCATGAGGAACACATAAAAACTAGACACACTATTTGGATGTTAATCCAAATTGTGCGTTCAGTTTTTATGTATTTTATTATATTATTCCGGGGTTCGGAATCTTTCGAGATCATTCGGAAGGCAGCCCGGCTGTCTCGGCACGGAGACTGGATAAAATGAATGAAAACTTCAATGAACTTTAGACTTATAACTGAACAAGAAAAACTAATCAATTGAATCTGGTTCGAACAATGAGTGTTTATTAGTAATTTCATAACTTTTCATTCACTTTTGTTATATAATGGTTATATGACTTATTATGTTGCCGTATTTTTTTTTCTTGACAATGGGCTCTCTCTTGACCTCAATCCAGCCCAGAGGCAGGGATGAGATCTACGGTGGAACGAGCTTGCCCAGAAGAAACCTATTCACTCTCGCCTTGAAAGGATTAGGGTATTTCGGGTATTATGCACCATTGAAATAAAAAATGTGTCCTTTATAATATCTTCACTTCGTGTAATTAAAGTAAGTACTGTTTAAAACTTCATTATATAGCACTACACTTAAGATTCATAAATATTTGTGCAGTTTTTGATGAAAAACTGCACAAATAAGCAAGCACTAAATAGTTGTGTTTCTAGAGCTCCTAATCAAAACCAGCATTCTTAATTCGGAAACATTTCAAATTAAGCCTTTAAATTAAATATTTATTAAACAATATATGAAAATCGAATGAAAAGAACCTATTTATTTTCAACCCAGTCTTCAACCTATTTTGGATACTTTTCGGAGCTATAAGATCAAAGATGAAAGTTCCTAAGCTGTTCCGATTCATTGGCGACCTACCTGTTACTCTTCAGTCAGGTACAGTAATAAATCAGTAGGGATGGGCCCGAAAACTTGATTTAACACTGGGCTTTGTAAGATTTCCCAGCTTCTTTATATATCTTGAAGTCTAAAACGTTACATATCTTGAAGTCTAAAACGTTACAAAAGTTATCATAGATACCTAACTTGACGTTTTTCCTCAATTCAACTGAGAAATTGTGGAAAAACACTCTGTTCTGTGGTCTGGTGATCATATTAATTATCATTATAATCAGCAACACATAATGACACAACAACCCAATGACAAAGTGACAGCAGATAGAAGGATAGAATACTCTTTATTATTTACACCATAAAAATTACAGATATAAATGTAGACATTTTACAAGGGTGACACACACACAGTATTATGTAAACTATACCACGATCTACTTTAGTCCCCGAAATTTTTCCGTCTAACAATGCGATAGTCTCCCTAACTTCGTAAACGAGAAGGGAGGCGCCTCGGATCCTATCTAAGTAGGTCAATGGCTTGTTTATTAAATCCCCCTATTTGACCCTGTTTATAACAACACAGTCACGACAGGTCAGGTACTCAGGGCAGCTTTGAGTGTCAGTTTTCAAGATAGGTATCATTATTTCCCTCTTCAAATGGTTTTTGTCTCACCCCGCGTTTACATCAAACTTACTTATAAGACATATATTTTAAATGTTGTGTCTACTGCTACTAGGGAAATTAGAGGTATTTCTGACAGATTGAAACAGATAAAGACTGTGAATTTTCTTTAAATTATGGGAACAACGTTATTGACGTTGTTACTGAAATGTATTGCTTACTATGTTGTACACCTGCTTGAGATTTTTTTTACAAGTTGTTATATACAATAATTAGGAGGCAATTCATGCATACAGCATGAAGGATGCATGCGGCATATAGGATACATATTTTATACACACATGTTTTTGACAAAACTTGTTTAGAACAAGTAGGTATTACATCTTGTGCTTGTATTACATATATGGGGGTAAATGGTGGGTAAGTAGGTGTGTAAATCCGACAAGAAAATAAGCTTGTTGTTGAGTAAGAACAAGATTAAGTAGTAAGAATCGACAGTTCGCTTGCCGCGGTTGGTCTGGGGATGGGTGACCCTCTCAATTCTTAATTCTCAATTCCCACTATAATGTATACAGTTGGTAGGGAGATAATGATATTAGTCACAATTACCGACCCTGTCGGGCACAGCATTGATCAAGTAGGAGAGAAGAGGAAGAACACTGGGTGTTTAATGTGATAAATTTTATTATTAGTTAAGTAGTTAGCAAGTTGTACTGTTTTATTAATACAGAATTGAATTTAAGAATGATAAAATTATTGTTTTTTAAATTATATGTACCTATACTTCGATCAATAATAGTACTAGATTCCCGATAAGACCACATATATTTTTGTGGTTTTATTTCAAATTAGTATGTTTTTAACCTTATTACTTAGACTTTAAGTTTCATTTTAGAATAAATGACTGAAAATTTAAAAATAGAATGATTTTATTTTCACCGACATTTTAAATATATTTTGCAACCGTAACTAAACTTTATGTTTAAGCATTAAGGCTTATAATAAACTGAAGTTGTTAATATTATTAAACTTTTTTCTAAGAAATATAGATGTTTACGTGTGTGCAAACGTGGCCACTTGAGCGACCAATTTTTGTTCCTGATCCTTAATCTAGTACTATTATTGATCGAAGTACCTATACATTTATTTATTTAGTAGCATTGTAAAAAACATTTATTTTTTAAATTATTATTGTTTTTATTTTTGTATTTTAATGTAAATACATATAAATTATATTTTTGAATATTAGAATATAAAAACATTTAAAAATATAAAAAATAGTAGCCCACCGGTATCGGGAACAGGGTCGAAGCTACCGGCAGGGCTCTAAAGAGAGAAACCTCCTGACAATGCGAGCCGTGTCCAGAAGTACCGCTTTCTGAATCAAGCTCTTGATCCAGCTGCCCAATGAGAGCCTCCTCAGATGTTGGTCGAGGCTCCTAGCTATTAAGCCATTGGCTGTCACGACTATGGGCACAATAACCGCTGAGTCCACATCCCACATGTTGACAACCTCGTGAGCCAAGTCAAAATACTTGATTTGTTTATCTTTCTCGGCTTTCACGAGGTTCTCATCATGCGGGACAGTTATGTCAACAATCATTGCGCGCCGCTCTGGTCGATCCACCACCACAATATCAGGCTTATTGGCAACAATAGTCTTGTCAGTGATAATGGATCGATCCCAGTACAATGTGATATTTCCATTTTCGAGAACTGGGTCGGGCACATACCTGTAGTATGGCACCTCCGATTCCACAAGGATGTATTTCAGAGCATGTTACTAATTGATTATCCTAGCTATAAGATTGTGTCTATGCAAGTACTCTCCGTTAGCTAGACGAGAACACCCGGAGATAATGTGCCTGATTGATTCTCCCGGCCGGTGGCATGCCCGACAGATGTCAACCATGCCGTCTTTCACAATAAATCTCCGATAATTGTTCGTCATTATAACTTCGTCCATAATTGCGCAGACAAAACCTTCGGTTTCTGCAAAGAGGTTACCGAAACGCAGCCAGGCTACGGACGCTAGTATCTACATCGGGCCCATGTAGGGCCCGGAAGAAGCGTCCGTGAAGTTCCTTACTCTGCCATACCTCCATGCGTTCATTAGTGTCAAGCACTACTGGCTTGCGCCAGTTCTCGTTACCCAAGGATAGCGGGGTGAGGCCCTTGTCCACCGCGACTATATCTCGATGCATCCCCACGTCGGTTTCTAGGAAATATTCCCTGAGACTGCATATCTCGCGATTGTGGACTGTGGAGGGTCTTATCGTTTAAAAAGCCTCGACCTCCACACTTTCGCGGGATATACAGCCTCATCAGTATATTTAAGTATGCCGAACGAGTACATCAAAACCGGCATGACCCAACCGTTGAAGGCGCGCACCATTTTTCCGCCGATAAAAGACTGTTTAATACTTTTTTCAGGCGGCCAAAGAAGCGGTCCTTCAACGATTGCTTCATGTCAGTAACATTGATGCCCAACGCTTCCGACATACCCAAATACTTATAGGTTTCGGATGCAGAGAGGGCTCTAAGGTTTGTGGAATCCAAGAGTTGTGTTCCCACGGATTTCACAATCTCCCCTCGCTTTACATGCATGACCGCACATTTGTCCACACCAAATTCCATCCTGATGGCGCTACTGAATGTTTCAGTAATTTTCGGTAGCTCTATCAGTTGCAAATTGTTGGGGGCAAAGAGTTTTAAGTCATCCATGTAGAGGAGGTGAAATATAACCTGACCACTTCTCCTAAGCCGATAACCTAGACTTGAATCTTCCAGCAGCGTGCTTAGAGGATTCAAGGCTAAGCAGAACCAAAGGGGACTCAAACTGCCGCCCTGGAATATCGCTCGATCCTTATCAGCTCCTTCCTATGAATATTTCGACATCCATGATAGCGAAGGACCGTCCTCCATTGCCCCATACACGTCATTAGGAAGGTGCGCAGAGTTGTATCTACTTTATACAACTCCTGCACCCTCATGAGCCATGTATGTGGCACCGAGTCCTAGGCCTTCTTATACAACATATCGACAGATTCTTTCGGGAACGACGAACCTGTTGGCTAATGGCCATATCAATGAGGAGTAGCTTCTTAGTTCCGCGGGACCCATTTTTACATCCATTTTGAGAGACAGACATGATGGAGTTGTTGTCTATTATGTTTATTAATTTTAGCTCTCAAAATGGATGTAAGAACTTTATAGATCGTTGGAAGACAAGTGATCGGTCTATAATTTTTGGGATCCGCGGTACTACCTGATTTATGGAGCAGGTGAGCAGGTTATTTCTGTCGTTAGGAACTGGGGCAGCGATCCTGACTCTAAGGCTGACTGGAACTGAGATGCCAGGGGAGAGTGCGACCTTTGAAACCACTTTATCCAAAAGTGGTGCAGCCCGTCCGGTCTGAATAATAATAATACACGTTATTACTTTTATTTATTACGTAATTAATATTTATTATCCCCAAGGTAGGTTATTACATACCGAGACCCCTCCGTGGCTCGGCACATTAAGCTGTTAGCCCGGCCGGCTGTCATTCGTGAATTTTTGATAGTCGTTACGGGTAGTCAGAAGCCCGAAAAACTGACAACCAGTTTTACCAAGGGGTATCGTATTACCCAGTAACTGGGTTGTGGAGGTCAGATAGGCAGTCGCTCCATGTAAAATACTGGTATCCAGCTGCATTGCGGTTAGACTGGAAGCCGACCCCAACCCCAATATAGCTGGGAAAAGGGTAGGCAGATGATGAGTCGACAGTAATATCAATTTCTTTTTTTTAGTACGTTAATATTGCGGTCGTACCTTTATTAAGTGGTGGAGCCACTTAATAAAGGTACGACCGGCCTTGAGCTGTCAGCCTCACTACCACTTTTCTGACAGCAAATATATTTAGCTTGGCAACAGCTATGCTTGTTTAAACTCTGATTTTTAATTTGCCAGACTAAAATGACAGCTGCGATCGACCTTTTTTGTCATCGATGACATTATTTCGTATGTATTAACAGTCATTTTGGTCTAGCAAATTAAAAACCAGAGTTTAGTTGAAACGTTGACGAAGATGAAAGGCAAGACACAGTGTTCTTGTGTAATTTGATAGTACCTCGCTATAGTTTAAGTGTAAATTAACTACCCACTACATTATAAGGAAAACTCGATGTAGAACGTGATAAGGTAACAATAGATAAGACTATCAGGTTAAAATACCAGTCTATTGTTCTACTGTCTGTATCATTTATTTATTTATTCCAGCATGGAAGACTAACAACTAAAAAAAAAAAAAACAAAAAAGGAAACAATAGTCGACAGAAACCCAATTACAAGTCTTCGCAGTCAGGTTTTATTTAGAAAAAATAGAACCCGACTACTGAGAAATCACGCTCTGAAAAGTATGAAACAGAAAAATATTCTCATTTGAAATTATTAGTACAAACTGTTCAATATTTATCATCTAATAAATAAACAACTTACACATTAATGTAATGTAATGTGTTTAATGTATTTAATACAATGACATATTCATAGTGATGTTCAAAGGATAGCCGTGGTCATATGTCACATGCCACTTTGCCCTAAAGCTTATGATCGCTTACTACTGTTAGAATGTATTGTTTTGTTAGGGTAGGTTAGGTAACCCTGGTAACCCAGGTAACCCTTTCGGACGATCCCGCTACCATGCCGGTAGCGGGATCGTCCGAAAGGGTTACCGCTGCCCTGGAACATAAAGGGCTAAGGAAGGAACATGGGTGGGTTTCAGTCAGTAAGAGTCTGACACTCCCTCCTGCTCCACCCAGAGCGGGAGGAGTCAATTTTGATGATTTCCCATCCTGAAAAAAAAAAGGGTAGGTGGCATATGAGCGCAGCTATCCTTTTTTTTTAGTTCTTGACTTTATGTTCTCCTAGGGGACGGGTTGGCATTTTCAGGGCAATTTCATCACATTTCTTGACTGTGGGTTGGTAAGTAATTTCAGGCTGAAAGTCACAGGTTGCCGTACCTAAATGTTTCTTCTTTTACGAGCATCGCCACATGAAATGTATTGTGTTAGTTTTTACCTTAACAAGCATTTGCTTATTCGCCGATTACTTACTTACATTCGCTGAATAAGTTATCGCGCCCACCACAAGTAACCTACTTTATGTATATATAATTTAACATTTTACCTAATAAATCGAACAATCAGTAACGGACACAGAACAGTGATTTTATTTCCTGTATACATCCCGTGTGATTCGTATCCATCAACAGTCTACATACTACATCTCCCTGTACGGACAAACTGCCCGTACACTTCTGTCGGTAGGTATCTACTAACAAAAAGGAAAACTAGATTTTCTTGTTAATACTAATAACGCAAGTGTGCCAATTACTTATTTATTTATTTACTAAGGCACCAAGTCCCAATATACACACACAATCACAAATACATCAAATTCATTCAACTCATTTCACCTATAAAATAAAACAAAAGCTTGTAATATATTATGACGTTGAATAAAAAGATATAAGTAGTTAGTATATTTTTTCGGGTTTTCGTAAGCGGATCGATGAGGTAACCAAGTCCCTTATATATTGTGGCACCCACGTTCTCACGACATAACTGTTAAACTTTTGTCACGCTTTACAAGGATTTTATCTATTAGTAAATACTTAGACAAAATCCTTGTAAAGAATGGCAAAAGTATAGCGAATAAGTGAATGCTCCCGTGTAGTAAACACGGGAATATTCACTTCTACGATTATTAGTTGTTACGAGTAGGTATTACAACGACTTAGAACACGTTTGAGGAATCGTTATCGCTGACGTAGTTATATTTCTGAAGTGTTCTTCATAGATGTAGTGTTAAGTACATAAGTACTTCAAAACAAACTGATGGCTTTTCTGCATTTGAAAGACCAGCGTTCAAATTGCAAATTATCATCATCTATAGTATTTAACAATATAGTATTTTTATAGTATTTTATATAGTATAGTTTTTTTGGTAGTTTTTTTAGTATAGTTTTTAGTATGTTTTTTTTTGTTTTGTATAGTATAGTTTTTTTTTTTATATAATATTTTTATAGTATTTTTTAGTATTTGTATTAGTATAAAACAAAGTCGCTTTTCGTGTCTGTCTCAGTAACGGCGTCGTGCTTCTAAACATGCGAAACGGATTTGATGTGATTTTCACCGTCATTATACGTTTACATTAAACTTAAATACATTTTATATTTTATTATAAGCATATGTTGTCCCTTCTTCCCTCCTTCCACGTTTCCCGGTCTACTGCGGTTGTTGGCCAATCCTTTGAAAAGGAGTCCAGCTCCCGCCATCTCTTTCTGAACCTGTTTTTTCAACTTAAATACATATTAGAAAACAATCTCGCTAATTTGTCAATTCAAAAAGAAGCAGAGGCAGCTCGCTAGTCTGTAGATACATATTATAAAATACAATTAAAGTCGCTTTACTGGTCTGCCTGTGTGACCACGTCGTTCTTCTGAACTACACAATGAGTTTTGATGCGGTTTTCACCATTAATTAAAGCATTTATTCCGAAAAGTTTATTATTTACTCATACTTATTATATTAAACTTAGATATAGCATCTAGAAATCGCATCATCTTGGCTACATAGCCATAATATACATATGCAATACTGGTCCCAATATAATTGGGGTCAGCAACATGTCTTCTTCCATACCTACATTAAAGATGTAGGTATGGAAGAAGACATGTTGCCGTCATCTCAGTAGCTATCCCCTTTCCAGCCATATCATCTACAAACAAACTGCACATAGACTGTATCTAAAGAGAATTTCAATTTGGCAATGGCATTTATTTTCCAATATCGTCTTCTTGCCCTGGCCCTTGATTCAATTTGAAATATAACCAACACCCTAATTGGGTAACACACCTTCAATCATAATCCGAGGGTTTTGAAGGAAATTCCTAATCCATTGCCACATAGCTTTGGAAAATTCGTCTGTTAAACAACATAAATAACGCAATGAATGTGACTGAACTGTCAAAATGAAAGGCAATTCCGCAATACAACCGCGGACAATGGCGGTCTACCAGGTTTCACCCTTATGCCCTTAGTAATAAGGTTGACAAGTGGTCCACCGCCAGTGTCCGTGATGGCACTTAGTCATGCTGCGAAATGTAGGTATAGTTGTGACTTCCATTGTGTGTTCATCACTCGACGCACTTCATTGTGTCTCGAGTCACTATGTTTATTGTTATTTTCTATTTGTCACTCCGACGTAAAGGTACCTTAGTACCTTCATACCTACTTTTATTCTCCTCAAAGGTACCTATATACAGTGGCGTCATCCTTTCCTTATAAGATGTAATGGCCAGTCCTAACAGGGTTCCGAAAATGATTGCTGGCAGAGTGGACTGTCCATATTATGTAATTCACTATTATAGATTCTCTCTTTCACTGAGAGGAGGCCTGTGTCCCAGCAGTGGGAACAATATAGGCTGATTATGCTGTCAGTTACATGTGTCACCGTATCGTGTTGGCAAAGCTAATTAACTTATTAGCTTGCAAGATCAGATGATCTAGGGTCACTGCAGTGAGCTGACCATACATTGTGTCTTACTCGGCATCAAGATAGTTATAGGAGATTGCTTTCGTGAAAATCACAGTGTTCATACTACTGTACTTAGTTTTAAGAACAATGTTAATAACCTGATATGAGTGTTCGGTCGAGATCAAGATTTCGATTTGATAACTGCAAGAAAATTATTTAAACAAAATCAATAAATAGAAAGACTGCTTTTATGGCGAAATAAATGACTCTATAAAACCAGAGGTAGGTCTGGAATAACAAGTCACAGTGACTGTTCATTCAAAATGAATCTTATATGGTTAACAAAGAGTTCAATTTGTAGACAAGTCCCGCTTATAAACATCATAGTGGGTCACAGGATATTTTTCAACGTAAATTATTACCGCATACTTTTGTACTTAAGTAGGTTTATGGTTAAAATAACAGTGTTTTATTGTAAAGAATAGTATTCGAACTTAAACTGAGTACCTACAACAACTTCAGCACAAACAAGTAGATGCTCACTGGGTGGAAATTATAGTCTGAAACCGAAAACCAGCCCATAAACCCAATTTGTGCCAAATGCTAGAGTCCGCATCGCTTTGCACAAAAAGGAGGAGGCCTTTAGCAGTGAATGAAATATGGCTGCCAATGATGAATGTTCGGATGATGATGACGAAACTCCGGCAAAACAATTTCGGTATACGGTATACGGTACCGAATGTCAAACCAATTTTAAAGATACGTGAAAGGAACGCCGTGTTTGCGTCCCGTCCTCGTCTCACGACGCTGCTGTGTGACGCGCCTTAGAGGGACTCACATATGTATACATCGTGACAGGGATTCCCAATAGGTTTTCTTCCATTCGTACCCATCACAATACAAACCATATTATAAAGGTTGGTAATGATGATGTCATACTTTACCGCCACACACCCTGCCCAGCATACTGATTACAGTATTATCTATCAAGATTAGTTGAGTTCCTTGTTCAATTGTGAACATGTTTTGATTCGCTATGACTAAGAACTGGCGCCATCTAGTTTTAAAATATTGACCAACAAAATATTGACGTGTAAATGTGTCCTAAAGGTGTACTTACAGAACTCTATAGAGTCTGGTCTATTGAAAATGGTCTAATGACCAAAAAATGGAATTGTACCTACCCATAAAAAACAAAAACAAAAGTCGTTTATTCAAACTAGACTGAGAATCAGCACTCTTTGACGTCATAATTACATAAGTCCCTCTAAACACCAGCCCCACTTCCTAGTGCTTTATCTGGGAAGAAGTAGTGGCGCAACAAACTCCCCAGTAGTACAGCTGTCTCTTAAGTTAGAAGAACTTGATTCTATATATTAGACATAGTATTCAAATTCAAATAATTTATTGTGGATCATAGGTTCATAAGATGTTTTGTTAGTTACAGGTAAGTCTGCTATGCCGCCACTGAGGCATACAAAATTCATATTATAATTTCGGTACATAGTTAAAATACAATACATCATATTGTCATGCAATACATTAAGATTAAATTAGCATAATATTTATGTCAAATTACAAATTAGTCATGTCACAAAATAGTATGATTATGTAAAGTTATTACTTAACATTAGGAAACACAAAACATTAAATTAAATTGTTTGCCATATGTCAGCTCCAATGTACCAAGAAAAACATTGAAAACTATACTCAAGCAATCACTGTCATGTGACTATATATTATGTATATATGTTATATAATCACTTATCACCTGTACGTACTATGCATGTTTAGATGTGTCATATTACCAATAGTAAATACACGTGTTGTATGAATGTTAGATGATAAAATTACAAAAGAATTACCTGCACCGTATAAGGATCATACTTAAATTTAATCTAGGCAAATAGGTATGCACAATCAAGGGGAAAAACATTCAAGGTTTGCCCAACACAAGCTATCTGCGACATTGTTCCAGCGCAATATGAATTATTCTCTAAGAGTTACGTGAGTCATTTCCACTTTCGAATAGGCAGTTCCTGATAAAGTAGAGTGAAAGATAATATTTTTGAAATAATAGCATCTGATCGGCCGGTCTATCTAACAGCTCACTTCACCTAAGTTTTCACTGTTAGATTTTTACAGAATATATCAGCTTGGTAAGCCCGAAAGTCGGACAAACAGTCTTGCCAAAGGGTATCGTATTACTCCGTAACTGGGTTGTGGAGGTCAGATAGGCAGTCGCTCCATGTAACATACTGGTAATCAGCTGTATCCGGTTAGACTGGAAGCTGACCCCAACATAGTTGGGAAAAGGCTAGGCAGATGATGTGGATATCGGCTGATCGGTAGATGATAGCAATCTACTGCTGATCTTAATTATCAGCCTGAAACACCAGTACACAACCGCAGAGCAAGGTGTGTTGAAATAGCTTCCACGAATGGCAATACTTAAATATACCAATTCCCTGTTCAGTCAGATCAGCTACCACATCGTGGCTTGAACTTGTCTCATAACAGCAGAATGGTGTGCCCTATGGGTCCAAGAATAGAAGCATTACTAAGTATTACATGGGACTTAAACAAAAATGGCAAAATGTGGGTTCATTACAGGTACACCCCTGCATAACCCTTCGGGAAACCTAGCGCTATGATATCACTCGGAGACTTACTCCACTCAAGAGATTACAGTAGGTAAGGCAAGAATATGAAACAACTCTCGAGTCACTGAGAGTATCTGATTCATCTAAACTAAGATTAGCCCAAAGACATAATAATAAATAATAGAATGGGGAAATGTTGCAGATCCAGTTTATATTCAACAATCGTATAAACCCTTCACAGGCTAAACTAGTAACGCCATCTAGTTTACATTTTCTACAACTCAGAACTCAATACTATCGTAAACAGTACCACAAATTGCCACCAAAGAACCTTGCTACAGCTAGTTCTTGATTCATTGGATAGGTGGCGTTACCTCATTAATAAAAACTGTTTCATAGAAAGTATAGGTACCTTCAAAACTTGGAATAAATATATCCTTGTAATAAAGTATAGTACGTGAACGGCAACAAACTGACTTATATAATTATGCTTATTGCTTATTGCAGGATGATACGGCCAAACATTATAACAGCTGTATCTACCAACCAAAGACATTAAATTATCTACTTGACAATAGACAGGACATCACGAACAAAATCGTAATCCAATACTTTTGTCCTAGTGGTCAAAAGTCACTCAGTCTCACAGAGTACATTTGCTCAGTCTAGTGTGGTACGCCTGCGTGTCAAGTCGTATTTGTGTCCACCAAAAACAAATATTTTCTAAGGAAATATGCCAAGTTGCGCATTGAGATATGGTAAATCTCGTTACGGTAAAATAGCTGGACCTAACTTCAGTTTATTTTCGTATGAATTATTTATATTTACTCAGTAATTAAAATTAAATAATTTTCATAAATAGATCTAGAAAATTTGCTAATTTTGTAATAAACGCCCTCTATTGCTGAGTAGCTTTACTACTGCGTTGTAGAGATGCAATTTTGTTTATCGATTTGGTTATCGATAATATTTATTAAGTTAAAAAATAAATAACACAAAATATATATACTGTTTGAAGATAATCATGTCATTTTATTTAAATATCAATAAATGAACAAGTACTATTCATTTATGTAGGTTCAAATCAAACCGCAGAGCAGAGCTTGTACTATGGATACTAAGCAATGGATATAATACTTATATACTAATACTATTACTTATGCTATAATACTACTATGTACATAAGAAACACCCAGACCAACGCAACCATCACATAAATATTTGTGTCCTGTGGGAATCGCACTCACATCCTCGTGATCAGCTGCAGTCTCACACTTGGATTACTAGATCATAATAACGATAATTATTAGTCATTTGTATGTAAAAATAATTTTATAAATAAATAACTTTTAAACGGCTAATCATTTTATTGTTTTCATAATCTTTTGGCACTTGGTTCAATCTATTCAAACGCGACAAAAAAAAAATAGTCTTAGTCACTTTTTCAATATTATCGATACATTTATATCGAAATGGTAAAATCTCTACCACAGGTTTTATACTGTCTACTTAGTGTCACCCCATTTATTGCCAGACCTACGGATTTTTTTATAGATCTACGGATTTTGGACCTCGCCTCGGATATACGTATACATACGGATACAAGATTTACAAATATTTGCAAAGTGAAAAAAAAAATTTTGCTAAAACCGAAACGCAACCGACAATCATTGCAAAGAAAATATGCGCTTTGTGACATAATAGGTCTACTTTACACAAAAAGCGTAATAAACTGAGTGCTATAATAATCCAACGGCAAAGCAGGCACATTTAAAATGATTTTATTTTAAAATGTACATAAACACACACTGAAACTGATACCTAGTCATACACGGTGACACGGACAATGGATAGTAGCGAATAAAATTCTAAAATAGTTTTTATTGTTTAAAACAAGTTTTGCTTAATTTGTTTAGTTTTTTATATCTATTTACCATTTGAACTAAGTAGGATATTAGGTTTTTCAGGCTTAACCCACGGATTGAAAATCGGATCTGGCAACACTGACAACACTGGCCACCTACCGAGCAATAGCTGAATATATTTTACTAAATTTTAATTTAATTCATGTTTGCAATTTTTGTGTTAAGATGTTCCCAATTGCCGCTCTAATTTTGCTATATTATACTAGATGGCGTCACTGAGACATGGGATCACAGTTTTTCTATGACATTTCTTTGCATAGCCTCTCTATTGTACCTATCTTAAATCTCTTTGCTACCAACGAATCTAAACAAACTTTGACAAAAGTATAGCTTACGTCCTGGACTAGCATACTAGAAAAAGAACTTCACATACGATGTATAATGTGGACGATAGCTTTGATATAATTATAATCAAATACCTATTTAAAATAAATGAAACTGGATCATTATAGCTGGTGTAAGTTCTTTGTACTTGGATAATGTCAGTACCTACGTGTTAATCACGCCTGTTCAACGCATTTCAATGCCTCAGTGCGTCGTCTAAGTAAATGTCACCATTGCGCATAGAGAGACCATGATTATCCAATACTCGTGTACTTTTTACTTCTATTCAAAGTTTAAATTCCTATAAAAGTAGGGGAAGACCAAAGAAACGATGGATAGACTGTGTGAATGATATAATCAGAAAGGTAAGTACCAAGACGACGACTAATAAAGAAGTATGAAAAAAAAAGATATGTTGCGACCCCCGACCCCAAAAAATAAGTTCAAATTCCAAATTGTTACAGACAGCCTATTTGTATATCAATTGTTTAGGTTTAGAGACTTCTTTCAGAAGATTATTGTCGTAGAGAAGCTGCTGGGTCTCAGTAACATGCACATGTACAGTATATAGGTACAGACGGTCACATAACTTTAGCATGGATTGAAGGAATTCAAAATTAACTCTTCCAGTTAGAATTGGCCTGAAATGTCATGATTTCGGAAAACTGTCATTCGATAGGGTAATTTGAACTTAGAGAGTGGTATTGATGATTTGAATGATTATAATTCTATAAATACATATTTGTTACGGTTGCAAATCATATTTTAATCAGCATAATTATACCACCTGGTGCTGACCTGCAAAAAACGTAAGAAAAAAAGAATTACGCGGTCTGCCCTGCCGCTTTACTCAGATTCCCAGAAATTCCCAGATTTATATCATCTTCATCAAGAGTAGTTTTCAGTAAACCAATAAGAAGGTACTGTCCCGTTCCTACGTTTACCATGGCGACCACAACGCATGACATTTCATCAATCCAAACACTCGTTGCGGAAGTGGTGTGGTGAGTTTAAGAAGGACAAGTCTGATTGATCATTTCACTGGCTTCCTGTTACCCGAGGCCACCTGCTATTGTTGGACGAGAAAAGCCGAAAACTAATTAGCCGCCATCTTAAAACGGTTAAGAGTTCATTGCTGTATGTGTTGAAATGTTTACGAATGTACAGACGCCAGCAGGTCAAGCTACCCGAAATTGTCAAATTTTCCCAATCAATCTTGAACCTTAACGCTTTAGTTATAAAGTTGAAAATCTATTAAAGAAATTTGACAGATTGTAGTAGCTTGATGTGCTGGCGTCTTTACTTAATTGGAAAGTAACAAGTCAAGTCGATCTATTCTGTAAATAACTCATCGTGAAAACATAGGTGAAGTGAGCTAGAAGTGAGCTGTCATTGCACCTGATGCTAGGGATTGACACTATTGACAGCTCAATTCCCGGCTGACTGAAAAGGAACAGTCGGTCTCTGTTCCTTACGAATTGGATTGTTCATCACCCTTCCTCCATTTATGGAATAAGTAAAGAGTAAGATATATACCGCAAACAAACCTTAATCCGTTTGCCTAGTGTTGCGCTTTAAATGGCAATTTCCGCTTTGACCAAGTATTGAACCCACTTCTTACATAAAATTAATATCTCACCTTTAACTTTGAACCAATATGCATTTGTTTAATTAAAATCACGATTTCCGTTGCAGCACTTCCTGCATGTTTTACTACTTTTCTATAGATCACCTTTGATTTGTTTTCTTGGCGTCATTTAAAAATTCAATAAGAACTATCTGTGTTGGTGACATATGGTACCTAAAGTGGATCATTAATTTCTGAAAGTCTTTGTCTGTTTGTCATACGAAAGTTCACGGTTTGTGCCATCAGAATGTGTCTCGCGCGGCATTCCGCTGTGTGACCTTTCGGCGACGAGGCGCTAATGACATTCCTTCATAGTCCAAACCCTTTGAAACATTTTGAAAGGTACATTTGAAAGTTTTTGTAATTGCTGTAAAAAAATAATTTGCTTCTACTACATTAAATTATCATTTACATAAAAAAAAACATTTAGGCACTAACCTATATTATCATTTTGAAACATTAACAAATTAAAAATATTGTCAGCTTGCTACCTACTATCAAAAATTTGTAATTGCTTTTGGCTTGCTATCAAAAACGATATGTAATGGTAAAATAACACTAACTTTTTCTTGTTACCCACAGCATTGTAAGAAAAATATTTGCGCATCTACTTACTAGTTTATTTACGAGTAACTACCGTTCTTCATAAGTTCGTGTATCAAGTATTATGGTTAACTGGTATTTCTCATGATAAGTGAATTGTATTCTTTTTGAGATATAAATGTCTTAAACCGAAAAGGAAATCCTCTACTCTTTCAACCCAAGTTTTTGTTCGGTGAAAAGTGTAACTTGCCTTGCCTTTAACTTGACTTTTCTTGCCATCGGTTTTCGATCCTAAGTGCTCATATACACGAACGGCATTTGTGAACGGCAGAGGCAACCCCAGCCGTCGTCGACAACGTGCCGCTCGTGTATTTGAGTATACCTATAGTGCTCAAATATAAGCTGTTGTTTTGCATCCTCGTCAAATTTCAGGAGGCTGTTATGAAAGACCTATAATCAAATAAAATTACGATCCCTGGTAAATAATGAATACATACTTGTTTTTTTAGTTATTTAAGTTTGACAGTATTTCAGAATACACCACTTTCAAAGAACAGAATCGCGTTATGCCAATTTTCGAAAATTGGAAAAAAAAATTGAATTGGAAATTTGACGAGGATGCAAAACAACACCTTGTATACGAACGGCACTTTGGCGACGACTGCACTTGCCTTTGCGGTTGACGCGTGCCGCTAATGTGTATGCACAATAATAATTCTTCAGGCCAGATGATCAGGTAATCGACATATATATCCTGTCTAGTCCAATTTCAGCTTTCCAATCCCCAATTTGCATAGTAACGCAGTACGGCATTTCTTACACTCATAAAAATATAGGAAGTGCATCGTCATCGACTCTTAGGTATGTTGGCGTGGCCCTGAGTACTAAATAACAGATTTTTACCAAGCATTGTAAGGCTTTATTCTGAGAACAAGTAGTGCCGAATTCATAATGTCGTGGAGTGAAAGGATATGGTTCAGAATACGGCTGGAATGTCGGTGTCTGTGTCTACCTATTGTCTGTGTAGAACATAGATACTTACAACGTTTTGAGGTATTTGGTCGGTAGCATTTGTATACTAAATAAGAATATCGTACCTATTTACATAAATAACGTAGCATGAAGGGGCTTGTGGCTATGTAATAAACATGCAAACAAATCTATATGCACTGTAGCCGCGGCCACCACGCATGTGTGTATTTTTTTTTTGCACTGCTTGCTCCTGGCACCACTTGAAAAATTGAACAAGGAATTGTATGACAGATACCTTATAGCTTATATGTATAAGCTATTAGGTGTCTGTCATACAATTCATTCAGCGACATTATTTAAAGAGACCAGGCTCACAGTAACCGGCCTTACATAAGTAGGAATTGTGATGACCAGATTTATAAACGTGAACGAAGCAGCAGTATGTAGGATCGTAGGACGTGTCGTTCTATAGTAACCGCCAACCACCTTGAGAAAAAGACGTCATATAACAAGACGCCTATATGCCCTTAAGGATTAAGCAGAGAACCCCCATTTTGCCCGTTATGTTTAAGCTCGATGTAATAGAATTCGAGCCTATTTTCATCAACCGGGCAGAAATCTACACTCCGGGCTGCTACTAAGAAATTCAAGATGGAAACACCAATAACACTTTGCCTGACCTGGGAATTGTAACAGGACCTGATGCTCAGCAGTAGCATTTGCGATCTGTAGACCAATGTGATAGTAAAAACTTTTTTGCAAAAAAAAACAACCGACTTCCAAAAACGACACTACAAAGTGGAAAATAACTTTAATTTCGGAAGTCGGTGTCGTTGGGTTCGCATTTTCGTTGTTTGCCACCGACTTCCGAAATTAAAGTTATTTTTCACTTTGTAGTGTCGTTTTTGGAAGTCGGTTGTTTTTTTTTGCAAAAAAGTTTTTATTTTTCACTTTTTAGTTGTAATTTTTACCAGTAATTTTGGTTTAAAAACCAAACTACTAAACCGTTTTTGATGAAATTTCTATGGGACCATTTGGGAAGTATACCCTTTCCAACAAAAAAAGAATTTTTCAAATCGGTTGGCAAGCGACGGAGTTATGCGCGAACAAACATAAAAAAAAAAAAAAAAAAATACAAACATCCGAATTGAGAACCTCCTCCTTTTTTAGAAGTCGGTTAAAAAGACGTACGGTCACCAAAGGGTGGTCGTCGGATATATGTTGTTGCAGTTTAGTAAAAAAACGGATTGATGTTTTCAGATAAAATTTTATTTCAATAATAGAAAACAAACAGTTCATTTATCAAACTAAATTTCATTCGAAAACATCCATCGGTTTCTTACTAAACTTCAACAATATCCGACGACCCTGGTTACTTATCTTGTGACTGTACCTTCATGCATAATTATGATTGAAATTATGGCAAGCCTATTATTATTAGTCACAATTCTACCTCTTAACAATCAGACTTAGTCCTTCACATCTTCTACTTAACCAAAGTGATAACAATGGAGATGGCGTAACAAATCTAAGTATCCCAGTCTCGATGGACCGGTCTGACCACTCTTTATTTCATGGAAGTGGTTTCCTGCATATACTCGGAACAATTGCAATTAATATCATTTACCTACTCGTCTCTTTGACACGCACTTAATTTGAAAACTAGTTTTATAGCTATTTTCACTTGGCGACTTGCGAATGCACCGCACATGGGTGATAAAAGCATTCAATGAATCACCCTGATGATGAGAAAAAAACCTGATAATTAAATTGTCATACATATTTTACGGAATATTTTTCATCACATCACGCACAATACAGGCGTGATGTGTTGAATGGTTGAACCCTAAAGGGTTAGGCAGAAGTGTACAAAATACCCGTGAAAGAGGGGACGACCCGATTGCCATTAACCAGGCAAAAATTCAGAAGAAAGAACTTAATTAAATTAAATTTAGAAATTACTCAATAACACAGCTTGGCCAGGGAAATATGAAAAACGATTTACAGGAGTTTGCTTAATTTCGGAATCGCATTCAGAAACAAAATGGGTTACGCAATGAGGGTGATATATATCCAAGCCATTAGTCATTTTTATTGGGTGCCATAAAAGATTACTATATTAGACTATGATGGATCTTTTACTACCTAATAACACGTTCGTCAGTTTAATTATATATGATTTCAGCGAGGTCAAAGGTATACCTATTATCAGATTTGATCATGAGAATCGAGCACGATCCAATGGCATACCATAGCGTGACGTTGCTATTGTATAGTTTTCTCAAGCTTATCGGGAACATTAAGTTATGCATCTGGTTCGGACTAGTGACAAATGCTCTGCGGGCCACCGTCCAAGTGTTCCGTCTCAAGAAGTCGAGATCTCGACTTATGAATAACAAATGTAATCTAATATTTATATCAACACGCTAAAGAAACTATTTTGATCCGGTAGCGAATTGATCGGAATAGCTCGAGGCCTATTGTGCGTAATTCTTTATTAGCTTTGACAGCTAATAGTCCAAGAGCTGGAAAATATGGGAAGGTATTTTTAACGCTCAAGGCATAGTGAGTCTCTATTATAACTACTAGCCAATGGTAGCCAATGGTAACTAGCTTCAACTTTCTGACTAACTGACCGACAATTTAATTTTGACAATTCGAAAGTGCCTGAAATGGTTTAATTGAAATAAATGATCTGAGTTTGAGTTTGAGTTTAATGAGAAGCCTAGCTGGGCCACCACAAGATTTTTAATACTACCTATACAACAAATAAACACACTTTGTACTGCCTACAGGTAGTTGTTCCGGGTCTGGCTGTTTGGGCAACGTTTTTAAAAAAAAAAGAAAGGAATAACTGAAGTGGCAGTGGGCTGGCCATGTTTGTAGTAGGACCGATGGCCGGTGGAGCAGACGAGCCTATCGCAGTCTACTGTTGGACAAAGGTCTCTCCCAGGCTGCGCCACAACACCTTATCCTCCGTCTTCCGCATCCAGTCTATCCCAGTCACCTTTTTAAGATCGTAGATCCATCTGTGAGGAGACGTCGACTTCGATATAGACTTGCCAGATGGCTGGGAAATCCGGGAATATCCCGGAATGTTGCGTCTTGTCCCGTGTCCAGTAATTAGCCTTTACTGTCCCGGATTCCGAACACCTACCTACTGGCGCCGTCAGTTGGGACTGGTCCTCTCTTAGCTGCCACGTCTTATTTTAATTTATTTCAAATTCTGTTTTTGTTTAGTTTTATCTTTTTTATTACGGACGCTTTTAACATGCACGTCTTTCTTCATCGTTCTCACATGTATAATTTCAACATAAATGATGTAATATGAATGATTTCCTTGCCCGTTCTTCATTGTTAGCTTCATCTTGTATAACTGACCGACCCCTTGACAATTCAAAAGTGCCTGTAATTGGTTTATTTTAAATAAATGCTTTAAGTTTGAGTGGTTTTTTTTCACCAAGTTGAGAACAGCAGAGTCATATCAATTTTTCGTAGTACGATACGAAACGATTTAACATTTATCTCTGCATGAATTGCAGTCAGTTCCCTAGCTGTATAAAAGTTTGGTACAAGCTTTCCACTTAACTAGAAATTACCTTTAGGTAAACTTAGTTCACTTGCTTATTTTAAATTCAGACCAGATATTACCGAAGTTACTCAACATGGCAGCAAAGCCACTGAATTCGCTTTGTTCGTGTCACCTTTCGAATCAGGTGTCACCCAGCAGGTGACCGCACTAAAATGGCTTGTAATTGTTATTTAATCTTGATCTAAACATAATTTATTGATTCAATTCACGTGCAATATAGGGTTGCCGAAAATGGTACCCACTTGAGTTCATTTTGACAGCTATGATTTTCCCGATTAGCAGAATACCAGAAGGCCAATTCTCGTAATTTAACACGTTCAAAATCTAGTCGCAGTCTCATCTCAACGACAAACAAATGTCAAAAACTTGTCAAAATGTAGGGAAATTAGAAGTATTTTTTGACAGATTTAGACTGAGATCAGACTGTAAACGATCTTAAAATTACGAGAATTGCGGGGCCTCAGCTGTATGAACAATTTCGGCGGGTGTCAGTTGTTTCAAAAATCAAATGAACAGAATCTGGTCATTTTTTTAATAGAAAATCATGAACATTTTGATAGGTACCTAATTCCAATGAACAAAACGAGCCGTTTTTATAAAAAAAAAAAAACTCTGAAAGTTAACAAAATCTACGAAAGCTTACTAAGTATAGGATGAAATGTAGAGCTACGCTTTGATCTTCGAAAAAAAATTATAAAAGAAAACCGTTTACATTTTCTTGAAATGGTAGGAATCGGACAATTAATAAAGCTATATTTTCTACATGAACTTTTTACCTTCAATGTCTAAAAGAAACGAATCATCTTTCCAACAATGAAACAAACCATTTTAATATTGGCTTCAGACAGCCCTGGTTTGCTCCCGGTCGGTAACGAAACAGTCATGATCTCACGACATTAGGCCGACGTTAATTATGACAGATAGTAGCTGCATTCACTACTGACTATTACTAATTCTGCACACCTTGTATAGATACGCATTTTAACTTCGACGCTGAGAACTTTGAGGTCTGGAGTCCATAGAAGCTATAATGCTGACAAAGAAAAGGAAAACCTGTCTTATACATGTCACTAATTGGATCATTCATCCACACACAGACGGGTCAGCAAATCTAAAGACTACGCCAATGTATTCCTAGAAACCATTTTAAGGAAGACTCATGGTTGTTAAAAACATAAACGGGTTGAAATGTAAAGTAAAAGAACTGTTTCAACTCAGCCACTAGTCTACCGCAATCGATTATTAGCAACAGTAATTGCTCTAACCCCGGCTTCTGAAAACTTTTTTAGGTATGTACAGACGCCAGCAGATCAAGCTACCCGAAACTGGCAAATTTTCCCAATCAACCTTGCTCAATGCTTTAGTGATAAAGTTGAAAATCTATTAAAGAAATTTGACAGATTGTAGTAGCTTGATGTGCTGGCGTCTGAACATTGTACAGCCACCAAAGAGATAAGTAACCAGGGTCGTCAGATATAGTTGAAGTCTATAAGAAACTGATGGATGTTTTCGAATGAAATTTAGTTTGATAAATGAACTGTTTGTCTTCTATTATTTAAATAAAATTTTATACGAAATCATCAATCCGTTTCTTGTGTGTCTCGGTGACCGTACCTTTTTAATTAAATGTGTGGTCAAATCCCATGCAAACTTAGATTATTGGCTAACTAACATGCAATCCAACAGCAGATATAACTGATCAAGTTTTCAGAAGCAAGAGGCAAGCCTCTCTAAGATAAACCTTGCAGGAGTATTTACGAGGTTGAGCTTAGGGAGACTTGCCTAGTTAATCTTACAAAGTTTAATATAAATTGCACCAGTTCGAAAGATCACGCGTGTCGATGTGTCAAACATACATCAACTTGTGTGTGTATGTGTGTGCGTAGATGTACGCGTGTGTGTATGTAGCTTAGTCTAAGCGTGCACGTGAGCACTTAATCAAACATAATTGCATACAAATGAACGTCTTAAACCGGCAGTGAAAATACCCTTACGTATAATTAATTACAATTTATATTGACATACCACAGTGAGTTGTATTGTTAAAGGCTATTATAATGTTAACTAACTGACAGTTTATTATAGAATCGTGACTATAACTATTTATTTGTAACCCTACCTCCAAAACTTGACCACTCAACACTAATTAAACTAAGAATCGTTGACTTACTTTTAATTTTCTATCCATAGTCTAGTCTGTGGTCTTTTGATTGGTCACGGAACTTATTTACGGAACTCCGTGACTGACAGACAATACATAGCCTTAGGATAGAAACATGAAATGTGTTGCAACATGAAAACCTCTGTCGAAGCTAAAATATCGTGTAATTTCGGGATTAAAGTTTGAATGCTTTCAACAACGTCGCTTGTAATATACAATACGTCTAATACTTACTCCTAGGATTTAAGAATTTGGGCCTTCGTTTTAGTGTATGCAGCTGCTCCATATAAGGCATAATAATAATAATTTTTTTTCAGTTAAACATTAAGGCAGCCATTGCTTGTGCCTCCAAACCGGTAGTGTACATTTAGGTAGTTGAATACATTCCAACTGAGACAGACAGCAGGCGAGTATACGGTGAACGTGCCCCGCCCTCACAATAAGGCGCTACCCAAGTAGCAACATAATGTCATATAAATGGCACAATAACGTTTTTTATTTAACTTTCCGCAATATGAATATGGTTTTATAATAGTTTTTTATACGTAAATATAACGCAGGTTTGGGCGCAGATTATATAACATTTGAATCGTGTAACGGTCGTTTTGCGGTCGCATCAGTGACAATTACGTTGGGTAAAAATCACATAGACGTCGTAAGTTTAACTAGTAAGGTTTGTAATCGTTTCTAGTAATACTCTTACATAATTATATCATCGTTTAGACGTATACTTTTGGTTATACTATACTCGTACTGATCTTCATTGGTGCAAGCTAGACCATTTGTGTGACAATTTATTGTGTACTTATAAAATTTGAAAAAAGGTAAGTTAAATGTTTTGATAGTTACTATAATTTATTCATTTAATGTAGAGAAAGCTTATTGTGGTGGAGGGTGAAGAGCGGTGAATTATACTTGGGAATTAAAAATTTTCGATGAAATATATAGTTATCTTTGTTAATATTTTAATGGGCCTTCATAATTTTTGTATTTCAATATTGTTTATAAAAATAAAATAAATTAATGTTCGTCAATAGTCTCCGCCATACTACCGATGGACATTGGGCGACTGCATTTAAACCTGTATATAACTATTGGTCTTATACATGTTTTTACACAATTTATGGCACCCACCATGACGGTTGCAATTAGAGTTCTGTTGAAAAATAGAAAAACACCTTTGTGTGTAGTAAGTACTTCTGTTTTAATTGCAGGGACATCATGGTGAAATTTTTTGACGTTGATAAGTTTTTAACAAAAAAAGACTTAAAATTGCTCAAACATTTAAAATGGCTATGGAAAAACACGCATTTTCAGTTATCACAGAAGTGTTGTGGATGTACTCATCCTACCGACTCGGCATTCAAACATTTTATCATCCATAATAATAGAAACATAACTAAATTATTAAACTATGATTTCTTTTGGTGCCAAAATTGTAAGAAGTTTGCCATATATGACCATTTTCCTGAAGACGAATGTAACTGCAACTGTTAAACTTTAATTTGATTTTATAAATAATAGACATAACATTTAATCATTATTTTGCAAGGTTAGTGTCTTCTTTCAATTATTTTTACATAGTCACCTAATCGTTGTCATTAAGCCTGTTACACTTAAATACATGTAGGTATATTAAATTTATCAAAAGCAAGCCGTCACCAAGTTTACGGACAGCGTATCGAGTAAAAATGTTCGTTCACGCGTGGGTTGAGCTAGACAGAAGAAAGGGGAATTCCCTATTCCGTCTCGCTCAACGCTTTTCGTAAGCGAGTCTCACATTATCTTAGATTATGGTTTAGTAATAGATTGATACTCGGTGTAGGAAGCAGTTCCAAATTTATTTTACAAATAAACATTAATTAATAACTATAGTACGAGTACGTAGTACAGTAACTAGTTAGTATTTATTCTTAATGTGATCGGATTTTCAATTCATGTGTTAGGTAATATAGCAATATTTAACCATAAAAATGTTTTGTTTTAGAAATGGCCTACAAAATTGTACAAACTGTGGAAAGAGGAAAATTAGTTTTATCAGCGGTACCTGAAAAATGGGAAGAAAATGGTACTTATTTTATATTGGCCAAGACCAAAAGTGGAGGATTTATTAAAAGATCCGTTTTCATGTCCCGAAGCATCACAATGCGTCGTCAAAAGAAGTGGAATTAATTCATTGGAAAATGCTGAATTAGAGGTCACTCAAATGTCAAGCATGAGCGACACAGAAGAAGAACAAAATGAAGATTTAAAACGACGCGGTGGTCGGAGGAGGATGAGCGAAGCAACTTTGATTTGTAGAAAACTGTCCTGTTCTGACTGGATGCAGCCTTTACCGTATTACATGTTGAAAAATGTACGGAACCACTTTCATTTTTACCACTTTGTTCTTGGCTAGGCCCAGTTTTATTCAGATTAAGAGTTGGTATCGTTGTTGTATTGAATAATTGATAATTTTTATCTACTTTTCTTCTAAAACCCCACTTCGCTTAATTCTTTTCCACTATTCGGAATCCATTGTATTATATTTAATGAAAAATGGCGACTAAGTTATATAAAAGTTACTAATTATCATCTAAATAATTAATTGACTTATAAACGTTATATTAGAATAACGTTTCAAGCTAAACGTTACTTAAATGTGGAAATATACAACCTAATATAACGATTTTATAATAGTTAATTATAAAATCGTTACATGACAGTTTGTCATTTAAGTGTTGAGTAAAAGGCTCTTAATTTACAAATCATGGCGACTCATTACTATTTTCCGACTGAAACATTAACTCGACTTAACGTTATAATATCGTCATATAAATTATTGAGATGACGTTTACCAAACACATTAATATGACTTAAATTATATATAACTAATGCGTCGAACTGAATACTACTTTACAACTGTTTAGTTGCTGCAAAACTATTATAAAGCCCTTACATGTCTGTTAGTTGTATAATTCTAATATTATACAACTGTTTTGCTAGTTGGGTACCGACTTCTGTTAAGGCATAGTTATCAGATCGTGCAAGGAAATAACTCGTGAAAGAATCAATCATCACCTATAGCAGTCCACTGCTAGGCCCTCTCCCCCCCCTCCCCTCTCCTCTCTCTATAGCTGGAAGATAGTTGCGAAAAATCGAGTTGAATGGCGTGCAATAGGAAAGAATCAATGGCGTGGTGCCATATGAGATCAGCCGGTCTATTTTCAAATCAAATCTATTCTCACCGTGAAGCCCAGCTTGAAGTAAGCTGTCATTGGAATGATAGCTCACTTCAAGCTCACTTTACCTTAGTTTCCGCGGAGAGATTTTCACAGAATAGATCGGCTGGATTTTCGGAAATGAAATCAAAATGAACATATTTTTTTTTTCATTTGCCCTAGCAAATTTAAGTATCAATTTACTACAAGAACGAAATGGGTAGGTACAGACGCCAGCAGGTCAAGCTACCCGAAACTGTCAATTTTTTCCAATCAACTTTGAACCTTAATGATTTAGCGATAAAGTTTAAAATATATTAAAGAAATTTGACAGATTGTAGTAGCTTGACGTGCTGGCGTCTGTACAATTATTTGGCCTGAAAATGATTTTTCTTCCAAAATGATTTGCCCTCGACAACAGTATTTCTCAAGCAATACCTTCAATGTTTGACGCTTTGGAAAGACTTCTTATGATAGAAAGCGAAAAGTATAACACTCGTAACTTCCTTATGTAAATCTTACATCAGACCTCCACGGGGTGTTAAAAGACCCATCACGAAGCCGTCATCTACGCATAATTGTAATCAAACTTTGGGAAAAACATTTGCTGGGAAACGACTTTTATTTTTGGTGTGACTCTTAGCTGCTTACAGTAGTGCACAATGCAATGCTATTTTTTTTAAAGGCATCTCGCAGGTCAATCTAGGAGGTTGTCGGCTGTTTAACTGGACTTTCCTGTGGGTGTCTCAATAAATTATAGCAGGCAGGCAGGCAGGGCTTAAAAACTTAGCGACTACCCTGTGGGGTACGGACCTTGGCTTAGGGCGTCACTGGGGGAGGGCAGCAAGGGACAGGCTGGATCGGATTATCAATGTAACGCACGCTAAACAGTGAGTGGGTGCGCGCAACGGTCCAGGGATCGTGAGTGTAATTAAAGCTAATTTATAATATTTAAAACTTGTTTTCGTTAAGAAACGTAATACAAAGTTGGAACTTTGACCTTCAATATCTCCGTAACCAGAAGGTTCCCAGGTATGGTCCAGTACAAAAAATAAATATTAACATAATAATAACAATAAGTAAGTACATAATAACGGGAAAAACAAGTGACTCTCGGCTTCGTTAAGTTAAGGGTATTTTTACATCCGTTATAATGGCAGGCTTGATACCGCTCCAGTATGTATAGAGACTTTAAAAGAACAATCAAAATTTAAAATGCACTCTGCCTTAACACCGGCCTGGCAGTAATACAGGCGACAACCGTGACATATTGCCGTCACTAAGTTTTATTGAGGTCTTATTATAAACCAATAATAAAATAATTACCATAATCACAGCCGGATACGACACATTGTCGTGGATACAAGCTTACAGTACTTAAAAAGTTTTTATAGCTTAATTAGCCATCGCAAGCACAGCTACCAAGTAATAATGGTTGGATTTTCATTGGAAAATATATTTTCTCGTAAAATTTCGACAGACAAAGAGGGATGGAAAATATGACTGGAAAATTACTTTAGATAGCCCCAGACTAAAAAGGTTTAAATACCTGAAAATTTTCATTTTGAAATGGTACAGACGCCAGCAGGTCAAGCTACCCGAAACTGTCAAATTTTTCCAATTAACTTTGAACCTTAATACTTTTGCGATAAAGTTGAAAATCTATTAAAGAAATTTGACAGATTGTAGTAGCTTGATGTGCTGGCGTCTGTACTTCAATCAACTCAGCCTATCGCAGTCCACTGGACACAAGCCTCTCCCAGGCTGCCCAACAACACCCTATCAACCACCTTCCTCACCCAGTCTATCCCAGCTACCTTCTTTAGGTCGTTGGTCCATGGTCGCTGGTGGTCCCACACTACTTAAAGAAGAGAACGGAAAACCGTAGTCGTATGGTCTATGTCATGCCCATAGATTTAATACTATACACCTACTAATATATATATATATATACTACGAGCATGTTATGCCTGAGTACCACAAAGAAAATTTAAACTATTTCTTCATTTAAAACGTGTTCAAACTATTAAAGTGTGACATTAAAGTTTTATTGTAACAATAAGCAATCAATGTTTATGAATAGTCACCTACACTCCCTACATTTGAAGTTCCGCGTGGAAATAATAACGGAATTCATTATATTTACATTATGTATATGGGTTTTCTTACTCTATTTTCCATAACCGTGCCAATCAATCAATTGTTGGATATAGGCCTGGCTTGATTTACATGATAACATCCGGCCCTGTGTCTCTTGCCGAAGACGGAATATTCCTAGCGACCCAGCTGTATTCTTTATACTGGGTGTATTTTAGAGAACTCAGTTTCTTGCCCGTTTTTCTCCATAGATACCTACTACGCTTTGGAATGGGCAACTAGCTCCATTTTTCTGATTGACCGACCCCTTGACAATTCAAAAGCGCCTGGAATTGGTTTATTTGAAATAAATGCTTTTGAGCTTGAATTTGAGAGACGGGACGTGAGGACTTCCTTAAACGTTGTAGCTACAAGAAAACGTTCTTTTCAGACTTAACTTTTTAAGTACAGACGCCAGCTCATCAAGCTACTACAATCTGTCAAATTTATTTAATAGATTTTCAACTTTATCGCTAAAGCATTAAGGTTCAAGGTTGATTGGGAAAACTTGACAGTTTTGGGTAATTTGACCTGCTGGCATCTGTACATTAATGCTAACTACGTTTTTTTTGAAAATTGGTATAGTTAGCTAGAAAATCGTTTTATTAATTTTATTCTTATGGTTCCGTTGTATGCAGTTTCGTAAAAGGTTAACATGACTCTTCTGGACTAACTTAGGTAAGAATATTAGAAAAGGCGCAAATCACTTCACCTTAACGTTTTCCTGTAGCTACTACAGTTAAATTATCTTTGATTCATCTTATTTTACCCTGGACATACATAGTATGGGAATATTCAAATCTTGAATGTATAGGTTAGGCCGCTTACACATTATGCCGTAGTGCACCGGTACCGCCACCGCGCCGCCGCGCCGCCGCCGTGCCGATGTATTATTCACCCTTGGATTTGAATGAACCCTCACACATGGCCGGCGGCGAGTTTTGAAGAGTCTTGATACCACGGCAGCGAAAAACGCTACCGTTGCGGCGCCATGAGTAAATGCTCTTACTGTGTGGAGGCAAGCGTGCATTATGCTACGGATACATTGTCTGTGCTCTCTGTTGTGCATCGAGACGTCGAGCAGTGTGCGAGAAAAAGCGCGCGAAGTGTAGTTCACGTTATCGCGATAATGTAGCCGCAGCATTGCAGTCAACCATCATGAGGTGAAAAAACGGTGTCAAGCCCAATACATCAATTGAATGTGGGTAGTGTAAAAGAATCTTCGGTTCATCGTTATGAACCGAAGATTCTTTTACACTACCCACCCAAGTCCAAGTAGAAGAAATAGCGTTCTATTTCTTCTACTTGGACTTCTTTTTTCAATGTTCAGTCGTCGGTAACTTCGGTTCTCTTCAGATAAAATCTTGTAGATGAGTACAACCACTGGTAAAACCTACCAAGTATCTACAACAAAAAAATTAAGAATAACGGAAATCCAATTAAGTGTCCGTTTATGTAAAAACATGGTGTCCGGTTCAATAAAAACGGACATGCAAAGAGAAAACCCCATACGGAAGTAAGGAATTCCCAACTACTAATCCTTCGTACTTACTGCGAACAAAATCCCTTCTATAAACAAAAATAATAAAAATCTGGTTTGCGTCATTGCTATGACGTGCCAAGCAATCTTTTTTATACGTACGTATAAACGTTGGGTTATTGTACCTGATGATAACCAAAGATAAGGTTGATGACGCAGCAGGCGTGCCGATTTGAACTAATTCAGGGTGAAGATTTGTTTTGCATGATGCAGATTTGTGATGATAAAAATGACAGCATAAGAATTGTGCGAAGTTCTGTTTATCAGATTAATAAAATAGGAACATAGAAATTTCTCTAGCCCGTATCTCAAGAGGCAATCCATCGTTCCCATAATAGGATATTCCCAAAACATATATCTTTTTCCAAAATATGAGAAGTACAGTCAAGTCAATGTTTTTATAAATGTATTAAATAAGAAATTAAAATATTTTACACACACTTCATACGGGGATTTTTGCGGTACGTTACGGTTAAAAAATGAATTCAATTAAAATCCGATAAAATATGCAATTCTGCGGTTATGTTCAAGACTATGAAAACATGGTGTAACCGATTTAATGGCTACTTGACACAAGGTTCAACTTTACTGCATCCTTTGAGCAGAAACCTTGGTAGGTACCTACACCTATGCATTTGTGAGTCAACCTGACTAACTCAATTAATTCGTTTGAAAAGAAAAGTTCGAACTCTCTTGTCACAAGGAAGGTCGTTCTTTTATGAATCATTCGGTTTTGAAATGTTGTTTCAAGTTACTAATAAATAAATATGTCTTCATATATACCTACTAATATAATGAAGCCGAAAGCTGAAGTGTTTGTTTTTTTGATTGTACGCACTAATCTCTTGTGCAGACAGGCACATCAAGCTACTACAATCTGTAAAATTTCTTTAATAGATTTTCAACTTTATCGCTTAGCAAGCATTAGGTTCAAGGTTGATTGGGAAAATTTGACAGTTTCGGGTAGCATGATGTGCTGGCGTCTGTACATAAATGTAAAATAAAATAGCTCACGCCTTTTTCCCAAAGGAGTGGACAGAAAGTAAAAAAGTAAAAGGAAAAGGAAAGGGGAAATGTATTTTTTTTTTTTGTGTTTGATGATAGCCCAATTCTTGGGGAAGGTTGTAGGCTATTTAACAGCGCTACGACCGTAGGAGCCAAGACGGGTGAAACCGCGGGGCACAGCTCAACTTTAACATTCACACAAATCGTTAGTTTTTAAACTGTTACGTCCTAGCACAATCTAGGATAGATCCTACGAATAGTTGGAAATATTATTTCTCGATACATTAATATCTCAATTAGCAAGTTGCTGCCATTTTGAATAGGTTGAAGGACACTAGTATAACATAATCAGCCTATAATGTTCCTACTGCTGCGATACAGGCCTCCTCTCGGTGAGAGGGAGTGGGCCATAATACACCACGCGGGCCCGAACACAATAGAAGTTTTATTGTTATTACTGTGGGCGTTTAGTGTCCCTCAATGCGTTAACTTGGCCAACTAGTGAAAGACTAGTTAGTCATAAACTATTTTTGGAGCAAATTTCTGATACCGCGTTTAAATAGAATTTGAATCCAAAGAGCATTGAAATAGATTGCAATGACAAATGATTAATTTAATCGTGAGGGTCTTGTGTGTGTGCGACACCGTGTGTCTAGCAAACAATGAATTTTTATTTAGACGTGGTTTTTCCAAAGTCAGGCACTGCTACAGTTTACGGATGTTACGACTGGTCACTTTGCAGTTAGGGTTGCCCATCCAGTGTACTTTTAGTACTTTTGTTTTGGCTTTTTTGTATATTGAAGTGAAGGGCGGGCGTTTTGAGGACTGTCTTTTGTAATTTTGACGTTCGAAAAGTGCTGATACTCAGCCTAATTTGAATAAATGACTTTTGATTTTGATTATTTTCTTTTCTCGTATTAAGGCATCGTGGCTAAATAATAACAACAGTGTGGATTGATGGAAGGTTAAGCTACACTTGCTGCGGTCGGTTCGTAGATGGGTGACCATCCATTACATGCCACGATTCGAGATCTCTCCGTGCCTCGGTAAGCATGTTAAGCCGTTGGTTCCGGCTGTCATTTGTAGATCTTAGACAGTCGTTACGGGTAGTTGGAAGCCCAAAAAGTCTGTCAACCAGTCTTACCAAGGGGTATCGTGTTACCCAATAACTGGGTTGATATAGGATTTTTTTGGGATTTTTAACATTAATGTTTGCATCCTACTTACAACCACATAGGTATACTTGTAAGAGTAAGAATAATGTTAATATGGTTACTAACTAATGTCTTGCTAAAAAATGCCATTTGTAAGCACTAAGGATTACAGTAATGGCATTTTATTATCGCTACGATGTAAAGAGCTTAATATTATAGATTGTGACATAATCGTCAGACGAGTGAGGTGACCATTTTTACGAGTGATGATTCATATGATTCATGTCTATTACATAAAACGTATATCTCGGTAATTACTATGTAGCCAAATGTAGTCATAAATTAAGATTAAATCTAGATTAGATTATAATAAATGGAAGGTCCTCAGATTATCTATAGTTATAGATTCGATAAAGTTATCTATTTAAGCTTGCTTCCTAGACTGAATGTTCAGAAACACATTGGGCGTTTTTATAATTTCTAACGTGACGATATTATCGTGGACATCCACGGCCTCAAGGTAACACAGGGAAGTAAAATATATGGAAATATATAAAGACGCTAAAAATAAATGGAGATATGTGCACGTTTATTTTCATACATTTTATGGACGTGGACGGCCACGATAATATCGGCACATTGTATCAACGAATCGAACCAAAAGTACTTTCGAATAAACAAATTCTGAAGTGACAACCTTACAACAACCTCTAAAGATTTAAATGAAATGTATTACCGTGTCCAAATACATTACACGGTCTTCTTTTTTCTTTTCCTGAGAAACTAGACTCGTCTGTAGCGAAATTTAAATGACTACTGCATACACGTATCGGTTTGTAAAATTAGAAAAACCCCTCTTACTGCTACGATATAAAGTCTATATCAAATGATCGCTGTCTATATCTAATGATTATCACTGATGTACAGACGCCAGCACACGAGGCTACCGCAAACTGTCAAATTCGTTTAATAGATTTTTAACTTTATCGCTAAAGCATTAGGTTCAAGGTTGATTGGGAAAATTTTACAGTTTTGGGTAGCTTGATGTGCTGCCTGTGCTGGCGTCTGTAACTACGGTTGACTGTACAAAAATAATGGAAAAGCAAACAAATTACAATAATACCAATTCTAACAAAAAACAGTGAAGAAAGCTTAAGGCTGTGTTTTGTATTTTCGGGTTTTAATTGAAAGTGTTGCAGATTTTTCTATGAAAAAATGATTTTCGGTTTCGTTCGATTTTTCTTGATTTTTTCGGTAAGATATTGAATGAGACTGGTATAAAGGAGGAGCATGGAGATTGGCAGAAGTAATTAGGCCTATCCGAACAGTGTGAATTATGATGGATTTTCTTGTTGCTATGCTGGCCATGGCAGCAAATTGCTTTTAGAGAACGACTCACGATGTTATTTAAGAGAATTTTTGGTATTTTATCGGCATAGGTATGTAAAGTCGCCAGCGGGTCACTAGTTAGTATTACTCTAAACGATTCACCGTTTAAACAAATACAAGGGAATTATAGAAGGTCCACACTCCATTTCTGTCACTTTGTCTTTTTTTTTATTGTAATGCGCGTTTTTTTGTGCAGAATATTTTTTTTTTTCTAGTTCCATGTTAATTATAGACCAGTTTCAGTATTTTTTGCGTGAAGCACTGCTAAACTTAAGGCTGGGCACTGCTAGGTACAGGAGCGTTGCCAAGACGAGTTGCAGAATTTGAAAATATTACATGGTGATACTAAAAGTTTCGACGCCATTCCTGACTTTTACGAGCAGAGACAACCGTAATAGTCACATACTTGACAAAGTGGTTCAATAAAAATAAAAAAATATACGCGTCGACTTGAGAACCTCCTCCGTTTTTTTTCGTCGGTTAAAAAGGGAGCAAATCCTTCAATCAAACAAGCTGTAAAAATTACACCGTGAAAACTTAGGAAGTGCGAGCTGTCAATAGTGTCAATCTAGCATCAGGTAGAATGACAGACATTTGAAGTTTACTACAGTTAGTTTTTCACGGTGAGAATTTAACGGAATAGGCCGGCAGACATGCTGGTTGGTGTGATCAATCTAGGGTAAACCTTCAACAGAACAATGACTACTTACCAGTAAGTAAGAACGGTGGCATAGTCATGACTTATTAGTCTCCAGAATGTTTAATCCCAGCACGCAGTACCACAACGTTTCAAGGAGTCCATGAAACATGGCCGGTTGAAAAGTAATAAGTTGGATTCTACACATAAACGTCCCGGACTCAACCAGTGTCACTCCAAAGCCTACTATATTCTTTCATGGGTCATGTGTCTTGGAACTTCTGCCCTTTACATTATCATTTCAACTAACTATTATACCATAACATGCACGGAAACTCAATTAGTTCACATTAGCAATAAAACGGCGCATCTAAGTATGTTTAAAACACACAAATGACTCATAATCGTCTTCGTAATGATAATATTCGTTTCTGTTATTTGATAGCGTAATAAAGTTTAATAAAATATACACTTTTTGATTGTGTAAAATGTGTAACTTGTTTTCTTTGTTTCTTTGTGCAGAAAACTTATGTTTTAGACTGGCTTCTGCCCGGGACTTCGCCTGCGACAAGGTTGGAAATTATCCCACAGGAACGTACTACCGGGACAAAAAGTATTCTATGTGTGAATCCAGGTTATAAACTATCTGTGTGATAAACAACCAAATCCATGCAGTCGTTTTTGCGTGATTGAGTAACAAACATCCAAACATACAAACTTTCTTATTTAAAATATTAGTAGGAAGGATAGGATACCGATGAATATGAGAATTTAACTAATTCTTTATCACTGGATCTTCGATTTCAGCAATAATTAAGAGATTGCGTTTGCGGGTTTATGATTTTAGTAGCCTAAGATATCCTTTATCTTTAGATAAATCCTACAGTTATTTAATGAGATGTCTTTTTACTTTTATTTGTAACCCGATTTTTCTTGTTCAAAATATTTTATAAGATTTCGTTGATGTCTTTTCTATGGAAAATAAGTAATTTTACAGAACTTTTTTTTTTCAAATAAAATATTTTATGTTTTTCTGTCTACCTACTTCTACTTCTATCTACTTTTTTACATCATCGTAAAGTCATAAAGAAGCAATATAACTATCCTCTTTCCCAGTAGTTAAGAGGTAGTCTTCTACTCCAAAATTAATGATACAGTTGACTCAGTTTTTACTTTTTTCATATTAGACAGTTAGGTTAGGTTGTCATGGAATCTACAAAAGTTTTATGATAGCCTGTCTTACCAACAGTAGGATACCAATATCCTTTGGTAAATTAATGAAAGAAAGAAAAAGTATTTATTGCGACTCGTACAGAAAGATCATAAAACTAAACTAAACACAGTAATCAAAAATAAAAAAAAAACAAATTATATAAAAAAGTAACAAAAAGAAAAATGAAACAGAAAGTCCTATACGAGGCCAAGAGGCTCCTATCTCAGCATGACGCTTCGACATAAAAAAAATGTCACAGTGCTGGTATTCTAATAGAGTTACAGTAATAAATAAATAAATAATAAAATAGATTTAATTATGTAAGTATTAACAAATAAAATAAATAATAAAATAGATTTAATTATGTAAATATTAACAAATAAAATAAATAATTAATTTTTAATTAATAGAAAATAGTTTTTTGCTTTGTTGTTGGTTGTAATGGTGCAGTTGACTCAGCTTTTTCTTCTCTTTTTTCTTATTAGACCGTCCCACTGTTAGTTAGTTTAAAGCCTTATTACACTTTGCGATATTTAGGGATCCTTTCCCTAAATCAGGATGGTATAGTAAGAGAAAGGGAGAAAATACCCCTATTAAAAAAACTTAGGTTTTAGGTTGTCATAGAACCTACATAGGTTTTATGACATATGTGTAACCAACAGTGGGAGATACCAATATCCTTTAAATCTAACCACATAATTCCTTTCAAAAAACGGGGTTATTTCGAACTCAGTAATTTCCATATCCTATTACAAATGGAACGCGACTAATCACAATTCCCAACCGGAACATGCATACATCATCGGAAGTCGAATGCTGATCTATTCTACTGACCAGTGTCAATGCAGACAGAGGTCTCGAAGTAAAAGGAAAGGAGGTTCGATCAGTGCCCGCGAGATCGCCCGCGCAAGCGCACGCACGACGCTAGCGCCATCTTGCACAACACCCGCCAAAACTTCACTTTTCAAAGTGTGTTCTTAAATTGAAAAATCGAACGTGATAGTTGATTGAAAGTGGACTGGTTAACTAAGTTTTTTTCTCGTAATCGTTCGGACGCGTTGGACAATTAAGGTAGGTAAAGCTTATCAGAATTTACTATCGGTCAACTTTGTATAAGTACTTAGTATTTTTATTTCGTAATACCGACTATGAATAATTCTATTGTCACTGTATTACCGCGTGTTTCTGCTTTAATTTAAACGAATGCAAAATAGTATGTATAAACACAACACTGTACGAGGGCCACTTGTACATAAATCAATTGCTTGAAGTTCTGTTTCTAAGTTGCTAGGAACTCCATGAAAAATTTAATTTTCAATGAGCTTTAAAGCGTCTGTTATAAAGTACAAAATTGGTTGCATCGATTTTTGAATCTTATTCGTTTGATTTCACAATAAAACGTAAATATTGATACTTAACATAAGTAATGCCTAAATTGATGACAATTGACTTTTTCTCAAGAGTAGGTACACTGCGTGGCAATAATGTGGTCTCTTTGAGTGTATCAGGTGACCGAGCTTGTCAATAAAATATGCACAGTTTGAACAGGGTACTCGCGTACAAAAGTTCACGGATAAAAAACCGGCCAGGTGCGAGTCGGACTCGGGCACGAAGGGTTCCGTACCATTATCTATAAAAATCACGTCTGTTGTATGGGAGCCCCCCTTAAATATTTATTTTATTTTGTTTTTAGTATTTGTTGTTATAGCGGCAATAGAAACAATACATAATTTGTGAAAATTTCAACTGTCTACCTATCGCGGTTCTTGAGGTACAGCCTGGTGACAGACAGACGGACGGACTGACAGCGAAGTCTTAGTAATAGGGTCCCGTTTTTACCCTTTGGGTACGGAACCCTAAACATAGTTCGATTGCCAAATATCATTACCATTGCGGACGTAATGGGCCGATCACTATTATTTGTGTTCATGTAATGATTATTTTAAGCATTTTATTTTTAGCCAGCCCAAAGCTTAATTGGAACAACCTTGAGGCTCTGTCGCCAATATTTACGCAAACGCGTCGTCTCTCCGATTCGCTTACAAAGTTACCTAATGACATAACGCATACTTATATTGAATAATATAAGGTAATAAATGGAAAAAGTTTTTATGCAGATGTCTTTGCAAAATTTTGTGAGTTCTTGGCTGGTCGTGTCGAAGTCTTAGCATTTATTTCATTTAAATTTTAAATCATTTAAAGGAGATAGATTTTTTTTTGGGCCCACCTTTTGTAACGTCTATTAAACGTATTATACTTAAAAAAACGTAACCAATTTATCATTGAAAATGGTAGATTTTTTCGGTAATGTCCAACTGAAATCACGAAATCGTAATAAAAAGAAAACTATTTTGATAACGCACTCAATTGATTCAATTCCAGATGTAGTCGTCAATGTCATAAAAGCATGTATAGGAGCGTATTTTATGATTAAAAAAAAAACAATATATATCCATATCGTTCGAGGTGGTAACCGAATCTGTTTCATTTAGTACAAAAATGTACTATGAACGCTGCAGCAGGTCCTCCTCTGATTAATCACATTTTAATTTTGCTTACTCTTGTCTAAAGTAGTTTAAAAATCAACGTGAAATGGATTATAGCTTTTTTGTTGCATGTCAGTTTAACTATAGTGAAGTTATTCAGTCATTAACGTTCAGGTCTATAACTTCACTATGTAATTCGAAAACTAAGTTCCCAGCAGCTTCGTACGTTTGAAATGCACACAAAAAAAAAAAAACTTAAAATAATCATACCAAGATCCAAAATACAGCAACCATTAAATGTTGATACTTTGAGGTTTAAGTCAGTGACTAAGATGGCCTTGTTCTACTTTGTAAAGAGCGTCTTTTCCGACTTCCATTTCACTGTCAATCTGATAATCAATGACGATACGATGGTGATTTTAATAACAAAATACACATTAACAACTGACAGCACTAACTTTATTAAAATCCTATGAATCTGTACATCACAGTATTTTGAAGGTTTATTACACGAAATATCCCCGGTTTATTACCTACCTTCGCATGTAATTGTAGAATAAAGAATGACTGTTAATTATAGTGGCAGTGTTTGTGATATTTATCTAATCGCGAAAACATCGAGTGGCACCTCGAGAGAAAATAGAATCGAGCTTTTATTTAATTTACTTGAGTTACAAGTTAAATAAAATCAAGCCACATCACTACTTGACAAGTGTCAAGTGAAAACAAGACTTAATTCGTTTAATTTTTCCCGTTTCTTTCGAATTGCATGAAATTGATGTTTATGTTTCCCTGTGTGTAATTGTAGGATTAAAATGAATATGGAATTTTTAAGATGGTATATATAGCATTTACTCCAGAAGGATGTTGTGTTAATTGTTCAGTAAGATTTCAAAGCAATGTGCAAAGACATTGTCCGAGAGCTACTACTCTTGCTGAATATTGTTGCAATTATCCAGCAAGTTGTTTGGTGGACAGACGTTGGTACTGTTGGCTAATGTGCACATGTAATCTTAAGCGTGTACTATATTGTATTTTTATCTTAGACACGGTATCAAGATGAGAGGTGGAGCGACCTGCGTCTTTTTTAGATGAAATAGTCACTATCTACTTCTAAGTTGTCTGTGTTGAAATTGATACACTTATGGCAGGTGGCAGGGATATCGACGCGTAACCTGTTACTATGGATGGAGTACATGATTCTGAACCCATAATCAGCCTATAAAGTTCTAGGCCTCCTCTCTGTGAGTGGGCCGTTCTCTACCACGCGGGCCCAGTGTGGATTGGTAGATGTCAATGTTTTCCTTCGTCGTTTTTAGAGCATTGGTGATGAAATAAATTACAGAAAGTAAAGCGCCTGCCTGAGTTCGAACTAGGGTTGCCAACTCTTTTTCAGTCAAAAATAATAGTTTTAAAATAATTACCCAAAAAATAATAAATAAATAATATCCCTGCACATTTCACACAGCGCTATCTAGTCCCAAGCTAAGCAACCTAATGCTTGTGTTATGGTAACAAGATGGCTGATAAACTACTTATATACATTTTTTTTTTTGTAAATACATACATATTATAGATAGAAAAACACCCAGACCCGGAACAAATACATGTAGGTCATACAAATATTTGTTCCGTGCGGGAATCGAACCCGCGACACGCAGCGCAGAAGTCAATCGCTTAACCACTGCGCCAACCGTGCCGTCAAAAAATATAGTAAATAGCGAAAAAATAACAAAAAATATAGTAGGTTTTAAAATACTTTATTTCCTAAAAGAATATTTTTTGCTACTTTAAGCCTTCATAGCTATTAGTGCAATTTAAATTTCTAAATACCATTAGCTCAGCTTTAATTAATTTTATATTGGCTCTATTGCGCTCATCTCGCCATTTATCATTCATTACAGAAACTATACGCCTGTGTAGGCGGTTGTTGCCGGAATTGATATTATTTTTTATTTAAATATTTATAAAATTTGCCATTTTTCAACTGTAGTTTTAAAAAAAATATTTTCATCAGGAAGAAGAATATCTAGAATTGTATTCATCTGATTTATTTCTAAATACAAATCATTAAGCAGCTCTTTCCAAAACACAAACTCAGAGGAGAGGCGCGAAATTGACAATCTGTCAAACTCAAAGTGACGTCCAGAATCGTTCAGAAATACATATTATTGCTTAGTGTGTTTTATGCCTAATAATATAGTAGTTTCGCCTACTTTATACTTTTTTCAGAAATATAGTAGTCGGACCTTTAATACAGTAGGATACTATATTATATAGTAGGGTTAGCAACCCTAGTTCGAACCCACAACCTACTACTCTTAAGTTGGAGCCGCTACCAACAGGCCACCACTGCTTCCCTAAACTGCTTATAAAAAAAATCTGCTGTTCCTTTCGCCGCGTAGTTATTGTACTTTTCAATTAATTTTTTTTTTATAGATAGGTAACTATCAAAAAATATTTAGCCCTAGAATCATGTGCTGAATTCATGATTACAGTTTGCGCATCGATGACCCTGCCACCCTGTATATATACTGTACATACGTATATTATTTACACTCTAATCAAAAAGCTATGAAACGCAACGCAGAAATTAGTCCTAGAAACTACCCTTGTAAATGGTATTTTTTTGTCTTAGGTTTCAAAAGAGTTAAAAATGTTGTATTTTGTTGTTTTAAAAGTTTATCCTTTTTTGAAAAGCATAAACGTTTAAAACAACAACCTCTATTGGCACGTGTTTTTCAGTAATCAAACGATTACTGAAAAACGCGTGCCAAAGTAAAACGCGCGTATTCTGGCGGTATTTTGAACCTGTAGAGCTTTTCCACTTCATTTTTTACTGTCCTAATCGAATTTTCTTTGCTCGAATTAACATACATGTTTTTGCGTTTCAAAAAGTAATTTAAATTATATGATTAGGTTTCTTATAGGTGTTCTATTTATAGCAAAGTCAATTCTTATCTAACAATAAAATTAAGACCTTGACGACATGTTCCAAACAACTGATATGCTATAGATTAACTGCTGCACACGATTTCGTCCTCGTAAAATTTCGGCCGACCTATCACGTCGGCTGTCGTCACACCCCATCGTCCGCCCGCGTTTTTACTTCATTTTCACTTAGCTTTCTCTTTAACGTTTTTTTGTTATTTTTGCTTATCTCCTAGGGGTCGTAGCGTGATGTAAAATAGCCTATAACCTTCCTCAAGACTTGCAAATTTTCCGACTGGCAGTTCCAGAGATTAGCGCATTCAAACAAACAAACAAAATCTTTAGGTGTATTATTTGTGATGGACGTCCTTTCTTCGTCCTAGAAACAAACACAAATTTGTTGTACCTACAACAAGGCTCAAGAAAATAGGTGGTTCGTTCAGATGCCAATGTATACGCTTCTACAACAAAGTTCCAAGCCCCGTTCAAGATGTAAGCCTTAATAAATTCAAATCATTCATTAAACGTAAGTTGTGCCAGAAAGCCTTTTATACCGCTATGGCTTATATCGAGGACAAAAAGGCTTGGGATTAAGCTGCTTCTAATCTTTACATATTGAATGTTTTTGTTTTGTTTTGTTGTTGTTTTTTTCTATATACATTTTGACATTAATGAATTTGATATATACTATGACATTTGCTTACTTTGTAAAGTATTCTATTATTTTAATTATTGTGAATGTGAAGACTATGTGGGTCATTTTATTTTTTATTTGTCGCTCTGTTCTGTTAGTTTTTGTCATGGTCTGGCAGTTTGAGTAATTAATGTGGCCTACCCAAATGTCCTTTCTTTGGTATTGTTCGTCGAACCGTTGAGCTCCTTAAGTTTTGAGTTGAGCTGCACAATTTCTGACATATGCGTGCACTGACTGGACAGGTCCTCTCAATCTGTGTGGTTCTTTCCTCAAAAGACCATCTCAGACATCGACCTACATGGTCTTCATATGATCTGACCATGATTATGTCTGGACTTTAAAAGAGACTGTGACGTCTGAGTTTGTTTCGGCCTTTCTTCTCAGACTAGTCAGATAGGAAACGCCGACTTCATCTAGTTTTAAAATATGATTGACGTGTAAAAGTGTTTGTATAAACCTACTTACAAAAATAAAATCATTTATCATTTGTATATAGATTCTTTTTTAACTTGCATTACTTAAAATAGAAATAAGCTCTCCAAAATGAGTGTGATGCACACAGACACTTATTCTACAAGAAAATTGAAAGTCTTTCCACTGGGAAAACTCTTGCACAATACCTAGCTATTTTTAAGATTTTTTGCAATGTAGGTAGGTAATAATGAAACCGTTTCGATTTACAAGATCTACCGAAACTGCTTTAGTCTGCATACACACGAGCGACACAGGTCGACAATAGAGGCAACTACAACGGCGGCTGCCGCCGACCACATGCCGCCCGTGTATGTATTTGAGCACCGTACTCAAATACACGAGCGGCATGTGGTATGGCGGGTGTGGTGGTGTGTGGTGGTGTAGTGTGGTGGTGGTGGAGCGGTGTGTGGTGTGGAGTGGATTTGAAATTAGTATTCTACTAGTCAAGCCCTTTCATTTGATGTCCATATTGAGGGAGTTGTGAAAAAATATGTAATCCGCCATTTTGTGGCGGCGGCCATCTTGGACCGATTTTCATCAAACACACTCCCGAAAAACCCTCCCGACTAATTTCCCTTTCAAACAAAATCAAAATCGGTTCATCCGTTCGGGAGCTACGATGCCACAGACAGACACACACACAGAGAGACGTGTCAAACTTATAACAACCGTCGTTTTTGCGTCGGGGGTTAATAAAAAACAAGGTGCCGGCCGGCCGGTTACAAAAAAAAAAACTTATTTCAATGAAATAAAGTGACATTAAGAGTATGACATACTTTAAATCAAATAAGAAGGTATCTACAAAGTGCGATGTAAATAAATACCTTTCTTTCCTCTTAAAAAAAAACATTTTTCCTTTATACTTTCCACGAAAAATGCAACATGTGACCTCACACAAGGCTATAAACCCGGAATAAATAATAGCGATGTATGTTTAAATTCTCACTCATTAAAACTTATTTTAATTGCTTACGGACTTTCGATTTAAGGTCGGAGATAAGAAAAAAAATGTATTATTTCCTGGTTGAAACAAAAAACGGTCAAACCGTGTGACACGGACTGCGCATGTTGATATTCAAGCAGGTACTCCACATCGCTTGTGGACATAATGTTAATCAGATTTAAATAATAATGATTAAATCAAGCCATAATTATCATTATTGTTACAGTAATATGACTTATTACCATGTAATGTCAATCTCAACATGTTTTTTTTCTGTTTTTTTTTATGAGCGTTTCATGATAACATAATTGATTGGTATTTAACATTCTTTGTTTTGTAACTTTTTTTTATGTATGTGCTTAATATCTTTTTGATTGATTGTCAGATACGAGAAAAAAGAAATGTATTCAGGTTTAACAGTCGCCATAAAATTAAGTAGGTAGGTATTGTTCCAAGTTTCGATATTGGTTTATAAACAAAACGAGCCATTTTACTATCCCATGGGAGTATCATGGGACAGTGAAATGGTTCTTTTTAATTATTACCTGGACATTATACAACATTAATTACTGTCATAACCGATTCTGCACAGGTGCTACCTGTATGCACTGAACCAATTGTATTTATAGTCTAAGAAGAATAGACGACTATACAACATGTCCAGGAATTAACGCACACCACCAAACACCCCAATTAGAATGTTATGTTATAATCATAATTATACATCCACTGAATTTTTGCTATTAAGTATAAAACATTATTTATTTATTAAATTAGTTATACTGTTTTTGGGAGAAATTTGTCACATTACAAAGCTTCGCACGTACACAGATGCACAAGTATAAGGGTTTAGCGTAGGTACTTCATCCGTTTTGGTTTGTTTTGAGTGACTGTACTGCGGAAGTGTGACTATAACTTACGTAGTTTTCATTTTTTTTTTGCAGATAAAAATACCTTTTATTAATGACGAAAATCGATTCAGTAAATAATTCTGAACAAACTAATTTCATAGTGTGCATTAAACCAGTTACACATTGTCACTTTCATCTTCGTCTGGAAAGTCACTTTTCATCTGAATTAATTTTGCAATGCCGAAAAACGTATACATAATTACAGTATTGATGATAATTGTTACTTAAAAAAAATACCAACACATATCGTGAACAGTAGTTAAGAGTGAGTGATACTTATTGCACGTTCATTAACAAAAACCATTAAGAATTACGCAACATTGATTGATCGAATCGGGCCATCTCGGATCTCAGCCTCCTTACAGCGAGTGCTTCACAATCATTGGGTAAAGTGGCCCATTCACTAACCTACATGTTAGCCGAATGATGCAGGTCATGTAGGATTGTGAATGTGATTGTGGCCTGCGTCGCGTCTTTCGACATTTCTTTTTAGCTCAGATGCCAAAAAAGAGAAGTTTTTCATGAAAGTGTGTAAACCATTTATTCCATGAGCGGCTGACTGTCTACTCAACTGGCTACTTAAACAGTGGTAGATATTCTTTTTAAATCATCGCTTAAGTATATACAATCTGCCAAAAAAATATCAAATCTAAGATGGCTGCCACTAGCTACATCAGACTTAAGAAAAGTGAATTGTTTTGAACTTTTTAGTTGCAGTCGGGATTTTTGATTATTCCAATTTATTTCGAACCTTCTAATATGTTATTTTTTTAATAGTCTCTTCAAACCCACTATTTGGATTAAAAAATAAAAAAGTGCCATGACCATGTGGGGTATGTTCCAATATATATTTTTTTGAAATGAATTTCTTATTGCCGTCTTAAATCCGCCATTTTGATTTTATAAAAACAATACCTAGCCTATAACCATTGAACGACCTAGACGACTCGATAGACACCTCATGTATCCAGCCGTTAGGATGCTTCGAGGGTATAAAGAATCCCACATACAAATATAGAAAGGTACCTACAATAGATACGCGCTAGAAACATAACGACGACACGGTTGGCGCAGTGGCTGAGCGATCGACTGCTGCTCTGCGTATCGCGGGTTCGATTCCCGCACGGAACAAATATTTATATTGCCTACAGGTAGTTGTTCCGGTTCTGGCTGTTTGTGTATGTGAGTTTAAATGTTTGTAAATGCACCCACGATACAGGAGTAATTCCTAGTGTGGGGAAGTGTTTAATTTAAAAAATAAAAAATAAATAACCCTGTCTGCTGTCGCGCGCAGTCAGGTACACTTAAGGTTCACTTTGGACAGTAACCAAAGTAAACATTCTTCGTCGATACGGAGTCTTGCCACAGTGCTATAAATGCTATAAAATCTCAACAAATACCATCTACCGAACGTTTGAGATTTTATACTGAACCTAGTTCATTGCTAAATGCATACAATTTATCAATATTCGCAATTTATTCGTGGAACATTTTAAAATATACTTCGAGAAAGAAAGAGTGTTGACGACCGCGTTTAAAAAAAAATGTCGTAAGCAGATTCAATTTATCAATACCCATAATTCCGTCCAGTTAAATCTGACAGACTACATAAAATACCTACATACATTTACATACATATTATGTAATTGTAATCGGCGTAGCAGGCAATGTGTATGTAAATTGAATCGTCTGATACGACATGACATGCGACTCATCTGCCGATAAATCCGAAGATAAATAAGCTCGAGGGTCTGACAACTTGCTCTGGAAGGCAAACAGCTGACAATCGCCTCTTTTTGGAATATCAGCGGTGTCAGAAAGATAAGTTACTTATTGCACCTTTAAAAACAAACCGTTACTAAACGAAAATATAAAATTTTACACAGGAGTTTAAATTTAAAAAAAAAACGTACGCCTTTTTCGCAATAGAAATTAAAATCATGGTGCTTTGAGCCATATTTTGAGGTGATAATTATGGCTATTTATTAGCACTATAACACAAAATTCAGAAAAGTTATTTTTTTTCTTTCATAGAACATTGTTAGTGAAAAAATTCGTTTAGTAACGGTTTGTCTTTAAAGGTGCGTTATGTTTTCTAGCACCTACATAACAATACCAAAAGTAGTGAGATATGGATTCAATTTTGCTCGTTTTTTTTTTTTGTGAGAAAAGTTTATTCTCTCTAGTCACTCCACCTGGACTACCTTAGGTCAACCAAAGGCTTATAGTATCAGAATAAAAGTAAATGGTAACATTGATAAGTTATCTACCTACATTTTGCTATAGATCTGAAAAAACCAAGGAACTCGAGTTAGAATTTATAACTTAGTACAAGTATATTTACATAACTTTTTCAAGCAAAGTTTTCCAAAATTATACGCTATTGCAATTGAAAGCTAGATGAGAACTGTAGCTACCTATTGATGCGATAATAAACTTAAACTAACTTATAAAAACAAGGTGCTCGAGTACCTTGATCATTTCTTGACATCAAAATAGTATTTGATGAAAATGATTTATAGAATTCTTAGGAAATTGCAATCCTTACAAATTAATGACTAAACTTGAAAACTTGCCCAGTCTTTGGACAACATCTAAAGTTAATTAAATATTTAAAAGGACCAACATTATTGTCACATGCCTTTCTTTTTTACCAATTTTATACAAGCTGAGGACGAAAATAGGACAGTGAATTAAACTTCGTGTATCCAATGACGCACTGTCTGCATTCAAAAATTCAACCAAATATATCCTTATTTATCTCAACATCATATCGCCTGTAATATGATAAATAAAGATTTGTGATTATCCAATAGTTTAGTCACTATAGCTATTCAAAGATCGGCAAAACCCACAATCAACCCATCACTGCTATTAAAAAAATATTGGTAGTTTTAAATTTGATTTTCTATGCATTATTGATTGCCAGTGTTTTCATTTCTTGTCATATTATTGGCACCACATTATATATTTAAAAAAGGAATTAGACAGGCTGTTGATATGGAAGATGCGGAGCTTCCTATCGTCATGACATAATCCAACAGTCTGTTCATCGCTGGAAACCATCTACCTACCTATACCATAAAATAAGCTACACGACAGATTTCGCAGTAAAGTTGAACGAACGACGCGAACTAGCCTTGGCCTTTCTGACGACTGACTCTTTTGAAAGGAAGGAAGGTCCATGAAAGACAAATGGAACTAAATAAAAGTCAAACGATTGTCACGAATCGCTTCTGTGTTCTCTTGTCGCTCCAATAATGTTGCTATGGTTTTTAAAGTCAAGGAAATACACTCCCAAACTCCAAATCGAGCCACCGTACAATTTTATGTGAGGTACGAGCATACTCCTAAAACATCAAAATAATGATAAGTTATAGAAAAAGTGTCTATGCAGTTTTGATGCTGACATACTGGCCACTATTTTGTTGGTGTTGTTAATGGTTCCAATTTGAATTCATGACCATTTAAAAAGTCATAGATTTCTATACAAAGAGTGCAGGATGGCTCGATTTAGGAGTCCTGGAGCGTAATAAGACCATAGAATTATGAAGGTCTAAAGCGCAACTAGACTGCGGTCTAACGAAGATTAGTCGAAATGGATCGCTTCAGACTATATCAATCGTTGAACGATCATCAAACAGCTGATCATCAATAGATGAACGATCGGAAATCGATCGAAATTAAACGATGGTTTTTCTTGTCAACCTCTGCCCGGCGCTTCGCTGTTTATTTTGGTTTTTGTCATGGTTGACCTTGTGTTTGCTTTCTCTTCTTTTTTTATCCTCTTTTTTCAAGTAACCCAAATAATTATGTTTGACTAGCTTCTGCCTGCGGCTTCGCCCGCGTGGATGTCGGAAATTATCCCACGGGAACGTGCTAACAGGATAAAATGTATGTGCTTCCCCAGGATGCTATCTATCTCGCGGGCCCTTTGTGGCTAATTACAATAGAAAACCAATTGTGTCTCATTAGTGGTGATTAAGAGGGTACCTATATGATATCCTTACCTAAGTACCTACATTATAAAAAAAAAAAAACTCAATAACAGAAAATAAAATACCTACCTACCTAAATAAACCTATTTCTGATGATAACTAAACTCAATAAATAAGCAAAATCCCTAAAAACTAATATCTATACGAATGACTAATCTTACCTAACAGTATTATAAAATAACCTACGGTCACTACGTACACTATCAAATATACTACCTATACTTTAAAATTAAAATCTATACCTACGACTTATAAAAATAAACCTAAATAACTCTAAAAACTAATAGAAATAAAAAAAGTCGCACTGAAAAACACGGTTTAGAATTGCAAGTAGCAGTTAAAATAAGAACGAACGTTCGCCACTCAACACGTCCGTTCAAATCAAAGTTCAAAAAATATCCTTATATACGGTAGCGATCCGTGGCGGCCGCGCGCCACGCGTGTGCTGCGAACGGTGCAAGCCAAATTCAACCTTCAGCACTACATTTAGAGCATAACTTTAGTGAACTCTACTGCGGGTAACGTAACCTACGACAAACTTATTATTTGCGGTTGGTACAGTAATCGGGTCTAGGGATCGAACCGCAAAATTAAGTTTGTTTTTTATTGTATATACTTTTCCGGGATAAAAAGTACCCAGTGTGGTGCCCAGGATATTAAAGAATAATTATACCAAGTTTCATCGTAATCGAACCGGTAGTTTTTGCGTGATGCCTGAACAAACAGACAGACAGACAGACAGACAAAAATTTTTTTAATCACATTTTTGGGTTCGGTGTCGGTCTAGTAACACCCCCTGCCATTTATTTTTTTGATATTTTCAATGTACAGAATTTTCACTTCTACAGATTTATTATAAGTATAGATAGATATTTTGTGTTATAAAGATGATTAACATAAACTTAGCTGTAACTGATCAACAAACTGAGGTTGGCTACTGCTCGACAAAAAGGCAGCTTATGGCTTATGCTTATGAATTATTGAAAAGACAGGACGACGACTGTCGGGTTAAAGTTTTAAAATAAAAATTACAGATTTTTATTTCTGTCGTTTCGTACGTCTGTCGGGTTAAAAAGTTTTAAAATAAAAATCTGTAATTTTTATTTTAAAACTTTTTAACCGACGACGACCGACGTTGTCCTGTCTTTTCAATAATTCATACAAAAAATCCATAGAAAGAACAATACAAAAGTAAACCAAATCGGTCCAGCTTTTCTCAAGTGATGCGCTTAGTAACGAAAAGCATTGCAATTTTATTTAAATAGATACCTAGCAGCACCCCGCGGTTTCACCCGCATAAGTGTCGGGAAAAAAGTATCATATATGTTATTGTGATGTAAGCTATATTACTGTAAAGTTTCATCAAAATCCGTTCAGCAGTTTTTGCGTGAAAGAGTAACTAACATCCATCCTCACAAACTTTCGCATTAATAATATAATAAACAAATCAAGTATCTTGACTTGGCTCGCGAGGTTGTCGACATGTGGGATGTGGACTCAGCGATCATTGTGCCGATAGTCGTGACAGCCAATGGCTTAATAGCTAGGAGCCTCGACCAACATCTGAGGAGGCTCTCTTTGGGCAGCTGGATCAAGGGCTTGATTCAGAAAGCGGTACTTCTTGACACGGCTCGCATTGTCAGGAAGTTCCTCTCTCTAGAGCCCTGACCACCGGTAGCTTGGACCCTGTTCCCGATACCGGTGGGCTACTATTTTTAAAATTTTTATATGTTTTTATACTTTTTATATTCTAATATTTAAAAATATAATTTATATGATTACATTGAAATAAAGGAGATAATAATAATATAATATATTTATTCAAAAAATTATAAGGCATTAAAATTAGTACAGTTTTGCTTAAATTTTTAAATTATATTTCTAAGACTTACGTGCCTGAACTAGGTAATCTTGTGTTTCAGGCAAATAATATTATAGTAGGATAAAACATGGCGCGGGAAAGGAGTACATGGAAAGACTTGGGGGAGGCCTTTGCCCAACAGTGGGGCAGTACAAGCTAAAAAAAACAGTAGGATAAAGTTGCTAACTTTTTTAGCCATAACGATAACCTTATTCATAAACTGCTCCACTTATGTAACAAAAACAAAATTAAAGATAAAACTATTAAAATATTGAAATCAAAACGCGTAGGTAGCCATTTTTTATTAATGATCGTTTGCGTTTATAGTGATATAAATCTAGTGTAACAACAGTGTAAGTTTTAGATGCTTTATAAAAAATGTTATCTGTAGCTGATCAAGATTGTGACAAGGTCTGCTATAAGTATTTATCTAAAATGTTATCCTACTAATATTATAAACGTGAAAGTTTGTATGGATGGATGGATGTTTGTTACTCTTTCACGCAAAAACTACTGAACGGATTTGGATGAAATTTGGCACACAGATGGTTTATAACCAGGAACATTATAGGATACTTTTTATCCTGATATTCCCACGGGATGGAAACTTATGCGGGTGAAACCGCAAGGCGCAGCTAGTACTTAAATAATTTAAATACTGTAAATTCTACTGATGAGCATGAGGTCCTGGGTACGATTCCCGGGTCGGGCAAAGTGTTTCTTGGATTTTTCAACTGGAATTTCTCAGAAGCAGCCTACGTAGGCATTTGAATGTCAATGTCACATATGCATTTCAGGAAGGGTTAAGCAGAGGAGTACCAATAATACACCCACTATTCACCAGTTTTCTTTAAATCCCATGTAATAAGCAGTGATAGGAATAGGTAGTGCCTATTTGCCTAAACTTCGAAGAACAGAGACAAGAATCGGAGACTTCCTTAGGACTAAATTTTTTCTGGGACATCTGTCCCGAAATTCGGGACAACACTTTTGAATACATAAAAAAAAATATGTTATTTGGAGTAAGTAATTCGTCTATATTTACTTAAAGTTTGCGACTAGACATAACATTTATAATTTATAACTCCATAATAATAACTTGTCCTCTATGGGCTCTAAAGGAAAAATAAAACACATAGAATATTGTTGTAAGTTACAACAATATACTGTGTTTTTTTTTCGGGACAGGTGTCCCGGAAAAAATTTAGTCCTAAGGAAGTCTCCGTTTCTTGTCTCTGTTCTTCGAAGTTTAGGCAATTAGGCACTACTATTCCTATCACTGCTAATAAGGGGCGGATACCCACTGCCATCAACCGGGCATAAATCCAGACTGCAGAATTCCAGATGGAAAAACCTAATAACACTTTGCCCAACGCAGAAATCGAACCCAGGATCTCATGCTCAACAGTACCACTTGCGACCTCTAGACCAGTTTTAAAAATACAAATAATTCGCATTGAATTTGTATCCTTCACACAACAAGTACCTACGTTAAGTAGTTTCATCTTCAATTGCTTGCTAACTATTGACTTTAAATGTCAGTGTTAGCTGTCAACATGGAGTATTTAATTTAAATATATTAGTTCCGTTGACAATCTCTGCCTGATGTTTGATTACATAAGCGCGTCGAACAAAGGATAAATGTAATTAAGAGTTTGTACAAACGTTTCATTACTTAATTACATTTATTTGAAAGTCAATTGTTACTTAGCATTGTCACACTTCCGTGCTTTTAAACGATATCAATCAACTCAGCTTATTGCAGTCCACTGCTGGAAATGGACCTCGACGACGATAGACGAGTCCTGTAGTGGAGACCGCGTATCGGCAAGCGTAGTGTGGAACGTCCCTCAGCTAGATTTAAACGATATGAAATGTCATGTTATAGGGATGTGTGTATTCAGTGGTATAACGGGTGTAAAAACCCTCATAACGAAGCCGTGAATTACTTGTTCTTCCCGTTGTTATGTTTTTTTTTGAACTGGTCCACACCTGGAAATCTTCTGGTTACAGAAATATTGAAGGTCAAAGCTCCAACATTTTTTTATGAATATTCTTTTTAATCGTTATACGAGCAATTCTACTTAACAGTCCCACGATCCACTACTGAACGGATTTGGATGAAATTTGGCACACAGATGGTTTATAATCAGGATTAACATACATAATACTTTTTATCCCGATATTCCCACGGGATCAAAACCTATGCGGGTGAAACCGCGGGGCGCAGCTGGTACTAAATAAATCTGTATACATTAGAGAGGCTAGCTTATAATACTAAACGATATAAAATCATGTGTTTGTGCTAATTCTAAGTCGGTAACAATCTGCGACCTTGCCGCCGTAATTCGAACAGACCAAAGGAATGCAAGTGACCCTGAATGTGTTACAGTCAGATTTTTTTTTCTGGCATAGGTACCAGCGTATCTGCGACATTATTCGCAAATAATTGTTTGCAATGCATTACATGTGCGTATGTGTGAATTACTACATAGATAATACATACATTGACGCATCTTCAATACTACGGGACCTATACTCTGTTCCAAAAGTATTTAATAAAAATATACCTAAATAAATGGGTCAGATAACGTGCTTGTGGATTCCAATTTGTATTGCCACTAATAAATGAATTGATTTGATTATTTGAATACTCAAACTGTTGTTTACACTTTCACCAAAAAGTTTTAGAATAGCGGGGTGATTTCGTAACACACTATCAGTACCTAGCAATGGGTTTCATTTTGACAGTTCAACAACATTCATTGCTTTGTTTACGTTGTTGAGCAGACACATTTTTCGAACATATGAAGCAATGGATTAGCAACAGCCTTCAAAATGATTCAGATTTATTGTGTGTTACACAATTAGGGTGCAGATTATACTTTCTCTTTTTAATTTACAAATCTCTATGGGCATGTCATTATTATCAACACGAAGACATCGTAGTCCTAATTCCTAGTCTCTTCACACCACTAAAAAAAGGTTTTTGGGTCTTTTTTTAATGTGCATACTCTTAACAGATGCGACATGATAAGTCACTGTCAAATCCCTTTTTGCTAACATTTATTTAGAAACATAGAAACCTGTTGGGTTGGTAGGTTTATTGTAGTGTTCTTAAATTACCTGCCAGCCTAAACCTCAATCGGGTCGGCTTCCGGTCTAACCGGATGCAGCAGAATACCAGTATTTTACATGAAGCCTTTCCAACCTCAACCCTGCTATCACAACTCCTTGGTAATAATTGGTTAATAGACTTTCGGGCTTTTGACTATCCGTAATGACTGTCAAAAATCTACGAATGGCGACCAGTAAATGTGGTGCTGTTCCAGAAACATTGCGACACTTAATATCGTATACAGCGTGTAGGACTTTTACAGAAGCTGAGGGACACTACTGAAAGTGCCAAACTCGTTGCCAAATTCTGGGTCGATTCTATTTAGATTGCCATCGACACGCCATGAAGAAGAAGTAGATAGGTACAGTCACCAAAGGAGATAAGTAACCAGGTCGTCGGATATAGTTGAAGTTTAGTAAGAAACCGATGGATGTTTTCGAATGAAATTTAATTTGTTGTTTTCTATTAATTTTATTTTATTCATCATCCATCCATCCATCCATCGGTTTCCTACAAAACTTCAACTATATCCGACGGCCCTGGTTACTTATCTCCTTAGGTGACCGTACATGTGCCGAACTGGAATCAAATCTCGTCTCACTTCGCCGTGTCCGATTCGACACACCCCAAGGCGAATTAGACACACTGCTTCCTCCTATTGTTTCAACAAGTACGTACGCAACCACACGAATAAATCCATAGGCAGCCAAACACCTACCACAACCAGTTTTGTCAGGAAGTGCTCTATATATTATATTATTCTGTAACGATCTGCGTCATTGTTCAAACGCTTTGTAGGTTCTTTAATGTCACATTTATTATGAACAGCTTATAATTAATTACCTATTCGTCATTGGTCTAGCTTACCTTCATGTTAATTTTTGATTTTTACAAGCATAAACTTAAAGAAGGCATAATTACATTCTCCTTTACAAAAGCGATAAGGGCACAAGTTCTGCTTCAATAACATGTTTTTTTTAATAATTTATAAAATGAATAATTGTCGCCCGAGTTACCGACATAGCTTGCAGAGTAAGCAAACTGAAGTGGCAGTGGGCTTGCCATGTTTTTCGAAGGACCGGTGGCCAGTGGCTGGGACAGACTGGATGCGGAAGGCGGAGGACAGGGCGTTGTGGCGCAGCCTGGGAGAGGCCTATGTCCAGCAGTGGACAGCGATAGGCTAGTTGATTGATTGATTGAAATTGTCACTGAAATCACTCGCGAATTGGGCTTATTTATACGTCGATCTTTCTTAAATCGATTGCTGATTCAAGCAATTATGAGTCTATTGTCGCATCAAATTACATTGCCTATATAAATAGGTATACACCAAATAGATACTCAGTAAACGCACTTAGTGCCTAATTGCTTTATAATGACATCAAAAAAATCTAGTTGACATTGGAGCAAGCTGGTGAGGTGCTTGACCTGTCTCTGAGATTATGATCGCTCAACTGAAATAATAAAAACATTCAAGCTTATTAAATAAATATGAGAAAGATTTGAATTTGAATGAGAATGAGTTGTTGGTCGTAAGTTCGAACCCAGCGCTTTACTTTGTGTAAATTATCTCATCACCACTGCTCTCAAAACGGTATAAGAAAACATCGTGAGGAAACCGACATGTCCTAGCACCAAAAAATTCGAAGACATGTGACATCTACCAACCTTCACTGAGCCTGCGTGGTGGAATACCGCCCACTCCCTCTCACAAAGAGGAGGCCTTTGTCATTAACGTTATAACCTAAATATGCTAAATAAATATTAGCTAGTGCTCGAGTCGATAATTTTATTCTACTGAATATTTCATGTTGAGGTCGCGAAATAGATTAGAAATATATTTACAACCGTATGATTTTTATAAAGCCTCAGAATCCTACTAATATTATAAACGTGAAAGTTTGCATGGATAGATGGATGATCCATCCATCCATCTATCCATGACGGATGTATGTTACTCTTTCACGCAAAAACTACTGAACGGATTTAAATGAAATTTGGCACACAGATGGTTTATAACCAGGATTAAACATATATGATACTTTTTATCCGATATTCCCACGGGATCAAAACTTATGCGGGTGAAACTGCGGGGCACGGCTATATATAAAAAATACCAGCCGTTATTGTCCCTTTGCAGGGCAATGGCCTCTTCTCATACAGAGAAGGCACGAGCCATCACCACGCGTATTAAATACAGGTTGGCTATTTCAGCCCAGGTTTCCTAACGATGTTTTTCCTTCACATATGTCAGTAATTAACATGTCAACCAGTCTTACCAAGGGGTATCGTATTACCCAGTAACTGGGTTGTGGAGGTCAGATAGGCAGTCGCTCCATGTAAAATACTGGTATTCAGCTGCATCCGGTTAGACTGGAAGCCGACCCCAACATAGTTGGGAAAAGGCTAGGCAGATGATGATGATGATGATGTCAGTAATTACCATGATATACTCAGAGAGTATATAATTTTGAATTGAAAACGTCACATTGGTACTTGCCCGAATCTGCCGATCGATTCTGTAAAAATCTCACCGTGAAAAGTTAGGTGAAGTGAGCTTAGAGTGAGCAGTCAATAGTGTCAATCCCTAGCATTAGTTGGAATGACAGCTCACTCCACGCTCACTTCACGTAAGTTTTCACGGTGAGATGGTTAAAGAATCGCACTGCTGAACCCACAACCTCGTGCATGAGACGATAGACTTTAACCAGTGGGCCTGATTGCCCAGTAGTTAAGGTCATAGCATAGCATCGGTCTTTATACTTTCTATTTGTTTTTTTATTAGTTGCTATCTGATGTATGTATCTGGTATATTGTGTGTCTTTTAGTCTGTACTAAATAAATGTTTTTTCTTTCTTTTCTTTTTTATATAGCCCGATTCTCAGCCTCGTTTTATTTAATTTTCCCTATTTTGATGTGCAATCGAGAGTAGGTATTCTATCCATCTATTTATCTATCCAGTTGCAACCAGCCATCCTGCCAAGAACATGACTACGAAATATATGTGTTTACCGTCAAAAAATCTTGGGTATGTCCCCCTTACCCAGATTCCGCGTTATATAACAGTTTTTGTCAAAGCTAATTAGTACAATTGTACAATGTTTCCCATAATGCGCAGACGTCGTTTCCCACGGTTCCTACTCCCGCGCAATCGTGATCTAGATGCTCTTCGGCGATAGTAGTTAGTGTCAAACGTGCCTTCACGGGGTCATGCCAAATTTGTGCATACTCAAGTGAACTTCAAAATTTGCAACGTAGTACGTCTGCTATTGAAGAAGGTCAAGTACTTCTTGTCACGATTTCTTCACTGTCTTACGATCCATATGAATTTCTACTCGCTTTTAAATCTACAGCAGTGGTGGCCCAGTGGTAGCGGCCGCGACTTACGAGTTGTAGGTCGTAGGTTCGCACCCAGATAGGCGCTTTACTTTGTGTAAGTAAATGATTTCATCACCACTGCTCTCAAAACGATGAAGGAAAACATAGTGAGAAAACCACGTCCTAGAACTCTACTCCCTCTCATCGAGAGGAGGCCTGTGTCCCAGCAGTGGGAACATTATAGGCTGATTTTTTTTCGTTCCCCTTTTATATCTAGATCGTATTGTTAGTAGCACATCACACTGCTTTTTGTTAACACATCATTTAACAACATTTATTAAAATTAAAAAAGAAATGTTTAAGACATGAGACATTTCAACCTCGTGTCTAATGATGGCTAGTGATCAGAGTTAACCTTCGAATATGCAGTAGTGGTAACAACACTACCTATCAGATAAATCATGGATGGGTTCCATTTGAAAAGATGCCAATCTTTCATTGAAGAATACATAATAAAATGGGAATAACATGTTACCATAACACAAGCATTAGGTTGCTTAGCTTGGGACTAGATGGCGCTGTGTGAAATGTCCAGGGATATTATTATTTATTATTAATAATCAGCCGATAATATTCCCACTGTTAGGGCACAGGTCTCCTCTCTTCAAGACGGAGTGGGCTGTAATCTACCACGCGGGCCCATTGCGGGTTGGTAGATGACACATGTCTTCAAATTTTTGGTTCTAGGACATGAAGGTTTCGTCATAATGTTTTCCACTACTGTTTTGAAAGCAGTGCTGATGAAATTATTTACACAGAGTAAACGCCTGTCTTGGGTTCGAACCTACGACCAACCACTCGTACATAGGGCTGCCTACCACTGGGCCACCACTGCTCTGCTCACCATGAAGAAAGAAAATTATGATCCAAACTAATTTAAACCCATAAATTCCGATATGCCTACATACATACCTTACCACCTTATAAAAATACCACCATCCCCCCACTCCTATACACCACTGCTTAACCTTTCAGGAATTACTCGCGTGATGCTACGTTATGTTGTAATAATACCAGTCAATAGAGCACCCATCCAATTAATAGCCTGACAATTGACAGCCGTTCAATCACTTTGATAAAATAATATACACGAACCTAACCTAACCATGCCCTTACTTAACATTTTCTTAATAAACACGTGTGCTAGTGTGCCAAGGTTCCATCGATACAACTTTTAGGATTATGGTCAAGAGCTGAACTAGATTTAGACGCAATATCTAATCGAAATACATAAAATTATTCGCGAAAATTGCGTTTGATTGCACCAATTAAAGTCTTAAAGTTCTGTGACTCATACATTTTTTCAACTTAATGTTACGCCTGTATTTTCCGATAGATTGATAGATAGATAAGATATATAGAACATTTATTCAGTGCAACAAAAGACACAATACAAGCGATAGGATAAGCAGAGGTATATAATTCATCCACGAAATCAAACGAATCAAAATAATGTATCCAAATTGAGCAGCACTTTTTGTACGTCAATATTTTATTAAGACAGTCCCCCAAACGATATCGTGTCAGGCCTAGGGGGAAATGTCGGGATGATACTCCTTTAATAAAGAGTGGTCATTGGCAGCTTTAAACAGAGAAACGTAGAAAGGCCTTTGTTAAATGGCTTTTTTTTTATTGCCCTATAACGCCTTACATACCGAGGCCCTTGCGTGCCTCGGAAAGCACGCTAAGCCGTTGGTCCCGACTGTCATTCCTATAACTTTGACAGTCGTTACGGGTCGTCGGAAGCCCGACAGTCTGACAACCAGTTACCAAGGAGTATCGTATTACCCAGTAACTGGGTTGTGGAGGTCGGATAGGCAGTCGCTCCATGTAAAATACTGGTATTCAGCTGCATCCGGTTAGACTGGAAGCCGACTCCAACATAGTTGGGAAAAGGCTAGACAGATGATGATGAGAAGTTCCAAGACACATGATCCATGAAAGAATATAGTAGGTTTTGGAGTGACACTGGCTGAGTCCGGGACGTTTATGTGTAGAATCCAACTTATTACTTTCCAACCGGCCATGTTTCATGGACTCCTTGAAACGTTGTGGTACTGCGTGCTGGGATTAAACATTCTGGAGATACTGGGTTGTGGAGGTCAGATACAGGCAGTCGCTCCATGTAAAAACCTGGTATTCAGCTGCATCCTGGGGGCGGCTTTCAGTGTAACTACACTGGAAGCCGCCCCCTAACACAGTTGGGAAAGGGCTAGGCAGATTTGATTTCGCGGAGTGAAATGCGGAGTAAAATTATTTCGCGACTATTATATCTAGTATAGTGTAGTGTAGTGTGGGTGTAGTGTGTGTGTAGTGTGTGTGTGTGTGTGGGGGTGTGTGGGGGTGTGTGTGTGTGTGTGTGTAGTGTAGTAGTATTGTATCTAGTATTCTATCTGTAGTTTATTAGAATATATTATAGTAATAATATGTATGTGAATATGTATAACCTATTTATGTATTTGTGTACCTAGTTTTAAGAGTTTTTTATTATTATTGTCCCTCTCAACCAAAGCACCTGCCATCTAATCTCTTCACCACCCTTGGTTGACTGGTAGAGAATGCCTAAGGCATTAAGTCCGCCTTTGTACCTTTTTGTCCGAAAAGTTTAAATAAATGAATAAATATCTCCCGCAGAATGGCGCGACGCGACAGCGCGTCACGACTCCAGTAGGTACAACAATTTCTTTTAAAGTTTCATGAAAATTGTTCTACCAGAATACGCGTCGTACCGTCGCGTCGTACGTTTGTAGGCCGACACATAATAAAGCGTGAGAAACCTATTTGTACATAATGTTTTGCTTCATGTTCTGGTATAATTGATAGTTAAGCGAATAGCAAAATCAATTTATGGTCAGAACCGATGTTGATGACTGAGAATTTACAAATATAAAGTATAAATCAATCGAAATGTTTTTATATACAAGTGAACTGGTTACATATTTTTGAATATCTTAATCTAAATGCGCATACGTACGGTATGCATACTATTTATTACTGTCGTGCTATAGATTATCATCAGAATAATACATATTAGAATACCTATTATTATTTAATAATTATATAATTATAATAATTAATTATTGTATAAGATGGAAAAAGAAATTATTATCTTTTTTTTTTCAATAAGTGATCGAGTACTTACTTCTGACTTAACAGAAATATCATATGACATTCTAAAATGAAAGAGAAAAATAATCTCCTCATTTCATGTAACTTTAAAGTAATTTGTTAAGGTGTACGACAAAGAGTATTCCATCTCTATTGACAATGTAAGCTTTTCTAAGGGAAATTTTATTTGGTTAATAATGCTCACATTTTTCAAATCAAATAAGTCAAATAAATAAATAAACGACATAATAATAATTTATTTGCATCAAGTTTTACATTTTACATTAAATACATGGTAGTACATACAGTTTAGAGTAGATTATACAAGAGTGTGGCGACACCAGCACCCTTGCTAAGTTACCAAGACAACTTGTGTTAAAGATGCTGGGCCCGACCCTTTATTGAATGTTAAATACTAATAATAAAACAAAATTATCTATCAGCATGTATGTACTCTTGTCCCAAATAAATTAGGATGTCTAAGGACAGAAGGTGTCCTTAGACATCCTAATTTATCCCTAATAAATTAGGATGTCTAAGGATCGATGCGGCGTGTCCTCTTCTTCCAAACCTATGTCTCTATCATCCGTGATCTTAGTACTTCATCATTATCATTATTTCAGCCGAAAGACATCCACTGCTGGACATAGCCCTTCCCCAGCACCGCTACTTCGACAGGTTCTGTGCTTTCCGCATCCAGCAGATACCTGCGGCCTTCACAAGGTCAATCTTAGTATGGTATCTTAGTGTGGTCTTGGTTGGTCTTGGTATGGTTGGTGTGGTATCTTAGTTCATTCACTATTTTTTTTTTTCATTATTTTTCAATCGTTTCTTGGGTCTTTTCCAACTCTGACAGCCATACAAATTCATACTCGGAGGAACTCACATTCAGTCAACATCTTCGTTTAGTATTCATTCAAGCTGTTACTATAGAAGACTACCTTATTATATTGTTTGTTTTTTTCTTTATATGAACTACTCGACTTGACACAGAGCCTTTTTAACCGACTTCTAAAAAAGGAGGAGGTTCTCAATTCGGATGTTTGTATTTTTTTTTTTTTTTTTTTTTATGTTTGTTCGCGCATAACTCCGTCGTTTGCCAACCGATTTGAAAAATTCTTTTTTTGTTGGAAAGGGTATACTTTTCAAATGGTCCCATAGAAATTTCATCAAAAACGGTTTAGTAGTTTGGTTTTTAGACCAAAATTACTGGTAAAAATTACAACTAAAAAGTGAAAAATAAAAACTTTTTTGCAAAAAAAAAACAACCGACTTCCAAAAACGACACTACAAACTGAAAAATAACTTTAATTTCGGAAGTCGGTGGCAAACAACGAAAATGCGAACCTAACGACACCGACTTCCGAAATTAAAGTTATTTTTCAGTTTGTAGTGTCGTTTTTGGAAGTCGGTTGTTTTTTTTTTTGCAAAAAAGTTTTTTACCAAACATTTTTATGAGGCACATTATATAAAATATGGACTTTATTAACCAAAATTCTGTAATGACCTGAACCTGAGTCACCACCTCGCCTTATATGTGCGCTATTATGACAGCATTCTTTTGTATTGACGGTGCATTTATTTTAGCTTTTGGTTATATCAAAACGTACATGCATATTTAAATCACGATTTGCTCCATTACCTGTTGTTCGAAGTATAAATTAATTAGTTCTCTCGCGTATGTAGGTACTGCTATCAGATTCCTATTTGGTGCAATCATATATGAATTTTATGCCATCCACACAAAAAAATATCGCCAAAAGCAAATACTTGATGAAATGAACAATTCAATTTTGATGAAATGAACATTTTAATGTCGATGAAATAAACATTGTAATGTTAATGAAATGAAGATGGAAACAATTCGCACTGCAATGGAATCCATTGTCACTAGGCAGAAATGTGGAGCTAAACAATAATGTTCTATTTAAGTACAGTCTCACCAAATGTTAAGTGAAGGGACGACTCAGTCTAATAAATCACTATAGGTACGTGCGGTCGCGTTGCTCTGTTCACACGAACAATTCTGAGTTAACAGAAAAATAGTGTTGGCTGTAACTAGTAATTGTGTATGACAATGATAATACAGTCACGAGCAACAGCATGTATACACTCGGCTTTATTTAAAAGCGATTTACTCCTTTATTTTTGAATTAAATTTTATGTTGTTACGATCATAGCATTTTCGAACCCATAGGTTTATGTAATATGTCATATTTTAACATTGCATTCGTTATTTCACGACAAAATCGCAATTGAAAGTTGCCAAGTGTTGACATATTGGTGCTCGTGACTGTACATCAAATGTACAGGGACACTCCCTCGAAGAGAGGAGACCTGTGTCACGCACAGCAGTGGGAACTATATAGGTTGATTATGCTATAGGGACAAACTAACTGACAAAATTCACAGATGAGATAGACCGATATCTAATCTTGACATAATTAGAACTGGACAAGTAATTAGTGATATTGTTATTCACCATTATCATCACTATATTTAGCCCCCACTTTCCCATTACTAAGTACCTAAAAGTAAGCCTCTTTATCCATCCTGAAGTAATCGTAGTCATGTGTTGGTCGCGATTTGTCTATTCGTTAACTTCTCATAGTACATCCAATTTTTTATTCATTCATTTGCCAAACTTGCAAAGTGTATACCTTAATAATTCTTATAATGTGGGCACTGTTTGGCTGATCTAATCACAACTTTGATTAACTTATTACAATTTTTTTTTAGCGATGCTTCACGTCAATACTACTCTAGTAGGTATTATATTTATAATATCTACATAGTTTCATTATTTTAGAGATCATGTTTGGGTTTCCCCTTGTTTCAATTCCAAAATCGTGTTCATCTAATGGAATCACGATTCGCCTTTCAAATCGATGACATTTGTAAAGTGGCAAGGATATCACGAAACTTGAGGGGAAATCCAGTCATAAAAGTTAGCAACAATGCACGATATATGGTTCAGTTTCGACAATTGATTCGACAGTAATGTCTGATCCATAAGTCTTAAATCGGATCGTTATTATATATATACTTGCTTTATTATATACTAGCTTCTGCCCGCGGCTTCGCCCGCGTGGATGTCGGAAATTATCCCACGGGAACGTGCTAACAGGATAAAATGTATGTGCTTCCCCAGGATGCCATCTATCTCGCGGGCCCTTTGTGGCTAATTACAATAGAAAACCAATTGTGTCTCATAAGTGGTGATTAAGAGGGTACCTATATGATATCCTTACCTAAGTACCTACATAATAAAAAATAAAAAAACTCAATAACAGAAAATAAAATACCTACCTACCTAAATAAACCTATTTCTGATGATAACTAAACTCAATAAATAAGCAAAATCCCTAAAAACTAATATCTATACGAATGACTAATCTTACCTAACAGTATTATAAAATAACCTACGGTCACTACGTACACTATCAAATATACTACCTATACTTTAAAATTAAAATCTATACCTACGACTTATAAAAATAAACCTAAATAACTCTAAAAACTAATAGAAATAAAAAAGGTCGCACTGAAAAACACGGTTTAGAATTGCAAGTAGCAGTTAAAATAAGAACGAACGCTCGCCACTCAACACGTCCGTTCAAATCAAAGTTCAAAAAATATCCTTATATACGGTAGCGATCCGTGGCGGCCGCGCGCCACGCGTGTGCTGCGAACGGTGCAAGCCAAATTCAACCTTCAGCACTACATTTAGAGCATAACTTTAGTGAACTGCACTGCGGGTAACGTAACCTACGACAAACTTATTATTTGCGGTTGGTACAGTAATCGGGTCTAGGGATCGAACCGCAAAATTAAGTTTGTTTTTTATTGTATATACTTTTCCGGGATAAAAAGTACCCAGTGTGGTGCCCAGGATATTAAAGAATAATTATACCAAGTTTCATCGTAATCGAACCGGTAGTTTTTGCGTGATGCCTGAACAAACAGACAGACAGACAGACAGACAGACAGACAGACAGACAAAAATTTTTTTAATCACATTTTTGGGTTCGGTGTCGGTCTAGTAACACCCCCTGCCATTTATTTTTTTGATATTTTCAATGTACAGAATTTTCACTTCTACAGATTTATTATAAGTATAGATATTATTTTTTTTGTGACCGAATATTCTTCTTCTTCCTCGTGTCGATGGAACGACAGTGTATTTAATCTTTCTGGCCCAAAACTTCGGCACTTCCACGGCATCGTCGATGGCAGTGCAACCGAAAATTTAAGAACACGATTCTAATCCTATAAATGTTTTCTTGTTACAGATCAACAGTGGATGAGTTACGGCAGTGAATTGTGTCAGTGCATTGTGTTCTGTGCCTAAAATGAGAATACGTTGGTGTTAACTATCAAACCGTTCACGTCATGCGAGTGCGTTAGTAACAGCTACGGGGCTGTTGACTTAGTGAGTTGACATTTCGCGTCAATGCCGCGTGTGTAGGCAATGGCGTTGACAAACTTTACGCTCGCGGGCGTCGGCGCGGCCACGCCGGCGTTCGTGCCCACCTCCTCGACACCCCTCCGAGTTGGCCTCGACGACCTACTCTACTCTCCCGCCGAATACCAACAAGACACACTTTCCGCACAGCCACCAGAGAACGAGCCCTTCACTCCACCAAATCAACGCAGGCCCAAAGTCAGAAAACGTGCTGGCACAGCCTATCTGCCACCAGCTAACCAGTATACGCAATACCAAAATGAGGCTCCACAAAACCCCTACGGTGCACCCCTACATACACAGGTCTACCAACAAAACACAAGACTTAACGTACAAATAGAGAACCAGCGCGTCAAAGAAGTGAACTCACCATACGATGTCACAGGACAGTACGATAACACAGGACAATACGTTCACGATCCTACTGGTGACTATGATTATGAACAGAAGAGAATGAACCAGGGTCCGCCAGGTCCAGGGTACAGCCCTGGTTACGCGGATGCGCCATACCCGCCGGCAGCAAACCCAAACCCTTCATCTAGTCGAAGGTTCGATGAAAATTCGAATCAAAATGTGAATAACTTCAGTTTTAACAGGCCGCCTAGCAGTAGTACGGCAGCTCCGGCGAGGCCGCCTAGTAATCAGGGTAGCAAGACTGATGCTAGTGAGAATGGAAATCCTCCGGAAAGACCGCGGGGGTTTACTAAAGTGGAACCAAGTGGAACTGGTGGCAAAACGCAGTTACATGCGGTCCTTGACTATGATGATGATGAATATTACGACGATCCAAGTCTAGGTAAGAATTTATTTCTAAGATTTGCTGTTTTTCTTTTGCAGGGTCTAATAAACTGTTGTTATCGAAATTTTTAGTCTCCCTTTGTTTTCCTTCTTCGTGTACTGGCATAATTAAGTACTATTGAGAAATTAGAATTATCTTTGAAGTTTCTACAGATTTCAAAGAATTTCTCGTAGAGTCCGTCTAGATCATGAAATAATCAACGTCTTGACTCTTTAACCTTCCTTTAAGTAGAATCTCTTACCTTGATATATCTCTCGCTTTTGTTTATTCGTCGATATAGGAAATCCTTGCGGTTCTATATAGTCAACATTCGAGCAATTGTCAAACAAATAAACGACCGTTTGTTGATCACGGCTTCTTTTGCCACCTAAATGTTTGATAGCAATCATTAATCACGACTAGACTTGAAATTGGTAAATGATTTAAATAAAAAATCTGATTTTAGGTCAAAAAGCAATTTGAATTATGAGTCTACCGCAATACTAAGAACTTTGTTCACAATAATGGGCAACCTAAAAAGTAGATAGGAATAACATCATCATATCGTTTAACATCTATCGTTACAGCTACAGAACGCAGTCACTCCACCACGGTAAACAATAATGTATGTATACTTGTATAGGTCAAAGTAAGTGGAGTACCGACGTACTAACAGCCAACACGTTTCACTTATCTAAGTCAAAGACCTTCGATCGTTTAACCGGTCGCCAATGCCAGTCATACAATGGACAGTCTACTGCAGTACAATGCTTGCATTGTCGCCTTCAGGCTTATATTCCATTTCCTTGTTATCGAGTATGTGAAGGAACATGGTTAAAATAGTCTGTAATTTCTTTGGCAAATTGGTACGTAATAAACGATTTTACTTCTGTAAGTGGGTTTGTACAAACACTTTTACACGTCAACATATTTTAAAACTGGATGAGGTCGGTGTTTCTTATCTGACTACTCTGAGAAGGAAGGCCGGAACAAACTCAGAGATCACAGTCTCTTTAAAAGTCCAGACATAATCTTGGTCAGATCATGTGAAGGCCCGTTATCACGTTATATTTTGTATTAGCTATGTTCCTGACATTGTATTTATAACCCTTGCAGGGTACTCATATCTCTTAGGATTTACATCTCCTTTCTTTGTATTTCTTGTATAAAAATAAAACACGTATTTGTTTTATGCATAATGCTACTGTAGGTCTTGAATTTGAACTCACAATCAAAATTGAGCCTACCTCTTATGACACGACAGCAACAATTTTCCTTAAAAGCTACGTAATACGAATCATAATATCATCCATTTTTGTGCAAAACGTGATCTGATGTAATAATAAAGATAATCTTAGTTTATGATACGTTACGATGTTAATTCTCAATGCCAAGGTAGTAGAACAATAAGACAGTAGAACAGCAACTCATTTGATTTTGCAAACTGCAACATTGAACTTGTAACTAGAATTTTATTATATTTTTAGTTCACACCAAAAGGACAAAGTACTTTGTTCGTATAGTACAAAGTTCGTAGCTCTAGATCTCTAATGAAAAACATTCAGTTTGTATTCACATCTGCATCATCGGTATTACCAGTATCACTGTCAAACTTTATCAAAAGCACCGACCTCCCAACTATTTCATATAGCATTATTTTATCATGTTTTTACTTCTTTCCATATCTGTAACTCTCTCTTCGTATATCTTTCTTCTTTTCATTTAAGAGTTATCTCAGTTGTCAGGTCAGGCACATAAGTGTTATTGGGTTTTTCCATTGGGAATTTCTTAGTAACTGGCCGGAGTTTAGAAGTTGGCGGTGTGATACTCCCTTTGCCCCAGAAAGCACGTCAAGCCGTTGGCCCTGCACCTGATCTCTCTTCGGGCGTTTCGGATTGCTGTCTCATCGGACAATGAGAGTAAGGGAAGAGAGACTGCACCTACGAATATATCTGCGCACACACTTGTGCACCCCGTACCGAGGGCTGGTCTCCGCTGATATTGCTTGCCTCGGCAGAAATTAGGACTGGAGGACTTTATTTATTTATCTCGGTTATCCTTATCCTCCATGATCTTAATTTTCATGATTCTATCAAGTTGCCTTGGACTATTTTTGTCTTTAAGCAGGATGTAGCCAAAATATATTTATAGTCTTGTGCTATGACATAAGTTTACCCATGTTACGCTAAGACTCCGCCTTTTAAAAGTACAAGTGGTATTTATGCGCAAGACGTTAATTTGGTCTGCCTTATTCCTTTCACTTTTGAATTTTTTTTTTCTTATGTAGCATTCCAATTATGTGCTTGATTCCTTAAGTCCTTATTCAGTATGTCAATACCTACATTATGTCAACACCTGCATTATTACATTAACCATTTTGTTTGATCGCTCAAGGATTTCTGTTGGTCCATAACTATTCTCAATGTAGATATTTTTGTAACTATCATGGATTTTTTTGGGATTTCGACTATGTTTACAAATGTTATATTCAATTACCGCTAAAAGTTTTCCGGCCAAAGTGTATGCTTTGATTCCTTTAGGTTTTTTTCTTTCGTTAATTTATGTTATCGTTAATATTCATTATAATTAACCAATTCACAAGTCAAATGGTGAATGACAAAGCTGTAAGGGTTCGTTTTGCTCTACATACATAATCAGTCTATAATGTTCCCTAGGACACAGGCCTCCTCTCAGTGAGAGGAAGTGGGCCGTAATCCACCACGCGGGCCCAGTGCGGGTTGGTATCTATGTCACATGTCTTCGAATTTTTGGTTCTAGGACATACCGGTTTCCTAACGATGTTTTCGTTCACCATTTTGAGAGCAGTGGTGATGAAATAATTTACACAAAGTAGCCTGTCTGGGTTCGAACCTACGACATGCCAGTTTCCTCACGATGTTTCCCTTCACTCACTTTGTTTTCGTTTTGCTTTATTAAACACCAATCCCAGATATGCAAGTGTTTAGTGTAACTTAGACTTAATAGTAATTACATCATCCTCTACTTTTATTATGTGCTTGTTCTCGATCCTTGCAAATGCATTGTATTAATAGATCAAACACGAATTAATGTTATATCTGACCTCTGCTTAGCCCTGAGATATACAATAGTTAGGCTCTATTCGTATTTAGCTCAAGCTCTCTGTCTCCCAATATATCTTTTCCGGCTCATTTGGCTGGACACAGTATTGAGGTTATGACTATAAGTTCTGGGTTATTGATAATTATAATAGTTAAGCCTTGTTAAAGGTACGGTTTTTTCTTTTTCAATTTATATACAGGACCCAGAACCTTGCCAAAATCTGCGTGTCCATAATGTCTATTATTGCCACAGTGTTAAAATATTGTCGTTCACATAAAATTCATCAGCCACCGTCTGGGACGAAAAGTAAATTCTATTTTAACTGAATCATGGCAACTTTTCTTAATTTATTCTGTTTCAAGATCATCATAAAAATATGATTCTTAGGGATTCCCACTCTCGTAACAATAGTATAATTAATTGACATGAAGCCAGTTAAAAAACACAGGTATCATCTCTATATCAAACCTAGAAAGAACTGGTTTAATTAATGTACAGACGCCAGCACATCAAGCTACTACAATATGTCAAATTTCTTTAATAGATTTTCAACTTTATCGCTAAAGCATTAAGGTTCAAGGTTGATTGGGGAAATTTGACAGTTTCGGGTAACTTGACCTGCTGGCGTCTGTACTAACGATTATTGCATAAACATAACTGCAGAAGGTCAATTCCCGTAATTAACAACGTTAATTTAGTCGCCATCTCATCTCGGCGATAATCAATGTCAAAAACTTGTCCGAAATTAGAGGTATTTTTGACAGATTGCGACTGAGATCGGACTGTGAAAGTTTTTAAAATTTTGAGAATTGCCATCTGATTTTTTGCAAAAAGTTTCTGTTTATCGTATTCCAAATATAGAAATCACCGTTCTAAAAAAGAACTGTCAAAAAATACCAGCTCATTCATTAACGAAAATTCCACAGTACCACTTAATTATGTCAACGTTACGTGACGATCAAAAACGAGGTAATATCTGGATTAAAATATTTTATAAAGTTACCTAACTCTGATGATCGTTTCCGTATGACACCGGCGACTATTCACATAACTCGCAAGACGTGCATGTTGCAGCCATGTCTGCAACTTTGACGTAAGTAACACAAAAACTTGGAACAGCGACCTTGGTTTCACTTTCGAACTCATAACATCATCTCAAGAGGTCGGGGCACTCGCCGCGTCGGAATTAAGCGAGTAACCTCACTGTTAATGTTACATTTCACACGCGGAATTATTACTGTGATTTTTTTAACGGAATTTTAATATGTTGTTTTGTAATTCTGCTGCTAAAACAAAAACAATAGGGGTATAGACAATGATGTCATAATGTCAATGTTATCTCTATGCTGAATTTGTTTGTTTTGTGCTTTTGTAAAAGAATGGGGTTTTCATGCTTGTTAATTTAATTCGTTAATCTTTTAAGTGGTGGTCAGCAAAAGGAAGTTGTGTTTTATTGTATTACTTTGGTTTATTAAGGATTTTATAATCGTCTTATTTGTTTAATTTTTTTGTTAGATTTGCATACTTATTAGTTTTTTCTATATTTCAATAATAATTTCTAAATTATTTAAGCTTTGAGAGACTTTTAACAAACCACATACTTACTTGTTTTTTCGTACACACTGCGACACATGAAGCTATACATGTATAGGTTTTTCGTACATTCAGAAGTCAGTATCTCTAAAATCTATCTCTATATCCAGTATATCTTAAACTGGTTATGTATAGCTTGATGAGTAGCCCTGCGTACCTCTATGCGTTTAAAAGTCAAAATTTTTATCTTTTTAAGTCTTTTTAGCACCGAATCATTGACATTGTTTATGTAAGTGTATGGTGAGTTTAGAGTGACGTAATGAAGAGTAGCATCTCGTAACATTCACAGGAGGGGCGCGTGAATACCGCCAACAGATTCACAGATAGAATTTGACGATTTACAGTTTTGATGTCCAATCAAAGTAGGCTCTATTCTTCTCTAAATAATATAATATATGTTAAAGTTTTGAATCCGAGAACATTTCAGTGCGTGTAAAGAAATAGTGGTTTGTGTTTGTGTCGTTGTTCTGTCATAACGCTTTCGGTTTTAACGGAATTATGGCAACCATAAGCACCTGTGGCTGCTGTGAGTATTTTAACTATTTACTTTTTTTTCGTATATACACATTAGGTACTTACACAGGTACAAACAGGGAGTGCAATTGTATATCAAAATGGCACACTACATCAATTGCCGTGTTGTAGCTATTTCATTAATTGTCATAGAAAGATAGTTGTTATTTGAATAAGTATACAAAGGTACAGGGGGCCCGTGGCTAAATAATAACAGCCGCACAGGTCGATCGGTCAGGTTAAGCTACGCTTGCCGCGGTTGGTCTGTGGATGGGTGACCATCTTTACATACCGAGACCCCTTCGTGCCTCGGAAAGCACGTTAAGCCGTTGGTCCCGGCTGTCATTTGTGGATCTTTGACAGTCGTTACGGGTAGCCAGATGCCCGAAAGTCTGACAACCAGTCTTACCAAGGGGTATCGTATTACCCAGTAACTGGGTTGTGGAGGTCAGATAGGCAGTCGCTCCATGTAAAATACTGGTATTCAGCTGCATCCGGTTAGACTGGAAGCCGACCCCAACATAGTTGGGAAAAGGCTAGGCAGATGATGATGATGATGATGACAAAGGTACGAACAATTTAAATTTGTTGTTCAATTTTGATAAACAATTAATTTCCCTGACTTTCCCTACGATACTTCTGAAGTATCTAATAGGAATTATATTTATTTAATTAGGTAGGTACTTATATTTACATAATTTAAAAAGCTAACAGTCTTAAAACAATAATATGTAAAAGTATATATAAGTTAGTTTCAAATTCAAAAACATTACAACAATAAACGTAACAATTTGGGCAAGAACGGGACTTAGTACCAAATTTCTCACATAATTTGACCACGTTTCGTGTACTGTGTCGCGCATAAATCAATCCCATATCTAGCCTCAGGCAAAACCCACCAGCTTTAAGCTATGAGTCGTCCATTTTATCTTAGCATAGCCCAAAGTCCTCGGTGCTAACGAAAATTAAACGCATAAATATCCCAGGCAGCCCTTTCAAATACCGACCTTACATTCGGTAGGTGCTGGACCAGTTCTTTGTGCTTTAACACTGACTTTATAGGTATTGGTTTGTGTGTTAAGGTCTGTATAAAGCTGTTTCAAGTGTTAGGATAAAATCTTTGTTGCATTAGGCAAAATATGTGGCGTTTTTCAATTATTGTTCTAAAAGAAACTGATGACTAAAACACTGCTGGATTAAATTGGAATATTTTCAGCCAGTCCTAGGCCTATGTCCAGCTGTGGACTGTGACAGGCTGAGTTCTATTTTTTTTTTTGTCAGTCCTTCAGTCACAGGCAATGTTCTCCAAAACTTTTTGTCTATGGGTCAGTCAGACTGCGATAAAAGGCTAATCAAAAGTTTTGAATTGTTTATACCTACTATTAGGTACCTTGTTATTTTTCAGTGTGTGTGTTGATAATTACAATTTTTAAACACCGTTTAACTGCACATGGATAAAAGTCAACATAAAAAAAAAATCTGTTCAGTCATCGACAAAAACAAATATTTAAACATGACTTATTTCCTAGCCTTTGGACAAACGGACGTATAAATAATATTTATAATGGGTTGATGACCTAATTCGGTAACAAAAAATACACTAACAAAACTCGAGTAATTATTTAAACGTTATGGTGATGCGTTCTGTCTCTAATTGATGCTATAACTATTCAGCTGAATAAACAAGTCGTAAAACTTATTAATTTTCGTTCTACTAGTTAGAATGAGATCACTTTGATAACTTTGGTATTCATTATAATAAATAAATAGCAGGTACAATACAAATTCGCTTTTCATATCTGTCTGTGTGTGCTAAACTACACACATCAAAAGTTTCTAGGGATCAATAACTATAAAAAATTATCCAATTAATATTTACCAAATCTAGTCTTCCAGACTGGCTTCTTTCTTTAATATATATATATAATATATATAGGGATAAGACGACTAACGACTAACGACTAAAACGACTTAAATCCATTTTTTTTGTAAAAAATCCACGAATCACACAATTCACCATTGACCCGAATCACACAATCACAGCGATTTATTTATTTTATTTTGTTATTTTTTGGAAAACTTACAGCTAATCAGACACAAAAGTTACTAAGTTTTTAACATGAGATGATTCATGATTTGGCAAGCTTAAAATCAGTTCATCAAAATCACTTTAAGAAATGGCCGACCACGTTCTTTCTAACAAGTCAAAAAGTTGTTGTGGGGTATGCACGGCATCCATACTCGGCAGAGCTCTTCTTTGGAGCATATACCATGCGTGCTCAATTAGGTTGAGGTGTGGCGATTGAGCAGGCCACGGCTGAACGGCTTCACAAAGGGATGATTACGTCTGAAACAATCCTCTCCGCATAAATCTGAGCATTGAGGTTGCCCCTGATCCAAATGAGATCGGTTCTTACACCAATCCAAATACCGGCCTAAACCATTATTGTTCCCCCTCCATATGAATGAACTTCCTGACAAAATTTCAAACGTTCTTGACGTCCAGAGGTCCCACAAACTCGAGTAGGTACGTCTTGTAACCGGCCTCATACCGAAACGAGATTCATTGGAAAAGCAAACACAACGCCAGTCTTCTTCCTCCCAATCAAGCCAAGCAAGCCTGAAGAGATGTAGAGCCTCGTAGCCAACATCATGGCGGTTATGGTACGATTTAGTCGAGTAGTATTTTGGATGTACCGGTCCTGTCTGCGAGTGGTGCTGCGAGATCGTCCTTCATGTCGCTCGGCCACGCTACCGGTGATGCGATAGCGTGTCCAGAGGCGACTTATGACGCTCTGTGTAGTGTCGCTCCGATGTCCGCATTTTTTCAGTTCCGATGCAAAAATTGTATCTAATGGTTTTGTAAAAACCCTATTACACACTTTTATAGGAATCCTGATTTGCAGTTGATTTTCTATTTTTAATGACAAATTAAAGGATTTTTTTTATTCAAATACTGAAATTAACTAAAGAGAATCAATAACGATCCAAAAAAGTTAAAATAATAGTCCTACTAATAGTGAATTGCGGCGATACTCTAAAACGTACTTGATGCCTAGACACTTGATGTGTGTACATGTACATACATATATTATGTCGCAGATATATTGTAGAATCCGCTGTTTTACAAAACAGCTCAGCAGTGCGATTCTGTAACCATCTCACCGTGACAACTTAGGTGAAGTGAGCGTGGAGTGAGCTGTCAATCCAACTAATGCTAGGGATTGACACTATCGACAGCTCACTTTAAGCTCACTTCAGCTAACTTTTCACGGTGCAAAATCGATCGGCAGCTCAGTGTGTCATAACAACAATACGAGTAAAAATTACCTTAACTCGAGTGAAAACAGTGATTTTAAGGACAATATTAATTAAAAGTTATCAGAATTTTGTGAAAGACGCTCATTGTGACTACAAATAAGCCATTTATCATCAACTCAACTGCGATACATACATGTAGCCTCCAAAAGTTAATTGACATTTTTCCACTTCAATTATTAAGTCGGTAGCGGGATCGTCCGAAAGGGTTACCGCTGCCCTGGAACATGAAGGGCTAAGGAAGGAACACGGGTGGCTTTTAGTCAGTAAGAGTCTGACACTCCCTTCCGCTCCACCCAGAGCGGGAGGGGTCATTTGATGATTTCCAATACTGAAAAAAAAAAAAAGAAGTTATTAAGTGGCATTATGATTTATAATTTGTGTATTATAGTTTGTAACTGTTTATTAAGGCCCGGTATTATGCCGTTCACCTTGCTCAAATGGGCGTTACCGCTGAAAATTCCCCGCGCGCCCCTCATCGTATTTACGCGCGAAGCGGTCACGAAATTTCTATTTTGTAGGGCTAGCTGCCATAGTGTCAGACGCGCGACGCTCACATATAGGTATGTAGCTAACAGCATTTATTGCAGAGCAGTGGTGTATATTTAAATTTTTTTACAAACAAAGAACTCGTAATATTAATAAAATAGAAAATATTATCAATGTAACCGGGCGGCAGAATTTAGACAGTTATTATTAAATTAGCTTTTCCCTACGATTTCGCCACAAATAAAAGTGAATAAGTTAGTACCTACTTACTTTTTTTTTAACGCAGAATAGATCGACTGGAAATTCTGAGCAATATACATATCTGCCGGCCATATCGGTACCGTTTGCACGAAGATCAAATGCCATATTGGGTTCATGGAGCCCATGAACCACAATGCGCCCTATATCGATACTTCGGGGCTCAAAGGATGAACACGACTTTTCACGAAATCCAATAAATCGACAGAGAAGGAAAAACTGAACAAGATGGTGTAAATAACTCTAATTGGCCAAAATGTGCTATATATACGCCCTTTGAGTCCCGATGTATGGAATTATGGTTTGTGGGACCCGTGTATAACCCGTGACCCCCAATTTAATTTATTATCCAGAAGTTTATCTAGAAGCCACAAGCGGTCGTGGGCTCGAAACTTTTTAGTTCAATAAGGCCGGCCACATACGGACGGAATTCCGTTTCAAAATATCGATTCGGCATTTTCGAAAGCAAAGAATTCATACAAAATCAAGGAACTACCTCACACGTACTTACAGTAGTTCTCCATTCGAAATTTTCTGCCTTCGAATTTATTTTGTTGGATTTGCTGCCTTCGAAAATCCGAATCGATATTTCTGAACGGAATTCCGATTTTGCCAGCCGAGTAAAGACTATACAGGGTCCAATTTTTAGTTTGTAATGAAAAAAAAAGATAAAGAGAGCGAAAGTGAGAGAGAAAGTGAAAAAAATTGTGAAAATGAGAAAGAAAAAAATCAAAAACAAAAGTCATTTATTCAAATTAGTCTGAGAATCAGCACTTTTCGAATGCCAAAATTACAAAAAACAGTCCCCCAAAAACGCCCGCCCTTCACCACTTGCTAGTGCTATCGCTGGGAAGAAGAAGTGGCGCAACAAACTCTGCTGGGGAGTTTGTTGCGCCACTTCTTCACGCACAGCTGTCTGTTCAGTTAAAAAATACTTGATTGTATACAATAATAGGTATGTTAAATAAATTAACATTACAAGACACAGAACATTAAATTAAATTGTTTGCCACATGTCAGTTAGCCACGCCAATATACCATCAAAGATACTAAAAACTATACTAAGATTGATGTAGGGATTAATTTTGTTCAGGTAAGCGAACACTGGCGCCGATTCCTGATTCGAATTTAGTCATCAACCTGACAAACGTGCAGATACGATTTCAATTGACTTTAAACCGCAGTCTAAAGGTCCGGCTTGATATTTCTTGGAGTGATTTAAAAAAATTACTGATGTTTACTTTACGTCTACCAATCGATAATTTTTCAATTTCCCTAAAACAAAGTAAAATATAAAATTCAGTTGAAATACTGACGGCTTAGAAATATATATAATATTCAAACAGGCAGGTTTTGATCAAACAAAATCCACAATGTTGAAAACTACCTTTCAGCTTCATAGGTCGTTTGATCTAGTTCTTCGTGTAAATTTACATCGAAATCAAAAGTCATTTATTCAAATTAAGCTGAGAATCAGCACTTTTCGAACGTCAAAATTACAAAAGACAGTCCCCCAAAAACGCCCGCCCTTCACCACTTCCTACTCCTAGTACTATCGCTGGGAAGAAGAAGTAACGCAACAAACCCCCAGCAGCACAGCTATCTGTTCAGTTAGAAAATACTTGATACTTGATTGTATACAATACGGGTGTTAAGTAATTAACATTATAAGGCAAAGAACATAAAATTAAATTATTTGCCATATGTCAGCTAGCCATGCCAATATACCAACAAATATAATAAAAACTATACATAGGTACTCATAAAATAACTAATTAAAATTAAAATGTAAATAAAAACTTACTACCTAAATAAAAGCCTGCAGGTATAAAGGGCGTGACTGCTTACATATTTACGCATTGCTGGGTTCTGGTCACATAGCTGTCACTTGAAGTCACAGATGATAAACTAGGACCATCGAAGTAAAATAAATAAATAAGTTAATACTAATAACAATAACCTGTCAGTAAGCTAATTCTGGAGAAAGAACATGAACATTGTCTTGAGTTAATTAGGGCGACCAACTATTCTTATCGTGTAAGTAGTCGTTGATGGAATAGTAAGCCTTTGAACAAAGGTTGAATTTTACTTGATGAACACTTTACTTGATGATGACATCGAATTCAATAAATGATGATGGCTTTTCAGTAGCAGGACTGCAAAAAAACAACAATTATTTTTGAAAATAATACAATGTATTCTATGTTTATATCTATTATTTTATAATTCATTATTTCAGAATACATTGACATAATATGGGCGATATTATGTCCATCTATTCTGAAACTTTGTCATTTGTTGTCGGATACTAAGTTCAGATTTTATTCAATAGATTGATCACTAAATATTTCATTAAACCCTATAATGATGACCCTATGTAGTGATAGATCACTAAATCCCACAGGACTAGAAGAATAATACGAAATTCGAAAAATTCCCTGTTTTCTTTCTTGAAATGCCTTTTGATTTGCTTGAATATTGTGAACAATAGATGATGATGGCTTTTCAATAGTAGAACTGGAAAAGTACAATATTGATTTAATATACACTAGCTTATGCCCGCGAATTCATCCACGTGAACGTATAAAACGTAAACGTAGGTAAGTAAAAAAAAAATTCAATTCCGAACCGATATTTCGAAACGGATTTCCGTAACGGAATTCCGACTGTATGTGGCCGGCCTAATATTATTACCCCGTATTTAACAGTCTGGTAGTTATGAGTAATAAAAGAATAATACAGAGTGAAATTAAATTAGCTAGCGAAACTATATATATTTCAACACGATAAAACAGATCCAACTTACACTTCAAGTAACAACAATAACAGCTGTCATTGACCCCAAACAAAACATATTTTTTTTTTATTTTGTCGTGTTTAGTAGATATCGATACCCATCATGTCTTGAGACAAAATAAAAAAATTATGATTTTTTGGGGTCATTGACCCCACTGACCTGAGACCGCTGTTATTGTTACTTGAAGTGTAAGTTGATAAAATCTGTTTTATCGTGTTGAGATATCGATACCCGTCTGTTAAGAATACAAAAAAAAAAAAAAAATTAACGGATATTTTAATTGACTACACTACCGACGGTGGATGACCCCAAAAAAGTCCTAGCCCAACTAGAAACAACACCTAAAGTTGTTATTCCCCGTGGGAATCGAACCCGCGATCGAGACGATATCCCTTTCACCACTAAACCAAGGAAGCATTCTATTGTAATGAGTAGGTAGGTACTTACTCAACATCCAATCGAGAAGCAGTATCATCCAGTTCTTGAGTAGCAATTTGCTTGTTCGCCAATCTAAAATAATAAAATCATTGAAATACAATTGGAAACACAGCTGACCCTACTGTAGGTACTTACTCTGTGGCCTTCGGTGAGCCTCAGGTCACTCAGGTGATTATATGATTCGGAAAATCAATTTCAACTTAGTAACAATGCCTATAATAGAGTGTACTCTATATCTATAGGCATTATTAATTACTAAGTTAGAAGTATTAAATTCACGAGAAATATATTTATTTTTATCATTCTTTATTTAGGTAGGTACTTATAATAAAGTTTCTTACCGTCTTCGTGCTATATTCTGCACACTCTGGAGTAAACGCTTTCGACGAGCAGCTTTCCATCTCTTCCCACTATTATATTTATTTCCCATTTTTATTTTCACGGTACAAAACGTAAAAATTCCACTGCGGAGAAAAGCGACACAGGTCCGTTCTCAACAACGTTCCAAGGAACACTGGCGCGGTGCAGGCAGCAAGGAAATGAGCAAGCGTATGTCGTAAAAACGTTCATAAAATCGTATAAAATTAGATATTAACTATTTATTAAAAACGAATGGATCACTGGATGCAGTTTGGCATTAGAAATTTTATGTTATATTTTTTATTATAATTATTGTTGTTAATAAAGAGATAAACTGCTTTTAAAGACAAAGAAGAGGTTTGTTTGAAGATTTTTTTGATGCATTAATTTATGTTTAATTATGATTTGGGCTGGATCACTGTATTAAAATAAGACTTGAAAATATCATACTTTTTTTTTAGGTCCTAATTATTTACGGTTTAAGAGATACACTGCTTTAAAAAACAACTTTTTGACCGTTTTCGCGAAATCTCCGCCTTAAAGCGATTTGATTGGCTGTATTGTGCCATTATCCAGAGAATTTATTCCGGAAGGCTTATGAGAAGATAGCTCCCGTGCGAAGCAAGGGCGGATCACTAGTTTCCTTATTACATGGTGGTGGCCAATTCTGAAGTATAGAACTTTAATGAATTAAGATTATTTTTATTACAATGGGAATCGAGCAGTGGTGGGCCAATGGTATCAGCCGAAACTTCCGAGTCGAACCCAGGCAAGTGCTTTACTTTGTGTATTTAATTTGATCACCACTGCTCTGAACCACCAACAACAGGGGCTGCAGTCTCCACATTCATAGCGATCGCTTTACGACCGAATTCGGACGCAAAGTCCTGTCACTCCATACATTACACCAGTCAATCCGGGATTTTGCGTCCGAATTTGGTCGTAAAGCGATCGCTATGAATGTCGAGACTGCAGCCTTCCTCTCACAGAGATGGCCTGTATCCCAGCATTGAGAACATTATAGGCTGATGATTATAGGCTTATGATTATTAATTATTTCTTTCTTTCTTTCTTTCTTTCTTTCTTTCTTTCTTTCTTTCTTTCTTTCTTTCTTTCTTTCTTTCTTTCTTTCTATCTACACAAAAAATGCGATCACTTTTCATCTTGTTTTTCATTAAATTTTCGTATAAGTACTTTATTAGGGATCCCACTAACAACACAAATATCACAAATATTTTGCTTTTCGTATTCAATGACCACGAAACGTCCCTCCTTTAGATAGCCCCACAGGAAAAAATCAGGACGTGTCGCGAAATCCCCAGTGATCAAAGAGGTATTCGTTACTCTTAATGACCGTTAAATTCGTTTCAGAACTTCAGGATAATATTACTGAAAGTTGAATTGCGATGGTCATGGTCTCAGACTGTGCATGTAGAATTTGTCGCATTTTAACTAAAAAATAGACAGCTGCAAAATTTGGCGTGAAACCAGAAGGGGGGCTAAAAAATTTGAATACCTACATCCGGGTTGGCCACTCTATACAGAGCCAAATTAAATTAGCTAGCAAAACTGCAGACGTTAAAACACAATAAAATGAATTGATGTTTTTTTTCTTAAGGGTCAACGATCCCTAATAATGTTGTTACTTGAAATATGAAGTTGCGAAAATGTTTTTTTATCGTTTTTAGATATCGATACCAATCACGTGTGTGAATATTACACAAAAGAAAATGATTTTTTTAAACTGATATTTCAAGTAATTATTAACAGAGGTCGATGACCCCACAAAAAAAAACTTGAGAGGTGTCAGGGGACACCCGGATGGAACGAAGTTCCTTTTGATTAATTAGTGAAGGAATTTTAATAAAATGTTATTTAAAAAAAAAAAAGTGTCGTTCCAACTTTTGGTCTTAATTTTTCCGCCTAGTCTAGGAACTTCGTTCCAAAAAAACCTTTTTGGTTTTATCATGTTTGTCTGCGGAGTTTCGTCAGCTAATTTAATTCGACCCGGTACATATATGCAGGTATAATAGTACCTCTATGGCCACTTAAAATGGTAGCTGGTTCACTTTTAATAAAACTGTAGTATGCTGTAGTGGCCGCGATAGTGAATTGTTTTAAACGATTCAACAATGTAAGTACCTACCTACCTACTCTTACCTAAATAACGTCGTTCCAGGTGTCGATCAGATTAATTTTTAGAACATAATTTGGCAGATTACAGTCTACTCTCGAAGAGAGGAGACCAGAATCCCAGCAGTGGGAACATTATAGGCTGATTATGCTACGTATCGTCGTAAGCGCCATATTGTTGTCGTCATCACTGACACTGATCGGAACAAAAGTGTTGCAATGCTTTTTCCGATCAGTGTCAGGCCTAATAAGTAATAATCAATCGTAATCCGACCTTGCTTTAGTTTACGACCTGCTTCTCAATGTCATAGAATTTCCACATGAAAATAAATTTACATTTTATAGATTGCCAAGACACGATCGGAAATGGTAGTACCACATAAGTCAGTCAAAGGAGTGCTCGATCACTACTTATGCTTAGTATAAACCTGTATAGGTACTATACGAAAGCAACTCTGTGTGTCTGTCTGTGTGTATGTGTTATATTTATGTTCTGTAATTTGTATGGTGTACAATAAAGAGTATTCTATTCTATTCTATTCTGTCCATTTGTCTGTCTGTCAGTCACCTTTTCACACAAACTGGGTCTCATTTCTATACATATACATGCTAAGGGCCATCGCCCTAACTTTATTTAGCCAAATCCTTTGACAAACGGGTAAACTAAGACCAAAGTTAGGACATAAGACTTTTCATCCCGCGTAGTAAAGATAAAGTATGACCTCCTCGCGAGCGAAACCGCGGGCAAAAACTAGTAGAAACGTAATAAGTATCGTACTAGTTCTACCTACGAAATTGATTTTTGAGTTTAGCCAGTAAACGAATCAGTCAAATCATCTTTTTAAGTTTTTGTATATAGAAATAGTGTTTCTAGTAAGGAAACTATGAATTAGTTTAAAAGCAAAGGGTGCGTTTTGTTTCCAACAATAGGGACCAGGCTCACTTTAGGAGGAAACACGGTTTATTCGTATGTTTGATTTCTACGTCAATATATTTTTTTTCTAAAATCAATTTAAGTAAGTACGCCATAAAATAAGTCATAGGGAAATGGTAGTAGTAGATAATACAAAACATCGTAAAAAAATAATTTCTCTAGTATTTTCAATCAGGGAGAAAACAGAGGAATACGTTTGTATGGAATGAACGCCAACGACCAAATGACCACGTTTCCTCTTAATGGTGTCATTTATAAAAGTAAACCCTGAAATTCTTATCCAGCTTAACAATGTATGTGATAAAGAAAGTCGTAGGAAAAAATAAAACAAAAAACTACACAATGGATCCGTTTTTTCGACTTAATTACCGATCTCCAACCAAGAAGTCGTTTGACCACCTACAGCCGTAATTCATGTCATGAAGCACGTAATTCGCTTTAATAGAGTTCAATTAATATTAATTGCTCAATCGTTAGGAAGGAAAACAAGTCCGGAAGTTTGCCCACACGTGCTTATTACTTTTTTATGTTTCTTCGTTGTTCTATCTAGCATAAAGAGCCCTTTTTATTGCCAAGTTCAATACGAAGGTCAAACACTTCACATATTATTGCATATATTTATTTTATGATACAGATATATCATGGCTGTTATTTATGGTGACAAGATAGTAATGTGTTTTCTGTTTGTCCTTATTGGAGACAAAATTATAGAGTGGAAATAAAATAATGGGACAAACCATGATAAACAACAGACGTGTTAAGTATTTACGCGTGTGTTGGCTACTAGATAAAAGGCAAATTATACAAAAGAAGTATGGGTGTAAGATAGATGATATGGCTAGGAAAGATGTAAACTCTAAATTAAATGCTAATAAAGATCATCAGCTATTACCCGACAAGCCGACATCTAGATGATATGAGGAAGAACATTCATAAAACATAATTTATTTTGAAGTGTTTAAACGGATGTATAAATCTACTTACAGATTCAGTTTCAGATTCAATTTTCGTCAACTTTATTCTTTTTTCTTATATAGGTCTAATTCTGATGATATATAGTTATTACGGTGCCATATATTTAGCAGAACTTTTGCTGAAGATCCGTTAGTGCAACTGTCAGAAACAGTAAATCATTTTACTACTTAGTACAAAGTATTTTTTGATTTTTTGATGAAACCTTAGATGATTGAAGCAATGAAACATGGGAAATCAAAGACCCAAAATGGAATTTGCTTATAGAACTTAGCATTTTCATTTACGCTTAGATAATATGACAAATTCAGAGTTACAACATGAGCGAAACTACGCACCAATCTGCCATATTTTCCACTCAGATTTATTGTGTCTAGCCTAAATTATATCTACAAAAACCTATAACATTAGGCTAAATTGTAACATGAGCGGAACGAAAACCCCACAGCTAGTCTAACAGCGACAGTCACGACTGCATGCGCATTCACAATAAATAAGTTCAATGGCAATAAACATTCTAAAATCCTGTTTTGTTCTTTGTTCTCCATCGATGAATAGTTAGATTTACTATTAACTGGAGCTAAACAGGGTACGCGGAGTTTCTTTGAAGGATAAATTCAGAAATTAAGTTATCCGGAAAAGAACCGGAGTTACCGACATAGCTTGCAAAGTAAGCAAGCTGAAGTGGCAGTGTCCTGGCCATGTTTGTCGAAGGACTGATAGCCGGTGGAGCAGACGAGACCTGGAGTGGAGACCACGTATTGGCAAGCGTAGTGTTAGACGCCCCCCAGCTGGATGGACCAACGACCTTAGACAAGGTAGCTGGGACAAACTGGATGCGGAAGGCAGAAGACAGGGTATGTGGCGCAGCCTGGGAAAGGCTTATATTTAGCAGTGGACTGCGATAAGCTGAGTTGATACAGAGTACTAATCTTATCGAATTATTCCCGCTGGCTACCACATAATTATACTGCCACTAGAGGTGGACGCTGAGACAGAATGTTCTCGGTTATCCCATCGTCTACCACTGGTAGATAGTAAAAGATCCCATTGTTACAAGAAAGTTGTATCTTCCATCGGTACCTACCGATGGCCGAAATGGATAGAATTGATGGATAGATGAATTGATCGACGGTGGCTATAATTGTATTTTTCATAACAGTTCTGTCATTTTATGCATTTTATTTAATCACACCTCGGATCGGAGGACAGTGTTTGGTTGTGACTCAGCATGAGAGAGGCCTATGCCCAGCAGAGAACTGCGATAGGCTGAGTTCATTAATTGATTGAATTTCTTTCAAAGTCAAAGTTTTACAAAAAAGGTAAGAATTTTACTCTCGATTGGAATCGCAGAAACAACCAATTCATGTATAGTTATTATGTTTGACTGACAAGTGAGACAAATACTGCCAAGTGCCATTTATGGAAGAGCCGGTTCTTCATAAACACACGATCACATGATCATAATATCACGAGCCATAGGTACTTTCACTGTTTATATTCGATAATTAAGTCTTCATTCCTTAATTGAGGACTCTTTGTAGTTTTGAATTTGTTTCGTCGGTGATTACAGCCACAGCCACGTGACAGTCCTTAATTACCGAGACTACATAGCCATAATAATATTGTAGATTTTTTAAAGTGATTTCTCAAATATTTGGGACTATCCTACCAAAACATTTCTTCATTTCTTTTCTGAATCCTTCTAGGTAGCATATTGCTTCTGGTCTATTATAAAATCTATAGCTTCCAAATGTAGTCTTATATTAAAGATCCACATTAAATCATGTAGAATCTTTAAAATAAATTAAAACTCTCTGAGAAACTGAAGCGTCTTTGTATTTCATATTAATTATTTTAATATTATATTCACGATGCGTTTACTTCTTATTTAGATCAGTTCATTGTACGAAACTGACATTGAAGATCATGAATATAAGAAGAAGACCTTGCAAATTACATAATTAAACCAATGTGTTTTCATTAGTAACTATTATTTCAATATTTTAAAGCTTTTATATTTTGTGATTTGTAACACTTAAAATGTAAGCTCGTTAGCTATTATTTGATTAACACTTGCAATGAAGCACGTTTCAGGGATATCCTTGTTAACCTCTCCAAGTAAACAGGGTTAAGTATGATTGCAATCATGATTTGATCCCATGACCTATCAATTAGCATTAAAAGCATTTTTTTGAGTTTTGCGGTCAAATACTCAAACATGACTGAAACCCACTACAAAGCAGGTTGTCGTTAAATCTCAGACTGCCCCTGTCACCGTTAAGATTTATGAAACAAACAAAAAGACTACCAAAAAATGGCGTAACTGTCGTTTTTGAAATCGGGGGTTAACCTTATTATTTATAAAGGTTAACTGCAACTTCATTAGTCACAAGCAACAATGATAAAATACCTCTATTTCCTCAAATAGACACAGACACTCAATTCCTTTTATCAGAAGTCAACGTAAATTTAGCTAAAGCGTTTGATAATGTCAAGAACCAAACCCTTATTTATGAACTGCATAATATTACTCATAATGCGATTAAACATTAAACTGGCTTGTATCGTATCTAGTTTACAAGTCGTGAGTAAACTGTGGTCCTTAATGGGAATAATTTTAAGAAATATGTATTTCGATTTAAGTCCATTGAATTGAAAACAAACTGCTTAATTAACCTAATATGTAAGAGTAGTTGCTACTAGACTAGAAGTTAATAAGGTCTTATTTGTGTATTTTATTAGTTACTAAGGAGTTACTTCTTTGCAAGGTAGAAGTTTGCAATGCTACTTTCTAAAGTAATACTTATTAAGCGGCGATTCGATTATAATTGGACGAGAATTGAGAGTGAAATTTCAAGGACAAGTCACGTTTAGATACATTTCATTACATGAGAGTGAAGATTTAACTCTCTCTTTCTCCCACACACAAAATCTCTATTATTCTAATATGTGTACGGTGCTGCACGTGCATTTTTTTTATTTGGAAGGATAAAATCTTTGCCCATCCCTACGGGGAATATACATAATAATATTACTGTTACTTTAGATGGTTTTCATATTAATTGAACTTGGTGTACCGCAGGGTTCTATTCTTGTCCCTGCTATTGGAATTCCATGCATGTCTGTAATTTATGTAACCATTAGACTTAGTTATTTAATGTTAGTGTTGAGTCTTTGTGTTTGTATAGTTGACATCTGAAATGTGCCTATAAATAATTTAACAGATCGATCGTGCTTAGCGTCGTGTGATTGATGATTAGAAACGGAAAGCTTCATACATATGGTGATGACCTTACATAATTGCGTGAATCTCGTGACCTTAGGAAGATAGTTTGTCACAGTTTCGCGTACTGCCGTATCGCAGATAAAACGGCTAGACTGCAAGTACATATAGAACGATGATTCTAGACACTAAGGTTGTAGAACCCCCAACCCGTTATTAATAAATCCGGAGAAAAGTTACACCAGTGCTAACTAACTAACTCCGGTCTGGACATACATTTTTCGAGGTTTAAGTTTGGCTGGGCATAATAACCACCAGGGTTATGAATATTTTGTGGTTCCATCTAAGACCGAACAATAGAATCCAAGTTCCCTCTCCCTTTCTATCCAAGTAAAAGAAAAAAATCCCCATCTATTTGCGCAGGAGTTCTTAAGCTACTAACGAATCTTACTCATATCCACTAGGCCATTGAAGCATGGCCTTAACATGTGGAAGATTAGTCGTTTCGTAACATGACCTGGATCTGGTGACGCACCTTCAAGACAGCGAGTGATGAAATTATGTTGTTTTACAACTAATAGTATGCGTATGAACACGTCGGCAGTGTCAGTCGGATGATGCGATACAAATTACTCTATAATTTCTTAATTTCTCATGCTGTCTGAAGTTAGTAGTTGTTTGTTATATAAGTTTTGGTATCTTTATAAAGTGTTTCGGCAGAATATGTTTGGTGTTTGCGAATTAGCAATTTTGATTGCGATTTATAACTTTCATATTGGCGCCGATTCCCTTGTTCACAAACTAAACTAAAATTAAGTTCAGTGCATCTTTTCCTTTCCATTTCATGAGAAAAGGACAGAAGATAAATATTAGTTTACTCCTGTCAAATTAGTCAGCGCCTGACGTAAATTGACGTATTTTTAGTAGCCAATTTTTTCATCACGTCTATACTTGTCTATGGAGTATCTTAATTTGACAGTACTAAACTAATATTTATCTTCTGTCCTTTTCTTAATTAAATAAAAAGAAAAAGATGCACTGAACTTAAATTTAATTTAGTTAAATTTAAGTTCAGTGCATCTCATCATCATCGCAAGGGAATTTACTTTGATACCTAACTGATTCCAATCTTGTTGCCAGCACGTACCGGGGACTCTCAGTTTTGGCTGGAAAATCCACATCTTCATTTAGTATCTAATCGTAAACACTCCAAGCCTTCTTATTTTTTTTACTGTTATGATTAGGTTTCGTCCTGTAAATCTAAACCTACCTGCAGCAATAATAAATACGCCATTCAAGGGAGAAAACCCGAAAATACAATTTCTCCACATATTTACCTATATCTAAAACCCTTAATTTATCTTTTCCAGATTCAGGCCAGCCTTCAGTGACTCCTCTCCAGGGTCCAATTCTCCTACGCAACGGATCAGTTCCCGTGGTGCCTCTGACGTCGTACCGAACGATCAACAATGGCTCCTTCTACCAAATACCTGTAAGATTTCTTTATAATATCATGATTTACTTGGGAGTCTTCAAGTCTTGAATGTAAGTACAGACGCCAGCAGGTCAAGCTACCCGAAACTGTCAAATTTTCCCAACCAACCTTGACTTCAATGCTTTAGCGATAAAGTTGAAAATCTATTAAAGAAATTTGACAGATTGTAGTAGCTTGATATGCTGGCGTCTGTACTGGTTACTTCTAGGCACACGTACACCATTTTCGACTGCGTCATTACTTACCATCACGTGAGATAGATAGATGGATATTAGACCAACATTACCAAACTCGAGGTTGTCGCTTAATGAGGTGCTAGTACATCACGCTTACTAAAGCTATTACATGCTCTATCAACCATTAGTAGGTGTAGTGTATCTGTTGCAGCCAACTTGTTTAATTAGCCATTTAGTTAACCGCCTAGCCTTTTAACTAAACGACGGCCGTTAAACTAACGGCCTGAATGATATTCAACCAATTACAGTTTATGTTGGAACTATAACCAATCACGTGCGAGCCGAATTGGTCGCAGTAACTAAGCCAGGGCACCCAACCATATGAGTTAAGTTAGAACTGTGATCTACCGCGTGCGAGCCGAGAGAGCGAAGCGAGGCGAGCACAACTTCCAAAAGCCAGGCGGTTGACCAAACGGCTAATATAACCAGTTGGCTGTGACATATTTAAATAGATATATGTCAACACTATCTCATGCACATCAAGAGTAAAGTAGTTGTCACTAATGTCAGCTTTGACGATAGGCTAGGTGTAGGCTAGGTGTGGTGATGAGCCAGTATAGTAGTTAATATAATCAGCTTAAATACGGGATCAACAGAATTCAACAGTAGATACTTATCTGCACTGGCTGGCTTTCGCGGGTAAAGAATGATGCGATGCCACTTTACAGCACCAGATTGGCACTAGAATTTTTATCATTGACTTCACTGTTGTTCAAGTATAAATTATTTACACACTGCGTTTACACAAAGGAGTAATTACTGCGTATTTAATGGCATACGCAAATACGTAGTATGAACATGTTCTAGCAAGTCGCCGAACGATTTGAGCAAATGAAAATTGTCATAGCTGGGTTAAACAAACCTGCATTATTTGAGTAAAGACAAAACAAATGATTGTTCGTCACGTTTCCGAAGGCTTGAGTTAAACAAAATATTGCTTAATGCATAATGTTCGTGGTGGGCGAGGATTTGTGCTTAACGGTTTATTTAAAAGTCGTAGGTGTCAAGTTTCCTGGGTTCCCAACTATGTTTATACTGAATAATTAAAACTGATTATAAACTTTATAGTCTGTCTTAATAGTACCTAACGAATTCTTACGTAGATTTTAGGCGTATCAAAACTGTTGCTCAGTTGGTGTAACAGTACTTTGGAGTCTAATGCTTTAGAACCTATTTAATTTTTATCAACCAATATCAGCAGATTTGACCCCTAGATTTGACCACCCTAAAGAGACCATCCATATGCATCTTGCGGTCTACTCTCTTAGTTCGAAGATACAGGCCCGTCCGAAAATAGACCTGTCAAAACAAGACTCAAATTCAGTTTTTCAGACAGGCAAAAACATACCAGGATTAGGGACAACTGTCAAATCTTATTATCATTCATTCTTAGTTCGGGACCCGAACTAATCTTATGTCCGTGGGTGGTACGGAGTAGGAAAAGCTACCTAGTAAATTTGGCCGAATCTACGGACTTCGTGGTTAGGCACTAGCCTTCGTGATACCGTACCTATAATGTAAAAATAAAAATTGTAGACTGCGCTGCACGTGGTACAATGCCTAAGATATATCCATGACCTACATTAAAACGATACAATTATCCATGAATTAAAACTATGCCTATAAAAACAAAGGCAAATACCGAACAACATACAATACCTTTATTTGTTGAGCCACATTGTAAAGTAATTACGTACATTTCACAAATATCAATCTTAGCTGGCAACTCAGACGGAATGGCGTCGAAGATTGCATTGTTTTTTTTTAAGTCATTTAATCTGAATATATGAATTTCTATGACGTTATTATAGTTTCCAAATGTTGAATAATGGAGAGGTTTCAGTGACATTAGTTTACTTGGAAACAACGGCTCTTAATGATACGTTATTCGGATTTGCATTTTTTTAGCAACCCAGAGAAAGGTCAGACTTTTATGAAAAATGAGAGTAAATAGTAGTGGATATTTCAACGCTATTAATATTAATAAATATTTACAACAAGAAAGTATTAAGCGTTAATGTGAATTACTTTTTTTATTTAATTTTTTATTACTCAGGCGTGATCGAGGTCAAGAGCAGGCCCCCCTGCTCTTGACCTCGATCACGCCTGATGGAAAGCGATGGATCTATGAGGAAACGAGTGTACCTAGAAGATGCCTGTTCACTCTTGCTTTAAAGGCAGACGGGTTAAATGTGGAAGGGAACGCAGAAAAAGGAAAAGAGACACCCAAGGAAAGTATAAATTTGGATTGTGTAAAAGATGATATGGCCAGGATGAAAGTAAACATTGTGTGGGAGAACGGGTAATAGATATGGAAGAAAACGACATGCTGCCCTAAAGCCAGCCCCAAGAACAAGCGTGGAAGCATCATGATCTCAAGCCACTTGCTGTACCGTAAATGCATTTTATCCTACTCAGTTATACTTACTTTCTTTTCGTAGTTTCCCAAAATATTTCGTCAAACATTCGGACATTTTGTTTCTAAGGTGTTGTGATATCGTTTACTAAACAAAGTTAGTGACTACGTAATGTAAAGGTGCTAATTGCATGTAGAAACACCGTCACAAGAGCAGAGTCAACACCCGAAGTGTGGTACAGTAATGCTTTGTAATGTACCTTTGACCCTTGTGTAGTAATCACACTTGTCACAAATGAGTTTTCTGTTTTCCATAATTGCAATTTGATGCAAATGGAACGGTCTCATTGGCAATGAATATTCATGCTGGCTACACAGATTAAAATCAGAAACTGTTTAGTTGGAACGGTCTTCAACGCCAACTATTCCAGCCAGTCTATTCTGCTACAATGCCAACATGAAAACTAAGCTGAAGTGAGCGTGACGTGAGCTGTCATGCTACTTGACTTCAAGCTCACTTTGCCTAAGTTTTCACGCTGAGACTTACAGAATAGATCCGCAGTACAAAACTCAGGTTATGTCAACGTTCAACGTTGTATACTCTGTCCATTAGGTAAACCGTTTTTTGACAGATAGAACTAGTGATTGCAGCAACACAATACATTGATTGATACACGTACGCTATTATAATATCTGTAAGAAGCCATAAATAAGATAATTCAAAGATAAGGCAGTTTATAAACAGGGTTATTGGTAAAACACTAACAACCTTGCAGGACTGGATTAGTAACATCATAAACAACAACTTTTGTTCTATGAATTTTTACAAAACATAATACATATACTACGCTATACTACATAGTTTGTTTACCTAACTAGCGCTTTCTTTTGCTTCGCGTAAAGTTCGTAACAGAAAATCGAATTATTTTTGTACCTACGAAATTCTGATGAATTGATAAAAGTCATAGAACAAAACTTGTTGTTTATGATGTTAGTAATATAATTCTGAGAGGTTGTTAATGTTTTACCAATAACACTGTATTTATTTTATTACGCATTTTAAGGTTAACTTTTACGCAATGGAATATGTGTGTAAGTACGTTCTAAGAGAGCTGTCAAAAAACGGTTAACCTAATGGACAGAGTACCTACAGGTACCACAAACAAAATATATTTTATAATAATAATATCCCTGGACATTTCACACAGCGCCATCTAGTCCCAAGCTAAGCAACCTAATGCTTGTGTTATGGTAACAAGATGGCTGATAAACTAATGTCTAGGGATATTATTATTATTTTATAATAATAATAATAATATCCCTGGACATTTCACACAGCGCCATCTAGTCCCAAGCTAAGCAACCTAATGCTTGTGTTATGGTAACAAGATGGCTGATAAACTTCTTATATACTTTTTTTTTGTAAATACATAAGTACATATTATATATAGAATTATATAGATTATAGATTTTCAATATAAGTTTATAGATTTTCAAAACAGCCACGTCCCAACAGCAATATAATCCGCACTACATTTCCGATAATGCTATTATTTATACAATGCCTGATTAAAATTGCGACGGCGTAGGTTCACTAGAAGCGTCCGACACTTCGATCTAAGTCACCGTGAGTCACAGGCGTGGGCTCCTCTGTCTTTGCGATAAAATATAAATCGTGACGGATTTATATGATACACGGCATGCTGTCGCCATTATTTATAACCTTATTTGACAGCCGTTACTGCTTGGAGCGTTCACCTTTTCTTTAAAACTTATGCTTTGTCTTGGATAAAAAAAATGTGAGAAATTATAGAATCTTGTTAAAATTTTAATGAACTGATGATTTTGATCAGATGATATGACTAGAAAAGGGGTGACTACCGAGATGACGACTAATAGAGAAATAAGGAAGTAAAAGCCGTGTTACGCGCCGACCCTAAATAAATTGGGATAAGACCAGAATGATGATGTTATACTTTTAATACCAGCTAACGATTGCCAACGATAGAATAGCTTTACATTATTTGATGCTAAAGATTTTCTCGGCCGGCCCAGGAAAGGGTGGCGAGACGATCTAGGTGCGTACAGCAAGGGATGGATCGAGGTGGCGCTAGAAAAGGATGCCTGGAAGGATTTGGGAGAGGCCTTTGCTCAGCAGTGGGACAGTGAGGTCTAAATAAAAAAATAAAAAAAAATTCTCTGCTGACACTACTTTTCTCTAATCCCGTGCTTAATCAATTTGAATACGTTGAACCCTAGACTTCCGACTCTGAAAGTTACCTAAAAGTTGAAGGTACCACATAGCAATCCTTACCTTGATCTGCTGTTGCAGTGGCATTGTGCCCGATTTTTATTTGAGTAGGCAGTAACAACTAGCAATGCTTTGTTCTCACTTTCGCTTATTATAATCAGCTGGTCAAATCTTATAGATACTTAGGTATACTACACTTCTCGCCACCAAATCATGGAAACCTCACGCTTGCATGAAACTGTTGTATTCTTTTTCTCTTCAAGTGGATCACCCTTTGCTGCTAAAGCCCCATCTACACGACGCAAGCTTCTTGCCTAGTCCGTTCAACACAATTGAAGCAAAAAATGCCTTGCGTAGTCTAAACACAGTTTAGACTTTAGACGGTACCACTTTTATTGGTCCTTCAACTTATGGTATGCTACAAGCAATTAACCTTCCTATATATATTCGTCTGTAAGATCGACAAAATACTCTTTTATGATGTTCTCTTTTGTCACAAATGCTTACGTTGAATGAATTTTGTATTTCCTGTCAGCTGCCTGAATCGTTGTTACGTTTATAACAGGGGGCTTACCACCAGGTCTTAAAGCAGGGCAGAAGTTGTACTGCACTGCTTTTCTGTTCTATGACTAAGTACAAAAAAGTAGTGCAGTTCAACTTCTGCCCTGCATAAGAGCTGGTGGTAAGCCCCCTGGGTGCCAAGTTCGTTAGCACGTGTAGTACGGCCACACGTTTTTGGCAACAAATGGTCTGTATGACGGTTTTAGGGTGGGAATCATCATAAATCTCAATTCAAGCACAATGATACAATTTTAAGCAGTAGTAGCATGTTAATTGTTTTATAATATAAAGTAGTGTGTTACTTCTTTTATAATATTATTAGGTAATAGGTACAAGGTATTTATTGAATTCAATACGCAGGTTATAAGTACCTACCACCTACCTCGCAATTTTATTTTGCACACGTAGAACAGCAAACAACTTAGATAACGCTTTCAACAAAGTTCGTTTATCATAAACCAGCAATTTACCTACAAATGATCGTTATGAACTCATTGTTTTAAGCATTGTTGAAATGAATAGATTTCAACGAATCAGTTGGTGACCTTTTCTGAATGTTTTTGTATGAGAGGTAGGCACTCGACTGACTGTAGGTAACTGTATTGACCGAGCGAAGTGATGATATCGATGAACGATTTAAGATCTGCAGATATGTGATGTACGTCAGTTTAATTTGTATTTTCTGAATCTTATCTATTTCTACGTACCTATCCTACATATTATAAACTAGCTTCTGCCCGAGGCTTCGCCCGAGTGGTATGTCGAGTATGTCCTTCCCCAGAGATCAAAGTATCCTACATACCAAATTTCATCACAATCGGTCCAACTGTTTTGGATTGAGATTAGCCGGAACAAACAGAAAGACAAAAAAATTAAAAATTGTTTTTTGTTGTTTTGTTATAGGTAAGTAAGTACCGTATATATTTCCATATGCATTTGGTAAAAAGCTAATATTTTGACATTACAAGCAGACACTTTCATTATACATATTTATTTGTATGTATGTGTATAGATTGAAGTCGCTTTTCGTGTCTGCTGTGTGACCTGGTTATTTTTATACTACGCATATTTTTTTGCGATTTTCACCATGATTCTGAGAATTGATTCCATTGGGTTCATGTATACTATAATATTAAACTTATATATAACAAAGAATTTACGATGTTTTGTCCGTGCGAAGCAGGGGCGGGTCGCTAGTAAATTATAAATGCCTCCGACACTGGCACTGCCGATAAAAAAAAAAAACGTGTCTACGGCCAGCGACATAAATGGTCGCACGACACTTAAAACTTCTGCCTACAATTCATAGGCGTGACAATGATATTGTGCGACAATCAAAATGCAAAACCTGACTACACCTTCGTCATACAGACGCATGTAAGCGAATAAAATTTCTGAGTTTCAAGTAAACTGCGTGAGTCACATCAAAATGTCATCGGTGAACGTGAACAGAATAGACGCGAATTGCAAGACGTGTTGCCGTCAACATGGCCGCATGACACCTTCCCTACGTGCGTTCGAAATATTGAACACATAACAAAGATCACGCTTGTACGAGTATTCCCTGGAGAGTTAGGCAAAGGTTTATTTATTTTATTTACTAATAAAGGTACACCAACAGCTTCTGTATACAAAATATTAATAATAAAATAATAATAATTCATTTATTTCAGATAATAATAATCCATACAATACATTAAATTAAATTAAAATCAATTGGTACGTAGACCACAGACACTGAAATAGAATTAAAATCAATTTAAACAATACTAACATTACATTAAATTACATTAAATAACAGTATCTAGATAACAGTCATGGGCTTATACAGTTGCCAATAACGGGTGAACCAACATTCTCAAATACAGTGATAACCTAAAGTATAATAAATTAAAAATTTAAAAAACCCCCGACTACGTGAAACCCTATAAAAAGAAAAAAATAACCTTGAAATTATGACCCTACGTAAGTAGGTATGAAATTTTTTGATTCAATATTGTCCCGTCGGGGGACCGCTCTAATTATTAGCCTAACGTTCTGTTAAAGTTTAAAATAGTAGCGGTCCCCCGACAGGACAATATTTAATCAAAAAATTTCATACGTACTTACGTAGGGTCATAATTTCAAGGTTATTTTTTTCTTTTTATAGGGTTTCACGTAGTCGGGGGTTTTTTTAATTTTTAATTTAATTTTTTATTTCATGCTTTTTATAGGGACTTCTTATTATTTCTTTTCTTTCATTTTCTTGCGTTTTAAGATTCAGGTAATTTGGTATTTAATCAGGTTTTTTGTAATTCGCCATTTTGTGGTGGTGGCCATCTTGGATTTGAAATTTGTCATAGTGTATAGTATTCTACAAGTCAAGCCCTTTCATTTGATACCCATATTGAGGGAGTTGTGAAAAAATATTTAATCCGCCATTTTGTAGCGGCGGCCATCTTGGACCGATTTTCATCAAACATAGCTAAGAACACTCCCGACAAATTCACCTTTCAAACAAAAAAAACAAAATTAAAATCGGTTTATTCGTTCGGGAGCTACGATGCCACAGACAGACATACACATACACACACACCCCCACACACCCCCACACACACACACACACACACACACAGACACGTCAAACTTATAACACCCCGTCGTTTTTGCGTCGGGGGTTAAAAATTAAGAAACAAATTATTAAATTCGAAATGTATAAAAATGTAGTGGTAACAAACTATAAAACCGAAATATAAAATGACACAAGAAATAAGTTACAGTGGTTGCAAGAAATACCTACATACTAACAATGAATCCTTAGATTGTGTGGGTTGCGTGCTTTGAGACCCTAACATTTCAGTTTTAAAGGTGTTTACGGAGGTGTACCTGTAGTGCACCCTCATTTCGCCTGTAACATGGGTTGCCATCAAACAGGCACAAATACAGACTCCGGGCTGCTATTATGAAATTCCAGATCGAAAAACCAACTTTGCCGGACCCGGGCATCGAACCCAGGACCTCATGCTCAGAAGTAGCCGACCACTAGATTAACGAGACAGCAAAAAAAAAAAAACAATTAGACTTAAAGTGACGCATTAAAATATGTAATGTAATTAAGTAGTTAGGCCATTAACTTGTGGCGTCACAGAATTGAGCACGGTACTCGTAAGTGCCTAACCATTTTTGGTTTAATGCAGGTGAGTACGGTCTATGCACGGCACGGGCGACTTTTTTTCGCGCACTGGATTTTCAACTCTCGGTATTTGGCGGAGCATTGAGAATCCAACAAAGCGCATCATGCTCGTCAAAAAACACTGTTGGATTTTAAACTCTTGGCCCTAAGCAGTGCGTTGAAAATCCAGAGCGCCAAAGTGTGCTTATAATACTTATGTTCTGTAATTTATATGTCCAGACGCCAGCACATCAAGCTACTACAATCTGTCAAATTTCTTTAATAGATTTTCAACTTTATTGCTAAAAAATTAAGGTTCAAAGTTGATTGGGAAAATTTGACAGTTTCGGGTAGCTTGACCTGCTGGAGTCTGTACATAATAAAGAGTATTTTATTCTAAAGTGTACAAAAATCGCTCGTGCGTAAGTACAGACGCCAGCAGGTCAAACTACCCGAAACTGTAAAATTTTTCCAATCAACCTTGAACCTAATGCTTTAGCGATAATGTTGAAAATCTATTAAAGAGATTTGACAGATTGTAGCAGCTTGATGTGCTGGCGTGAACTAACATTTAAACTACAAAAAACACAGTTGCTGCTTCGAAAAAAAGGCCATTGACGTTATCGTGCACTAATATAGCCATTTAGAAAATAATGATGCAACGTTTAATTTGGAAATGGAAATGTTCACTCTCGATCTCTCTTGAACTGACTATAATTTCTGAATAGCTTCTATTTTCGGCCGTTAATTATCTTCGAAGGCTGCGTCCTAACCAAACCGATCGACGCGCGAACTCCTGATCGTCGTGTTCATTTTGTGCGGTGAACCCGAACGCGTGTCGTGTCGACAGAGGGCGCTTCCGAGCAGGGATTGAAAAGGTTCCTAAATTACCGGTAAAGAACCGGTATTTTGTGGTTCCGGGTACAAGAACCCGAACCGAACCGGAACCTAAATTGGAACTATTAAGAACCTTTATTTTACCGCTTCTTCAAAGCGAGTCCGAATGCCCTTAGTCACACAAATGCATAATGTCTCTAATTGGGCGAAACCAGGAAGGGGTGTGGTTTGTCACTAACTGCGCTCCCGCAGAAATATTTTCGCAGAAATATTAATATTTTGACTCCACTGTACCTACGGGCGGCCGCCGCGCGGGTGGGAGTTTTTCTGAGGGGAGAGGGGCACATTTGCTTTTGTAGATCATTCGCACCATTCGTTGCTTATCCAACGCGTGCGCCACTATATTTTATACTATACGGAACCGGTACTTTGGAACCAGAACCAAACCGGAACCTGAACCGGAACCGTACCGAAAAGAAGAACCGAAATGAAGAACCGGAACCCAAATTCGTACCGGTTTTCAATCCCTGCTTCCGAGTGACATGAACGCTACGATCGCGTACTCGCGCTAACGATTTAGGTCTTTGGTTTTTGGTTAGGTCGCGAGGTTAAACGGCCTTCTGTCAAAACTAATCTTAGAACAGACATCATAAATAAAGAAATAATATCTCTTCATTGATTAGTATCTAATGCAAGGCTTAATTGCTGCTTAAATAGGAAGTTGTTTGAATAATATTTATGCATAGATATGTAGATTAAGTGCATGCCAAAACAGGCCAATCGATTATATTATAAGAAGATATATAAGAAAAACTATTATAGGGGGCTATAATAGTTTTTCATATATATCTTCTATGTACAGACAGCGACCAGTTACGATTTTATTATATGTATTGATATCACGAAAAATAAACGCGACACGAATTATATCAAGGGATTATCTTGCAGGTGTCAACTGGCGCCAAGGAGGCAAAAAAAAAAAAACAATTGAACCGTTTTGGTATTTTATACTGAATGCCTAAACACCTCAGTAGAAATAATTTAATGTAGGTAGGTATGGGACGGGATGGGTATTTTATTGGAATTTATATGCTTTTTTTGAACCGTATAGACTGGTTTCGTAAAGAGAAAATAAAAACAAATAAAAGAAAAACCCAGCCATGACGCCAACTCAAATCTCGAAAAATCTAAACTTGAACACAATAGACTAAAAAAAAGTTGTACACAATAAAATGTGACAAAAAATATATCTTAATGTATAATGTAGATACCTATATAATAATGTATATTATTTTTCTGTACGTGTGTTTGTCACCTAACTCCTCCTAAACGGCTGAACCGATTTGGATAAAATTTTGTGTGTTCAATGGGTTCCTGGATGGTTTGAAAAAACAGTTGGACCCGGTCGGGCAGGACGACGTCTGCGGAGTCCGCTAGTATACAATAAAATGTGAGAAAAAATATATTCTATATCTATAACTCAAGTGCAAGTAACATGGCTAATCGATTACCCGTACGTAGGTACTTGCTACTGAGAATCAAGTACATATTTTAATTTTAAATTAAATGCTCTACTCGGCACTAACAACACTCTGAGTTACACAGCGGGAAACACCATCTAATACATCTTAAGATATATTGAGCAACTTCTAATGCACTTACATAGCAAAAATTAATTAGCATTTTTTTCAATTAGTTTTATTTTGACCTTTGTACGGTCGGTCGTTAATAGACATTAAATTTTAAATGATGGATCTAGGAATATTTCTTACACAAGTCAATAAAGTTAGACTTTTTTTCGCAACATCGTAAACCTTCAGCTAATGATTTTTAAGTGCTACACGTGTAAACTTTACAATTGGTAATGAAACAGTTTACAGGCGTACAAAGTAAACTATTAAATCTAATAAATCAATTTCATTTGCAAACTTGGGGCGCCATAAGATGGGCGCCTCGTTTCTCAGATTTTTTGCTTGTAAATAAGTATGTAAATTTATTTCACTCCATGCAAGGTTATTGACACAGTTGCGTTTAAAATATGCTGGATAACTTTAGAATTGCTAAATAACGAGCGCTTGCTAAATTAATGACACGATCCAGTTTCCCATTTATACCTATTGCTCAATCATTAAAAAAATCGATATAAATCACTGCAATAAATATGCATACAACCTTTTTTTTTGTATTCAAATATGATAGAGTAGATATTCTTGCACGAGAAATTCAATATTCTGAGCGGGTACGTGTTTTGTGCCGCTGGCTATTTTGAATCTCAATGAGTGTTTTATGTCAAGCACATTTTATTTATAAACTAGAATAACAATAGAGGATTGCAAAATTAAAATTTATTTTTTATACATTGTAGGTAAGGCCCTAAGGTTTATATTTCTGTAATATCGAATTTATGCGGCGGAAAATGTGGTTTTTTAACATCGTATATCACCGGACGTATCTTGAGAACATGATCCAGTGTTGTAAGGTCGAGCTGAGTTAAACGTGATTTTTTCTGTTTATTGTTTTTTATTTGGAATCCGTTCAGTTAATTAGCAAACTCTGCAGTAGCAGGACGTATTAATTAAAACATTAATCCGGTACCGGACATGGATTTGTTCTGCATGAGCGTGAGTTTATTTTTATTTGTTTAGTTAGTTGTATGTAGGAAGATAAATTGTAATTATTAATTCTATTTGCGCACATGGTCACACATTATAATGCTATATTGGCGAGGAGTGAATTGTAAAAAGTGCACATAGGTATTTTATGTGCAGTCAATATAATATTTTTGCCTTAGGCATATTAAAAGTTGCAAGTAGTTTACTTATCGAGGTAATGTAAGTAGTGATAATCCCCCTTAAAGTTAAGTAGTGATTAGCGACTGTTTAACCATAATTTTTTGATGTTTTAACGTCACTTAACTTTAATCATGGTTTGCAATGTTACCATAATATTTTGAATCATTATTATCATTAGATATCTAGTTAAGTACCTATATAATTCGTTTGAAGTCACTCCCAAAATAAATGCATAAAAATAAAGACTCGTCAAAGCATTTTCCGTTTGATTGAAACAGCTGATAGCAGAACAATTACGTACGTAGTTGATTCTTATTATTTAAGGTACGTTTTAGTTTTTATTTTTTATCGTTGCTTGTTACAACAACTTTAGTCTGTTACTGCGTCACTTCATCGCTTGTCTTTCTTCAAATAACTTCCGTCTAGATCGCTTAGTAATAAGATACTTATATTTCTTTGCTCAAACATGTGTAGGTACATATATCTACAAGCATAAAATGGAGGTTTTTTTTTTTTTGGTGGGAATTCATCAAATAACTTCTCCCGCTCTTCATGTCAGATTTGTACTGACTAAAACCCACCCGTGTTCCTTCAGTTGTCTGTGCCAGGGGCACAACTCAACTTCGAACAACCCGCGACTTGGCAGGCATCGGCCCTAGCGGACCCCACCAGTTAGTGCTGACATCTCTTTGGGGCGCGCGTAGAACACAACGCGCCGTGGACCCGGGCCTGGTCCTTACCGGACGGCAAGCTATTATACCCATTGCTGGCCGTCCGCAAGCCCGCGCCTACGGTGGCCGGGATTCGGCTATCAATTCCCCACGTCCAGGGCGTCTCCCGCGGCGACTAAGGGCGTGAGGGCGCAAAGATTGCCTCTCCCTCACGCACTCCGCTTCCTCCTTCGCGAGCATGCAATGCAGGATAAAATCCTAACTAATATTATAAATGCGAAAGTAAGTTTGTTTGTTTCACGCTAAAACGGCTGAACAGAATTGGATGAAATTTGGCACGAGGGTAGACCATGACCTGGGTAAGGATATAGGCTACTCTTCGTCCTGGATCGCACACGAAGTCGCGGGCAACAGTTAGTAAAAAATAAAGTATCATCAGACATGTTTACCACATAATATAGCGTGCAAATACTTATGTATTATGAATAATAATGATTTTTAATCATTAAATTCAAGTCAAAATAATACTTACAGGTACGTGGTGCGCCTTGCTATTTTTTCAGCATAGGTACCTAGTGACTACGAGAATAAGAAGATAAGATTATCTTCATACTTACCTGGCATAGGGGATACCGTGATCAATAAGGCGGTTCCCCCAGGGCGAGGCCTTCCCATTGCACTGCGGTTGGGTTGACCCCTGCGATTATCCCTAATGTGGATAACTCGGATGCGTAATTTTTGATAGTGGGGACTGCGTACGCGCCGTCCCCTCAATTAACTGCCAGGGTAGCGGGATTGTCCGAAAGGGTTACTGCTGCCCTGGAACATAAAGGGCTAAGGGAGGAACACGGGTGGGTTTTAGTCAGTAAGAGTCTGACACTCCCTTCTGCTCCACCCAGAGCGGGAGGGGTCATTTGATGATTTCCCATCCTCAAAAAAAAAAAAAAAAAGATAAGATTATCTTTGGTCCTCACGGAGCCTCGCTACGTACCCTCCGTGTATCTACTGTTCTAAACCATACAGTGACCGTTCTCAGCATAACAGGGGGTCTACTCTCTAAGTCCGTCAACGAAGATACGGGCCCTTCTGAAAGTAGTTGATCCGTAAAAACAAGCGTCTAATTCAATATGTCGGACGGGCATGAACACATCCGGCGTAGGGATAACTGTCAAATCGTGTTGTCGTTTATTTTCAGTTCTGAACACAGAGTACATTATAATATACTGATATAGAGACCAATCTTCGGCGTTAAAATGGGTAACCGCTTACGCCTAGCTCCTAACGCCATCTGTTACCAATGGTAGGAATCTTTACTCGACCCATCTATAACCAGAGCTATATGTGTATATACGTATAGGCCATACGTATACGTACGTATAGGTACTTACTATCATAATTTCATGGATTAATCTACAGGTTATATTATACTGTAGGTTTTTTAAGGATATATAAATGAAACATGTTATTGATCAAAAGAGTTTATTTGTGTCTTTTAAAGCACCTATTTAACTTCTTGGCTCTTATTTGCAGATTGTCCTCATCATCATCAACCTGCCTCCTCCCAGCTAATATTTTATTGATATTTTTACAGTAATTAAAAACCATGCAACGAATGACAATGCTAATCAAATAATCTATTAATTTGCTTTTATGTGTTTTACATTTTATTAATTCAAAATCAACAAATATAACTATCGCTGTTTTAATTATTTCTTTTAAATTATATTTTTCAATGTTTTCTTTCATTATTTCATTTATTATATCTTGCATGTTTGAAATTAATTTTATGAATTCTTTGCTGGGAGTGCAAAGCCATCGTCGACCTGCATATTCCCTATATTTAATATATTCTATTTCATTTTGTGATGATAAATCATTGGTACATCCAGGGCAAGACTTAAAAATATGGGATTTTGTTTTTTTTAAAAAATATCCGCTCATGTATTGAATTGGAGCAATAATTCGGGGATCCCTTTCTTTTACCTCTAGTGGAGTAAAATGAAAATCGAAAATTTTTGAGAAATCGAATGAGGAGCAGGTCGACGTTGCTTTAGAATTTTCGTTAATGATGAGAGTGTGCAATGCATCGCAAAAGTCTCCTTCACAGTTACCGCGGGTGTGGACACTGCTTAAATTATTTATTAACAGTGTGGCGAAAGCAGATTCAAATTGATCACAGGTGGGGTTAGTGTTGCGACACCCTTGGCTTCTCACTGCGCCAAAGAAATTTTCCAAGGGGTCCTGATTAAGGTGTCGCAACCATACTGACGATATGTTAAAATCATCTTTTAATTTTTTTAACAAAGTTTGTAATCCTTTCAGTGTCCACACCCAATTCGTTACAGAGGGAACAGTTTCTTTTTTACCAGCCGAAGTTATAAATTTCATTGTTTTAAATATTTTTATGCCCTCCACCCACGTTTTATGGTGGACAGAGTTCGGCGTAGCAGGGCCCAGTACGGGTTTGGCGTTTTTATTTTTCATTTGACTACCATTCACAGAGTCAAAAATGTTGTCCATGAAAAGCAGCAGGTCCGCAGTTTCCTTACACTCTGTAGGGAGAATGTTCTTATCTAAAACAAACAGAAAAAAAAAAACACAATTAAATGACAATACTCTATAAACAATGGAAATAATCCCAGCGTTTGCGTTTGTTTTGTATACTGTGCTTGATGTCCACTTAATATCCCAAATACAACAAATCCCATCCCGATTAATAAGTTTTTATTCATCGGGATAGGTTTTATTGTATTTTAGATTATAAGTGATCATCAAGAACAGTATACAAAATAGAGAACAAATCTTTGGGGTATTATTAAGTCTTAATAGTATAATTTATAGTGCAATATAGCAAAGTTCATGTTCAATTGGTCACAATCAATAATAATTATCCTTTTCACCCAGTTAGACATAACCGCGGGCAATGGCATACATAAATCTAATATTAATGGAAAACTAAATGTTAAATATTATTATGTCTATAGTAAATCGTTTTATCTAATTATGTATATAAAAAATCTCAATGACGTTTTGGAAAATTTTAATGGTCATTTATTTATATTAATATTAAAATGTTCACATTTTATTTTTAAAAAATTATACATATTTCAATAACAAAATTAGACAAGATTTTTTTTCTCTATCCTAAGCTGACCGAGTATAGTAGGGAGAATACCAGTAAAAGTGGTAAAGTGGTCCCTCCCTCCCTGGTAGTTTTTTTTTGACAAGACTATTTAGATTATCGAAGTGGATTTATTTTAGTGGATTTATGGTAATAAATCCACTTCGATAATCTAAATAGTCTTGTCAAAAAAAAACTATAATATATAAATACAGTCATAATAAAAAATAAGACAATCATTACCTGCTAGATATCCCATGTTAGATGCCACAGTACAGCTGAATATTTGTGAGGCGAATTTTACCTTCATTTTGTTTAGTTTTTCAGGGTTGACGTGATTTTCTGTCAATTTTGGGATCAATCTAATACCCTTGTAACCTGGGTTTTCATCATACAGTAATTGCAAATGAGACCATTTTGCAGTTTTGGTAACACCTTCTTTTGTAGTGTATTCTAATTTTTTATCCATTAGGTTATTTCTAATTCCTTTGAGAAGGTGTGGGGGGTCATAGAGAGGTATGATTTCTTGTCCATTTATTTGAATTATGTTTTCTTTAGGTTCCTCTCCTTTTCTTAAATAGAGTCCTCTGGTCTCATTAACCAACAGTTTGAGAGCCTGTCTATTGTTGGTTCCCTGGTCACATACTGAAGCAACCACTATCAACCCTGCTTCTTGCAAACCTGTTACTACTTCTTTGATTTGTTTCGCCAGCTCGGGTCCCTTGGTTGCACTTGATGCAAATGTGTATGAAACTGCCTGTTTATAATTATAAATTAGACCACGCACCATAAAAACTTGGGCGTGATCTGCAAATTCACCCTTTCTTTCTTGCCCATTGTCAACAAGTCCTGTTATTTTATCTTTTCTCTCCTGAAATGTGATATTGGTCTTCAATGAAACTTCGTCAAACATTAGTAGACACAGCTTTTGTTCCATATTCATAAGATTAGCTTTGGTTCTCAGTTGAGAGAAAACATTTTTGTTAATCCCAGGCTTGAGATTACTCATTTGTAATAACTTTATGAGAGTTTGCTGAGCAGGCAAAATAAAAATCTTCCTGAAAAATCGATACCCTTTGGGACTTTGCTTGAAAATTGATAAAGCAGCAATTTTTTCCTGCAATGTAAAGCGTCGTCCTTTTTCCTTTTTTCGGTCCTCCCGCCATTGCATTTGCATTAATAATTTAGCAGTACTTGTGCAATTTTCTAGGGTATCTAAGACTGCAGGACTAGATGCAATTTTTTTTGCTGTTTTTATGTGTGCTGACTGTTTTCTTACTTTATTTTTTATTTTGCTTATTTTTATTCTTGCAGCAACAAGTTTTTGACGCAATTCTTTTTCCACATTTGTAAGGAATACTTTTTTTGTAGTTTTTCTGACTACTCCCTTTTCTCCTGTAAAATAGAAACAAAACATGTTAATGTGTGTTAGTTATTTCACATATTTTTAGTAACATTGTTTAATCGTAGGTAATCCTATCTAACTAATATTATAAATGCGAAAGTGAGTTTGTTTGTTTGTTACGCTTTCACACTAAAACAGCTGAAAGGATTTGGATGAATTTTGGCACATGGGTACAACATGACCTGGGTTAGAACATAGGATACTTTTATCCCGATATTCCCCTGGGATCGACACTTATACGGGTGAAACCGTGGGGCGCAGCTAGTACCTATTAATAAGGTTTTTTAATAGCCAAGTGACTTGGTTTTAAGAATCAAACTAAAGGATGTTTATCTAAAACAAAATAAACTTATTCATTTGTGTAGAAAGAAAACCAACAGCTATTATTATACATAAGGAGATATAAATTGGATAGGTTAATAATTTCAAGTAACCACAACGCAGCTCGCGCGAATCGCGGGCATTGAACTCGTGATCACCGTTTGGATTTTATTTTTTTCTGTCCCAAGTAAATCTCACAACACCTGGAAAGTTTTGCCACCTAATTAAAAAAGATGTTGCATAATAGGCTGCACTTTGCAATGTATAAATATAACAATAGTTTACCATTAATTTATTAAGTTGTTTCCATAAAATTTATTAAACTTACCTAGATTTTGCTGGTTCTTAATTTCTGGAGTACTTGAAAAAGGAACTTGTTCAAGCATCAAAGCCCCAGGATCTGCAATTAATAATTGTATGACTTTATAGCATATGTATGTTGCGCCAATGTTGTATTATTCATAATGCTTAAAAGCTTCATGAATGATGCTCTTTATTTAAACTAATATTTTATATAGAAAATATTTTTTTGTATGTTTGTAATGGATAAACTCAAAAAATATCTACTTAAACGATTTTAAAAATGATTTCACCTACAGAAAGCTACATTAACAGCAAGTAACATGGGCTGTATTTTATTGACTTCCACAAGAACGAAGTCAACAAAAATCGAAATAATGTTTAATAAAATCAGAAATAATAAAGACTTACTAAAAAGGCTAAAAGGCTTAAAATATAATTTATAAGTAATTAGATGAAATAAAGGAGATAAGACTTACCAATATTTTCTTTTTGTACTATATCCTTTCTATTGTTTGTTGATGTATGCGGCATAGATTCAAAATTTAAAGTGAGATCTGGAAGAAAAATACGTCATGATTATGTTAAAATTTTAAATAAATGCTTTTTATACATTTAAGAGTGTAAATACGTACCTGATGATGTTGATGGCAACTCCAGATTTGATTGTAATGGCTTTCTATTAACAGATGTAACTGTCTTCAGTGACAATGGTACTGAAAGAAAAAACACATATATCTAAATAGAGCCACAAATTACTAAAGCATCAACATGAATCCAAATCCATAAATCCTGCTCAACAAAGTACTCAATGAAAGCTGTTTAACTGTCAAAATGAAACCGATTCCTACTGTAAGTGTGTTACACAGTTAGGATGCAGGAATACATACAGTGTACATATTCCTTTATGACAGACGCCAGCAAGTCAAGCTACCCGAAACTGTCAAATTTTTCCAATCAACCTTAAACCTTAATACTTTAGAGATAAAGTTGAAAATCTATTAAAGAAATTTGACAGTTTGTAGTAGCTTGATGTGCTGGCGTCTGTACAATGATGATTTATACAAACCTGGTATATTTAATGTTGGCACAGCAATGTTGCTGATTTTGTTGTTACGGCATAGATATCTATCTTCGAAGTGTGAGCGACACACACGGCGGTACTTAAATATGAACTCGTTTTCCAAGCCCAAGATATCACCACCAATCGCATACAGCCATGTGTTGAAGCGTTCTCTATCTTTTTCAGGGTTTGGGAAGCCATGAAGCACTCGATGCATACCTAAAATAAATAATGTAGTCCTTAAATTTCGGAAATAACTAAGTTCGCAATCACTAATTTTGTTGTACTGTCAAGATCTCTAACAATAGTCAGGCTTAACAGCTTTGCTACAATATTCGTGAACTATGGGCCGATGGGTGCAAATCATAATCTTTTATTATCAAAAAGCCAAATACAATTTGCCCATCTCAATACAAATGGTATAGTATCAGTAATTCAGTGTGATTTGACCAAATATGACAATCTAAGAAGAAAGAAAGAAAAAGCAAAAAATCTGATGGTTTTTACCCCATTGGCCAAGTTCAGTTGCAGTGGTTTCATCATAGATAAATAATACCTACACGTTTTTTTTAAATCCCATAACTCAAGATCTAGAGGGTCATGGAATTCATAATTTAAGGGACCAAATCCGAAATCGCGAAAAACAAACAGGTGTTCCCTACATTTTCACGAGATAAGCGAAGATAAATGTAGGGAACAGAATAAAAGACACGTTGTTTAAAACAAGTTTGTATTCTGGCAGTGTGATGAAGATGATTCTTTAATGTCGAATTCATAGATAACTTTTATCAACTAAAGTGACCATGGGATCCTGAGTCCCCACGCGGAACAAACTATAAATATGATGAATTGACTGGTACAGAGGCCCGAAAGTTCCCAGCCGTATTTCACGGTATATTTTTCTTGGGAACTTTGGGGCTTCCAGCCCGTTCCGCCTTTGTGCCATAATAAACAGTTTTTACATAAAGCAAGCAAGTAAAATAATTAAAATGAAATCTGACATACCTCCACTCTCCTTGCACCCTGGAACACAGCAGTGCTTGTCCGAAGACATGGTGCACTACAACAGATGCACTAAAAGAGTCCTATCTCAACTAAAACACTAAACCAGAGTCCTATCTCAGTTTTGGTACAAAATCACATAAAATGCCTTTCTGGTTCTGGTCACAATTTGATTAGCCGGAGGAACTGAAGCTCAACTCGACGACAAAATCAAATGCACAACGAAACACAGAAAGATCACAAAAATGTCGCAATTCGCATGAAAATCCGGCGCAAGCGTTAGAGATCAGCAGGAGCAGACATTTGCATTGGGGCTACCAGTTTATTGATAAATAGACCACCAATAAAATTCTACCATTGCTGCATTCTACGGGAGTAAAGTTATGATCGGTAATGTTACACACTTTCGTAATATTTGTTATTATTTTCAAAAAGACAATCAAACGTCTTAATAACAAATTTGTACTATTAGAATCTTTGAAATTGAAAAATAATTGTCACAAATTTTGATAAAATCTACTAATTTAGTAGCAATCAGCCACACAAAATGTTCGACTTTGTCGTGCCATCTGTTAGAATTTTAATGAACATTAGTGCAGAGCTGCCATCTCTAATTCATAGTGAGCAACAAAGCCATTTACGTCACACTATAACCCGACAAAATAAAAAAACACCTTTCAACTTGTTCGCATAAGGACCAATAGATATTCGTGATTTAGTATCATTGTAACCACTGCCTTCCCCAGTTTTTTGTACTAAGATTGAACCACCTGGTTCTGAACCCGGACTAATCTTAGGTATGTCAGTAAATGATACGGAGTAGGACAAACCCGTAATTTTAGCCGAAACTATTTATAACGAGTGGGAGAAGGGTGTTATCTTGGAAATTGAGGAGGGATAGTATAACGCGCAAGGATTGCTCCAAATCAGTTTTGTGGGATAGGTACGCTAAACTTCACTGTCAGCGTTTCTTTGTCGTCTATATCATTGTGGGTCTTACAAGAGTTTCAGAGGCAGAGATAGTGTGCCGGTCTCGCCTAAAAAAATATCATGTGCATGTGTAAATATTTCCACTGATTATCAAAATCAAATTACCCACTCTGTATGGAATTTTCTAAGTAATAAAAATCTTTATGAAAAACACTTCTCGCAATTCACTTAAGTACTTAATTACTTTTGTAATTATTTCCAGATACTATGGACAGCGCTATCTTTAGCACTGGGCTACGAGCTTCAAGGTCAGATCATCAGAGGAGTTCCGTGCGTGAAGCGTAACTTCCAGCTGTATTGTCCAACGGCTGGAAATACCTATCCATTGTAAGTATGAATACTTGTATTTACCTACTTATCTGTTGCTAGGCGATGATGGCGGATGTTGTGAGAATTCGAGCAGGCATAAGTTATGTGACAATAGTCAAGAACGTGAATGCCTCGTGAGTCTGTCTTCTCGTTTATCAACTGATTGGAACTCGGCCTAGGCTTGTGCAAATCCAAAAATGAGTAACTATAAGATAATGACAGAAAATTATTCCCGATGTAAGTACTCATACACACGAGCGGTACCTACGCGTCAATGGCAGAAGCTCGTGTATTTGAGTACGGTACCTAAATAAATACACGAGCAGCACGTTGTCGACGGCAGCTGCAGATGTGTTGACGGCTGCAGTTGCCTCTGCCATTGACGCGTGCTGCTCGTGTGTATGCACACTAAGGAAACTAAGTATTTCAACAAGATTGTTGAAAGCTGCCACCAATCCATTGATGAAACCCAGGAAACTAAACGCACCAGTCACGCCTGCGACTACTACAACAATAAAATCAAAGATATCCCTCTAGACTTAAAAAAGGCTAGCATCTTCGAAAGTATTAGTACATTTCTGGCCCTCTAGTAGCAGCAGGTTCTAGAAATCACCGCACCCAGATTTTTCATTTGCCAGTTTTCGGCCTTAAATGTTTGAGGTAAGGATCTACTCTGCTCCGGTGAATACTTATGCGAATCCCGCACCCCCGGCCATAGGATTTCCACTGCGAAACCAATAAAAAAAGCTCTACTTTGCTCACATTTTTAAAGGCTAAGAACATTAATTTATTTATTTTCCAACATGTTACAGAGACAAAATCGAGAACTTCATAGACGAGAACAAAGCTTTAATAAAGCGCATGTACGGTTCGTTTACGACGCCGGCGGGGAACCGTGTGCGGCGGGCGCCCGGCGTTCCGGACATGCACGATGCGACCGGCGACTCCTACTTCAGACATGTGCGGCAGGCTGCTAACGCACCGCTGCCTGATGCACAGGCGGTCAACAATACTGGCAGGTGAGTTGTTAGAGGCATATGGTCAGTTTAACATGTGATAAGGAAATTCAAGTGGAGTCAAAAGTCAAAAGTCATTTATTCAAATTAGGCTGAGAATCAGCACTTTTCGAACGTCAAAATTACAAAAGACAGTCCCCCAAAAACGCCCGCCCTTCACCACTTCCTAGTGCTATCGCTGGGAAGAAGTGGCGGAACAAACTCCCCAGCAGCACGGAGGTGGGCATGACACTTGGCTAAATATGATCCCTGGGGTAATAAGAGGACGAGAGCGGTCTCAAGGCGATGGCAAGACGGGTGAATCGATTTCTGTCATTTTTAATATAGATAATTTTATATCCCAAAAAAATTTAACTAAGTACGTAAATTACAGTCACATTTCCGCAGTACAGTCAAAACAAACCAAAATGGACGAAGTATCTACTACGCTAGACTCTTGTAGATACGTCTGCGACGAATTTTCTCCCACAATCAGTATAACTAATTTAATAAATACGGTTTTAGACATTTATTTTCTCAAAAGATTTACAATCAATTACAGAGAAAATACAATATTATAATTAAAAATATTTATGTAAAAAATAAACAATGTTTTACACATAATAGTAAAAATTCAGTGTGTGTATTATGATTAGACCATAATATTCTAATCGGGGTGCTTGGTGGTGCCATAATTCCGGGTCATGTTGTAAATCCTTTTCTATCGAATTCCTTAGGTACCTAGTGTCATCAATTTTAAAAACAGTATTCACAAAACTTTTATTTCCTAATTTCAGAGTCGACGCATGCGAGAGCAAGACGGAGATAATGACGCCGTACTGGGCGCTCAACTCGGCGAGAAAGTTGCGCGCCATAGTCAACACTATGCATTTTGAGCAGGCGATACATCAGGAGACGTGCAGGTAGGTTGCATTGCATTCAAATGTGCAGTTGTGCACCCGTTTACGTAAACTGACGACCATCTTAACACCTCATTTTGAAATAGGTACTTTCAAGATAGTAAGATTGGGCAATGTGTTTTTCGGTCATGTTTATGTAGTCGTCAATGTTCCAACGCTCGTTTCATAGAGCTCAGCGGGATCATAGAGTCCTGTGTGCTATAAGGTCTATAAAATATCATTTTTCTTCCGAAACTAAACGTGACTGAAGAATACATTTAAATGTATTCTAATGATTAGCTAACATTATTTAAATAAATATCTATTCATTCAAATGTATTCTATTAATTAGGTAACATCAATTCAGCCGCACATTTCCAAAGAGTCTAGTGTGGTGAACACTAGACTCTTTGGAAATGTGCGGCGATCCCTTTAGCTTTTTTTTCACTCAATAAGAAATCTTTATATTTTTCAGTAAAACAACAACGGCGAGATGTACACGCGACTGCGGCTGCGAACAGAAGTACAAATGGCACAGACTGCTGGCGTACGACCCAAATGACGACTGCGCTGGCATTTTCATGGACTGGTTCTTATTCCCTTCTTGCTGTGTGTGCAGGTGCAACCCTTGATGCATACACATTAAACTTATCTTTAAATTAATACTTGGTCCTAGTATCTTCGCACTTAGCGTATGTCCAGTGTAGGCGTTGATGTCGCGTAGACGCTGCATAAATGCATATTCAAGTAGCGCAAGCGTCGCGTAGATGTGTCTGATTACCTGGTAACTACGTTACATTTACGCAGTGTTTACGTCGCCTTTGAGCATCGTCTACGCGGCGCAAACGTGCGGCACCTACGCTGGACCAACGCCAGTACGAAGGCACCCTAAAATGAATTGAAGCAGTTAGCATTTACGATTTCTGTTACTAAGTAGATAATATTGGAAGTACGATTGCGAAATGTAGCATGGGAATTGGTATGTGTCGTGGCGTTGGCCCGACGCCCAGTATTTGATACCATGATCAGTTAGAAAATTATGATAGATTTGCAATTTAAGTAATGTGATTCGGACAAAGTCAGAATTGTGTACAAAATGGTTGACAAAGCATCTATATTTTTAGATAAAGAAACATTTTATTGTGACTAGTTTCAAGGGTCCCTTGGGCCAACTATAGATTTCCTACCTAGATCAACAGTACAGTATTGTACCAATTATCTTTTTAAGAAGCTTCTATCTTTTCTTTTAATTTAGCCTCCTGTGTTTGAAACATAGATTTGACTATAAATCAATGTGTGAATAAAACATTTGACTCTAATTCTTCAATTAAATAAACTATGAATGAATGTTGCTATTGAATGGGCTAATTTTTAAACGCCAGATAAATTTATACGAGGAATAATTTTCAATTTTTGACAGTTCTTCCATACAAAATCTGTCAGACGTCAATATTATTCCACGAATAAAAAATTATCTCACGACTGAAAAATTAGCCCTTCAATCCTATTTATGATATTATCTCTCTAATAAATATCTATTTTTAAACTTAGTACAGTCAAAAGCAGAAATAAATTAATATAATTAAACAAAAGCTCACGACATTTTTTGTAAATTCTTATTCGACATCAAAATCATGATCTTTGCTGTTGACTGTACTCATATTATAAAATATAGTTTATGTTGAAAAAATAATATAGTTTCAAAATATGAAATGGAACACTGCCATTGTTTAGTTTAATAGGTACTTCATCTATTTAAAAGACATAGAAAATTATCGATTTTGAAGTCGATATTATTGGTTTTGCAAACAATTGTAATTTGTAGTTTTAGTTTAGGAGCTAGTATTAGTATGTAATAACTTTTAGTTTAAGAGACAACTACTAATATATCTTTTATCTAGGCTACATTATTTGTATTTATATTTCTATGTGTGAAACGTACAGAGACGGTTTTCCAACTAAGAATGTGTAATTTAAAGTCGATCTCTATTTTATAGTAAAATTTATAACGAAAACATTCTGCAATGTTGATTTGTCAATTTCGTTGGAAAGCAGCCTAAGATACTCAGATATAATTAAAAAAAAACATTTACCTTTGAATAATAAAAGTGCAATGGACTATAATAATTACTTTTTATTTATTTACTTTTTGTTTTAAATGTGTTCTATGTTAGAGAGTTTGGTTTCCGCACTTAGTCCTCCAAGTGGACCATAATGCGTGGGCCATGGCGACTGTCGGTGGTTATTCCAACCAGCCCATCCAATAAATCCTCTCCCATTCCTAGTGTGGGGCAACGTTTTTGAAAATAATAATAAAATGTGTTTAACAGTGTAATTGCTTTCGTTTCGACCGTTATAAATAAAGTCAAATAAATTAATAGAACTTGATAAATAAAAATAGGAGCATAGTAGAATCGTATATAATCGAGATTATTGCTCCGAACACGATCAAAGTCGCTTTAAAAGCTTCGAGGCGTGCGATACGCCCGACTTCAGTCGTATACAATTTTGATTCTATTATAGAAGCTTTAGCATCTGCATCTTCGTGAGCTGCTTGCTTTAAATTCTATGAATTTTCTGACGATAAATTGTGCATCAACAGGAAAGTTAAAAAAAATCACACAATAATTTCAACATGGGCAATTTATTTACTATTCATATACTAACAAAAAACAGGACAGTATATATATACATATTGCGTTTCTACTTACATATTATTCACAGATTCATTTATTTCGGTTCCACACTCTCTTTGGTCTTCAGCTGCTCAAATTCTTTGAACACTTTCTCACTGAGTTTGTCTCCTTCATCGTCGATTTGTTCAACAGCTACCACTTCCGGGATGTAGAATTGCATCATGTTTTGGACCTGTATTACAAGAGGACTCACCGTTAGAACAGGACTGTATAATTTTTATTCTGGGATTTGATAAAACCTTGTATGTCTAGTGGTCAACAGCTCAACTACAAAGCATGGTGAGCTGGGTTCAATTCCTTCACACATTTAGCGTAATCAGCCAATAATTTTCCCACTCTTAGCCACCTCTTTCTTTGAGTGGGGTATAAACTAGGTCAAAATACATTATTCACTTGAATGATGTATTTTGACCTAGATTATGCTGGGTCCACCCAGTGCGTATTGGTGGATGTTATGTGACATCCACCAATCCACACTGGGTCCGCTTGAATTTTTCGATCTAGGACATGTTTCTTGACAATGTTTTCCTTCAACGTTTTAAGAACAATGGTGTTGAAATAATTTACATAAAGTAAATTGCCTGCTTGGGTATGAATCCACGACCTACACTACAAGTCGCGGCCATTCCTACTGGGCCACCATTGCTCTCACGATGGACATAATATTTACTCACATGTAATTGCGTATGACCATTACGATTTTTTTGCAACGGCCCAAAGTCTCGATGCTGGCCATGTTAATAGCAATAAGCTGGAGCCCTATTGCTTTTAAGTGCCGAAATGTAGGTGTCGTACTAGACACTCGCCTACCCCCTTCAGGGCTAAAGGTATAATGTTATGAAGCACAAAAAAACCAGTATCAACAAAATAAAAGTTCTACTCACTCCATTCTTCAGAGTAACAATGGAGCTAGGACATGAAGAGCAAGACCCCTGCATCTTCAGCCTCAGTATACCATCCTTGAAATCCACAAACAGAACGTCGCCACCGTCCTCCTGAACTGTAGGCCTGATACGCGTGTCTAGGAGTTCCTTTATCATTTGAACTATCTCATCGTCATCTTCGTTTATTTCTGAAAATTATATTTTAATCTTAAATTAAACAACTTTTAAAAGACATCCATTAAATGCTTACAATAGGTAAGAGCCGAGAATAATATAGAAGACAATGATCTCTGCATAATCTGCTGCTGAACAACCTCCTCATTGACCACTAGTTTCAAAAACCTGACTAGCCTCTTCCCAACTATGTTGGGGTCAGCTTCGACTAACCTAGGTTGCAGTTGAATCTATCCGATCTCTAAAACCCAGTTACCGGATAATACAATACCTCTTGGTAAGACTGGTAGTCAGACTTTCGGGCTTCTAAAGACCCATAATTACTGTCAAAGATCAAACTCAAACTATTTATTTCAACTAAATCAATTACAGGCACTTTTGAACTGTCAAGAGTCAGTCAGTCAAAAAACCTCCACAAATGACATCCGAGGCCAACACGGGGGCACGGGGGCTTAACATGCTTTCCGAGGAACGGAGGGGTCTTGGTATGCAAAGATGGTCACCCATCCACGAACCAACCGGGGCGTAGCGCGTATTGCGCAGCTTACCCTAATCGATGAACCCGTGCGGATGTTATTCACATTCACACACACCGTTTATTGATCATTAATTATACTTACAATAAAATAGTTACTAATACCTATTATTAAGAGGCAGCTTACGTGTATCGCCCGAAGGTTTAGCATCAATAATAACTGGTAGGCCACTGGCAAAGAAGTCCATAATAGTTGCGTATATATCAGGCTTCAGAAGTCTCCAGTCAATATCATCATCTTGTTTGGTAACTGTCACAAACTCGGGGCCAAAGAAAACTGATTTCACACCATCAATGCGGAATATCATTTTTGCTGGAATTTAAAAAAAAATGTAGTGATAGTGTTCATTCAAGGACTGCTTCATTGTACACTATTTTACAACAGTATTTAAATATTTTTATCAACTATCTCTAATACTGCATTAAAGGTTTTGAAAATAAATTAATTAGCTATTTTAAAATTGTGATTTTAGGTTTAAAGAAACTTTATTCTCAATTAAGACAAATGTCACTCACTTGAGAACAATACTAAAACATATATAAATTACACAAAGTTCGCCGTCATCAATTACAAACTAGACTACACCCATTCAATGCCTTCATTTCTCCAGAAGTGCTCGATCCGCCATTATATATTTACTAAGTTGAGTTTTGAATGCATAGAAAGAGTGCAGATCTCTTATACTGACGGGTATTCCATTTAGGTGGATGCTCCAAGGTAGCACGCGAAATTCAAATTTTCGTACGTTTTTTGCAATTTGCTGGTCAGTACTAAGCTGTACGTTGATTAAAATATGATTCGCCGCCGTAACAAATATGTATTTACAGAATTATAAGTCATCAAGACAACTCTCTAAGATCAAGTAATCCTACTGATTGACTATTTCATGAAATCTTGACATTTTAGGATTATGCTAACTTAACAAGTTGTATTACTGAATCTAATTCTGTAAATACATATTTGTTACGGCGGCAACAATACTACAACAACAATAAAAACGACGACAATAATACATACAATACGACAAACAACAATAATATTAACACTTTGTATGACACTAAACATCCCCAGAATCAATCAATCTGTCTCTCCTTGTCCCAGCTACTATAGGGTTGGCTTCCCGTGTAACTGGATGCAGCTGAATACCAGTATTTTACATGGAGCAACTGCCTATCTGACCTCCACAACCCACAACCCAGTTACTGGGTAATATGGGTCTGGTTGTCAGACTATAGACTACCTGTGACAACTGTCACCGGTCAACGAATAACAATCAGGACCAATGGCTTAACATGCTTTCCGAGGCACAGAGGGGTCAGGCACAGGGGGCACTCAGCGGGCACACAGACACATTGCATATGTAATGGATGGCACGAAATGTAATTGCAATAAAACTTCTATTAAATCTCGTTAACCTTCAACCAATTAATAACATTACATTCCACACATTCATTACAACAATCATCTAAACAGAAAATGTACAATAATTTGTGAAAAAATACATTTTATTTTATGTCTCAATTGTGAATTATTTACCTAACGGACTGCACTGTGCTGCTCCAATATTAGGAAAGTCCATTGTCTGTCCCGTCTCCAGCACTTTGACTCCTGGTAGAAACTTCAAGCTGTTCGGATTAGGAGTGTCCTGTGTCTGTATGAACATTGTTCTGCAGACACAGGTGTTGATAATAGGAGCCTTCCTGTTGACATTTGTTTGGACAGTTTGGGACAGTCCACTGAATTGTTTGATGCTGTTTTGGCTGAAAATTTGAATTAATTCTGTACTTCCATAGTGTTTAGTGTAATGTTGTAAACTGAAAATGATAGATCAGATCTTTACTTCCTCCCAACAGCATGGCACGGTTGTTGCATAATGTACAAAATACTTATTTATTTCTACAGGTAATTAATACTATAATACAACGAAAAAATAGACACTTTCTTATCGTCACACTGTGCTAGTTCATGGTTAAAAAGTAAGCAGGTGAGGATGGGTGGTAGCTTGTCAGATTGCCCAGGGTGCACCAGATGTAGTTATTTAAAGCCACTGGGTCTGGAGCCTGATAAAATGCACTCCCTGATGATGTTATCTTGTTTTACCTGAGCACAGTTGCCGCGCAAAAACGTCCACATTGATTACCCGTTTTATGAATTCTAAATAAACTTCTCAACATCGTTTGTGTATATACAGTAATGCCGTTCACAAAATTACAGTGCTATTCAGAATATTTTATCAATTAATTGCGAAAATGCGAAATATTATGTAGAAAGAAAACTTAAACACTGACAGTGACTTGTGAATATGACAGTGAGTGACACTTGCACTAAACTGGAAACATTAAGGCGGGTCCCCACTAAGGCCGCTCGGCCTCAAAGCATCGCGAGGTCCGGCCTCACGAGGCTTTTGCTGTTGTTTGCAACGCATCCCCATTATAAAAACCCTTTAAAAAGAAAAAAATAACCTTGAAATTATGACCCTACGTAAGTACGTATGAATTTTTTTGATTAAATGCTGTCCCGTCTGGGGACCGCTCTGTATTATTAGCCTAACGTTCTGTTAAAGTTTAAAATAGTAGCGGTCCCCCGACAGGACAATATTTAATCAAAAAATTTCATACGTACTTACGTAGGGTCATAATTTCAAGGTTATTTTTTTCTTTTTAAAGGGTTTCACGTAGTCGGGGGTTTTTTAAATTTTTAATTTAATTTTTTATTTCATGCTTTTTGTAGGGACTCCTTATTATTTCTTTTCTTTTATTTTCTTGCGTTTTAAGATTCAGGTAATTTGGTATTTAATCAGGTTTTTTGTAATTCGCCATTTTGTGGTGGTGGCCATCTTGGATTTGAAATTTGTCATAGTAAAGTATTCTGCTAGTCAAGCCCTTTCATTTGATACCCATATTGAGGGAGTTGTGAAAAAAAATAATGCTTTTTGCCATTTTGTGGTGGCGGCCATCTTGGATTTGAAATTTATCATAGTGTATAGTATTCTACTAGTCAAGCCCTTTCATTTGATACCCATATTGAGGGAGTTGTGAAAAAATACGTAATCCGCCATTTTGTAGCGGCGGCCATCTTGGACCGATTTTCATCAAACATAGCTAAGAACACTCCCGACAAATTTACCTTTCAAACAAAAAAAACAAAATTAAAATCGGTTCATCCGTTTGGGAGCTACGATGCCACAGACAGACATACACACACACACACACACACACACACACACACACACACACACACACACACAGACACGTCAAACTTATAACACCCCGTCGTTTTTGCGTCGGGGGTTAAAAACTCACGAGGTTCAGCCGCATGGCTCGGCCTCACTGAACCGCGCGGCCTTAATGGGGATGTGCCTTTACGTTATGTTGTTTTTGTTTTTTTTGGAGAATTCTTGACCTTATGATAGACATAAAGTACTTACACGTGTAGCGGTATCTACAACGCCTCATGCGAACAACGCGTTATACTGACGTCATGCAAATCCTGCATCTCGCAAGCAGAGTTTACCGCGCAATTAGCATATATACAATTTCCCAACATCAATCGTGGGGCAGTATCAATTTAAAATTTATGTTGTACCTAATATATTAATTTGCACACCTCAATAGGTTATAATACAATGTACCTTTTATACTTGTAACAACTTTTTAACATGTATTGTGCAAATAAATGACTTGATTTGATTTGATTTGAAAACATTTGTAAAAATTGAAGAGGAGGTATTGAGGTAATACTGATTAAGTCTTAATCGATTGATGAATCGTTTAAGTTGTCGATGCATTCTTCTGATAAAATATTTTAATAGAAAAGGCGTTTATTTCACAGGCAATACTTACATGTGGGGTGCTTATTTTAAAATCACACGTGCTCATACATATTTTGATATCGCAAGTGACAAATCGGTGGTCGAAACCTATGTATGGATTATTGTTATCGATTTTGAAATCTCCAGTGAGTCACCGACAACTAAAGTCCCCGCGTGTGTATCTAGCATTATTTTTATCGTGCTGTCCGTTATCTCCATACCAGTCAGTCTTTAGTCTATTTCGTCTCTAAATATTTAGTCTTTGATTTATTTAATTCATGCTTCGTTTATTTATCTGTGTTCTGTTTATTGTCGTTGATTTAATGAAGAAAGAATTACTGAAATAACTTTGTAGTTATTTTCGTGTTTTGGAGAATTATATTTTAGAGAGAATAAAAAAGGTAATGCTTAGTTACGTATTTTTGTCACTTTGTTATCATTGGTGCTTATTTGATTAATATATCAATTGCAACAAAATGTGGTGTCCAGTTGACAAAGTTGAGGCAATCATTTTTGCTAAATAATCAAATTCCTTGTAACTTTAGGTAGGTAGAAGGCTTACTTTTTGCCTCGTTGAAATATTAAATACAGGTGAATTTAATATTCTGTCATGAAGAATTGCGAAATACAAACTTGTGTGCTAAATTGTTTCAGTGTACCATTTCATAGGGTTTTTCTTTAATACCATAGGTACCTATTCAGTAGGTACTGCATTATTTTTCCTTTATGTAATAATGTGTATTGTAAACTAACTTTGAACTAATAAACGTGCCTACAGTTATCTACTTTTGAGAATTTATGAATATAAGTAGGTACCTAAAGTAGGTACTTACTGGTACCTTTTTTTTATCGTAGAGAAATGCTCATGCATCTGCACTATCACGGGGAGATAGTGCAGTTAGGTGGGACTATAACTAACCCAATAAAACTCCACAGTGTTCTCCTCTGCGTTTACGGCGGGAACACGGGCACGCGTTAGCACTCATACTTACTGGTACCTACCCTCAGGTTTTGCTTGTCGTCGAAATGTTAGCATTCGTACCCACAGGCGATTTTTGTACTGCGACGATATTCTGGATGTTGAACGCACTTAGCGCCGAGAGTTGAAAATCCAACAGTGCGTTATTTGGGACGCCCTGAGACGCAATTTGGATTCTCAATGCTCGGTCCGGAGTTGTAGGTCGTAGGTTCGAACCCAGACAGGCGCTTTAGGTAGTGTAAATTATTTCATCACCACTGCTCTCAAAATGGTGAAGGAAAACATCGTGAGGAACCGGCATGTCCTAGAACCAAAAAATCGAAGACATGTGACATCTACCAACCTGCACTGGGCCCGCGTGGTGGATTACGACCCACTCCTCATCGAGAGGAGGCTTGAGGCCCAGCAATCGGAACATTATAGGCTGATTATATAAATGCTTGATCCTGAGTTTAAAAGCATCCGTGTGTATGAAGGCTAATATTTCACAGATTTTTGCTGAATATCAAAAACATCCAGACAGTTTTAACATATAACATGCCTATATCTATTATAAGAATAGAAATTATTGTTTACTAAATGCTTCAAATAGATACCTAGAAAAATCTATATATATCTAAGTACACGATCTTGATTGTTTTACTCATTTCTATTACTTATTCACCTTTGGGTAGAATAGAATATATTTATTTGCATTTGCATTAAAACATGGTACAGTAATGGTCCCAATAATAGGGTTATGATCATAGGTTCTCAACCTTATTTTACCCACCGCCCACTTTGAGAAAAAAGAAATATTTTCTCAAAGTGGGCTCGAGCCCCCCAATTTATTTCTACTTACCATCTGTTACGAATCTGATACAGCTATTGCCACGATTATATTTAAATGTCTAATATTGTACCGTATGATAGGATATATAATTTTCTCTGGGTCCTCTTTAAGCTCCCCTGAAAGTCTGAAATGCCCACGAGGGGCATTATCGCCCACGTTGAGAACCTATGATCTCGCCATGGACTGGCCTACACCTAGCTTCAAAAATAATATTGTAGTAAAACAGTCATCATACATACTATTACAAAATTGTAATTCAATTTTTATTACAATGTTTATAAATATCAACACAATAATATAAATTTAAGCAGCACCTATCTAAATAAATATCAGTAAATTTGTCACTTACTTTTAAGTCGTTATTTGAAAAAATCATAGATAGATAAAATCTTGATTATACATTAGATTACGAATCTAAATGAACTTAACACTTTCAAGGAAAATGGATGGCAGTAGCCTTAAAAACGAGACTGACATTGAGTCTCAATGTTTATTATCTACCTATTTTGATTTACTGTAATGTCTTTGATAGCAGGACAATATGGCAGACCCAATGAGGGGCCGTGGCAGGGGCTTGGCCCTTCTCCAAGCTTTGAAAAAGACCCACTCGGGCATGTCATCTGATGAAACCACTCCGGAGTCTACACCAGAAACCAGTGCAACCCCAAGTGTTGCTCCAAGTGTTGCTGGCACAGCAAGCTCATATATTGCACCTAGTGTAAGTTATATTGTACTCTTATTTTTCCAAAGTCTTGGGTTGGTGTGCTGTAATTGTCACTTGTATTATGTGAATTATGTTTCTTTAAGAAACAACTAAGGGACTGGTGACCGGCTGAATGTTGCGGAAATTCGCTGGATGCGAAAAGCGCAGGAGCAGTTGGCTACGCTTGTGGGAGGCCTGTGTCTTTTAGCTGACATGATGATTATGATAAAACAAACAATTAGTCTAGTTCTTCATGTTCTTACTAAATACTATTTTTGCTATTGCAGTCAGGTTTTAAGGGCTTCCATCTTTCTATTTTTGTCTAACCTGAAGAAGATATTTTTTTTTTATCAATTGAGTAACTACAATAATTTGCTACTGATTCTGTTTTTTTTTTTGTGGAATCAACTTTTTCATTGATAAAAGAATTTAAACACTACTTGCAGTACAATTTTAATGTGTAACACAATTATTTAAAGAAAATAATAAGCTACTTTAATTTTATTTAAACAAAACTGAATTTAACCGGTTTATAAAATGGTCTATTGTAAATGTTCATTGCTTGACATGATAAAAGTAAACCGCAGGTCGTCGCGCCCCTGTGATAAGAACGACATTAAACTGAAACCTCAATAGAGCATTTATTTTGTGTTATCATCATCATTCTTGCCTCAAAATAAAACATTGATTTTATAAATTTTACCTTATTGATTGTGATAACTGACATATTTCCCTAATGAAACATCACAGATGCATATTATTAGTTGGTTTCATCAAAAAGTTTCTTGATTCCCGTTGCACTCGAAGCTCGAACCTTCGCAAAGAAGTTATTGTCAAAAAAATCTTCATTGTCTACCATTATTGCGTAACATTAACAATCATAATCTGAATAATTTGGAAGAATGTTGCTAATCCAATAATTCATGTTCGAAAAGTTAGTTGCCCAACAACGTAAATAACGCAGTGAATGTTGTTGAACTCTCAAAATGGAAGCCATTGCTGCTGATAGTTTGTTACACAAAACCCGCTGCTCAAAAGATTTTTGTAACTTTTTTCTGAACAATGTCGAGGACAAGGAATCTTTGAGAAAACCATTTGAGCGAATGGCGATGTTATAATAAAATATAGCAAGAAAATACATTTATTTAGCACAGACTAAAAGACACAACATACATCAGGTGCAACAAATAAAAAAACAAATAGAAAGTATAAAGACCGATGTAAGAAAATAGCAGGAAAGTGTGCCTCACGGCTGCATTAAAAAGGCCCAGTTCAGCAAAAAAAAAAAAATGTTTTGTATGTAAAATATATGTTATTATAATAAAAATTATAGATTGGTTCGTCCGACACATCTGGATCCACTTCAATTGGCGGTCGGGGCAAAATGGCAGCCATGCTGCTTGCAAAGGCACAACAAAAACCAGGAGGTTTGTAAAATTTACGTATTTGTTAGTCACTAAACAGCTTACCTAATTCAAGTTGACTACCGTAACATGGCACTTAAATATAATTGGCGTATATTTAAGCGTAATTTAATTGCCGAAATATGGGTGTACGCTCCTCTGCCTAATCCTTTGGAGAATACAGGCGTAATATAATGATAACTCTCTGTGTTACTTTTTCACGCCCTAAGGGCTGAACGGATTTGGCACATGAATAACCATGACCTATGAATCCTGTTAGTACGTTCCTGTGGTATGATTGCATACCTTCACGCGCACGAAACCGCGGGCAAATGCTAGTATTTTTATAAGTTGTACTTTCTTGTAGTGCCACCGGTCTTTTCTCCTGCTGCTGACGTCAGTCCAACCCATACTCCGATAAGAGGCGCCGGAAGAGGATTGAAGCTGTTACAATCTCTGTAAGTCAATATGTAAAATAGTATGATGCAAAGTTTATATTGCGATATTTATAGTAGGGTAGACTACTCGATTTTTGCGACCAATTTGACTTTGAATAAATTTCATTTCCAATACTTAGTGGTTTAACATTCAATAAACATGAATGTAAGAGTCAGTCGCCGCACCTAAGGGAGAAACCAAAGTTACTGCATGTCATTTGTAAAAAAAAAAAACATGTAATAAATGCCATTTCATGCCGCGCCAAAACCTTATGGGACGAATTTAGGGTCATCGGTATTTCACTAATAGAAGTTTCCTTGTTCAGACAAGCTTCTAAAGCGGCGGGCGATAGCTCGAAGTCAGATGTCCAGAAATTAACGGAGAAAATGGCTGAAACAGCTGTGGCCATATCCAAGTCGCCTGGAGACCAGCGTACGAAGAAACCATATGTAAGTTGACAATATTGTATTTTTATTATAATGTTTAATATATTCTGTGGTAAAATAAAAACCCCTCATGACTTTAGCTTTATTTTATGAGCTCTCACTCAGAGAACTATTTTATTACATACATTAAGAAATTTTACATCTATACCCGAATCGATTTAGCATGGCAATAACGGTCATTGCCCTTTCACCCAATACCTCGCCGTAGGCATCAAAACTATAGACTATGTATGGTTATTGAAACGTGTTGAAGATCACGATAGATCATACTGATTCAGGACGTTGATGAACTTTATTTCAATTTATGAAATAAAGAATGCTAGAAAATGTAGGTCATTGACCGCTCCGAGTGGGATCGTAGAGAGCTGATCCCGCTCGGAGAAGAACACGCCGAAACCCCGCCTGCATCATATAACGCAGGCGGGAATTTGGGATCGCGGTTAAAGTGGGACTCTGTCAGCCCACTGAGTGACCTCAGGGAAGGCGGCGCACAGTAGTCATGTGCTGCCTTGCACACTTGCACAGTCATGTTTCGGGGAGACCCCTTTACAGTCTCCCAAGAGATGTGCCCTAACATGCGTTGCACAGAGGGGGCTCCGGATTGGTCTTTTGAGAGGCAAAGTTGCCCCTTCAATGTGCAGAACTGCAGATGGTGATCACCGGGGTGGTTTTAGTGAGGTAAAAATCCAAAATCCCACACTCCCTGGCTTTATCCCCAAAAACCAGGCGCCTTTTGAAGATTTCCACTCGAAAACAAAAAAAAAGGTCCATTCACCGCTATTGCCGCGCTTAAGCGATGCTGGTATTCCCCATTGATTAAGTGGTCGCAAACACAACCTTTGACCGGCTTCAGTCTGGAGTTTGAATTTGTCTCTGGTAATACACGCCTTATAACGTGCCACATAACTGACGGTTTTCAACAAACCATAGCCTCAGCTAGTTCAGAGACTAAACGCGTAATTCCATGTTATAATAACCCTTTTTACAGCGAGAAGTAAAAGACACACCACCAGTTACAATGAAAGGTACCAGCGGTACACCTGTTCAAGTCACTGCCAACTTCATTTACCTGAACTTTGAAGAGAACAATGTGTACGAGTACGAAGTGAGATACGATCCGGACCAAGATTATAGGAACTTACGCTTTAAATTGTTGGCAGGTAAGTTTATTATCCTATGAAGTAATATGTTGGTCCGAAATAGTTGATTTATTTTGCGGATGAAAGATGGCAATATTTTCTTTCGAAGAATTTTGTGAAGTACTTTTATGCTGAGCGATGGCTGCTTTGCGTGGATGTGATGCTTTTCCCCCATCTTGTTCTTTTTTGTGTTTGTGTTCTATCTCTGTGTCATGTTTACCGCATATAAACGTATTTTTAACCGACTTCTAAAAAAGGAGGAGGTTCTCAATTCGGATGCTTGTATTTTTTTTGTTTGTTCGCGCATAACTCTGTCGCTTGCCAACCGATTTGAAAAATTCTTTTTTTGTTGGAAAGAGTATACTTCCCAAATGGTCCCATAGAAATTTCATCAAAAATCAGTAGTTTGGTTTTTAAAGCAAAGTTACTGGTAAAAATTACAACTTAAAAGTGCAAAAACTTTTTTGCAAAAAAAAAAAAAACAACCGACTTCCAAAAACGACACTACAAAGTGAAAAATAACTTTAATTTCAGAAGTCGGTGCCAAACAACGAAAATGCGAACCCAACGACACCGACTTCCGATTTTGCAAAAAAGTTTTCCTTCTAAGTTCTTAAACACTGTACTCAACTAATATATAGAAGTACTTTAGAACATTCTATTTTCAGTTTAAAAAGCAGTTGGCATATCTGAAAAAAAAACCACGCCTTACTTTTAGATGCAGTATTTGTCCTAAATGTAAAACAATGCAACTTTGTACTTCCACATTATTCTTAAGTGCAGCAGCCGGAGTTTTAATTCATGATTGCACGACTTTGTTTTTTCAGAACACCGTCAATACTTCAAGGAGAAGACGTTTGATGGTACTACCTTGTATGTGCCGCACAAACTGCCCGAGGAAGCTCTAAACCTGGTGTCCACCAACCCTTTTGATAACAGCAAAGTCAGAATCACTGTAAGTACCTACTTATATCTGTAAATTTACAAAAAAAAAAAAAAAGTGTTTTAGCTCTTTGTGAAGAAGCTGAGGAAGGAATATAAGTTCGATTCATTAATATTTTAAAGATACCCTAGAATGATAGTTTTCGTTTATTTTTTACTAAATCTTTATTTAACCATTATTTACACATACTCATTTATATAAACAGTCAAGAAGAAAAGAACAAAAATGGGTACAAATGTGATGCTTATTTCTAAAGAAAATTAAGACGCGTCACGTTTAGGCACATTTCGTACCATGAGTGAGAAGAAAGATATAGCTCTCTCTGGGTCACACACTAAATGTCTTTTAATCTTTTTTTTATGTTTCACTTTTGCCACGTGTATGGTACTTTGCGCGCATTTTTTTGTAGCCATTCATCGTTTTTATTTAGCTAAGGGGCCATCTCCACGAGCGAAAGAATCGCGGCGATATTATCGTCGTACCACGTATTTCTATACACTCTCTTAGAACATGTCTCAACACGGCGATATCATCGCGGCGAGAATTTGATGGCACGGCGAGACTATCGCCGCGATTCTCTCGCCTGTGGAGATGGCGCCTAAGTCATTTTAAACAGTGTGCATTCTAAATAGTACCTTTTCTCGTTATTATTACAGATTGTATTCCGTAGAACCCGCCGTCTAAGCGAAATGATACATATCTACAATGTGATATTCAAATGTATTATGAAGGACTTGCAGCTAGTAAGGATTAATCGCGATCATTTCAACGATAAAGCTGGTATACAGATTCCTCAGCATAAACTGGAAGTTTGGCCTGGGTATGTCATTGTTTAAAATAGTTTTACTAATATAACTTGATAATATTGAGGCTCACTTACTATAACATGGGACATAAACATAAGTGACAAAATGTGGGTGTACTGCTTATTGGTGGGTAACTTACACCCCTGCCTGCCTAACCCCTCGGCGACTACAAGCATGATGTTATGTTTAAAAGTTGGGACGTTTTGTTAAACGACACCGTAACAGCTAAAAGTCAGAATGGTGTTGACTGAAGATTAAAATCTTTTGGCTGTTATCACATTCACTTGAGCAAGGTTGACCAATGTCATCGATCTTTAGAAAATATTATCAGTCGACGTCGATCGACGGTTTTTAATTAACGATCCAATCGATTCATGTCGATTTATGATATCTGTTGTCGTCGAATGAAACGCATCCATAATGCGTGCGAGAGTACGACTTTCAAGAACAGCAAATAAAAAATATACTCGTAAAATTCAAAAGCTTTTTTATCACTTTACCAATAGATTATTATTAATAAGTCTGCAAACAAATAACGACAAACATACCTTCTGTATCAAATATTAATTTTAAACCGACGAAAAGAAGGAGGAGGTTCTCAATTCAACGCGTATATTGTTTTAATTTTTATTTATGACAAGCATAACTTTTTACGGAGTAGGTCGATTTTGAAAATCTTTCTCTACCAACAGTTACGTGACAGCGGTCGACGAGTATGAAGGAGGTCTCATGTTGACTCTGGACTCCACGCACAAAGTACTCCGCACGCAGTCAGTGCTGTCATTTATAAAAGAGACCGTTCAAGCGGAAGGAGCTGGCTGGAAGAAAGCGATGGCCGAACGACTGGTCGGCTGTTCAGTCATGACTATGTATAACAAGAAAATGTTTAGGTAAGTACTCCCCTTAAGTAACTAAGTACCCCTCCTTGGGAGCAGTAGTGGTCCAGTTGTAACGGCCGACACTTACGAGTTTGTAGGTCTTAGGTTCGAACCCTCACAGGTGCTTTACTTTGTTTAAATTATTTAATTACTATTACTTTCGTAACGGTGAAGGAAAACATCGTGAGGCATGTCCTAAATCTAAAAATTCGGAGACATGTGACATCTAGATAAAAGTTTAACACGTTTACTGCTGCCAACGCGCCTGCGCGTTTTTCAAGCTTTGACCATGTGCTAGCGGCGTGCATGCGCGTCCATACAATTTACTTAACTTTCTTCGAGTGCGGCGCAATGCACAATGGACGCACGGGTGCGTCCATTGTGCAAACTCGAAAATTTTCAAACGCACAGAAGCGTCAACTAATGCGGCCAGCCGCACTGGGTAAAACTTTCTTCAACCGCGCATGCGCGTTCATAGCACCACACGAAAATTATTTGAACGCGTATGAACGTTTGTCGCACAGGGGTTAGTGAGCTATATATTTAGCATTTGCGAAAAGTTCGCTAATAATTCAGCAGTTAATGCGTTAATTAATATAATACTTAATTGTGAAAGTTCCTAATATTAGATAATGGATACTCACTACATTATTATTAGTTTTAAGTTATCTTGCTGCGCCATACAAGGCTCATGTACTCACTAGTTTAAGCCTAGCATGTAATTATGATAGTGTACGTTGTGCATTAAAAAAAAAAAACTACCAACTCACACTGGGATTACGGCCCAGCCCACTTACCTACCGACAGGAGGCCTGTTTCCCAACAGAGAGAACATAGGCTGCTTATGGAAGTACTTCCCATGTCTTTGAGTGGAATGAGAGAACTTGAAAAAGTCTTAATATGAATCTGTGCTTCCCAATAGCTATCAATGCAATCGTGCATCTTTATCGACCGAATCTCCGCTAACGATTGTGATTGTTCAAATTAATTTTAAAATAAAATTACTTGATTGCTACGAATATTACAGCTTATTGTTTTCGAGCAAAAAAATAAACGCAGACATGACCTTATTTTTGGGTGGTAACAACAGTAACGACGTAACAACAATATGTATCAGGCTGTCAATTATACATACAATCATGTTCATATACTTTGTCCTATTCTCCTCTTTAGGTCTTACAATATTCTAAATTCTGATTGCTTTTTACAGGGTAGACAGTATCGATGATACACAGTCACCAAAATCAACATTTGAGAGGATGGTGGATGGTCAACCAAAGCAGATTACCTTCATTGATTACTACAAGGACAGCTATGGTATAGATATCAAAGATTGGGATCAGCCATTGATTGTATCCAGGTAATTTGATACACGTGACCACCCGAAGATCACAATTCGCGATAGTCTAAGCACACTTTCGCACGGACGAACGTAAAAATATCGCGGCGGAATTTTTAATGTCGGTGTTGAGTTGAGCGTTGGGAATCTAACAGAGCGCATTCCAGCACGTCAAAAAGACACTGTTGGATTTTCAACTCTCGGCGCTAAGCAGTGCGTTTAAAATCTAGTGCACGAAAAGGTGACTAGTGGCTGTTCGGCTATCGTAAAACAGGCCCTAAGCCGTTGTAATAGGACACAACTACGCGACCACCAATCAATTTATGAATTAGAACACCTATTCGACACCGGTCACGAGTTCCTACGAACTAAGTTCACGCGACCTTGCGATGGTCCCGTAATCGCGTTCTTTTAAGAGATGGTCTAATACTCTAATTGGTCACAATAGATAGTCTGCGGCAAGCTACAATCGTAAAATAACGTACTAAAGCATGTATATAAAAACCGGCCAAGTGCGAGTCGGACTCGCCCATGAAGGGTTCCGTTACGTTACGATTTATGACGTATTAAAAAAAAAACTACTCACTAGATCTCGTTCAAACCAATTTTCGGTGGAAGTTTATATGGTAATGTACATCATATATTTTTTTTAGTTTTATCATTCTCTTATTTTAGAAGTTACAGGGGGGGACACACACATTTTACCACTTTGGAAGTGTCTCTCGCGCAAACTATTCAGTTTAGAAAAAAATGATATTAGAAACCTCAATATCATTTTTGAAGACCTATCCATAGATACCCCACACGTATGGGTTTGATGAAAAAAAAAATTTTGAGTTTCAGTTCTAAGTATGGGGACCCCCAAAATTTATTGTTTTTTTTCTATTATTGTGTGAAAATCTTAATGCGGTTCACAGAATACATCTACTTACCAAGTTTCAACAGTATAGCTCTTATAGTTTCGGAAAAAAGCGGCTGTGACATACGGACGGACAGACAGACAGCAGACATGACGAATTCATAAGGGTTCCGTTGCCATTTGGCTACGGAACCCTAAAAAGACCGGCCGAACCAAATGTATGAAACGGCCTTTCCCAAACCAATCCAATACTGTGCGATACAAAACTTCAATAAGTTTTGTATCGCACAGTATTGGAGTGGTTAAATGGTCTTTAACTACACCGTTAAATATAACTACACATTTCTGTGACACGCTGTATAATGTTAATAAATCAACATAATGGTTTTAGGGATACAAAACGTATGCCAGGCCAAGAGAAACCGACAGACTTCATGATATGCTTGGTCCCTGAGCTGTGTCAGTTGACCGGCCTCACGGATGATCAACGAAGCAACTTTAAGTTGATGAAGGATGTCGCTACTTACACCAAAATCACGCCAAATCAACGTCATGCAGCGTTTAAAAAGGTAAGAATTTATTATTCACTGCTTTTTTAGCACCTTTATGTATGTTTGTCTGTTCATCCGACATTATCAAAAATAATTTTAAAAGAATCGGAATATGGGTTGTAAAAATGCCTATCACATACGCATTCTGACATCAAACTGACATTGAGCAAAAATTACTGCTGAGAAACGACTTTTATTTTTGGTGCGAAAAACGCCTTCTACGGCAGCGCGCAATTTAACGCACGCAAAACATTGTGCTTATGGAGGTAGATGGAACAGTACAGGAATTGTGGGGATATTAAAGTTGCATGTCGTTTAAAAATGGTTTTCGAGAAAAAAAGAGTTGGTAATTTGACCATCATTATATCTATCCGTAACCAGAAGTTTCCCAGATATGTACCCCTATTCCAGTACAAATAAAATATCACAATAACTGGGAGTATAAGTGACTCGGCTTCGTTAAGCGTCTTCTTACACCCATTATACTCATAATTATGATATATTTGCATGCTGTCTTCAATAATATCAATGTGCGGTTTTATGTTGTTAGCAATAACTGTTTATTATGTTGATTTTTTTAAATTGTATGTTAAAGAAAAGAGATCATATCATGTCATATAACTATATAAATTAATTCTGAGTTATACAGGATGGCAAGGACATCGACGCGCAAGCTACAGTCATGAATTCAGATCATGATTCTCGTGTGTAGAAACTTATCGTTGGTTATCACAAAAAAAAAACTGCTGATTCAGAAAGTGCAATACCTACGCGGTCAAAATGCATGGAACAGCGATTTTTTTTAAAATAACTGACGAACTATTGCAACACAGGGGGTTTTAGAATCATTGTACTGAATTCATGATAACAGGCTGCGTGTCAATGTCCCTGCCACCCTGTATTGTATTGATAGACTTTTATAATTTGTTCATCCACATTTTTTTTTTCTATCTATAATATGTATGTATTTACAAAAAATATATATATATATATATAAGTAGTTTATCAGCCATCTTGTTACCATAACACAAGCATTAGGTTGCTTAGCTTGGGACTAGATGGCGCTGTGTGAAATGTCCAGGGATATATTATTATTATTATCCAATTTTCCAATATTATTTCAGTACATACAAACAGTAATGAATAACGAAACTGCAAGGAATCGCCTAGCGGGTTGGGGTCTAAGCATAGCGCCAGAGACTGTCAACCTTACCGCCCGCACGCTGCAGCCGGAAACGATATACTTCGGTAACAACGTCAGGGTGCCAGGAAAACCCAACGCAGACTGGAATGGTGACATCACAAGGCAACATGTGATGCAAGCTGTGGATATCATCAAATGGGTTATTTTACACACTGATAGGGATAAGCAGGTTGCTCATGTAAGTAGTTTCATGTTATGGTGATTGAAACAATAGGTTATGATAATAGAAGTTTACATTTTTTTATTTTTAGCCGTATTTTTTTTTTGCTTCAATATAGTTTTCATTGTATTGGCGTGGCTAGCTAACTAACTAGTATTGTCCCAATGTAATGTAATTGTAATTTATATAATACATGGAAATTAATTAATTGCTGTTACTGGTGTATAACTGTTGTAATTAATAATAATAAATAAATAAATGTCAGTAAATGCAGGACAAAGGCCTGCCTCTCCCTTTTCCACACAATTCTGTCTTTTGCGAGTGTCGGCCAGTCCTTTCGGTAGGAGTCAAGCGCGTCCCGCCATCTTCATCTCGGCCTGCTGCGATGGCGTTGTGCGTTTAGTGGGACCCAATCGGTGCCTAGCTGACGTATGGCAAATCATTTAATTTAATGTTCTGTGTCTCGTAATGTTAATTATTTTACATACCTACTATTGGATAGAAGCAAGTTTTTCTAACTGAACAGACAGCTGTGCTTCTGGAGAGTTTGTTGCGCCACTTCTTCCCAGCGAAAGCACTAGGAAGTGGTGTAGGGCGGGCGTGTAGATATTGCAAAAGTGAAGCCTAATTTGAATAAATGACTTGATTTGGAAGATGTTAAAAGGACGGGTGTAATGTAAAAATTGTTGAAGAAGTCTTTTGTTTGGCAGAATATGAATAGGATTGGGTTTTTAATGCTTTAAGAGTTGCATTAGGTTTTACAATAATTTATGTAGATTTTTTAAATTGGGATTTAACTAATTAAATGATTGCCATTATTGATAGTCACGGCGTTGAATGATAGTGGATCAAGAAATAGCTCATTGAAGAAGCCTTGGGTGTTTTCAAGGCTAGAGTGAATAGGCTCATAATAAATTAGTGCGCTTACCACCAATGATTGCATCTCTGCTTTCCATGAGGCGGGATCGCAGTCAAGCACTAGTTTATACCATTAAAAAAAAAAAGTAACATCATCTCAGATTAAATAAAACCTATCCCACTAATAAATAAAACACATTCCACAGGACTTCCTCGAAACACTGAAGCGCTCCTGCCGTCCTATGGGCATGAACGTGGCCGAGCCCCAAATCATTCGATTGCCGAACGACCGCACCGACTCTTACGTCATCACATTAAAGAAGGTCATAACACCTAGCACGCAGATCGTGGTGGTTATCTGTCCCTCGGCTAGAGATGACCGTTACGGGGCTATCAAGAAGATATGCTGCGCTGATAATCCAATTCCGTCACAGGTAAATAATAATAATCCTTCTAACTTGTTCCTTATCTTTGGCTTGACAAGGAACAGAGCTCCCTTTTATTTCTTGCTATTGATGGCCGCGTTGAGAAGAGATTCACAAGAGCAAACATGCTCTGAGGAAGGAAGTAGTCCAGTAAGATGCTGGTATCCAGCCATTATGCCAGGGATCTTGAACTTACTTCCGGGATTGTCCTGATAGCCTTGGAATACCTCTCTTCTCTTCAAGCCTCGCTACGTTACTATGTGCTAGCGACAGTTTCCGGGGGCCTATTATTGAGTGTGCAAGTTACCGTCTGCCATTCTAACCTTGTATAATAAAACATTGATCAGGCAGCGGCCCATAGTCCTTCCCATTTAACCACCCAAACCCATAGCCCAATATCTTTGATTCCATATCCTGCAATAGTCCTACACCAACCGGGGATTGTCCTCGTCTTATCTTACCCCTTCCAAAGGAACGGGGCCTCATGATACTGAGATAATTATGTCAATATCCTTCTAATATGATTTACGTAAAAGTTTGTGACGATGTTGGTTTTTAAATTACGGGTAAATCATGGAACGAACTTGGGTGAAACTTGGTACACAGATAGACTGTAACTTCAAACAATCATAAAACTCTCGCTCTGCCTCAAAAGGCTTAAAGCAGCTGCAAGAGTTTTAAAGTTTAAGTTATACGAAATTATATCGACGGCAGGTCCTATGTATACTTACTAAGAGGGTGGTCAAAATATTCTTAAAATATTTACGTAATATATACATGGATTTAATAAATTAGAAAAGAATAACCGCTTTATAATATCAATAATTAATTACAGGTGATAAATGCTCGCACGCTCATGAACCAGAACAAAATGCGCGCTATAACACAAAAAATTCTCCTCCAAATGAACTGCAAGCTCGGTGGTACACTGTGGAGCATCAGTATACCTTTCAAGAGTGCTATGGTTATAGGCATTGACACTCATCATGACGCTACTAGAAAGAAGCAGAGTGTTTGTGGTAAGTTGAAGTTTTACCAAACTCATTCTTTACAGTGTTAGAGAGAAAAGGATGGGTCCGTGGCTAAACAATAACAGCCCGCACGTGTCCATTGAAGGTTGAGCTACGCTTGACGCGGTCGGTTCGTGGATGGGTGACCAACTATTACATATCGAGACCCCTCCGTGGGTCCCCCCCTCCGTGGGTCCCCCCCTCCGTGGGTCCCCCCCTCCGTGGGTCCCCCCCTCCGTGGGTCCCCCCCTCCGTGGGAGGTTCCGGCTGTCATTGATGGGTTGTGGAGGTCATATACTTAGGCAGTCGCTGCATGTAAATGATAAATGATTTGATAATTGATAAATAAATAATACATAATTTGGTAGAACGCTAAGCAGATTGATTGTAAGAGAGAAATGAAGCTGGCTTCGTTGACGGACTTAGAAAATAGACTCCCTGGATATCCAGAGAAAAACCTTTCTCTGGATATCCAGGGAGATAGAGGTGTTTATTTGCGGTAAACATGACGCAAAAAAGAACAAGAAACGCAAAAAAAAGAAGAAATAGTTGGGGGTAACATGCGTCACAAAACGGCTATCGCTCAGCATTATGCTGCGACCCTATGCAAGACAGAGCCCCAGCGCTGGTTTTCAGCCTGTGGATGAAATAAGAAATGCTTACTGCTTATCAATTTTAGTTTGGATGCATTTTACCAAACTTTCAATAAATATATAGAGGTATGAGGAACAGGGCGTAACATTCATCTTCTATGGAAAAGGAAGGATCGTCCGACTAGATGGGTGTCGTGTCTGGTAGGCTACTGCCCGACGACTGATGTCGGGACGTTGTATACTATATGCTAGCTGCGTGGTAAGCTCAGCTTTTTGCGTGACGTCAATGTGATGCGGATTTCGCATGCGGTGATGTAGATGCCTCCACAAATACACTGTGCACAAAAATAAATAATTACAATTTAAATAACCTTTTTGTTTCCAGCCTTCGTAGCGTCCTACAATCAGGCGATGACGCATTGGTACTCAAGGGTGGTGTTCCAACAGAAGGGGCAGGAGATAACCGATAATCTTAAGGACTGCCTTGTGGAGTCTCTCAAACATTTCCTCAGTGTTAATGGAACCTTGCCTGAAAGAATTATAATGTACAGGTACGTCCCAGAACAATGTTATCTATATGTATTGTAAATTAAAGAAAAGAAAGAGTATTTATTGCGATTCGTACAGGAAGATCACAGACTAAACACAGTCAAAAAAAAAAAAAAATTATATTAAAAGAAAGTACAAAAGGCTCTTCGCGGCATCTCTGCATGATGCTGCTACATTTAAAAAATAAATGAAAATACGCCTTTCGTGTCTGTCGGTGTGACCGCCTTGTTCTTCTTAACTACGCAATGATTTTTGATGCGGTTTTCAACATCATTTAGAGAATTTATTCCGGACAGTTTATGAGTATAATAAAAAAGTATTTATCGCGACTCGTACAGGAAGATTACAAACTAAATTAAATAAAAACTAAATTATATATATAAAAGTAACAAAAAGAAAAAATGAAACAGAAAGTCCTATACGAGGCCAAAAGGCTCCTATCTGAGCATGATGCTGTGACATTTAAAAAATAAATATCACAGCGCTGGTATTCTGATAGGGCCCGCTGTGATGTCACGGGCAGTGTAAGTTGTAAAAACCGTGCGAAGCGGGGACGGGTCGCGAGTTCCTACTAAAAGACATTTTGAATGTCAGAACTGATGGCCGATGGGGCCGAAAGGTTTTAGAGTGACGACAAGTAACTGAAGGTGCAGAGTTCGAAGGGCTGCCCCAAGGTGGACTGATGAGCACAGGACTGATTGTCGATTTGGCGACACTTAGGAGAGGCCTATGTTCAGCTACATCTACAAATAAAGTTGTTTAAAAGAACAAACAATAAGTAGGATAAACTGTTAAGAAAAGAAAAAACATAACTTTTTCTTTTTGCAGGGATGGCGTCGGCGACGGGGAATTGAAAGTGGTCCAACAGTACGAAATACCACAAATGATGATCTGTCTGTCTGTACTAGGCGCTACGTACAAGCCGGCGCTTACGTACGTAGTGGTACAGAAACGCATCAACACTAGGATATTTATGAAGACTGCTGGTGGTTACGAAAACCCGAACCCGGGGACTATTTTAGACCATGGCGTTACTAGACGCGATTGGTAAGTAAATTCTGATATTTTTAATTTAATAGAATACTACTTAGGTACACTATAAAACATACAGATATTGATGTAAAAATTTTACATAGGGAGACAATGGGCGGTTTTATCGCTAAAAGCGATCTGTTTTCTTTATTATTATTGATGGACCGTGGGCACGGCTATCGCTTGCGTGAACTTACTATGAAACAGACAAAAAACAAAAACGAAATCGCACCCACGCACCCATGCAGGGACCAGGCGCGGTCGCAGCCCAAGATTTTGGGGGGTCACCAAGTAGTAAGTTAGTAATTTAAGTCAGTAAGGCAAGTAGATCATGCAGACTCTCGACAGCTCAAATGATCTGGGGGGGCGGGGGGTTCATGACCCTCCCCCCGTCGGACCGCGCCTGGCAGGGACCAGGTGGTCTACCAAGGGTGGGTGGTGGTGGTGGTAACCAAGGGTGGTGTAGAGATGAGATGGCAGGTGCTATGTTTAACAGGAGTAAAAACAATAAAAAAAAATATATTAAAAAGATAACATAAATAAAATAGGTACAGACGCCAGCACATCAAGCTACTACAATCTGTCAAATTTCTTTAATAGATTTTCAACTTTATCGCTAAAGCGTTAAGGTTCAAGGTTGATTGGGAAAATTTTACAGTTTCGGGTAGCTTGACCTGCTGGCGTCTGTACATAAGTACAAGTCGTCGAGTCATTGTCCGATGAGAAGGCAATCCGACACGACCGGATAGAGATCACGCGTAGGACCAACGGCTTAACGACCTCCACAGACAACCCAGTGATTGGGCAATACGATAACCCTCGATTCATAAAATTAAACGTCCCCCTTTCATTCCAGGTACGACTTCCTAATAGTCTCCCAAAAGGTGAACCAAGGTACAGTAACGCCAACTCATTACGTAGTTATCCACGACTCAAGCGACATGACGCCGGACCAGTGCCAAAGAATTACCTACAAATTGTGCCATTTATACTACAACTGGCCCGGCACGGTCCGTGTGCCGGCGCCGTGTCAGTACGCACATAAGTTGGCGTATCTAGTAGGCCAGAGTGTACATTCAATTCCTGCTCCGTCCTTATCAAACAAACTGTTCTTCTTGTAAATTAGTTTAAACGTGACGTGAAATTTAAAGTGTGGCAAGGTTTTTTTTTTTTGTATGGATTCTGATTTTTTTTGTTATTAATATGCGCGGTGTTTTTAAGTTTCTGCGAGTATAAAGTTTTATTATAAACACAGGGGCAACTCACGTAATTTTAAGAACGTTCGCAGTCTGATCTCTGTCTCAATCTGTCAAAAAATACTTCTAATTTCGATACATTTTGACAAGTTTTTGACATTTGTTTGTCGCCGAGATGAGACTGCGACTAGATTTTGAACGTTTTACATTACGAGAATTGGCCTTCTGTTATGAGAGCAAAGTAGTTTTGTTTGTATTTCCGAGTCTCAGATAAACAAACAAACTTACGCATTTAGAATTTTGCGTGGATGCATGTGTGACTATGCGATCGAGTTTCATTTCATTACGCATTTTTTGCAAAGTCTGTTCCCACCACTAGAATATAATTTGACTAATTTCAACCTTATTCATGTATGTGATGTAATTGTAAATGAGAAAATGTGAAACAAAATTGAGAAAAGTGATTATATTAATTGAATAAATGCCCAGGACTTCCGGTCAAAGTAAAATTGGAAAAAATATTAAGGGTGGGTTGCCATCATAAAGGTGGTGTTCCATATCTGTCCACGGCTAAGCTACGCACGTGTACGTAGCTTCGATTTGTATGAAAATGTAGATGGGATCATCCGCTGCGACCCGAGGCCACGCAACGTACGACTGCCTAGCTGGCAAACGAATGACCCGGCAGCCAACGTAACGTGCGTAACCTCTCCGTACACATCCTATGGAACAGTGGAATTCCGCCTTTACTCATTTTGGTCAAAACATCAATATTTGATAATTAGGCTTGGTTAATTACTCTGATCAACGACGCAACCCACTCTCAATATTGATATAAAAATACCACGCATATTAAAACTTTTCGTATTACTTTATTTCGTAATTAATCGTAGTTTTTTATTTTTATAGTTAGTACTAAAAGTTAAGTAAGTATTAGTATTAAGAATCCGCCTATCCGTGTAGGTCTGAAATTATTAAGAGTATTGAATTGTTAACTATAAGTAAATTTTAAATCTTCGGCGGTAATTTACTATGATTTCAATAAGATCGATAATTATATTTCAGCCTGAGCGTCGAATAAACTGTTTGACGAAACTTTATTAAGTTTAAAATATGAATAATGTTTTTTTTCTACTTTTTTAAGATAAAATTTTAAAGTCCGGTTCTTATTTCCAAACCACTTTTCTACTTTGCACTTATTGGCCAATGCACAAATAAGTTAAGCTTGGATAAGCTTGTCAATTTCTGTGGAATTCATTTATACGATGAGAGCGTCTTAAGAGTTGTAGGTCGTCGGTCAATCAAGTTATTTTATGTGCCATCCGCCAACACGCGCTTGTCCCGCGTGGTGGATTGCTTCTGATTAGGTATATTACGTATAAGTTGTGCCAAAATTAATTTAGTTCTGCTCAATTTCTTGCATTTTTCAGTAATATAAAAAGTATGTATAATTTTATTTTTTAGTTATTCGTTCCCAACGAGCTTCTATGACTAACAAGAAACCCAACTGTGTTCTTCCTGCTACTTTTAAGTATCATTTGCTCTATTCTGGAAACTCGCACTCGCATCATATCCCTTTGACTCCATTTTCACCTTTTTTTTTCAGCTTTTTACTGAAAAATTACATTGAATTCGGCCCATCCTTTGGGAGATACGATGCCATAGACTAATAAATAGACAAGGGCTTCAAATTTATTATAGCCCTGTTTTTGCGTCGGGGGTTGACTACAAGATGACAGAACACTCGTAGATCCCCCCCCCCCCCCCCTGTGATTTTGAATTTCTTTAATCCAACTTTTCAGCGATAGGATGTTTGTCAACTCTTCACTGTAAAATGAATGAGAACATTTGACATGTACTTGTAAATGGTTTAATTGAAATAAATGCCCTGAGTTTGAGACAATTACATACGGGAAGTGTACTGTAAGCGTCAGACATTTGTCGAGCGGGGGGCTTGTCCCAGGCTACGTGTGCAGACTCACTCCATTCCAAGGTCTCGTCTGCTCCAATGGCCATCCTGCCGTTGATATTCATGGCCAAGCCTAGTGGCCTGCCCACTGAAGTGGTACTCCACTTCAGTTTGCTAACCCTGCAGCAAGCTATGCCCGGAGTTTCTTTGAAGGATAAGGTGCAGAACATTTCACGTGAAAGAATTGGCACCACAGCATAGAAATCCTTCACAACTTCGTGTAAAGGCAAAGCAATTTTTCTTGTGCCTTTAATGAAAATGTTAAGGAGTTGATTATTCCATGTTTTTTTTAGCATAGGTTACTTTTTTTTAAATGTTTTTGTGTACTGATTGACTACCTACCTCAAGTTAATTTAAAGTCTATTATTAGTAAAACACCAAAAAAGGTCCTTGTGTTTATTACTGTTCCTATGTTTTATCACTTACATGTTTCATACTCAAATGATAATATTAAGTAAGTCGGTATTACTTTTAAAACTTATTTTCCTCATTTCCTTTAATTATTTTTTTAACGGTCACCGAAAATGGTTAAGTCGTTTTTATTGACAAACTGATAATGAATGCGCTGAGCCTAATTTGCTTAAAATGTATAAACATTGACAGTGTTTCAAAAACAATGTGGAATATGTTAAAATCTATGACTGGTTTTAATAAAACAAACATTCCATCATTTTGTAAATAAGCATTCTAAGACATTTTTATATTGATGTTAAAAGCTTGTCTTTGTCCATAATATTCATGACAAGAACTTAGTTGGAGCTCTGTTTTTTAAGAGATTTAAAAATGTTATGACTGTGAGTTTTCTGGTTCCCATCCTTCAATTGTAAAAGCATCTTAAAATATCTACTTACATTAATCATTGTTTAATTTCTTAAATTTTCATCATCATCATCAAGAATCATCTTTTTTTTTTAATACTCAAAAAAGAATTGATTTGACTATTTAATACTTGTTCCAATGTGTTACAGACTCTAAATACGAACAAATGTTGACTAGTTGTAAATTATTGATAAAGCGAATTATGTTATCGTTTTTGATTGTCTAATCTAACTAGTCTATTTAAGGAAATTGATTTTATTAGGGTGATTGAGCATTTCTCGAGGTTCGAGTAAGGTACGATGCCGATAAAAATGGTTGTATCATCTGGTTTGAGTTGGTCATGTAGGTACCTGCCTAGGTCATACCTAAGTCTAGGTTTTTTATAAAACTGCTAGCACTGTAATAATAGATTATTTTGTAAGACGCGCAATTGTATTTTTTTGTAATACATTTTTTTGTACAAATGCAATGTTTTTATTCTCTATCCCAAAGTCCCAATACATGCACCTTTTTCTTACTGTTTCTATAAGGTACTGCTCTTCACCCAAATAGGGGAACGGAAGCCAGAACTGATTAGATAAGCAAGAACTAAGGTTCAGCTTTTGTCCATAAAAAAACAACGATTTTGTATGGAATGCGTACGCCAGCGTCAGTCCAGCTTTACGGATGCACACGCATTCGATACAAAATCGTTGTTTTCTATGGACAAAAGCTGAACAGAGCTGAATGAGTGTGGTTAGTGCCTAATGTAGGAAAGATCATTAAAAGTTAAATAAAAGCTTGTAAAAATGTGTGCGGTCGGATCGAAGTTCCTTACGTGATATTAACACACGCTCGAAAGATACAGAGAGAGAGCGTCGCATGTAGGTGCCATAATCACTTTTTCATTACGTGACTATGCCTACCAGTCCAACTCCTGCCGCAAGCCGCGTTAAGAAACTTCGCACAAATTGCTGCTCGACGAAATCGTACAATGACCGAGATGATGTTGGTTACAAGGCTTTATAACTCTTCAGGGATGTTAATAAGCGATCAAACCATAAGAAATCGCTTGCATGAAGTTAATCTCCGTTCCCGAAGGCCGCTACGCGTGTACCACTTATTGAGCCCCGCAATCGCCACCCGTTTACAATGGGCTCGTGAACACAGAAATCGGGCAGAAGAAGAGTGGCGTTTTGTGTGTTTTTGCCCAACTCGCTTTGGTATAAGGCCAGATACTAGACGTACATGGATATTGGAGGACCCCTGGATGCCATGCATACAGTGGTGGCATAATCATGATATAGGCGGGTATTTGGATCGGCGGAAGAACCGAACTAATTTGGATCAGAGATTTACGCTGAAACGATTGAATCAGATGTTGTCATTCCTTTGCGGACCCAATTTGGTGCTTCATTTTTGGTTATGCATAATGTTGCACGTTCACACGCTGCCTGAGTCGTTGCAAACACACTAGTCGCAACTAATATCAACGTCCTAAAATGGCCTGTTCAATCGCCGGACTTGAATCCCATTGAGCACGAATGTCATATTGTTTGGCAGAATTTTTCTTTGAAGCATATCTTCAAAGAAGAGCTCTACCAAATTAGTTCACTCAACGAATAACCCAAAAAGAGGTATAGAGTGCGTGAGCTGGGACCTAAGCGATTTCTTCAGAAAGCTGTACAGGGTGCTTTACTAAAAGTCCCCGCGTGTAGGAGTTGAACCGGAGTTGGGGGTAAAAGTTTCCACTTTTGAGTTTTTCGCTAATATCTTTATAATGGTGCGCCGTAGAGAAAAATTATCTTCTATGTAATGAAAGCTCATAAGTTTTTCTACAACTTTTATTTTATACACTTTTTCGTATTCCTACCCATTTTCGAACTACACGTTCCGGAAAAGTGAAATTTTTCGAAAAAAATACTTTTATCAAACACTAGCTGTTGCTTGCTACTTCGTTCGCGTTATTTCGGGAAAAAAGTAGCCTATATGTTAATCCGGGTCCTAGTCTATCTGCGAGGGCGCGGGGTGAGCGTCCGATGCAGCAACACATGGAGCTGCGTCGGTCTCAGCTTCTCGAGGTCCTGGTGGCGGAATGGCGGGACAAGCTTACACGCCCACCGCTGGCCTCGTCACCATCGAGGCGGTCCGGCCGGTGCTCGAGCGCTGGCTCGGAAGGAGGCACGGCTCCCTGTCGTTTCGGGTGACGCAGGTGCTCTCGGGGCATGGTTGCTTCGGGAAGTAACTGTGTCGCATAAACAGGGAGCCGGATGCCCGGTGTCACCACTGCGTCGACTGCCGGGAGAACACGGAGCGGCATACGCTGGCAGAGTGTGCCGCCCGGGAGGAGCTGCGCCGTGCCCACATCTCAGAAGTAGGCAGTGACTTGTCGCTGCCGGTCGTAGTCGAGTCGATGGTCGGCAGCGAAAAGTCCTGGGACGCGGAGGCTGCGAAAAGGGAGAGGGAGATCTCGTCCACTCACCCGGTCCGTAGCAGGCGCACCGGTCGTCGGCGGAGGGCGGGCAACGCCCTCTTCCAGCCCTCCTAAATGGGTCCAGGGGCGACGGACTCTGGGACGTCCGTCGCCCCCCACACATCAGGACCCGAGGTGGCGCCGCGTAGTGTTCCACGCGCGCCCCTCTTAGACGTTGCGGGGGCAGTCAAACACCTCACTCCTCCCGAGGAGGCCCGCGGTGGCGGCCGGCACCAGTCGGGGGTTGCGGAAGGATCGTACGTTCCCGCGACCCCCGGCGTAGGTGTGAGATGGAATACCGGGGTGGTTTTTAGTTAGTAAGAGTCTGACAGACCCCGCCGCCCGCCCCAGGGCGGCGGACAACCATGAGGATTTTCCAACCCGGAAAAAAAAATAGGAACTAATCTCCCTACCTAGCAAATTTCATCTAAATCCGTTCAGCCGTTGAGATGAATGGTTGCATTTGACCCAACACTGCTATTTCAGCGAATGTGTATAAGCAAACGATCAGAGGACGATTTGATGGAATTCTTGGAGTAGGTACGAGTTGGCCCCATTTCCCTTGGCACTGTTGCTGACACCAAATCTGTCCTGTACAGCATGTTCGAGCCTACTATCAAGGCTGTTGAACTGTCTCAAATGTACATTGTAGTACGGTGGATTCCTACTGCACAGAGTAATTTGGAAAAAAGATGCCCGTGTTGCCACGATTTGTGATGGATATATTACCTACATCACCGCCACTATCCTGGAATGAGTCGTAATGTGGTACCTATTTGATGGGTACACAAACTCAGCTAACTGTACGAAGTCACAAGAACAGAGGCGACGATACAAACTGAGGAGGTCGGCTGATATTAATTTGTCTTGGAACACATCAATACCAGTGAAATAAGAAGTTTTTTGTCTAATCCTACCAACAAAAGTTAGCTCATTTCCTTACCACAGACAAAGCTTCAGGAAAATGGGATACAAACTCTCCAGCTCCAGCAGTCTCGACGTTCATAGCGATCGCTTTACGACCGAATTCGGTCGCAAAGTCCCGAATTGACAGGTGAAATGTATGGAGTGACAGGACTTTGCGACCGAATTCGGTCGTAAAGCGATCGCTATGAATGTCGAGACTGCTGGGGCTGGCCACACTCAGATATCGCAATAACGCATCCGATATTCGACCGAAAATAACGGATGCGCTTGTAGGGGAGAGCCTCTACTGAGGTGGACCTTTATACCAGCAAGGACCCGTTTTACCTTAGAAATCAATATTCGTATTGCAGATCGACAAGTTAGGGGATGACAAGACGGTCTTGACAAAACAAAATTATCCCTGTTTGATATCAGTGTTGCCAACCAGCAGCAGTATCATCTGCACGAAAGTGCCTGATCAGCAATCACTCATGAACATTCACAGTGAACAGATAACCCGGACAGCGCATCCATTCCATCACTCACGAAAAATAATACCTAGACAGAGAACAACCTACCTAACCATAAAGCATTAATAAAATTGTATCGACAAAAAATGCTCCAAAATTATCCCTTTATCGTGTCACTCATTCATTCACGAATGTTCTAAACGTTTCCTAAATATTTTCGCCCTAATTAGCTGCAATGAAGTCTTGCCCCGCGGCTTTGCTTGACAGGAGACGCCGAATGCACGCGCTCTAGACAGATGTGAATTAGACAACTTAATACCACGATACTTTGTTTTCCATTCCTCTGACTGATTATCCCCTATACTTCCACATACATTGCCGGTTTTGATAGCCATGTAAGAAACGAAGATCTTCAAGATACAACAATGTATCGGAAACTGGGTGAATGTATGAGAAAGACTATTCAGTGTTACCACCCGCTAGTATTTCAACTGTTGCAATTTGTGATTGGCGGAATTCTTCAGCTAATTTCCGAGTATAAAATTATTGCCAATTTAGATGATTTTAGAAAATCGTAACGTTTACTAGCATCTATACTGACACAAAGATTAGAGGGCTGGTGATTTTCGAAGATATGTTTTGTAGAAAAAGTGCCAAAACTTTCAAGAAGTGATTTCGGCGATTCTGATTTTGAAGATTTTTTGGCGAAGAAACGGACTTTCTATCTATGTTATTTTTTGGCCTCTAAATGCAAGTCTCGGACCAACAACCTATTCTACTTAATTGAGGAGCAATGATTCAATAAATAGGTACCTGATAGGTATCTGATTGAATGTCACGTTTTATAATTTCTAAATGTCGAGACAAGTCAAAGCAGTGTCGGGTAGGGCGAGTAAAGCATAGTGTTACATCGATAACAAACTTCTAGCAGCTAAGCTGTGGGCTGACGTAATGTATGTCGGTCTCCACCTCAGAACAATCTGAAATACCGACGGCGTGTGTGGGAGTGCTTCGTTTAACGAAAGAGCGGCAGTCCATCAGGAGCGAGCGAGACAACGCTATACAGAGTGAGGAGCACGGCACAACACGCTGCCCGTGGGAAATGCACAGTAGTGGTCAGATCAGAGTGCGCGCGCGCCGGCCCAGTGCACGTATTATTGTATTGGAATCTCTACTGCTCACAACAGCTTATGAGATTATGTTCGAAGAATGGACACCGGTTTTATATCGACGACGCAAGATTCAATTTTGTATTCACATTTTTAAGAACTTCAGATAACGTTTTTGTATTGAAAGTTATATAGGTAGTTCCGTCGGGTACCTATAATGCGATGAATTTTTTTTAGCGATCGATTGAGGTTTCTGCGGCGGGCTTTCGGTCGGGATGCAAATGTGTTTACGGAGTTTGTCGGCACACGCCTATAATAAAAGAAATACATGCTTTAATAAACACGTTTTCATGATGCTGCACGTAATGAGCAGATTTACTCGGATGCCCGGCAGTTTTATAATCATATCTGATGATAATGTTAAGCTCAATTAATTAAGCGACTTTAAGGTTTTGACTTCGGAATTTTTTGATAAAGTAATATCAATTACGGTGCATAAGTAAGCGTGTACCCACCTACCAAATTGCAAACATTTTTTTCCACACGGTTTAAATAAACACATTCATATGCAGATAGATACCTCAAATACCTTAATTGGTACCGAAACTTTCGTTTAATAGTTTTCTACGTCTCATTAGAGACGAGACTATCAACCTACACAAAATCTATGGGACTGACTAACTGCAAAATGTGATTTTTATATTTCAATTTACAGTCGTAAACTTAATAATACCGTCGAGAATTTCCCCGGCCCATCACTCTCAATCAGAATCGCCTGTAATTCGAAGTTTACACCTACGCAAGCAGTAAAACAAAAACTATAATAGAACATAAAGGTCTCGCGTCTATTTCTCACTTCCGAACGAAATTTATCGTAAATACAATCAATTATTTGTTACATAATTAAGTATGCTATGTAAATAAGGGTCATTTTCGTTTAAGCTGTTGGTTGGTGGTTCTTTTATGTAGTGAGGGACAATAGTGCTTGAAACAGGGGTGGGTTGGCCATCGATACATATCTTAATTAGGCCGCACAAGGCGATCATCGATTATTTTTTCTTGTATCCGGCCGATTCCGGCCCGCCTGACCGTGACTAATATTTGTAGAGACGGATGAAAATACTAATTTCTTATTAGGGACGTGTCGTGTGGTTTGTGTCAAGTGTGATTTGGTTAAAAAGGGAATTCTGCTTCGTTGAGTTTCGGATTTACCTTTAGATGTGAATGAGTGACATTTAGACATTATTTTTTTATTGCTGAATGGGCCTGCTGTTGACCTCGATCACGCCTGATGGAAAGCGATGGATGAGGTCTATGATGTAAGGCACGTGCCTAGAAGATGCCTGTTCACTCTTGATTTAAAAGTAGACCGGTCAAATGTGGAAGAGAACACCGACTCTGGCAGCGAGTTGACGTTATCTGTTGGCAATCCTATCTTATGATGGCTTTTGTTTTTTTTCTTCAAGAGCATAGACAGCCCTGTCCCATGTTGCGCTAGATATTGGGACATAAACGGGCCTACCGGTGGCGCTGCCACTGAAACCTTCCTTTGATTTCAATCAGCCTTTCAGCCAAAGTGTGGAATTCTCTGCCAGCATCTGTGTACCCTATCACATTTAACCCGTCTGCCTTCAAATCAAGAGTGATCAGACATCTTCTGGGCAGGTTCGTCCTATCATAGACCTCATCCATCGCTTTCCATCAGGCGTGATCGAAGTCAAGAGCAGGCCCATTTAGCAACAAAAAAAAAAAAACAAAAAAAAATGGGCAATGGCTGATAGGAAACACGTAAAAAATTGGAAGAAAATGCTCCCATTTGTTCCATTACTTTCATTTACACACACTCACATTCTAAGTTATATCAAGTTTTATTTGTGTATGTACCTATGTAAATTCTTAGGTTGTTGCCTAGATATCTACATAACTAAAATATCCATCTGTATTCACTGAAACCCTTTTATTACGTGAAAATAAACTGTCGAACAAAAACAAATTCAGTAGTGGTTTGCTATTACCATTTCAATTAATACAACGCAAATAGACACTGAATTCTCCTGCCAACTCACCCCCTTATCTCGTCGGAATAAGGTTTATCATCGCATTAATTTTCTTCAATGCTAACTAAGGCTGGTGGTGTAATAAAATAGTTAAAACGTGAGAATCCCTGCAGAGAACGCGGCTTACTATGCTCCTGCGAATATCTTGTTTTGCATAGTTATTTGATGGTTTTATCGATCGAAATATAAGCTGAAATGCTTACTGACTGCTGAGCGGTTCGCCTACGTATTAATTAGGTATTACTGTGAATATACCCGCATTTAATATTGTGGATTTTACCTACTGGAATGAGTCAATTGTTTGCAGTCCAATAACTGAAATCATTATGCAATCTTCAAAGAATGGTCCAAAAATTATAAGTCTTACACAAAACAGCAAAAATAAAAAGTAAATCATTCGGCGGACCCGATCGTCAATCTAACCGGAGTGTCTCATAACTACGGTTTAGCTTTTACCAGGTTTCAGAGAGGTAATGCTCCATCGTGTTTCAGACGGACATAGCCTGCGGCACTTTGCCGTGGGAACACTCGACCCTCCTTGGATTTACTCCCGTCAATGGACGAGGTTTAACTCCTTTTAATCCGAATTTAGTGCCGTTATTAATGTTTGGTTTTGATATCGGTTTTGTTATTTACAATTATTTTCGTGTCTGTTGGAAATGTTTTGAGAGAGATATCCTGAGGTTGTTTGTCGATACGTGGAAGTTTATCTTGAAAATTATGGAAATATTTAGAAAATCGGTTTGTCTTGAATGAGTACTTCACCGCTTTGCCTAAATAATCGTTTCTTAGAATATCAGCGAGGAGGCAAATAATTGTGACTCTTGTTTTCTCTTATAAGTGTAAATCCCTTTTAATTGCGTAAGAGGAGTGGAGTCTTCTTGTCACCGAAAATAGTTTGTTTTCTTTTTTGGAGATCTTGTTCAAATGCGAAAAACCTATCAATAACGTCAGCCTAGCCTAATTTTAGAACACTGACGAAATCATTGAAAAGTCGCCTCGAAAACCTTAATTTCATCAAATCAATCAGTCCCAATGAATCAATAGAAAAAACCTCTCATTTACATCCAAACTGTCGATTATAATAAACTGGACAAACACCAAAATGATTTTGGATGTCCAATCAATTGGTGTTGACAGATATGCCTATTATTCGCCAAATTTTGACTATAAAATGTGAAAAGCCTTTACGAGTTTCACAGATCGGTATTTCTCAATCAATCTGAGAGTTGATTGTGTATTTGATTATGTTGATTTGAAAACTAGATTTTTCTGACGAAATCGTTTCGTCATATATTATTTTCGCTGATTAGTAGGTTATTTGATTGTCTATGATTTTTGGGTGTAGGTATAAATTTGGTGTTTGTTACAGTTAGGTATCTTTCCTACCACTTATTTACCGTTATTATTTCATCACCACTGCTCTCAGAACGGTGAAGGAAAACTTCGTGAGGAAATCGCCATGTCTTAGAACCAAAAATTCGAACATATCTACAACAGTAGTGCGATTCTGTAACCATCTCACCGTGAAAACTTAGGTGAAGTGAGCGTGGAGTGAGCTGTCATTCCAAATAATGCTAGGGATTGACACTACTGACTACTCACATCAAGCTCACTTCACTTGAGTTTTCACGGTGAGATTTTTACAGAATCGACCGGCTGGGCCCGTGTGGTGGATTACGGTCCTCTCCCTCTCACAGAGAGGACACTGTATCCCAGCAGTTTGAACATTATAGGCTGATTATGATGTCATTATAATTATTTCTACCTAATAGGTAGTTGGTCTGTAGTTATAGGTTTTGGTTGATACCTAGGTTCACTTGACAAGGAAAATAGCACAGTATAAGAATTCAGTAAGCAGTATTATTTATTCATCTTCCCGCTGTATTCGTCTTTTGTTTTTCCTTAGGAAAAGTGCCTATTTATTTATTTCAGCATGTCTGGAATGTTCGCACTGTTGGTACACAGGCCTCCTCTCTTCGAGAGGGAGAGGGCCTCAACCACGCGGACCCAGTGCGGGTTGGTAGATGTCACATGTCTTCGAATTGGTGATGAAATTATTTACACAAAGTAAATCGCCTACCGGGGTTCGAACTCATGACCTGCCGGTGCCGGTGCCGGTGCCGTTACAACTGGGCCACCACTGCACTGGTTTCAGTATCGTTGATTTTTTTCAGTGTGTGTTTTCTGAATTTCCAGTTCCTTTTGTTTTCGGTTTTTCCGTCAGTCAGACAACCTCCTTGTTTTATAACGTCTGTCAACGTCGTGTGTCTGTAGTTATACTCTGTTCACTAGGTTAAGCATTTTTTGACAGATCGAACTAGTGACCAATTATATTTTTTTTTGTCAAAACTGTTACACGAATGGTATTATAATGTCTGCAAAAAGTCATAAATAAGATAATTCAATTAGATTAAGCACATTATATATTTATTTTATTACGCATTTTAAAGTTAATTTTTACGTAATCTGGAATAGTTACGTTATAAGGCGGCTGTCAAAAAACTGTTTACCTAGTGGACAGAATATAGGTAGTTTATGTGAAAACAATTTGTTATTTAGCTATTTTTGATATTTTATGTTTACACCTTATACCTAGAAACATTATAAAGTGTAAAATATTAAACAAAAAAAAAAAGCTATGAATAAATAATGCACATAACTGTAGCTTTACGGTATCTAATGAATCTTTTTTTTAATTAATTGTAAAATAAATAAAAAACTAAAAGAAAGTGAAATTAAAATTACTGATTTTTATGATGATTTAAGGAAAAACACAGCGGACTTATATTTTTAAAAGATTTAATTTATTTTATGATAGCTGAGGATCGTTGCATAGACACCTGTTGTATATGTAAAAAGTGTCATTTAAATGCTAAATGTGGTCTTAAAGTATTTTATTTATTTTATTAGTTACACCGTGATGACAGTCGAATTGTTTATAGGGTAAGTATTTAGCATAGAATTTTCCGCGGCTTATTTAAAAATTAACAACAGGGAGTTCATGAACCCAACGGGGTTCATTTTTGTAAGAGAATGAAGAACACTAAATTTTCCACTTAATTTCTTTCGGCAATAAACTGAACTTCATCTTCCTTTTTTTGAAAATTTTTAAACAGGGTGGCAGGGACATCGATGCGCTATGAATCCAGTACACGATTCAGAAGAATATTCCGTCCGAGAAAAAGATTCCGTACATTTTGACCGCGGAGGTATGTTTGCTTTTGATAACCCACGAAAAATTTCTACGATAGGCGGTCCTTGGTAACAGATTCGCGTCGATGTCCCTGCCACCCTGCAGAACTGATTATTGAATTGTAAGTACTGGTAGGTGTACTTAAACGTTGTACTTTATGGGTTTCTGTAGGTATTTTTCTTGTTTGGTCAGTAAAAAGTCATTACCATTGTTTAAGCATAGGTAGATATAGTCTGCGTGATGAGTTGGACTTTGTAGGCGCTAAAGACGAAATAAAAACATACGCGTTAAACACCTAATAAATCCATATTTGGACAAGTCAAGAATACTCCGCAGTCACATTTAAAATGTTTGCACTTCAAACAATGTAAAGGCAGGGTCCGAGAACATTAAAACGTAAAAAGATACTTTTGTCATCATTTAAATAATGTATCGATATAGTGTAATCCGATGAGGGACATCAACGGTGTGATATTTCACGGCACAACCTTATTGATATAATTTAGTTATAATAAGAAACTTTGTGGGTTGTTGCACTAGTTAGCGAACGCGACTTCGTTTGGTAATGGGGACCAGTGATACCGAGATTAGAACATTTTGTAGGAGGAATTTCCTGCTGATAAAAAAGCTGTTTCTTTTCACGACTCTAGATTAAATTGACGGAAAGTGCTATAGCACGGAGACAGCTAAGTACGTGAACAATCCTTTCCCAAATGAGACTAGGCATTCGCAGCAGAAGGAAAGTTACAGGCTACCAGTTATTAGAGCTCCAGAAGGAAAAATTTACAATGAACAGTATATTTTATACTGTAAAACTACAGAAGACTAATTCCTATAATTAAAAACGTTCATAATCTAGTCGCAATCTCATCTCAGCGACAATCAATGTCAAAAACTTGTGACATTTTTCACAAGTTTTTGTGTGGAAATGAGACGTATTTTTGACAGATAGAGAGTGGGATCAGACTGAACGTTCTTAAAATTACGAGAATTGTCTCGCAAAGATAATAATATGGGTATGAACTCCACCTTTCTTCATAAAACACTTCATAAATAAACCATTCCCATACCCCAAGTTATTTTCTTATATCAGTGAAAACCCTGTTCAGCGGATGTGTCGTACCACACAGGAAGTCTTTGTTTGGCGCCGACAAAGTTTCCATGTCGCTTCGACATACAGACAAACAAGTAACCAAAATACGAACATAATACGCATTCTGAGAACAACGCGGAAAACCGATAGGGTGCATTTATAGCCTTTACTTAATGTAACACCAACTTATATTTGCTGCTGAAAATTCGCATAGCCATTCGAAATTAAACTCTGTTTCTTTCTTCATAAGTGTGGTGGTGGTTTTCGGCCCAGGGCTTTTTGGGTGTGATTTTTTTATTGTCCGAATGTTATTGTCGCTCATCGTTGGTGGTGACATTTCGCAAATAATGTCGCAAGTTGCCGCGACCACCGACATAAGTCGGAACTTTTGTGACAGGCGCGATGGGAGGCCGTTGACTTGTTAAGATGAATTAATTGTTTTTTTTAATGGTCGCTCGTAAATACGTTTTGTAGACCAAATAATGAGTGTTTTGGGATAAAAGATGGATGTGTTATTAGTGAAGAAGCTGTTTAAATTGTTTACTTTTGGCCAAGCTACGTCTTTTTGGAGAGAACAGGGACTCGTCGGTCATAAGAAGTTGGCAAGTAAATCTGCTGCCACCATTTGTACAGTTTGTACTGCCCATTGTGGTATAGTAATTTTACTCTAGATGCATCGTCTTCACATATAATTATATAACTAATGTATACAAGATATTGTAAAATACTTTTAAAAGAGTAACGGTGGAGTTTCTTGCCCATTCTTCTCCATACACGAAACTACCGTTTGGAAGGGGCGAATAGAATCAATTCTTTTTATGTGCCTATTTGAAATCAATGATTTGACTTTGTAAAATAAGAGTGACACGTAATAATAATAATATCCCTGGACATTTCACACAGCGCCATCTAGTCCCAAGCTAAGCAACCTAATGCTTGTGTTATGGTAACAAGATGGCTGATAAACTACTTATATACATTTTTTTTTTGTAAATACATACATATTATAGATAGAAAAACACCCAGACTCGGAACAAATACATGTAGGTCATACAAATATTTGTTCCGTGCGGGAATCGAACCCGCGACACGCAGCGCAGCAGTCAATCGCTTAACCACTGCGCCAACCGTGCCGTCAAAACTCGTGGAGAAGAAATCCATCAATATTGCCATGATGGATGCTATCAACTTGTTAGAAGAAGAGAAAATGTTATAAGTACCAATGTCGTGAAAAGCAGACAGATAATTTACTGTGACGCTAGGGAGAAAACTAAAGATACCCAGCAAGCTTGTGACAGTGATCCTTATTTCCAGGACACCACCTACCAACAAACACAACAGTTAAAAATCATCACGGACCCGATAAATCCCGAACGACACACGAACGATGATTCATAACGCTACAATCACTAGTCGCCACGTTACATGACATGCGCAAGCGCTTATTTATACCCCTTTATCGGATGACGTCCGCATAAAGGCAGCCGCTCGAAATAATAGAAGGACAGGCAAGCCATTGTACCGAACATGTTCAACCATTCATACGATGAGTAAAGAAGAGTAATGCCTCGCAATAGTCATAATTTTAGTACACGTAGTACAAAGTAACGCCGACTTTACCGACTTGCAATGTAATTGGGTTTTTTTGTTGGCGGTATGTCTTTACTGGAGTGTTTTGGGGTGTGCCTGAAAGTCGAGTAAAGATGTAGACTTCTGCTCCACGGGCACCATACATCGATACTGCCACAGACCCACAACCCTCTAAGTTAATTCCTCTGAATGACTATTTCATGAAATATTATAATCAATAGGGTTATATGAACTTAGAGGGTTGTATTGTAATTACGGTCGCGAATCATATTTCATTCAACATACATCCTGACACTGGCCTGCAAATTGAAAAAACGCAAGAAAATTAAAAAATATCACGGACTACCCTGGCGTTTCACCATTAAATGGTCGATATCCGGCAGTTTAGCCAAATACCTTACAGTTTTAGCAAAACAATGAGTTGTATGTTCCGCTCTTTCCACCGGTGCAAGTCAAACAGTCCCTTAATATTATACTTGGTGCGTGCAACACCTGCCTAAAACCACGTTAGTGTATTCAATGTAACGAGAAAGTCATATGGGGCATTGGTGACGTTTTCGATATGATTTCGCCATTTTTTCAAAAATATTCTGTCAGAAGTTTTGTCACAAAGATTTTTGTGGACATTAAAACTTGACAGCATAATATTATGGTGATTGAGTTCAACTCATTGCAACATTGTGTGTTGCCATTTTGCCAATTCATGTAACCGTCACAGAAAATAGGATTAAATGTCATACCGCAGTGAACGGATGACATTTGGAGTAACAACACATTTTAGTTTTTTGCTAGGTAGGCACTCAAAGTTCAAATAACCAGAAACCCAGGGACTGCTCAGATGAGTCATAAATCGAATAAGAGCAGGATACTTAATTCTCCTACTAGCATCCAATTAACTGGGTACCTACCCGACGTCTAATAAAATCATGAAATGTCAGAAATAAAATCATTTTTATTATTCACTTATGTAATCGGATCGAAAAAAGTATGATAATACCTTGGCATTTCACTAGATACCCGGGAGTCTTCCACATTATGATCTGAATAAAGATTGCAACTAAATAGCAAACCTTCTGTTTGAGGTTTCGGGAAAACCAATGTAATAGTCGTCACTATTCGACATTTTAAGCTTAGTTTCATCGTAGAAACGTCGAGAATCCTAGGGACTGCTCAGACGAGTCGAAAATCGTATAAGAGTAGGATCCTTAATTGTCCTATTATTTATTTATTTATTTGTTTGCTACATGTAAAACACTGGTTAGTAGGCATGCATTCAAATGTCATGGCACAGTGTTAAAACATGTACCCTGTAAGGGCACTGCAAATTATACATAATACTTATTATAATATTAATTCTAATTATTACAATATACTAAACACTAACAATTAAATATAATTACAAAAAATTATTATATTTTATTTTAACATTTATCAATATTATCAATTTGTTTTTGAATTATTTATTTAGTGCACAATGTACACAACCATAATTACACGCTAGGCTTAAACTAGTGAGTACATGACCCTGTTAGGGCGCAGCAAGATAACTTAAAAAACTAACAGTATTGTAGTGAGTATCCATTATCTAATATTAGGAACTCTCACAATTAATATATAATATTATTTAAACTTATATCTAGCTTCGTACATAAAATAGTTATTTGTTATACAAGAGTGCAAAGTTGCTTTTTAACCGCGTGTTCAATTTTGATGACCGAGCAAGCGAAGGATTCTAAAATTGAATCACGAGCGCAGCGAGTGATTCAAAATTAGAATCCTGAGCGTTAGCGAGGGAATCAAAAGAGCACGAGGTGAAAAATCTTTGCACTCGAGTGCAACACGTAACTTTTCATTCCACCTCAGCGAGGAAATGACTAAATGCAAAAAAAAAACGTTTACAATCACAAGATAGGTACACTTTTATTTCAGTTTAGGTATTAATTACTACATTATGACAGGTAAGTATTACAGAATAATCTTTAAATTATAACAAAATAATACTAAGGTATAATTAAGAAAATTTTAAAGTAACGTTGCTACAGTTATTTAAATTGAGTGTAATATTTTTGTTTGGTACTGTAATATTGGTGTTAGTCACTTGTGTACTGTTTTTCGGTAAACTATCTGTCATACTTAATAGTTGTACCGACTCATCGGATTCCCTTGGCGTGAATAATTTAGGATAGGTATCGATATGTTTGTCTTTTTTCATCTTTATTGTTGCTTTTAGCATCGAATACGCACTCCATAGAGTGCTTGCTTTCTTGTTCTCGGATAATTCTATAAAATATGCCAGCAAAACGTTTTCTGAGAAAGTTTTGGCTCCTTTTGCTAGTCGCCACGTGTTGAACATATCGTACTGTTTTAAATACTTCTCGCGTGATTGTTGAGGGAGAAAGCTCATTTGCGCATTATTAACAGTTTCAGTCAATTCTGTTGGCGTCAAGCAAACTTCCTCGTCGCTAGAATCACTCATTTTAGTTTTTTCACTTGTTTTCAAGTTTCTTGTTTCTAATATAAGGTTTAACAATGACGTGAAAAAATGCCGCGTAAAGAACCGCGTACAAAGCAAATTGAAAAAAGAACCAAGAAGGTTCCGAGTCTGAGTTTTTAACAAATTAAAAAAAAGTTGTATGATATATTCGGCACCATAGAGGTAGCAGTAAATAGGTTTAATGTTTTTTTTAATTCACAAACTTAGTGCACACGATGTTCTAAATTCAATTTACTTTATCCTCTAGAGAATAAAAACGGCTTTTCCACTCAGATATTGAAGATTAAAAATACTCTTTCCGAGATGGTGGGATGAAAAGGTTATATATATTATAATTAACTCACAGATTGAAAACTATTTTAACATTTTGTCTTCCATAAATTTTATTAGCATCCAATTAACCAGGTACTTAACGTCTACTTATGTAATCGGAAAATCGATAATTAAATTATAGGAGAAGCGTTTACGTTTCTCTAGATATATCGGAGTTCTCCTCATATACATAAAACTCATACCTTCTTCCCATGAGGGTAGGCAGAAGCTATAGAAAGCCACCTGCTTACATACTTCTTTTGCTTCGTTTACCTACGTTGATACATCTGAAGACCAATTCTCGTAATTTAAAACGTTCAATATCTAGCCGCAGTCTCATCTCGGCGACAAATAAATGTCAAAATGTATGGAAATTAGAGGTATTTTTGACAGATGAGACAGAGATCAGACTGTGAACGTTCTTAAAATTACGAGAATTGCCCCTCTGGTTACTCACGCTTACCATTACGTTCTGAATAAACGAAATTTCTAAACCATATGTTTTAGGTTTCGGGAAAAACTGGTGTAAGAGTCAGTAGACGACATGTTAGTCCGAGTTTCATCGCAGAAATGTCGATGCGAAGGATGCAATCCGTTGAAAACTTATCGCCACTTCGTCTAGGAAGGTTGGTCTTAAATCATTACGATTTACATATATGGTAATAGGAACAGATTCCACTAATCTTGCAACTAAGAACAATTCATAAGCTGAAGGGATTGTCAAGTAAATACTCGTATAGGGGTGTTTCATGTTTCAGCTTACCTACTGGGTCCGGACCCAAGTTGTTCGGACAGCTTGGGTAGGAAGCTACTTAGGTGGAGATTCGTACACGACTCCGGTTTAGAGTGTAAATGTGGTGCTGTTTCACAAACGATGGGACATTTAATATCATGTCTTACGTGTCCTGTCAGCTGCACTTTACAGGAAGTGATGGCGCCAAACACGTAGCCAAATTCTGGGCGGAGTCCATTTAGATTGCCATCGACACACTAAGAAGAAGAAGGAGCTTACCTACTGATTCTTTTCAGTGGAAATCTGTGCGTAGTAGTTGTGAGTTGTGAACAGCTGCATGAACCTAGTTTTTAGAGGCTGCCTGGGACCACGCCTTATATTAAGTTAATATAAATTAAGTACCAATCTAGACTTTTTCAAACCGTGTGACAAAAACAGCGTAGTCTAGTATTTTTTACTAACGATTTATTCTTGTGAATTAAAGTTTTTTTTATTCGAAAACTTGTCGATTCTTGTATCGATATGTGCAAAAAAAGAATACAATCTGGCCTTGTCCTTACCCCCGGTCCAATGTTATGACTTATTTGTCTCGCCCGTACAGATTTATCGATATTCGAAGAATAAAATCGACTAAATCTGCATAATACATTCATTAAATAACATGTAAATTGATTTTTTGGCGTGGCCGCCTGTTCTGATGACGAAATAGAAGCATGTGGACAATAAAATGATAAGGAAGGAAATAAGATGTATAAAACTTAGTTGAAAATGTCATTTGTATAATGATTTGTGTGGACAAGTGTAGATAGCCATTAATATATAGTGTTAATTGTTAATGTCGAGTCTAGTCGGTTTCCGATTGCTTCAGCAAATATTGAGAATTGTTAAGCTGAGTTTACTATCGCGTGAATTGTGAATGAATGAAGGCAATATGGGTTAATTTGGTGATGATTGGCTTTTGTTTAGAATTACTTTTACGGAACCCTACAATGACACATGTGTGTGTAAGCATAATAAAAGTGTATCAACAACGATTGTGGGCTGCACCCATATACTTAAGATAATACGTCGCTTGATTGTTTTTTGTCATTTTTATTAGAGCTCCAATACCTAACATTAGCCTAATCTAATGTAAATATTTTGTAGTAGTTCACACACAATTCGTTTAATTTTCTTTGCTTTATTTTGCAATAAAACACATAACAATCCTAATTTAAGGACCCATCAAGAACATAATAACAAGCTAATTAACAAAATAACATTAATTTAGAAGTTCGCAGCGCTAATGATGAGAATCATTAATGGCCTCACAGCGACCATTTTACGAACGAGAAAAAAAGAATCGTATGCTTTGACGGTCACCTTATTATATTGGCTTATATTGTCTTATATTTGGTGTCGTAAATTACACCATCGTTGGTTGGCATTAGCATTTTTATTGTCGCATACAGAATGGGCGAACGGTCGTAATTTAATCTTTGGACCGCAAAATTGAATTATTTATTATGTTGAACGGATTGTATAAAACGTAATTGGGGATTTCAATGCACACATGATTAGACCGATGTTAAGTAATCATAGTTATTAACTTATCGAGTTAATAGGTGGGGAGATTTGCTTTGTTTTTTTGAGGTTTTACGCTCAAGATCGCAAGTGAGGTTTTACGCTCAAGAGAGAAAATCTTTGGAGCGTTCATATTTATCTATAACTAGCTGTGTCCGCGACTTCGTTGGCGTGCATGTCGAAAAACAAATTGGATTTCATGGGTTTTAATTTTTTGTGCGGTACCTTAATTTTTTTTCTAAAATAAAAATCTAAGTTACTCCTTATAACATCAGCTATTGCCAGTGAAAGTCCCGTTAAAATTCGTCCAGCCGTTTCCGAGATTAGCCGGAACAAACAGACAGACACACACAAAAAAAATCTCAGTTACCTTTTCAAGGTTACAGTTCAATTAGACTGTGGATGAGTTAACTCAAAGACTGCGTCAAATCCTTGACTTCTAAATCAGGAGCGAGAGACATGAAAATGAAAAAGTTGTCGCTTTTCTCAATTTCATTTTCCCGGCGTGAAATGGTGACGAACAGAATGATGTGGGTGTGGGGGGTCTCCCATTCGTATTTATTATATGACTCTGCATTAGAATTGCAGGAAAACAAGGCCAAAGTCACAAAGCCTGGCACATAATTTATATCGGGTCACCCTTCATAAATTACCTTAATATAATTATACATAAAATGCAACTGCTCCCTTCTATTGATTAATCTTCAGGCACTGACTAAGACCTTCGCAAATGAGTTTATCATAATATCAAAAGCCATAAAAATACCATCGACTGAATAAAAAAATATTTCTTTTATTATTGACATTAAAAAATTAACAAGAACTTTAATTTAATGCGAAGACGCTACTACCTGTACAACAGTGGAATTCAGTGGCAGATTGCAGATCAAAATTATTAATCATTCGGAAACTCCATATCGAATACCGTACATTTTTAATCGATTTCTCGTGAATGCGAATCGATACCGCAATCAATAATATTATTGTTTTAGTTTTGTCAACCGTTACGTTTAACGTTTGCGATTAAATTTTCTTGAATTTCGCGAATTAAGATTTGTGAGATTTTATTGTAAACGGTATTTGCTGTTGCCTTGTTAGGGTGTTGTTAAATTTTTATTGTTTTATTATTGGCTAAAGGACCACCTACCCACAGATTTTCAACTCTCAAAAGTAAAATTGTCTAGAATTTGGGGAATCCAAAGGGTCGTTATGAGAAGTGTGTAGTTTTCAGGGGTGTTGTGCCGCGTTACTTAATCCTATCACCACTATGGTATCGACATACGAAGAAGAAGAAGAATGAGACATATTCTTTACTAGCTTCTACTCTGCAACCGCGTGAAATTTCTTGTTATTTCCTATTAATATTATAAACGTGAAAGTTTGTTGATGGATGTCTGCTACTCTTTCACGCAAAAACTACTGAACGGATTTGGATGAAATTTGCCACACAAATAGTTTACGACCAGGATTAAAAACGCATAGGATACTTTTATCCCGATATTTCCACGGGATTGAAACTTATGCGGGTGAAACTGTGGGGCGCAGCTAGTCATAAAATATATTCACTCGGCAATATTGTAGCTTCCCATTAGTAAAAGAATGGAACTGCACGGAAGTAGGGATACTTTTCCTAGTAGGAAATTGAGTAGGTAATTGTGTTATGCTTAAATTCGTCCGAACAACTTTGGGTAGATAAGTATCAACCTTGTTGATAGGCTAATCGTTTCACCACGCCATGAGCTGATACCAGAAAATAATGGAGTAGGTAACATACTTTACAAATGGATTAGCCATTGTACCGTTATGTTATCAGTGCGTGAATCACAGGGGATACACCTTAATGGACGTACAGGTTATATTTAATTGTAAATAACTAATGTTATTACCACACACACCCAATATCTTAAGCAAATAATGTTGATTTTTTTCTAGAAAGACTTAGTCAGTTATCATTTTAGGTTATTATTTCGTTGGAGTGCTTAATGACCAGCATTTGTATAATAATAATAATAATATCCCTGGACATTTCACACAGCGCCATCTAGTACCAAGCTAAGCAACCTAATGCTTGTGTTATGGTAACAAGATGGATGATAAACTACTTATGTACATTTTTTTTTTTGTAAATACATACACATTATAGATAGAAAAACACCCAGACTCGGAACAAATACATGTAGGTCATACAAATATTAGTTCCGTGCGGGAATCGAACCCGCGACACGCAGCGCAGCAGTCAATCGCTTAACCACTGCGCCAACCGTGCCGTGGAACGTCTTTGCCTCAGTGGTCGCAAAAGCTACTGCTGAGCATGAGGTCCTCGGTTCGATTCCCGGGTCAGATCGAAGTGTTATTGGATTTTTCTATCTGAAATTTCTCAGTAGCAGCCAGGAGTCAATAGGCTTGCCCTTGCCCCTATTTCGTGAGACCCAAATATAACTGGCAAACTGTTGGTTTATTATATTTACACCTCTGCCCAACTCTTTGATGAAACAAGGCATGATGATATGATGTCTTTGAGGTTGATAGAGCAGTTTTCCTATCAATACCGGTAATGGGAAATTTCCATATTTAAGTGATTACTTAAATATGGGAATATGGGCAAAATATAATCTTGAACGAGTATAAAATAGGGGATTCCCTATTTTATACTCGTTCAAGATTATTTTTTACTATACTATACTACCATACTCTCTCGATTAAACTATGAACCTACTTAGCAGATAAGCCTGTGGATTTTTCGACATAATTATTCATAAGTATAATAAAATATTTAGTATCAAACAAATAAAGATCTAATAATATATTCTATGGATCGATAGATGCTTATGAGATGAGGTATTCAATTTTTTATGAGTTTTAAATAAAGCTGTTAAATCTACAGCTAATCTATCAGTTTGATCAAATCACGTCATCAATCAATGTGATTTTTCTACAGCTGCAGTATGCGTAACGGTTGATTGGCTATTAAGTTTAATCAGACGTTTTTTTTATAGCATAATTAGCCTATAACACTCCCACTGCTGGGACACAGGCTACCTCTCTGTGAGAGGAAGTGGGCCCAGTGCCGATTGGTAGATGTCACATGTCTTTGAGTTTTCGGTTCTAAGACATGCCGGTTTCCTCATGATGTTTTCCTTTGCCGTTTTGAGAGCAGTAACTAAATAATTTACGCAAATTAAAAAACGCCTGTCTGGATTTGAACCTCCGACCTATAACTCGTAAGTCGCGGCCGTTACTACTGGGCCAGCACTGTAGTACTAGGCTGAAAAATTGGAACATGTGTATCTAACTATTTTATTTATGGGAAAGCTCTAAGTAAACTTGAAATTCAAGTAATTTAGTTGAAGTCGACACGGAAATTAATAATTGAAGAACAATACGATGATGAAGGAATAGGTTTCCGTATCCCGATGCAACGAAATCTAAATCTATTTATAAATAACGACTCAACCTCGGTGCTACTAAAATGTTCCTCACAGAAATCGATAAGAGGAACATTTCGTCTAACATAGGCAAAGAGTTTCACACCACTTCTGAAATCAAGAACCGAGTCTACAAGACAAATAGGATGGTTACTGGAAAAGGAAATGCAAGTATTTACCGTCACTGGCATACTCGTCTAGAAATACCCGATTACAATCGTTTCTACCGACCGCTGTATCATCACGCACAAAACTGTCGAGCATCCGACAATGAGCATTAACAAAGACACGTTGAATAGAAAAGAATTTAAGCCGCGACTGTACATCTTGAAAGTTCTCACAGCCCATGAGAATGCTCTTTACAATCGATATTCAAAAAAAGAACAGCATCGATGTCTCTGTTGTCAACGGACAATTCTTTTGGAGATCAACATCGGCGCCACTCGTTTGATTTTCAACCTTGATGGAATGACGATAGGGTTTAATTTTCTATGGTGTTTTTAAGAATTTTATTGTTCCGTTTCGGTATGAATTGCGTCACCGACTAAAAAGACAAAGCACGAACCGATCGCGTCGCATTGTCGGGCTAATGATGAGCCAAAACATTATTTTTAGAAGGCGTTCGGCTAGCCGGCCGCTTTATAAGGTATACGGCGATCGAAGTGCAGATACATTCGCTTTTATGGGGCCGGTAGCGTGCTTAGTTGTTAACACGTTCGAGTTTTCCGATACGATGTTAGCAGTGATTGTTTGACGATTGATACAGACGATTCGTTGTACAATCGGTACTGTTATCGAATGTACTTATTACATTTACCGGACAATTACATCACTATTTTATTTTTAATACAATTTTATCATGCTACTCACAAAATATAACCGATGGTTCTCTGACTTAAACGAAAAATTATTGTTTAAAATATTTACACGAAAATTGCCAAAATTTAACTACTAAGAAAAGACATCAACGCGCGCTGAATACCCAGATGAGTAAAAATTATTTGAAACCCACACAGATTTGCTCAGAAATTAGTTTTTACTATTGGCATAGAATCTTACTTATATTGACGTCGAATAAATTACGAACCATTTTTCAATGACTCCTCAACCAAAACAAAAAAAAACCTAATTGATAAACTGTCAAACTTTTGAACTTATCCAAATCTTAATAGCATTCAACAGTTCCGTAAATTAGAAAATTAGCAACGCACCAACCCTCAGTGTGGTCGCAGTGACCATTCAATACCCCGACAAAAGCCGGACAATCGCACTTTTTCCATCACCATAAAAGGTTTGTTTCTTAATAATTGTAAGTAAACATTCTGTGACACTTTACAGTTGTAAATGAAACAATACGTCTATGAGCCCCCGTCGTCACATATAATAGATGCCAATTTCGAAAACAATTTATCCCCTAATATGTTTTGATGTTTTCGGTCATTGTCGCCGCTTGTTCGCTTGATTGCTTGTTTATAGCCGTGACGGTACTGCAAGGAATGTCCGTTTAGTCACAATGCTTTTGTTTCTATTGTAGTTTCGCGCGTGTCTTCGAAATGTCCGTTATTATAATTGTGCTTGTGACAATATGGTTTGTGTAGAGGTGTGACTAGAGTCGTGTTATTAAAGTGTCCGTGTGGTCTGGGGAAGAACGGGTCATCTCTCTTCTTCCATGAGTTACGGGACTTTCATTTGTTCGCTTGTTAAGTAGATATGACTTTCATCTTTGGAGAATCCATCTTGATGAGCCTCTCGATGTCTACAGTCAACAGGTGCTGATATAAAAAGAAAGAAAAAAGAAAAAGAAAGAAAAATGCATTTATTTGCGGCAAACATGACGCATAAAAAAAGGAAATAAAGACACAATAAAAAAAAAAACAAGTACACAGTGATATACTTAGTTGTCCCATTGCATTCAGCAGTGCAAGCTCATATAAATGAACGAGCTATACGATGGACATGGTTTCTCTTTTAATCTAATCTGAATCTAACTTTTTTTTTAAGATCATCCAACTGAAGTCAAAATCGCTTGAGTACTTGAATTTACATTTTGTAAAACGAAGTGAAAACTTTTAACTGGAAGGAGGACGCGCGGGCTCTTGAAAGATGGGAGGAACAGAGGCAGGCCTTTGCCCAGGAGTGAGACAGCGTAGGCTAGAAAAAAAAAACTGAAAACCCAATTTTTCATTAAATGCTGAGTCTGAAATCAATAGAATTTGGTCACTCTAGTAAATCTTTATTGTGTTTTTTATCGATTTGTTGTTAGTTAAGTATAACATTAATAAAGTTAGTAGTAGTAGTTAGTTATACCTATATTAGGTATATAGTATATAAATTAGTTAGCTTAGGACCATGATTGCATTATGATTGGTATAGGTAACAAGTACCTACATTTCCAAAGTATAGATAATACAACGTTTTTGAAACTGATGACAAAAGAAAATCATATTTTCATCCACAGGTTCATTGAAGAAGGTAGGCATTTAAAAAAATACATAAAAGTAAATTTAAATTACCTATCTACTTAGCAAATCAGAACAGATGAAATTTTCTATGTGAAGTTTAAAAATACCCATAAATTGGCCTCTTAAAATTTAGGATATAATGGAAGATGAATAAAGAAATCAGGCTTATAGGTAATGACCTATACGCCTGAGTTCCTTATTAGGAATTAGAATCAAAAAGATATATGATAGCTTCCTTTAAATAGGAGAACAAAAAGTTCATTGTTTGAATAAATTTTAACCGTTTTTGATAATTTATTACTTCGCAACCGAATACATCTCCCACGCCTAGTTAAATATTTGGCAATGTCTACAGATATGCAATAATGTATGCACATATCCTTCATTTAGACAATATTTCGATATGAAAATAGGCGTTAGGTATCGAATAGGTGTTTCATAATCTTGTAATAATATGAATGTACCAAAACATGAATTTAATATCCCGTTCTAGAATCTGCTAAGTCTACCATAATAGAAAAAAATGTACAGTCATTTATTTACAACAAGTCCGTCAATGTAAGTCATTGTAACATAAATATTGCTTGCTACATTAAAATATAACATCACAACAATAATGTGTATCGATTGTGTAATGTGAAAATATAAGACGCGGCGGCGCGTACTACGGTAGCTGCGCGCACCGAACATAAATAACCGGCCACGCCGCAAACAACTTGTATTTACGACAATATTATATTTTATACTTGCGCAGTACATGGAGGCTCTAATACGTGGCCAACCTACATAATAAAGAGAACGCGCGGAAGGCGTAACCCGGTGGCAATACACCGTCTCGCTCGACGACGCCCCGGGCGCGCGCCTAAGCGAGACGAACAACCACAAATTTATTGAAACGAAAAAAAAAACTTAGCTACTGCACTCCGCGTCGCCTCTACAGAACTAGATACATTTTTCCACGTCTCCGCGTGAGAATGAGAGGCATACGTCTGCCAATAAGTGCGAGCAGGACAGCTATCGGTTCGCGGGTTGGCGCGCAGCTAAACGGCCGGTCATGTGGGCGCTGCCGGTGTTGCGCACGCGCTGCTACCTCGCCGCGGTTGAGTTCCACGCTCACGCTGCGTCGCTCGGCTCGCTTAGCCCGTGTGACCTTTACTTGGTGAACTTAGGAAGCGTCGTTCGCTGTGAAACTTCCATTAGAACCCCTCCGTCCCGCGCGACAGTGATTCTTCGGACCTCCAGCGCAGCAGCACCAGCATTGGAGCGAAAGAGATGGCTGGTGGTCGTCGGCGCCGTAGCTAAAGGTATTCGTAGAATGCGTGATCTGTATCGGGCGGGTGGAGGCGGCGCGGGGTGCGGGGACGTTCGGAAGCGGTGGCAGCTCCCATCGACTCCTGGGGTTATTCTTCCTCAGGCCACTGCTGCTCGAGCTACGTACCAAGCGAGCCAGTTTTTTCTGTCCACCGCACCGCACGCCACACACTCGTTAAGCCCGTGCCAACACGAGAAGTCGCCACTAATAAATTACTGTTTTTTACTGCAAACGCAACAGTCACCGCCGCGCAGCCGAGTAATTTATACGTAAAAATAAACATTAATCAACAATATCGCAGTTACTATCGCCCGAATACAGTGAGTACTCTGACATTTGTTCTTATATTTGTTGATTCAATCGTTGCTTTCTTCATTTAAATGTAAATGTCTTCATTTAGAAAATCTTAACCAAAGTTCTTGTTCATTTCCTTCAAACTAAATTCATTTAAATAAAAGTGTAACACTCTAAGATAATACGATTGAATCAATAATACTATTTTATTTCTGTGTTATTCTAAGTCCGTTTTAGATAAAATATTATACAACTTTAGTTATCATTCATTAATTCATTATCATTCATAATTAGCATTTTCATCACATTCTGCTTGATCATAATATTCATACACTCTCATACACATGCGCGATTCCTGTTTGGACATCACACATTCACAGTTCTGAGTCTTTAGGTCAGTATTATAAATGTTGATACATTCGCGATAAACATCGCGAGTATTTTAATTATAGTACGGACGGAGCAGGGCTTTAAAAATAGTAATTCATACAGACCACAATATAGTCTCACATTTAAGAAATGAATAACTTTATACAGGAATCTCAAACAATTATAGAAAAAAATGTTCCCATCCTTTCATAAACACACACAGAAATATTATTTGAATAATCGAGGCTATTATCATGTAAATGTCGCCTTAGCGCCTCTCGGCGCTAGTACCACAAAGGACATCCAAAAATATTGTCCTTATTATAGACATTTTTTTACTAAAATCATGTGCACCCACCGGCCGATCCATTCAACGTAAGATAGTGACCATTTTATAACGATTTATGGTTTATTTAACAATAAAAGAATAATGGCTATAGAAAAAACATTGAGAGATATTTTAAGGTAACACTTGAGGCTTTTGTGATTTTCAAAACTTTTGTACGGCACGCATCATTAGACACACATTTTGACACCTTTAAGATATGTTCCCGTGAGACTTCTATGCGAATATCCTTAATTGATGCAAATAGAAAAAAAATTTCAACGTAAAGCATGCCACAGAAATTCTATTGTCATCCAATGCGTTTACAAAATTTATTCTGAAATTATTGATTTAAATGTTAAAGTTAACTTAAGGTGAAAATTTAAACTTAAAAAGACGAAAGTCATTTTTGAGATTTATGAGGTTCGTTTTGACTAGCATTATCCAAAAAATCAGCACCATAAAATAATTTAAAACGTCTTTTAAGCTGTCCAATAAATGTTCCCCTGAAATAGTTTTCACCAAACAATTAACAATAATTAAAAAATAACAATCGTCAAAAGTAATGTTTTAACACGGAAACACAGTTTTATAGTCACAATAATAATTGCAAATTAATTTATGTATGGTCAGCCTTTGTACTCCAACTGAAATGAATCTTTGATATTTGCGGTTGATAATTAAACTCCATAAGACGAACAGTTATAAATAACGATAAAACCGGTGTTTAACTATAACCTTAAGTTACAATACTGTAAGTTATTTCTTGTACTTAAGACTTAAGTCTAAGTTCTCTTTTTGTGGCTATTTATCTCACTGACAGGGTTTAAATATAAAATACCCATTATTATTATTTTACAATGAGTTCTGATCAACTTGTTTAGTCATTATTTATACTTGATACGGAAACAGCTTTTATATTTTAATTAAAGACGTAAAATTTCGTAAAATTTTCATGGAAACTTTTTCTAAAATATCAATTTATAAATTGCCTGAGTTTAAAACCAAAATGTTACACGTTCGTTGTTAAAACATCTGTTTATTAAAAGCCATTTCAAACAAAATGTGCGTGTTTCTAAATGCATAAAACCCAAATAATATAATTATAACTTGAGTGATCCTTATCGAGCTGCAAAAAAGCTAAATAACTTATTTATGTGTCAAGTCGAGCCAATTTCTGTTGCTCGAAGCACCTCAATTTACATCCATAATTACTTACAATGTGGGCTTTGTAGGCTAAGAGCTGGAGAATCAGAAAACAAATTTTGCAAGTCTTCGCTGTGTGTGAAATAACTAGCGATTAAGTCCATGGACTTTATAATGAGAAATTTTGTCTTTGGTAATCCTGGGGTTTAAGGTATACCTACAAAGATCCTATGGGTCCAGTTTTCGCACTGCTTAAATTAATATCTCACTAAAGCTGACACATCATAAAATCAATATAAAAGGACTAATCAAATTCCTTGATTTGCAATTTGCAGATTTGTAATTATGTTCATAATATGTACGTAAAAAATTTTAAGAAAAAAAAAGTATTTAGCGTCTTTTTCTCATATAAGTACAAACATTCTGTCAAAATTTACTCACCACAAATGATTAAAACCATTCTGTTTTCTCTGTATACGCACAATAAAATAATGTGCTGCTAGATTAAATTGCTAAAATCATAAAACTTTGCAGCAATCGCGCGATAAATGTAATAAACGTAATATAAAATGATCGAGCTCCCGGTCTATAGCGTATCACGGTGGCGGGGAAACACGCGCTTGCGCACCTTGCAAATTGTGGATCATTCTCAATATTATAGCTGATGATAATCGTAACCTTTTTGAATGGACGTTTACATTTTATGAAGCGACATATTTGCTTTTAGACGGGAAATAAGGATGGAAATAATTCAAAATAAGGATGAATATACTTTCCCTTTGGATGTGAATGATAAGTCTACTGAGCTTTCAATGCTGATGTAAGATTTCTATACGTGTTGTTCAATTTTGTATGTCAGTCAATTGGTAGGGCTCACTATAAGTATGATTAGAAAAAATTGCCATAAAAATGTGTTTTTAATACGAAAAATTTATCTAGTCTATTTGTCAAGTATCGCATCTTTTTAATTCTGTATGTCTGTTTTGCAATTTATCATTACGAATTATCAACTGCTCGTAAAGTTATTCTCATAAAGTCATAATGTAGTTAACTCAACAGCGTTTTATAATGTTCATTTCAAACGAATATGTCCCGCTGACATTAAAAAGTGGCCTTTAAATTCGCCACTTGTAGGTGCCCATATTTAAATTTTCAAATATCGAATCCGTAGAACGTTTCGGGAATGTCGAGGACTCACGACGGGGCGCCTGCGCATCGCCACTTTCTTTCAACTTCGCCGAACCACACCGCGTTCGGTTTTTAGTAGTGATGGACGGTTTTAATCGATTTATATGTATTATCGATTATTCTTATTAGGGTTTGAATTAGTATAATATGTAGGATAATTTGTTGTATTTTTTGTGAGGGATGTATATTGTCAAATGAAGGGTTGGACGTTATTTATCATATTGTTTCCTAGAAAATATATTTCTTGCATTTCTTTCTTATTCATGTTTATGGTGATTTAGTTGATCTGGAAAGTCATCGTTTTATGATTAAACAAATCATAAATTGTACAAAATAAATATAACTAAGCGACATGAATCCGATTCTAAATGCAAATTATAATTACCAAGCTGAACTAGTACTCACATTCACGATCCACATAATAGGATACTAAACAATCGATTAAGTCGATTTGCATTAGTCGATTCTATAGTAACGAACGCCCATCACTATCTTGTTTCATCACAAATAAAAGGCATACTGTCACATACATACGGGCACGTATTAACACATTGCCCTGTGTTTACGAGCAATGGGGAGGAATAATCCGAAGACAATGATTATTTATTATCAGAAAAGCTTTTGTCATGACACCGCCGACCGAACGTTGTAACCATTTATAACCTTTCGGTACTGAAATATTGATCGAGAACACAGGTTGTTATGGTTGTTGGTTTTGATGCTATGGTTATAACTGATATTATTCGATTAAGTATGATATACAGTTTGTATACTGAATCTTATTGTAATGTAGAACAGTGGTGGTCACGACAGGCGCTTTACTTTGTGTAAATTACTTCATCACCACTGCTCCGAAAATGGTGAAGGAAAGCATCGTGAGGAACCCGGCATGTCCTAGAACCAAAAATTCGAAGATACATATGTGACATCTGCCAACCCGCACTGGGCCTGCGTGGTGGATTACGGCTCACTCCCTCTCACAGAGAGGAGGCCTATGTCCCAGTAGAAGGAACATTTTACAGTGCGGGTTGGTAGATGACACATGTCTTTGAATTTTTGGTTGTAGGATATGCCGGTTTCCTCACGATGTTTTCCTTCACCGTTGAGAGCAGTAGTAACAGTAGATAATCTACACAAAGTAAAGCGCCTGCTTGGGTTCGAAACCACGACCCGTAAGTCGGGGCTGTTACCACGGGGCCACCACAGGTTTAAAACGATGTCTCTCTAATATTTTAGTGCCCATATTGGCATCTGTTAGCTTACTTCTTCACGTGATGGCCTTACTAGCAGGAAAGTGGAACTATCAAAATCAACCAGAGCACCCAACAAATTGTTGACCGTAGACACTGCTATCTCCAAAACTATACAAATGAAGGTGTCACAGACAAACCCATCAAAAACCGATGTATACATAACGAAACTTCTAAGTTTTAACATAATTTGTCCACAAAGCAAACTGGCGCTCAGGCACGATACCTTTGTTTGAACGAGATAAAATACAAAAGTTCGTGGGTTCCGGCTATGGCTTATCTCCCGGGAATTTCGGCTATAGATAAACGAATTCCAAGTTTAGATGTGTTAAATATTAACATATAGTTTCATAATAGGTTATGAAATATAAAAAAGGGATGTTCCTATATATAGTAGAATACGCAGAACATTTAGTAGTGGATACAGTGGGATTGATTTTATGCTCACCATCGTCCAAAAGGAAATCAGTCCTCAATGGTATCAATTTCGTTTTATTTTCTTCATGTTCTTTAGCGTTTTTTGATCAACCATCGTTGTCTGTTATCATCATCTGCCAACCCTTTTCCCAACTATGTTGGGGTCCGCTATCATCGTTGTCTGTTATATGTGGATATATTATTTTGCTGTTAAGATGGCTATTTAGCTCGTCTACCAATTTCTTTCGAAGAATTTTAACTTGATTTGAAACATGATTCTTTAAATTCCTGAGGAACACAAATGTTGCCAACAGGCCAGGAGACATAATCAACTTCTGAGGGGACCTCCTTCCAGAAGTTGATTATGTCTGGCTGGCTATGCTGGTTGGCTATGCTGGTTGGAATATCGACAGACGGCCGCCATGACCTTCGCACAATGGTCCACTTGAAGGACTAAGTGCGGAAACCAAATCCTGAGATAGATATTACATTCCCGATGAATCAGAGCTTTTTCTATAGGATTTAGCTAAGATGGAGATGCCGTTTCTCGACTCATGTCTATGCCTTAGTCACCAATTACGATATTTTAAGGGTGTGTTCATTATCAATAACAGAACCACAGAATGCATTCGTTAAAGTGAAAATTTCAAAAACAAAGGAAGTATATTATCTTCAAACGTTATAAAGGAAATAACATGCTAACATCGCAGGCATATCTTTATACAGGACTTAAACTTATCGGCAACATAAAGACATTGATAGTAATTGCTAAGATTACCGACAATGCCAATTATAGGAGGTGTTATGTCAAAGAATTGATACATTCTTTTGTGTCTTATCTTAGTTTAAATAGTGGGTGAGGCGAGCAGATAAGTTATCGTATGTTTGCCCACGAGTTGGTTTTTGTACTCTTTGAAGAAACTCCGACAAGATAACATTGTGGGTAGGTATTGATGCCATTTGTTGCTGATATTGATGGGGCGATTGAAACGTTATTATTGGCCATTATTAATTTAGTGTTATCTTGAAGTACTTCTAGTTTGGCGAAGACTTTCAATCGAATTGCCGCTTTGCCTAAAGATGAATCACAAACAGTAAGTTGAACATAGTTTCGGTAGCTATTAAACATTGTATCGGTTTAATGCTGTTGAAGATTATTTTATACTAGCAATTATTATCGGATATATATTATAAATTAAAATATTTTTAAATTTTCTTGATCTCTGAACAAATATTTTGTCTTCGCGTTTGTTCTATTTAATCACGAAATTGTTGAGCTTTGTTTAACTTTTTTTTACGTCAAACTATTTGACACTTCAAGGTATATTACGATACCATATAGGCGCTTAGCACGTTCATTCACAAGCGACACATCCATTGAGTTCGGTTTGTTTGTAAAGGTGGGTTCGCATGGCGCTATTTGCGCGGCTTGACCGCAAACATCCCGTCGGTTAGCGCCACAGGTGACGTTCTACCTGACCGCTTTTTGTATTGTGTGCATAGCCTTAATGTTACACTTCGCCTTTGTCCGGCCGATGTCGAGTGTTTGTCTCGCGTTTTGTCAGTTTTTTTGTTAATAGGTAGGTATATATCACGCATATCAAGAAATTTTTCACTTTAGCTAAATTTGGTTTTATTTCGGTTCTCCTTGCTGTGTAGGCAATCTGTTTTATAATATTACTTTAAGTGCTGGAGGTGGCACTCTGGAGAAAAACAAACGTTTTATACTACCTAAAACCATCCACCGTTCAATTCAAAGCTTTGAATAAAATAGCCTTCTAAAACTTCCACATAAACGCGACGTCGATGTAAAATCGCGTAGATACGGACCTCTATAAAAAGGCAATTCGACTCTCCCATATAAATTTAACGGACGATACCCGTTCGGTATTATAATGTGTATAGGCAAGATCGTTTGCATCCCACGAGAAAAACGCTGCGGGCTATAGAAAGTCCCACCCACACTGATCACAACTCACGCGCCGACGAAGCGGTGAAAAAAATGAATAATCTTTTTTTTAAAACGCGGTTCAACAATTCGCTGCCGTGTTACGCGCTCCGCCCCCCGCCTCCTGATTGGTGAACAGTAGCCGGATTTCATTTTTTCCATGTGCACACGCACGCACGAAGATGCGTGCCGAATTGATTAGGTTATGTGAGTGACGTCACTGTAGTTTTTTTTTGTACGAAAATTGTGCAATTATTCATTGTTGTGCTGTGTAGCTGATGCCCAAGCATTTTAATCATACAAAAATTATATTTAGGTATCGATTTCTGTTGTTAGTACTAGAAGTATCTTGTCAAAAAATGGCGGTACGAAAATGACGGTATGTTTTAATAAACAGATCATTTGAAGTTATTACAACTCATCTACAAAGATAACATTAAAACCATTTATTAGAAAATAAAATGAATACGTTACTGATAAAAAGGCAATACTTACCGAATATATTCGCTAAGAGCGGCAATTATTCCTCTACTTCTATTTTAGTTATGGTCTTAGAAATAGGCGTAAAAATGAGGCAGGGTAGCTATGCATTTAGGTAAAATGACCTATACCTAACAGCTTTAAAAGAATCTTCTACACAAGAAATTAGAGTGTTTATTTAGTCCACATATCGATATTTAAAAGATTCTCACACGACTCTTAAATGTTCTATTAACATAAAATTTATAGCATGATCAGACATCTTAATTCAAAGGTCGGTAGTCCCCGAGGCTATAGTCACTTAGGTAATTGATAGATTGAATGTGTGTGAAACTGAGAACAAACATTTTAGATCAAGATTGCTTAACATAATGTTTTAGACACTCTTGCAATGTAATGGCGTGCTTCAGAAGTTCTTTTTTTGTATCCTTGGTTCCAATATTTCGTAAAACACACACACACACAAGTGTTTCATACATTTAGAACTGTTCATGAATCCTTAGTTCACCAGCTATTTGTTTTCTGGCTGAGATTGGTCTTATCGTTGAGTTATTCCAGTCGGATCCCCTGATCTCATCCCTTACTGGTTGTTGCCCTGTAAATCGTTGTCCTAACACAAATTCTGCCTTGATAGATTCATCGAGCAGATTCAGTTCAGTGTTCAGTCTTGATTTGAATATTCAAAAATCTTGAAGATAGCTACTTAAATCACTCATACTCATAGGTATATATACTTAAATTCTTACGTGTAATGCTATAGGTAGAGAGATCATAAAAGCTTTGAAGACGAGGTAGATTGATCGAACACAGCATAACATAAAATCAGTCTCGCATGCACGAGACTCCTAAAATATTCGAAAACAAACTTATTCAAAACGACTCTACCCCAGAATAGGAAATCAAAAATACACAATTAGCTAAACAGCAAAAACAATACCAATAAATACTATTTAATTACCAAGCAAAATTATCAAAGAATAAAATTACACTTAAAAACTGCCCACACGTTACACGTTCCTATATGCTACAAGATTTTTACCTACACTCATTGATTGGCTACCGCGTAAACCAGTAGCCGACTGCGGCATATACATTATGTGTATCGTATACGTGTATTTATTTAGCTACCGGGCACGCCCTCTGTGAGGGTTTGAGAGGACCGTGGGAACTGTGGAATCTTTTATGTATTAGTCTGTGGTTGGAACTGGAACAAAGGCGTAGAGTATTTTTTATTACTGTTTGGTTAGTTTTGTATACTTTTTTTATTATAAGAAGAAAAATAAAACCAATGTTGAAATAATACTTATATATAAAACTAAAATTGTGTGAATTTCTGACTAAAACTGCACAACCTCAACCACAGATAATAAGAAAATGAAATTCAGAATAATATATCATCAGAGGTTTCAGAAGTGCAATAAAAGGGGTTTTTAAAACTCAAGCCCTGAGCAGGTCTAATAGAACTATAAGTATGCAAAAAAAAACTGGCACAGCGTGTAAGAAAAAAATATATTTAATTAACGACCTCAATCAACTGACACCACTATACATAAAATTAGTTATACAACAAGTTAATCTGCTAACAACATGGTCAGTGGAGTACCCAAAGACGTAGGGGATATAGCCCGGGCAGCCGCCGGAGGCTATCCGACCGAAGCCCAATATATCAGCGCGCATACTTCGTTGTACCGACACAGAGGATTCAGTGGAGATGTATTAGAATTAAATTTTCTTGAAACAAAAAGACACTACTTAAATTAATCGGATGTAATTGAATAGTTTTGGCATATTCCTTAAAGTACTGAAACTGCCTAACTGCCTAAGCGACTGAGCTTGGATGACAGAGGGAAAACTTTTTCTTCTTGCATCGTTTTCACTGTGGCCAAATAGTACGACGATTTCCAATGGCATCCATTAATACTTTCCAAATTAACATCATGTGACGTAGATATTTTTTAAATTATTATTATAGCATATTATTATATAGCATTATTATTTTGATAAATCTTAATTCTTTATTAAACAGCATAATCGAAGCTTTCTTTGGGTAAATTATAATAAATGGAATGAATTATTTGACGACAACCGCAGAGAGTAATTTTTCTTTCACATTGACATTGTTAAAAAAGTTAAACAACTCCCCTCTAAAACAATTTGTGGTGTAGTTTAACCTTAACAATATACTTCTAACAGCGAATACAAGAAAACAAATCTTCTAAAAATAATATAACCGATTAGCGTCTCCACGGCCGGCTCTGTTCCCACTCAAGCGCATACCATTCCTGTGGGAACGTGCGGGACATAAACTGTTTCGTTATTTCTGCTTACACTCTCATTTGTATATTATAATTTGGCCGCAGTGGGGTTGAATTTCAATTCCTATTATTACTGTTATTTTAGATATACTAGGTATTGATAAATAATTTGATGTTCCAAAGATACACATTCGAAAAAAAGAGATTTATTTGATCAGTGGTTGATAATTTCAGAAAGGTAGGTATAATTGCAGGCAATATAATTTTTCGTAGGATTCAAATAAAACTTGTTGCTGAAATAGAATGAAATGTCTTTTATAACGCTCCTAATTAAAAAAAACCGTTTATTATTTACACACGCTCTTTTTTTTTAAAATGGAAATAAAATGTACGGACATTTTATTAATAATTTAAACACTCTAGCTACCCTTATTAATTGTATAATTTTCTTCAGATACATTCTGAATTATTCATGAAACAAACGTGGTAATTATAACAACGTGATTCAGCTCATGTTTGGAATTCTTTCAAAATGTAAAGAGCAAGCTGATAATCGCATTCCATCCCTTTCATTCCTACTACTATGGATCTACGTGGGAGTGAGACAGGCATTGCATTGTTCGTAAAAATGTCAAATAGAATGATAAACATAAAATTTCGTGTTGAAACGATGAGCTCGCGCACGCGCCGAACAATGAGATGGTAATAATTTTATTCAAATGTGGGTGATCATCAGCTTTTATGTTCCCTTGGTATTTGTTAAAAGACCGATTAATTTATGAGCGAGTTTTGTTAACTTTTGTTATTTTATGAAATATGGTTTTTAAAGCAAGGTTTTTAACGAGATGGTTTTTTAAAATATTGGAGCTGTTTGTTGAAAATTGTCTTAAGGTTTTTAGTGATGGAAGCAACCGATGGATACCTATACTTATTTCAAATTATTTAAACATGGCTAAAACGTGATACCTAAGTTCCTAAAGGTAATTATTTAAAAAAATAGGGCTCTATCGCGGTATGTTCGGTATGTTCTCTTTTTACAAAATCTATGTTAACTTATTTCATTCGTATGTGTTTTTATTTCTTATCTCTTGGTCATCTAATGCATTATTACCTACTTACTTAGCCCCCCTTACAAAACACTTACATTTTTATGACATAAATCGCAACATGATATAATTAAGTATTTAGAAATTGCATTTCTACAATTAAAAATAGTATGTAATCCAATGAAAATTGTAAAACAAAAATACTCGTTACACATTACCAACAATAGTTACACATCGAATTCCTAGAAAGCCAAAAGCCGAAAGACGAAAGCCGAACGACCTCACGCTGACTCGGCAACGTGGCCTCATTGAAAGCTGCACAATAGAGTCAATGCCCATAATAGACCGTATTAAATGTTACCATAAAGGCATTGACACAATAACTTGATAAATATTGGAGACGTAGTTCTATCTATTGTGTTAGATTATCCAAGAAATATAATTTATTATTATTATTATTAAATCTTTATTTATTTAGAGGCTAAAAATATATAAAGATTATATATTTAAAGATAATATTAAAATATATAAAGATTATATATTTTTATATTTTTGGTTATCACACATAACCATGTCAGCCCCATCATAATTCATAACAAAAATATATTTTTACGAACTAACAGACAAGAGACGCTCTATTAGCTAAATAGCTGCATACAAAACTATAAATTTTCTTAGCCTCCTCACTACAGGGTTTAGACAAAAAACATTGAACAGCACGTAAATCTAACTTACTCATTTTTAACTCTGCCAATAAGGCATCTCTTTCTCTGCGATTACGGACACATTTCACCAACAAGTGATGCACATCCTACATAGACTCGCAGTATTGACAATTTGGACTACTCACTTTTTTCACTAAGAAGCCAAAGTTGAGTGGCATGTGTCCGGTCCTTAACCTATGTGCTGTTACAATATATTTCCGACAAATTCTCATATCGGCAAACCATGAATACGCGGAGGTTCACATTGCACCGTTTTGTACCAAACACCTTTTTCGAGAGATTTTTTATCAGTTCTGTCCAGATGTTGTAACAATTTATTTTATATTTACTTATCTAACAATGGAGAGTAGTGACATTTAACATCAATAGGTATTCCTTCTAAAGCTGACTTTTTCGCGAGTAAATCAACGTCCTCGTTTCCCGGTAAGCCAACACGTGATGGAACCTACTGCAATCTCAGATCACTAGCATTTAGCGTTAGCAATTGCAGCAAGCAATTTAACTCATGAATTAGACTAAGAATGGCATAAGCTTTCGAAACACCTCTGCCACCAGAGGCACATCGAGCAATATGCTGCAAGGCACTCTTGCTGTCTATGAGTATTACAACCTTGTAAACCTTTGATCTTAGCATTCATTAGAGCTTCTGAAATTGCAGTAAGTTCCACTGTCATTATATGTAGATATATTACTATTTTTAACCTTAAAACCACCTCTAATTTTATCTTCGGGGTGATAGAAGGCAGCCCCTAGCCCACTAGCGCTCTTTGAACCGTCAGTATATATTCTATGCCAACTAAGAAAGAGAAACTAAGAAATATCATGCATCGCATCGCATCTTTTTGGCGTATCCTTTGAGGTTCGCAAAAAAAGCAATCGAATTCAAATGCTCAGTGAGTTTTTGGGTCTGTTACTCAAGAAGTATCAGCAATAGTGAAAATCGTTGTTGTCAATTGTTTAAAATGTTTGTTTATAGGGCTGATATTTCCATCGCCAGATAACTTTTATTCGAGGCATAAAATTGACGTTTGACAGTTTTAGTATGAAATAACTGTCAAAATTTCAAAATTATTCCTCGATTAAAATGATCATGATTGATAATTCAGCCTTTAATAGTTTTGTTTTAGGAGATAAGTAGGTAGCTGCAATAAAATTATTACTTTAAACCCTACATACGTTCAACTACAAATATTTCCAACACCTAAAAATTGATAACCACATTACTTAGGGCTAATTTTATCGGAGGGATAATTTTGAATTTTTGACAGTTCTTCCATACAAAAACCGTCAGACGTCAATTTTATTCCACGAATTAAAATTATCTGTCGATTGAAAATTCAGCCCTAAGTCATTTCAAAGTTGTAAGTCGTTTGACATAACTTTGGCTGTGCTTGATTCTATAAATAAAAGCAAGCCATAATGTAGGCAAGCGCACATAACATTGTTTCAAAACTCAGTCATAACTACTTCAGGTAGAATAAAAATCAGGCAATGTTTACGACGCACTCAGCATTTTATTATGTTGTGATGAATTTTAATTACTGACCTTAAAACCTGGCAGTACCACTGACAATGTTTTATGAACATCATTTGATCCATGGTTCAAATAGTTCAATGCTTCGACGGAGCATTAAATACTCTGTGTACCACGAACCGAATAGCCGCAGCTTTTTCGCATAAAACCTTATTTTACCATACATGGCCTGTTGTGGTCTAATTGGATGAAATGTTACTGAAGGCGAACAGTAATGTATAGCCGCATACTAAAATTGATCGATTTCCACAACAATGTAGTTAAGTGTTTCAATGTATTCTGGAATTTTAAGTAATTAAAGCTCGTAGTGGCAGTTTTTGTTGATAATTATTAAGGTGCAATGTTTACGGCTCGCGAGATTCCATACAATGGCATTAATGAACTGCGTTCAGTAATCTGCTGTGGAATAATTTATTTTCTTCTCTTGCGTTGTTGCTATTATTCATAAACGTTCGATGAGTTCACTTAAGTTCATCTTGTCGGAAGGAAAAAGTATAGAGACTGGTTAATCTGTTGATATTATTATGTACGAGCCTGTTTAGATTCAAGAACAATCTAGGAAAGTATAAGTCAAATCGACGATGCTTGCATTAGTTTTGGCGAATCATCATTGTTAATCAATCAAAATGAGCCTCTCACAGTCTCCCAGTTGAAGAATGAATGCATGTTTCGTCTAGTGAACTTGTGCTAAATTCTTAGCTCGATAATCATCATGCTAGTTTCAGGATGTTCTAAGTAGGATGCTGATACCGTGTCACCGACATTCTTTAGGTTTTCTCAATCAATCTTTGCTAATTAATCACTGTTTTGACTCAACACTTATGAAATGACCAAACTATATGACACATCGCATATGTGTAGGTAGGAACTAATATTTATAAGGGATTTGATTTTCGTATCATGGTATAATTCGGTAACAGTTTGTTTTAATATTGCGACGTTGTTTAATGACTTTTCATGAACTGCAATTTGAATAACAAAATGTTTTCAATCTAAATTTCCCATTTTTTTTTTCGAAAATTTTTGTTTCTCATTGATCCCCTTGATCATCATAAATGCTTCAGCTCTATCGAAAAAACATAAACTTCTTTAAAAAGTTTTTGCGATCTAACTACTAATAAAAAACGTTTTATTAAAATCCAGCCGGACTTTGATTTGGTTATATTTGTTCATTATAAGTTGCTAAGTCATTGTGCATAGTCAGACTGCCTGTCTCATACAGTCAGGATGTACCTACTACTTATCACGTAGTTCTGCTTACAGCAATACATGTTACATGTAAAATACGTGACGCTTGCCATTAGGCGTCATCAGTAGTTATGACAAGAATTTCCTTGAATATGCTTTATCATTCAAGGAATTGTTGGTAAAACGAAGGAAGTTTCCTAAGTGTTGGGTATTTGGAACTGTGCGTTTTGAACCACCTCAACTGCTGGACTCCGCCAAATTAAAATTGTTTCTGCAACATTAATTTGATTCTTTTGCTATCCAGTCAACTTTTTCCTTACTTTCTTTATTAGTTCGAGTCAAATTTTGTAAAGTAGGTACATTGCCCACCAGTACCTTTTCCATATATCATTATTACCTATAGAGCAAGTATCAGAAAGATCTCTTCATACAAATGACTTATTTAGATATGCAGACATTTCTGATATTTCAGAAGCCATAACCTATAATTGTACAGTCAACAGCATAAGTAGATGATCAAAATAAAAAATTCAATACTAATGAGCGGAGTTCGCGTCAGAACTGTGTGGCGTCGAAGTGATTCAAAAGTATGTGATTGTAAATTATACCAAACATTTACTACTAGTACAGCTGCCATATAGCTGCGAACTCCGTTCATTAGTATTGAATTTCTGATTTTGATCATCTACTTTTGCTGTTGACTGTACCAAGTGAAACGATCACCCATCAATCAGTAACATAATTGCAAAACACAAAACGATTAACGGTAAACTTGGTAATTAAAATCGATTCCAGTAACAAATGTCAACAGTTCAAGGGACAACGATGTGAATCATCGGATACGTTTTAAGATAAATCCGAGGCCTATAGTCCATGTGGTGCATGACTCATCGCTAGATCCGCTTGGACGCATTAAATATGTAAGTAGGTATGGTTATGATGGCATCAGTACATTTTGTGGTTTTGTATGATGAAATAATGTTGTTAAAATCTTTGTTTGATTATCTAGTGAAGACAGTATGTCTATACGATTGAACTTTTCGTGCGTTGCGTCTAGTTTGAGGAAAAGTGTTAGAAATCTTACAGGAGACCCAAAATGACGTATGAAGCCTTAGTTGATGTGATATTTTAGCGTTGTACAATCATGATAATATGAAGTAGGGCTGTGCTGTAGAAGAACTCTATGTGAAATCGTGGCACAGGCCATTTCTACTTCAATGATTTTACTGCTAAGACCCTGAAACGGCTAATGAGCTTAAAACAAAAAGCCATTCAGCCTAGATTGTTCCCACTGCTGGAAAACAGGCCTCCGCTCTGTGAGAGGGAGTGGGCCGTAATCCACCACGCGGGTCCAGTGCGGGTTGGCGGATGTCACATGTCTTCGAATTTTTGGTTCTAAGACATGCTGTTTTCCTCACGATGTTTTCCTTCACCGTTTTGAGAGCAGTGGTGATAATTTAGACAAAGTAAAGTGTCTGCTGGGGTTCGAACCCATGACCTACAATTCGTAAGTCACGACTGTTACCACTAGGACAACTGCTCTCAAAAACAAACAGGATATCCTATTAATATTATAGAGGATGGATGGATGGATGGATATTTGTTACTCTTTCACGCAAAAACTACAGAACGGTTTTTTATGAAACTTTACAGTAATATAGCTTATGTATACAAATAACACATAGAATACTTTTTATCCCGATATTCCCACGGGATCGACACTTATGCGGGTGAAACCCTACCGGCCCTACTAGTAATCTAATAAATGCCTTCACATAAAGAACCTTATTGGCTGTCACTGTTATTGCCAACAGCTGGACAAAAGCACCATACAGGCTTTCCCGGTAGACCCCTTGACCCCTTGGAAATGTCACGCACACTTCACCACATAATAAAATAAGATTAATATTAATAATGAAACAACAGTAAAATTATATTCACGTCATAACCCTTTGGTGATGAATGAGCGGTACTTAATGCAATGTCAGGTATACTGAATCTGAATGATATTCCTAATATATTCAAATTGCACTTTAGACGATCGTTGTGCTAAATTAGAATTCCCAATCATGAATAACCTTCGATTTGCTACGGTATTGGAGATTCGGTATTGAACTCGATCTAGTAGTAGGAATCCAATTTTTTTTTAAATGCAAATTATTGATTGATTGTGGTCTTGCGTAATGTTATTAGCAAACGTTAGTTATGTAATTCAAGGTGCTATACCTTAAAGGGGCCTATTAAATTTAGAAATAAAAATTCACTAAAAATGGAAGGAGGACGCGCGGGCTCGCGAAAGATGAAGGAAGGAATAGGACAGCGTAGGGTACTTGGTAAAAAAAAAATGGGCTACAATAGGTTGGCAATCAGCAATTAAAAATATTTTTTCAGTTTTTCTTCCTATATCTTGTCTACCAAGTCTTCGTCTCAAAATGAGAAAAATTGTTGTTAATCCAATTTATTTGCCCAAAGCTTCTGAAAGGTATCACTGCATACCATCGCACCATAGGCCTTCTGCTGACCTCAAAGCGAATAGCGTAAAGCTCCATAAATCGTTTGGAACAAAGAAAACCTCTTTGCAGTCCGTATGTAGCCAAGTACCTATTTACCCTCCGTGACCGGGACTTTTAACTCCTGACCGACAATGGTTTTTATGACCACCATATCTCACTGGCCGTGACCATCCGATGGTTATCAAACGTTAACCGTGTGTGTGCCCATTTAGGGACTAAAATATGTGTACCAAATGTAAAGATCTGTGTGATTGGTGATTTTTTTCGCGGGCGCCTTAGACTCCGTCTTTGTCGTGACTTCGAGATGTGATATGGCTTGTATCGACAATCAAGGAGTCGGCAGAAGGTTATGTAATGGCGGAATGTTTTATGCAACCTTTTTTCGCATGATATGGTGGAGTAGACAAGGTTTTTTGCGCGTAATGTTGGTATTACGTCTTTTTTTTTTTTGTAGACAAGCGGGTTCTATTTTAGAATTTGAGATGATGTTGAAAGGTTGCATAACCTAGGGCTCAGTCATTAAAATACTTTTCTATGTTTTTAAATAACACATTCCCTAGCTATTGGCAATGGGTGCAATAAAATAAGTAGCATTGCATGCCATTGTTTGAACTTAGTCATAATGAAGCCAAAGCTGTGTAAATTTCCGAGTTATTTTAGATTTCTATTATGCATTGAATAGGAACCAATAGATATTTTATGACAGGCACTAAACATACTTACCCGTCCTTCAGTTTTTAGTCGAAACCATTCCAACAAACCATTAACAAATAGAAAGGTATAAGGTCTAAATATTCTACGAATTTTACAGACGAACCTATTCGTGTAACATATTGGCAGCCCATGAATATGTTCCCACAATTAGGTACATGTTAGACAATACTACATAACAATACAAGTAAAAATAAAGCCATTCAACACTGCTAATCAGCAGACACTTATGTTCAGTCATACTAAGAAATTTAACTATGAATACTCATTAAAGTTGAGTTTTAAACTCGGACGCGTAGGAATACGAGGGTTAAGATAATTTGAATGGAGTTACGTGGCTATAAAGCAAGTCATAAGTGCCGCTTCACGCCCGTACCAAGAATTAACTTTTATAGCTTCTTTAACACGCGAAATTTGAATATTGTGTGAAAATCAGCGAGTATTTTGAATGAGTTTCCACGTTTAGTGCGTGTAACTAGCCAGGGATGTGAGTAGGAATGATAATTTTCAGTTGTATTTTGTGTTTATAATGTTTTGTATTGAAATGAACAGGATTTATTCAGTGCATTCAATATTTCAGTTAGGAATATCTGATAAAATGAAAGTAAAAGTCAAATCATTTATTTCAAATAGGCATTAATAAGAGGTACTTTTGAACGTAAAAGTTTACAAAAAATAGAATTGATTCTCAAAAGGTAGTTTCGGTATGGAGAAGAATGGGCAAGAAACTCCACGTTACTTATAATACGGGATATATTTCAATTTTTAATAAATAAACAGCCCATTTATTAATTTATAGAAGTCTTCTAAATTGCATTTAAACGTATTCTTCACGCTACTCTTGTATAACTAATGAATAAACACCTTAACTAAAACTAAACGCAATTATTCACGCTTTTGCAATTACAACAATTTTTACCGCACCTAATTACACAGAACTACGACAGCTAGAAAGTACACTAACACCTCAGGGCACGGTAATGACAGAAGCCGAAAATCATCACCAATTTACCGGTAAACAGTATACCGGTAAACAGTACGGTGCCCAAATAGCCGGGGTCGTGTGTCGTGAGTGAAATACACGGTAGCGCCGCGAGCCACCGGGCGCTTTCCCACCGTTTTATAATGCCATATGTATGTAATCGTTACTGACATTATTACAAATCACGTAAAAAAATGTGATACGGTAATGTAGTGGTCGTTAAGTTAAATTTTACAGAGAGCAAAATCTAATGAAAATTATGTTAGAGCGTGCTACTGCATGCTAATCACACGTTTGTAGCCTTGTAGCCGTTCAACGCAAGTAAAATGAATAAAAAATAAGAAAAAGTACTGTGGAGTGAAAATAGAAAATCTGTGACCGTAATTACTCAAAAAAGTAAAAACAACGAAACGTGTAACGAGAGAAAACGAAGCTTTCAAAGGAGAAATAAGTTTATGATCGTCGCGAAAATAAAATATATAGCACACAATCATAAATGTAGTTTGTTTACCACAAGCCAATAAATCTGCAGTGGAGTTTTCCCAGTATGAGCCGTCAGGTTACCGTCGTGCTACCTGTTCATTGACGGCGCAGGCGCACGTGGTGGGGGCTGCGCGCGCCTTCCGCGTAACGCTATCAGTAGTTTCCGCACCCTCGCGCCGCCGCAGTTGCTAAACACGCCCGCTCTTGGTCGCACGTACTGTCACATTGACACATCTAGTCACTTTAAATCCGCGCTCAAATAATGACACTCTCCTTTCAGTCTTAATTGTATACACATAAGTTCGAAATTTTATTTAACAAAGTTTTAGTGAAAGTGTTAAGTTAAGCTTGTAAAGCTTAATATCTTCTTCGTGGGCAATCGATTTGAAAGGTGCGTATTTTAATAATTCATAAAGTGTTATTATGACCAATATAATAAATTATTCTTGGAGTGTACCTATAAAGGTTACTTTGTTAGGAAATAATGTTATAATATCTTCATCATAAAGATCTTTAGCTTGAAATTACTTTGTATATTTAAATATTTGATATGGACTGAAGGCGTAAAATACTATTAGGGTATCGAATTGCTTATTAAATATTTACATACCAATTAGCCTCTTCTAATATTGCCTCCATTATTTATTAATGAAACGGTGAACGCCACTTGTTATCCTTTAAGTATGGTTTAATAAGGTGTTAATGAACATATGAAAAAAATAGGTGTTGACTCTATCATTATTATCATCAATTGCGACGGTTAATGACGGGACTTAGACATTAGGTATTCCATCCTCCTTACACACCACAAACAGAGAGAGACAGAACACAAATTCGACAACATTTCCAAATACTCTACACACAACGTTATCACTGCACACTTACTAACAATACAGCCACCGAAACATGAACTCTATACTTAGCACATACAGTCACATATCGAACGCACACGACATTTGATAACTTATCATTGTACAGGCGCTCAAGCCCCGCCCGTCGTAAGCATCACATCTTAGTCCAGACAAAATGTTCGCCGTGATGCAAATTGACGAGGACCACACACGGGATTTCAGACGCAAACTGCGCCCAAAATGCGAGTTCGTCTGCAAGTACTGCCAGCGTCGGTTCACCAAGTCTTACAACCTGATGATACACGAACGGACCCATAAGAGCCCGGAGCTCTCCTTCAGCTGCGAGGTTTGCGGGAAGAGTTTCAAGCGACAGGACAATCTGCGCCAGCACAGGTGAGTAACAAATTTCTTTTACTTTTCTCCTTCCTCCATCATCGTTCTTAATTAACATAGAGGACTGTTAACATCGAAAGTAGGATGATTATTGCATTTTCAAAAGTGTTTCACGGTGAAAACTTGTCATTATGTTTTTGTCAACGATAATTAATTTCATAGCACCAGAATTGTCATCTACTTTTGCTGTTGAATGGTTGTCAATAATTATGTCTACTGTTAAACGTACTATTCTGATTAAGAAGCTTCTTTCATTATAGGCTCTTTGGTGTTTTAAAGCATTTATTTTCATTCCATTAGAACCAAAAACTCGTATTCCAAAATTGTACCTACGGATATCAAGCCGTCAGAAGCTATATCTCATTCATTTTCTTTGTTTAACAGTTGACTATTAAATTACATAATTATTGACCGACTCCACTACCTTTTTAACCTAGTTTTACGGTATGAATATGTAATTAATAACATTAGATTAATGTTTGAGCGGATTCAGATTCTAAGAGCAATTAATTACTTCAAATGTTCTCTTCATTACTTTATTAATTATAAGAGATAATTCAATATTCTAATTTGACGGTGTGCCGGGAATATGTTGTCATCATTACTCGTATAATGATTTTAAATTATCTAAATAGTTTACTTAATTAGCTGCATTATTAAAATATTTCTGCACTGTGTCATATATTCATCGAAGATAGTTTTGAGAGTATGAATAATTTTGTTTTCTCCTCCAAGAATATCATCCATCAAGAGCTATACTGTAGCATTATTTCAGCATTCTTCAGTTAACGTTTCAAAGTAATTAGAAACTGTTTACAGCTGTAATAGGTACTGTAGGTTCAAGCACACTTTTGCAATTGTTTGTTTATTTATGTCCTATTGAAACGTCAGCAGTTTTTCATCTTCATAGATGCATTATTTATTTTATGTTTGAAGTGTGTTTAGACCAAAGATACTGTTAAAATGTATGCGAAGTTAGCTAACTGACCTCTTTTAATAAGTTTACCTTTAAATTAACTGGAAAAACGTTAATCAACTTTCAAATGAGAACACACTGAGAAGACACGAACATTTTTTTTCGTGTCTTCTTTTATTTACAATCAGAGAAGGATAATATTCATTTGCCCTAAAACGATGTTGAAAAATTTACCTACAAAATCTTTTTAATCAGATGATCTCATATCTGTACCAACTACAACAGCAGAAGAATTCTTTCCCGTTGTAATCCTCTTATCTAATCCATAAAAGGATTAAGTATGAACTTAGTACTAGCTAACCTACATACTCCGCGGTTAGCTGTCCAATCACCAGTCAGGTGTGACAAGGTTGTGGTTACAACAGTCATCATATATTAGGGTCCTAAGCTTCAGGGAGGCAGTAGAGTATCCAATGTAATATACTACTGTTACACCATTACCGCAGATTGAGGTGTTCATGCACAAAATTGAGGAGGACTTTATGGTAAAATGAGGCTGCAAATGTTGTGATGTAATCATCATATTTTGCCTTTGATGTTATTAATCCTAGTATTAGTGAAGTAATTGTGAGTTTGTGATGCATAAGCATAATCAGCCTATAACGTTTTCACTGCTGGAACAGAGGCTTACTCTCTGTGAGGGGTGTGTGGGCCATAACCCACCACGCGGGCCCAGTGCCGGTTAGTGGATGTCATGTGTCTTCATGTTTTTGGTACTAGGACATGGCATTTTGTTATGGTTGAAAGTCAATTGAGTCTTACTGGATTATTACAATTATGTTGATCAAAGAGAACTTACAATCTACTTTTGTTATACTTTGACCTCCAAATTCTAAATTAGGGTCACAAGCAACTTTGTCTTTTTGGAAAAATGTCGCATCTACTTGTATGTTAGGTATTATAACAGTGACTTCTGTGCCACCTCTGTGTTACTACATGCAACGTCGTAAACTCTGCCACAGTTAGTAATATTTTTTAAACATAAAATATGTTGCAATTGCCACCGGTTTATAACTCATTATCTACGAGCCTTTCCCGGTTTTTTATTATATCGCGTTGGAGATTTAGCAACTAGCAGCATTAAGCCTTCTTTTTCCTTTTACCCCTCAAAGATTGATAGTCCAAAACAAAAAGATCGCCTGAAAAGTCTATAAACTAGTAAAAGATAAAATTTAATTAGAGTATCATCACAAGGGACGGTCATAAACCTTAGTGACATTGACTCATTGCGTTCTTAAACTGAGGCAATTAAACATATTTACTTTGCGTTTATCAGCGCTGGAAGATTTTACTATTGTTGCGTATAGACGTGGTATAGACTTTTAGTATGACGGATTGGTGTTTAATTTCAGTAATAAACTGGTCGAATTTCGTCGTGGGTTTCTATTTCGTCCCTTATATCAGTCTCTCTTTCTGAAACAGCTAAGAAAAGGTCAGAAGTTATAGAGAAGTTACTCTATATCTTCTGACCTTTTCCCCAAATGTCGAGAACTTTAGTGTGCACACACACGAGCGACACGCGTCAACGCAAGAGACAACTGCAGCCGTCGACATCTATCGATGCCCACCGTCGACGCGTCGACAAGGGTCGCTCATATATTTGAATACGGTGCTAACTACAAGAGCGGCATGTTGTCGACGGCTGCAGTAGCCTCTGCCGTTGACGCGTGTCGCTCCTGTGTATGCGCACTTAGTGCTCCAAAGCAGGTGCCCGATATAATTAGGAATGTGTTTTTTATAGTTTTCAACAGTGGGATACAAGTATAACCAAATGCAAAGTAGCACAAGGTAACAAAGTTATTAACCCTAATGTGGCACTATCCATATGTCTGTTTTATTCCACGCTAGAGTGTCTTGTAAACATATGTTGTTCCTCACGATTCCTTCATCGCAACTGATGATAGGTGCATGTAAGAAATTGTACACAGATGTTTTTGAAATATACACAGCTTAGGACGTGGGTTATACCTACGGGGTCGTAATATTACGTCACGATCGTATTGTTTCTATTCAATGTTTTATGAGACCGCTTCTTTAAAATGTATCCATTGTCAATTCTACAATCAAAAGATATCTTCTGGCTATTGAATACCTTCGCTGAAAGTTTATTACCTTTCTAAAATTTATTTTATGTTTAGCCTCTATTGTCCCACTGAAGGGTAAATGCCTCCCTTTCTCCTTTCCACTCTTCTCTGTTTTAAGCTACTGTGGTCCAATTCTGCATGTAAGCGTCAAGCTCTTCCCACCATTTTCTACAGGGTCTACGTCGATGTCGCCCGACGTTTTCTGGGGCCCACATAGAGTGGTAGTTTTGGCCCATTCTAAAATTGCCACACTTGAAAATCAATATCATCTGCTCCATTTTTAATTCCCCATGTGACACTTTGCCCTTTCATGAAGTTCAGAAAATCTTCTTCTTTTCTCATTGTTAGAAAAAGTTAATAATATCCTTGAGAGCAGAGGTGGCTCAGCGAGAGCAGTGGTGACCCAGTCCAACCCGCACTGGGCTCGCGTGGTAGATTATGGCCCACTCCCTCTCGAAGAGACGAGGCCTGTGGCCCAGCAGTGGGAACTTTATAGGCTGGTTATGCTAATATCTTCTATTGAACAGTCTAACTTGATTCATGAATAATAACATATCTATCTAATAGCCAACTAAAAACAAAATCCTCTTAACTCATCATCTGTCAATACAGTTTCAATGCGGGTTCAGTGAACTTCTTATATATTCGCATGTCACTTGGAGCGACATTCCGTGGTTGTCACTCGTAATTATCATACAATGTGACGGTAGCTTTAAGTTGATAGGGTCGCGACCTGATGCTAATATCTTGAGACAATGTGTTGTGAACAAAGGAATCTTGTCCTCGGCCACGGCCTTCTTTTCTTGAGGAAAATTTTTTGCCCAGGGTTTTTTAGGAGTGGGAAATTCCTGCTTTCCCTGTAATCAGTAGAAAAATGAGTATTCAACATCATCCTCCTGCGCATATCCCAATTTATTTGGGGCCGGCGCAACATGTCTTTTTCTTTCATACTATTTCGTCATCTCGTTAGTCACCTTCTTTCTGACCAAAAAACGAGTATTATTTTGCGAAATTATTATTATTCAAATTCTCTTTAGCATAGAAATTGAAATCACCAAAAACTAGTCTTGCCTCTAATGTTAAATGAACTGACACAGCGAAAAAATGAAATGTCTCAATTTTCTTCTTAAATTTACTGTTTTACAACGATTACATAGTAAAGAAGATCCAGCCCCTAAAACAACAGTTTCACGTCTTCCGCATAAAGTCCCCCATATTTGAGCATATGCGATGTTCGGTCTTCCGTCAATAACAAACGGCTGTAAAACTATAATGCCGCGGTATTACGCCGTTACTACACTGCTGTGACCTTTTCCGACTCAGGATCTAGGTGGGAAGATCGTGAACGGTATCTTGGAGGTACTTTTGGAAAAGTCGTATGGGAAAGACTTTTGATTGAAAAGCTTGAGTTTGATTTCTTTTTTAAAGTCATGCTCATCAATGTAATCAAGCAGAGTAGAAAACAGTTTAAAAGCAAAAGTCATAAATGGCTAAAATGATGGGTCTGACGTGGTTCTAAACTGTGTAACAAAGGCACCTATGTTATGGGAACCTTACACTCTCCCATTGAAACAGACATCCAACTCCTCCCGTTTGTCAACAAAATCCGCGACTTTCATTTTAGGATTGCGGCATAAAAACACGAATTGTCGTGTGTAATAAAATTCTAGAACACACTGTCTCAGTGCACGCGTACCCCCGTGTGAAACGACACAAGCCAGCACAGGGCTACCGCGAGATCGCCGATAGATCGCTCATGCTGCGTGAATCGTGAGCTCGTGACGGGACCGTGTGTTAACGGTGCTTAATGGGCCCTAATGCTTCCGAAACTGTGCGAACGCTGACGGTAGCCCTCAACAGGGAAACACACGTGACCCAAGCGGTATAATTTGCAGTTTATGCCTCGCCGTACAAGGCACAACAATGTGTACCACGCTTAACAGTAAGATGATTACGGCAATTTGTCGGTAGGGAAGTGAAGTGTCGATGGCATCTTTAGATTTTTGGCAAGTGATCGATGTATTATGAAGGCCCGACCTGGACGTAGACCTAGATAAAAAAAAAAAAACAAACGAAGGCTCCTGAATTGGATTTAAGTTACCTTTCCACATATTTAGAAAGGAACAACAGTATGATAGTCCTTTCAATAGGGCTCGTCTGACTAGTCTACCAAAATCCCTAAACCGAAAAATACGATTTGTCAATTTCATCACCAAAAATCTTAAACAAATTCACTTCAGCGATCAAAAACCTTCTCCAAACCACCACTTTCTTATTCTGGCATCCTACCATCATAGACTTCCTTCACATATCGCTGTATGTAAGGATAATGAGGCATCGTGTGAAACTCCGGAAACTCGGAATACGGCGTGAGTGCCCCGGGCATAGAGTACCGCTACTGATTGTTTTGCTAAATGTTACCCGTTCGTATGGTTCATAAAATTTATGAAGATCATGCCTTTGAATTGACGAGTTGTGTTGTATGAATTGATCGTGTTTATTACCATAGAGGCATGGGTACCAAAGACCTTATTGTCAGTTTCACACGTCCATGCATGAGCTTCTAAAAGTGCGGATGCATTTTCTCATTTTTTTCATTTTTTATGTTGGAATAAAATATTAATGGCACGTTCTCTGATTGAAAGAAATTTATTCAGCTTTGTTTTTTTTTCAATTTTATTCCTGTTGTGGCTACTATATGCTCTTTGGAATAAATATTGATGGATTGATTGCATTTTTTATTGAAAGAATTTGATTCTACTAATGCAGTCTGATCGCTCGTTACGAATAAGTGGCTACATTCAAAATGGTCTTGCGAAAATTAAACGCATGAATTGCAGCTATAATTTAACCTAAATACAAACAACAAACCTTGTATAAATCGAGTATTGCCATTAATTATTCCCGTGCTTTCCCAATTAAACACGCTACAATCGATACATCGTTCATTAATCTAGCTAAAACAATACATCTTGCTTAATTACGATTCTAAGCAGAATCGAGAGTGCGATGTCCCATATAGTTAGTGCATTAGGTCATCGGTGCACGCCCAGTCTCTGCCGTAGTACTTATCTGTTGCATCGCTCGATAGGTCGATCCATTCGATTCACGACTCGAGAGAATCGAGTTGACATATCGATTATTTTCTATATACATTGCCATTTAATAGGGGATCTTCTTTTTTCTTAGTTTTTGGTTATAAAACTGTAGCGGTATCTACAACGCCACATGCGAACAACGCGTCATACTGACGTCACGCAAATCCTGCATCTCGCAAGCAGAGTTTACCGCGCACTTAGCATAGATACAATTTCCCAACATCAATCGTTGGGCAATTGCCCGCCAGACACAACACCCGTCTGGTCGGAGGATCCTCCCTTTTCTATGGAGGTTGAGTGAACTTTACACCCTGTTCCTCATGCCTCCAAAAAACAAAGGATTTTGGTCAAAATTATTTATTTATGTTTTGGGGGTTAGGTTTATAGACAGAGATAGTCGCCAATTTCATCATTCTATTTAATTAAAAGTTTGGCTAGTTGCATTTGTCAATAAAACCAATAAGCAAACCATTTTTCACATCAATGTTAGTTTTTTCGAATAAGATCAAAAACCATACATAACGGAACAATTGGGTTGTGGAGGCCAAAAAGGCAGTCGCTTCATGTAAAATACTGGTATTCAGCTGTATCCGGTTAGACTGGAAGCCGACTCCAACATAGTTGGGAAAAGGTTGGTCAGATGATGATGATGACTAATATGACTATACAAAACAAAGCAACTGTAAATGTTAAAAACTCAATTCCGACGTAACTTAAACTAAACAATACAATAAAACAAAACAATACAGTAAGAAAATAAGAAATCCTTAAAGAAAATTCTTTCTCATCTTCAACCGTTAAAAGGTCCGTATTTAGAGATACAGTTGATAAAAACGCCTTTAGTTCTATGTAGTTCTATTTCTATTGGTTCTAGTTCTGTTGGCCCTAGTTCAGTTCATAGTACACAATAGTTCGCGCGTCCGTCGCGCCACAGAGGTGGCAATGCGGTTAATTAGGCACCCTTTGAGAAATCTTTGCCTGTATACAGGCTGTTTTAGTGACCGTTTAAATAGTGGTACCGCACTGAGCCCGCATGGTGGATTATGCCCCACACCCTCTCACAGAGAGTAGGCCCGTGTTCCAGCAGTGGGAACATTATAGGCTGATTGTGATAACCATTCTTTACAAATATACTTTTTACAGATTCTAATTGAAGCTATTTCAAGAAAAATCCTAAAATCGAACTATGTAGTATCTTAAATTAGTAACTCAAAAAACAATGTGTTCATAAAATAATTGTACTTTTGCACCTTCGTTGGTTGACCCAAAACCTTTTTCAACCAAATCATGCTGTTTTTTATTCAATTAGAGACATGATTTATTACAGAAGTTAATCCTAATAATTTTACTAAATAAGTAAGTGATAAAACCGAATCGCCAAAATGATTTAATCCAACTCCCCACAATATCTACAGTTAGACTCCTTACACAAGACAATGTCTCATCTAATGGTTGAATTACGTAACACAACAGCCTGTATACGGGAACAAAGCCGCTTAGTTCCCACAGTCGCACATACAGGGTGTGCGCTCACGAACTAACCTAGTGTATCGTACGGAAGTGGATAATGCCGCGTCGGCCGTCACCCGCGCCCTTTACTGCACTGTATCGAGATCTAGACACTTGGGTTCGAAACACGTGGAGAACTATTAGCCTGGATTGCGATCAGGATGTACCTTTTGTTTTTAAAGGCTTTTCTAGAACTAAACTGTTTTAAATCGCGTTTGTAAAGTTGCTCTAGATTTTGATTGAGTCGGAAGGCCAAATTCGATATTTTTCGTAATCAATATTGTATTAGTTACGCAAAGGCCTCAATGGAACTCGTATTCAAGGGTTTCGAAACTCCTATTCATGACCGTGACTCCATTTTTACAATAAACCTAAAAATAAATTTCGGATTCGTTCGTGTATTATTGGCAATTTTTTGCCACGAACCAGGTGATCAAGGATCTTAAAGTTAATGACAAATAATTTGTTTCCGCGTCTGTTTCGGGTGTTTATTAAATCAAAAAACAATGTTGAGGTTGTTACGTACGAAAAGGAAAAAAAATCTTTTAACACCTGATACGAGTTCACGGACATTTTAATATCTCCATCACGATTTTGCATAATTAAACTGATGAATTGATGACACTTACACGCTTGGAAACTTTTTTAATCACCGTTGATTTTTTTGCGGACGCAAATGTTGCCTGGGCAAATATTGTGAAACTAAATTGGCGAAAACAATAAAATACATTAGGCGAACGTCAGATTTCTTTTTGTTGCTTTGTTTTGGTCAAATCTATCCTGTAATTTCCAATCTTTTTTTGTAAAAAAAGATAAAAAGATTCTTGTCCAGATCAGAAGTTTGTATTTTTATACAAAAAGGTAGCATACCTAGACGATTCTTTGTTCATTTAAAATATAAAAAAATGTGCAAAGATTTGTTGTTTTAGCAGCAAATTTTTTGCAGTAAGGCGTTTTACACAAAAAGTCCTCTGAAGTTTGACGTTAATCTTTTTAAAAAGTAAACCCCTTCTTTGTTACGGTCGGCACAGAAAAATCCTAAAAAGGGATTCTGAGCTCAAAGCAGGGATTTTGAGATCAATTTTTAATCTTGTTTTGTGCCTTTCACAGTATTATGATGATTTCTAAGAAAGGCAACGCGATCTGTCTTCATTCAAAAGTAATACATTGTTGATGTTTTGTTAACTGTTTTCTTACGGAAATTATTTTTAATCTTTTCGGATTTTCATTAATAATGTTAGTTTATAAGATTTTAGCTCTAAGTATTCAGAACGGTGCACTTTTAAATATTAATTTCTCCTCAAATTCAATGAACTAATATTTTTTTGGTTTTTAATACACTATTTGCACAGTGGGCACATTCTTTTAACTTTTTGTGGCAGCATGCTCATTAATTTTCTGTTTTTTTTAATGTTATTCTTTGTGTTAGGTTCATCTACCTAATTAACGAAGAATTTAACGTATTTCTAAGTTGTTTTTATTATTATTATTTTGTTTTTGAGGAATATGTTTGATTTATGATTTGGGAGGTTGGTGATTTGAACAACAGGGTGTTATTTTATTTTTAACTGTAATAACATGTTTTTTTCTTAATTGTTGTAGATGTAGTCAATGCTTGTGGCGGTGAAGGTGATGGAAGCACGATCCTACTACAGCGGTCTCTCTTACACAAATAGAGTAAGAATTTATTTAATCAATACATTTTTACCTGTTTATCTTACCAATCATCATCATTGATCATTAAAACAACCAAGTACGATCATAAAGGAGGACCGCAATAATTGATGATGAATCGAAAAAATAAACTATTGGTCGTGCAGTTTATAAATGCCCTACAAGCATTATACATTAACAGTTTGTGGCACTTGGTGGAAAAAACTTGGATCGGTTTCAGGATTTCCAAAAAAAATCGTTACTTTTTTCTAACATAATTCTTTTTGTTACAGAGAAATCCATTACAACCCTAACAAGGAGACCATGTACTTACGATGGTGAACAAATACGTCACGAAGAATAATGACGTCATCAACGCCTAAAACACCTGTGGGCTTCAACTTTACATAACAGTATTCGTGCTTCGTCAGTAACACCGCCAGAATGGGATATTGCAATGTTTTGGATATTTTTTTTTTGTAAATTTTCGGCCTCCATGTAAACCTTCGCGCTTTTTAATTTTATTATTTTGACTACAATTTTGTGATATTTGGACCAATGGGGTTGCTCTTGTTTATGTTTTACTTTTTATCTTTTGTAGTTTTAAATAAAATCTTGTGATAAAATGTTAATTGATTAGAAAAAAAGCTAATTAAGAATGATGTTTTGAGGTATATTTTAATTCAGAATTTGTAATGATAACACTAATAAGAGTGACCCTACTGAAAAATTACTTTTTCAAAATTCAAAATTAAACAAACAAACATTCTGGTGATTTTGTAAATAGTATTTATTAGGATAAGTGATGGTAGCATTTACAGCTTAACTGCTTAGAAATATTTTAATGTAAAATAATATTTATATTATATTTAAAAAATATTGTTATTAAACTTTCTAATACGTAGGACGTATATTCATGTATTATTTTAAAGTTATTAGAAAATCTAAAACTGTTGGATAATAACTTTCAAATAATATTTCAGTTCTAAAATCACGACCTCTCAATATTTTTTTGCGAACGGTTGATTTATTTGACAAAACGGATCATTCCGTATATGTTTTATTTATTTTTAATTAATTTTAGTTTAAGTATAACATTCCATCTATTGCTTAAAATAATGTATATTTTGAGGGTTGTTCCTAATACCTAGAAAAAATATGGGTAGTAAAGAAATTAATGTTGGATAAAAAATTATAAATTCATGGTTTAACTATTAAGATCCTAAAAAGTAGAAATCAATATGATCCCAGTGAAAATATATTTATATCCGAAGATTTTCTATATTTTGTTTCAAAGAAATTAATACATACAGTATTTTGTTTCAAAGAAATTGCCAACCAATTATGTTTTTTAATTATCCTAAATGAACCATGAATGAAATAATGGAAATGATGATTCGGTTTATTTTTAATTATCATTATTAACGCTTTTTATATCCACGCACTTTGGAATCGTTCAATAAGACAGCGATTACGTTTAGTTATAGTTAATTATACCTAAGTTTATTTAATTTTGATTTAGTGATCTCAATTTTTAATTCAATAAAAGTCTGTTTTGAAATATGAAATTCCAATCGGAACAATTTCAATTATAATCGCAGCTAATTATGTAATCAAATATGTTATAATTATTGAGATAATTAAATCAACAAACACTTGAAACCTGGCTTCCATAAAATTTTACAATATTTCGACATTTGTGCGAAGTAAATGTAAGGTTTTAAAAATTATTTTTGTTTTCACAAGTTTTTTTAAAACGCTGTCTTTATACACGATATATAAATATATTATATATTAATTGTCATACAAGACACCCACTAAAATTGCTTAATTAATTATTATGCTTTAATAAAATTAAAAATGTATCTAGATTTGGTAAATAATATTCCATGTGCCAATAAATAGATGGGGTAGAGCTCTGTCATTAGCCATATTTTTGATATAGATTTAGATGTAAAAAATATAATATTTTTGAATATATTTTATATATGTATGTATTCCATTACATTGTGTAGATCAATGATAATAAATGATTGATTAATAAGACATTGTCGTTATTTTATTGGAGTTGATATGCCTTTATGGAGAATCATAATTGTGTTTTTCACCTTTTGACTGCGCACACCTGAGTCAAGACTGTTTATATTTTTGATAGACGATCGCTCTATGTAAACAACGATGACGCAACAACAGGCTCATAGGTAAATTTGACAAATATCTACAAAATAAAACATTTTGACTCAGCTGTGCGTACCGACTGATGCACTTGTTTGGACACAATCTTTTCTATCAAATGTCAGTTAACTATAGAGGTGATGTAACGAGAGAAACAAAACAAGTGATGTGCAGGTGCTACGGAAAGTGTGGGAAACTAATAGATATTACAAATAATCAAAACAGATGCAGAAAAATAAATAACAAAAAAAAAAACAATCTAGGCAGAATATGCACGTGTCCGCTTATAATGCTTATCAAACAGGATAAAGACAAGTCTGCTAAGACTACAAAGTAAATAGACGATATCGTAAGCAATACAGAAACCGGTTTCAATGAGAGTAACACAGAAGCTAGGGAAGCCCATTTTAGTCATGCACTATCATTATAATATTGTGAAATATATACTAACTCAGCACACTAACGATCCGACGACTGATGATGTCAATCTTTACTAAGAAAACGAGTTCGGTATTAGAGCTTCAGACTTTTTTTTTGTGAATGTCGTTGTTGATTAGCTTTATCGTTAAGAGCGTATTAAATACTTGTATGGATAGTGGTTTCTAATTATTGAATCGTTAAGTGCGACGCAATTGTAGAAATGGTTTCTGTGACTTTGATGTTAGAAATAATTAACAAAACCTATACTTATCATGAACTTCTCCTTAGCTTAGGTGTCTTATACATAGATGATGGAAAGAATTGACAGAACCTATTATGAACTTCTGCTTTGATCCGCCAATAGTCAGGTTTTCTGTACAGATGAAGCTGCTGCACCACTAATATATAATATAATTACAAATAACACATGGGCCTGCTTACTATTCAGAGTACCGAAAATACAAAGCAGTTTGTACGGTTTCCTGAATTGCGTTTTCTAGTCATTTTGGAGAGCATCATTTCAGGGGTCGATTGCAGCAGTAGCCTGTTGGTGATTCTCCCAATGGCTTCAATTGAACAATTCAGCATTGTCACTTTATTACTTACAAGAAGAAAGGTCTGTATTTTGACATAGTTAGAGAGATGTATTGCTATATACAGAAAACGGCTCTTTACTTATAAGAATTGTAAACAATACAAAAATTGATTTGAAATTGAAATTTTGTAGGATTTTTAAGACTCATAACCACTTCTCAGTACCTACCTATATTGTCTTACATTCTCTTACTTATGTGTTACTTCATGAGGCTCTCGAAAACTGGGTGCTTGGACTACTATGCTATAAATAATTGTATTATCTCTATTTCGTTTTCTACAGGGGAAGTACACATCACTTAAGAAATATGCTATTCTCTCAATTACCACCACAGCTTACTGAAATGGTGTTCTACGCAATCGATACATAAGAGATTCATCGACAAAATCGTAGATTTTTGTCTCCACAGTAAAGGACCTTAGACTATAGTTTAAAAACAAAGGGGCTCATATAGCTAGTGCGTAAATTCCACACAAGTTACATCGGACTTGTCTGGACAGGTTCGCGCGCGTAACGCGGTGGCGGCCAGACGGCGGGGCACCGCTTACTCATAGCTGTCTCAATGTATACGTAATGATACGGACACGAGCTGATATGATACGGAAAATGTATCAAGCGTTGATTAATAAATACAGTGTAAAAATGTAGATGATAAAATTTTAGATACTGTAGAAGTAAATGGTGTTTCTGCAGTTAAAGATTCAAGTGGACGTGGTATCCTTTTAGGATGGGAATCATTAGATGAAGTATTTAATATATTTAATTTTATGGCTTTAATAGAAGAGTGCCAGCAAAAGCCTTAAATAATATATACAAATAAATTGGAGTAGGTGATGAAGTTACTGAAGAGGGAAAGAATGAAGTGGCTGGCCTACCTATGTCTAACAAGCTCAAATAATGGACGTTTCAGAAGCAAAAAACCGTACAAATGCAAGCCAAGTTCTATAATAATAATGCTGGCCCAAAATACAACAACTTGACATGAATAATCATGCAAGTTTAACGAAACATTATAAACAACAGAACCCTCAATTGAGCAATATGCAGCATCCGTCTAGCATGAAACATAACGTGAGTCAGCCTCTCGTTTCGCGACTCATATCGGTCATCTTTGATCGTATCTCGGGTCGCCCAACGGAAGCAAAACAAGCGAGAAAGCTAAATTTTTATATTGTAAGTCACTATAAGTTCCCACGGCACAGTTTTAAATGTTCTACTAATGAGTGTTGAGATGTTATAATGTTTTGTCTTAGATTTTCATCACGGGGAATAAGATTTGAAGTTTGACAAAGCAGTGTAGGCATTGGCTTTATTTCATGTTTTACATGGATTACTGTTAGCTTCTTCTAATGTTTCATGGCTGAATTTGGGATTACTATTTAACTCTTCTCAGACTGCCCCATTGGTCTAGTGGTCGCTACTGTTGAAGATAAGGTCCTGGGTTCGATTCCCGGGTTGGGAAAAATGTTATTGAGTTTTTCCACCTACAATTTCTCTGTAGCAGCCTGAAGTCTGGATTTTTGCCCGGATTATGGCTTATTGCCATCATCCGGGCATAAATCCAGATTCCAGGCATGCTATTGCATGAGACTTAATAAACATAACTGGTAAAATCTATACTCGTAGGTACACCTCTGCCTAATCCGTCGGGGAACAGGCGTGATATTATGTTATGAGTATATATTTGACTCTACTTCCATATAATCAATGAAATCGTAGGGTTGGCGTTGTGGTGCTAAAAATATAATTTCAAAAATCGGATTTTCAGATTGTTTAGTTATTTATTTATATATACTTTATTGTACACCACAAAAATACATAGCATAAAAAATACATCAAAAACACTACAAAATATACAATGGGCAAATCAAATTATAATACAATCGTTCTTAAGGAAGTCAAGATTATTGTTATCATTATTTACTGTCCATAATATTTTCATGCATATATTATAATTCATGCGTTTTGTTGGCAACAAAGGTTGTGAACTATAAATTGTGGTCATAGCAGATCGTTCATTTAAAGTCAGTACTACAAATTATATGAAACAGGCTCCCTCCTATTTCGCAACCCTAATCAAAACTGGACTCAAGATTGCTACTGAAAATCTTGTACCTTGTAATCTTGAGCTATTTCACTCGAATCGGAGTCCGGAGTCTAGAATTCCAAGCTTAGTAATCTCGATTTCAACTACTAGACCAAATATACTCTAAAAGATAATGGAGTAGCAAATAAAAGTGTAATATTAGAATCCTATACAATATATAAGGTAAACATTATCTTAGAACAACGGTAGTGAAAACGGTGGGGTTCAGCCATGGTCCTTGTTGTCACGAGTTCACACTTCACCTCGATGGAGTTACATGGAACTACCTGCTAAAACAAAACATAATAAAATATACCTTATTTAATTTCTCACACAATATTGAGAACAATGATAGTGTATTCTCTATCCTTGTCATGCGGTGGAAGTGACACGAACTTACATTCAAATAAAATGTATTGTTTGAGACAGATAGAAATATGTAAACGGATGGAATTCAGTAGTCTTCTTCTAGTTCACAACTGTATTTTCAGGGGAGGCCCCCTGCACTTTAAGCAACACCTCTAAAAGCTATTCATTTCCTGAATTCCCAGTAGATCATTAGCAATTCCTCTAATTTTCGTAAAACTTCGTTTCATATTTGGTGTAAACATTGACGCATGAAAAAAATAAAAATCGCAATTTTATCGGTAAATTTTTCATTACAGTTTTTATTTAAAATCGAATTGGTTTTTTATTTTTTATTTCTACAGTTTAAATGTGTGATCTGTGTATGATCTGTGTGCAATTCATTGTGATATGAATTGCACACAGATCATAATATGAATTGTCAGTTTGTGACCATTTTACGATTTTTAGTATGATTCATATTGTTATCCTATTATGATTCTGCCAAAGTGGCCTTTTTAGGTCCCCTTATTTTGTTGGCTCAAAACTTCGCCACTTCCTCGGTAGCAGCGCAGAGGTCACTTTGATTGCATGTTTTGGAACACAGAGGGCAGGTTAGGTGGTCGAGCATAGTTGGCGACATAGCTCCACATCCACACCTTACTACGTTCCGTCGAGGTAGCCCGAATTTACCAGGTAGGAGTTACATTGTCCCACTTGTGTCTAGGGACGGTTCAGGTTATAAAGTAACAGCTGAAAATCAACTGACAAACAAAACTCACGAGAAGAATAAAATAGCCTCCCCAAGTGGAGATGCTAATCCTGGACATTCAGCAGGACTTGTCCGTCTAGCTAATATACTCGTAGTTAGTGCGCACAGATTTGAAAGAAGAAGAAATATTAAAGATTTCCAATGAAATCTCCATGGATGCTGAATTCACTTTCAAGAATTGAACTAACAACACAAAACACGCTAAGCTGGTTGGTTTGCCAGTGTCCATAATCATGTATTAATAATTCAGGTGCTTCGGCTTATCTCACAAAAGTTGTAACATGTGCTTTGAGTAAAGTGCCTGTAGGCGGTTAAAGTGCTTGAGATTGTGAATTGCAAAATTTGTCATTGAATACTTATGTGATACATTTTCAATCGGCATTCTTGTTTGTGTATTTCCATGACTAACATTGTGACTTCCAATAATTTCAAAGAAATAATTGTATCTGTTGAGATCTAGAGAATGATTATGCATGGTGGCACGGGACATCGGCAAACTGTAACCATGAATTCATCACATGATCCTAGGCGTAGACAATTTTCGTCGGTTATCAGAAAAAAATTCTACTGTGTAAAAATGTATGGAACAGCAATATTTTTTTTTATAGCCTTCGAAGAATATCTATGCAGGGGGTTCCACAATGATGTACTTAATCCATGGTAAAGGTTGCGCGTCATCCTGCCACCCTGTATGTATTTGTTTGGAATGAACAAATTAAATCATTTTCTGGGAACAATCTTTGATGCTGATGATTTTTGTATTTATGAAGATAATGAATGACTTGTTTCCATAAATGTTTCATTTTAATTCTCCACCAGCAACAACTGATTCCTAGCTTTCTCTCTATTAGTTAATTCCCAATCCACACTATTTCTATCGCCAATAAGACTTCCCAAGACGTTTGAATCGAACAAAAACAAACACACGAAGTGGTGGTATCGCGCTAATTTCGCTCACGGCACAATCACACAATACGCGGAAGGCAGCTTTGTACTGTTGCAGGGTTGTGGATGTACAAATAATTGGTTTTATTTTGTTGGTACTTTGTAGTGATGTGATCACGATCATCGTTGTGTAGTATTTGAAACAGAGAGCATCCGATCGCGGTACACATTCAAGTAATTTTCCCCCTCTCTAGCACCAAAGTATTTATGAGGACATGACATTTTTATTAACAGTTTGTGTTCAACTGCGCTGCGCTGCACACTTCTATCGGAAGCGGTCTCTATCAAAGTCCTCGAAGTCCTAAGCTGGTCGGTGGACGGCCTCTTCCGCGCCGCGATCACCAGTATGGTGATGGTGTCGTCGGCGGCGACTAGTATTCGTCGCTCGAGCTTGACGCAACTGCAGCGGCCGGTACTCATGTTTGGAGCAGGTTCAGCTGCCAGACGGAGTTGAGCGACCAACCCGAAGATGCTGGGCGGGTGTCGTGAAGAAGTCGAGCCTGGCTTTATAGAATTTCTAGTCAACATTTCATGACATACATTTTTGGTATCGCCGTATGCCCCATGTCATAGTATTGATTCAGATCACATCTAATTATTATCGTAATGATGGGATGGTCCACACCGATGATCAAGGTGCTTTATCTGAAACTTTTATTTTCTTTTCTTTATTTAGGCAACCAACAGCGATACAAACAGTATGTTACAGAGTATATGTATTGTATGGCTAATACTCGTAATTAAAGAACACTTAAAATAAGTAGGAAAGAATGACGCCAAAGGTAAAATTGGGATGAAAATGGCTGTGGATGATGATGAAATTATATGAATGTGAAATAAATAAGCAAATGACATGTTCCACGGAAAAAAACGAACGATTTGTTATTTTTTTATGTCTGATTCTACATATTTTCTTCTTCTTTTCAAACAGCATAATCAGCCTATAATGATCCCACTGTTGGGACACAGGCCTCCTCTCTGTGAGAGGAAGTGGGACGTAATCCACCACGCGGGCCTAGAGGTTGGTTGACGTCACATGTCTTCAAATTTTTGGTTCTAGGACATGCCACGTTCCCCACGATGTTTTACTTCACCGTTTTGTGGGTGATGCAATTATTTACACAAAGTAAAGCATCTACCTGAATTCGACCTACATCTCGTAAGTTGGAGCCCTTACCACTGGGTCACCATTGTTCCTACAAAAAATTTTCAGACAGTATTTAATGTAATCCACAATGTTAAACTTGCATTCTCAACTAATTCGGCAAAAAAAAAACGCCAATCAGTGGTATTTATAATGTTCAATATACGGCTCAGAAGTCCATTACAATGTTAAACAAACACATAAGCTTGTGTCTAATCAAGAGACCAATAAAAACTTTTTTGCAAAAACTTTGTAGTGTCGTTTTGGAAGTCGGTTGTTTTTTTTTGCAAAAAAGTTTTTATTTTTCACTTTTAAGTTGTAATTTTTACCAGTAATTTTGGTTTAAAAACCAAACTACTGAACCGTTTTTGATGAAATTTCTATGGGACCATTTGGGAAGTATATCCTTTCCAACCAAAAAAGAATTTTTTAAATCGGTTGGCAAGCGACGGAGTTATGCGCGAACAAACATTAAAAAAAAAAAAAATACAATCATCCGAATTGAGAACCTCCTCCTTTTTTAGAAGTCGGTTAAAACATATGGTCCTACTAGCTGCGCCCCGCGGTTTCACCCGCATAAGTTTCGATCCCGTGGAAATATCGGGATAAAAAGTATCCTATATGTTAATCCTGGTAATAAACAATCTGTGTGCCTTTCATTCAAATCCGTTCAGTTGTTTTTGCGTGAAAGAGTAACAAACATCCATCCATCCATCCATCCATACATACTTTCACGTTTATACGAGTAATATTAGTAGGATAATCTTGTAGAATGAACCCTAAAATGAAAGGTCATTAAAGCTGTGAAGCCACAGTGAAAGCGAAGCGAGAGATTTATCATCATTTTCTACTCATTCATTAAATTCAATTTGATTGTTCATTGCTATGTTTGTTCGTTAAGCCGTTGGTCCCGGCTGTCATTCGTGGATCTTTGACAGTCGTTACGGGTAGTCAGAAGCCCGAAAGTCTGAACCAGTCTTACCATGGGGTATCGTATTACCCAGTAACTGGGTTGTGGAGGTCAGATAGGCAGTCGCTCCATGTAAAATACTGGTATTCAGCTGCATCCGGTTAGACTGGAAGCCGACCCCTACATAGTTGGGAAAAGGCTAGGCAGATAATGATGATGATGATGATTTTTCATTGCTATAGCTCATCGTTTTCTGGTAACTGAACCAGCTTTATTAGTGTCAGTGTATGTGTGTTTTATTAGTGTGTGTATCTTTCTAAGATTTTGTGTAAGGTATTCAGTGTTTATTCCTTGCAGATGTATCGAAATCTTTACTTAAGTTGGAGCCTCCATCAACACTGCCCGAAGAGAAGACTAAGAAGACTATTTAGTCTTCTTAGTCTTCTCTTCTTCGTCAGCCAGAGAGAATACCAATATAAGAGAAAATACCAGTCTATTATTGTCCCACTGCAGGGAAAAAGTCTCTGCCTTCTTTGTATCAGAAGAGGCTTTTCAATCAAGCATGCTTATTAAGCTGATACCAAGACTACACACGACTGATATCCAAGACTACACACACTTTTTATTGTTCTCCTTTGTCTCTAATATTTTTAAGTTAAATGTCATTCATACCAGAAGGCCAACAGGCCAGGAGACAGATCAGACTGTGAACGTTCTTAAAATTACGAGAATTGCCCCTCAGACTGTGAACGTTCTTAAAATTACGAGAATGGTCCCTGTGTTATTTGCATGGTTACTGAAATGTCAATTTTAGATGATATTTAATTTAAATGGTAAGCGACTGTTCTATTGGTGTGCTTATTATAAATAAAACATAGAAAGTAGGTACTAAATGCATTGAAAAAGACACATTGAGACTTGCCGGGATTTGAACCCAAGACGTTGTGATACCAAAATCTCTTCTACATTTAGTAAAGCTGTGACTATCTTGTCGCTATACTATACTATATACTATGCTATACTATTGCAGCCGCGAGGCACACTTTCCTGCTAATTTCTTACATCAGTCTTTATACTTTCTATTTGTTTTTTTATTAGTTGCTATCTGATGTATGTATCTGGTGTATTGTGTGTCCTTTAGTGTGTGCTAAATAAATGTTTTTTCTTTAATTCTGTACGTCAGTACATATAGCCAGTGCTACATGTAGCTGATGTGTGCGTTATGGTAGGAAAAATAGTTCGGCTAAGCCAATCTTTCAGTGGATAACTTCCTAATATGATAATACTATTGATTTAGACGGGTTATAAATATAACATTTATTTTATATGGCGTTCCTCATTAGGTTAAAATGTCACTAAAATATGTATAAAGACTCCCGTGATCATTCAGGTTATGGCTCTAGTGATTGCTTCGGTTTTTATAGATTTGATCGTAATTTGGATTAAATAATGATAGATATAATATAGTTTGTAGTTTATGTCTGTGTGTTTATTTGTATTTTGGTATAATTTTATGTAAAATTACAGTTATTTCTTTACTCATAATTTCTTATACTACCTACAGCTTCTGCTAACGTTATGTGTTTTTGTAGGTAAGGTAAGGTACTCTGGCAATCTATTTAATTAGAAAGAATATTCTAGCGGTTCTTTTTTTTGTACATATAGCTTGAAGGAATAACTTTATTTCATCTTATTATTAACTTTCGACGTTCTTTTGGTTTTAAAGTGACTGAAAATATTGCTCTTTTGTAACAGCGGTTCTAAGGCTTCAGGCTTTTAATTCTGGTGCAAGTTTCGCGAATTTTCTTCAATACAACCGCAAGTGAGGCCACATTTTCCTCTATACTACATGATTGGCCACATTTTATAGTCGAATAACACAGTATAATATCATAATAAGTGGCGAGCATTGGCCAGGGCGTGGGCAAGTGTGGGCGAGCCAATACTAATGAGGCTAGTTCACACACATTGTCTTCTACCAGTTGCTACAATTACATGTTTATGTCCTAAGCTTTATAGGCACGCGTAACTTTCGCGAGGTTAGTGTTAATTGCATTGTAATTGGAGTGGATCTTTAGCTCCTTATACAATGTGTGGGTGCCCTAATCTATGTATAGATATAGTAAGGGCCGGTTTTTCAATCGCCAGTTAACTTTTATCCGACAAATAAGTTTGTAATTTTGACAGTTTTTGTATGGACAATATTTAAGAACGTCACATTTATTTTTTAGGTAAAAGTTATCTATGTAGATTGAAAAATCGGCGCTGAAAAGGATATAATAGGTGTTGGAATTGTGAAAGTTGAAATGCGTTGGAATTTTGCACTCCATCCTTCTTCAGACATTATGTCGACGCTTTCCTAAGTCACCCATTTACGGTATGTCCTGAATTGTAGAGCTACAAGGTTTTTCAAAATCTTAAGGTACGTCCATCGTAAGTCATAAGAACTTACACTTGAAAACTCTGATGCCTGTAAGAACAATATCCGTGTTTGGTTTACTTAGAGCGATTTTTCCTACGCCAGATAATTTTATCGGAGAAATAATTTTGAATTTTTGACAGTCCTTAAATACAAAAACTGTCAGACGTCACTTTTATTCCACGAATAAAAAACATCCGTCGATTGAAAAATCAGCCCTTACTTTAATAGCTATAATTTTCTCTTTAATAGCTATTATTTTTTGTGGATTTCCAAAAAAAAAGTTTAAAGATCACCATACTTATTTACCAAGTTATATTATTATGCTTCTATTTTTTCATGAAAACAACAATAAAAACATAGGTAGGTACAGACGCCAGCAGGTCAAGCTACCCGAAACTGTCAAATTTTCCCAATCAACCTTGAGCCTTAATGCTTTAGCGTTAAAGTTGAAAATCTACTAAAGAAATTTGACAGATTGTAGTAGCTTGATGTGCTGGCGTCTGTACCTAAATCCATCATTAATAATTTCTAAGAACCAATATTTATTGTTGAAAATTTTATAGCGATTCGTTATACCTACAATTAATAGAACACAATTCATTGGTTCCGACGATTTTAAGTTCGAATCTTCAATTCAGACTTATGTTGAATTTATTCGTTCCGCGGGTAACCGCAAACTAATTAGTCTATGGGCTGATGTCAATGGAAAACTATGAATGACAATATGTTTTGTAGGATTATGAATGGTGGACCAGTCAATGAACTGTTGTGGATATTTGTTTATGTAATACCTATTGGTGAGCAAAAAGTTTGCTGTCTGGGTGATTTGAGAAAATTCGTTCAGAAGAGATATTCGTTTTTATTTTTTCTAAAATTTTCTATATGCGACTAGTTCCTTCATTAGAGTAATTATTTCTGTTTTGTTACCTCCGTCTCTTTGATCATATTTTACTAACGTTAATTGTTGCTTCTCTTTATGAAGGGATTGGTAACATGATGAGTTAAAGTATAATTGATAAGATAATTTAGGTCCAGTGTTTTGCTCAAACTTTTGGTGATGACGTAACTGTTGAAGTCTTTCATCATCTGTCCCCAAAAGTAAGTAATGGTAAGTCAGTGTTATTAACTTTTATTCCTAATTCAACAGGACTTTTCTAAAATTATGTAAATATTGATACCTGTCTCCTCTCCATCATTCATCCTAGCAGAAACTATAATTTACGATTTTTCTAGTAATTATATTCTGTGATGGTTCTAACCGCAAACTAATTACTTTGTGTCAATGGTTCATCATGAATGAGTGAAGGAGAATGGCAAACAACAAGTTTTAAGAATGATTTGCGTGTGACATGGTAGTTTATGGAAACTGAATTGAATTAGTTCGTTCATTTGCGGTTTTAGCAATTGCGTTATTTTCATTCATCCATGGTTTTGGCAATTATTTGTTTTGATCCATTGATTTTATGGATTCTTAGCTAGTCGTAAGTGGTTTTAAGAAATATTAAATATCTGTTTAGTGTAAACAATTGAATATTACCTTCCAGTAGGATGCAGCTCAGTAATATTTTAACAGGCATAAATAACCAGAGCAATTTTAGGAGTTTTCTTGTATGTTTTGTCTGTAACAAGTTGTGATCACGAAGAAATACTGACCCCTTTGGCACACAAACACTATCTACAGACTACTCCAGCATCATTTCCCATTCTCATGGTTACCTCTCTTTTTGTTTGTCTAAATAAACTATTGTGTTAGAGAAGATGTTACAATATCTTTACATATATGTACACAACTATGTGCATATGCTGTCAGATGCTTTAGAACAATCTGGGTGAACTGAAACCACGTTACATTCAGGTCTTCGACCACATGTCATCTAATAAATTATGTAGGTATAGGAAATAAATTGGATCACATATCGGTATAGAAGAAATTCTATGCCCAGTAAATCAGTTTGTGTAACATTGTGTGGGTTGACACATCTGATATACGTGGAGCTACGAAGATTTTTGATTGAACTGAGGTTCTTATTTACGTTATGTATATATGTATATTATAAATTAAAGTCGCTTTTCGTGGGTGTCTATGTGACCGCGTTGTTCTTTTAAACTACGCAACGGATTTTGATGTGGTTTTCACTCCCATTTAGAGAAGTTATTCCGAAAGAAAGAAAAAAAGTAAAGAAAAAAAATTTTTTTTTTGGCAAAGAAACACGTGCTTGCAACAAGATAATGGAAGATTTTAAAAACAGTTGTTTATCTTACATTTCTATAGCCTTTTCAATTGGATATTTGCGTAATATGTCAAATAGTTCGTGTCTGATTGTTATATGTAGATGTGTGGACAATAAATTCATGTTAAACTTACGTAAAATAAAGAAATCTCGATGTTATGTAAAATCGTAAAAAACGTGTTAAGCAGGGGTGCTGGTTTTTATATTAATATTTGGGTGGTTCGTCTGTATTCGGGAGTGTTACGAAAGGTGGTTAGAGACAGTGATCATCTACCAAGTGAAGTGTACTAGGTATCTATTAAAGCAATAGCCATTATACTACGATACGTCACTACAGTGCAGTCATCAGAAAGACTATGGTAATTTACAGTGTTACGTGATAAACTCAGCCTATCGAAGTCCACTGCTGGACATAGTAGGCCTCTCCCATGCTGCACTCAACATCCTGACCTCCGCCTTCCGCATCCAGTCTTTCCCAGCCACCTTTTTGAGTTCGTTGGTCCATCTACATAGTTGGGGGACGTCCTACACTACGCTTGCGGATACGCGGTCTCCACTCCAGGACTTGTCTGCTCCACCGGCTACCGGTTCTTCGTCAAACATGGCCAGTCCACTGCTACTTCAGCTTGCTTACTCTGCAAGGGTTACCTAAAGTTAAAGAGGGTAGTCAGCGGTTTGATCTTTACTTATCACTGTGGCATTTCATCACCACCGTGACGTTTCGATCATCTGTCAGTGGGTATAATTAATCAGTGTCTAATCTATGGATGGCAAAGTTCAAGATTGATAAAACGCTGATAATATCGTCCGTACTCACCAAGGGTCTTCTCTCGAAGTCCGGGCCCGTTCGAAATTAGCTTCGTCAAAACAAGTGACAAATACAGTTTTCCTATTTAATGGACGAAAACACATCGCGAGTAGGGACAGCTATCAAATCGTGTTGTCATTCATTGTTAGTTCGGGCTCCGAACTAATCTTATGTCCGTAGGTGATACGGAGTAGGAAAAGCCGAAGTAAGAAACTACGGATTTCGTGCTTATTGAGTAGACCCCAGGTTCCAAGTAGTAGTGATGTAGTGGTAGTGATGTAGCGGTAGTGATGTAGCGGTAGTGATTTTTAATATATGTACCTCCTACTTCCTACTAGGTACATATATTAAAAATCACTATTCCTGCTAAAAACAAACACTCCGAAATCCTCAGAAAAGTATTCCGAGCCATATTATAGCTCTGTGTGCGTGTGAGTGATGCGGCCGATCATTTGTCATGAGATCATAACATGTCGTCAGTGGTTGCGGGTTGCGGTCCAGTAAAACGCCGTGAAATTGACTTTCGGAGAAACTTTTTGACTCACAATGTTGACGCGACCTAATTTTTCTGTTGACCGATTTGAGCTTTAAGTTCTTACCTGAGGGGTAATTCTCGTAATTTTATGAACGTTCACAGTCTGATCTCAGTCTCAATCTGTCAAAAATACCTCTAACTTCCCTACATTTTGACATTTGTTTGTCCCCGAGATGAGCCTGCGACTAGATTTTGAATTTTTTGAATTACGAGAATTGGCCTTCTGATACATACCGATATTGGCCTTCTTCTTATTTTTGGAAAATCTTCAACGGACTCTACGAAACAGATATTTTGTAGCTCAGAACCTTTCTTTCAACCAATCAGATATTAATCGACCTTTTTCTCAGCATATATGCCATTTATGTCCTCAACATAGACATTTCGTGGAGTTATGACAAGTATGCTGAAAGGATCATTTCACTATAGTTTTGTAGGAAAATACAGGAACACTGCGAATCACGCCTATGTCAAGCAAAAACCTCGTTACAGAAAAACAAAATCTGCAGGTGCTGCTGATGACGTAAGAAGGACGAAAAGTTTGAACTTTTATAACAAGACTTCTTTTCATTGACTTTATTATTACGCAAAAAAGAAAAACCTTTAAAAATTAAATCGAAAGCACAAAAAGTCTGCAAAAGAAACATATCCCTGAACATTTTAGCGACCAAAACGTCAATTCTTTAAGATGAAACAAGAAAAATAAGACTAGCAAGTACCAGGACGGCATAAATAACACGGACACAACTACATACGTTCGACGGACGGTGTTGTACATCGTGTCCGACACGGCTCGGCCGTTGAACGGTCTTTAGTGCCCCCCATTCACTACGGACGGGATCGTGGATGAAGGGTTGTGTAGAAAGTATACCTATCAGACTTTTTTTGCTTAGATCGTTTTTTATCTAGCTGAAACACAGTGACTAAAAGTTCCAGTACTTATGTTTTATTTTTCAGGAGACGAAACTACTGTATTTGCGCACTAACAACATAGATGGGTACGTTCTCATTATTTTGCGTTGCTTATTCCTGAAACAAACAAAAACAGATTTATTATTGCTTTAATTTTTTTTATATTAGCTGCTTTCTTTTACTTCATTAGAAAAACTAATCATAATTCAAATACCAACTTCCCAATTTCTAGTGATGGAGGAGGAGTTTAAAAAGCCATTTAAAACTTGTTAAGCAGTTTTGTATTTATGCTATAAGTATATTTACCTATTCACATGGCAACCCTAACCCAATGTAAATGACTATCAATATAAGTGAAACTGCAGTGATATCTCCATTGAATAAATCGCTTGGTTGTACCACATGATGGGGTGCAAGCAACGATGGCAAATGCTTGCCTATCTTTAACCTATGGGCCTTGTTGGGTAAACTAAGTTAGTGTCTCATAGTGATGTATCAGAATATTTACGTATACGTTACATAGAATGTTAACAGTTCTGAAATAAAAAAACAATCGACTTCCAAAAACGACGCTACAAAGTGAAAAATAACTTTAATTTCGGAAGTCGGTAGCAAACAACGCTAATGCGAACCCAACGACACCGACTTCCGAAATTAAAGTTATTTTTCACTTTGTAGTGTCATTTTTGGAAGTCGGTTGTTTTTGTTTTCAAAAAAGTTTTTATTTTTCACTTTTATGTTGTAATATTCACCAGTAATTTTGGTTTAAAAACCAAACTACTAAACCGTTTGATGAAATTTCTATGGGACCATTTGGAAAGTATACGCTTTCCAACAAAAAAAGAGTTTTTCAAATCGGTTGGCAAGCGACGGAGTTATGCGCGAACAAACATAAAAAAAAAATATAAACATCCGAATTGAGAACCCAGCTCCTCCTTTTTTAGAAGTCGGTTAAAAAAAATGCTCTTTAATCTTCTAAAACCGATTTCGTCGAATAAAGCAGCAACTGCTTATGATGCCATCATAATTATTATTATGAAATAAATTAAAAAATCTATATTAAAAAAAAAAAATTATCTTTATTAACTTCAGTTGTACACAAAACTCTTATCTATACACTATGCAGCGTTAAAACAAAGGAAAAGTGACTTCGATGAACTCTGGCACCCAAAGTAAGATTTAACTTGTGTTTAGGGTGCCAGCGTGCTCGCCTATAATTTGAAACCTAGTATCAGTAGTTGTAGGACGAGCACAGTATATTATTGTTATGATAATTACTTACTAGTATTGTTCCCACTCCAGCTGCTGTGAGGGACACAAGCCTCCTCTCGATGAGTTGGAGTGGGCTGTGAACTACCACGCGGGCCCAGTGCGAGTTGGTAGATGTCATATGTCTTAGAATGTTTAATCTTAGGACATGCCGATTTCCTCACGATGTTTTCCTCCAACGTTTTGAGAGCAGCGGTGATGAAATAATTTACACGAAGTAAAGCTCCTGTCTGGGTTCGAACCTACGACCTACAACTCGTAAGTCGCGGCCGTTACCCAACTGCTCCCTGGTTTATTTTTTACTTTGCGTATACTGTCCCACTGTTGGGCAAAGGCCTCCTCCCCCAAGTCCTTCCAGGAACTCTTTTCCCGCGCCACCTCTTTATTGGTTTTACAAAACAAAAACATGCTAAAAATTAGAACATCATCCATTTTCACACAAAAAAGAACATTCGTTTCTGAAAGTTTTAGTATTTTTTAATATAATAAGATTGCGAGTATATGTGTAATATTCATCTATTTTTTCTTGTCTAGACCTTTCCTATTCACAAGCCACATTTCTTCAGGGTCTCATCACAACTCGACATCGACTGACATTTCAGTGAACTTTTGCGAGGCTTTAAAAGCTTTTTGACCTTCCCACACTTTTTCGATGTTTTGCAATCGCATCTTCTTTGTCAAATGTGTCCCTTTCTTTTAAACTTGTAAGTTATTTTTAAATTTAATGATGCACTTTATATGTCGTCTTGGACACTTTGTTTTCGATTCATCCTCGAAGGTATTTAAGTGACAATCCGAATGTTTTTAACCGACATGACAATTGCATGCTAACTTCATCATACTGTTCTGTAATCGTTAGCGAGAGCTACTTCAGGTATGGCATCGCTTATTGTTTACAACAATAGCTGCGGAAACATAATTTCGTTACATTGCGCACAGTCGTAAACAGCGTTTTTTCGCACCAAAATAAAGGTTTCCTAGCAATAATTTTTGCTCAATGTTACTTAGTTAACAGCCGCGACTTACGAGTTTATAGGTCGTAGGTTCGAACCCAGACAGGCGCTTTACTTTGTGTAAATTATCGCATCACCACTGCTTTCAAAACGGTGAAGGAAAACATCGTGAGAACACCGGCATGTCCTAGAACTAAAAATTCTAAGACATGTGACATCTACCAACCCACACTGAGCCCGCGTGGTGTATAGGCCCTCTACAAGGGCGTTAGAAAATATAACTTATTGGTTTGATGATCATTTTGGTACTTGCATGAGGGCCAGATTTCTAAGTCAACCCTTAAACCCCATTTTCATATATTTAATTAATTTGCCTAGCCTTTTCCCAACTATATTGGGATCGGCTTCCAGTTTAATCGGATGCAGCTGAATACCAGTATTTAATTCATGGAGCGACTGCCTATCTGACTTCCTCGATCCACTTTCTGCGATACTTACCCCTTGGTAAGAGTGGTTGTCAGACTTTTGGGTTTCGGACGACTGTCAAAGATCCACGAGTGACAGCCGGGACCAACGATATAAAGTGGTTTCCGAGGCACGGAGGGGTTTTGGTATGTAAAGATGGCCACACATCCACAGACCGACCGCAGCAAGCGTAGCTTAACCTAATCGATCGACTCCTGCGGCTATTATTACTTAGCCACGAGCCCATTTTCATCATATTCATGTTCTCATATTTTCAGAATTACAATACTGAGCTAGTGTTTTGTGAGTGTGTCTAAAATTGTAAGTAGAAGAATATTATAGTTGCAGTTTTGTTGTAAGAGGCAACTGAGGAAGAATTACACTTTGCCTGACCTGACACAGCCTAGCTGATATAGAATATATCTAACATATAGCCTGCCCGACGTGTGGGGTGCACTGACTCGTCGCGTGCCGTGACCGAGCCTTCACTAAACGCAGGGGTTGACAACTAATAGTGTTTAAATTAAAATATGTTACTAAAAAAAAAAACTTGTGGCAGTTCCTGTCTGAGCGCTTTTCTATGTAGGCTAAATTTTGGGACGCAAAGGATGCACAAATCTTGAAAAGGTGCAATTAATTAATTTAATTTACAAACCATTGTGGTATTAAAAAAGATTTTGTGAAACGAATTCATACTAAACACTCGTTTTAATAACAACGTTAGAACGCATAATAAATTACTAGAAAACGACGGCCACATCGTGGGTAAGGCCCACCCATGACTTACAACACTGACCCGAACAAAAATCGCGACTAATTAACAATAATAACGGCTAAACAAATAGAAAGTTGGCACTCAGAGCACCCACACATACAGATACATTATAAACGACACTACAGAACACACGTGTTAACAATTAAAAGTCTTAGTTTAACAAATGATCGCTCTCAACAGCAATTATTCCCGTCATGGCTATTACAAGACGTATAACGGCCCGAACATCGGACAGATCTCAAATTATAGTTTAGATACGGTGGTTTTAAACCCACACACTTCCGCGTTTAAGTGCCTTAATGATCTGATATTATATTACAATATTGTGACTGGACGGTACCGTTGTTAGCCAGTCAATGGGTGCGGTAATTGGGCCCTGAATGAACTGGTGACATTCATAATCGTATTTTTTATTGCTATTGGGGACGCGTTGGACGCCTAGTTTTGGGCATGACCAAATGGGCCAGTTTCCTTCACAGCAGCTCGTATAGCACTCAAGCTTGCCTTTCTAACTAAATAGCAATAGTGAATGTCTATGGGAACCAATTAATTTCGATGTTTCTTCTTTCGTATTAGCTTCAGCAATAAGGCTTCGTTCATGCTGAGGTAAAATGATAATGAATGCTGGTTGTACTAAAGTGTCTATACTGATGGAGGCTCTTGTCATATTAATTAATTAATTTTTAGCCTATGTTTTTCCAATGCAGGGCAAATGCCTCTCTTTCTCCTTTCCACTCCTCCCTGTCTTGAGCTAGTGTGGTTAAATCCTGTCTGTAGGCATCTAGCTCGTCCTGATCGATCTTCGATCTTCTCCTGGGTCTGCTTCGATGTCGTTGGACGTTTCCTGGGACCCACACGGTGGTATAACGCTCTTGTCATGGGTCTCTTTAATCAGAGGGGCAATTCCCATAATTTTAAGAACGTTCACAGTCTGATCTCAGTCTCAATCTGTCGAAAAAAACGTCTAATTTCCCTACATTTAGACAAGTGTTTGACATTCGTTTGTCGCCGAGATGAGACTGCGACTAGATTTTGAACGTTTTAAATCACGAGAATTGACCTTCTGGTGTTCGTCTTTTCTTCCAATATTCTTCTGACACCTAAGCACTACATTAATATTGGTCTACATTAAGCCAAGCTCATCCTGAAAGCACACCAGTGTTCCTCCCATGACTGCTTATTAATTCAGATTTTATGGTTTTTTAAACGTTAGCACTGGGCAGTGATGCAATATTCATTGATTATATTATTGACCGTAATAAAAATACATATTTGTTCTAAGAGCTTTTTTGTTTTTGTTTGCATTGTATTGCATTGGATTGTTCGCTTTGGATTCAGCGGATTTTTTCAGCGGTAATCGCGCAACACACTATCAGTGGCAATGGTTTTAATTTTGACAGTTGCAACAACATTCATTGCGTTATTTACGTTGTTGAGCAGACAAATTTTGCGAACAAATGAAGCAATGGATTAAGATTGAGAACCATTGCTTTATATATTGAAAATGATTTGTGAAATGATTGATGTTACGCAATTAGTTGCGTGACACTATTAATCTCAATCTGAATCATTGGTTGACAGTAAAGTATTTCATAGATCATTGGAAAGCTAAAAGGCTTTCTTGCTGTTTTCAAAATTTTATGCTGGTGTCATTTCTATCAGGTGTTATCAGGATTGTTCACTGGAAAATAGAAATTAAAGCTTACAACATGCGTCTTTAAACTGAAATTACAGTTGACTTTCGACGCCATACCTACCAATATGTTTAAAAGATAGATCGTTCTTCCCTGACTTTATGGATCATTCATGATTAAAGGGTATATTTTTAATGGAAGGTACGTCCAAAGGTTGTGGATGTGGGACTGTTGCAAAAGATATTGAACGATCCCGTGATGTTATGTCACGAACGCGGGGCGGCGCTCGCGCCGATCGCGACCCGCGTGGGCGGCGGAGATGTAGGGATGTGAACGTGCTGAGGTTAATGATTTATCGATAGATCTTAGTTTTCATTTGGGTGCTTTATGGATTTAAAACGTGGTATTATTCTTACTGAAAGATAATGACGATAATCAGATTGCTAGACCACGAGTATGTTGAAGCAGGCTGATTCAGTATGCGAATTGTGTTTTTTTACAAATGGGATGGGATAATATACGCTTGAGTTATTTGTTTGAATATTTATTTGTAAATATTCGGCATGCGTAGTGTGGGAAGCCCCCCAGCTAGATGGATGGATGACCTTAAAAATATGAATAGTTCCGGAGTGCGGAGGATACGGTGTTGTGGCGCAGCCTGGGTGACGCCTATGGCTAGCTTACGTCACGTGACTAAGTTTTAACGTTATCATCTCGGAAACGTGACGCTTTATATTTTCTGTTTACCAATGCATCATCATCATGATGATCATGACATCAATATGTCAGCTATCGATTTATATAAGTTCCATGCATGGCCGCAGAACAAACCGAATGTCGTAAATAATAGGCACTAACTGCTTTTGGAACAAGAATAAACCATTATTCTAAACTAATATTATAAAGAAAAAAGATTTGATTTCTTGTATGTTTGCTTGTTACGTTTTCACGCTAAAACGGCTGAACGCCTGAACGGATTTAGATGAATTTTGGTAGACCTTTACCTGGATTAGGATATAGGATACTTTTTATCCTGATATCCCCGCGGGTTGGAGACTTATGCGGGTGAAACCGCGGGGCGCAGCTAGTATTATATGCAAACGTTTCAACGATAAGGGAACATAGGCAGCATCATTAGTAGGTACCGTAACCGTAGACCTAAGCAGGTACTTAAACTAAATCCGTTTTCCAGATGTAGTGATTATTATGTTCCCCATCAACATAGAGCAAGATTGCTTCATCGCACTCTGTGATATATGTACTTTCTTCTAGAAATTAGATAGAATATTTAGCATTTAAATTTTAATGAAAAATGGTCGATATTTATTAGAAAAAAATTGTAAAGATATTTTGATTTCTCATCGTAATCCAAATATAATAATAAACAAGGTTTCACAGCGGATAAATAAAACAAAAACAAAGCATTATCGATGACAACATCCGCCACATCCCTACCCGCACATCTCTACGTCGCAGGCGCAATCTTTTGCTAAACCCGTAGCTGTGGCGACAGACAACATAAGATCACAAACGGCCCATAAGAGCGGACCTTTAAATATATAGCCTTGTACGTTAAATGTCTAATGTTGTTTCATTTGCTGTCTGCCATTACAACGATGTGCACTCAGATGTCGATGTTTTGTTTTAATCACTTTTTTGTTGCTTTAAATCCATTGTGTTGGAGATTTTTCGTAGCAATTTGATTGATTCGATGGTTTGGTTGAATCGGCGCTGTAGATTTGGATACATTGATGTTTTTACGGCCTCCTATCGGCAAGCTTAGTGTGGGAAGCCCCCCAGCTAGATGGACGGATGACCTTAAAATATGACTAGTTCCGGAGTGCGGAGGATAAGGTGTGGTAGCGCAGCCTGGGTGAGGCTTATGTCCAGCAGTAGACAGCGATAGGCTGAATTGATTGATTTTGTTTGATTTCTTTTGGTTTGGAAATGAATACATTTCCTTTCCCAAGAATGGCGCTTCTGCTTTCGGTGTCGTGAATGTCTATATTGACGCGTCCTCTGTTTTTCCAAACGATATATGGACTGTTTGAAAGATGACATGGCTCGTAAGGGGTTGACTACCGAGATGACGACTAATAAGTAGAGAAGTATGAAAGAAAAAGACATGCCGACGCCAAATAAATTGGGATATGGGGAGGAGAATTATCATTACAACCGATTCCCACACAAAAGTTTTCAGTTACCGGTGCCGTTTTCAGCCTTTCCTTTATCCTTATATTTTACCTATTCATTTCTTATTCAATCCATTCGTGTACACATCCTTCTTAGTATTCTCAATTCAGCTGCCACGACGACTGAAATCCTACTTCCTACTATGTATTTGTGAGAATGGATGGATGGATGGATGTTTGTTATTTGTTACTTTTTCACGCAAAACTACTGAACGGATTTTGATGTAACTTTACAGTAATATAGCTTTTACATCAGAATAACACATAGAATATTACTTATTTCGATATTCCCACGGGATCGATAGTTATGTGGGTGAAACCGCTGGGCGCTGCTAGTATAAAATATAAATACACTGTGAAATCTCGTATTGAAAGATTGAATTGATCATAGTGCTGAAACTCTCTTTGTCTCTTTCATTACCTATCTAGCTTTTTTAAGCTTTGTTTGAGTATAAGAGCACATTTTTAATACAAAGCCGCTAATCTTAAAACTATTCTTCCAGTGGTGTCATATTTTATTTTAGTCTAAAATGTATTTCTTTGAAGTGTCGGACGGGAAGTGAGATCATGTTTGTTCCGCACATCCAATGCTTTTGTTTGAAAAGTTCGTTCGTGACAGGATTTCGACGTCCGCTTGACCTTTGCTTATTTAAAGTAACTTTGTATAGTATATAATAGAATAATAGGTACCGGTACATAGAGAACGTGACCATTTAAATATGGTTGATGGAATGTTTTTGAGAAAATTCGCGAAGTAAAATAATGTTAGTCACTTTGCTGACACTAATACTCGGAATGTTAGTTATTTATCTTTCTGCTTACATCTTCATTAAAGTTTTTCTAAAAACTTAAGTTTACCTAAGATCACAGTGTCCCCGAAACAGCTACAATATAAATCCTATCGAGCTAAAGAAACGGGCAAGCGACCTCACACAAAAGTAATTCCATCAAAATTAATGGCTGTCCATATGTTTTGTTTGACTTACGAGAAACATTACATGTAACATCTCATCATTATTCTGTGCAGAGATGCGCCAAGCGCCAACACTGTCATTGTGTAATGTTGCGTCGCGTCTGCGGGACGTGCGCGTGGCGTGAGCGTGGCGGATGCGTGACGGATGCGGCGCGGACCGATGAATGGACGCACCTCTCGGCCTGCGCCGGCGCCGCCCACCATTGTTTCGGGGACAGATTATAATAATTTCCCGGCAAATCAAAAGCATTTTGGAATCGAACGATCGGCTCCGCTGATGTTATTAAATCAATGCGAATACTACGGCTGATGTGATTTGATACTAGAAAGAACGAGTGAACCAATTAACCAGACACTTTTCTTTTGTTTTTACTAAGTGTGTGGTGTGTGTGTATTTAGGAATAAAGATCAGAACAAAGCATCAAGTCTTACAAGCATTTGATTCCAATTTAATCAAACACTGTGATTACAATGTCATTTACCTGACTATTCATTGTGTAGCAGAATTTTGATATCATAATTAGCTAGACCTATACCTAATACTGATAATATTGGTATTATTATTATTTTGTCACTGGTCGTGGATTTAGCTATCCAAGTAAACTCATGTATCATTTAACTTTTAAAGTATCGAATTGAAAATTTGATTGGTGTCTTTAGAACAGCAAAAGAAATGAAGAAGAAAGGAGGGGGGAGGACACACCGTCGAATATTTGTCTTATACAAGTATCAAGATCATTTAATCATAGTACAAGTAACATAATACACGTTTTATATCTGATGCGACAGCTTGCAATATGCATATTTGTGAGAACAATACAACTCCTCTAAATACGGGGTTCAGTTGGACTCGCGTGTTTTCACTCACCATTTGCATTGGAATCACGTGAAAACGATCTTCAACGCCTTTGTCAACAACTTAGGTAATTTATTCTGTATCACAACAACTCAAATTCATCTTTATATCACTAAAGATAAAGTTCAAAATATCAATAGTGACAGCCCACGTAACACCGGTAGCTACACGTTATTTTTGGGTGAGGAGTTATAAGTTACGTGATCCCATTAAAGGAGAATAGACTGTTTTGTCTAAAGTAAAAGGTTGATTTTGTTTTGAAGCGTGGTTGGTTTTTGCGTCTTTATGTGTAAAGTTGGGGGCAGGTAAGACCGGTAGTAAGCGGACAATAAGCGATCAGTCATCTTGTTAGATAGCTGGCAAGATGATTACACTGCATGCTACGCCTCGCCTTAGGACAAATTAAAATAAAGCCTTGCGTTTGTGGGCTGACTTTATTGAAATAAATCACGTTGTTTTTGTGGGTCCTTTTGTAATGAATTTATTTTGCGTGTAGTGGAATTTTGTAATGAGTCACGTCATGTTTTTTATTGAATTTTAGGGTCTTTAGGTGGTGTTAAGTAGGTAGGTGATTTTTGTGGTTTATTTCTGATGGTGGGTTTAATCATCCTCTTTGACTGTTTAAAAATAAAAAGAGCAATAAATCTAATTTGTAAGTGAATACTGCATTTTTTTTTATTACGATTGCATGTTTTATTCCGCCATCACTAGCTGTATAACCTCTTCCTTTTTTAAAGTCGGTTAAAATACCCTTATTATTTACTAAATTATAAATATTACCAGTTAGTAAATTATAAATATTACAAGTTAACTCAAATTAGTTCATTTTGTTTTTTTTTTAATTTTGTGTGTGTAGTAGTTAGTTATTTAATTAAGTAGTTAGCTAGTATAAATATTTCTTTTTTATCTACCTGTATTGTCATACTGCTAGGTAAAGGTTCCCCATAACGTTCCAGTGTATCTAAATATTAGTTGTATAATTTCATTTATTTCAGCCGAAAGACGTCTACTGCTGGAGACAGTTTTATAATAATAGTAGCTGTGCCCTGCGGTTTCATCCGCATAAGTTTCGATCTTGTGTGAATATCGGGATAAAAGTATCCTATATGTTAATCCTGGTTATAAACCATTTGTGTGCCAAATTTCATCCAAATCCGTTCAGTAGTTTTTGCGTGAAAGAGTAACAAACATCCATCCATCCATCCATCCATACAAACTTTTACGTTTATAATATTATTAGTAGGATCCCTTTATTAAATAAATAGTTGACAACGTAACTTAGTTGAACTCATTATTCTTCAATGAGTTTCATAGCAAAAACGTTACGACATTTAAATAACTTACATTAAATTATTACACAAAGCACACAAAAGACACAGGGGGCCTACTCCGAAGTGCAAAGTGCGGATGTTCGGATCGGACCGACACATGGCCGAACCGAATATTATTGAAAAATGCGAAAAAAGTTCGGATCGGCTCAGTTAGTTCGGGATCATAGTCAATATTTGAAAGAGTGTAGGATCGAAACCGACCGAACTAAATAGTAACTTCGTAGCAGGAAATGGCCGAACATTCGGCCGATACTACTTCGGAGTAGACCCCCAGTTTTTATTTCTTCATCATCATCATCATCTAGCCTAGCCTTTTCCCAACTATGTTGGGGTCGGCTTTCAGTCTAACCAGATGCAGCTAGGTACCAGTATTTGACACACACACTCCACAACCCAGTTACTGGATAATACGAAACCTTACCTTTGGTAAGACTGGTTATCAGACTTCCGAGGCCGACTTCCGGGCTTATGACGAGGCACGGAGGGGTCTTGGTATGTAAAAATGGTCACCCATCCACGGACCAACCGCGGCAAGCGAAGCTTAACCTGATCGATCAACCCGTGCGGCTGTTATTACTTAGTCACAAGCCCCTTTTTATTTCTTATCACCATAATATTAAGTATCATTAGTCGAATAAAAATCGTGACAAATACTACGTAGGCATTTTGAGTCACAATATATGCAAGTATTCGGAACAAAATTGCAAAACCATGTAGCAATATGTCCGCGTCAAAAGCCGTTGGTTTTGAGATAAAAGATTAAGTTTTTAACCCTAAAATGTGACTTGATCACGCATCAAATAGACTCTTTTTATTTTTTTGTGGGTATAGGATTTCTGACGTCATTGACATCATTGTTAATTTTAGACTAGGAGTTAGAGTGTATGATATTGTTATCATGTTAAATTGTTGAAGATGGTGGGATGAGATAGAGAAAACAATCGACCATTGGTCCACATTAGCCGTGGATCGAAAGAGCTGGAAGTCATGGAGAAAAGCCTAGCAGTGGGATGATGCAGGCTAGCAATACCAAAGTCAAAGTCAAAGTCAAATCATTTATTTCAAATAGGCACATAAAAGGCACTTTTGAACGTCAAAAATAAAATAAAATTGATTCTAGTCACCCCTTCCAAAAGGTTGTTTTCGTATGGAGAAGAATGGGCAAGAAACTCCACCGTTACTCTTTTAAAATGTTTTACAATATTTGCGTACATTAATTATATAATTATATGTGAAGACGATGCACCTAGAAATAAAATTACTGTACCACAATAGGTAAAAGAATTAAAATGGATTAATGAAACCATGACATAAATTAACTATATGGTAGATACAAAGTGCCAGTGAGATTGTTGGCAGGTAGGTACTTAAAATAGGTTAATAAAAATGTCAGTCTTTTGAAAATCGAGATATTTTCTTTTTGCGAAGTTTCGTCGAAACTATCAAGTTGGCGCTTCAAACATTTGCGATGCGTTACTAAAGAAGACAATTTTATGTTGATGCTGCCAGGTCCTCATTACAAAACAATAACCTCTTCAGTGACAAACACTAGTGACATAAAAACTATCGGCTGATGTATAAGGTACCTGTGTAACCAAAACACACCGACGATTAAATTTAATTTAACCTTTACCTACAACCAAATGTGTTTGAATATTCCGCTAGAACGTCTTCCACTATAATATCTTTCACCATGTCTCCAGCTCCTAGACTATTCGACATCGCACATTACTTTAACAAAGTAGCGAGTATTAATCAACACTAATAGATTTGTCTGCTTGTTCGTGTAACAATATACTAAAACCACGCCTACATACAACTGTCAACTTGTATTACTTTTTTTTGTACATAATACAAATAGAAGAATAGGATAGGACTCGAGGAAAACTGTTTGTTGGTTTTGGACTAGGATGAGCTTAGAAACGTGACAAGTAATTTTGTCATTTGTTATTTCATAAATAAAGTATTAAATTGAGTATCGAACAGAAGGCCAATTCTCGTACTTAAAAAAACGTTCAAATTCAAGTTGCGATCTCACTTCAGCGACAATCAATTTTAAAAACTTGTCAAAAATGGAGAGAAATTAGAGGTATTTTTGACAGACTGAGACTGAGATTAGAATGCGAACGTTCTTAAAAATACGGGAATGGATCAGAAGGCCAATTCTCGTAATTTAAAACGTTCAAAATCTAGTCGCAGTCTTATCTTGGCGACAAACAAATGTCAAAAACCTGTCAAAATGTAGGGAAATTAGAGGTATTTTTGACAGATTGCGACTGAAATCAGACTGAACGTTCTTAAAATTACGAGAATTGCCCCTCAGATCATTAGTAGGTTACTCATAAGTATAGCTTACCTATAATCATACATAAGGCATACGTACTGCATTTTCTTCTTTCGTATAATAAATCCTTTTTTGACTTATTTACTTTCCTTACCTTTTCAGACTGGCTTTCATGATTTAATAACAATTATGGGTTATTTTATACTTTGATAGTGGCTACGAATAATTATCAAAGCTTTAGTTTATACAGCATTATTGGATGAAACTGCAACCTAAAACAACAAAAAAAGTTTATTCGCTTAAAAACCCAAGAACATTTGACACCTTCAACGAAACTTTTGCGTAGGTATCTAACAAGATTTTTCCACAGAATATTTGTCAAGGTATCGTAAGTGCGTTAACCGTGCCAATGCGGACGGGTCTTTTTAACACCTCGCCCGTTTTCGGTGCGTCGTATATCAAGTTAATGTTATCTGCGGCGCGCTGTCTTCGTGATGCATTGCGCTTGCGCATACGCTGATTAACGAAATTAATTTGTCACACAACAGATTGTTGGCGGTCGTAATTAATTTGTAATTTAAACGAATACGTTCGCGTTTACATGTGGTTGGATTTTTGGGTTTTCGATTTTAGATAAAGATAATTTCTTGTGAAGGTGGAATAATAAAAGATGGCGTGGCGCAATCAATGTCTCATCCATTGTTGTATATCTTTAACAATAATATTATTCGTTTTGTATAGAAAAAAATATGTAAACTTTAGAACAGCATAAATCAACGTATATATTACAACATACAAATGGCTTTGCCTACTTTCCAAACAAAATTATTACATTTTGAAACAAAAAATATCTATGTTAATTGAGACAGATACGTCCGGGGCTTCCAATACTGTAATTTAGATAAAAAGGTGCGTGTCCCAACACAGCATAAATACAACATATCCAAACAAGCTTATCTTGTGACCACCTCAGAGCTCTCCAAATTAATGGGCACCAACGATATATCACCTTTTTTACTAACAACATTTTCGAAAAAATAATAAGCGTAATATGGTTAATCAGCGCTTTGAGTGTAAAAGAACAATTATAAAACGATTCACTTATAACTTTTTTTATATCGTTAATACCAAAAACCCTTCCTTGAAACTAGTTAATTATATGATCACTGTCAATAATGATTATTGACCTTATAAAATCATCAATAGGACCGATGGTTGGACAAAGGGTTCCGTCGCCATTAACTCGCCTGCAAACGTTTGAAAAAACAAAGCCAATTTGCCCTAATAAAGTATAATTAAAAAACAAATTTTATTGTGATACCCATTCACGCGTTCGGTACTATTCCTTCTTTTAATTAATCGATTCGTTTATTGGGAAGACTTTGGTCGGTGCCAGTGATGGTATTAGATAAAATTATCCTTTCGTATTGTGTGATTTGTTACGCACATATTTAGGGGTTAAAAAGTCGGGTGCTATTAATGGTGCGTTTACGATTTCGTTTCAAAGGAAAATCATAATATTTTTTTCTAGGATGGTGATTGGCTCAATTTTGTCTCATCAACTATATTGATTGGAGCGCCACCTATTAAATTAATTTCACAGCGTTTGGATATCGCTACATAATATTAAAATATTAGTTATACCTACGTCAATGAAGTCTCCCGCCAAGAAAAGTTTACATTTTTACTTTAGGAATTAGTATCATTAGAACATCAGTATTTTATAGTTTTCTTTAAACACTAATGCGAACAATAACAACATCAACAACAACAACAACATTTTTCTTGTTATTCGATATAAAAAAAACAATTGAACTGGTGCAGCATCTTTTGAACACCTCATCATCTGCCTAGCCGTTGCCTACTATGTTTAGGTTGGCTTCCAGTCTAACCACATGCAGCTAAATACCAGTGCTTTACATGGAGCGACTGCCTATCTGACCTCCATAGCCCAGTTACTGGGTAATACGATACCCCTTGGTAGGTAATACTAGTTGGCAGACTTTCATGCTCCTGACAACCCGTAACGACTGTCAAAGATCCAGGAATGACAGCGGGGCCTTAACGTGGTTTCCGAGGCACGGAGGAGCACCGTCATCTTTCGAACACGTTTTGTGTTAATATTTTTGTAGTTTTATGCATAGGTACGTCTTGCTTTATCTTTGTGTTTCAATCTCATCGTGTGCATTTCGGAAACATCCAAAGCATTGAATAATTCATACAGATTTCAACTTCACAATACTGAACGCTATAATTTTTATAATTACCTACATTCGTTGCCAGTTACGGTTAACTAAATATGCAATTAAAATTTTCGTCTGTCCATCAAAACGTCCTTCGGTGGCATAAGATGAGCATTTTGACAACCCCTGTCTAGGAGGGCCTATTATTACGGTTTCTCGATCGGGCACAAACCACAAAAGATGACGATCAAATGATATCTAATTATGTGCTAGAGTTTCTGTTTTAATTGGACGGATTTCGGTTCGTTGTTTTAAATGCTGTTATTTAAAACGGGACTGTTGTATAAGGTGTCTAGGTAATATAATCATATTCACATCCATACAAAACCAAAGAGGTGAATAAAGGTGTTGTTTTGATGGCAAAAAAGTTCAAAACGCTTACCCACAAAATACACCAAACTAATCATTAATAATCACTAGCACCATCACAATAACACGACACGATTTTAATCACTATTTTCTTCTTGAGATTTAGTTCAGATTTTATTAATAGCTATGGATACGACTAGGAGACTAGTTGGAAAAAATTACGAACTTTTCAGCTGGCTACTGAAATGTTCCTGAATCCATCATACCTTTCAACATCCTCTAAAGCCTAATCGGTATTAAGAAATTCTTCAACATCTCTTGAAATACCCAAGGACAATAAGAACACATTCTCACTGCAATCAATAAACATTATTCACTGAACATTAGTAATAACATCAAAGTTAAGCAGCCGAAAGTTTATCCTTTCTTCACAACAATCGCGTTAATTACATTTAAATCTCTTATATACATAAAGGATGTTAACAAATCGATTCGTCTCGATTGTCTATCGAGTCGTGATTTCCTGTCGATGATATTTATCAATCGATTCAAGGTGTGTTTCGTTTGAATACGTTTTTAATGCAACGTTCTCCGGAAACAAAGTTACTGTTGAATACATTTATGTGTATACAACCTACATATAAGTTGGAACATGTGCATATAACAACGTATGAGCATGTTTTTTTTTTTATTTTAATATAATTCATCATGAAACAATTGATTTGTGTAAAAAAAATAGGCAGGTTAGTTTTAAAATCCCTTGATAGCACTATTTGACCTAAACCCACACTTAAGTCACGCTTTTCTGTGACTTAATTAGTCAGTTTTTACACAGAAAAGCGTGACTTAAGTGCGGGCTTAGGTCACACGAGCTATAAAATAATATACGATACGTGTGACTATTAATGCACGGCGTTTAGCACTCGTGAAATAATGGACTATTTAAGTCACACGTATCGTAATTTACTATTTTGTATGGCCTTAGTAATAATCATTGCCATGTCGTGTCCTGTATATTATCAAGAGTGTCCCTTAGCGCTAAAAATAACAAACCCAGGTTGTTAGTGACCTAATTGGCGTTATCAGTTAGCAGCAATTAGTTCGTCAACAATGGTGATTCATTCAATATCACAGCAGCGTTCAGCAGTGCACTTTTTCAGGGGTTTGTGGCTGAGCAAAAACAGACGCTCGGGTCGATTTATCAGGTTAAGCTACGCTTGCTGCGATCGGTCCGTGAATGGTTGATGATCTTTACATAACAAGACCCCTCCGTGTTTCGGAAAGTAAGTTAAGACGGTCCCGGTCCCGTAATTTTTAGATCTTTGACAGCCGTTACAGGACGTCAGAAGCCCGACCACCTGTCTTACTAAGAGGCCCATCATATTGCCCAGTAACTGGGTTGTGGAGGTCAGATAGGCATTCGCTCTATGTACACTAGTGGTATTCATCTGGTTGGACCGACTGACTGGAAAAAGACCTTCAATACAGCAGGTAAATGATAATATTCAGCAGAGCATTTTATAAAGGCTGAAAAATGAACATTGAGCTGATAATCATAACAATAGTTTTTTATTCAGCTACTAAACAACCACAGAAATAGAATACTTTTCATAATCAGTGTACATGTAAAACCCATTAAGGGCAAGCATACAATAATTGGCGACGGCTTTTTATTTTTTTGTTAAAAGGTGCGAGCGCCCCTTGATTGACGCGGCCACTACGTCTTTTTGACGGGCCTGACGTATTTTATGTGTAGTGTCTCTATACAGGCTGTTTTGGAAAGTAAAATATTTTATTTAGTTTATGATTTTCTGGATATTATTGATAGTGCCGTGTATCTGGTTACCTATTAGAGAGAAACAGAGAGTGAACTAAATTCCACAGCGTGTTTGTTTTATTTATGTGCCTTTCAAAATTTTATGACAAATGATATCCAAAAATAGAATGTCGAGCATGTTCGGTAAATTGTTACTAATCGGAACTTTTTTGTTCTGAACAGAATCCATTCGGACTTTCAGACTCCTTTTACACATCAATCTGTAAAACATAGCACAAAAAGAAATTAAATAAACATGTGCACACCAACCCAGCAACAGCTATTGTGAAACAAATCAACATAGATGCTTCTAGTTTCTCTTACAATTTCGAGCCCCAATAACCAAACCACCCTGTACTCCACATTCTTCCCACAGATGCGTATCGCCAGCGCATTATCGGTCGGTAATCGAGCTCACTACGTTTCGCAAAAAGGTGTAACAGAAGCTGGCAAATGAGCGCGAGGTAATGACTGCCCCTTAATTTAAAACGATCGACGTTAGCGCCGCTTATTACAAGCTCGGTAATTGCTAATTTGTTTTGGATATATTGCTAAAGTGTTGAACATTCCGATAGGGGCTGTTCATTTACTACCTAAGACAATATTGACCACGTTCTGACCCGCCCCCCTCCCCTTACGTAAGAAAAAATAAGACTTGGATGAACCCCCTCCGCTCCCTTTCAATCTTACGTCAGATTAGTATCTACCAAAATTGCAAAGAAAAAATAGCAAAAAAAATTAAAACTTACTTATAATTTTTGTTTACTTTTGTGATCTTATGTAAGAATAATCTGCACCCCTCCCACCCCCACGTAAGAAAATATAAGACTTGTATGGACCCCCCCCCCCAAATCGTCTTACGTAATAAATGAACCCCCATACCAAGCTACTTACATTTTAATGTAACATGTGAAATGTTTATATGACTCGTACCTACCTTCCCTTAATAACCCCTCCATTCCTCATCCTTCCCTTCAACTTCTTCAATCAGTTATCGCTAAACGATTAAGATCGTATAATATAGAAGAAAAATACTAATAATTTCAAAAACATAATGCTAGCTAATTGAAGATAAGTTATTAAGCACCTGGAAGCCAATTTTCGTAATTAAAAACGTTCAAAATCTAGTCGCAATCTCGTCTCAGTGACGAAGAACCTGTAAAAAATTTGACAGTTTGAGATTGACATCAGACTGAGAACGTTCTTAAAAATACCCTCTGGTGCTTTCAAGCTGTTTTTCATATATAAATATTTGTCATTACGTTCTGCAGTCGATACTTCCTGCCCTTAGGTTAGGTGGAATGATGATCTTCGCTGCTGGGTCGATGGCAGTAGCTGCATGAGAATAACTGACGATCGAGTAAAATGACGTGCGTTTGAAGAGGCATATGAGCAAAGGACTTCAATAATATAGGCTGATGATGAATATCGATTGTCCGCCTACACGTTGCAACTTTTTACGCATCTAAAAAGAATCCATAACTCACTAGATGACCAAGACAAGTGCCAAAGTTCATGTGAACTAAAACATAGGTAATTAAAGCAATGGGTAAGCTGAGTCTACCCTGACCTTTGGCTAATGCACTGTCTATCTGTATGTGATAGCTGATAGCCAAAACTGGTAATTAGCCCGTGATTAAACGCCGATATGTTGCGGCAGGCTCCCACGGCTCTAGGGATGGCATAAGAACTTTTTTTTAAGGTACCATTCTTATGAGATGCCTTAAAAAGGTCGCTGGGACAGGCTGAATGCGAAAGGCGGAAGGCAAGAGAAGGTGTTGTGGCACAGCCTGGGATTCCTAGTCCAGCAGTGGACTGCGATAGGCTGAGTTGATTGATTTTTATAATAGTAACCCATTTTTGGGTCAATTTTAAGCTTTAAGACGTGAAGTAAATCAATGTGATTGTAAATCCGTATGAAACGATCTGTTTAAATATGCTATAAAATGGACCTAGCTAACATTAACATTTCTTTATTTCATTCCTAAATTGTTTATGATCATTGATCAAGGCTAATTTTGTAAAAAAAAAAAAATAAGCGCACAAACTGCAAACTACCACATTAGCAACTCAAAATCATAGAAACATAAATATATCGGATGCGTATCTGTTGGCATCAGAGGCAACCCTACTCCTGATGTTTCTCAGAAGTCTCTTCAGAGTTTTACACCTAAAAGGTTTTAGATTAGATAATTATATGTAATGGGACGAGTGATAGCCAATCTTAACTTCAAGGGTAAAGAAAGGATCAATTGTTTGGTACAAAGATGCTCCCGATGATTATGCGGTAGCATTCCGTTTTGTGGCAACCTTAAGGTGTAATTTACTCGTCAGGATTCAATTTTTTTTGTGACATTTTGTTTCGCATCCGATAATGGTTGGTAACGCTTTGATGACGAAGCAAAATTTGTATTATTAGCTGTAGCAGTTTGTATTATTATATATTTAAAATTTATTTTTAAATATATAATAAGCTTGTATAGTCAATCTTCTCTTTTATTGATCTCGAATTGTTGATTTTTTTGTTTTCGAATTCGAATTAATTTCGAATTCTTTATAATTGTTATAGAAGAAATATTACCGACTTGAAACCCTATCCTTTGAAAAGAAAATATGCATATAGCCTTTTAACATCGTAACCCTCCTTTGGCTTTGCCGTAGTCGGGTAACTAAGGTTAGTAACTTCTTGTTGTTCACTAAAGATTGTCATCCATCTTCTTCTTCTGAACGTATCGATGGCAATCTAAATGGACTAAGTGTTTGGAGCCATCACTAGCGTCCACCATTTCCTGTAACGTGCAAGTCCCATCGTTTGTGGAAAAGTACCAATTCCAAAGCGGAGTCGTCTATGAATTATTGTTCCTCCTAGCTTCGACCAAACCGGGTCCGGAGTCCAGGTGAGAACTCATCTAGGTAGGTGATCTTCAGCGGGTGGACTGAATGATTTGGGTAAGGAAGCTTTGTTTCGCCTTCTTTGTTTCGCTTTGCTTTGATCGTCCGCCCGTGAGTGGGACGACACACTTACATTCTTCTTTAACACGCTCAACGCCAAGCCCCATATGCCAATACCACTACACCAGGAAAGTTCCCTAGGCCAGGGCAACATTTTTTGTATACAAAATGTATGGAAAGTGTGCGCGTTAGCGATACACGGCGCTTAGACTGGAATGGTGCTTGTGTATCAAAAAGGATACACAAGTGTTTAGACATGTGTATCGCAAAAGATACACATGGCGCTGAGCGTGTTAAATTACCATTGTATTTGAAAAAAGTCTTCTTTAACCTTGACCTAAAGAAGAAGCAGTATAGGTGTAGTGCATGCTGAAATCCCTATAATTTGTAGTAAAACTAGATTTAATGACTCTGTATTCAATATCAAGCCAAGAGATACACAAATAACACACTCAAAATTGGCCACCTCCAAAAACAAAGCAGAAAAACGCGAGTTGCATTTACATTATCCTTCAATGCATTTTTTCCGCGTAGCGCACCATTTTTTACTTCAAATAATCTTCGTATCAATAAATCAATAACTAAACAATTGCTATGATTGATGGGTCAGAATCAAAGTTAAGTAGTTATGGCTTAATTATAGGCAACGGTCAGCCGACATTATATACGCCATAATGTTTTGACATCACAATGGACGTACGTTTAGATATGACTTTCTATAAGTTGTGTTAGGCGTGAGAATTGGACGGTGGATGAAGGACGTAAGTATAGGTATGAATATAGCATCACGCCTTGTTTCTCCAAAGGGTTGGGCAGAAGTACACCCACATTTCACCAGTTATGTTTAAATCCCATGTTACAGGGGCCGAGCCTATTGCCATCGAACGGGCATAAATCTAGATTCCGTCCTGCTACTGAGAAATTCTAGATGGAAAAAACTCGACAACACTTTGCTCTACCTGCGAATCGAAACCAGGACCTCATGTTCAGCAGTAGCGCTAGCGACCACAAGACCAAAGATAGTGTATGTATGAAGTGAGAGAAATATCGTTGAAAATGTATTCTTCAGTTACCTAAATAGACAACTCTGTTCCCATGTATGTAGTTTAAGTATCACAAGAAGAGGGTTGTAAGAAGGGTGTAAAGAGGATGGGTCGCAGCGTCTTCCTTTCTGCTTATAGCATGCTGCGACTATTCATAACTCCGCCAAGTATAGTTGTTATGGCAATACCCCCTCTGGTTCTTTGAAAAGGTAATCGAAAAGCCAAGAGTGGATATTTAACGTAATGATCTTATATAGCATGTTGATTCTGAAATTTAGGGTATGAAGACGTTTGGCTTGGCTCTCTGTCTTTGGTAATTATTCTACGACGGCTGTTTTCATTATGCTACTAATTTGTCAGGTTTAGGATATTGCCCAGGTATTCTTATTTTAATAATTATAATAATAAATTTATTTCATAAAAAGGAGATTGTAGTACATGAGGCATTTTCCTTGTCCCTTACAAAAAGTTACAATAAACTAGTACAGTTAAAAATGTTTTTTTTTTTTTTAAATACTACAACATCATCATCTGCATCATCATCATCATCTGCCTAGCCTTTTCCCAACTATGTTGGGGTCGGCTTCCAGTCTAACCGGATGCAGCTGAATACCAGTATTTTACATGGAGCGACTGCCTATCTGACCTCCACAACCCAGTTACTGGGTAATAACCCAGTTACTGGGTAATACGATACCCCTTGGTAAGACTGGTTGTCAGACTTTCGGGTATTCTGACTACCCGTAACGACTGTCAAAGATCCACGAATGACAGCCGGGACCAACGGCTTAACGTGCTTTCCGAGGCACGGAGGGGTCTCGGTATGTAAAGATGGTCACCCATCCACAGACTAACCGCGGCAAGCGTAGCTTAACCTGACCGATCGACCTCTGAGGCTGTTATTATTTAGCCACGGGCCCCTCAATGATTATAATTGAATTGCGCGCATTATTATGAGCCTGTGTTGTCCCACTGTACGACGGCCTCCCTTCCCTACTTCCACTTTTCCCGGTCTACTGCGGTTGTGGGCCAATCCTTTGAGAAGGAGTCCAGCTCATCCCGCCATCTCTTTCTGGGCCGGCCGTGCTGCCGTTTCCAGATTTCAAATGGCCAGGTATAGTACAGTCTAAATTAGAGGAAGATCAAAGAAACGATGTATGGAGTGCGAATGATGATATGGCTAAAAAGGGGGGTGACTACCGAGATGACGACGAATAGAGAAGTATGGAAGAAAAAGACATGTTGCGCCGACCTCAAATAAATCGGGATAAGGGCAGCAGAGTGATGATAAATACTGTCTAAATTCTAGTTATACATTGGTATTTCACGGTAGACATAGTAAAAAGTGCTGCTAGATATTTAAGACAAAACCGGTCAAGTGCGAGTCGGACTCGCGCGCCGAGGGTTCCGTACAGTCACGAACAAAAGTATGTATATATAGTACACTCGGATTTATTCAAAAGCGATTTACTCCTTTATTTTTTAACTAGCTTCTGCCCGCGGCTTCGCCCGCGTGGATGTCGGAAATTATCCCACGGGAACGTGCTAACAGGATAAAGTATGTGCTTCCCCAGGATGCCATCTATATCTATGCCAAATCAGAAGTTCAGTGTTTTAGGCGGGAAAATGTAACATACAGTTTCAAGTTCAAATCCTCCCCTTAAAAACCCAATTACCCGTTTTTGTCCCGTCAGTGGTAAATTTTCGACAACTTTACATATTTATTATTAATTATTTTCTATCAAAAGTATCAATACTGAGTTTCGAGTTACTCAGACCGCGCATTCAATTTCTTCGACATAAACTTAACACCCCTATATCCCCCTTTGAGGGGTGGCTTTGAAAAACTTATAATGATAAACTTTATTACTTACTTAGGCAAATTTCAAGTTTATTAACTAAATGAATAAGATTTTTCATATAAACTGTATCCCCGCTTTTCACCCCCACAGGGGTGGAATTAAAAAAAAATCGTTTGGGATGTATTCATAACTTGACTCAAAGATTATTTATACTAATTTTCGAGTTAATCAAGCCATGCAGTAAAATCCTCCCCTGGAAAATTGACTTCCCCTTTTCAGCCCGTCAGGGGTAGATTTTCACAAAACCCTGATACACGTTATTTTTTACTTGCAATATTAGGTATAAATACTGAGTTTCGAGTCAACCGGACTGCGCGCTAAAATTCTTCCATACAAACTTTGAAACCCCCCAATCCCTTATTAGGGGGTAGTTTAGAAGAAGAAAAAACTGACAATCTTCATAATTTATTTAGATGAGTATTCCTGCTAAGTTTCAAGTTTATTAACTCAAGGAATAAGATTTTTCATACAAACTTTCATCCCCTATTTTATCCCCTCGGGGGTAGAATTTATCAAAATCCTTTCTTAGCGGATGCTTACGTCATAACATCTACCTGCATGCCAAATTTCAGCCCGATCCCTCCAGTGGTTTGGGCTGTGCGTTGATAGATCACTATGTCAGTCAGTCAGTCAGTCACCTTTGAGTTTTATATATTTAGAAGATACTTTTCCGGCATAAAAAGTACCCAGTGTGGTGCCCAGGATATTAAAGAATAATTATACCAAGTTTCATCGTAATCGAACCGGTAGTTTTTGCGTGATGCCTGAACAAACAGACAGACAGACAGACAGACAGACAGACCGACAGACAGACAGACAGACAAAAATTTTTTTAATCACATTTTTGGGTTCGGTGTCGGTCTAGTAACACCCCCTGCCATTTATTTTTTTGTTATTTTCAATGTACAGAATTTTCACTTCTACAGATTTATTATAAGTATATAGATATAGATGAAAATGTATGTTGTTACGAACATAGCATTTTCGAACCCATAGGTTTATGTAATGTATCGGATTTCAACGTTGCATTCGTTATTTCACGAAAAAATTGCAATTGAAAGTTGCCAAGTGTTGACATATTAGTGCTCGTGACTGTACAAATTTGTAGGTATGTAACTAGCAATTAACGCTTTTCGCAATGTTTCCTTTATCTGTGCTATAAGACATTGCTTCGTACCAAATTTCAAGATTCTGAGTCGGAAGGGAAGTACCCTGTAGGTTTTGATTCCCTTGCGAGAGTCGAAAATTTGCGGTATAAACGGCTGTATCTTTTGATTGCGTTGGCTTAGAAGTTTGATATTTTCACAGCTTCAAGAGTCAGTAGACATATGTATTTGATATACAGACGGACGGACAACAAAGTGATCCTATAAGGGTTCCGTTTTTTCTTTTCGAGGTACGGAACCCTAAAAACGTTTCGACAGCAAACAGTCTTCAAAGGGACATTCATGATATGGGCCCTTCTCCGAAAAAAAACAAACTATCTGCTTACAAAGGCTTAGTCATAAAGGCTTTTGACACGTGCTTCATACAAAGTAGAGCCAACGTAAATAATGTTAACGAGGTCAAGAATCATAATGTGTGTATTTCGCACTGTCGTAAACCAGCCTACAGCGTAAGAATCAATCATGAATGTTGTGTTTTGAGTTACGACCTTATTTGTGTTCCTATATGATAGGCTGATATTGTAGGAAATGAAATGTTTTGATGATTCTGCTTCTTGTTTAACGTTTTTGTTAATATGAGCTTTGTTTTCTGCTTGTTAAGTTGGTCTTTGGCGTTAAATAGCCTATAGCGTTCCCAGTGCTAAGACACAGACCTCGTCTCTGTGACAGGGAGTGGTCAATAATCCACCACGCGGTTGCCAGTGCGGGTTGGCTCATGTCATTGAATTTTTGGCTCTAGGACATGTCGCTTTCCTAACGATGTTTTCCTTCATCATTTTGAGAGTACTGGTGATGAAATTAAGTGCACAAAGTAAAGTGCTTGCCTGGGATTGAACTCACGACCTACACCTCTTAAGTCAGGGCCGATATCACCGGGCCACCAATGTTATCAAAATGCAATCTCTGCTGCTCGCTAAATGCAATAGTTGGGGTGAAAAAAATACGAAAGCAGGAAACAAGTGCAGATAAAAATTGCTTGGAAACATTATAAAGTGTATACGGGTAGCAGCTGGAGGAGATTAACTGAAGTCTAGGGTCGAGATAAATGGTATGCTATTCGAGAGGCCCACATCCAGCAGCAACCTGATATAGGCTGACGATAATGATGATCTACGAGACTTTTTTAGTAAAGTCGCGATAGTGTATACAACGTGGCGCTACAATGGCGACATTAATTCAACACACGGGTAGGGCTAGTGGCCAGTAATCATAAAAATTATAACAACATAAAAAAAACGTGACTTGAAAACTTCCACCTGCGCCGCTTGCCGACATAGGGCTCTCTCTCTTTCCTTTAATTTTCGCCTTCTCTTTGCACGATAATTGTTTTAATTACATTGATGCGATGTTATGATCCGTGACTCCGGCAAATGACCTCTGCGCTACAGTTCTTTAAGTCAGGTTGCTCTAAGATGCTATTTTAGAAAATTGTTAATAAATAAATAAATATTAATGTTTAATTAAATTAAAATATATTCATAAAACTAAAACGCGAAACCGTATACGTGTGTTAAATTAATGTCGCCATTAAAGCGCCACGCTGTATATTCGTTGGTAAAGCTTCATTGTGTGATTAAGATTGATTAACACAGCTCGTGAAAGTTCGTAGTCAAAAGAAAGTTCCTTGCAATATACCACGAATATTGAGAAGATAATATACTCCTGCAAATCTGAGATTTTTTCGGAAAATAGGAATATGTAGATACCTATTAATAGATTAAGTTAATAACCCCGACCTCTAGACTCTAGGTCTTCACAACTTTTATGAATGGTTTTAAATAATAAGTATAAAGACCTTAAACAATAGCAAGCGTCGATGCGCGTATTATAATAACGTCCTAGTAGTAGCAGATATATATCATCATCTGATTAGCCTCTTCCCAACTATGTTAGGGTCGGCTTCTAGGCTAACCGGATGAAGCTGAATATCAGTATTTTACATGGAGTGACTGCCTATATGACCTCCACAACCCAGTTACTGGATAATACGATACCTCTTGGTAAGACTGGTTGTCAGACTTTCGGATTTCTGACTACCCGTAACGACTGTCGCATGACCACGAATGACAGCCGGGATCAATCACTTAACGTGCTTTCCAAGGCACGGAGGGGTCTCGGTATATAAACATGGTCACCCATCCACAGACCAACCGCGGCATGCGTAGCTTACCCTGATCGATTGAACCGTGCAGCTGTTATTTCTTATACAAACCACGAATATTGAGAATTTGTTTGTACAATAGGAAGAAAGTTGGTACCTATTAATAGATCAAGTTAATAAACACGACGTCTAGACTAAATCTTGACAACCTTTATGAATGGTTTTAAACAATATAAACACTTTAAATAATAACAAGCATTACTGCGCGTATTTTGCGTAACATAATTATACTAACGTAGGTACTAATATTATTAGTACATCTTCTCAGTATTCGCAAAAACAGGGAGAGTAAAAAGGAAAAACCCAAATATCCACCCACTGTGAAAAAATCCTATACTATTCGTACACAAGTTACACAATACCTTGAATTCTAAAGCTATTAATATTCCACGATGATTTTAGCAAAAACAGCTCCCGTTAATGCGTTTAAAACAATAATTAAACAGAGATCAAATTGCAACATTGTATGTGCAACCGCTTATTATACCGTCTTATATATTGGCTCGTTTCGCTAACCTATAATTTGTAAGGTTATGAATTATGATTTAAGCATTTATAATTTAAGGATAATTTTTGATTCCCTTTTGCATAATTATGTTTTTAGTGGTAGTTTTATAATTAGAAAGACAAACATAATCATGCAGATATATTAGATACGTTTTCGATACGGCACGGAACAAATATTTGTATGACCTACAAGTAGTTGTTCCGGGTCTGGCTGTTTGTGTATGCGTGTTTAAATGCTTGTAAACGCACCCACGATACAGGAGAAATTCCTAGTGTGGGGCAAAGATTTTATTAAAAAAAAATGTTTTCTATGGAGATCGACTAGGTCTTTTAAATTTTTCGTAGTATAGCTTCATAGTTATCAATTTGTTTATGCTTTAATTAATTTTAGTTATAAGTTTGTATTTATTATTATAGGACTAATTTTGAACCGTGCACCTAGCTTCTGATTTTTCATAAGTGCCCGTTTGATTTGATTTTGTAATGATTCTCAAACTTGTTAAGGCATTGACTGCCATCGTGGTCACCAATGTCCGTCAACAATAGATTTTCTATTGTGTCAGTACCTAAGTCTGGCAGTAAACGTGTTTAAACAAAATATTTCTTTAAGTATACATACAGGATGGCAGGGACATCGGCGCGCAAACTGTAATCATGGATGCAGCACATGAGTTTAGACCCCATAGCGTCGAAATTTTTAGTCGGTTATAAAAAAAAATCTTCTGTTTCATAGAAAAGTGCAATACCTGCGCTGTCAAAATGTATAGAACATAAATATTTTTTTTAATAACCGACGAAAAATTTCGACGCTATGGGGTCTAAACTCATGTGCTGCATCCATGGTTACAGTTTGTGCGTCAATGTCCCTGCCACCCTGTATATTTTATGTCTCAACTAGGAATATTTTCGACAAATTTGAAAGTGTGATCTATCTATTTATCAATTTTGTTCTCAGTTCCTCTGCGTTGACGCTTGCCATTTAAGGTGCTTATTGTTTAAAACTATTCATAAAACTTGTCTAGACCTTTAGTCTAGACGTCGGAGTTATGGCCTTGATTTATTAATAGGTATTTTTCCCCTTGTACAGACGCCAGCAGGTCAAGCTACCCGAAACTGTCAAATTTTATCAATCAACCTTGAACCTTAACAATTTAACGATAAAGTTGAAAATCTATTAAATAAATTTGACAGATTGTGGTAGCTTGATGTGCTGGCGTCTGTACAAAAATCTTTATACATAATAACTTCTCAATTTAAAAAAAAATATATTAGCCTGTACTGTCCCACAGCTGGGCGAAGGCCTCCCCAAAATCTTTCCAGGAACTCTTTTCCCGCGCCACATCGAATTAGCCCTCGCGGTACGCGTCCAGATCGTCTCGCCATCTCTTTCTGGGCCGGCGTCGGCGGCGACGTCCATGTTCAGGCATATTGTGTGAAGGATTTTGCCCAGCGGTGATCATGCATGTCATAATCCCATTTGAGCTTGGCAGCCTTCTTACCTACATCCATTATGCCCATTTTGGAACGCAGCGTGGTGTTCCGAATTCTGTCTTGTCTTTTAATACCCAGAATGCTGCGTTCCATCGCTTTTTGGCAAACTCCAAGGCGGAACTTTTGTGACTCGGTGAGCGACCAGGTCTGAGCACCGTAGATGAGGACGGGCAGGATACGGATGTCGATGAGTTTGCGCTTCAGGGAGATCGGCAGATCACCCTTCATTAGCGTCTCCATGGACCAGGAGTTTTTCCAGGCAAAATAAAAAAATTTAAATCCTTACACTCTTATCAATCTCATTTACCAACAATTACAATATTAATTTAAAACGCGCTCAATAAATTAAAAAGATTACGCTTCAAGCATAAAGATATGGGCAGACTAGCGACATGTTTCGATTATTGAATGAGCACCGATGCGACGAATCGATTACGTCCGAGTAGTTGGTACGGTCTTGCCCTGTGCGACGACGGACTTAACAAGGCTTGCACGATTGTACTTTTTGTAGGGGGTATTATAAATGATTGTATGTTCGATGTCACCAAACTGCGGGTTTCTGAAAGCTTTGTTGGGATTTTATGCAAGTTTGCTGTGATTAGGGGTTCGTTTTGAGTGTGTGCTTTTATGTAGACCATTTTTTTAACATTGTGATATACTGAAATGGGCTGTCAATTGGGCAAGTTATAATGTATACGAACATTAATTGGCTCCTTTTGTTTCACACACTACTTATATCTGCGGGGTAGTTGCGTAACACAATAACGGTAGGAATGGCTTCCATTTTGACAGTTTAACAATAAATGCGTTATTTACGTTGTAAGCAGACAAATTTTACGAACATATGAAACAATGGAGTAGGAACATCCTTCAAAATAATTTAGATTATGATTGGAATTGAATTGGATTATTTTTTGGATTGATTGGAAGTCTGAAAGTGGCACTGGTAACTGAAAATTTGTGTGGAAACCAGTTGTCATGGTATGGGCTTGTGCTACGGAGGAATGAGGAAAATGTCGTGAGGAAAGTTTTGAGTATGAATGTCGATGGCTATAAGAGTAGGGGAAGACCAAAGAAACGATGGATGGACTGTGTGAATGATGATATGGTTAGAAAGGGGGTGACTGTCGAGATGGCGGCCAATACTGCAGGTCAAAGGCCTCCTTTCCCTCCTTCCGCTTTTCCCGGTATACTGCGATTGTAGGCCAATCCTTTGAGAAGGAGTCTAGCTCATCCCGCCATCCCTTTCTGGGCCTGTCGCGCTGTCGTTTCCTGCCATTTGAAATTGGATTCCAAATGGCCAGGTATAGTACAGTCTAAATTAGGGGAAGACCAAAGAAACGATGGATGGAGTGTGTAAATGATGATATGGTTAGAAAGGGTGTGACTGTCGAGATGACGACTAATAGAGAAGTATGGAAGAAAAAGACATGTTGCGCCGACCCCAAATAAATTGGGATAAGGGCAGGAGAGAGATGAGTGAGTTACGTCATTAGGGTGCTGGTACTACGCTACCTGTAACTACGCACGTAACCATTCAGGATCGTAGCAGGTGGCGTTCTGTAGTTCCTGAAAGAAGGAATGAGTTTATGTATTAAAAAGCGCTAAGATCCTACCAGGCGACCTTTACCAATAACTGCAGCATGATTTAAAATCATAATTGCGAGTCGATTTTTTAATTTATGACTTGATATTTACTACCTACCTTTACATTGTATCGCTTGCTCCACAGAGTTCCGTATACTGTAAAGGATAGAGACTGGTAAGATTTCTCATTATATGTATGTTCGTCAAAAATCTCTTGGAACTGCTTAAGTTTGAGTTGAGAAAGTTCTTGCCACCATCCTCTAAACCGCCATCCAGCACACTCCCGGTTGACGCTAGTCGAACTGCGCACTATCGCGACATGATCGCAGCGACAAATCGCAAGATGCGCCGCCGCCGCGCCGTCCGTTATTCCGCGCCGTTGCGCTCATGCGTCGGATCCTATCCGCGAACATATTAGTATTGTAACCGATCTAAAGGTTACCGTACAAAAAAGATTCATGGCTTGTGCATATGAAGGCACTGACGGCTAATGCATATGAGGCTTTATGTTTTATTAATAGAATTTTAATAGGGGTTTGTAGATTATGATAGTGTCGAACGATGTTACCTATAAGCTTTGATTTTGACGATTCCAGTAAGTAATTATCTTTCGAATCCATTAATCAATTTATTATTTATTTAAGATTCCTTAACTTTTCTCAGCTGGCGTAATTGACTGGAAGTGACCACTTGCATATAAATACATAAGAATGTATGAATCATACTCGTTGATACACAATTATGACACCACTGATTTATAATCAAACCAAATTCCTTAAAATATCGCTCCAGATTAAACCAGATCCAAAATACAAAAAAACAGACCCTCATAAATCCGACCACTAAATCAATTACCAGTCATCTTCAACAATAAAGTACGCAAGAATTTACATTACACACTCCGACCACGTGACATTGAATTCTATACTAACGATATAAAAGAGGCAACATTGCCTTGCGCCCCAAAACAGCGAATGTACGAACAAGTCCACCAAAAAACGCAAGACCTATCATAGAGGAACTCAGTCCTTTAAACGTAGAACATAAGGGAGGTCTTGGTAAAATGGTGGGGCTCACATAAGTGGTTTTGAATCTGTTATCGTGGTTGTACATTAGTGAAGGCTTGACACAGCCAGTCTTCTGTAAGGCCACAGCTTGTATTAGTGGCTTCTAATTTATTGGGAACGATAGGACGACTGACGCCGGCCACCCTGACCAAGGATCCATTCACACCAGGTGGGGAGGTCCGGACTAATTGGACCTGTGGCGGATGACATCTGTTTTTGTTTTGTGTTTTTTTTCCTTGGAGAAAGTTTTGACGGTGATTGGGATTTATGTTTTTGGTTTTTGAGTTTTTAGAGGCGATGTTAATTGTAATAATTTTAATAAATGAGAATGTAGGATCGATTTGTGTATAATGCACAAAGTAAGTAGGTTTATTAATTGCGTAAGATAAAATTTTATGATCTGAGATTAAAGTAAACGAAGTAGCAACGCAGTAAGCCAGTAACTAATTAATCAATTAAATGATTCAATGCCAAAGTTATGAACAAGATTGTCCATTACATACATACCTATATATACAGGTATATTACTTTACGGCTTAATTGCTTTGAAATCGATATAAACACCTTCAGACAGCCAGTAGAAAGGTCAAATCAATCAGTTATTGTTCATTTATAATTTAAACACAGAATACGAACTTCATAATGAATTGATTCGATCGCGTAACAAAAACTTTTGGATTGAAAATAATGAAGTTTCCTTGTATTTTGTGATTTAGAAACATAATTTATCATAATTATGTCAATGAACGTATTGTATAAAAACTTTATAAAGGAGCCGGATTATTAAGTAGGTACTGCAGATGAATGTGCATCGGACATCTAATATACTGCATTTATAATTTACTGCCTTTTTAAGAATCAGTATCTTGTTTTTGTGAATAGCGGCATTTATGCTTGTACGCACGTCGTGATATCAGGCTATATATTTACAGTATAAGCTGACTCGCATTTTTACGAAAAGCGTATAAATGCGAGGTCAGCTAAAACTAGAAATGTATAAGTTTTTATGCTGTCCTGTGCACTATATAATAATAACGCTTTTCAGTATCTTCAGAACCATACTGAAATAGGTAAGCAAAATATATATTTAGTACACAAGCGAAAAACCATACAAAATTAAATCACAGCATTTTATTACAAAACAATGTCCATTCACACCGAATCTCCTCTACATTTTTATTAACACCCCAAACCAGATAAACAGGATACGGAAAATATATTTATTTGTCCAATCATCAAATATACGGGGCGTTCTCGGGTTACACGAAATGATTCCAGTATAGCAACCGTCCCCGTGATTTGTTACGATAATCTATCCTAATAAATAACGCACTTCGGCCAAGATTGAGCTGCCTTGTGCTTGTATCTTTTGTTTCACATTTGGCTGGTCTTCTATTGATTTATTGTGCTCAATGATTTTTTGCATTTTATGGCTCTTACTCGTGATTAACACGACTTGATGGCAGCTATAGATTAATCAACGGATTTAGTGGTTTATCTCAAAGATAGTCGCTTGTTTTTAAATGTATTGTTTTTCGTTTAATTTGTTGCTTTATTATGTTTTCGTTTTTAATGGTAATGCTTTCGTGGTTCGGTTTTTTTTTGTGGTGGTTATCTGGGGAATCGGGGTGTTTTTAAGTTTATGTATGTTGTATTATTTGATACGGTTTTTTGTTTAATGACTCCATTACTTGTATGATGTGTATTGGGTTCGTTTATGGCAGTTATATTGTATGTATTGACTGCTTCGTTGGTGTAGTGGTTGTAAGCGCTATCACTGAGAATGTGGTCCTGGGACCGATTCCCGGACAAAGTAGGTATTATTGGGTTTCTCCATCTGGAATTTCTCAGTAGCAGTACGGAGTCTGGATTTTTTCCCGGATGTTGGCAATAGGCTTACCCCCTATTACATGGAATTTAAACATAACTTGGGAATGTGGGTGTATTATTGGTACATCTCTGCCTAACCCTTTAAGGAGTACATACGTGATGTTATGTTATATTGTAAGTTAATTTCTATAATAGCTGCGCCCCGCGGTTTCACCCACATAACTTTCGACCCCGTTGGAATATCGGGATAAAAAGTATCCTATATGTTAATCCTGGTTATAAACCATGGGTGTGCCAAATTTAATCCAAATCCGTTCAGTAGTTTTTGCGTGAAAGAGTAAGAAACATTCATCCATCCATCCATCCATCCATCCATCCATCCGTCCATCCATCCATCCATACAAACTTTCACGTTTATAATATTAGTAGAATAATTGACACATTGTCCATAGTGACACGGTCTTCCTCAGTTAACCTCAAAAAGAAGCATTTTGTAGTCAAATACTTACTCGTGAATCATATGCTCATTAGAAATGCCCATTAAGTATAAAACGGACACGTTATGGCGGCAACTATAATAAAAACAGTAAGACTATTAATAAAACAACAAGCTAGAACACCCACATTGCGCTACCTCTGCTGTATCTTCTAAGATTTACCTAGCGTTTACTGGCGTTAAGGAATTTTCTTGATGTCCGAATAAAAATAAAAACGTCGGTGACGGTTTGAAGTTCTATGTTATGAGGGACGAGCCCTTGATTCATGTTGCTGGTGTAGCAATTGGCAAAACGCACACTGTTAAGTAATATTTTCTTAAGTTTTTTTAAAACTGAAAATTGATACATATTTGGTACTGGCTGGTGATATTTTCCGAAGAACTACTGGCTACATTGCTTTTAAATTCTCAAATATCCAACTTATCATAGAACTTCTAATATACATCTTCGGTAATGTCCTCGGTTCGATTTCCAAGTCGGACAAAGTGAGATTCCCGGGCGAAGTGCTGTTGGGTTTTCCATCAATAATTTATTGTTTTAATTCTTTTTGATGAATATTGTTTGCTGCACCGGACGACGTCATTACGTCGACGCCGGCTGTCGCTGAAAACCAGCGCTGGGGCTCTGTCTTGTATAGGACCGCAGCATAATGCTGAGCGCTAGCCGTTTTGCGTGGATGTGACGCATGTCAACCAATTCTTATTGTTTTTTTTTTGTTTATTTGTTTTTGTGTTCTTTTTTGCGTCATGTTTACCACAAATAAAAGCATCTTCTTTCTTTCTTTCTCAGTAGCACTCCGGAGTCTGCATTTGTGTCCGGTGACGGCAATAGGACCATAGCACCACCACCACCATCACCGCCACCACCTTTCTTACTTTTTCTCTCCTATTCTGAGAAGTTTTGTGGGGGTGATGAACGAGTGAAGTATTTTCCCTTCGCTTGTGCGTCGTCCACATGAAGCGCTCCCGAATACACAAGTATTAAATAATATGGCACTAACATTAATTATAAACAATTTACTAACACAGTGGATCTTACGTTGTCCGAAATAAAGAATTGATTATTATTATAACTAGTGAACTGCGGGTGTAGGTGTATTATGTCTATAGGTACACCACTTATGTTGTGTTATCTTGTCGTAATTACCTTATTTATAGTTTTATGACTTGAAGTTTTTGACTTGAAACTATTACGACCTATATTCTGCCGTCTTAACTAAGAATGCAGTAATCGCAAAATGGCGGTTACGAGTAAACGCATAAAACATATTTCATATCATCTGAGCAAGATGCATTATGCAAGTACGGCGAAAATCATTACATAAAAAACATACTTCGAGTGTATTTTTTTATGAAAATATTTTTATTTCATGTACATGAACCTCTTGGGATGCCATTTCTGGAAAAAAGTGAAAATCTCAAAAATGTCGATTACTGCATTCTTTGTTATCAGGGCAGTATTGTCCACTAGATCTTCCGTTTTTTTAGGTCTATCTTTAAGTTGTTTTAGTCCAACTCCAGGGTCAATGTGTACTTTCAATCAAATCGGCCTATCGCAGTCCACCGCTGGATAGAGACCTCTCCCATGCTGCGTCACAACAACCTGCACCCTAATTGCGTAACACACAATCAATCGGAATCAGAATCATTTTGAAGCAAATTGCTAATCCATTGCTTCATAAGTTCGAAAAATTTGTCTGCTAAACACGTAAATAACGCAATGAATGTTGTTGAACTGTCAAAATGAAACCGATTCCGATTGATCGTGTGTTACGCAATTAGGGTGCTGTCCTCTGCCTTTCGCATCTAGTCCGTCCCAGCCACTTTTTTGAGGTCTGACCTTGTGGACTTTAAATTACTTTAACATCCTACTGGCGAGAACTCCTCTCACTAGAGCCATGCGTGTGGTGAACGAGATTCACGAGAGAATTGATGTTTTGTGGTGCAACTTGAGTGAATTCGCAAAAGTAACATTATTTAAAATATGTTATTTAGATGTTAAGATTTAGGATATTGTATGTAATTTTATAGGATGTAGATTAAGGATTTAGCATGTAAGGCCTCGCTATCGCTTTGGATCGCTGATCTGTAATGGTAGTTGTAGGTATGATTTGAATAAATAAATAAATAAAATAAAGTAAATGTAATAGTCTAAACAGCATGCACATACACATGCAGCAGTATACACATTCTCGTGCAATTTTAGACTTAAGAAGATGTACCCTACTACAAACCCTTAGCATTATGATGCTAATTTGTGAGAACCTGCTTTCTATATTATCTGGACAACAAACTATTTTCTATTACAATACTACCAACATTTCAACATTATGCATGCCAAAACACCACTTTACAAAGTAAAGCCTGTATCACATGCTACATTGATTGCGTGGTATTCGGTCGCCTTGGAGAACGAGTTGTCTACTAAAATCGGTCACCCATCCAATTATCGGCTTGACTAACTGTAGCTTAACTGCGCTGATTTGACAATTAGCGCTTACGGTATATTTTCGATATTTTGTGTGCATTTTTCTGTTGATTTAGAAATTGTTGATAAAATTTAGTGATGATGTCACTTGTAGAAAGATTATGGTCGTGGTTTATTCTGTTTCAATAATGTAACAACTAAAATATGTAATTTTACTAAAACACCTATGATATTTTAGTTAACTATGTTATATTAGTTGTGCGCTATTGGCTGTTACTGAAGAAATTGTCGTTCAGATTGAGTGATGACGTGACTCATCGAAAGATGATGAACATTATCGCAGTTTATGCTGTTCGGATAATGTAGGGTATATATATGTTATTTTACATAACATAACAGTGACACAGTGACTTAGAGCAGTTGTGGCCCAGTGGTAACGGCCACGACTTACGAGTCATTGTGGGTTCGAACCCATACAGGTGCTTTACTTTGTGTAAATAATTTCATCACCACTGCTCTTAAAACGGCGAACGAAAACATCGTGAGGAAACCATCATGTCCTAGAATCAAAAAATACGAAGACATGTGACATCTACCAACTCGCACTGGGTCCACGTGGTAGATTACAGCCCACTCCCTCTCGAAGAGGGGAGGCGTCAGTGCCAACAGTGGGAACATTATAGGCTGATTATGTTACATAACATAACATCACGACTGTGTTCCCTTACGAGTTAGGCAGAGTTGCACATATCGTACACCCACATTTCACCAGTTATGTTTAGGTCCCATGTAACAGAGGGCAAGCCTATTGCCAACACCGGGCACAAATCTAGACTCCAGTGTTCCTGAGAAATTCCTAAAGGAAAATCAATATAACTTTGTCGGGTCATGAATACAGACTCATTGATTATATTTTGGTTGTGCGTGGATTTTTATTGAGTAAGGGCCGACATACACGGACTGCTCGAGCAGTTAACGATTGATCAACACAGACGGACCGCTCTTGCAGTCATAGACAACAGCTTGAAACAGCCATTGATAACTGCTGGGGCAGTTGATACCAACTGCTCGTCATTTAAATCAGGTTCGCAAGAGCAGTCGACAGCTGGAGCAGTCAGTGTATGCCTGGCGACTGCTTGACCGCATGACCGCCCGAAGCAGTTGCAACTGTTCGAGCGGTTTCGTGTATGTATGTAGTTCACTATGCAGCCGCAGCTTGAAGCAGTACGTCCTGACTGCTTCAAGCAGTCTGTGTATGTCGGCCCAAAGTGTTGTTTCTGCTATTTTATTATTAACGTTAGAACTTTATTTTATAGAATGAGATAGACATGTACAGTAATGGAGTAATGGCATAGTGAGAAAACAGATCAACGCCGTACAGATGACTTTTTTAAATCAAAACAGACTTGCATAGCCATAAAGACAGCAGGATTGCAAGAAAATAACTATCGAATGTCATATAAAAAATGCATTAGTGTAAACGTGTAGCAAGAGACGCCGACGGACGAGACTCGTTCAATTTCGCTTATTCGCTCGTAAAGCCACAAGCCGTGTAAAAAGCCTATAAAATTCAATTGACACCAGTTAAAACCGATAATGTACGAGCGAAACACTTGTGTTAACATAAATTGTCGAGATTCCGACATTTCTAAGTCGTTTATCGGTTTTTAAGCATGTGCTGAAATGGTTAATGTAACGGCTTCGGCAGACGGATCCCACGTAAGCTGAACGCTATGCTTTAAATCACATGAAGAAATTATAATGGGTAAAAACTATTTTCTATGACATTAATTATTCCTATTACTTTTATTACGAGGAGGAAGGAGGAGGAAGCATGGGACTTAGACGCAACGTAAATTGATATTAAGTAATCCTGCTTTTAACTTTAATTACATTAGATGCAGAAATGAACACGTTTTGAGTAGGATGCCTATTTGATACAATAGCAATTTTTCAACGTCTTGATTACTGACTCTCTAATTCTTTCTAACATTAGGTTACATTGTCAAGATGATGTGGGTTGCCTACATGCTTGGCTAATAAATGGTATAGTCGAAAAAAAAAAAGAAAGAAGTCGCCAATCCGTCTTGAGCAAACTTGGTGATCAATGCTCAATTGCGCATTCCTGTTTGAGAAGAGGCTTCATCCTGCAGACTTGGCACAGTAACAGGCTGGTATTATTAAGTATAATACCAGCCTGTTACAGTTGCAAGCTTAGTTACAACCCAAGTTGCAAGCCAAGTTTGTACAGATAGACAAATGACGATTACCCACTTACATTAGTTTTTAATTTACATTACAGTAAGTGCCCTGTATCTGCTGAGCTATTTTGTAAAAATCTCACCATGAAAATTTGAAATGAGCTGTCAAAAATACTTCTGCTATGTGTGTAAAAAAATTATAATAAATTACCAAATATCTTAAAAGCATTAAATTTTAAGACATTTAAAACCAAATTGTATGAATGGCTCGATAATAATAATTTTTATAATATTAATGACTTTTTGTAATTTAAATAATTTAAGTAATTGTATTCTATGTCAAATTGTCAATAAATTGTATTATAGTTATAAGTATGCGTGCTTTAGTATTAAGCAAAACATATTGATCTAAAATGTTTAATAATACCCTGTATACCGTGTTTTATGCAAATAAAATATATCTATCTATCTAATGGTGTCCACAAACGATGTAACATTTAATGTCGTGTCCTGCGTGTCCTGTTAGCTGCACATTACAGGAACTGATAGACGCTGGTGATGGAGCCAAGCAAGTGGCTGAATTCTGGGCCGACTCCATTTAGATCGCTATCGACACGCTGAGAAGAAGATAGTGTCACTTCCTGGCAACGGGTGTAAGGCCAGCTCACTTTACCTAAGTTTTCACGGTGAGATCTTTACAGAATAGACCGGCTGTTTAGATTAAGAAAAACATAGATACACAGACTGCTAAAATCATAACCTTTCCTTTTGGCTTTGCCGTAGTCGGGTAAAAAGAGCTGATAGTTTTTCAAGCCAATATCGTTATCTCTTACATTTCAGTGGCAATGGAATTCTTCTAATCCGCCCTTAATTTTAAATCCCCCGAACTATGAATCAAACATTCCCTCGTTATCAGCTCCAAACATTTGATCAAACATTCAGACAATGCTAACAAATCCCTCAAATATTTAACGCGAGGAACAAAAATAAAAGTCGTAGCAGTATTTATCTTAACACACTCAACCAAAATGTTTCGACAAATTTCTAATAGGTATAATAAACAAAATATTCACCCGGTTAAGAAGCTTGCTTGGCTTATTAATTTGTTTTAATACCACCAGCATAACCTAACCTCTGTTAAACCCATGAAGGTTTAACTCCACAGGTCAATGAAAACTGGCCAATTGGTAACGATTCAGGAATGGTCCTATCATCTAAGGATCTCGGGCTTTTGAACAGGTAGGCACAGGTTGAAAAAATGAAGTAATAATCCGACCACAAGCCTATGATAATCTGATGGTAACGCCATTTTGTCCTGTGTGGTTTGCTGTAAAAAACGTGTGACATGATTATCGTTACTAGGGCGACAAAAAATGTTAGAGCTGGTTCACATATTGGTCGGCTGTGTTTATTGCGAAGTGGTCTTAATAGATAGGTTATCGGGAAATGTTTTGACTTTAGTGGTATGATTAGTAATTACAAAGAAAATATTGTTTTTTTTTTGGAAATTGTTTTAGATAACTCGTATAGGCACTAAGATAAGAGTACAAAAAGAATGCAAACACATAATTATGTATTTTACAGGAAAATTAAATGAATCATGTCTCAAGATGACATTGAAAAATAAAAGCATCAGTAACTATAGGCCAACCGCTTAACTAAGACGTTGCCTGAGGTAGCAGTGCAAGAGGGGTGTGATGACGTGATGCGAGTGTTCAGGGATTCGTCAACTTGTGACAACTTTCACCCCTCCCGTACCGCGCAGCTACCTCAGGCAACGTCTAAGTTAAGCGGTTGGCCTATATTCACTAGATATGACACTAAGACACAAAAATAACGTTGAATAAGAATGAAAAATAAAGGTCCCGTAAAAAAAAAAAACTAAAAACATCGTATGCAGTCTTGCAGTGAGGCATGTAAACCAACTACCACCTAATTATAAGGACGCGGTCATCGAAAGCAACAACGTTACAGATTAGGGATGAAAGTAATACACACGATAGCATCAGGGGTGTCTTGTTAGTCGCAATAAAAACGTTTTTGTGTTCAAAGTGGCGCGATTTTTTTGTCGCACCCGTCTCGACTGGCGGCAATTTGTCGTGGGACTCGGTGTAAACGGAGCTTTATTGTTTTGACGTCATAATTTAATTTGAACTTAGAAGATGCCCATTTCCTTGATGGAAGTGAGGTCTATCAATTTAAGGATATTATTGATTTAATTAATCCATACTAATATTGTACATTCGAAAGTAACTCTGCCTATCTGTCTGTATGTATGTTACCTTTTCTCGCCTAAAGCACTAAACGGATTTCGACAAAATTTGGGAAAGAGATCGATAGCATCCTGCGGAAGGATATAGGCTACATTTGGTCTCAAAGATAATCCTATAGGAGGCGATATAGGGGGTGAAATTTTGTACAGGAAAGTCAGTATTTCTTAAGTTAGGTTAGCTAATTTCCGACATCCACGCTGGCGAAGCCACGCACAAAAGCTAGTTTGGTTACAAATGCTTCTCTATCACTAGACACACTGCACTACCATATAGGTAAGTAACGTCAGCAAAAAAAGAAATAAAAACATCGCCATTTAATTTTTTCAGTTTTTAATTTAAACAAAAAACAACAGGAATTAATCGGTACCGCAAAAAAATACACATTTGCATACAAATAACTGGTAACAATATAGTCTTATTAACATGGGTGACGAGACAAAATTAATTATAGGTTCTCGTATATAATTTGGTACCGGGAAGGCGGTACCCACCTGCGCTGTGGACTCGTGGCCGCCAATGGAACTTGCATGTTCTTGTGATGACATTGTGTGCTTATTTTTGTAAGGATTTCCGGCATGGGGTTTGCAGAATTCCTAGGGATGTGTAATAAGATTTTGCAATAACTGAACGTTGCAAAGGTCACTGCGCGCATACAAGAGTCAAAACAGTTTTTCGGTAGGTTTCAGAGAAGCATAGACATAAGATTGTTTCACCTAAAGCGATAGTCTCACTAGATTAGAGACAATGTTGGCTTATGCCGAAGATGCCTCACTGCGATACCTCGCGCTCGCGGTTTAGCTCGCTACCTCGATGTAAAACAAAACATGTAAAACAAATGCGTGCTAATAGACACACATGCACATGCCAGGCATCGAGGTAAACCCCCAAGCAGCCCGCGATGTATCGCAGTGAGGTATCCCTTCGGCATGTGCGTGCGTGTCTATGAGCACGCATTTGTTTTAAATGGAATTGATATCGAGGTAGCGCGCTAAACCGTGACCGTGAGGTATCATAGTGAGGTATCTTCGGCATGTCATTACCCTTAGCTTGTGAGCTTTAAGCAATCCATGAGTTATTTTATTTATTAGGTCTACCAACAATTGTTCACACTAATCTACAAACAAAAATAAAACATGCGTTTAAACTCTACACAGTGCAACAATTACTTAAAGGTAAATCCACGTGAACAAAAAAAAAACAATAATAAGTAACTATGCTAGTTGTAAACTATATATTGTACAAGTAAACTTAGTAAAATATATAACTATGTATTAGTAATATGTGTATTGTATTGTCAGATAGGCAGTCGCTCCATGTAAAATACTGGTATTCAGCTGCATCCGGTTAGACTGGAAGCCGACCCCAACATAGTTGGGAAAAGGCGAGGCAGATGATGATGATTAGTAATATGTGTTAAATATTATAAGCCTCATATCTTTAAAAAGTTACGTACACACAGTTCAAAAACTTTTACAACAAATCTGATAAACAGTTCAGAAATTTACATTTTTGCCTATTGAGAGAATCAAAGTTAAAATCTATCATATCACTACAACTATTTAAGACCCTACAAAACCTGGCACATGGAGAGTTAGATCCCAACATCGTTCTTCTCATTGAAGGACAAAGTGGAGCAATAGGTTTGCGCGGAATCCTCGACGGAGCCCGAAAGTTAATGAGTGCTAGCAGCAGCGGTGAGTCGATATTTCCGTTCAAGATTTTGCTAGCAAACATCACGTCGTTCAAACATCTTCGTTCTTCCAAGGTGTGCATGTTGAAGAATTTTAATATCATTTTGTAAGAACGAATTTTTTTAGTTATTTCCACAGAAAAAGCCAGATGCCAAGCGTTTTTGGACACGTTCTAGACGCAAACTATTTGTAGCGTAGTGTGGTTATAGATAGGAAGGTACAGTAACAGCTTTGAAGAAATCTAGAAAGACCTGCTTTTAGACTTTCTAAACCAAGCCCATCATCATTATCTTGCCGTGATCCCAAGATGCTTGGGCAAAAAATGCAAGTGCCTATAATAATTTTTTTTGTAAAGATGCCACAAAATTGAAAACCTGCAGGGTAATTGCGTACACATTAACAGTAGGAATGAATTTCATTTTAACAGTTCAACAACATTCATTGTGTTATTTACGTTGTTGAGCAGACGATTTTTTCGAATATACGAAGCAATGGTTTAGCAATATCCTTCCAAATGATTCAGATTTTCATTCTGTGTGTTACGCAATTAGTGTGCAGGAATCCCTCACAATTTTATCAATCAATATCGACTGCTGCCACCTACAATACATAATCAGCCTATAATGTTCCCACTGCTGGGACACAGGCCTCCTCTCAGTAAGAGGGAGTGGGCTGCAATCCACCACGCGGGCCTAATACAGGTTGGTAGATACTAATGCTACCTAAAACGACGCAAACATATTAAAGGTATTGCCAATAAAAAGGCAAAGATACACAATGTTCGCTTAACGTCTGCATCGTATGCATATCGGTGTCAAGTCCTGCGCAGCAAATTATTGTGATCGTAGCGATGCGCGATGCCAAGCGATTGTGTGCGATGTTCAGATTACATAGAGCAAAGTCTACTAGAGAAGTAAAGGCAGGGAGACATTGGGGGATTTTGTTGCTACCTACAACAGCCGGTCGATTCTGTAAAAATCTCACCGTGAAAACTCAAGTGAAGTGAGCTTGATTGAGTTGTCAATAGTGTCAATCCCTAACATTAGTTGGAATGACAGCTCACTCCACGCTCACTTCACCTAAGTTTTCACGGTGAGATCGTTACAGAATCGCACTGCAGTTCTTTTCTGAAAGAAAAGGTAAGGAAATTATAGTGTTCAAGATCTTTCATATTCGGGATGGCAATCTTTCAATTTTATTTTAAGTTATTAATTTGAAAATAACTGTTTGTTTATGATATACTTTATTTCCATTTTAACAGTAATTTTTGATACTCACAACATGAATAAATTAATTGAAAATCTGGTAGATTCAAAAGAATTATATCCAAAAACTTCAAAATTTCTCTCCAAAATTTTTTCCATATCCGAAAGAAAAATCACACGTGCCTGTAATTATACAAGCTGCAACGCTGCAGGTATAATACTAGATTCTGTCCGCGACTTTGTCCGTGTGAAATTTCCTCGTCCCACGACCCACACCGTTGCATCGCATCGTATCGCCCGCCGCGTTATTACTTCGTTTTTCGCTAAAAAAAGTCAGAATTAATCTGACTTTTTTTGTTTTTGCTCGGCTTATAATATAGCCTATAACTTTGCTCGGCGCCTAAGAGTCCTGGCGTGATTTTGCCTTTAGCCTTCCTCGAAAATTTGGCTATCAAATGCAAAAAGAATTTTCCAAATCCGTAGTTCCAGAGATTAGCGCATTCAAAAATACAAACTCTTCAGCTTTATTATTAGTATAGAGACATTAAAAGCTCCACTATCCGTACCCATGCATGTAAAAAAACTACAAACAAAAGCCATTAAATACAAATCTCATAAACCATACATATTGTGACTTGTGCGTTAGGGTTTAGACTTACAGGTCTAAACCCTAACGCACAAGTCACAATATTTCTAGCAAAAATGTGCTATAATTTAATCCTGAGTATAATTTTCACTGCACAGCAAAGCTACTTCAGTAAAGAAAATCATAAGACATTGTAAATTGTCTCCTGGCATCGGATTGCATAAAAGTGAGCTTAAATATGTGCATATTATTGCATTCATACAAACGTATAAAGACGTCAAAGTGTAGGGACAGCAGAAACATTTGTTGTGACTGTTACTAATTAGTATTTATTAAATTAATTATGTGGTTTTACGACGTGGTGAATGTCTGCTTGTATCGAGGAACGCAGAAATTGTATGAAAGAAAATGAGCGATCAGACTTTATCAATATACACATATAGCTCTGTTGCTATGTCAAAAGGATAGGCCGGAATGAGTAGCATAATCAGCCTTATTATGTTCCCACTGCTGGGACACAGGCCTTCTCTCCTGCTGAGTAAGCTGTAATCGCGGGCTAGTTCATTTCTGTAACTTTCTTGTACAATATTATTCTGTGGCTAGAACCTCCCAGGAAGCATGTAGTAATGCTTGTATTGGGTGTTTCTGCTTCTCCCTCGTATCAACATATTCTTAGGTAACTAGATAACTAAACTATTTTAAGTAATTACAAACAAGTACAAAATGAATGAAAAGTTAGAGATACTGGTATCACTTCTCCTTATGTGTGTGTGTGCATGCTTATGTGGTGTGTGTGTGTGCGTATAGGCTGTGTGAATTTGACTCCTAATTAGGAGATTTCTAGCCCTACGATGTAATATCTTGGGATCGGGAAGTACCACTAGAAGTCACGAGTATTGTCTAGAGACTCGAGTTTGTACACTCGAGAGCAATGAATCCGGGTCACTTAAAGAATGTTAAAAATCTCGGAAACTAAAAATGATAGGTTAATGCAATAAATTGTATTTAATAGACAATGTAATACTCCTTAAATGAAAGTAAAAGAAATATGAGTCACCATACATTTTATTAACACAAAATTACATAAAGAAAAAAACTGCTGATCTCTCCTTAAAACAAAAATAGGAAACATGAAATTTTTGAACTTTATTACGATTTTCTTGAATTTTAATATTTCGTATTGCCTCCTCGTGCTTCCATTACTGCGTTTACGCGGTTTGGCATGCTGTACACCAAGTTCCTTATACGATTTTGGGGAATATTCTCCCATTCCTCTGTGAGAGCAATTTTGAGCTCACGAAGCGTGATTGGGGGAGGGTTTCGTTGTTTTACGCATCTGCCTAGCTCGTCCCAAGCATGCTCGATCGGGTTGATATCCGGGCTGCGCGCTGGCCACTCCATACGAGTAATGTTCATCTCTTGAAGGTAGTCATTCACAATCCTACCTTTATGAGGTCGGGCATTGTCATGCATAAATATAGCATCCTCACCTAAATTGACCATAAATGGACCAACGTGATCATTGAGGATTTCTTCCACATATCTTACGCTAGTTAAAGAGCCGTTTTCTATGATCACCAGCTCTGTGCGACTTTCAGAAGAAATTCCGGCCCACACAAGTACAGACCCACCACCGTAGGCTACTTTTTCTTCGATGCATGCTTGCTTGAATCTTTCCCCTGATCTTCGATACACTCTGTGTCTTCCATCGTGCTTGTAGAGCATAAATTTTGATTCGTCGGAGAACATAACTTTTGAGCAATCTTCAATACTCCAATTTACGTGGCTCTGGGCATATCTTAGTCTTGAAATACGATGCCCACGCTCCAGTTTAGGGCCATTTGCAGGTCTAAGGGGTTTTAAGTTAGATTCAGCAAGCCGACGTCTTACTGTCCATGCACTTGGGTTACTTCCTCCGAGGCGTCGAAACTGATTTGTGAGTTCAGTTCCTGTGAGAAAGCGATTTCGAAGCATGGTGTTCACCAAGTATCGGTCTTCTCGTGCTGTGGTACACCTGGTTCTGCCCGTTCCTGGTCTGCGTAGGTTAGAACCAGTTTCTTCGTAACGTCGGAGAACTCTTTGTACTGTTGACAGCGACACACCGACAGTCCTGGCTGTATCGCGCTGACTCCGGCCGGTTTCCAGCATTGTAAGTATTCTGGTGCATTCTTCAGGCGTAAGCGACATAATTTCAGCTTGAATAATGAATATAGAGCACTATCAACATGGTTTATGTACCCACATAAATGACAGATTACAAACAAAAGCAAAACCAAATGCTGTAATTTCGTAGTTCCATCATCGAAAGTGGCCCTTTTTCAAATTTGATTTTTTTATGATATAACTTTACAATAACTAAGAAGTTTTAATACCTTCATTTAAGGAGTATTACATTGTCTATTAAATACAATTTATTGCATTAACCTAGCATTTTTAGTTTCCGAGATTTTTAGGATTCTTCAAGTGACCCGGATTCATTGCTCTCGAGTGTATTTAAATAATAAGTTCTCTATATCACAGTACACAAACCACTCGAGCTCGCGGAATGACATTTAATTTAGTTTTAGATCGCATATTCATAAAAGCGTTCACCAAGAAGTCATTATGGTATTTGTGATGAGAACTATCAATAAGCCAGAAAAAGGTTGTTACATAAATAGCATAAAAATGACCTAATAATTTGTGTCTATGACATGGTATGGTATGCCTTATGGTGCACGCACACGAGCGACACGATTTAATGGCAGAGGCAACTGCAACTACCCAACGCCGACGCGTTGACGGCTGCTGTTGGCTCTGCCGTTGAAGCGTGTCGCTCGTGTGTTTGAGCACTTACTATCTAGCGAGGCCCGCTTGCACTACAAATCGCTAAATACGTTTCAAAGATTCTGCCAATCGTTTGAAGATATGACAGAACGATGTTTATAACATATTTAGCGCTAAACACATTTAGTGATTGTTGGTGCAAGCGATCCTAAGTAATACTCACTATTTCGCAAGCCAATAATTTTTTTTTTGCAGTCAGTACACAATAATATTTGATCCGACATCAACGCGCGCGCATGTATCTTTAAATATGCCTACAGTACCTATCAGTTCAGTGCACTTGAGAAGCCTCATCGAATGATTCCATTTGATATCAAACTTTAATCAGTTGTATTAGAGCTCAAATTATAAATAGCAGCCGAAGGATCCTGTGAAGTAAAATATTGGTACTTTGTATAATTAATTAATAAATTGTTATCCATGAATAATAAAATGTACAACTTAATATGATATAAGTGAAATCCGAGAAAAAAGATACAGTGGACGTTGAAAAGTGATCCCTCTTTACGTAAATTAAAATTTATTATGCAGTTTATTTGTTACTGTCGAGTTCACAGGTATTGGCAATCATTTGGACATTAAAACAAATAAACAAAAATTTACGCAATGAGAGTATCGGTTGTTTTTTTTGGTAATTGGTATTTTTTTCTCAACCATGCAAAAAAAAAAATATATTAGGCAGCATTATAAAAAACACCCAAAATAATATCAAAGTGTCTTCAAAGGAAAAAACCGGCCAAGTGCGAGTCGGACTCGCCCATGAAGGGTTCCGTTACATTACGATTTATGACGTATTAAAAAAAAACTACTCACTAGATCTCGTTCAAACCAATTTTCGGTGGAAGTTTATATGGTAATGTACATCATATATTTTTTTTAGTTTTATCATTCTCTTATTTTAGAAGTTACAGGGGGGGTGGGACACACATTTTACCACTTTGGAAGTGTCTCTCGCGCAAACTGTTCAGTTTAGAAAAAAATGATATTAGAAACCTCAATATCATTTTTGAAGACCTATCCATAGATACCCCACACGTATGGGTTTGATGAAAAAAAAAATTTTGAGTTTCAGTTCTAAGTATGGGGACCCCCAAAATTTATTGTTTTTTTTTTCTATTTTTGTGTGAAAATCTTAATGCGGTTCACAGAATACATCTACTTACCAAGTTTCAACAGTATAGCTCTTATAGTTTCGGAAAAAAGCGGCTGTGACATACGGACGGACAGACAGACAGACAGACATGACGAATCCATAAGGGTTCCGTTGCCATTTGGCTACGGAACCCTAAAAAAAAACTCGTGCCTAAGCGCACAGTGGAAAAAATCAAAAAGGTTTTTGCACACCAAAATATTATTTAAAACCAATAATAAATATTTCCAAATACTGTGAAATAAAACAGGAAACAAGCATAACCGACAACATATAGCGCCACCAGTACCGAAAACGGACCTAAACCAACAAAAATATACCGGAAGACAAAAGATCGGTCCCGATAACATTACCTAATCGATAATTGTATCTACGACACTTTGACTCACACGTTACGTCGTAAAAAGGCGAGAAAGCACCATGATAAAACTATACTGGCGACAATACTACTTTTGCTTACCATACACTCAAGAACGAACGAAAACCAACCCTATTTTTCAGTCACCAAAGTCGTATTATGATTTGTTGGTATGGTGTGATATTTTTGTGTCGTGAAGTCGCGAAGAGCACGGCAATAAAAAAGGTGAAATGTCTCATTGGAAGCGATGGTGGACATATACCCGATAAGGGACCACCGCAGTGGATACTGGTCCCATTTTTAGAACTGTTTTCCGGTACGAATTTTGTGTGAACACTGATATATGGCGGGTAGAGGTGCTGTGCTTGGAGGTGTTATACTATAGCCCTTAGTATGTACCAAAGTATTTTTTTTTACCACCAAAAAATGAATACCAAAAACATGAATCTTAGAAAATGTCTAAAATAGTTACTAGTAGCGCCATCTATGAATACAATCACGAATGCTTAGCGATAAAAATACAGATAATAGAAAAAAAAATTGCAAGAGGAGTTTTCTAATCTGTGGGTTTGGCATTATGATAAGTTCATGTCAAAAACAATTTTTTTTGCAGCAGCGATGTTTTCATATGGAAAAACCCATTATAACCATAGAGATGATTTTGCAAAAAAATCTATGGCGTATGTGCACGCGCATTATCAAATCAACAGTCTTTGTTTTTATACTGTTCTCTAGCTTTAATAACGATTTTTCTAATTGGCTTGTCATAAAGGTTTTTTGTCTTTTTCCTTAGTCGGTTTCCAAAATAAAAAATGATGATTCTCCATTCTAGTTTTGTACCGAAAACCTGACGTTGCAACGTTTCGAGATGCATGAGAATCTGTTAAAACAAATGTCATTTTAATAGTTTAGAAACTAAGATGAAGTGAGCTTGAAGTGAGCTGTCATACATAGAAACTTCTAGTAAATATTTAGGTTATTTGACTGCCTGTCATATTATGTTTCCTTTTTCCAGGATATTCGTAAAAGACATCAAGAAGACCATAATTACTTCCTGCCAATCTATTCAGTAAAGATCACATCGTGAAAACTGAGGTGAAGCGAGCTGTCCCTGATGTTAGGGATCGACTACAAGGCACTTACTTTAAGCTCACTTCACCTAAGTTTTCACGGTAAGATTTTTACAAAATAGATCAGCAGATGTGCATCTGCTTGCCCTAGCATTGCCGAGTATTTTAATAAATGATTGAACAAACACATTTTGTAGAGCACGACTAACAGAACTTAAATTTAGTTTAGTTTGTGAACAAGGGAATCGGGGCCATTGGCGCCGATTCACTTGTTCACAAACTAAACTAAATTTAAGTTCAGTGCATCTTTTTCTTTCTATTTCATTAAGAAAAGGACAGAAGATAAATATTAGTTTGGTCCTGTCAAATTAGTCAGCGCCTGACGTAAATTGATGTATTTTTAGTCGCCATGTTTTTAGTAACGTCTAAACTTTAGTCCTGTCAAATTAAGAGACTTTAGTCTAAACTAATATTTATATATATCTTCTGTCCTTTTCTTAATGAAATAGAAAGAAAAATATGCACTGAACTTAAATTTAGTTTAGTTTGTGAACAAGGGAATCGGTGCCATTGTACGATTCGAAAGAATAAAAAAAGTGCAAGAAAAAATCAACCATATGGTGCCTAACATAATCATTACTTTGTTGTGAAATTGTTTAGAATATATTTTATCCTTGGAAAATATCCATGCTTACATTTTCTTTTATTAATTGAGTGATAATTTGTGACCGGTAAGACCCGACGGGTGACGACGGATGTAATAATGAAGTCGTGTGACTATGAAGAATATCTTTTCTTGGGACAGGGAACTTTATTAGTCGATTTATTAGGTGCAATTAAATTTAAATTAAGTAAAACCTTCTTTCAGACTAGGTCCATAATTTTAGTAGTATTTTGGTGTTAGCAACAATAATGCTTATGTAAATAGGTTAGTATTGTTAGTTTTCAAAAGTATAATTATTAATACAATTCTGGTATTCAGCTGCATGCTATTAAACTAGAAGCTTACCTCAACTAAGTTGAGAAAGGCTAGAACAATGATGATTGGTTTGGTCAAAATACATTTTTGTACAGCATTTTTGCTACCAATGTCATTTTAGATGGGATGGTATTTTTTTCATATCAAATATTTTTGTTTCTGCAGCTTATGAGCGAGTAGTTATCTTATTTGGAAAATATTTATTAAATTGCAGGAAACCATGTTTACCACAATTTCAGTGTTTTATAACTTACCGACCTCAAAAGGAAGAGGTTCTAAATTTGTCTCTGGGTGTGTTGTGTTCTTGCTTAAAGGACAAAATTAGGACATATCCTAGTACTCCTCAAAAGCTGGTAGTAACACAATATACGATTACAAGATACAACAGCTTCTCAGGGTCTATCACTTTATTTAGTGACGACTTCGGAAATTATCGGGTTTTGTCGGAACATAAACTCTATACCCGTTCCTTGGTGGTATTCGTCTATGGTGTCGATTGACGTGATAGTGCTTTTAGAGAAATTAAGTACATCTTTATTTTCATCAGTTTATTTAGATTCGTGTGATTTTGTTCGTGAAATGGGTTTAAAAGGTATGGCGCCCTTGCCTTATTTTGAAAAAGCTAATTTTGGAGTGGTCTTAAAACAAAATGTTTTTTATAAATTGCTTACATTTTAATCTAAAAAAGATGCGGGTAAAGTCAGTACGAAATATACAAAAAGCTTAAAGGGTGACAAATAGCGGTACAGTTTTTATAATTAAAGAAAAGAAAAAGTTACACCATAACGGTGCATAAAACATGCAAAAAGTCCGCAAAATTAACGGGCACGTGTTTTGGCTCAGAAAGGATTAAAAACAAGAAAGAGATACCCGAAGATCCCTACAGTTATCTAAATCCAAACGTAATAAACAGTAGCTCGCTTTAAAACTCATAAATCATAGGACAAAAAGTGAATGATTAAAATATCACGCATAGACCAATCAAAGCTCTTTGCTCCAAAACTTACAGTTCATTATTGAATGGATGCCAAAGAATAGACTGACCAGCCAGGATTAGACGCCTAAAAAAATAGAGATCCTTGATTGGATAAAACAGACATGTCCCAAAGTTGTAAATCCATCATGGACAAAACACGGGTACATTGTCCCTTTTGTACATTTCGACCGCAACTGGGTGGGATAATTTTAAACAATAACTTTACACATAAAATCCGATTATATTTTTCGTCTAATCCGATCTATGATTGAGACAAAAATGTGTTTTGTTAGTGGCCAGCCCCTTTTTCTACGAGAAACGATGTTTGTTTGCTGTTTGCACGGTAAACTGACTTTTAGCCCTTTAGCCTGAGGATACTGGCTAAAGCTGACGCGTATTGTCACTAAATGGGATTAGAAATGAATTTGTTTGAGAAATTCGTACGATTGGATGAACATCCTGACTCTATTTAAGTCAAATAACATTTAAATCTGCCTGTTTATGGAAAAAAAGGTATTATAACGGAGAGTGACAGTTTATACCAGGAAGAGCAAGAATCTATTAGCGAAGTTTATTGTATTTTAGCTTATATCATTCTGTCGCTCATACATCAAAACTAAAAAAATCAAAATGAAAGCTAATAAAAGAAGGTAATTGTTGTAAACTAATTAGGTACTTCCATAACTCATACATGAGCTATGTTTAGTCTAGTACAGAGAGTACAATCGCCCTCGAAAACCATTTGTTGGAATGCTTGAACACGAAGGCTAGAACTAGATATGGATTCCTTATCTAGTCCAACGAACATTCATACAAAACAATGGGCGATCAGAACATTCGCATAGAGATAAGATGTGTACAAGCACCTTTAATCAGATGCATCTAGTAACACTAAAACCAGAGATAAATGATGGTGATGTCAGAACAGAAAATGATCTTCTAATAATAGAGATTAACGAAATCATTACCTTGCTTGTCACCTGTCAGATAGTTAACTCCATCTGGACAGCCAAACAAGGATTTATTTTTGTAAAGCTCAGTAGGACTAGGATTAAGTTGGACATTTTTTCCCATAGTTCTAAGTTTGTATGTAAATTTGTTCAGGTTAATTTCCCATGGGATTCAAAGGTGTCAAGTTTGGACAATCCTATAGTTAGTATTTGTTTTGGATTAGCGAAATTTTTGTATACAATGTGTTTGAAGATATTTTGGGTCGGTTGCTTGTGTTTTTAATTATTTGTTGCTTCAGTTTGGTCACGTTTGTCATTCGTTTTACTTTTGTCACTTTCGCTTTCTCTTTTAATGCTTTTGAGTATTCAAGCTTTTAATAAAACATCAATGTGCTATTAAATATGGCATTTCCTTGAATGGCCGATTACTATTTGATTCTTTTCTATACTGTTTCTACACATACTTTCGATTTTTCTTCATGCAAAATGCTAAAGATATAAAAATTAAACTGTTAATTTACGCTAAGCGCCTACATGCACCTACGTAATGTTACAGACAGTTATACACTATGCTTGCAACGACTAATCTTCAACTTTATGAACTAAGAATTTCAAATTGACGGAGGTGTATCTTGGTATCGAAAGAAATATACGACAGTTGTATTGTGGGCGCTATGGACAGTTTTATGGGATTCTCAATTCAACATATCTGACAATGAATTGTGACATCCCTAGAGATAGCTTCCGCATGTAAGGTAGGAGGCAATTTATATTGCACTACTTTCTTAGTAGGTAGGTGCTTTTGTCTTTATTGATTGATAGCTTAATGTAAGATTTAGTTGCAGCTGGTGAAATCAAACTTAAAGTTGATTCATACCAAGTAGGTAGTAGAAAGATTAAAAAAAAAAATAAAGAATAGAAATGACAAGAAAAAACTTTTCCGTTTGAAAGGATTTTTCAAGAAATAAATCGTTTGGATAAAAAACCGGCCAAGTGCGAGTCGGACTCACCCATGAAGGGTTCCGTTACGTTACGATTTATGACGTATTAAAAAAAAACTACTCACTAGATCTCGTTCAAACCAATTTTCGGTGGAAGTTTATATGGTAATGTACATCATATATTTTTTTTAGTTTTATCATTCTCTTATTTTAGAAGTTACAGGGGGGGGGGACACATTTTACCACTTTGGAAGTGTCTCTCGCGCAAACTATTCAGTTTAGAAAAAAATGATATTAGAAACCTCAATATCATTTTTGAAGACCTATCCATAGATACCCCACACGTATGGGTTTGATGAAAAAAAAAATTTTTGAGTTTCAGTTCTAAGTATGGGGACCCCCAAAATTTATTGTTTTTTTTTTCTATTTTTGTGTGAAAATCTTAATGCGGTTCACAGAATACATCTACTTACCAAGTTTCAACAGTATAGCTCTTATAGTTTCGGAAAAAAGCGGCTGTGACATACGGACGGACAGACAGACAGACAGACATGACGAATCCATAAGGGTTCCGTTGCCATTTGGCTACGGAACCCTAAAAATGAAGGAGGAACCTTGATTTTATCCCTTTAAAATTGAAAGAAAAAACAACATATTAGGCAGGTTTTATCTTTTCTCGTGTTCGTGCCAAAAAAATATTTCACCAACGAAGCTGAAGCTAAATATCTATAGGAATCCATCCACTATTTCTCCCTTAAATCCGAATAAAAAAATTCAAACATTATACACAAGTGACGTCATTTCACATGCCTTGGAAGAACGCAGTAACACGAGACGCGGCGATAATGCGTCGCCATACAAGATTCAAGCGCCAGGCGCCGCTTGTTTCTTCATCCAGAAACAACTCCTCTGATGAAACGACGGCTTAATACGCGGTGACGGACACTACAGAACCTAATTAAGGCTCTCCTTAACCCACCAGTATTAAAAGAACCATCATAACACAAAAAATCATGGAACCAAAAGGTCTAGTCAACTGGTTGGTTTTGAAGTCCTTATCTTATCTACTAGCATTGATTTTGAGATTCGAAATCTTGGTGTGCGGTTTCAAAGTGTTGATAACCTGTTCGTTTCAGGTATTTTTTATGAGTTTGTTATTGAGATATAAGGTTTTGATGGTGTATTTTTGTTCCTTTTAAGATATTTATATTTTAAGTTTATGTGTAAGTTGATTCAGAAATATCACAAGCATTTGCAAACAACTTTGCAGCTTTTTATTTCTTCTTATAAAAAATACTCAGATTTTATCAGTTTCGGAAATGGTCCCCATGAATTTTTGGTTCTGATAAGAAAGTCGAACAACAATAAATTATGAATGTTCTATGATCGTCATGCTCATGACACAAACAATTGCTTGTCATTACAAAGATCCCAGAGGCCACAAGTGTGAAAATAAATAGCCAGCCTAAATGACATTACTCGGAACCGAACACTGAACAACGAAATGAAACAGCTGTAACGGTAGAGCATTCATTGTTCCTGACGAAAGCAGATAGCATAAGGGAGCCATGAAAATTTTATTCAGTACCTACACAATACTTGTTGCAGAAAGGAAATCAAACGGTACCGCGTTATTTATTATAGCAATAACGCATACATTCGCAGTTGACAATACTGCACAAGTACCTAGTTACTGAGGGTTTACCGCTTCGGTTGCGACGACACAAAAGTTTGTAGTATCAACGGCTACAGAAGTGTTTACTGTTTCCGTTACTTCTTAAACGGTTTACCGGTAAAACACAACAGCTGTTTCTTAGAATGGATAAATACATACATTTATGCAGTTGACAAATAAGCTCATACATATACCACTTAATATAAACTGGTCACTATCATCTATGAAATCTGCAACACAAAGAGGATTGACAATATGTAAGTTGTCGACCTCATAGAAACTGATTGAAGTACAGACGCCAGCACATCAAGCTACCCGAAACTGTCAAATTTTCCCAATCAACCTTGAACTTAATGCTTTATTTATTTATTATTTATTTATTTTATTATTTATGTACACACAGAAAAATACATATTGATATGACAAAAACATAATATGAGTACAAAGGTACTGCTTATTTCTTAAGAAATTTCTTCCAGCAGACCTGCGAAAGGAGAAGTAAAAAAAAGAAATGTAGACAATAGCGACAAAGCTTATAGCTTATAGCTTTAGCGATAAAGTTAGAAATTTGACAGATTGTAGTAGCTTGATGTGCTGGCGTCTGTACAAAGTTGGATAGCAAGCAAACCAGTACCCTAATTTCGTAACACACTATTTATCACAATCTGAATCATTTCTAAGGATATTACTAATCCATTGCTTCATATGTTTGAAAGATTTGTCTGCTCTTTTATTTCAATCAACTCACTTCGTTAAAACATGGATCCGTAAAATCGTGATGAAGATCGTGAAAAATCGATGAAAGCAGTGGAGAGCCACGGTACACAGCAGTTCGTCTCCTTAAAACTAGTAAATTGTAAAGGGGAAATCTTAATCAGCTTCGAAAATGCGTCAGCAGGCGTGTAATTATAAAATACGTGTTTAAAGAAAGTAAGATCGACGATAAAACGTCCTGTCAATGATGTTACGAAGAAACTACCTATGATTTTATTGGCTGTTGCTTTTGTCTCTAAAAGTATATGTGGTGGTTAGATAAAAAGAAAAAGCAATTTGAAGATAAGTGCGAACGTATATAATGAACTGGCAAGACTTACGAGAATTCTTGTATTAACTACCTGGAATAATAATTTAAACTCGAGATATTAAATTTATGCCAGCTATGATTACAATGATGAGGTGTTGGAAACAACAGACTTGATTTCTGCAGTATCGGTTTATGTAGAGAAAATAAGATGTTTATATGGTAGGTAAAACTTATAATAAATATGAGAAAATTAAAACAGAAAATCCAAGTACTTATATAACTTGTTGGGGCGTAACGTGAAAATGTTATGTTGACGTTGTGTATTGTGATGTTATGTTGAATGAGTAGACAACCGATTGGTACAAAGGTTTAATTGCTACTAAAAATAAAATGTTATAAGGTGATAATGTACAATTCATGTTGGATTAAACAAACTGCAACGTTTCACTGTAAGTAGGTCGAGTTACTCACATGAAAGCGTAGCTCGAACGTAGGTAATTAATTATTATAGCTATAAAGTATGAAATGTGAAACTGGCAGGTTTTTCCAGCTGTAAAGAGGGCAATCCGCCTCTTTTCTAGAAGCTTAGCCCAAAGTTGAAACTAATGGTAATTGATAGGTCTTATCGTCAATAGTAACTTTTAATGTGTAGTTAATATTTTTTTTTTAATCTACCCCAGTAAAAACTGGGTACATTTTTTTGATGCCATTCCTGAATCTTTATTTTTCCAGATACTTGATTCTTCTAATAAGCTTTATTTTCTTGATTCTTGATTCTTCTAATAAGCTTTGTTTTCAAAGATACGACTATTAGAAGAAAAATAATTGACTATATAATCGGTTAAACTTTCTATGATGACATGAGCTTCGCACCTCTAACAACATTAAAATCTTTTCTCCGGTGATGTTATAACAAATCGCACGTAACATCTAGACTTGAAGGAGATATCTTTAGCCTAACATAATGCTAGACTCGATGAACCGAACAGAATCGAGACAAAAGGATAGCGAGTAAAGCAAGCAAGAACATCGGATGTTTCTGAATGAAGATTCTTACGCCCTTGGGTTTATTATTGTAATACAATAGCTATGTATACCTAGGTATAGTGAGCACATTTTGGATTGGAGATACTAAAGGATTTCTCATTTCAGGCTCAATATAATAATAATGATTTGCAGCCCGAAAGTCGGACAACCAGTCTTACCAAGGGGTATCGTATTACCCAGTAACTGGGTTGTGGAGGTCAGATAGGTAGTCGGTCCATGTAAAATACCGGTTTTCAGCTGCATCCGGTTAGACTGCAAGAGACGTCAGCACGAATTGACGGGGTCCGCTAGGGCTGATGTTTGCCAGGGCCGCGGGTTGTCCGAAAGAGATACCGTGGCCCCTAGCGCAGGCACCTGAAGGAACACGGGTGCGTTTTAGTCAGTAAAATCTGACACGCCACGGTCAGATAGGCAGTCGCTCCATGTAAAATACTGGCATTCAGCTGCATCCGGTTAGTCTGGAAGCCGACCCCATAGTTTGGAAAAAGCTAGGCAGATGATGATGATGATATGAATGATTTGGAGAGTAATTTAGACAAGAGTCATCGCCAACAAATCGAAACATAAAGTACCTATCATATTTTTTTTCAAATTGTTGTCACTATCGTTTAGATATACAGAGGAAAATGTATACCAAGTAGATAATGAAAACATTCCAATCAATAAAACTAAAGCATAGTTTTCTACAAATCATACAGGTAAGTTTGAACAAAATGCACAAACTGACATTGTCTCCCCAAGCAAAACATCTGACCGTCAAATTGAATCTTTTTTACTGCAGGAAGAAAAGTAATGTTTCGTAACATTAAATATATCATTCGGCTCGTGTCGGGTGTGTGTGTTCACGTGAAGCGAGCAAGACGCGGCGGTCGCGACAGTCGAACTAATGTCAAGGCGAGCGCAATCAGGGTGCGTGGGCGCAGCGACGGGAATTGTGTGGATACGCTCTGTGGTTTATTTATTTTGTTTTTTATACTTAGTTATTTTACTATGCGAGTGAGTGTTAAAAATCAAATGAATCAGATTTTTCTTACATACCTACATTATAGAAAAATATGATTAATTTGATTATTTACACACAGTAAAACTTAACTATGTATACAGTTATAAATCAATTGCATCTTTAATAATCTGTATCATTGATAGCAATTTCAGAAAAGAAAAATCAGTTTGAATTAAAACATCGAAATATGCAGGTATTGTATAAACAGATGTTTAAAGTGCATTCGGAGACCAGCTTTCAGAAGGCTAAATTGTTATTTCAGACTCAAAAAGTCCAGAATTCATCGTGAAAATAATAATAATAATATGGTAAGAAATGTCGTGTATGGTTGGCAATGTACTTATGTGGTATGACGAGTCTCATCATAAGTACCTAAATATACTTAAGCTTTGTTGGCTATTTAGTTTTAGCGAAATAGTGTTGCAACCGACTGGACTGGCTTTGATTTCTTATCAGATTGGAAATATACATACCACGTCACATTGAGCCGTTATACTCGTTACTCGCGATTTTCCGCTTTGGTTATGTGAAATAGAGCGTTGTAGTTTTAAAATATGATTGACGTGTAAAAGTGTTTGTAAAAATCTACTTACAAAAATAAAATCATTTATCATTTATGTTTTGATGTCAATGCAATTACTATTTTTAAGGAATTATGACCAAAGTTACTGTTTTTTTTAATTCGTTTTTTTTTGTTTATGTGTATTTATGTTCATTTGAAAATGTGAGGTACCGACTAATGTAAGATCTGCTGAGAGACTGAATGCAGAAGTCAGAAAATCGAGTGATGTGGCGCAAATTGGGAGAGGCCTATGTCCAGCAGTGGACTGCTAATAAATCAATGAAATGAACAATAAAACTTCTCAATGAGTTTGGTTTAAGGGTATCAAGAACCTGCCAGGGTAGCGGGATCGTCCGAAAGGGTTACCGCTGCCCTGGAACATAAAGAGCTAAGGAAGGAACACGGGTGGGTTTTAGTCAGTAAGAGTCTGACACTCCCTCCTGCTCCACCCAGAGCGGGAGGAGTCATTTGATGATTTCCCACCATGTATCAAGAAAACCTGGATTTGTGCCTTTCTTTGACAATATCTTAGAAAAAAATATTAAAATAAACAAAGGTCTTGTCCATAGTAAACTAACTCTCACCACACTCGCGCTTCAGTAATTGAACGGCGATGTAAAAGGTATCTACGGCGCAAATAACAAAAAAAAAGGCAACGATAATCGCGGGTCGCTTTGCCCCGCCCCGCGTCGTGCGCGCGCGCTTCGTGCGGTACGGTTATTGTGCGGTTAAATAAAAATGTGAGCCATTCAATGGGTTGGATTTCAACGCACATTTTAGGGTTGATGATATTGAAAGTGTAACCGTGGAGAATGACTGGGGCAATAACGACACAATATCGCATTAAAATAAAGAGGTATCGTGTGCATGCGCATATGTTTCAGGCTCGAAATACCCAAAAATACGCAGACTCATCATCAGCCTACCTACCTAGGTTTCTGCAATCGCATGCTGATGAACCTGATCCTTGGCTACTCTCATTCAGCTACTACCAGCCACCTTCAGAAGATCGTCGTACCACCTAGCGGGCGTTTTCTGATTCACGAACACCTGGCTGCCCGAATGCCCAGCTCATCAAAACTTCAGTTTGCTTGTTCTATTGACTATATCTTTAGACTACTTTAGTTTTCTGTTGGATCACCTTATTCCGGAGACTCCACAGCTCGTTGACGAGATTTTACGATGCTCTTGTGACAGTTCTGTAACAGGTTATATATGACAAATATCTAGTTAAGATGACGTAAATGAAATATTTGCCCCTATTGAGAAATGCTCAGTTTATTAATATAGGCTTTATAACTTATAAGTATGATTGAAAATACGACCTGTTTATTGCGCACCTTAACCTAAGCGCTACTGTCCCATCTATTGCCAACTGAAGACCTTTCACTATATTGAATTCAACTCTTAACGTTTCTCATATTTTATTGCATTATGCAATCAAGAATCTTCATAACCAATTCTCCGTATTCATAATACATGAAGTGCTCACATAAAAATATTTATAAAAGGTCACAATAAACTATCGCTATACAAACCGAATGTTTTATTTGTTCAGCAACTGGATGCATTGCGCGTGCGCGAGGTGAGGGCGTATAAAAATGTGCGTAGACACACGACAAGTGGCATGGCGCCCATCGGAGACCATGTTATGTGAATACATTTGTCAAATTGAGACATTTTTTCATTTTTCTTTTCTTTGTGTTTGCTCATTCTTGAGATGCTTGCATTTGAAAGAGAAAAAAGTGTATTCTTTATGAGTTAGTATATTTTGAATGATTGCAATAATATTTTATGGAGAAAATCTGGCTGGTGTATCCGATTCGGAAAATTGAGATGATAACCAGGAGTCACGATTAATTAAAATTGCTATTACCATAACACTTTTCATTAATCGTGACTCCTGGTTATGGAATTCTGAAGACTACGTGAGTTTAGAAGTGAATTCTGTAATTTTGACATGATTTATTCTGCTACAAGTGATACGTCTAAGAAGATGTGTCATTTGATAGTTTTTTATAATATCAGGGACCACAGTTTCGAACAAGGAAGAAGATACCTAATCATATTCATGAAACAATTTGTAGTGAAAAACCCAAGCTCAAATAAGTATTGATATTAATGGATTCCTATACAGAAATAAATTCAACAAACAAATATTTAATCTAAATTCCAGAGTCGAAATGACTAATAAAGACATACCTACTAATGTAAACAGAGCACAATCAAATATAAAAGCCTGTAAAATATTCAATGATTCTCATTTTAATCCGTGATAGAATCCACGAACACGGAATATAATGATGAATGCAGAAGTTCCAATAGGTATAGTCACTGATAATATTTTATAGACTCACATAATGACATAGAAAATAACAAAAATAAAGCTAGTAGACTAAAGCTGAGAATGTACTTTAGATAAAGAAATGATAGAAGTAATGAATGAGATGTTAAAGATGTAAAATAGGAATAATTTTGCAAAACATTGTAATACAAAAAAAACATACACAAAAATACCTAAACTGAAACATCACAATTCTTTGGCCAAAGAATCAGCATCGCCATACAACGTGGAAATGCTGCCAGCCCTTTGGGTACTTTTTCTGTTGACAGCGATGCGGACGAATTTTTTGATGCTCTTTGATTATTTCCCCTCCTTTTTATATACTTGTACCAATAATTATTATTATTTTAAGACTATTGCACAATCACAATTTTATTGAGTGAGTAAACACTTTACGTTGATATACAAGGTGTTGTTTTGCATCCTCGTCAAATTCAAGGAGGTAATGCTACTGATTCTCGACACGAATCAATAATAAAATAAGTAGGTTTTTTTTTCTAATTTTCGGAAATCGGCATGTGTGGGACACGCATTTTAAAACGCGGCCTATGTGAAACCGCACTAGGCTGTATCTGCCCTATTACACACATAAAAACGCGGCCGCTTATACGATACCATAACACGATTCTGTTCTTTGAAAGTGGTGTATTCTGAAATACTGTCAAACTTAAATAACTAAAAAACAAGTATGTATTCATTATTTACCAGGGATCGTAATTTTATTTGATTATTTATGTCTTTCATAACAGCCTCCTGAAATTTGACGGGGATGCAAAACAACAGCTTGTATATACTAACCTGCAATGTACTGTTTCATAAATTAAAGTTGGTATGACTCCGATGGCCTGTCTAATGCTTATATATAATGCCTTAACCCTCGCACAGTTCAAATATAAATGAACCCTATGCACTATGGTAGCAAAGACTATATTATCAGTCAACAAACCACTTTCCAAAAGCTTGCTAGTATTTTCACTTGCATCTGACTGCAGTTTTTCAATTTTACCATTGGCATGAGCTTGCATTTTACTATCGACTGAACCTTCTTTACCTACATTTCTATATGTCATAGGTTCTACCACCGTTATCTAAGACCGTATCTTGTCACAACTCGATTGAAATCCGAACAAATATCTATTGTTAACACTTTAACACGGATCTTACAGATATAAGATTATGTGTGTATAATTTTATTTCGGATTCCTACTGCGCTATACGTTTTTTGTTGGGTTCTATGAATTTTAAGGGCAGTGGTCGTTTGAATATTTTTTTCCGATTTTAAATGTGTAACTGCTTCGGTATTTTGAGGTTTCCGAATTTTGAAAGTGATGATCTCGTACGGATCATTCTTTTTAGTCAGAAAACAATTTTTGTTTGAAGAATGTTCCACTTTGTTTATTCACTTACTTCTACATAAAGGAAATTGTTTAGTTACCTCTTACATTTATTCTGAATGTATCATGTGCCACTTTAAGCATGATCAGCCTATAATGTTCCCACTGCTGGGACACAGGCCTCCTCTTTGTGAGAGGGCCGTAATCCACCACGCGGGCCCAGGGTAGACGTCACATATCTTTGAGTTTCAATCCACCATGCGGGCCCAGGGTAGACGTCACATATCTTTGAGTTTCTGGTTCTAAGACCTCAGCCGGTTTCTTCACGATGTTTACCTTCACCGTTTTGAGAGCAGTGATAATGAATAATTTACACAAATTAAAGCGCCTGTCAGCTGGGTTCGAACCTACGATTTACAACTTGTAGGTCGCCACTGGGCCACCACGGCTCTTATTTAACACTTTATCCATTACAAGGTAAGTTAACATCCTTATCAACATCCTTAACATTCCAACGGAAATGAAAATACCGTTTACAAATGAGTAATATAAAAATGTTTAGTACATGATTCTTATCTATAAGATCTATCGAACACAAATCATCGCTAAATGAATCACTATTAAGCTTAACCAATGACTCAACTAACCCGGATTCAAACTTGATACATGATAAGACTTACAACAAACCCTCCGAAGGGGCTACAGAAAATAACGCCTTATTTGCTTGCTAAACCCAGAATATCTCAATTTCTCTGAAACAATAACACCAAGCATACATCAGAGGTATAGTAAGTCCTTTATTGGGGGACGTAAATAAAAAAGCCAAGGGAAAAAAATAAGTTTTTCGTGAAGAAAGGGCACACGCGGTTACACAGTCCTATCAAAAAATAAACAAACACAGGATTCTACTTAGAAGCGTCGCCGGTTACTTGGAAGACGGCTGTAAAATTTACGATTCGTTGTATTATTGTCAGGTCTTGTGGTACGATTAAAAAATAACGTATATCTAAGTAGGTATACTGTGCACTGTCTGTAGATCTGTCTGGAGCTGGATTTAATCAAGGTCCTTCTTGATGTAAGTTCTCTATTGGCTTGTTCACGGTTACCGCTGTACTTATCTTTGACTAGATCAAAACGATGAAAAGTAGCCTATGTCCTTCTCCAGATCATAGTCTGCTTATGTGCCATATTTCAACCCAATCAGTTTTGCCATTTTTGCGTTAAAGTGTAATCAAACATACAAAACATCAAATCTTTTCTCTTTATATTTATTAGTTTAGATGGGAGAAACATCTTTGTCGGTACTATGTTTCGCTTTGTAATGAGTATTTTTGAAAGGGTTCTTATAGCTTGTTGAATTAATAACTGTTAAGGATTAGTAGCAAACAGAAACTATCTAAAAAAAAATGTTGGTCCTTTAGGGGACCGCAAGCTGGCATTGCACTAAGGACCATAAAAATCTGTTCTAAAACCATTATTCTAACCTACAATTACGTATTTATGAAACTATCTGACGGGTTGCTGATACATTACAATGATTATACGTTTTGTAAACATTATTACATTACTAATGAAGCTGCACTGAAAAAAAGAATAATCTTATGATTATAGGACGTTTATAAGACCATTATAAATGCATCTACTCTATAACAGATGTAGGGTTAATAACGATGGCGGTTCTATTCAATGCATATTTATTCATTCTTTGTCCAATTTTGATAGGGATTTAATTTCGAGTTTACACCACGTTTTTTTCATTGTGTTCGGTGATTTTATTTGTGGTGCACTTTGGGGGGATGATACTTAATAGTGCAGTAGTTACGGGTGTTGGGGAAAGGGTTGCTCTTATTAATACGGATGTATCATTGTATGATCATCTAATAGTTTTGGGTTAAGTAATGATTTTTTTTCTGGATTCCATTTTATCGACCGTGTTTTGAGCGACAAAATCGTACCAACGACTTATTTTGGGGTTTTCTCGTAGAAGAAGTTACAGTAGAGTCATATTATATACTCTAGAGGTGCATGTGCCCAGAGGTAACTGGGCCGGAAATACCATTCGAAGAGAACGGTGACTAATTAGAAATGAATCAGAAAATAGTGGGATACTGGGTCCTAAAATAGTAAATGAATTGAACTTACCTACTAAAGATAAAAGTGGAAAGTAGACCATAACTACTGAAGAAAAGAAGAAGATCATAAGTAATCATAACACAGCTACATAAACAAACTAAACTTCCAATTCCACAGTTGACCACAAATACCGTCGCATAAATTATCGATACGAATATCGCGTTCATAAGCCACGGTATGGACAATCGTTCATTGAGGTTCTTATTTATTTTAAATACAATCATCAGGGGGGCCTCCTACTGTGACACACCTGGGGCGCTGTCCCTTGGACCCCAACCTCGGCGCTTTTCGGCCCCCTTTAATCAACTGTCATGCGACCATTACAAAGCTATAAATCCATTTGCTTTCACCCCCTTCCTTATTCCCATCTTCTTACGCTTCAATATCGTATAAATGATTAGTTTTGATAAGTTGGTTTATGCGTACGGTAAAGTCCGAGAGCAGACGCCATTTTCGTTTATTTGATTGCGGTGTTATATCAGAACTGGGGCAGGTATGACAGGGTATGTATTTAGGTTATAATATGTAATTAGTGGTAGGAATTTTTGGGATGGCCATTGTCCATCTGTTGGTCAGAAACAACCAACTGTTCTTCGTCTGTAATTATTCGTAAGAGAAGACAGATACTTCTACTTAAATAACTATTTACTTAAATTCTAGAAGTGGAACGATTCTCTCGAGATTCTATTGCCACGATTTTATAAACATCACGCACAGTGTAAAAAGGCTCTTCTTAAAAAACATTTTGAAAGATGATCAGCAATGCTTTTTATGTTGACAGAACTGTTCACTATGAAGAATAGGAGAGACCTATCTTACCTTCAAACGCTTTAAAATCTTCTAGCAACCTGCAACAGAGATAAAGATCCTAGCAACAAATTCTTTCAGTTAACAGTTTTCTGAAATTCAATCTAGTCTTACTACATGACTAAGTTTACACTAGCGAAGTTCAAAGCTATTAGTAAAAAGCCTTGGATAACTCTTTATTGTACCAATATCACATACTTAAATTGGCGATCTTGCAAATGCAGACAATGTTATACAAAATCTATGCATATGATAAGAATATGTCATTATGTAATTGACTACCCTCCCAGCCTGGGGATATTACCTACAGCTGAAAAAAAATATTTAAGGGAGTTTAATTTTGAGCTTAGTGATCCGATTAATTCAGAATATGTATCCATATTTTGACGTGTAAAAGTGTCTGTACAAACCTACTTTCCGCAATCGAGCTCAAAGCTAAAACATTGTGTAACACCTAAACATAACATAATCAACATAATAATGTTCCCATTACTGGGACACAGGCCTCCTCTCTGTGAGAGTGAGTGAGGCCGTATTCCACCACGCGGGTCCAGTGTGGGTTGGTAGATGTTTCACAGTTTTCGAAGTTTTGGTTCTAGGACATGCTGGTTTCCTCACGATGTTTTCCTTCGCCATTTTGAGAGCAGTGGTAGTGAAATAATTTACACAATGTAAAGCATCTGTCTGGGTTGGAACCTGCGACTTAAAACTCGTTAGTCGCAACTCCACCACTGCTCTCCTAAACATAATATACAACAGTATAACAACGATTTAGTTTAATAATCACCGAACCGCATCAGTAACAATAAGCAACAATCATAATATTCATACATCGGAATCCATAACGCATCATCAAGTCGCCTTCTCCGTTGATCTGACGAATTTGTTATGGTCTCAAATAACGTGGGATACACACAGCTGGCAAAGATTGACAACATTGAGCGGGCTTTTGGACAAACGTTTTAGAGAAGTATGGAAGAAAAAGACATGTTGTGCCAACCCCAAATACATTGGGATAAGGGCAAGAGAATCATGATGTTGCAGTGTAATGTAAAAATGGTTGAAATTATAATACATATCTACGAGTATATCCTTCTTTTTATCCTTATTATTCCCTTTTTGGATCGGTGCAGTATGTTTTTTACTTCTTTTTAGCCGTCGTATCACCCCATATTCACCCCATTTCCAGTCACTATCAAGTATCAAACTTCACACAATCCATTTATCATTTCTAAAAACTCTTATCCTTTCTTTAATCCTTATCTTATCTAGCAGGACCCGTGAGCGCGGTTAACCATTTATTCACAATTTTTATCTATATTTTAAAAACATCATTACCTTACTTTTCACATAAATAAAACAGCATAATTTTAATTATCCTAACTGCAAGTAAAACAACGCAATATTAATATTCCAAACTGCTAACCGAACTCTCCGACACTATTTCACGGTACCTTAGCCATTTCTTTTTTCATGTCCTAAACTGGCCATAAGTAAGGCATTGTGCGTCGAATATTACAATAGCGGCCATAATGGAGGACCAACGATACCCTTTCTTTGACGGGATTTAATTGTATGATGAAGTGTGGTTACGACATATTATTTTTTTATTCCTGCGGCCGAAAGTGTAATAAAAAAAAAATATAGCGTGTGAAGGTTTGTATGGAGTCAGTGCTTAGACTTTTTATTTTATTTTGGAGTATTTTCATCGTCCTGCTAAAAAGTAAATCATAATTTTATCTATAGGTATCATATTTAGGTATTATACATGTCAATTTAACAGAGAGCAGTGGTGGCAAAGTGGTAACGGTCGCGACTTACGAGTTGTTCGTAGGTTCGAACCCAGACAGGCGCTTTACTTTATGTATTTATTTTCATCACCACTGCTCTCAAAACAGTGAAGGAAAACATCGTGAGGAAACCGGCATATCCTAGAACCAAAAATTCGAAGACAAGTGACATCTGCCAACCCGCACTGGGCCCGTTTGGTGGATTACGGCCCACTCCCTCTCACCGAGAGGAGGCCTGTGTCCCAGCAGTGGGATCGTTATATGCTGATTATGATGTCAATTTAACCATCGACAGACAATAAATTGTATAGATTTATAGAGGTATGAGGAGGAGGTAGACCTCCGACTAGACGGATGTTGTGTCTGGCGGGCAATTATTATTGCCCAACGATTGATGTTGGGAAACTGTATCTATGCTAATTGCGCGGTAAACTCTGCTTGCGAGATGCAGGATTTGTGTGACGTCAGTATGACGCGTTGTTCGCATGTGGCGTTGTAGATACCGCTACAGTTTTTTTTTTTGTTATTATAATTCATAAAACTGGTGTAACAATCACAAATGCATTAAAACCTTTAATCTACTAGATGTGAATCTAGCATGCATAATTTAAGTAAAACAATTAGTATTTAAAAATTGAGAGGTGTCAAGGGACACCCGGATGGAACGAAGTTCAAAGAAAGAGAGAGAGAGACAGACAGAGAACACGCGCACGCCGCACGGCTTACAACTATAGCAAAAAGAGTCGTTACAACTTTTGGTCTTAATTTTTTCCGTCTAGCCCCCTTTCGCAACGCGCGATAAGGAACTTCGTTCCAATAAAAACAAAACTTACAAAATGTGAACTTTTCCATAGATAATGACAAAGTTTTGGGAAAGAACAATTAAATAAATATATATATATATATAAACATTAAGCGATTAAGATTCTAAATTTAGTCCTGACTGAGGCTACAGAACCAGCAAAGACATCTATTTCACCACAAATAGAGTTTTCAAGAGAAAGCATGCGGCAAATGGGTGAAAAATTACCGATAAGTATTAGTCCGACTATGAGGCAGGACGAAAGTCTTTCGGTTTGGTAAGCGGCTGCTATTACGTGGGACACTAAAATTCACTTTTTCTAAAATCTCAGGAGAATCTAATAAACCGTTTATTAGTTTAACTAAAAACATGAAATCTAAAGATTTCCTACGTGCGCTTAAAGAGTTCATTTTATAATAATTCAGCCTAGAGTTATACGAGGTAAGACTACGACATCTGTTATCCGAGTAACTTAGGTGATATAAAAACCTTTTTTGAACGCATTCTATCCGATCAGAGAGCACCTGATAAAACGGATTCCATACCATACTTCAATACTCTAAAATACATCGAATAACGCTGTTGTAGATGGAAATAGTTAAAAATGGTTATTTAAAAATTTTCATTTCTCTGACGATGAAACCTGACAATTTACATGCCCCACTAATCATTTGGTCGTAATGTTTAGATTACTAGCTTATGCTCGCAACTTCGTCCGCGTGAAGTTTCTGGTTCCTCCGACCCACCCCGTCGCATCGCATTGCAAGCACTATTACTCCTTTTTCGCTGACTTTGTATCGCCTGCCCACGCTTTTACTTCGGTTTCACTTAGCGTTCTTTTTGCTCGGCTGCTAAGGGCCGTAGGGTGACTTTAAAGTCTATAACCTTCCTCAAGGATTGGGCTATCAAATGTAAATAATTATTCGAATCCGACTGGTAGTTCCAGATATTAGCGTTCCAAACAAACTCTTCAGCTTTATTTATACAACACTACGCAACATCATTCTGCATCACTAACTGAAACAGATTCTCAAAATGTAGATTTAAAAAATCTTATCGATATATTTTATCGATCTTCTCAGAGATAAAGCAGAAGTTAATTAGCTTCACAAAGACTGAAACTTGCGAGGTTCAGAATACTTTTTTTAATTACAGGATTAGCTGTTATAAAACAATCGTTAAATACTTAAAATTACAAGTACACTTCCGTTCATTACCTACTTTAATTAACAAGTGAATGTGACTAATTAAGAACGCACAAATCCAACCACAACTCTGATTACCGTATAAAGAAAAAAGATTCAAATTAATTTGTTAATTCGACCTCAACCGATTGTAACGAAAGGGTGTTGGTCCATTACTCGATTACCACCCGCCAAGCTGATGCCTTGATTGTGATATAGAGCAATGTAATTGCAATAAAGTGTTGCAAATTATTTCATTATCGTTCTCCTGATTGTTCATAACCATATCGTGTTGGGTTTACAGCCGTGGTTATCGTAACTCAAGTGCTCACTTTGATTTTGTTGTTTGTAATTTTGTCAGCCTAAATGAGCTGTAGGTAATTATTTTTCTCGGTCGATCTTCATTGTTAAGCAATGCTTGTCTAGATCAGTCCGTGGATGGGCGGCCATCCATAACATACCAAGACCCCTCCGTGACTCGGAAAGCACGTAAAGCAGTTGGTCCCAGCTATCATTCGTAGATTTTTGACAGTCGTAACGGGTAAAAGAAGTCTGAAAGTCTCAGTCCTGTTATCCAGTAATCGAGTTGTGGAAATCAGTTAGGCAGTCGCTCCATGTACTGGTATCCAGCTGCATCCAGATAGACTGGAAGCCGACCCCAACATAGTTGGGAAAATGTTAGGTAATTTTTTTTCTGTGTAATGCCTGACTTACACGGTGCGATTTAATTATCTGTGGCTTACCATAAGTTGAAACTACAATAATTATTGTTACATCGTCTTGTTCAAACGATGCAAGTTATTTTATTATCATAATAATCACCCTGTAATGACTGCTGGGACAATCCACCACGCGGGCTCAGTGCGGATTGCCGTATGCCACATGAAAGTTATTTGTTGATTCAATTTTATTGTAAGCCACGGGCAAGAAACTTGCATCGTGTAAATGGGGTATTAACACTGCGATTTCTTGGTTCCTATGGCAAGATAATAAAATTAAAAAGTTTTCCGGAAATCGCGTAAAATGACCTAATTTTCTTTTGTTCCTGCTATTTGCTGCGAGCTTCTTCCTCGTGTCAATTAAATTATTTTAAAGTATTTTTTTAGTTTCAATTCCGTGCTTATTTACGCAATTTTTCCCGTAAAAATCGCGACGAAATGTTAAAAAGCCTAAGGTATAGTTTCAATCCGTGTCACCAACAGAACTGTCCATATGGCAAAGCGCGCGCAGTCACACAGTCAATATAGTTGTTGAAAGCAGTACCGCTATGAATGCACTTCTGCTTACTTTGACAACAACTGAACTGCATATAGCAGTATGTAGGTGCCTTCCTTAATTAAGTCCTTATGTGTTTCTACAACTAGGAAGGTACTAACCAGTTCACAAGAACTGGTTCTTATTTGATATGCTAATGTGTTCGTTTTTGCAGAAACCTTTTGGCTGTAGATTTATGCCAAAAATCAACACTTGCAACCTCCATAATGCAGTATTTTAACGGCCCCATTAATTTACCTTAAATCGGTAAACTAATCAACATTCGAGTAGTTGTACTAAAAAATAAAAACAAATACTACGAAAATGAACCGAAAAATTAATTAAATTTTTATTTTGGGCCATTACCAAATCGATAAATTACATGAAGCGATGCAATTAAAAATGTTGACATGTGTCTCGTGCTCACTTACCGACCGACTCACTAAAATAGCCTACACAATCGTAAATAATCAGTTTTTGGGTTCCGTACTTCAAATAAGAAAGAACCATGTGTTTTTTCGCTGATATTTATGATACAGATGAAAATCATTAATCATCTTCATCAGTAGATAATGAAAACAAAACGCTTTTCAATTAGCAACACGAAAAAGAAACGATACTGATTTCAAAATATCTTATTATCAATTGAAAACATCAGCCCATAAATCTGAATATTTACTTTAAGACGATTATTCGACAGTTGGTCGACTCTTCACGTGACCAGTGGCTGCCAGCCTTTTAAGCACTTTTCCTGTTGACAACGATGCGGACGAGTTTTTTGATGACCCTATGATTCTTTCCTTTTTTCTGTACGGACGCCAGCACATCAAGCTACTACAATCTGTCAAATTTCTGTAATAGATTTTCAACTTTATCTTTAAGTTATTAAGGTTCAAGGTCGATTGAGAAAATTTGACAGTTTCGGGTAGCTTGACCTGCTGGCGTCTGTACATATTATTATTTTAAGACTGTTAGAATTTAAAATATGTAAATATTTTAAGAAAAACTACAATTATACGATAATTAAACTGACCATGCTTTGGCATGGTCAGTTTTCAAAACAAACTTACCTATTTAAATATGTACGGGACTCGGAATAATAATGAAAGCCCCACTTAAACTTACTTTATTTAACAGATAGAATTTATACGAAGCTCCCGACGTGATTCTGATTAGTTTTTATATAAACTCAGAAGAAGCTGGTTGAACTAATTTTGTATGGAATTAAAACTGGACGTTGTAATGTCCACAAATCTGTGATTTTATTGTGTGCGGCTGTTGAGGAAGCCTCCAATTGTGGGAAGCGCTTTATGTTGTACGGAACCAAGAAATTATAAATTTTTTTATTTACAAGTTGTTACTGTTTAAGGTTTCTGTTTCTTTGTTTCTTTTTATTAGCACCTATTAATTCTATTTATTTAAAGGTTGGTTTCATGAAAACAAAACATAAAGAAACATTAATTACGTTTTTCACACATTCATTTAGTATTAGGAGCATTCGATCTAGTTTTATGTCATGTATGTTTGTGGTGTACAATAAAATATAAATAAATAAATAAATTGGTTCTCTCATTCTAGAATCTCTCGCCCATAAACTTCGTTGTTTTTGGAAAATGTGCTCAACCTCATAATAAAACCGTTGGATATTGTTTGATTAAAAAATGAAGTTGAGGAAACAACTGAGAAAATTGGGGTTTGTTTTGTCATAATAATTGTTTTTTTTTTGTAAAATCGCGTGCTTTGGCCCAGTACGTAAACACCATTTCAATAATAGGTAAATATGGTAGGTATTGGGTAGATTTTTTTTATAGATATTGGGCAGATATTCTTGAACTACTTTATCACTTCCTTATTGGTGCACTTTAAAGGAGTGCGTCATTTGTTTAACCCAATATTATAATAAATATTGATATTATCAGAAATTCCAAAAACAAATGCATTTACTTTGCAACGAAAAGCATTGATGGGTCATGTTTTATGACGAAATGATTTGCACATTAAAGGCAATTCTGCTGTAAATGTGTGAAAGTGATGAAAACCATGCTTAGGTACATGTTTTTTTACAATATCTACTTAGTAATGGACTCGGCCCAGAATTCGGTTACGTGTTTGGCGCCATCACTAGCGTCCATCAGTTCCTGTAACGTGCAGCTTAGGATACGTAGGATATGATATTAGTAACTTTTGTTTGACGTGCATTTGTACAGATGCCAGCAGGTCAAGCTACCCGAAACTGTCAAATTTTTTCAATCAAACTTGAACCATAATGCTTTACCGATAAAGTTGAAAATCTATTAAAGAAATTTGACAGATTTTAGTAGCTTGATGTGCTGGCGTCTGCACCTACTATATCATTTAGTCCACAACTTTATTTTTTACAATAACAACAACATTTATTTACCAACATCTTGCATAACGCCGTCCAAATTAGAGTATCATTCTTTTTTGTGACCGGCATGTCGCCATAAAACCAATTTGATGGGACCCTGACCAGTAATTAGGGTATTATTTATTGTGAAAAATCCCTTCGTTTCGTACTTAATTTAAACAAGAGAATTTAGCGTTTAAATTAGCCTCGTAATGTGTTATTTGGCTCGATTTATTAAGTTTTTTACTTTTTTGGTCGCGGCGTCGGCAGACTTTAATTTTTTTAAATGAAATTAAAGACATTTATTTCACGGTCTCGTTGTTATTGGGTTCATAACGCGATTCTTGAGGTTTTTTATTGCTTCCAGTAATGAATATGATGTTGCGATTGATCGAATGTTTTTCTGTTTGATGGCGTTTAACGACACTTAATTTGTTTGAGATTCATATTGATGGGCATAAAATTAAAGTAAATAATAATTGCCCTCTTGAAATTTATTAATCTTTAGTGGTGTAAAATACAGGTTGGCATCAAGTCATACGTGAACTTCATATGAATTCTTCCCAGTGTTATTTAGTTAATTGGGATAAAAAGACATCCTTAAACATGGAGTCATTGTCCCATCTGACTTTCATAGACATCTCAATTAATTAAGCTTATAAGATAAGCTCTGCAGATAAGACAAGAAAATTAGGATGCCTTCTCAACATGGAGCCTCATCTAACTACTACGTAACCAATTTTCAACCACCCTCAATAAAACCCATTATAAGTAGGAAACGATTGGATCTTTTCTTCTACAAGAGCACATCCAGAGCATCGAACCTCTAACAATACTTATAAAAAAAACCCTCCAGCTTCACTATCTTTACAACACACATAAATACTCCACAATAAATCTTTAGGCCTCCTTCAATAAAATTAAGACATTTTAATTATTCGCCCCTATTTTGTCCATAAGCTAATTACGGACAGACGGTGGTCTTTTCAAATTAAGCTGTTAATTGAAAAGGCACTTCAGATGCTATTGATGCAATAAAGGCATAAAAACGACTGCCTACTTGAACGTCCGAGAATAAAATGAGGCTTAAATAGAGGGAATTAATTGATTTGCAATTAAATTATATACGGGTTTTTGCTATACATTTTAATTGTGTATTTATTATTTTTTTCCAGGGTATTTTTGGATTGGAGGCTGTCCCGATTTGGAGATTTATTATTCATTGGTAGCACATTCGGAATAATATTCGATATATTTTTTTTCTATATAAGTACATGTTAATTACATGTCTATAAGTACATTTCTGCGCACTGAGCTAAGTATTAAAAAAATCGCAAAGATCTTGCTTTTTGTAAAAGTTGCATGCCTACCTCTTGGTATGGCACCTTGTATCTTTAATAAGACTCCAGATACTTAGTTTTAAGGAAATGTCTTATGTAAAATTTAAAAAAAAACCTGACTAATTTACTGATAGAAAAATGTTACTATACCTACTGTTGACGAATTTCTAAATGACTTAACAATTTGATGTGACTTTTTAAATTTATTGTGATTTTTTATGTACCCACTCATTTTACTTTTTATGACATTTCGTATTTTTTTATAATCTTTCAAAACCTAATTTAATTTTATATTACTAATTGTGTTGTAATTAAATTGAGCATGATTGTTATTTTAAACAATCGTTATGTAAAAATATTTGTATGCTGTAATGGCAAAACATGGCGACCTATATAAATATGTAATGCAAGAACCCAATGTACAGACACCAGCAGGTCAAGCTACCCGAAACTGTCAAATTTTCCGCATCAACCTTGAACCTTAATACTTTAGTGATAAAGTTGAAAATCCATTAAAGAAATTTGACAGATTGTAGTAGGTTGATGTGCTGGCGTCTGTACCTATGTTTGACAAATAAAATTCTGATTCTGATTCTGATTCTACCCCTCACCCTCAGGCCAATAAAAAAGTATAGACGGAACATTGCGCTTTAGTAGTGAGGAACATAATATGAAGACGATTCGGTCATATGAAGACGGCCTCTCGGTAGGTAGTCTGCCGCGAGTGAGTGAGAGCGCATGACGTAGTTTTGGTAAAATAATAATTGCGAAATTATGCCGTGCTGTGTCATAAACTGCTGCAAAAAACAATTCATCTTTTCAAAATAAGTCTTCTGGGATTACTTTTCATAAACAAGTAACCGATTGTCTGCATAATTTTAACAAAATCGCCAAAATATTTAAAATAATTTCTTGAATACGAATTCTAGACGCCATTGTGTCAGTGTTGCAAGTTAAGGACATTATCTTTTCCCAAAAGGGAAGTTGTGATTTTGTTCGGACACGTTACAACTGTGTTTTTAATCAGATCTCAAAGACAGATATTTAGTTTTCGAGTACATTAGGTATTTTATTATGTATGATAGGTAAGTATTTATAAAATGTATTCAAATATATATATATATAGTTATGTTTCTTATGATATTTTTGAGGTTTCCAGCTGATATAATATGGAAAGATGGTAAAAAAACGGCCATATTTACTCGATTTTACAAGTCAATAATTGAAACAAAATACAAATCGGGATTTTTGGGTATTTTAATAAATATTGAAAGCATTAAGCACTTGATTCAGTATTTGATCGAAAATGAAAATCGATTGATTTTTTACCCACTTACGAGCATAAAATGAGTCAGGATTTATTGGTAAACAGGATATTTATTCAAAAATTGAAGATGAACATAACATGTATGGCGTAGAACACCAAACAAGTCTAACAAGATGTGTAATTAATAATTACATTAATATAAGATTCCACCAAATTGCAAAACAAGAAAATTTACTTATAAGTTGTAACTCAAAACGACAGACATAAAAAACCGACGTTGTGTCAGTTTTTCATATGGCTGCCGTTTTGAGTTAAATAAGGGGCTAAGTGAGTTTTGTGTTTTGTTAAATTAATAATTGTTGATATTATGAAAATAAACGATTCTCATTAAACTAAATTACCTTTTATTTCATACAACCAAGACAAATAAAACCATACTACCTAATAATAAACCTTCACCAAAGTATATCTTTCGCACTTGGGAAACGCAGCACAAAGTTTGCAACATTATTCTCTAGCACACATGCGCAAATCTACGATATCTTACACCGAGTGACGTACACAAAGCCCGGCGGCACTTGTCATCGCAGATTTCGTCGAGATTGTTACGACGGCTCCGTCTATACTGTTTTATTGGTTTGAGGCCTACCCAGACAGCATTATTCGATTTTGTACAGAAAGCTCTGCAAGATTCAATAAGTAACAGTTTCAAATAAATGAAAACTCCGAGGCAAATAACTCAAGAATCTAAAAAATCGATCTATCTATTGATGGCATTGCGACAGGATGATTGCAATAATTTTATCAATGATAATCGATTTGTCCCAAAATGGAATCACATACGTAGTAAAAACGTCTTCAACCCCACCACAACAACCCTGTAATCAAAACAAAAGGTAATTAGGTGTACAGGGTCACAACAAAACCTTACTAAGCGCCCATGTAAGGACGGCGTTAAGCACTCGAAATCTTAAGAAAACACCAAAGAAGGGTTGACAGGAAACTTCCCGGAAATTCTACAAGTTCAATACGTCAATTACTTAGAGATAAGGTTTGAGAGACAAACGTAGACACACGAGCGTCTGTCATCAAACATTAGTGTTTGCGCTCAAACAGTTGATAAGATAACCTTTAGTTAACGCCGACACAATGCTTCGGCGCGTCAATATTTGTTGTGTGAATACCTTTCGGCCTAGCGCGTGCTAGCGGGGCGGGTATTACACCGAAGTTGACGTTGTTGGGGCTACGTTTGTTCGCGAGACGAATATCTATTCGGGTAGAAAATGTTTCTTTAGAAGAGAAGAAATCATCATGCTCCTTCCTGCCCCTGTCCCAATTAATTGGAACAGGGGCAGGGGTTAATTGGGGTCGGTTTAACATGTTTTTTTCTTCCATACTTCTCTACTAGTCGTCATTTCGGTAGTCACCCCCTTTCTAGCCATATCATCTAGAAGAGAAGAACTAAACCTATGTTTAAGCAAGCTGTATAATTATGTGCGGAATTTTAAGTTGTTAATTTTACTTTATGTGTAAATTTCGGAAAACTCTCTCGTTCTCTACACAATTGAAAAATACGGTTTGACGCTTTGTGAAAAAAATACAGCACCTACTTGCTTTTAGTCATCAGTCACCTACATAATCATAATTAGTCTGGCGTAGACCTGAAGATGCTTTTACTTAAGCTTTCGGGAATGTTCCTTAGGTCTTCATTAAATCTGTCTTTACCTATGACAGTCCTCTCCTAAACACAACCATTCAGTCTACAAATCCTGATTCCAAGTTATTGTTCTACAAAACAAAATATGTACGCGTCGGTGTAATAAGCGGCCCAGTTAATGCACAAACGAGGCACTTAAGATTGTAACGGATGTCAAAGATAATAGAATTTAATTTTGAATGAAGTGTGAACTTTCGTTAAATAATGATGAATGTTGTAGGTATGAGGAGATGATGCGAAACGTTCCATTTTATGTAAGTAATGCTAAGAAATGCTTTTAAGTAAGTAATTTAGGTAAGGTAAGTAATTTGAAGAAAAACTTTTCAAATGAACTAGATGACTTTTAATGTCTCATCTAACGAAAATCGACCTTCTATTAGTCAGATATGAGTATAAGCATAATCAGCCTTAATGTTCCCACTGCTGGGACACAGGCCTCCTCTAAGTGAGAGGGCCGTAATCCACAACGCGGGCCCAGCGCGGTTTGGTGGATGTCACATGTCTTCGAATTTTTGGTTCTATATAAGACACGCCGGTTTCCTTCAACGTTGTGAGAGTAGTGGTAATGAAATAATTTACACAAAGTAAAGCGCCTGTCTGGGTTTGAACTCACGACCTACAACTCGTAAGTCCGGGCCATTAGCACAGGGCCTCCACTGCCCCCATTAATCAGTTGATACTTACGTTTTCAGAGCCTAGACGTGAATGGAGATTGGAAAAAGATATTATGTAGACACACAAAATTCTTTCCTGGTCGTCCAAAAGTCCAGCAACGAGCGTGATTCTGTTTTTTTCCAAATACAGCACAGGTGAATAATGGAAGAAAATATAAACTAGGTAGGCACACAAAACTCTTTCTTGGTCGTCCAAAAGTTGAAAGAGTCCAGCAACGAGCGTGATTGTTTTTTTTCCAAATACAGCACAGGTGAATAATGGAAGAAAATATAAACTAGGTAGGCACACAAAACTCTTTCCTGGTCGTCCAAAAGTTGAAGGAGTCCAGCAACGAGCGTGATTCTGTTTTTTTCCAAAAACAGCACAGGAGAATAATGGAAGAAAATATAAACTAGGTAGATCTAACGTAGAACAAAAACTTCCATTGTAATTTAGAATAATGCTGCCCAAAAACACACTGCAGAGTTCAAAACTTTCATCTACGTCTCTTCATGAAAGACATGCATATGCATGACATATCGTTAAAAATTTGTGTTGTCCAAAGTTATAACTTGCACAATAATATTTTGACAGCTGTTTCTTGACTATGAATACCTGTAAAGGCAGAATCAGATAAATAATAAATATCCATAATTTCAACACGATGTTAAGCTGTTAACACATCAATAATATAAGCAATAATGTTGCGTGTGGTGTTGCCAACTTATCTAAGAGTAGCATAATATCGAAGGAAAATGAATTTGCTCGATGAGAATTTTCATCGTCATCTTTGCAATTCACGTCATAGTCATCACAGTTTATAAGTGTCCCCAAAAAATAAGGCGTCAAAAAAAGCAAAAGAATCATCAATTAAATGCTAATGACAGCCTATCCAGGGAAGATTACACGAACGTTCTAAAGTAATGCCACTACTAGTAGATGCTTATTACTACACTAGCATTTGCCCGCGACTTCTTACAGCGTGAAATATCTTGTAAAAAAATATATCCCGTAAATGTAATAAAATGTATCCACCAATTCTGTGGGCTGTGGCTTTCCATTACTGAAAGAATTTTTGGAATCGGATCAGTAGGTAGTTCTGAAGATTACCCCCTACGTACGAACTCACAAATTTTATCTCTTTATAATATTATATTAGTATAGATTGGCAATCACCATATTGGGTAAGTGTTGTCATCACAGAAACTTTGAAAATTCATATTACCTGAAGTATTTTCCGCTCACCAATTCTGCCATCCATCAGCCGTTAGGTTAGGGTTACCAACAATCCCGGAACTAAGGCACCTAGAAGATAAATGTGGGAACTCCAGCCGAGTTTCATTCAATTGTTGGTACGGTAATTTGAAACCTGCCATTGGTAACACTATACCAGCAATATAACAAACTCAACAAGGTACGTAGGCCGATAACAAATAGCAAAGTAGCAGTTTTGCAACCACAACGAATTGGCGTAAGAATTGTATTATAATTCACGAATAATCGACTGTTTGTATAAGTAAATAGTCGTGTTGAACAGTTGCTTACCGATTGTTAGTTTAAATCGATTTATTTCGTAAAGTTATAGTGCTTGCTTTGAGTGTTGAATCGATTCGGATAGTGGTTATGGAAATTCTTTGAATGGTACCCCACTATCTGTTTTGTGGCTTCAGCTTTCATCATCATTATCATCCACAGCCTGACTTCACCCAAGGCTGGTACATAGATCTCTCTTTGTGTCAATCGCCACGCTCCCGTGTCAGCCTCATACAGGTTTCGCCCGCGATGGCAACAGTGTCGTCCGTCCAACTCGCTGTCGGACGACCGACAACTCATCTTCCAGCCATTGCACGCTACTCTGTCACAGCCTTACCTCCACCTGTCATCACTGCGCCTTGCCAGTTGTCCTGCCCAATTCCATTTGAGTTCCATAATACGCTTTCCGATATGGAGGACCTTCGAACGTCTTCGTATCTCAACGTTTGGAAGTTTAACAGGCTTTATTCTAGATGAAAACAGCGAATCCTTTGCGCTTCATAAGGTGCACTTGCCACAGTGTAAAGTCGCTGACGCGTCTCTTTTTCAACTGTGTCCCAACTTTCAAGCATTGGATAACCAAGATCGACTTTTTCCTCTCTTTGAGACTTCAGAACACCTCTTTTCATAGCTGACCAATTTGTCACCAGCATTGTCTTCAATATGCTTGGCAGTTAAATTTAGAAAACCTGAACAATAATAACCTTTTTAATAGTTCTCATAATCTTCAGCTGCTGGTTTTTTTTTGTGTTGCTATTTATCACACTTTTTTTGCGAGGTAAGGGCATTAGCAGCTCATCTGTCTACTCATAGCAGTCAACTAACGTGAATATCTAGTATTCATTGTAACATTTCAATGGCAGGTCGTTAGTACCTACTTGACCCTAACAAGATACCTCGCATTGGCTCGTAATATTTATCACCATTAGAATTTGTAATTGCCATGTATGCTGCTTTACGTTTCCTGACAGGTATGACTTGGTGATAAACTTATACAATGCATAGGATTTGTAGGCATAAAGGATGAATGCAGAGCGTTAATATTTATTGGTAGATTACCTTACCTGAGGTCCTGAAGGCCAATTCCCGTAAATAAAAACGTTCAAAATCTAGTCGCAATCTCATCTCAGCGACAATCAATGTCAAAAACTTGTAAAAAATGCAGGGAAATTGGAGGTATTGTTGACAGATTGGGACAGCTCAGACTGTGAACGTTCTTAAAATTATGAGAGTTGTCCCTCTGGTTTCGATTCCCAGGTCGGGGAAAGTGTCATTTGGTTTTTCTATCTGGAATTTCTCAGTAGAAGCTCGGAGTTTGGAGTTGTACAGACGCCAGCACATCAAGTTACTACAATCTGTCAAATTTCTTTAATAGATTTTCAACTCAATCGTTGAAGCATTAAGGTTCAAGGTTGATTGGAAAATTTTGACAGTTTCGGGTAGCTTGACCTGCTGGCGTCTGTACCTGTTTGATGGCAATAGGCTCGCCCTTATTACATAGGACTTAAACATAATTGGGGAAATGTGGGTGTGCTATGTGTACATACACCTTTCCCCAGCCCTTCGGGAAAACAAGACGTGATGTTATGTTTTTATGTTACCTTTCCTATAAATGTGCCCTGAACTCCTGAAAGTTTGGATCTATCTGTTCATCAATTGGTCTAGCTTTGATAGATTAGATGTTTTTTTTTTGTTTCTTCTCTTTGTGTCCCGCTGCTGCAAACGCCTCTACTTCCAAACCTCTCTTTTCTCTCTCTCCTCGATCCTTTACGATCTCTGGCCAGGTCAGCCCCGCGTACGTCCACATCATAACATCCCCTTCACTGTAGTTTACCACGACTGTGATGTCCTCCTTCAGGCGTCCACTGAGTGACAGTCTTGGCTCAGAAACTTCTGTCTACGCTGGCTATATTAGCTTGTGTGTCTAGATGTCTAGATTTTAAAGTCATTGACTAGCGGAACGGACTTCATACCTGTCTGTGCATAAAAAATACATACGTTTAAAAAATTAGATTCATGGTCATAGACGATAGTTAGTCAATTGCCTCTACCTACGCATTATAGCGGTCATTACACCCAAAATATTACCTGTTTGTTTCTTATAGTGTAAGGTGCGGTTTGTATACCTACCTAATTTATTTGACTAACAATCTATAAACATGATCCACTGCAGGACATTGAGATTGAGACTTACAACGACTGGACAGTAAACATTCAGAAGAAATACCAACCTTACTGTCATTCACTTTATGCCTGACTTGGCAGAGGGCTTTTTGTACCTACAATTTTTGTTGTTTGCAGTTTTTCCATGACCTGAGAAAAATACTCCCCTTTTGATGAAGAATTGCTTAAAAGCATAAGGTTGGTATGAACAAGGAACTTGCGTAAGCATGAGCTTACCTCAACCATCTGCTTTATAATAATCATGCAAAAAAAATACATGGGTTTACTTCAACTGCTAAATATAATGCTAGCCACTTACGAATTAATATTTTGTAATAAAAATTCGCAGGGCCAATCAATAAATCACTAAATTACAGGATCTCAATTTCCACAGCAGGAAAATCACGTTCCTAATTCAGCTGTCGTTTACAAAGATTATCTAATTGTATTTAATAGTGGCAAATTACTATAGCAATTTGTACTTAAAGGCTAGAAACAAAGAATTCTCCCTGCACATCGCAGGAACCGTACATTTAATAGAACGATTACCCGTACTTCACATAAAAGAGCATTGAGCACCTCAATTGAATTGCATTCTTCAGCCGCGGCGGGCTTGAATGCGCGTACGCATGGATACTTTCCTCCCTCCACCAATCGCGGCGCCGCCTGGGAGGGATTAGGCGGAGTCTTTCAAGCCCCTCCCACCGCCTTCTACCACGGTTTCGTATTAAGTATTGAGTTACTGATAATAGACATCGGATGTTTTACTGTTTCTGTTTTGTTTTTATTAAGGATTTCATTGAAAACGGAAATTTAAAGATAAGGTCTCAATAGCCGTAAAGGTGCCTTTGTAAGGTCGAAGTCAGTTTAATCGTATCAAATGTCTCTCACGTCAACATTGTTAATGTCCTCACTAAAGTGATTGCGTGGATTGTAAAGACATGAGTTTTACAATTTGGTAGATGACCTCGTCGGAATCGGGATCTTGTTACAAAAAATGTAACGTCTTTATAAAATAATTGTACCTAGGTGTGATACTGATAACTTACTTAAACAATTATGTATTCTGTAAAGCATTTCATTTGCATGCATGCAAATGCGGCATGCTATATTATTATTTCTATGTTTTCGAGCGAAAATCAGACAGCTGTTGCTCATATTACAGTTAGCATATCACTAAATACTTTATTGTTTTAAAATTTGTATAGGCAAATAAACCAGGTGTTAGGAAATTGAAACAATGACAAAAATGTAAAGCAATAAATTCATTTTGACGCATGTTCAGTGCAAACAAAAATGTATATGATAATAACTCATCTATAATGAAATGTAATAATAGCAGTACTTTCAAAAATTTCTATCAAAAACAAACAGTCATAAAAAGTCAGTACACAGTTCATGCACATCGTGTGCGGGCACTATCGAGCGAGGTATCATGACGACGTCGTTACTGTCAGCTGCGACACGATAGCACGCACTGACACTGATCAAGTAGCACAGATGAGACTGTTCATCAATAGTGCAATACTTCTGTGTTTAATATAATACACAGTTTGTGCACATCGTGTGCGGCCAATATCTAGTGAGCTATCATGACACCGTCGTTAATGTCAGCTGCGACACGATACTACACACATACGGTGATCAACTAACACAGATGAGACTGTTCGTCAATAGTGCAATACTTCTATGTTTAATATAATACACAGTTTGTGCATATCGTGTACGGCCACCATCTAGCGAGCTATTTATCATGACGACGTCATTATTGTCAGCTGCAACATGATAGCACACACAAAAGGTGATCAACTAACACAGATGAGACTGTTCATCAATAGTGCAATACGTCTGTTTAATATAAAACACAGTTTGTGCACATCGTGTGCGGCCACTATCAGGCGAGCTATCATGACGACATAGTTTCTGTCAGCTGTGACACGATAGCACACACTGACATCGACCAACGAACACAGATGTGACTGTTCATCAATAGTGCAATACTTCTGTGCTTAAAATAATACACAGTTAGTGTACACCGTGTGCGGGCACTATCGAGCAAGCTATCATGACGACGTCGTTACTGTCAGGTGTGACACGATAGCACACACTGACACTGATCAACTAACACAGATGAGACTGTTCATCAGTAGTGCCATACTTCTATGTTTAATATAATACACAGTTTGTGCACATCGTGTGCAGCCACTATCAGGCGAGCTATCATGACGACGTCGTTACTGTCAGCTGCGACACGATACAATACACTGAAGGTGATCAACTAACACAGATGAGACTGTTCATCAATAGTGCAATACTTCTATGTTTAATATAATATACAGTTTGTGCACATCGTGTGCGGCCACTATCAAGCGAGCTATCATGACGACGTCGTTACTGTCAGCTGCGACAATATAGCACACACTGACATTGGTCAAAAAACAACGATGATAATTATAATACATAGTTTGTGCACATCGTATACAGACACTATCATAAAGAACTTTACTCAATTTGCTTCATTATCTTAGATTTCATTATCTAACTACTACTTTTTGCCATAAATCGATTGGAAAAGCAGCAATTAATAAAGTACTTAGATACCTACTATCAATCTGTAAAATCAACAAAACAAAACTTACCTGGTACCTACTTTATCGTCATCGTCCAGTCCTTATGGTTTTATTTGGGGTCAGAACAGCATTTATGTCGTTTTCTTTCTCACTTCTCTATAAGCCCTTATAGCCCTTATATTCAACCCCTATTTAGCTATAATTACAATCATCATCACACTATCCGTCTATTCTCTTACTTATCCTGTAATAACCACCTTGAAATATCTCAAAAATCGTTTTCGAAAAATACATATTTATTATCTAGGCATTAATATTCCTGCTTTCAACACAATTTTTAAAATCATCATCGTATAATATCTTTAAAACTGTGTCCTCTCTATATTTTTCATACTCTTTGGGCATACTCGGCACTTAGCGTTGAAGCTTGAACACAAATGTGGTTTGCAATCACAATTGTCACCGTTAATTCGCATACTTGCGATAACATGTCGCTTGTACCTCTGCTATTAAAATAAATAAAATTACATACATTTAAATGCTTACCTAAATCACGTGGTGCATGGACCACTCCGAGAAACATGAATGGAATATGAACTTTGATGTGAAAGTTATAGAAGTTAAAATTGAATGAGAGATGTTTGGGTGTGTCTGTGTATTGTTTTTTAAATTATTATTTATTGTGAGTTATTTCTTTGGCGCTTTTGTGAATTTATTTAAATAAATAGTATATAAATTTATCGTTTTGTAGTATATAAATCTATTGTATAATTTATGATCTTGCAGATAATTATAATTTATTCATCTGCGATTGTATCTAAGCCACTTACCCTTTTAACCTCGACTAATATGGCAGACAAGTAGGTACCTACTTAAGCCGTAGATACGGCCGAAGATTGTTTACTAGAATACGTATAAAATTGCAAATTCTTGAGCCATAGCCTTGTACCGGCACTTACTTAGTTATAACTAATGGAAGCACTTTCTTAGATCAACACTAAAAATAATAAAACGACAAAAGGAAAATTAACTCTATTGGCATTAATTTTTCATTTTCTCAACAGTCTTTAATGGATGATTAACGAACTTACCTGTGCGTGAAGTTCTATCAGAGTCCGAAGAGATTTAGTAATGTACACATGTAGGTAAAGTAGTTATGCATAGTTATCATACTCTACTCATGTAATTATTTGAGAAAAATACTATACCCTAGTCTGCTTTATGACAATTCAATTTGATTTTTTTAAAAAAATAATTATGTGTGTAGGTACTTCGTCCAGTTCCACTTAGATGATAGTCGCCAGTCATTCGCATTCTTCTCCCTTATTTATAAACGTAGCTTAAAGTTAAGTAGGTAATGATTACAGTTTGTTTAATCATACATTTTTGACGTTTATAATTAGCAACGTTTATAATAATAATAAATTTATTTCGGGTGGCATAGACCCATAGAAACCTTAACCTAGTACACATTACAATATATTACATAAACTTTTATAATGTGCCATAACTCGCCACACGACATGACCCACTGATTCTGAAAGGGACAGTCAAAACGTACTGCTATTGCGTTCAGAATGCCTTTGTTGCTACCCCGTATACGGGCCAGCAGGGAAGCTGCTTTTTTGCGTATGATGGCCTGGAAACTATCAGTGCGCGGTTCAACAAACATCCCAGATGCGCTGCACCGCCACGGCAGACTCAACAACATTCTGAACGCATTATTGTACTGAGTGCGCAGGGCTTTGTAGGCTCGCTGCGTATATCTCACCCACAGGCCGCTTGAGTAGAAGGACTGGCAATAAGCTTTGAATAGCATAACTTTCACACGCTTTTTCGCGTTTTTCACTTTCGTTTATAAATAAGAGGGATAGTGCTTAGCATCTAAGTATTTAGCCTCTTCACATCGTTTGTTATAAAAAAAATACTGAAAGTAATGTTCGTTCTAGGTCACGTGAAGAAGGCGTTAACAATAAAAGAAAAGTTAGAATGCAAAATTCGTGAAAGACCAATTAGTGATTTGGAAAGTAGTACTTATATTGTAAGTACTTACTTATATTGAAGTGATAACTACTTTCTTACTATCCTGTTTACGTATCTATGTATTGAAGATACCTAAATGCAACCTAAAAATCTCTGGAGCTGTTTCAACGCGTTAAAATACGGTTGGCGTTCCTTCCGCTGCGGATTGTACCTAATTAACCTAAACTATTTAAGTTTAAATAAAAATAGTTTGTAACTCAATTTAGGGCTAATTTTCAATCGAAATTTCTTCAATAATTTTTTTTTCTTATTCGCGGAATAAAATTGACGTCTGACAGATTCTGTATGGAAGAACTGTTAAAAATTCAAAATTATTCTTCGGATATAATTATCTGGCGTTGGAAAAATCAGCCCTTAGTAGGTATAAGAAGTTTATCTAGTGATTTATTTTTTGATCGTATTGCCTAATAAGTATAGCAGTAGTAGGTACTATGACTAATCTGCAAACAGTATTAGCAACCTGACTCAAAAACTATGTCGTTTAACATCGTACAAAATGTTCCTTTTTTTTAGCCACCCCTGTCAAAGTCAGGTGAAGAGATTCAGGAAGTCATAGATTTGTTATACCTAATCATAATTTTCTCAACAGTCACTGTTTGGTTAATAATTGCATAATTAGTCACGTTACCTTTATAACCTTTCTAGTTTACTTTAACAGTTCAATACTGAGCCCAATAAAATTAGCCTAATCTGTGCCGTACCTACGATTCAATAAAAAAAACAATGTTCCCAAAAATAAGTTCGAAATGTTACGTTTGAAACGGAGAAAAACACCACACGAAACCGTGTTTAAAAATACGAAACGTCGGGAACTCACGTACACTCACCATTGTCAAAACACCTTATATAATTTCACACCGACATTTTTTTTTGTATTTGTATTTTTGCAGCGTGCGTGTGGTCGCGAATAAAAACGGCGACTAAATACGGGATAATGCGCACTCGAAACGGCAAAAGCAAATATTTTTCAAACACCTCTGAGTTGAGCGTAATCCTTTGTGACAGTGTAATTTCGGTATCGTTGACAATACTTGAAAAAAAAAACGTAAGGGAAGAAAAAGGACTTTGTTTAACTCAGCGGGATTTCCGATCACTATGTAATTTGTGAATAATTTACAGCTATAAAGGGAGGCGGAGACGCGGCGCATTATTATGTTGTCACCGTATTTAAGAAAGGTGCGTTTGCGTCGCATTTGTTTTGTTGTTCGTGCTCTTGATATCTGACATTGTTTGTCCTTGTAATAGTTTCACTTTATTGTGGATGATAGTTTTATGACTTCACGGAGATTTGGGCTTATTTCTTTCGAAGATTTTGACATAATTATGTATGTTTAGGTACAGAGAGAGCTATTTTAATGATGATTATGAAATTAATTAGGATAATGGGGAATTTGACTAGGTAGTCTATGGAAATGGTCGACGCTGTTTATATTTTGTTTGACTAAATGATTCACTTTTCACCCGTTCTATCAGCTTTCAGTATTCAACTACATTAGTTAACTTAACGGTGAGTAGTGTTGATGTGTAGTTTTACAAGAGAACGACGCTAATAAAGACGATGTAATGCCTATCAAAAAGTTTAACTAACGTTCAAAACATTTGAGCATGCAAAGGTTGAGCACTCCTGTTATTATGTTTCGGTCATGGCCGGGTCCTCAATATCCAACATTTAGCAACATCAACACCTGTTCGTAATTAGAACGTATTGAAAATTGCCATAACCGAAACGTCAGCCAATCAAAAACGCACAGAATCCGCAACGGATCATTTGAAATTTCGAATCGACGTAATGACGTAATATATGACGGTTGGTAAAGAAACGAGATACGAGGCTCCGGAACGCATACAATTTGTTACCTTTTTAACACGTCATCTATTCCCAAAAACTGACAAAAAAACTAAGACATGTGGACCATTATAAACGTGTTTTGTGTTTAAGAAAAGAATCGAGCTTTATGTCATTTTGATACACTCTTAAGGGTCTTTGTGTGGGACTGAATCGAATAGTCTTTTTATTCGTGTGAATTGCGTTGCATCGATTTGGTGTTGAATTGAACCGATTTTTCAAGCTCAGTAGTCGTCCTTTGTTGCTAATGGTCGCGTTTCGTCTTGCCTTTTACATTGACCTTTATAATTACTGCTTTTACGTCTATTATACGGTACTACGCCTATCAGTGCATCTGTTGGGTTAAAGAAAAAGGTTACGTTTAACAGATTGGGTGCGAAATTAATCTGTTTTTTTTTTATTTTGTCTTTCAGATTATGTTTAAAAACATTTTGGTTTGGTTTTGATTTGAGAGCCTAATATAATGACACAAAATGGAAGAGGTTTATACTTAGCAGTGAGGGAAACCAGATTGCCAATGATGATGAATGTTAAATGATGCATTTAGTTTATTATTACAGGTCGTTGAAAACCAGCGCTGGGGCTCTGTCTTGCATAGGGTCGCAGCATAATGCTGAGCGATAGCCGTTTTCGTAGATGTGACGCATGTTTCCCCCAAACCTTTCTTATTTTTTTTTTGTGTTTTATGTTCTTTTTTGCGTCGTGTTTACCGCAAATAAACGTATTTTCATTCTTTCCTATCTTTCAGGTATCTCAGTTAACTGGGACACCGGTAATAGTTAATTCAGAATTAAGTATTGAACAGAAACTCCATGGTGACTTAAATGGTCTTTGTATTGATAGTAAGATATCTCAACAAAGACCAGTTTACTGATAGAGATAACTCTGCTAGCCACTTTTTATTGTAGTGTGATGTTACAGAAATGAACACAAAACTCAAGTGTAGGTAAAACTGTGATCATAAGTGCTCAGAAAATGTATTAATGGTATCAACACTGACCTCCAATGAGCCACCAGGAAGAGTTCTAAATTCATAAACGTTATCTAAATTATCGTTATTATTTTTACCATAGTGATAGCAGTTACCTAAAATGAAGTTGCTCACATATGTAAAGTAAATAGGTATGTTCTTCAGTAACCTACCATAAATTGGCCTTTTGTCAGAAATTAAATATGGCGTATTAATTTGTAACACCTGGTAAAGACTTTTACAACTCATGCGCATATTAATGTGACAAGTAACGCCATCTATTCATTTGATGCAGAACTTAATTCAAACTGTAGAAGAATAAAATTTGAATAAACTGAGGTGTCTACTGTAGGTCAAATGTAGATAATGGATTTGATAATATTATTGATCGAATGCCGATGCCGTACATGAGATCTTGGGGTCTATTTTATTTGGAAGGGTTACAAGACCTGACTGACAGATTAAAACTCAAATAAAAATAATAGTACAGTACGATACTTGTGACTTAAGTAGTCCATTAATAGGTACACGGCGTGAAATTAGCGAGGGTGCTAAACGCAGTGCATTAATAGACACTTTTAAGTCACACGTAACGTATACTATTTTATAGTTCATGTGACCTAAACCCGCACTTAAGTCACGCTTTTCTGTGACTTAAGAAATCCATTTTTACATAGAAAAGCATGAATTAGGTCACAGTCCTTTAAAAAATATTTTAGCTCGAAATATTGAATGATGTAAATAAAGATAATTGAGGATAATTAGGATTATACGAACGTAATGAAGTGAATGAATAACAAAATTGTATATTGAGAGATCTCAAATTCAAACTACCCCTACACGGACAATGAAACGTCAGAAGCTATGTGCACGATTCCAACTGGTCGTTTCCTATGGAGAACAGCCGACAAGAAACTCCACGATTGATCTCATAAAAATAAATGCCTTTTACAATGTTTTTAAATTACAGGTCTGGGAGGACAGTTTAGGCCTGTCAACAAGTACCTACCAGGTACTTAATAAATTTGAAAATTGACAACAAATCGAAGCATCTATGAGTCTATAAGACCTACAACAAGAATAATAAAAAAAAAAAACAGAAAAAAAAGCAATTTGAACCGAATAACATGATTTTTATTACAACTGTTACATGAAGAAATGAAGTTGCACTAGAATGTCATAGGGATAAGTACCTACTACGTCCATGCCCAGCAGAGGCCTAATATGCCTATGTGTTAATAATTATGACCATTTCGATTTATATGGGCAACATTTTCTTTAAACCTAACATAAATGATCAGACTGTTAAAGTAGCAATGGTGTTAAGTAACAATAACGTGATGCCTACCTTTACCGTATTTGTTATTTTACAGCATCATGCGTTATTATTATCAACATTATTATGGTTTGCTGTTAACAGTCCTTTCCCAAAAAGAGCTGTTCCTGGACTAAACATTATTGTTTTTTTGCCTATTTTCACTAACACTAGGCGACACCTAAATGGATGCCTAAATAAAAGGGCGATGTTGGATTTTCAACTTTCGGTGCTAAGCCAAGAGTTGAAAATCCAACAGAGTGCTTTTGTTAGTGGAAACGGGCATTAACTTGTTCAGATATTAGTAGCAAACCTTGTGCACTTATCACAATAATAATTATGAAAGTTATACCTCGAGTAATAAATCACCAGCTTGTTGAATTTTGTTTTGTTGATCCTCGTTAGACTCCATTGTCGTCTTTAGATTAATTAGCATCAGCTTTTCTTATTTCCGAATGTACAATTATGATGAACCATCACTGAAATATACAAGGTGTTACCATAACCTGTTACAATGGCTTCAGTAGGCACATGATTTTAAGACCTCGGAACATTTCACAGGTTATTAAAAAAAACTGTTTCATAGAATTTGTCCGTGTAGGTGTTGCACTTTTCTATGAAACAGCTGTTTTTTATGATAACACACGAACAATTTCTATGTTAGGGGTCTAGAATCATGTGCTGAAATCATGGGTACAGTTTGCGCGTCCCTGCTACCCTGTATTTATTAGATCAAATTCAATAGATTGGCTCTAATCAATGCATCTGTAGTATCTGAGTAAATATTACACTGATGATCTCAAATATATAGTGCATTTTGTAGGTGTCTTCTGAATAGCATCAATTCGAACCGAAGAATCGATGCTTTATCAATATGATTATCCAAAACAAAGCTTAAAATCATATCTGCTGAATCTTTTTCTCAGAATAGTGTGGAAAAAGTCATCAACGTGATTCATTTTTTTCTGAGAACCAGCTTACAGGTAGTCTTGGCTTTATCACAAGCTTTTATTTTAGAGACAGTACGCAGAAATATTAAGAACTGTAATTGTATACCCATGATAGGATCGAAGGATTTTACTGGCGGACCCTGAGGAACCCCGGAAATTACCTTTGAATTTAGGTATGCATTTGTATCGGTTCACCTACCAATAAACCTCATGTGGAATTAACTTATTCAGATGAACTAATTTGAATTATATTGTAACGATAGGTCAAATAAAAATAAGAATATTCAAATTCATCAATTTAATTACATTACAAATATAACCTAAACAAGATCTTGGATAATACAAGTTTTGAGACAGAATCAGAATAACATTCGTTCTTTAAGATCCCAAAATACAGGAAGACATAACTTTAAACAACCCTCATATACATTAAACATTTTTACATAACCATTAAGGTGGACGGAATGCACAAAATGACTTAGCTATAATTTATATTTACAAACATAAAATGAGATCAGAAAATTTACAAGATTTAAAGAAAAAAAAAACTACTACTAAGTAATACTAAAACCCAAACATTGTAAGGATATTGCAAGAATTTATTTCTACACAAAATTTGCCACTACCAAACTCAGATTTAAGATAGAATCTACTAATACTCCTCTAGAGGAAGAAAAACACAATAAACATTGAATTTAGAACATAAATAAATTCAGTTTAACACTAAACGCAATATCTACTCTGAACATAATTCTTCTTCTTCAAACTATAAATTAGACACTCGTGGCATGAGTTAACTAAATCTTAATACTAGAAGGCACCATTTTAGGAGTAAAAATCAGTCTTTTCGCATTTGCCACTAATAAACGTTACTGCTAATTCTCATCTTCTGTATCTAAGCTGTCGATTGGAAAGTTTGGATTTAGCAATGGGCTTTTCCCATTGCTGCCGCTCGGAGATGTGTTCACTGATGATATTCCAACAAGGTTGTGTGTCAGACTGTGTCGTCTTAAGTCACAGTTTCTTCTGAATACCTTTCCACAGGAAGAGCAGTTGTATGGCTTTATGTCCGTGTGTGTCAGAAGATGGGTCTTGAGATTCGACCTTTGGTTGAAACTTCTGCTGCAGACGGGACACTTGTGGGGAGATTCCTCCATGTGTAGGATTTTGTGAACGGCTAGCGTTCTGGACTGACAGAAACCCTTTCCACATTCCAAGCATTTGAACGGTTTCTCCTTCGAATGGATGTACCTGAAAGAAAGATTTATTGTTATAGCTTTTTATCTTTTTACCAAGTCATGTAGAAGTTAATAGAAACGAGTAATAGTTTTCACTATTTAACATACAATATAAAACGACGCAATGTATGAAAGAATGCTATGCTTAATGTGCAGTTAATGTTCTTAGAAAACATCGTTTCTTTTACTCGAAGGCAGTAAAAGATTCGCGCAACAAAGTTGCTAGAAATATTACTTATACATAGAGAGAGTCTCGAGACTACCTCGTATTGTTCGATCTGCAGACATTGAATACTTAAGCAAAGTAAACACTATGTTTGTAAATCTATCTAACAGGTATATACATAAATTAATGTTAAGTTAGTTAGTTTATTACAGAGTTTTTGTTCAAGACGATACAGAGGTACTAAACATAGATAGATGAAATGTTTGCCAATATGTCATCTTTCTACAGTTACAAACAACTGGTCGCGATATTTGTGACGATAAAACTTATACTCTGTGCAAAATATCCAGTTACTTGAGCATAATTTTTCACCTTCATCTACATCGTTTACTTGTGTACTATCTATAACATGTTGTTGAGATGAGTTGGGCTCAATAAATACATCATGTCTGTAGACGCCGAAGCATTCGCTCTCGCGTGTTCTGCGCACCTTGTGGGAGCAGCCGGGAAGCAAACAAGAGCCCCAGGGTTATTGGTAATAAATTTCAGTTCTCTCTCCGCTTTATTTCCAATATCATTAATTTACACCCTTACTTAAAATTTGCAAAACACCATCGAGACAAATGAGGTGAATTTATTCAATTCAAAGATTTAAACGTCCGAATTTTATCCGTACAAAACATATTATTGGAGGAACCATAAATTACTTATTATTGGATTTACACCCAGTAAAAACAGTATATAATTACGTGGACGTAAGTTTTAATTATAATAAAACATATGGTTTATATTTCTCACAAATGTTGATAGCAACTGATTTTAAATTAAATTTAACTATACAACGTATAATTAACACACCGGGTAACATGTAATCAATAATAACGCAGCACGAGGGACCAGCGATCGAGTGTACAATTCGAGAAAATTATCTCCGTATCGTATAAACAAACAGACTCGAGGCAAGAAAATTACGAGCCGTTCAAAGTAACGTAATACATGTAATAATCGTTGGGATTAGTTAGATCGGTGACGATAAAGCTGAATTACAAGATGATGAACGATATAATAATTTCAATATTAAAACACGCGATGATGATGGTGATTAAGACAGGCCGGGCGCGCGTGCAGTCGAGCGTACCGTGACACCGGCGCGAGCGCCGCGTTAGGCCTAACTCGAACCAACGCGACAACACTGATTAATTAAGCCCGCTATACAGACCGATGGTCTATGAAATTCACATTCTCCATACCAATTATTGATACTAATGAAAATAAACCGTGCATGAATAAGAAAATTAGGACCGCAAAAATCGACGTCCAAATTACGAAACAAGCTACAAATTAATTAAAATCCATTATCCTTTCAATCTACAGAAAAAAATCTCAACATCTCGAACATCGAAACTTGATTTTGTATGCGGAGAATATTTACCAAGATTTTTTTTTGTCATCCATATTAATCCTCACGTCAGGATCACCACGTGCTTTGTTAAAACCCGTCGAAGGCCCGCTCCGGTCCATTATAATGTATCGTGTCAACGGACATCGATTGAACATCGACAGGCCGGGCCGAGCCGAGCTCGGGTTAACCCTCCGGCGTCTACACGAAATTTATTTTATTGCCACAGAGATACGGTGATTTGGGAGGAAATCGCCGAGAGACAGGTGTAAAAATTCAACACCTTTAGTTCTTTTTGGGTGGGGATCTCGAGGAGATAAGTGAAGAAATAGATTGAGAGCTGTTGTAACACTATTATCATATTTATTGTGTTCGAGATCCGTGATGTTTGGAATTCGAATTCTTGTAACGGTCACTAACATCTTATTTGAGTGCATTGTAGAGACGTTTTAAAAGGATAAATATTTTGATATGAAAAAAGATATGCCCAGAGATTTATATGGAATGCGAAGGAGTCGGGAAGAAAACAAAATGAAAAGCCAAAATTAAAACATCGTCTCTCGTGGGATTAGCGGCGGTTTTGTGAAATAATTTACGAGCGTGACGAAAGAGTTGTCGATACCATCTGCTCGGTCCATACTTAACCCTTTTTGTTTTAAAATATTTTTATTCGTTCCCCACCATTATTCAAAAGTTTCTCATAATGTTTCGCGTTGAAACCCGACGACCGAAATCTTTTATTGATATCGAAAAATGAGTATCGTGAACCTTAAAATGTTTCTCGACACGGTCACAAGATTGTTTTATCTTATTTGAGAGCTCCGCCACAGGGTACTTTTGTAGTAGAAAACATAAATGGACCTTAGTTTTATCTAAGAATACAAGCCTTAAAAATACTGCTTTAGAAATCAACAGGTGTTTGATTACAACAGAAAAGGTTAAAGCTTAATGAAACATAAATCATGGATAAGATACGACTTAGATTTTATTGATTCATTAGTAGTTGTCGTTTCCATTAAGTGGAACCCCCTTGAAGACAGGTATAAATTCAAAATTATGAGCATGACTTTAAAAGAGAAGTTATGCAATATATTAGTCAAAGCGACTTCATTATCTTTAATAGTTATTCATAATAGAAACACTAAAACATATAAATATTGTTTTACCTGTGGTCTCTGAGGTGGTCTTGCCGTCGGAAAGCTTTCCCGCAAATGTCACAGGAGTATGGTCGTTCATCTGTGTGTGTCCTTTCATGGATAAGTAAGTTATATGACTTCGTGAATTGTCGGTTACAGAATTTGCAAATAAATTGTTTCTTCGTTCTAGGACCACTTCCTCCTGTCTTCTGTTTATTGGATACACTACTGCCTGTCGATGAAGTCGAGCTATTCGTTGATTTCGAAGAATTTGATGCTGGTGGAGACAATGGGGCTTGTAATGGACTTCCATTCATTTGTTGTTGATACATTGCATTCATAAGAAGACTGGGATATCCATTATCTAGATTCTGTGATGAACTATATCCATAACTTTTTGATGTTGATTCCAAGTGCTGTTCCAATGTGAATTCATCTTCATTATCTAAGAGGGCCAAGTCTTCTTCTACTTCTTCGGACAAGTCAACATCTTCAGCTGCTATGGCGTCTGACAGCGGGTATTCCTCAGGTGTCTTCGGCGAGAACTCTTTAGACGTATCCGATGCATCTATTTCACTTATTTTTGCACTTGCCGTCGCTATCCTGAGAATATCTTGTTTAGATGATGAGCTATTTTCCGATGTGTTAGGTTGAGTTGTATTGTTTACCGAGGATACTGAAGTCAAACGTTGTAGTGTCAAATAAGATTCCAAAGCTTGTAAATTCAATGCAGCTGCCGCCGCGGAATTGGACGGTAACAACGCCGCTTGTTGTAGTGAGTTCATCATTGCATTTTGAAGAGATATTACTACTCCTTGTAGTGATCTTTGAAGCATGTTTTCTTGTAGCAATGCGGCTGATGCAATTGATAAGTTAATGTTTGTAGATGGAGAAGAACTTGGACTCTTACTTGTGTTTGGTTTCGTGTCCGAATGCGGCGACGGTGGGTCAGCAGCCAACAAACCGTTCATGTCTGTTGTTGTCTTGGTGTCCTGTATCTGCAAGTTGTTTTTCAGCTTGATGATGGCGCTTTCCAAAGAATTTAACGTAGACTTGCTGGATCTCGATGAACTTTGTTCTTGCATTGTGAAAATTTGTCAATGAGGGGTCGATATCATCTGTAGATTTCCACTGGTATTAGATGCACGTGTTGTTTGGGGGGCGCGGCGGGGGAGGTATCGCGTGCGCGTGCGCTATCCGAAAGGCACGCTTCGTGGTGCGGCGTGCGAGGCGGCTGTGAGGCGCGGCGCGACTGAGCCGCCGGGCAGCCGGCGACCGCCCCGCCCCCACCTCGTCCCTCGCCTGTCTTCCCGCCTCACAAAAGCTCTCTATTTTAGGCAACTCTTTGTACGCAGTAATGGTCACCTCACGCTGCCCTAACGACAGACACGTCCATGAGAAAACGTTGCGCCAGATTTGTTGTAACCCCTTTCAAGTGTAATGAGATTCTGAATGGAATCGTTCGGGCTATGGGAAAACAATGTGATGCGGCGATCGCTTCGCTTGTTTTGTCAGTGGGTCACGCGCATCGGTAAAGGGATAATTGAGTGAAGTGCCGCTCTATACGGTTCAGAAAAAAACACTTGTACTTAATATTTTGTTTATTGTTTGGTTCGCAAACAAATGCAATTAAGAATTAGATCAGGGTCAATTAGTGATCTAAACTTCTAGATAGATTTTGTCTTACCACATTCAGACGTAACGAAAATTATGCTACAATAGTTAATTTCTATCATTATCATCTGTCCTTCGAATTCAGGGTAAATTTCAAAATCACCTGTAAAATTAGTCGTAGGGACCTATTATTAAGATTTAATGTGTTAATAAGCGTTTAAAATATAATAGCTTAGAATTACCATCGTAATTCATGACGTCGAATTTATTAGACATTATTTTATTGTCACTTCGTCCAATTTTATGATTCCTTTATGAATTATGACTAAGTCTAACTGGCTGTAACTATCATTGCTGAAATTATATTTATCATAAGGACCTATAAAATATTTATCAGACATTAAAGCCTAATCGTATAATGAGGTACTAAATCTGTTTTAAGAGCGAATTAAGGTTTTCGAAATTTATGTTTGGTGTTTATAGTCATTAGTGGTACTTATTAAAGACTTGGAATAATGAGTTTTTTTATATTATGGCAAAAAAATTATAAAATCATAGCCTTGCAAATAGGTAGGTGTTCATAATAGATTATGTATGTGTGTATGGCATATTGATGTATCTTGACAGTCCTTACGGGTCGTCAGAATTCCGAAAGACTGACAACAAAAGGGTATCGTATTACCCAGTTACTGTGTTGACTAGACAGAGATGAGACATATTATATACTCGTAGATAATAATTATATTCTCATACTTATATTTAATGAGAATTTTTACGTTGTATAGTTTCCTCATAGTTATGATGTATGCTGTTGTTTTGTTCAGGATTATGGTAGGTCAGACTTGCGCACAAGGTTAAAACAGTCTAGTTGTATGACTGACATGATAGCAATATGACAGCTAATGAAATAGAAGTAAACAATCTAATGTGAAGTTAGTAAGATTTAGTCAAAAATGTATTTTAACCGACTTCAAAAAAAGGAGGGAATTCACAATTCGGTTGTTTTTTTTAACAGCTGGTTTCCTGTAAGATTAAGATTAAAAGAGAAGGTGTAGGATGTAATGCAAAAAAAGCTTATGCAATAGGTACCTAGTACAACTAATGGCTAATAGGTAGGTAGGTACTTATTGAAGCCTGTTGCTAGTAATAAAGTAGTAATTGTACTGTTAATGAGTAATGGGCTAATAATATTACAAATCATGTGCAATTATTGTACGAGTAATGTGGATACTTTATTATTACACACATAGCTGTGAACAATGATGCCGCTCCTTTAAGAAATGCCGACGTAACTGTGTTAGGATTTCTGGTAGTAAACAGCACTTGTAGAAATATTACTCAATCATTTGTGAGACGGATTGGTCTTCTAAAGCAGTAACATGGCGCCCAGTCCTGATGATCCCCATCAAGTGCCGAGAAGTAGGTCAGGATTGTAACTGGTGGAAACTTGGAGGAAAGCTCTTGTCCAGCATTGAACGGGTGAATAATATTTAGAAAAAAAAACCTCCAAATTATAATCGGTATAGCTGGCAGCAAATTTCCAAAACAGAAAAAAGATTCAGAAGTCTCATCAGATGTTGCTAAATGTCACCATTTTTTGTGACCTTATGATCTTTGACAAATGCTAACACAAACAAAAATAGACTGATTGTGATTGTTTCATACACGATGCACGAGTGCAATTCAAGTATTCTGCTAACCTACTTTATATTATTACAAATGATAACAGATAGAAAAGGTTTGGTCATGTTGAGAGGATCAATGAAAGGCGACTAACAAAGCAGAAAATGCCGGGAGGGGACGGCGTAGGAGGACCTATTATAGTGTCCTTAATGGTGATGTTCTTTAGAAACGTCAGGTGCGTAGTACGCGCAAACACCGTGCTTGTATGGAAGTAAACGGGGCAAAAGGTATTGTAACAGGTGACGTTCTGTAATTTCTGGCTACCCCCATGGGAAGAGAGATATATGGTAACAAAAGTATAGCTAAGCCTAACTAAACAAATAAAGCTAAGCACGAACATCTACACTTACAAGTGTTACTTAACGTGTAGTCTTGTCCATCACTCCACTTGCTATTGCACCGACGGACAATACTATCGAGGCATCGTCATGGGTACTGCTCAGAAACAAAGCCCCATGCTCCAATAGAGCGTTGCAATTGCAACAATTGACATGAGAAAATGGAAGCACGGTTTATTGCAGTCACAGATTGGGATGTCCAAATGGAGGTTGTTTTGTATAGATAGAAAAAAGAGCAGCAGTGGACTGCGATAGGCTGATTTGATTGATTGAGAAAGGAGAGATGATATGTCTCGAAAGGGGCTAAATACTGACAGCTGATAGAGATGTGTGGAAGTGAAGATAAGATGGAAGTGAATAGATGCTACTCCAAGTCGAAATTGGGATAAGGACACGAGGATGTTGAGGAAAGTTTGAAGGGATGTTGTATATAATATTTGAACAAGAATGTGACACCCATAGATCAATTATTTCAATCCACAATTAAAAAAAAAAAAAAAAAGATTTGGTACTAGAATATTGGCAATCCTTATGTATCTTTTGTAGACTTCCTCCATAGCTAGATTTTATTGAGTAACGATAGGTATTTTAAAACCCGGACAAGCTGAACTGAAATTAACATCAACTGTGTTCAAGCTAACTAACTTTGTCACCTCAATGACGCTATCTTTCCACATCCTCCAACATTTCAACCTCAACTTTTGTTAATGACACAAGTCACAAAGGAATCTCATGAAGATGTACAAGTATCCAAAGCACAAGATAATCCAGTTCACGACACGTGTCGTACCACGTACGTTAATTCGCGATAGCCCGAGCACGAGTCGGTTCTCACGCCGCCGCCGCCCGGGGGCAGAGCGCGCTCACGACTCACTGCAGATATAAAATTAATTTATCTATAAGTAATACGGCCATGTACTTAGATTATGAGACGGGAAATGTTTTGAGAGAACTTTACTTGAGTAGGCGTCTTTGGAATGAAGATTTGGGAGGTTTTGTGTGTGTCGAGACCGTCCGTTATGACCGGGAGAAATGCAGCCTATCTTATGATATGGAATTCGTTACAGTAATAGCAGACTTGTTTTGTCACTACGCATTGATCACTACGATTGATCAGTACGCATTGGTGATTTCAACAGAGCATTTGCTTCAATGATTCTGTTAGTAAGATGATCTTAGTGTGCTTATGACAAGTTAAAAGTCACATTGTATATATTACTTAAATAAGTTGACCAATGCATAAATAGTAACTGTATTGGTCAATGGATAATGTGGGCTTGATACTTGGTGCAGTATAGCTAAACGTACATACAGACGAAGTGCAACATGACGTGACCATAACTCACTGATGGCAGGGGAAAGGGAGAGTATTGATGTATGAACCTCAAGGCAAGTTCTGAAGATGAAGGACACGCAAATAATGTATAGTGATATGAATACAATGAACCTCTAAAACATAACTTTATTAGAGCTAACATCATTCAAACAGGACAAGCATATTTTTGTAATATCACACAAATATGCTATCGTAATGTGTATCTAGACCTCTTAATTATGTCTGATCCGATCTTACTGATCTTGATATCTCAACTAATTCCCGTTCTAACATACTCTCGCTTTCACCAACGTAATAATCCAAGGCATTCTTCATACGTCATTATTAATTTGTATAACTTCCTACGAACTTTACCGACTGTGACAGCCCGAAACCATAACAATTTTTCACCTTAAAATTTAATAGGAAAGCTAATACGGCCATAAACTTACTTAGAAGCGGGACATTACTCAATATCAATAACTTAATTTCCTGCGCCATCAATCTTAAGATTGGACTGATATCAAGTTGAGTTTATCACAATTTTATTACCACATATGTCACTCCCACCGAAACTAAAACAATGTGGTCACACTAGTTTATATATTGTGTTGGTACTTTGGCTTTCTCTACGCTATCTCGTGATTTACCGACTCGCCAAACGTGTCTGGCACTTTTCGGTGGATTTTAGTTGAATTAGGTACTATCCATAAATTATTGCGATCAATTTGGTCGCCCTATGTTGTGGGTTACTTAAGATGGCAGTAACTGTTTATTTTCTTTCCTTAATTGTAAATATTAGGTTGAGAAATATTATGTATGGTTGATGACCTTTAGTGACCTATTAATGTTGCTTTTTGCTTAATATTTAATTCCAAATGCTAAAGTATCTTCAAATAGACTGTTTTGACATTTAATTCAAACATATTTTATTTTTAATCAGACGTCTAAATGTGTTAATTAATATGTATTAATTTTCTTCCAAATAGCTGCTACTTTAAAATGATAAAATTCATTTATTTTGAGTACCTACAGCACGACAAAACATCGTGCGCTAGACGCTAATAATTACCATGATTATAACATATTCATATCATTCGAATGCCACATATCGCTTCACTTCTAAATGAAATCTACGGAACCCGTTACCAAAACCGTAACAGACATAAAGCCATTACACGTTAGGGCCTCATATGGTCTCATTGACACCATTACTGGTCGGTACTTAAAGGTAAAATATTATTAGGTCACAGGTCAAGCACCATATGTATAGGTCGTTATGATAGCTTGAGGATGATAAAACAGCCAGAGTTTTGATTGAGTTAGAGTACATTTGAATACAGTTGAAGTTATTACATTTAATATGTGTTTATTAGATATAAACTTGTGAGAACGTAATGAAAGATAGACAACAAAACGAGTAAGTCGATGGCGATAAAAAGGAATTGAGTTTTTTCACAAAAAAGATTTAATACTTATATTTGGGGCTTGTGGCTAAGAAATAACCGCCGCACGGCTCGATCGATCAAGTTAAGCTACGCTTGCCGCGGTTGATCCGTGGATGGGTAACCATCTTTACATACCAAGACCCCTTCGTGCCTCGGAGAGCACGTTAAGCCGTTGGTCCCGGCTGTCATTCGTGGATCTTTGACAGTCGTTACGGGTAGTCAGAAGCCCGAAAGTCTGACAACCAGTCTTACCAAGGGGTATCGTATTACCCAGTAACTGGGTTGTGGAGGTCAGATAGGCAGTCGCTCCATGTAAAATACTGGTACTCAGCTGCATCCGGTTAGACTGGAAGCCGAACAGTTGGGAAAAGGCTGGGTCTGATGACTTACATTTATTTATTGTAGATACATTAAGTAAGTAGTTCTTAAAAAACCAAACCCCAAACCTAATACCCCAAACCAAAACCCAAAACTCCCAAACCCCAAACCCAAACCTATTTTCTGAACTCAAGATCACGTATACTTACGTGATCTTGAGTTCAGAAATTAGGTTTACGTTTACAACCAGCTCTATTTACAATACATCTGCTGAGTCTTTTGCCACAAAAGTACCATCAGCTAGTTGTAACAAGATGTCTAATCTAATATGTAACGAAATTGACTATCTATCTATATTCTCAATGACAATGTAACTTAATAAGAAAACTGAATAAGAATAATTGTGTCATAATGTTCCTAATATATTTGCACACCTCACATGGTTATAATACAATGTGCCTTATGAACCTTTTGTAACATCCTCTGAACCTGTGTTATGCAGATAAATGATTTGATTTGATTTGATGCCATTTAAACCAATTTCACCTAAAGCAGTTGAGTCTTCTTTTCGTCTCGATGGTACAGACGCCAGCACATCAAGCTACTACAATCTGTCAAATTTATTTAATAGATTTTCAACTTTATTGCTGAAGCATTAAGGTTCAAGGTTGATTGGGAAAATTTGACAGTTCCGGGTAGCTTGACCTGCTGGCGTCTGTACTTAATTTTCCTCATTTTTCTTTTTTTGTGATGCTGGAGGCCAGTTTGATCCTAGTTGAATGATTGTTACTATCTCATCCAGAGCCACTGCTCTCTGACTTTTACAAGCCAAAAGATAAATAATTGGCTTATTACTATGTTTCTCACTACCTGCAATCACTGTCATGAATAAACACTACACCGTCATACACAGCTCGCGTTTTCTTCGAGGCTCATACTTCAAGACGTACCACACTTCATTCATTATCTAATCACGATTCACCTTTACACCATCAGTTCGCCATAAAACCTCCTCCTTCAAACACGATGGGCTAACAGCGTGTAATAGTCGCCATACTTCACAGATACCGTCCAAAATTATCCGTTTAATCATAACGAGCCGGCCATTATTGCCCACGTTGCTTGATGGACTCTATGTGTGATATTGTGGTCTATGTTAGGTGGTTTAAGTGATAGAAGACAGTTGGGCTATACGAAAAGAACTTACTACTGTAGTAACAGCAGTTTGTATGAAGAAATATTGAAATCGTTTTTGGATTTTACTCAAAAATGGAGGTTGCATCCAAATCATCGTTCATTAAACTTTCACGTCTTTTGAATGGATGGCATCTAGTCCTATATGCTGATTATAGCATTATTGCTTGTCAAAGGTCTTGATTTAAAAGGGTGTCCTTGGAGTTTCTTCCCCGTTCTTCTCCATAGAGATTTACGTTTTGAAATGGGCAACTTCAACTTTCTGACTAACTGACCGACTCTTTGACAATTCAAAAGTGCCTGTAAATGGTTTAATTGAAATAAATGCTTTGACTTTACTAAGTTTGCTTTGAGTTACAAACAGGGGAAAGAGCAGAAGCTATTCCGCTATCATTATAACTTTTTGTACAACCAATGCAAAATAGATGTGGATCACATAAGGCACTGCAATAACCGGTTCATCTGGCCCGGTATAAAGTATAACTACTCAAATTCTGATTGAACCATGCACAAACGAAACATTTCTCATAACTTCCACCATACTATGGTTATGCAACGCGTGGCATCGTGCGTGACCGCGGCGTCGCGCCCACACCGCGCACGCGCGTATACAATTTGCATTCAGATACGATGCCCAAGCTTACAGTTGTTGAGTACAGAGCTATCTCTATACTCTATAACTATAGGGAATTGATTGCTGATTGTGATGTTGAGACGGTGTCCAAGCCTACGTGCAATTAAGGAAGATGTAAATGAGCTTGATATTTCTGTAAGGACCAAAGAATATCGGGTAAATAGATCCCTCTTGTCTCAGCGCCAATACTATCGAAGCACACAAAGTGCAAAAACCTTTTAATTAAAAGACGGCACGATTGGCGCAGTGGCTGAGCGACCGACTGCTGCGCTGCGTGTCGTGGGTTCGATTCCCGCACGGAACAAATATTTGTATTGCCTAAAGGAAGTTGTTCCGGGTCTGGCTGTTTGTGTATGTGAGTTTAAATGTTTGTAAACGCACCCACGATACAGGAGAAATTCCTAGTGTGGGGCAACGTTTAAAAAAATAGGCGTTCAATAAAACAATAGGTTTTAGCTTGAAACACTATTTAGGACGTAGCATCTGATAAAAATTCAGGTGTTTTAAAGACAATAGGAAAGCTTAAGAAGAGGACCCATTATTCCAACATCTTCCTTCATTCAAATTGAAGTCAGCCTTAGTTTTTCTTCAGTCGTCTTTAAAATATATGTACAAACTATCTATCAAGTGGATAATGACGAAATCAAGCAATCATTAAGGCTAGTGCGAAAAGTAACAGATTAGTATTTAGATTAAGACATATTTAATATGGATCTAGTTTTTTGACACATTAATTGTGTAGAACAGCTTAATTACGACACTATATCTAACTGAAGGTGCTGTTCCTTGTAAAAAGTGGTGACATATGGAGTAAAATTAAATCTAGCAAATAGCAATAGCAAAAAAAATCTAGATACATGTGCGGGCCAACCTGGGCAGTCACATACCTACCACTTTCATGTATAAGCATATCAGCCTATAATGTTTTCACCGCTGGGACACAGGTCTCCTCTCTTCTAGAGGGAGTGGGCTATAAACTACCACGTGGGCCCCGTGCGGGTTGGAAGATATCACATGTCTTCGAATTTCTGGTTCTAAGATATGCCGGTTTCCTCACAATGTTTTCTTTCACCGTTTTCAACAACATAACAACATAATAATAATTTATTTTGAACCAAATACGTGTATACATTTTATAAACCTGCCAAACTGCGTGACAGTTTGTCGGCAGGATTAGCGCTCGTCTTATAACATACACAATCAGAGAGAGAGCAGAGAGAGCAGTGGTGATGAAAAAAATTATTCAACCACTTTGATGACCGGTAAATAATATTGCTAACCACAGCATGTGTAACACATGCTGTGGTCAGCAATATTATTTAAGCGTGGCGATTCGAGAGAATTTGTCAGATGCTCCGTTTCCTGCTTCATTATTATGCGCTGACTATAATTCTTCTAAGATAATTTTTGGCAGGATACGAGTATGTTGAAATTCTTCTCCATCTAAGTTTTAACCTTTCTGTCTTACAAACATCTCCAATGTGTTCCTATCTACGAATTATCTGTAAAAGGCAATATAAATACGAATAAAGATAAAGTGAACACGCATTTCTAATCTCACTTCGATACGGCTGAACATAAGTACAAACAACTTTACTATAAGTGTTAGTCGTTGAAACAGAGATGTTATGTTCCTAATTTATCTTATATTCCTGACTTATGTACTAAGCTTCTAATGAGGTGTGACTGAAATGCTTCTCGGTTGTCTTTTATATGTATAATATTCTCGTTTAGAATTAACTATGTTTTGCATTGCATTTGCTGTTGTCTCTCTGTGATCTTAATTCGTAGACTGTTTTTAAATATACTATTTTTTGCATAAAATCTTCAATCAAATCAATTATTCAAATTAGGCTGGGAATTAGTAATTTTGGAACGTCAAAATTACATTAAAACAGTCCTCCCAAAACGCCTCGCCCTTCACCACTTCCTAGTGCTTTCCCTGGGAAGAAGAAATGGCGCAACAAACTCCCTAGCAGCATAGCTGTCTGTTCAGTTAGACAAACTTGATTCTATACAATAGTAGGTTTTATTAATAGAACATTGTCCACAGTTGATACTTTGACTAAAGGGAAGTAGGCTAAGTAAAAGAGTTATGAGATGTTATGAAATAATCTGCAAAGAGTAGGTACAGACGCCAGCATATCAAGCTACTATAATCTGTCACATTTCTTTAATAGATTTTCAACTATATCGCTAAAGCATTAAGGTTCAAGGTTGATTGGGAAAATTTGACAGTTTCGGGTAGCTTGTCCTGCTGGCGTCTGTACTTGTAGTACCCGAGTATTAAGTTAATCAACTGAGTAATTGCGTAATACACGCAAAATGAAAATTGATCGCATTTTCTTTCATTTAGACAGTACAGCCATGTTCATTGCGGTATTTACGTTGTTGAGTAGACGAATTTATTAATCCAAGAAGCAATGGATTAGAAATATCCTTCGAAACTCTTGGATTGTGATTGAAACTCTATTACGTAATTGAGATGCTGATTAGCATTGTGCATGTGATCAAAGTACCTCTTCTAAGTTTGACCGAATCCTAAGCTGTCTTTAAATTGGGAACTTTTAATTCATTATTACAGCGTCTTTAAATAATAGAAACTGGTTCTCCACTCCTTCGATACAAAATCAATAAACTGCTCATACCATCATCGATTTAAACTCACAAGAGCGTTTACAAACTGATTTGCACTGACTATTGCAGCTCGGGCATTCGTAATCTTAGCAAAAGGTCTCAAGTTTTGGCTCGAAAGTCGACCTCCGACCTGCTATGCGCTTAAATTATTGCAAACAACCAGTTCTTACATATTCGGAGTCCCAGGTCTTTGAGTACTTATATTCATGTTTATTGTTCCCTTCTCGTTTCAATGGGCATGTTTAGAAAGAGACGACAAATCAAAGTACGTTTGGATTTAAAATATTCGCTTGGTAACATCGAAATTGGCGTTTTGAATTTGGATTTAGGAAACGTCTGTTGCAGTTAGGGTTTAAATTGGGTAGTCAAATCGTTATTGGTTAAACAGTAAGAATAATGAACGAATTAGGAACACATTTTGCAAGATTCTTGTTGAAATATCTTAACACAATAACAATGATTGAATTTGAGTTCTATTCAAACGACGCCATTTATATTTGTTCGTCAAGTTGTAGTTAAGTCAGATATATTGTATTTTATGGTGTTTATGTAGATCATTTTAAGGCACACAAACAACAAAACAACATAGAAAAGCAGGCTAATTAGCCTTCTACTACTAAATTTTGAACTTTATCAATTAACAGAATTCTCTTAACTAAAAACGTTCAAAATCCAGTCGCAATGTATTCTCAGCGACAATCAATGTCAAAAATGTAGGGAAATTTTAACAGATTGAGACTGAGATCAGACCGTCAACGTTCTTAAAATTACGAGAATTGCCCCTCTGACATTATAAATACCGCCAAAATAGAATGTAATTAAAATCCTAATTTATGTCAACGCTAACACATAAAGACAGATATTAAAAACAATGATAGGATCTACAATTTTTATTGTCACCTTTAACGATGTATCGAGTTTCGAAACTAAGAAGGCTGTTAAAAATTCCTGGCTACCTACAATGAATAACTCAGCAGCTTCTATAAAAATTAAATAGGAGATGAAATATTTGATATATACATATATACAGGGTTATTTGTAAAACACCAGCAACCTCTTAAGAGGTCTTTGTACTCATCATTATGAACAACTTTTACTATGGGACCAAAACTGAAATCGCGAAAAAAAATCAGCTGTTCCCTACATTTATGTTTGCATAACTCGTGTAGGGAGCAGCTGATTTTTTTTTCGCGATTTCTGGTTTGGTCCTATAGTAAAAGTTGTTCATAATGATGAGTCCAATGACCTCTTAAGAGGTTGTTGGTGTTTTACAAATAACCCTGTATATTATATTTTTTTTTTATACATATTTTGATTTCGACGTCCACGTGACCTTTCTTGTTGCTCCGACCCACCCCGTCGTATCGCATCGCCTGCTCTACTTCGTTTTCGCTTAGCATTCTTTCTGCCCTTTTTTTTTCTTTTTGCTCAGCTCTTAATGGCCCTAGCGTATATAAGTAACCTATATTTTTTTCATTTTGCATTTCATAGCTCAATTCCTCAAGAATTGGGCTATGAAATGCAAAATGAAAAAAATAAAGGTTAAAAGGCTTTTTTTAAATCCAAATGGCAGTTTTAGAGATTAGCGCGTTCATACAAACAAACAAACTCTTCAGCTTTGTTATTAGCAGTGATAGGAATAGGTAGTGCCTATTTGCCTAAACTTCGAAGAACAGAGACAAAAAACTGAGACTTCCTTGGGACCAAATTTTTTCCAGGATCTCTGTCCAGAAATTCGGGACAACACTTTTTATAATAATAATAATAATTCATTTATTTTAGATAATAATAATCCATGCAATACATTAAATTATATTAAAATCAATTGGTACGTAGACCACAGACACTGAAATAGAATTAAAATCAATTTAAACAATACTAACATTCTCTAACAATACACATCCTGCTTTTTTGTAAATAGTCATAGAACAAAAAAGCAGTGCAGTTCAACTTCTGCCCTGCTATAAGAGCTGGTGGTACGCTCACAGACCCCTGTCAGTTCCATACAAACGAATACATGTTTTGCGATTTTGATCTTTATCAACTACTTTAATTGTCGCACTGACAGGTGTCATTTTAAGTGTACTACTTGAAATAAATGATTTAACTTTGACTTTGCATCATCCTACTGCATACCGGGCGATGGTAAACCGAAAAAACTGAAAGTGGTGGGCACTTTCAATTTTTCCGGTTTTAGAGGTAAGTAATACAGACTATTTACATAATCATTTAGTTTGGCAGGTACCGTCATTTTCTGCGGTTATTATTATTATTTAGCTAAGTACATTTTCTTTTAAGCTCTGTGAATCCTAAAGGCACGAGCTGATTTGTGATCGAGCATACGTTAAAATTAAATTTTATATGATATAGTGAAATTATGGCCTGTTTACACAATAAGGACCAGCGTAAATATTATTTTAAAGGCTAAATTCCGTGAATTAAGCGTGCTCAAACATTTTTACCGGTAAATGTGCCCCTCGGTGTTCACGGCTATAATGTTTTATGAGGACTTCAGTGTTTTACGATTGTCACATTTAATTATTTCATTGCCAGCAATTAAAGTTTGGAGGAAAGCGATTTTTTATGTTTTACAGCTGCATTTGAGTAAATAAAAGCTCAAACCACTGTCTTTTTATGCCACACACGATTTCTGTATAGTGATGGGGAATTATGTGTAATTAGATATCGACTTTTTTAGATTAATTGGTTGACTACCTACTCAAATTTATTGTAAAAGATTTCTATTGGTTATTTTGCTAATTGGTCTTACAGCAACAAGAGAAACTCCCAAAATTCGGAGTTAAGATCTTACACTACACAACAGTGTGTAGTGCGAGATCTTAAGTTTGAATTTTGGGATGGGGTTTTCCTGGACGCAATTTCTGTTTTAGCCATTTATACTGTGCTGGGGTAATAGCGATAGGGTCTTGTCCAGTTTACTCACACTTTATATCGATATACTTCTTAAACTGTTGTTTACCGGTACTTTGTCATCGACACTTCATTTTATTTAATTTCCATCTTTGCATTGCAAGACCTAAAGTACATCTTTAGCTGGGACATGACTAATTTAGGTACACCCAAAATATATGGGCCTTGTACGGAACAGAAAAGAAAAATAAATATAGTAAAGTAAATCATTCATTAAACTCGAAAGATTAATTGGCCAAAAAGCAAATAATGTAATTAAAGAATTAACTTAATTGGTGGACACGGATATAATATTCATAGCTATTCAATAATACGAAATCTTAATGGTCACTTACATAAATAATGTTTCAATTAAAACCAATCGATCTATCGACAAGCAACACCACATTTCATCGACAATCAGACAACATCAGAACAACACAATAATTCTTACCGGATCGCCCATTAAAGTACGGTCCGTAAATTTGACAGGAGCACGTGCGTCAATATCGATAGGCACTTATATCGATACTTTTTACTGTCAGCACTAAATTTGGTCCAAATCCTTTCGGGTATCCGGATTTATTGACGACACTACGACTTTGGCTCGCAATTTATTAGAATGAGCATTAACTAAAATGATTTGACTTTAACTGTTTTAATTAGTAATTTATTATTGGAGGAGATAACACTAATTGGCGGTGTTTAGTTATTTAGTAATAATTTGGAACGAGAAAAATAAAAAAAAAACTGGAAATCTGCACATCCTGTTTGTACACCCACGTAATAAGAGGTTATGGCGGTAAAACTTTGAGTTATATTCTGTCTAAATAGTGTAATTTTACAATTATAGTGTTTATAGATGATAATTTATATTATGTACTATTTTGGTAACTTGTGTGAGTTGATTTGTGTGTTGTGGTTATTGCTCGCTTAAATTTCATTAATCGTTTGTTTGTTAATGTTAATATCTAGATGGCTAAAACTGATCGTTTTCATTTCGGTGTGTGAATAAAAGGTGATTACTGTTTTTATTTTCATTGTAAGTATAGCAACATGTTACCATGAATTCAATACTTACATTATTCTGAACCCCTTTTTTTTTTTTTTTTTGAGGATGGGAAATCATCAAATGACTCCTCCCGCTCTGGGTGGAGCAGGAGGGAGTGTCAGACTCTTACTGACTAAAACCCACCCGTGTTCCTTCCTTAGCCCTTTATGTTCCAGGGCAGCGGTAACCCTTTCGGACAATCCCGCTACCCAATTCTGAACCCCTTACGTTGAAATGTTGATTCGCTTATTAAAAAAAAATTGCTGTTCCATACATTTTGACCGCGTAGGTACACTTTTTATGAAACAGTAGATTTTTTTTTATACCCGACGAACAATTTTGCTACTCTAGGGGGTCATAAATCATGTGCTAAATTCTTGGTTTCAGTTTTTGTGTCAGTGTCTCTGCCAATCTTTATAAGTTCTCATTATTTTTAATTATCCGATTTTATATATAAAAAAAAAAAAAAAATATTTTAGACTTATTGTTTTTTTTTGTTCACATAATTAAACGACAAGGAAATAATTTGTTTGAATCATTCGTGCGTTATTTAACAACCAGACTATTAGTTGCCCAAAATATCGATGTGTCAGAAAAAACTCTCACTCAAAAAAAAAAAAAATGAGCTAACAGATTCACCCGTACTTATTTACATTTTAACGATATCAGTAATCATTCGCCTCATTAAAACTTTGCATTCAAAAGATATATTTACATACACATTTAACCCTAAATTGGCAACATTATTCGCTGTAATAAACGCCATTCGAATAATTTAAACTGGTATAGTCAGAAGCGTAGTCTAATAATTGCAGCATTACAAAGTTCAGGTGAAACCAATCTAAGATTTATATTACATTGTTTCGCATAGATTAAAATACAATTTAGTATCCCTTGCGCCGGCGGTGGGTTAAGATCATATGGTGCTGATATTACCACTTTTGGTTTGGGACCTTAGCTGTTTTCAGCGTAGGTAACTGCTGACCATAGTTAGAATGATAGAAACGGAAGACATGTACTTTACAAAACATGTTATCATGAAAATAAAGGCAATCTATACAATGTAAAATTGAAAAAAAAAAAAACTGCTGAAATTTATGTTCGTCAAGTCATAAGCGAACAGAAAATTTGAAGTTTGTTTCTTTTGCACCACACTTACTTTTCCATGCAATACCCAGTAACTAACTCTCACTATAATAACTTCAGCAAATTGAACTGGTAGTACCCACTTACTTACATCCTCGCATCATTAATAACATCCCTACCTGTCCGGCAATGCAATTACCAGTATCCGTTTTCGTACAAATTGACACGGATACAAATGGCGCGGTATTAACCACTCTATACGAATCCCGACTGTTCGTACGATTCGTAGCCGGTGTATACAAACGGGTACGAACCGGACAAATAACGTGGTGTGCTAATCTAATTACTTAGCACAATGTCTTATTTGTAAGTTTTTGTTGCGCAATTAAATGCGGCTTCGTTCCGCGTGTAAACAGGGATCGGCGCAAGCGCACCGATTTGTTACAAAAGCGATGCAATTTTGCGCTTTTATTTATTGATTTGTGTTGGCCCGTTTAAATTGAGTTAACGTTGTTAATTAATTTGATTTGTTCTTTGATGCTGAGTGTGTAATGTTAATTTCTTGTTGAGTCAGTCATTAGGTTTTATACTCGTTTGAATCAAGCGAAGCGGCGATAGAAATGATTTGGTTCATCGAGCAGGGAAAATACGGTTTTTAGATACGAATTCGAAATTGAGTGCTATCAAATAACAAGATATCAGAGAGAGATCAAGAAGGTTTAAGGCACTCACATTTTAGTAAATACAGATACAGAGGGAGACTCTAACAGCACCTATTTTGGAAATCTGCATTTTTTTCTGCAGAAACCAAGTTCTTTAATATTTTGAGTGTGACGCATACCTCGTCTCTTGTCCTTCCAAATCCTTACATCCATCTTTAAATAATAAACCAGAAAAACCTCTCCAATTATTATTTTTATTAATAATCCGAAATAAAAATAATAAAAACAAACATAGATCGTAGATCGGCCGGGCCTGCGCGTGCGTTTACACCGAGGTAACAATTAAGTCGATTAGCACGCGTCATTTGATCAAAACATGTCGACTCGTCAGTTGAATGGTTCTGTAATAACCATAGACTTGGTAAACATACCTATAGAGACAGGTAAAAAATGAATGAAAAAGTTTCGATAGCAAGTTTTAGGGTTCCGAAAGGGTGTGTGTGTATTAATATGTTTTTGGTATCATGCAGGAGTACTTAAAGAGAGTGGTAAAGGGCATGTGTTACGGAGGAATAAGGAAAATGTCGTGAGGAAAGTTTTGAGTATGAATGTCGATGGCTATAAGAGTAGGGGAACACCAAAGAAACGATGGATGGACTGTGTGAATGATGATATGGTTAGAAAGGGGGTGACTACCGAGATGGCGGCTAATAAAATATGGAAGAAAAAGACATATTGCGTTGACCCCAAATAAACTGAGATAAGGGCAGGAGAATGGAGTAGTTAAAGAGATTATTCTATAGCTTTTAATGAAGTAATTGTTTTAAAATGTTATCTTAATTACATAGTCATCACTATGGAAAAGTAAACAATGAATATTTAGACGAGCCCTGATTGATTTTAATAACATGCTGGATGGTGGTGGTGGATAGTATGATGGGATGGTAGCTTTCTTTTAGTAGTTGAGTGGACGAAGGCAAGGAAGGCCCTGCAGTAGGACAACACAGGCTAAATCATTTACTATCTATATAATTTATTTAGTGAGTTTTGAAATATTTTGTTTATAAAATTCTGAATCATCAACACCCTAACCAGATGCGAGCTGCATTCAAATCCATTATAGGCACCTAAATCTAGATAAAATTATTAGGTAACACAGACACCCAGACGTGGCGTTGTAACATAGAGGTCTAAAGCCCATTTGAACCCAGCGTCTTAAATATATCTCACGCTTAACCCTCCTTTACTCAGGCCAATAATTGTCTGGAAGATAGAGTTGCCTACGCAAATTCTATTAAACAAGTAAGCGTGATTGCACAAAATCAATTATATACACCATTCCCATTTAGTTTTATACTCCACACAAAATTCTCCACGCCAAATTCACACTTACTATTTTAACTATAAGTTCTAAAATTCTGTGGCAGAGAGAACAGAACATGTAACCGGTCGAATTCGTTAATTTAATCGGTGTGTGTTGTTTCAATTCCTACTTAAAATTATTCAATTGCTTTAAGGTAATTATAGATAAGTTACGGGCTAAATCTACATGTTTCCAGCTCGGGAGTGTCAATATTATAGGGTCTATAAGCCATGATTTGTGCCAGTTCAAGTTATCATTGTCTTTGTCCTGGGACTGTGAGTCGGCAAAATGCCAGTACCTACCTACATTATATTTTAATATATTTATGTGCTGCGGTCTGAACGGAAAATGCTTAATTAGAGTACATAGGTTGGCTAGATTTTCAGCATTAGAATGGACAGCCTTATTTGTTGGTACTATCATCAAATTCTATATCTGACCACCGTAAGTACAGACGCTAGCACATCAAGTTCCACAATCTGTCAAATTTCTTTAATAGATTTTCAACTTTATTACTGACGTATTAAGGTTCAAGGTTGATTGGGAAAATTTGACCGTTTCGGGTAGCTTGACCTGCTGGCGTCTGTACTATTCCTGCTTGCAGCGCATATTATTAGTCGACCTAAAAAGGATCCTCTATTGTTTTACTTACGGACGCAGTGGTGGGCATCATGTGCACGGGATTTTGTTTTCAAAATGGTCAGATATAGGAATTGGCGATAGTACATTCCAACCGCGTGCGAGCCGAGCGAGCAAAGCGAGTGGTGCCGCACTAACGGCTGCGCTACATTGAAGTTTAAAATAATTCCCTTATTTGAAGTTCTATTAAATGCTTGCCTAAAAATACATACACCTTTTTTCCAAAACTTCTTTTTGAGGACCTACAAAATAAATAAATATCAAATAAAGACTCAGCAGAAAATGTATTTTTCTTATGGATTACCTACTAGTTTACAACTAGCGTGTTGGAATAATACTAGAACACATAAAAAATATGAAAAATAATGAATTTAAAACCCCAATTTAAATTAATTACAGGCACATCATATTGATTTATTATCCAGTAGATATCATAATGGTATCGGCTGAACCATAAAGAGTACGTTAAGACCAAGTTTAACCCAAGAGATTATTAATGGCATTATTCAAATTCCTTTATTAGATTAACAGTGGGGACCCTACTGTGTAGAGAATGCGAAATGTATGAACTTCTTGTTTTAATAAACGTATGTATTATTTTAAATGAAATATTACTTCGAAATGTACGTAAAACTGTGGAGCTTGCGTTAAAATTACGCACGCATTACATTGTTTTATGATTACAATTAGTTTTTAATCCGTTTTTGAATGAACTGTTATTTAAGGTTGCTGTTACTTTTAAGTTTAATTGAAAAACATTTTTTTTTGGTTTTTTGTAGTTATAAATTCAGCGTATGCACGTATTTTCACCTTAGGTATTATTCTAGGTATGATTGAAAATAATAATAATGAGGTATTATGAGGCATGTTTTTTTTGCTATTTTATATTGTACATATGTTATATTGTATATATTGTACTTATGTTATATTGTATATATTGTACTTATAAATAATTATATTATATTATTACTTACATTATATTATTGTAGGTAGTTATATTATGTTGTTACTTTATATTCACTTCATTTTCTAATTTTCTTTTAAAAACGGTTATCCAAAAACTTAATAAATCGAAGTAACAGTACGTACCACTAACCATAGCAAGCATTGAACAAAGATATAATGTAAACGATTTATTCAAACTGTACGCCAACGAAGAAGCCAGTGAAACAAAAGTACAATCAACGCGCAACATTGTAAACTCGCATGTCACAAAAAACTTATTGGACATGACTGACAGGGCTAACAAGCATCGCGATATAATAAACAAAATACCCCATATTTCAGCAAACATTAAGCGAAATATTTCACAGCTGATATTCAAATATACTGAGACAATAAAGTTTACCGCTACTGACGCATAAAATACTATATTTACGCCAGAAAGATGTACGACTCGCCACAGTCAAAATAAACTCTTAATTTTTTATATTAAGTGTAGCCGTCATTGCTTCCACCACATACAGCGAAGTCATGACTTAAACCAATAAACATGAAATATCATGTGATCGTGAGACGCATGCGTGATTTCGGCTTTCGTGTTACACAAAAATAGCTACACGCAACCAATATTCGACGTTTAACAAAACATAGATAAATGTTAAATAGACTTTTGTTGTTTAAAATATGCATAACATGCATTCATCATCGATGACTGTTGAGGCCACAAGGCCAAACAAAGAAGACTTAGCTGAAAAACCGTAGGTGTAATGCTCAGTGGATAAATATAATATGCGTAGATCGAAGCGGTATATTGGTTGACATATCCGAAACTATCGGTATGAAAAAAATAGGTCAAAGGCAATGATTAACAAGAAGACGGTAGGGTTGTCCAACAACAATCATCCTATCTTGATAATAGATCATAATAGATCGTATAAGGTGTCAAAACATTCGATTTTCCAATAAATTGTACAATGTTTTCTTTTTGGATAGGTTGTTAATCATCCACTATCATCAACAAAACAGTTCCCATGCTTACAAATGAAGTGTCTTGTTAAAAAAAAAACTACAAAGTTAAGATGTGGAAAGATCCTACCAAAACGGATTACAAATTGACACTATTGTTGATCCCATCGGGTGACGGTGCAGTGACGATTTGATTTTTAAAACCAAATCCACAGTATCGGTTGACAGTAATCACGTTACAACAATAATAAAACGGGGCTTACGGTCAACGCATTTCGATATCAGAGACACGATCTACTGCGTTCCATTTGTCAGGTGACTCAGCGTTGTCGTTGACATGACGCTCTCAAAATGCAAATTTTCGAAAAACCGAACAATATAAATCTCGATCGGTCGATCTCGATTCGGTATCGTCTTGTCCCGCCAAGCAATTGAATTCAGTCGATCACTAATCGATGTCTTGTCCGTGATAGGCGCGGTCGGGGGCCGCGGCAGCAGGGTGCCGACTTACCACACAATCCATCGTTAACTTCTTTCTTTCTTTCATTATCGTCATCACTTACAATATCAACCCTACACGCATCTCTTTTAAAGTTCATAATATTTAATTCGATATTAAATATTGTATCTTTTTGTAATTCATTTTCTACCGCATCTTCGTCAGCACGGTTGGTATAGTCATCAGCAATAAACACCATAAGACTTATTACTTTAATATAAATTACATTGAACGCGCTGTGGAGTTGTATCGTTTTAGAATTGCGTTTCGAATTTAACCTCATTACCTATCTTAATAAAGGATTTGCCCTTTCGCGCCGACTAATCACAAATGAGCATGTAAAGTCTGTAAATTATGTTGCATTGAGTTCATATTACTGTTTTTTACTTATTGAACCAGAGGTTGCTTATTCATAATTAGCCCCCCTCGACGTTTATTACTTCTGTACGAATAAATGAATGTGTGCAGTTCTTGATTTGAATGGTTTGTTACCTTTTGTGCGTCGATGTCTATCAAATCGTTCTTTGTTGCGACTGAAGTTTTATTCAAAGGGGTCGGTGTTATTTGTGGTATCATAATGGGTTTCAATCAGGTTCCATTTATCATTGTTTGCTAAAAATTTATCGCCGAAATAATTTTTAAATGCCTGATGCATTTAAAAATTATTTCGCCGATAAATTTTCATTGCTCGCAGTTTTGGTATCTGTATCTTCTTTGTTGTGACCAGTTAAAGAGGTGGGGGATCTTACTGGGTTGCTTTAGATTCATAGTGTGCGGCGTGCTCTAGTTGGTTTAGAATGATAGTCATCCATATTTCTCCGTTCCCTATATAAAGTGTGGAAGGTTCGGCTGATGACGAGTGCAACAGTGAAGCTGAGCCACGCTCGTGGTCGCCCCCCGCCGCCGCACGCCAGGGGCCGAGCCAGCCCGCCGAACTAAATCAAATAATGACTAATCGATTCTCTCTTATATTGCACAGTAGGTACACGTCAAACGTTATTCCCTTTAATTTTTAATATTTAAGCGTTTTTGTTCTGTTTGCATAAATCCGAATTCGTTATAGACAATGCAATGATTGATTCGTTTTAATAATGCTTTGGCGGTTGATTGATGTTTATTAGTTCAGTAGTCGGAGTTTTGGGAATCATTAGATGAGAACTGTGTCTTATGAAGAGTAATGATCAAATCGCTTTCGGTACTCAACTTAATTCGAGGTTTGACCGTTTGTTATTTATGATTCGGTCCGTGTGTAGTTACTCACACTGCATTGATATCATAAGTCGAATGCCTATCATCGTTGGAATCTTTGATCGTGGCTGTTAGGATGTTGTCTTCATTCCTTTTAGGTATTTGAGTCACGTATCTATTAAGTTGATTGGTTTGATTTGTTTGTTTTTATTTTCATATTTGTACCCAATGTGCTCATCACTACAAAAGTCTTAACGAAAAAGAAAAAAATCATTTATTAACTTTTTAATTATATACAAAGCTTTTCCACGGACTCGTAATACGATGTCAAAGGATTACTTCATAATTTTGTAAAATAAGTATCCAGTGTAAGCTTAGCTATGTCAATAATATTTAACATGGTTTCAAGAAGCACTTCACTAGTCAAATACTTTCAGACTTGAAAATTCACTTATGAATAATAGTTTACGGGTAAGCGGTTTGGGTAGTATACCTATCCTTCTAAATCTTGCCTTCCCATTCAGGCTTTTACGGAAAGCAATTAAAAGAATAAACTGTTTCTTCCCGAATAAAAGCCTAAAGAGATAAATTCTCGAAATTTTGTTCAATTATTTCGTCTATTCGTGACTACAAGCTCAACCACAATTTTATGTAGCGTGGCTTGCGCCCACGCATATCGTTCACACTGGATTAACAGGTTATATTGTTATCTTTAATTTTGTTCTCATTTGCTCTTAAATATTAAACGCTCAATTATTTTTATTTGTAGAATAGATGATTCTAAGATTCTTGAACATGAATTTTGGTCGCGTGGCTCAAAGGTAAATTTTATTGTTCGATCATAGGTATATCGTGATTGCGTGATTGTAGGTACAATTATTTGCATACCGGATCTTTGTAAATCACCGATAAAAGTTCCGGTTCGCTGGCTCTGTAAGGTCAATCATCTCTAACTATTATGGTTTAATGAAGCTAACGTCTTTGTGATGACTAGCTGTTAATTGGTCGCCATTCATGTTATGTCGTATAAAGGTATCATCAAAAGAAACCAAAGCCCGTTTTCACGGACACTAGGAAATATCTATGGATGCCTAAATATTATTTCGCGTGCCTGGGCTTTCATTTAGGTTTTTCCTAATATTAGTAGAGGGCATCAGGCACAAGACCGAGGTTCAGGACATAACACTGAAATACTGAAGACTAAAGTAGAAATGGTCTGGGCGCATTGTAAGAGATAAGGACAAATGGAGCAAAATAGGGTACCACTGGGTGTACCCAAGAAACGGCCAAAGAAATAGAGGTAGACCACAGAAAATGTGGGACGACATCAGACAGGTCGCTGGTACATCATGGGGCGGAGAAGGAATGAAGAGATAGGAATGGAGAGCGTTGGAGGAAGTCTTTGGTGACTGGCAATCGGACATACAAAATATAAACAAACGCTAATTACGAGACTGGTGACTACATTTTATGTTTGTCTAACAAATAATAAGAAATAGTATTAGAAAAAACGGGCATGTAAGACTTTTCGTCAGACGTGTTGGAGGCAGTACCTATCTACTGTATTTAAACAACTTACAATATGGCGATTACGAACATATAGAGTATAATTTTATATGTTAAAAGTTCCATAGCTTTAGATTCCACTACTTCATTCTTTAGTATCTTAACTTGCAGTGTGTGTTGCTAGTATAACAATTTCATCATCATTACCATGTCATCATCATCATCTACCTAGCCTTTTCCCAACTATGTTAGGGTCAGCTTCTAGTCTAACCGGATGCAGCTTTAGTATTATATATATTACAGACCAGTATTTTACAGTATTTTATCATCATGTGTTAGTATGGGATATTTCCCATACTTATATCGACATAACATTACTATGTATTCACGGTAGTCCATTTCTTGGCGCCACCAAATACTCGTAGATACACTTTCATAGACGCTGTAATAACATAAAAACAGCCCAGTATTAAACGGTCGTCTGTTCACAGTATGTCGACTGAACTATAATATATGTGTCCAAATATTCAAATAACGTAAAATCTGTATTCATAGAAATTTTGGAATTGTTACGACTTTATTTCAAACTGCTGTTAACGTAATATCTTGAATTGAATATTGTTTATGAATATAACTTTTGGTAAATTACTTTGGCCGTCGTAAAGATGATATGAGAGTAAATGGAAACGGTGTAGAGGAATTTGATGGCAAAGTAATATGTAGAACAAGAACGCGAAGCACAAATACAGACCAATAATGAAGACCTAATCGATGAATTATTGTCATTGCTATAGATATGATATTAGTACCTGGTAATACTTGTCATAGATGACAAGCAGCGACTGATGGAGGACTGACCCAGAGGTAACGACCGCAACTTACGAGCTCGTAGGTTCAGACCCTGATAGCTGCTTTACTTTGTTTAAATTATTTTATCACCACTGCTCTCAAAACGATGAAGGAAAACATCGTAAGGAAACCTGCATGTCTTAGAATAAAAAAAAACAAAGACATGTGACATCTACCAACCCGCAGTGGGCCCGCGTGGTGGATTACGGCCGCATCCCTTTCACAGAGAGGAGGCCTGTGTCCCACCAGTGGGAACGTTATAGGCTGATTACGTAATAGTGGTCATTAAAGAAGACGAATTGAAATTCACAACGGGTCCAAATTGGAGAAAAGTTACGAGAGATAGTACTCAGTAGAAGTTGATAGAGGAGGCCTTTGCCAAGAGGCACACTAAACTGAGAAACATTCTGTAAAATACTACTGAAAATACCGTAACGTAAATTTCAGTATAAAAGTACTTATTATATTTTTATAATGGTAGTCATCCGTCATAAGTTACTCTAATTTTAATCTCAATCTACAACCTTTCATTTCCTACGATAAATGTAAATAAAACGTACCATCATAATCAACCACGTTGAACAAATCCACACGCTATAAAAATAGTACTCCCTCTTAAATTCTTAAAAAAATAACCAATAACTTTATCATGTTTATTATTTTCAAAGAACTACTCAAGAATTCATGCAATGTCTGCCAAATTGATCGCAATGCGGTTAGAACAACATGGTCCCTGAATGCGATGTGTACAAATAAATTTGAGTGTAAGGATCAAAAGGGATTATCTCCAAAACCATTACCTAGACATTTTATATCCAATGCTTCAGGATTTAAAGTTCAAATTGTCAAATTGTAATGGTGTTCCTAAGCGTTTTTCAAAACTTGGCTAGTGATGCGAATCAGAATGTTCGCCGCAAGTTTGTACGGGAGTCGAGTGCAGGTGACAAATAGTCACGCCATACTGGAAAAGGTCGGGGGCGATGCGACACGTCGATGTTTTTATTTGTTTAAGTCGATGACTTAATATTAGTGAGGGGAAACATCGATAGTTTTGTTAATTGGAAAAGAGATACATACCTAAGTATCAAATATAATAACACTTTACTGGTCGAAAATGTTGATTCGAACCAAAGCTTTGCAGAAAACAGTTGCTCTGAGACGAAATTTATCAGATTCTACAAATTATGCTTAACGTAACATTTTGAATATAAAAGAACCAATTACATCTCCAACACTGATAATAGCTTGTAGTTAAAACTAAAGTTTACAAGGATTAATAAAAATATCGACAATCCTAAAGCTATTTATCGATAAAGCTTCTCGAAGCTTCACACATTCTCACATCCCTAGTTTTATAGATTCATATCTCTTAAATGTATGCAGTCAGCAGCATATAATTCAGGATTACAAATTGTTTGTTTTAGGGAGAGACACCAAATGTATTGGCGAGATTTCAACTTAAAAGCCTGGCGATAAATATAAAAAATCCGATGAGGTACTGCAAGCAAAGGATTGCGATTTTACGTCGTGACATTTTTCTTGTTTGCCTGACAAAGGGTTTTTAGTAAATGTTTGCTGACAATGTTAGTTTTGCCTTTGTAAATGAGTTTGTGGTAATTATGTGTCGTTTAATCCTTTGTTAAGATTCACTGATGAATTTCGCGACTTTTTTTTTTGTGTTTTTTTTTTTGTTTGTGTATGGAAAGGTTCTCGTTAGTGCGTGATTGTATGAGCCTGTATGGACCGCTACCGCTTTTAAAAATATTTTAGGTGCTTGTATGTTTTTCATATTTGTTTGACATTCTTTCTTCATTTAAATAATAATTTTGGAAGGAAATATTTACCTAGTAACAGCGCCCCGCGGTTTCACCCGCATAAGTTTCGATTCCGTAGGAATATCAAGATAAAAAGTATTCTATGTGTTAATTCTGATTATAAACTATCTGTGTGCCAAATTTCATCCTAATCTATATATATATAATACAGTAGTTTATTAGCAGGAGTAGGATAGGATTTAATTTGTAATTTTCTTTAATCACTATGTCGTTAGTAGTCTGGGTGGCACGGTGTGGATGTAGAGCTGTGGCGTAAACTAAGTCGCACATATTATCCTGTCCTCTGTGCTCTAAAAAATGCAGCCATAACGACCTCTGCGCTGCCACAGATGATGCCGTGAAAGTGACGACGTTTTTGGCCAAAAAACTTTAATACACTGTCGTGCCATCCACACGACGAAGAAGAACTATCTCGTTAGCGTTGACATAGTATTCAACCTACTTTGTCTACATGAGCATTGACTGCATATAAGTCTACACGAATGGTTTTTTGTACCGATTCAATTGCCTAAATGGCGATAGCTTCATATTGTGAGCTTGCGGTGTTCACTAATTAGTAACTAGGCCCTTAATTTATAAACGTTGCTTAAAGTTAAGTAATGAATACTTTCCGCTAAACCATATATTTTTGGCATTTGAACGGCTCTTAGCTTTAAAGTGAAAGTGCCAGAGTAGCTCGCAGAATTCAGATTTTCTTACGTTTTTTGCAATTTGCGGTTCAGTATCAGATTATAAGTTGATCTAAATATGATTCGCGGCAGTAAAAAATATTTATTTCACAAAAGTCTATATTACCCTATTGAATGACTATTTCATGAAGTCATGATATTTGAGGGCAATTCTAGCTTAAGGAGTCATATTGCTGTTTCTAATGATTATAATTCTGTAAAGCCATATTTGTAACGGACGCGAATCATATTTTAATCAACAATCAACCTGACACTGAATTTCGAATTTCGCTGGGATTTGAATTACCTTAGTACAAACGCCAGCAGGTCAAGCTACCCGAAACTGTCAAATTTTCCCAATATCGCTAAAGCTTTAAGGTTCAAGGTTGGAACCTTAAAGCTTTAGCGATAAAGTTGAAAATCTATTAAAGAAATTTGACAGATTGTAGTAGCTTGATGTGCTGGCGTCTGTACATGTAGACGCTTAGCTACATCTGTAGTCAATATAGTTTAAAGGTTTAGAGTTGTCTAGATGATAATAAATTATTTTGTCATTGTTACATTATCTACTTATTTTTATAGGTAAGTACTATTTTTTTTTATTTATTTCGTACTAAAAAACCTTTATGTCATTGCTTCTACCTTAAACACCACCACTATTATTAACTTTATCAGATAGCTAAAGCCATTAGTTGAATTTGTGACCGCATAAACATAGTGCCACCTCTAGTAAAAGTCAGCTCTTTGGTATTTACATCGCATAACATTGTACCGAGTGTATTACCTTACATGCACTGGTTTGATACTTCTCGTAAATTAAAATCTTCATGTACTTGGATAAGCTTTTTGTGCTTCTTGATTTCACACACATAAAAGTTTTGCTATAGAAAGTAAAACTTATGTTATATACAACTTATTTTCATGCATTTTTTTTTTTTGTTATTAGTTTCTAGAAGGGCTGATATTTTAATCATCTGATAACTTTATTCGAGGAATTATTTTGAAATTTTGACAGTTATTTCACACAAAAACCGTCAAACTTCAATTTTATTCCCCGAATAAAAGTTATCTGGCGATGGAAAATCAGCCCTAAGTAGCATAAAAATAAGGTATTTCTTTTTTTTTATTGCTGAATGAGTCCGCTCTTGGCCTCGATCACGCTTAATGGAAAGCGATTAGGCTGGCCATAATGCAACAATTACTAACAGTTTACTTAAAATTTACTTTATCTATACTAAGACTGCCTCGTTGGTATATTGGCCTTGGTTCGTTTCCCAGATCAGACAAACTGGTTTTTGGGTTTTTCAATCGGGATTTCAGTTGCAGCCCGGAGTTTGGACTTGTGCCCGGTTGATGGCAATAGGGTCGCCCCCTCTTACATGATCTTAAACATAGCTTGCAAAATGTGGGTGTATATAAGTAGACCTCTGGTCAAGCCTTCAGGAATTACAGGCGTATTGTTATGTTCTATACTAAGGTTTGAAAAGTTTCAAAAATAGAACAGGGCGAATAAAAAACAACTTATTTATTTAAACAATTTCTTCTTGAAAAAAACAAGTAATATTTGTCGTATCTCTTACAAAATAACGTTAATAGATTAATCAAATGAACATCGTTTATATAATATCATAGTATCAGTTTATAAAATATTCCCTAACACATATCAGAAAAGATTACACATCGTAAATATTTGTAAACGCGTTTTAAATTTCGTCAGACGCCATTTTACGATAACATGTCATTTCATATAAAAATACATATAACATTATCAATATATTATAGCTTATTGACAGTGTTATAGCAAATTATGACTATTTATGTGCAAAATTAGTTCTAAAGTCGTATGATGGAATGTTAAAAAGTCTTATATGACAAATATTGTGGTTCCTACCGGTTGGGGAAACGAGAGATTATTTATGATAGTTGGGCTTCACTTTTTTGTACATTCAGGTATTAATCTTTATCTGGTATAATCTAATTTTTATATAATCGCTTAGTGAGGATATAATTGACTTAGGATCAGAGAAAAACAAGAAATGGAGGATAAAATCAGGTTGACAATTCACAAATAAATACAAAGTAGAATCTCATCCAAAAGATTAGGACGAAAAATAAACAGGGAAACTCTACGTATTCCTTGAAAGGTGTTAAAGTAGAGGTTATTAGCAACAAATTTAGTCCAGTCAACTAGGGGTCAAAACTGGATGGTTAAAAAACAAAAATTTTGCTATTAAAGACCTTTCATTTCTGAGATTATCCAAGTTTTGCAAGCATTTTTTTTAAATGATCACTCTTTTTACAACTGTCAGAAAAGTATCGATTAAATGTTTGGAGTGGAGTAGTTTTTTCTCATAATTAATTGTGTTTGGTAACAAGTTAGAAAATTTCAAAAAAATCGAAGAACCGACACAGCTCGGTAACCATCCAGTTTTGAACCCTAATTAAATGGAATAAATTCGTTGCTGATGACCTCTAGTATAACTCCTTTCAAGGAATACATCGAGTGTCCCTGACACCCTGTATATCCTACTTATATTATAAACGTGAAAGTTTGTATGGATGGATGGATGAAAACTACGAACGGATTTGGATGAAATTTGGCACACAGATGGTTTATAACCAGGATTAACATAATTATTATAAGTACTCTAAGCTTCATATATCGAATGCTGTCAACATGTTTTGAAGTATAGTTATCTAATATTAACTGACAGATTGATTTGTTTTTCAAACGAAGATTGATCAATGGTCAAATTAGACATGACGTGATCAGTGCCGGACGTAAAATGTTTTAATATACTCGTAAATCTTTTCTGAACTATGAATATGTTACAGGTGCCGATACCAGTCTGACATTGATAGGTAAAGAGTGTGTTTTGTTTCGATTAGATGTTTATGTTGATGTATTGAATTCGCGGATCAACTATCGATTGTTTAATTTAGATGTTTTTAGGGTTCTGTACCTTGAAAGGAAAAAACGGAACCCTTATAGGATCACTTTGTTGTCCGTCCGTCAGTCCGTCTGTCTGTCTGCCAAGACCCTATTTCTCAGGAACGCGTAGAGGTATCAAGCTGGAATTAATATGAAATACTCAGGTGTACTGACCCTTGGAGCTGTAAAAAAATCAAACTTCTAAGCCAACGCAATCAAAAGATCCAGCCGTTTATGCCGCAAATTTTCGACACTCGCAAGGGAATCAAAACCTACAGGGTACTTCCCGTGAACTCAGAATCTTGAAATTTGGTACGAAGCAACATCTTATAGCACAGATAAAGGAAAAATTGCGAAAACCGTAAATTTTTAGTTACATACCTACAAATTTGTACGAAACCCTCGGTGCGCGAGTCCGACTCGCACCTGACTGTTTTTTTTTTTTGTCTACATCGTTTTTTTTTTATGAGACGAGTTATCAATGTCCTTTTGTCTGCCAATTGCTAGTGATTAAGAAAATTTAGTAGGCCGATATATGCCCGTGAATGTTTATCCGAATATTGTGATAGCTTTTTCGTAATAGGTAAAACTTTCTGTTCAATTTATGAAGTGAATATATTTTCTGACCCACAAACTCATCTTGAACAACCACAAAAGCCTTATTCATACAATATCAACATGTCAGATCATAATCATTAACACCATCGTTCGTAACCATCACACCTCGAGATGAAACGTAAAGATATCCTCAAAAAGACATAGGAAAGGATTCGCGTCGCACGGCGAACGGTCAAAGTTGAGTGTTTGAACTCGATTGACCTCGCAAATCCGTTACTGATGTGACTCAGGGTTCAGGGGCTAGGCAGCGGTCCAGGTGAGTATCGATTGCACGGAAATTGGATGTGTTGTGTGTGGGTACCTACTGTTTTTGTAAGCGTTCGGTTTTATCCTTTCCTTAATATGTTTCAGGAGAAGAATGTGAATATAATAATGATATAAAATTCAAATTGTGGCTATGAATTGCTTGTTATCGCTTAACGGACATCAAGAGCACTGGTGGCCCCGACTTAAAAATCATGATTTCGAACCCAGCCAGGCATTTTACTTTGTGTTTACAGTTTCATCACCATTGCTCTGAAAACGGTGAAGGAAAACATCGTGAGGAAACCGGCATGTCCTAGAACCAAAAAAATCTAAGAAATGTGACATCCACCAACCCGCACTGGGCCAGCGTAGTAGTTTATGGCCCACTCCCTCTCACAGAGAATAGGCCTGTGTCCCAGCAGTGGGTCTGGCTGGAGTAGGCTGATTGTGCTTAACGGACATCAGAGTGGCCTATTGTCGTGGTGTGGACATGTAAAGAGGAGAATGAAGATTTATATAGTTGGATTGCATAAGAAAAGAGATGATACCATAGAGATGATAGATGGAGTATGTGAAATATGATTTGACTAGGTAGTTATTTCCGAGGTAATGGCAACTATACATAGATACAGGTATGCAAGAAAAGACGTGCTGCCTTGGTCTCATAGAAAAATCTGTAAACACAGGAGCATGGATCGTGGTCTCCAAAATCAAGCAAACAAGGTTTCAAGAGGCTCTTCATCTTAGGAAATCGGAAACATATGTAGAAGAAGTTCAAGCAAAAACGATTATAAATAAGCCGCACCTACCATATTTATCAATTGTTTTTTTATTTTATTTTTTTGCTTTTAATCTAATATTAATGTAATTGTTATTTATTTTTGGATTATGTAACTTTGTATTTTTTTTTTTTTAATCTTGTGGTCTTCCGACCTAATTTGTAGACCAGCCGTGGTCAAACATGTTGTGCCAAAGAATATCCTGTAACACCTATAATAAACATCAAAAAATGTATATTAACTACACATCTTTTTGCAAATAAATGAACCTGAATCCGTGTATCTGTATACTAAAACAAGACAACATAGGCCTCAAAGAAGGAGCTCTATTTCAGAACGAAGTGATGGTATTCAAAACATTTAACACATTGGCTCTTATGCTATTCATAAATTATAAACCGCACTTACTCAAGTTACTCAGTTTCTTAACATACCCAAACCAGGCGACATTGGCCTCAAAGAAGGAGCTAGCTGTCTTGCAGATTGAAATAGTTCTCAGGTATGAGAGTGGCGGAAAAAATCTGTAGCCGATATCAATAATAAAACGGTTGCCTTTAAAAAACTACGACTATATCCGAAAACGCAAATGACCTAAAAAGGGAATCAGAGAAATTATTTGGAGTAGACAAAACTTTTTTTGGAATCTTATCGTAACGGTAAAAAATCCTATGGTATTCTTGGAAACGAAGAAGGGGAAGACCAAAGAAACGTTGGATGGACTGTGTGAAAGATGATATGGTTAGAAAGGGGGTGACTACCGAGACGACGACTAAAAGAGAAGTATCGAAGACATGTTGCACTGACCCCAAATAAATTGGGATAAGAAGCATAAACACAACAAATATACAAGAACAAATGCTCAAAAACTCTAACTGAAATCAAAAGAATCCGGAAACAATCACACACCACGATCAACCATCACAAATCCCCAATAGCCAACCAAACCCAAGGCGACATTGGTCCCCAAAAGGACAACAAAAACCAATTCGCAGCTAATTATCTCATGCATTAAAACCGTTCAGTTTAGAATAACAAAGTGATGGCATTCAAGACACGCGGGACATGGCCTTAGGCCACTGAGCAACGGCCGGCCGCACCATATTTCACGGTGCCGCTCCAATGGTTTCGGGAACACCCGCTGAGCTCCTGAATTAAGTAAAGCCTTCGAGCTCTTGTTTCTTGATACCTCTAGTTGGGTGTAAGGATGTGTCCTGAGTGTGCGGTTTTGTCAAAGGATAAAAAATATCGGAAATTTTTGTTTGACGAGATTTTTGGGCTGCAATTGATAGAAGATGGATGGTTCGTCCATGTCCACAAAATGTGTTTTATAGCTGGTTTGTAGTTTTAATTTATTCATCTTCTTCGTGTCGCGGCACGACTGAATTTTATATCTTGTTGGCCAAAAACCTTGCAACTTCCACGGTGTCGTCGGTGGCAGCGCTGAGGTCACTTTGACTGCATGTTTTGGGACAGAGAGGGCAAGATAGGTTGTGGAGCATGGTTTTACTTTATTGAGAAAACTGGTAGAGGTTATAATAATGAGTACCTCTACCAAAATTCCAATTTTATATATTCTTCTACAGCTATACCTATTCTTCTACAGCGATCTAGCCAGAAAATATCTGTTTTAAAACTATGATCTGCCTTTTTTTTTTTTTTTTGAGGATGGGAAATCATCAAATGAGGAGTCATTTGATGATTTCCCATCCGCTCTGGGTGGAGCAGGAGGGAGTGTCAGACTCTTACTGACTAAAACCCACCCGTGTTCCTTCCTTAGCCCTTTATGTTCCAGGGCAGCGGTAACCCTTTCATTAAAACAACCCTTACATCCCTATAACTTAACGACACTATATTAAAACAAACCCTACCATATAAACATACCTTAACGCTCCTTAATAGATGTCTCGGACCAATTTAACATTTGACGTGTTTTTAATTTAGCGGCCGCGCCCGCGGCACCCGTCCGACTGGCCACCTAAATAACGTACATATATTACCAGAAATCATAAGCCGCCACTCATTACCGACCTCATTTGAATATTTCGGTTTTATACTGGATATTTTGTTTTGGTTGACTCCTTTTGTATATCAGAAAAGTTCGTTTAAATGATGCTTGGTAAGTTGGAGTTCGATTTCTATTTGTCTTATACAGGGTTAAATTAAATTAGCTAGCGAAACTCTGTATACGTGATGGGTGGTATCGATATCTAAACATGATAAAACAAAAATAAATTAATATTAAATCTATTTGCCATACAACGTGGCAATGCTGCCAGCCTTTTGGTAACTGTTCCTGTTGACAGCGATGCGGACGAATTTTTTGATGCCCTATGATTCTTTTGCTTGTTTTTTCACATGTACGTATGTATTGTTATTTTAAATGTTAGCTTATATAATTAATATTATGATGTTTTTTTTGTGGGGTCATCGTCATAATTTAATTTAACCCTGTAGTTCAATCAGACCATTCTAATGTTTTTAGTACGTAATTCTGTCACCAGCTTGGGTGAGGCTATGTTCAGCAGTGGACTGCGATAGACTGAGTTGATTGACTCCTTTTGTATACCAGAAGGATACTTTTGTGGTTCGACAAATTGCCTTAATAGTTTTTCTTGTTATTGTGTTTTGTTAAGTAGTTATTTTTCCACTCTGCAATCGGGATTTCGTTTTTGTTATGATTGTATGTTGGTTATCATTTGCCTGTGTAGCAACACAGAGTAATTTCGCAAGGTCTGTCTTTGATCCTTGGCCATGACATCAAGTAATGGATAAAATTGTCCAACTCTAAATTTTTATTGGTTGATTGTATATGCGTTTTTTTTTTTTTGTGCAGAATAAACAATTTTTATTTCTTCCTTTCTATTTCGTGCGTACTATTTTCATGAGCTTTTACAATAATGATTTCATTGTTAAGTATCGCTCTCATTATAATATTTCGGGTTATAAGTGGGTATTTTAGTTATATCCTTTTGTAGCGTTAGTATGATTAGGTGATAATTCTTTCCAAAATCATAATTAAGTGTCAACACCTTAATTATATAATTTTAATAAAATAAATCGTGAGCTTACTATCAAAGTATAATATCAAATTATAATTTCACGGACTACTAAATAGCTTAATCAAATAGCCAAATAAGAAATCGTCACTCAGTTAGATACGTTTTTAGCTTACCGTTTTAAACTAATCCAATTAATGATCCGATTAAGTATCGATTAGGAAATGATAAATGGTATCGAAATTCCTAATCGAGAGAATAATTGATGGTCCAATCATAACTCTCAAACGTGTTGAAATATTTGAAGGCCTCACTTCCATGGTGTCGCTGGATAAAATATGAAACAGCTGATTATCTACTCGTGTTTGCTTTTTAAATAACTCAAAATGTATTTTTTTTTATTTGTATAATATTATTGTATATTTACCATTAAATACGACAATACGAGTACACTTTTATTAGTATTATGATACACTGCTTTGATGCAAAGTTTATATTTAGTTTATTAAGGGCTGATTTTTCAATCATCTGATAACTTTATTGGAGTAATCATTTTAAATTTTTGACAGTTCTTCCATACAAAAACTGTCAAACGTCAATTTTATTCCTCGAATAAGTTATCTGGCCATGAAACAATCAGCCCTAAGTAGACAATTGGCTATGTAAGCTGTTCTTTTAACGTCGTTTTACATAACAAACATCCCAATCTAATCTTCATATATCAGTCTCAGCGAACCTTGACGAAACGTTCATAAAAATTCATTATAACTTCTTCGAAACCTTATAAAATGCCTCTGTCGGCGTCTCAATGCTCAAGACGCAATTTTCTGAACTCAGAAACGCATTAATCAAACATACAAGTGACGTTTAGAAGTAGCAAAACAAATTGTCAGTCCTTTTTCGAATATAAAAGCTTATTTATATCCTCAAAGGAAAAAAAGTTAATTAAGTTTTAATAGAATACAAAACGGGAGTGATTTTGGTAGCCAAAAATAGGCGGGGATGTTGTAAAATTTAATTATTTTTTTTCATAAAGCGGCTCAATGGTTTTTTTGTTTGGACTTCAGTCTTTGAACAGGAAATGTAAACAATTAGTAGCATTTTCGTTTGAAGTATGGTTTAGGGAATTAATGTGGTTGTTGATTATTTTAATTTATGGAGATGTTAAAGTTTTTCGGTGGTTAAAGTAAATGCGTGCTGATGATGCATAACTTAATTATTTATTTATGTTTAATGATGTTAATAAAGTCGAATGATAATTATTAAAATTGATCAGTACTTAATTAAATGTTTATGGTTTGATATTTATAACTTGATGTGCACCTTTATTTAACTGAATAGGTTTGAGATGAATACTAGATCATAAACCCAGTTTGTGTCGAGTTATTTGATTTAAACACAGTAATTTCGAAAAATATTACCAGCTGTAAGGTAATCCTTTTTCCTTCAATTTAAGTACCACCAAATTCTCAAAAAAGTTAAACAGTTCAAGTAATTTAAGCTTAAAAATTTCAAGCTTACTCGAATGTCGTCCAAACGTTTGTTTACACAGGAGTTTCTTAAAACCAATTTCACAATGGTTCATAAATCGACGCAAGAGTCGCTTGTATTTCGCGTTCAGGCCGACTTTATGACTCCATTCAGACCTTCGAGGTTTAGCCGATCGTTTTCACTAAATGTATACCTACGCCTGTTTTCACTACCACTAGGCGACACCTAAACGAATGTCTAAATAAAATCGTGCTTTTTGATTTTTAACTTTCGCCACTCTGTCGAGCGTTGAAAATCCAACAGCGCGCTTTTGCATTCATTTAGGTGTTGCTTAGCGTTAGTGAAAACGGGTATAATAATGTATTATTGTATATCATACTGGCCCTTTGATGGAGGTCGCCAAACCTCAAGCTTAATGATTTACTGGACACCACAGTACCGCAGTAATTCTAACGGAGAATTCGTAAATTGTCAAAAATACTTTATGACGGTGGCGAGGCGAATCGATTTAATCTCATTCTGTCTTATGGACTAGTGGGGGTTGCTGGATTTGCCCAAAATGTAGGTGGCCTGTAAAGCTTTATTTTCCTAAGAAAGCAGTGAAAGGTCACACATTAACGCTATTTAAATACCGTTTTATGACACCTAATGTCAAATACATACTGTTGAAAATGATTGACGTTCATGACGGTTTGGAAAGCAACTTTTTGGGCTTGTACTGATACTAGATTTTTGGTTGGCTTTTGAAGAGATAAAACTGCGCAGACCGCATTTAGGTTTTGCATTTTAGATGTTACATCTAGGTATCAATTAAAACATTGGTCCTCTTTATATTATTATTATTATTTACCATTTATGTACACACATATATAAAGAGACAATGAAAAACAGAACAGAAAAAATAGGTACAGATGTGATGCTTATTTCATAAGAAATCTCTTCCAGCATACCTAATATAGGACAATAGATACAGAGATGTAGACAGCGTGTGATAGAGCAAAGGAGACAAAACATAATACATATAATCAAAAACAATTCACTTAAAAGCTAAACAAATATTACGAGAATATACTAACATACATACAAATAAACATACATAAATACTTCTAAAATAAATATTACTAGAATGATAATAATTATATCAATGTGTTAGTGGTTGTGTAAAAAATATTGTTATTAATTGATCCAGCGACCCGAGCCGCAAGACAATTCAAGCATGATACTCATTTTCGGCACCATCGCCAAACAAACAGACAAATCGATACCCAATAGTGACGTGATCTTTATCGATACCGCGAATGTTTTAAAAATACTCGATCCTTAATAACTCGGCTTTTTAATTGGTTTATATAAATCATTATTTCTCGTAACGACTTACAGTGATTTACTCACTGCAATGACACACAAGTTGTCTCTTAAATCACCCGAATGACATTCCGGTGCAATGATATTCTTTTGTCATTTACTTTATGCGAATTTTTAATGAGATGAACGAGATTGAAAAATATGATTTAATCTCTTGTTTCGCGAATGCAATCTTCATCAATAAGGGTTCGTAATGCTCTTTTAACTTTCTGATTGATGCTCGCGAGTGTGTTACTGATAAACGCAGCTTTGGAACCGAATCTTAAATTATGGTTTGCGATTAAAAGATTCATTTACTTTGGTTTCCACTAGGGTTAAGAATATTGAGTTTATCTAAGTAGATACCTACTCTAAAAAAAATCGGATCGTACAACCTAAAAATTAATTTCCATTGTCAAAGGTATTCTTAATCACCCTACTAATATTATAAACGTGAAAGTTTGTATGGATGGATGGATGTATGTTTATTACTCTTTCACACAAAAACAACTAAACGGATTTGGATGAAATTTAGCAAACACGTTGTTTATAACCAGGATTAACACATAGGATAGTTTTTATCCCGATATTCCCTCGGAGTCGTAACTTGTGCGGGTGAAACCGCGGTGTGCTGCTAGTATTAAATAAATGAAGGTATTTGTAAATGGATTCTTGTCTCTAATCTACCTTCATTTATACAATGTTTAAAATTACTCTTCTTCGACTGTCTCGATTTCGGGTTCGATTCCCGGATCGGGCAGTGTTATTGGGTTTTTCCATCTGAAATTTCTCAGTAGCACTCCAGAGCCTGGACTTGTGCCCGGTTGATGGCAACAGGTTCGCCCCTTTTTACATGGGACTTAAACATAATAGGCTAGTTTTCTAAAAAAATCTAATTAGTCCGTCAATAAGATCAAAAAATATTGGACCCATATTTTTTCTTTTGTCAATTATATAAAAAAATTATGAAGATATCGCCCGTTAAAGTTCCGCGTGACGTCACGACCCCCACTCCCAAATGTTGACGCGCTTTATCTTTGTCATTTTTTGTTTGATTGACATTCCATTATTTTTCGATAATCTAACTGACGGACTAAATATAATAATTATTTTTTTACCCGGCAAAATACCCTAATTGGTGAAATGTGGGTGTACTAGAAAGGTACATCTCTGCCATGCCATGTCACCTTCGGGAAATACAGGCGTGATGTTATGTTAAAATTACAAGTAGTTCCGTATGTTTTTTATGTTTCAAAAACCACCCTCAGTTTTACATTCTCCAAAGAAACAATGCTGTTTATAAAACTATTTAAAATACCTTTCAACCGTATATCAAGCTATTATTTTTCCTATTAGTTATACACACCATTTCGGAGTTCATTAAGCATCAATTCGATGGACAGGTCATTTCTTACACATTGTTCGTCTCAGTCAATGAAGGGGCTCACTTTAACTAGTGTTTGCTTCTCAATTTGAAACTGACACATTGAAACAAAGAAATTAATTGATGTAGTAATGAAGGTAAGTAATGAATGGGAGTGGAGAGTAGTGTTAGTTCAGAGAATATCGGTTAACAAAGCATATTTTTAGTAAGCATTGAAAATGGAGGGATTTTGATACAATTTGTGTGGTTTTATCTGAGGGTATTTAAGCGATTCTTATTAAATATTGCCTTTACTAGCTGCGCTCCGCGGTTTCACTCGCATGAGTTTCGATCCCGTGGGAATATCGGGATAAAATATCCTATATGTTAATACTGGTTATAAACCATCTGTGTATAAAATTTCACCCAAACCCGTACCTACGTAGTTTTTGCGTGAAAGAGTAACAAACATCCATACATCCATACAATACAAACGTTCACATTTATAATATTAAGGATTTCTCAAAATTATTATGTTTATACTTGTAGAGTAGCTAGCCATTGAACTTAGAAAGCTTGGGATCGAGCGCTTTCAAGTTAAAAACTAATACCGTATGGTAGCAGATACTACCTTAAAAAAAGCGGCCAAGTGCGAGTCGGACCCGCAATCGACGGGTCACGTACCACAAGGCAAAAAACGTCGAAAAAACACGTTTCTTGTATAGAGACCCCCTTTCATTTATTTTTTATTATATTTTTATTATTTGTTGTTATAGCCGCAATAAAAATACAGAGTCTGTGAAAGTTTCAGTGTCTAGCTATTACGATTCATGAGATAAAGCCTGCTGAAAAACGGTCGGACGGATAGCGGTTTCTTAGTAAAAGGTTTTGCAGCCTTTGGGGACGGAACTCTAAAAAATCAACTAAGAAGACGCTCTTTTAATGTATATTATTTCAAGGTTTTGTATTCGAAAGTTTGAACATTACGGGTTATCAACTCCATACCACGCACAGTCTCTGCCCCACCACAACTCCACGGCTACTCTGTGAATCGATCAGATCTATCAACATTGGCTTTAGGCGATCCTCGTGACTTCTGCGATTGGCCTCCGATCCTCAATATATTATGTTTGTTTTTAATTAACTGACATTACCTATCAGTTACTTTGTCAATATTGGACTGGGAACGTGCTTTGTTAGACGGGTATTCTTGCAATTTGAATAAGAGAAATGGAGTTTGTGGTTGGTTTTATATTTTGCTTGTTTTTTTGGATTTCAGTATACGGTAGGTCCCACATAACGATAAAATTAGATGTAACTGAATGGCTTAGTCCTACAATGTTACTTACGTTTATACTAAATAAGGATTGACACCAATTATTATTATTATTATTGTGTCGTTTATTTATTTACGTTTCTTATTTTATTACATTTTTAAATATTATTATAAAAAAATACATTTAAAAATATAAAAAAATAGTGATCCACCGGTGTCGGGAGCAGGGTTATTAGGTTATTATTATTATTTATTTCGAACACAAATTCGAAATAAGAATCAATTTCGAATTAAGTACGGATTATGGTCATGCATGTTAATCAAGCATTCGAAGGAGCATTAGGCAATTTGTTTACGCCGTTTCTTTTCGAGGCAACTTTTGTCTGAGGGCTGAACAATTTTCGGACAGAAAAAATTGCATTGCCATACAATGCTGCCAGCCTTCTGCGCACTTTTCCTGATGATGAGACGCGGACGAATTTTTTTTATTATTTCCCCTGCTTTTGTATATTCTTGTATATAATTATTATATTATGACTGTTAGCTTTTAAAATTATGTAAATATCTTGGAAAATGAAAAAAACAAACTTTGGTCTTCATTTTTTAAATTTGGTTATACCGCTACAATTCGTCATCTGTTTCGCAATGTAACCTTCTCAAACTAGACCAAAACATCCGTCATTAGTTACCCCACCGGTTACCTACCTAAACCTCTGCTGAGACCCCAAGGCGTAAGCGTGAGCGACACATTAATTAGCCAACATTACCATCAGTTAGCCCCATAGATGGCTACAGTCTATGGCAAGACAAATGGCCACAGAATCTGACTGGTGTAGCGTGGGAAATGATTTACAGCCATCAGGAAATCTAGATAATTTTACGTTAGTAGTCATTATTAAAATGGTGTAGTTGTTTGTGTGGTTAAATTAGCGTGTATATGTTGCTGATTTTTTTGAAAGAGTGTGTGAAAATGTTCAAATGTTCATTTTGTTTACAGTGATTTCTTGCAATGTAGTATACATATTATATCAAATATAATAAAGACCACAATTAGTCATTAATCATGAGAATAATTATCTTGCATGTAGATATTTTTTATCGTCTTGATGATCAGAAACATACTGGCCCTGATTCCCTTGTTCACAAACTAAACTAAATTTAAGTTCTGTGCCTCTTTTTCTTTCTATTTCATTAAGAAAAGGACAGAAGATAAAATATTAGTTTACTCCTGTCAAATTAAGATACTCCATAGAAAGATTAGACGTGATTAAAAACATGGCTGCTAAAAATACGTCAATTTACGTCAGGCGCTGACTAGTTTGACAGGACTAAACTAATATTTATCTTCTGTCCTTTTCTAAATTAAATAGAAAGAAAAGATGCATTGAACTTAAATTTAGTTTAGTTTGTGAACAAGGGAATCGGCGCCATTACCTACTTAGCCATATTGGTCCTCCGCCTGATCTCTCTCCGGTCGTGTCGGAGTGCCGTCCCATCGGACTATGAGAGTGAGTGCGCCTGTGTCTGGTGCACTATAATATGGATGTAGATGGCTAGTCTCCCGTTGAGATTGGCTACCCTGGCCGAAATTCGGCCTGGAGGTCTATTATTACCTACATTAATGATTAGCTCATATAGTTGTACTCCAGTGTCCCAATTCACATTCACGTTGCAGGAGCGATTTTGATAATGTTTTCTGCTACCTTTCACTGAGTAGGTAACTTGTTCTATCTCTTACACTATGCACTGTCCTTCACATCAAACATTGAACAGAACCTTTCTATGAATTTCGTCTAAATTCTTTCAATAGTTTCATGTTAAACTAATAAATTCTTTAAAAGATTCCACAAATTACATACAATATTACGGTCACCTGCAACATTCGCTTCTACACTGTTGACGTAGTAGGTAACTAGTAAGGCAAAAATCGCGATGCCCCACTGATCTCGAAAGTCAGATGGAAGTCACGCAGTGTTCAACTGGAACCTCAATAACTCTTGGATGGAAGTACCGATCGTGCACTTGTTAGCAAGTAGGTACATGCTCGGTGAGTCGTGTCGTTGTTAGCAGGAATAGTGACAATAGTTTCAGAGGCGAAAATAAAGTTGGGATGAAAACAAAAAAGGTTGAATTTTATTAAAGCAATTGAAAATCAACTTATTCAAGTAAAACTTCTTAGGTAGCGATTCGATAATTGGACGAGAATTGAAAGTGAAATATCAAGGACGCGTCACGTTTAGGCACATTTCGTTACATGCGACAGAAGAAAGATATCCCTATCTCTGTCTCTCGTTCTAAATATCTCTTATTCTTTATTTTTTAAGAAGTTTCATTTCAATCACGACTACACCCGCGTTTAAAAAAAATGTTTAATATCTTTAAAGAGGTAACGACTGTGTACGGAAAGGCAATTGAAAGGTCAAAATTCTTTTTTTTTTTTGTAATTTTCATTTTCATTTTAGCTGCAACTGTAACTTAGTCAATAATAGTGCTATTATTAAACCACCTAATAAACAAACTTAGCCCGCTATATATTAATGTACAATACTTACAATAAGCTTAAAAGCAGTCCAATAGTTTATTAGAACTTAAAATAATATAAGCCCTCAAATCATCACGAACATAGCTTTTAACAGTTTTAATATAATTTTTCATTGTCAACGAGTCGCAGTTGAAAATTTGTGGGAATACTGCAGAATGGCTTGAGGGCATTTTCTAATAGTTTCTGCTTTAACCTACCATGATACATTTTCTGTTTGGTGACTCTTGTTTTAAGTTACGTAGGGGTTATATTTGAATGTGTTGGAAATAAGGTGATGTTGAAAGGGGTCGAATCGTGGTCTAGCTATTTAAATTGAGCCTCCTCCAGTAGATGCAAACGCAGCAGGGAGTACACCCTTAATTGGGAGCGCAATATGTTATATGTTCGGGTGATGGTGCAGTGCCTTTGACGTGAACTGGTGTCGATAAATGGAATTTTAAATAGTTATATCTTTATGGTATATCTTTTAGCAGCTGTGTTTAGAAATTATGGCAAGTTAATGAGGTGAAATTGTGAAAAAAGATAGAGATGATGATGTTGACAATGTGACAGAGATGTGACAAAAACTATTTTTCTCATAATTATTTTATTTTCGTTTGTCGTTGTTTAATTTTTTTTTAAAGCTTTCAGGTATTCATATTATTATCTTATAATTTTATTATTTAAACAAAGAAAAGAAGACTTCTCTTCTATAAATAGAGTAAAATAAAGTCGCGTTTCGTGGCGGTTTGTGTAACTGCTTATTTCTTATAAACTGCACAATGGATTTAGATGCGGTGTTCACCATAATTTAGAGAATTGATTTCGGAAGGTTTATACGTATTAAACATGTGTGTTAAAATAAAAATAATAAAGCAATCTCGATGTTTTGACACGACGTAAAAACCGAGAGAAGCAGGGGCGGGTCGTTGATACTATAAAAGAAAACTTCAACCCTACAAATCATTCTACTATTGCTTTTCTAAGCGACATGTGGATACCAATTCATTCCATCATGACTATAACACCTATACACAAACGAGACCCTTCACATTTATACACCTACATTATCATTTTCAATTGGCATCTGTAGCATTAACATTCAGACCCGATACAGTGTTAATGAGTGTCACTCAAAGGAATTTGTTACATTTTAAAACAAAATTATAGATATTTGTAGATGAGTTGTATATTGGTTACTTACATCTGGTATTTGCCCCTAAGGCCGCTTTCACATATGCCCCTAAGGCCGCTTTCACATTAGGACGTTAGCAGCGCGACAGTCGCGCGGCAGAAGCCTTCTGCCGCGCGACTGTCGCGCTGCTAGCGCCCTAATGTCAAAGGGGCCTAAGATGATCCACTGACCCATGGTGGTTAAACTTGCCATCAGCTGTCTTCACATAAAGCTGGGACTGACTTGGTTAGCTCACACGAAACATCAACTGCATAAGCTGGCATGGGAAGCTTCTTGGTGCTGTAGTCGGTAGGAGCTCGATAAAATCCTCTCAGTTTACCAGCACCCCCACTGCGTAGCACACTTTCAATCACAACCCGATTTTAAAAGGAATTGTTAATTCTTTATTTCTTCAATGTTTGAAAACTTCGTCTGCTCGACAAAGTACCTTTATGGCGGTTTAACTAACGAAATGACCATTCATTTCATCAGTTAAACTGCCATAAAGGCGCAACTGCGTAGTGCACTAACAATATACTAGGCCGTTAGTGCGTTACGCAATTACCCCGCAGAATCGAGGGTAGACATGACAGATTGTCCTGTAGAAAAAAAAAATGCGTTATGCTAATGGCTTATTCCGTGGGTTCCTGACTAAATACCTACGTACTGTGAAGAATGAAATAAGCGATATTCTTTCTTACGAACTACAAAATACACATACATATTCATACTTGTTCAGCAGAGGACGATGCTGCATTGATAATTATGACAAAACATTTATGTACACATTTTATTTAGATGTCCAGAATCTCGTTTATCATAAACTAAACGGGACAATAGATCAAATTGATTGCACAACACCTAATTTACATTACATTAGCACCAGCTTTATGCAGAAACTGCCATGTCCGACTGACAAATTGTTCCGGAATATGAATTTGTAGACATTTACCTGCATTTATCGAACAACAGATGATAAATTATGAACAATTCGTATTGTTGGATTGAAAATTAATGTTGCTGTTGGAATAAAGTTAGGCTTACTAAAGTGTTTTAGTTGTTTACATTTATAGTGTATGTTGTTTGTTTAGTTGCTCGAGAAAATGTATGTTGAAGGTGGGATTAAAATTATTTTATTTTATTGAAACTGTTTTAAGCATTTTATTCTTACACTGATTAGCGCAGTGATTCAGTCATGACTTAAGAAGTGTAGGTCGTAAGTTCAAACCCAGACAGACACTTTACTTTTTGTATTGCATTTCATCACAACTGCTCTCAAAACGATGAAGAAAACATTTTGAGGAAACCGGCATGTCATAGAGCTAAACAAAAATTCGAAGACTATGCTTAATATCTACCAACCCGCACTGGACCCGCGTGGTAGATTATAGCCCACTCTCTCTAGAAGAGAGGAGGCCTGTGTCCCAACAGTGGGAATAATATCAGCGAATTATGCTTATCCTTACTCCTTAATTAGTACTTAGTTTTTAATTACAAGAAGCTATCTGTTACCTACTAACTATTCCCCATCGAAGATGCAAGATTGACCACCAGCTGTGATAAAAAAAAGATATAATAATATGTACTTAAATACAGATAGATAAACTAAGGGCTTTTTTGTTCATCTGGTGACTTCCCATCCTCAAAAAAAAAAGGGCTTTTTTGTTCCGCAGATGTGCTTAGCCCAAAGGTCCTATAACGTCGGTCCTAAATAAGACCGAATGAGGTACCATTATTTTCTATTATTATCTTTACTCCTATAAGGTTCTATTCTACCTTCGGCTTAAATACCTAGTCTCACAACACCCACCTGCAAACATTTTAATTGAAGACTTAAAAGGGTAATATGTCCGTACATATATTCTCCAGGATGGATGTAACGAGTCCTTTCTGATAATTTTGTTTGCCTTTGTCTTGTGTCGCCGTATCTCCTCACTAGCGAATATTACGACTTCCCTGTACAGTACAATAGGAATAGAGATGGGAACGCATTTTGTCGATGACTTATGTTTGAGTTGATATTTTTTATCGGTGTGGTCTATTCGAGAAGGATGTTGTCGCCATGGAAAATAAGTAAATGTGTTTTTGTTTCGATGTTACGGAGCACTAAACTGATATCCCTGCTTAAAAAAATCAACAATATTATTAACCATTTATAAAAATGACAAAGGATTAAAAGCAAATTACAGATTTGCTTTTAATCCCTTGTCATTTTTATTTGCTCTTTTTAATTAATTTAATTTAGTAACGAGGATCCAATCAATCAACTCAGCCTATTATGACCCACTGTTGGACAATAGACCTCTCCCAGGCTGCGCCGTCGATCCATCCAGCTTGGGGGCGTTACACGCTACGCTTGCCACGCTTTACTCCTGGGGGCCTACTCCGAAGTGCAAAGTGCAAATGTTCGGATCGGACCGACTCATGGACGAATATTATTGAAAAATGCGAAAGAAGTTCGGATCGGCTCAGTTGGGTCGGGACCATAGTCAATATTCGAAAGAGTGTAGGAGTGTAGGATCGGAACCGGCCGAACCAAATAGTAACTTCGTAGCAGAAAACGGCCGAACATTCGGCCGATACTACTTCCAAGTAGACACCCAGGACTCGTCTGCTCCACCGGCTATCGGTCCTTCGACAAACATGGCCAACCCACTGCCACTTCAGTTTGCTTACTCTGCAAGCTATGTTGGTAACTCCGATTCTTTTCCGGATAATTTCAGTTCTGCTTTAATCCTTAAAGAAACTCCAGACATATCCCGCTCCAAAGCGCGCTGAGCAACTTTGATTTTGTGGACCAACCCGAATGTCAGTATCCACGACGAGGATAATATAGCATAATCAGCCTATAATGTTCCCACTGCTGGGATACGGAACGGAGTGGGCCGTAATCTACCACGCTCGCCCAGAGCGGGTTAGGAGAAATCACATGACGTTTGAATTTTTGGTTTTAGGACATGCCGGTTTCGTCATGATGTTTTCCTTCACTGTTCTATGAGCAGTGGTGATGAAATAATTTACAGAAAGTAAAGCGCCTGTCTGGGTTTACCTACGACCTACAACTGGTATGTCACGGTCGTGACCACTGGGTCACCGCTGCTCACCGAGGATAATAATTACTTTTCTGTAAGTAATCAAATTACCCTTTCCCTAAATCAAACAGTTGATTCCAGAAATATCTTCCTACGGACACCATCGGGACCATCGGAAAATCAATTATAAGTATAAACTTCTCGACTCGACTAATCCCCGCACTAACAGTCCAATCAATCCGAAAGAATCAAATATTGATTTCAAAACCTTGCCTTAATACCTGCAATAATTGCTCGTTCCACTCATTGTTTCGCATGAACCGTGTCTTGTAGTAATAAACCACACTTGATCATCACCGAAGGTTTATTAGAAATTGTCCGAATGTCCGTCCGGAGTTTTATGGAACATTCGGACAATTTATTTACGGTAATTTATAAGGTATCTCTATTACTCGCCACGTTTCGTTTTGCAGAGTAGATTTTAACGCACGTCTGTCGCGATGATGGCTAGTGCTGCGCTTTGAAAGGACTATTGTTTAGTCGTAATTTTAGTTTTCGTTTTACGTTCGTCTTCATTAGCTAAGAAATTGGTATTTTGTTTTAGGTAAATCATACATATCTATCCGAATGTTTAGAGATATAAAATTGGCAATTTTGACTTTTAGTCTTCTTTGAAAACAGCTCTGTACGATAATTCCACAACAATCCATCGCACCACCCACGCTAAATCAAATCAACAATTACCGAACAAAACCTGAATTGTACTCGAAACAAAAAGATACAATCACCATCCCATTCATTGAGAGCCACGTGCACTAAACACGCTTTTTATTAAGTTACTCGATACAGATAAATGTAACAAGTAAATGTATTCAAATTGATGATTGATTCGAACATGTAACGCAACATTGATTGAATAGAGATACATAACATTAATGTCGTTGTGTATCCAGGCAGATGTTGACCCCTGACCGGTGTCGACAGATAGGTGTTCAGTTTATCCCGTGTTTTGATTCTGTGTTTTGAGTGATGTGCCTGTGTTTGTAATTTGATGGACAGCGGGTTATGTCAGGGATTGTCCACCTTTTGTAGTTGATGTTATTGACGTTATGTTTTGACGTCACGTCATGGTTATATTGATGTATAGGTATGTGGACGTGTGTACCATTTACTTGGATTTTATCGGTCAATATTTGACTTTCAAATTAAAATGTTTTGCTCACCGTAAAGATTCATCTTGTGCCGATATACGTTGAAAATGTATTGCACAATTGTTTATCTAAACTAATATTACTTATGATTTGATTTTTTGTATGTTTGTTTGTTACGTTTTCGAGTAAAAACTAATGGCATGGGTATAAAATGACCTGGATTAGGACATAGGATACTTTTTATCCCGATATTCCCATGGAATCGAGACTTATGCGGGTGAAACCGCGAAGTGTAGTTAGTTAAATATAGACTGTAAGCAAACCATTTTTTCATCTTTTTCGTTCCAGTTATACGCTCTGAAATTCTGTATTTAACATCCACAGTTACAAAAGCAAAATAATTCCCACCGATTTAATCAAATAGGCATGTAAATTCATCATCTAACTTCTCATGTCGACAAAAGAATACAGTATTCATATTATTTCTTTACAAAAGCCATTGCCGCCAAAAGGTGGCAATTAGCGACAGGTGCTCTCATTCTAAAAATCATATAAATTTTATTTTTTTCTGCCACTTGAAGTTGGAAAAAACTATCTTTGTTCTTTCCTACAAAGTTTATCCCAACACCCTTTGTCAATGTCATATTCGCTACCATTTTTGGGAATACAATGTATGGTGAAATGTGGGGGTGTGTTGGTAGGGTCACCGTTCGTCTTGGTTTTGTGGGGATCTGTCCTGCTTTAGATTGGGCAATGTGAATAGGGAAATTGGCCATATTTAGAATGTTTTTTCATAATGAATGTACGTAGATTTACGTGCGATTGCAATTATATAGTGCAATGCGCTTATTAGGTGGTTTTAATAAATTTTTGTGTTTCGTTGTTGTTTCTGAGTCCATTAAACTTGTAGGTGTACATAGTAGGTACGTTAGTATAAAGTTTAAGTGGGCTGACTTTATTATTGGAATATTTTTTTTGTGAGCTATGCTACTTAATGTACCTGTTCTCGAACATGTAGTTCTAATTGAATTATGCAGTTTTTCATAATATGATTCAGTAGTAGGTATGAATAAAATCATGTCCTTGTAAACTCTTCTAGCGCATGGTCAACCTAACAACAGGCAAAGTCATGATGACCTTAACAAATTTGAAGGGCTGCTTCTCGCAAAGATTTTTGTTAATTTTTATAATATTATCCGTTTTTGCTACTTTACCCAATGGTTATTTTTTGTTATTTTTTTTTTTTGTTTCTCTTGTATTTGTGCGACGGCGACTCGAAGTCTGTCGTTTGCGTTTCACAGATTTTTTGTTGAAATAATTTAATAAACTGCCTTTTGTTGGTCGGGTTTTAGAAAAATTAATTTACTGTCAAACGAAATATTTTTTTATTTCACCATCTCTGCTTAAATTAAAAAGCGTTTAAGAATACCTAACATAATATGAATCATCATGAAATCTTCTTTTCATGATTTTTCCTACTATTTTAAGTAACCTAACCAGCGGGGTAGCTGCGTAACACACTATCAGTAACAATGGGTTTGGTTTTGACAGTTCAACAACATACATTGCGTTTTTTTACGTTACTTAGCAGAAACATTTTTCGGACATATAAAGCAATGGATTAGCAATTTGCTTCAAAATGATTCAGATTCCGATTGATCGTGTGTTACGCAATTAGGGTGCAGATTGATAATGTGTTATGCAATTAGGGTGCTGGCTGTCTTCTTACATCATAGTCTTTCAGAAAATGTAATTTTTGGCCCAATTCATGAAGTTATAGGTAACCACTGGATCTTACCTATATCTCTCGTATTTTCTTACAGAAAAAAAAACATTGTTAATCTAATTCATGACGTTCTTGTTGTCTGAAACATTATTTTTTATTTTATTAATTTTATATTTTGTGTTTCACGAACTGTGTCCAAATACACTTTTTTCTTTCTTTCCTTTCTTTCTTTTAAAAGCTAAATAAGCTCTAAAAGTTTAGTGTTATTATTATATTATTTTAATAACAATCAATAACAATATTTCATTTTTACAATCATTGTCTACCCACGTGCTACACAGGTAGATTGGACATGGATAACAAACGCCTCTTCAAATGTATTTTAAAACAACTGTTCTGTTCTTTAGAAAAAACATCATTTGAGTTCGAGTGTTGTAACTATGAATTTGTGTGTAGGCAATATATTGGAACTTTCCAATGAACTAAATGTAATAGACGGGCTGAATGTACATAGATGGACGGGCGACCTAAACGTGGCTAGAACAGACTGGATGCGGAAGCCGGAGGACAGGGTGTTGTGGCGCAGCCCGGGGGAGGCCTATGTCCGGCAGTGGACTGCGATAGGCTGAGCTGATTGAATGAACTAAAACCATAAAATAATGTTTGTCTTGTATTCTAGATCAAGACATTTTTTTTCTCTTTGAGTATTAATTGCACAAATTCCCGTTAGAGAGCCCATCATGAGTATTGCAAAACATTAATTATCACACCATAGAAAATCCCAATGCTTCTGAAAATTCGAATTCATAATACAAAGAGTTAATAAAGAAAATGCTATTCTGAATACTGTTTATCAATTCGCGAACATATCCACCTAATCAGCATCCATATAGCACTGTAGCAGTCTTTCATTTCATATAATTTATTAACATTCATTAAAACGACACGGTCCATTTTTCCTTACATTATAAAATACCAAAACACACTAAAAATACTTCGAAAATTACAAAAACTAACATATTACTTACGTCACAAAAAATATAAATACAACAAGAAAAAAAAAAAAACAAGGCCCGTTTGGTCACACTAATCATAAGCAATTTAGTATAAACGCACGAAATCGGGGCAAGCTTTGTACCGATGTTAATGTTCCCAATTCCGTTTAGTTGATTTCTATAAAATATTATAAATGAGACGGCTACCACTAAAAGAATGACCAAATATTGTGTATACGCTGCATGGGTGCACGAAAGTTCCGGCTCAGTTTGTTTTATATTTTTTAAAGTTGAAAAATAATTTTTATAGTGTTTTGTGTTGACGATTTTCTTGCTCATTTAATGACATTAAGTTAACAATTACGTGCTCATTAATTCTGCAACTTTTTTATGATTTATTTTTAATATTTGTCATAAAACATATTAATGGGGTTTATTTATAAACGATGATTAAAGTTAAGTGACGTTCAAACGTCAAAAATGTATGGTTAAACAGTCGCTAATCACTACTTAACGTTAAGCAACGTTTATGAATAAAGGGGAATATATCAAAGGTTTATAATATGTTAAGGCTCTCGTAAGTCCACTCACACGATTAGTTCTATCGACAGTATATAATAATAATGACACTTGTGCCATTGGCGTTGTCGTGACCAAAGGATTATGTTAATCGTTTACTCAGACTCTAAAGACACTTACAGCAGTAGAAAAATTCAGTCCAACTTGCCGGGACTTTCCGTAACCATGCATCTTACGCAATATGAATCCAGAAAAATGGAATATTCTTTATATTTTATTCACTGCTGGAGCTCAACAGGTAACCATGAATAAATTCTGTTGCCGATGACAAAGCCGACACACAGTCCGACTGCGTTTTTCATAAAGTGTCGGCCTGTTAAACATTTTTTATTTGGCCATTTGCTACCAACCGCGTTATATGAAAAATGGATCGTAACATCGTACCCTTTTGTCGTGTTTTTTTACACCACCTTGAATAAATCATGTCATTAAAATTTAATAGTCACGCCACAAGCCGGGTTAGTTAGATCTTTTGTTGTGTCGAGATTTCGAGTATCTTTTCATTCGATTGTTACTATTTAGGGCTATTGTGGCATCACTATGGTTAAATCGACTAAATGCCGACTTAATTTCATTAATCGACCTCTTTGTACGAATTAAGATTTAATTGAGTCAAGCTTACCTTTGTAAGGCATTGTGTTGAAGTATTTGAATGTGTGGAATTCGAATTATTTCGTGGTTCGAAAATCCGAATGCGTCTTAATGACGGACATATGTTTTGGATCGCGTGCGCTTTGTGTTTTATTCGATTCTGATACGTCATATATCACGGTATTGTTGTTTTAATAATGTATTGTATCGATTTTTGTGATTGGTTTCACTTTTTGAACGTGCAGTCCGTGAAAATTTGACGAAGGTGGCTTTGTTAAGGTGTTCCACTGTACCTACATCATTGTAATGAAGCTTCTACCTGTATCAATGTTTCATTTTATTAAGTGTATTATGCAACACATGGAGAGCATTTGATGTGCGCAAGATGATATCAGTTTCCTGCCTGAAACTGCAGAAGAAAAATTGATGTATAAATTAAATAGAAACTAAACAAATCCCCATCGTGACTTACCAAAAACACAAAAACAAAATGAATCAACAGTAATCGCACTATCGAATCGATTTAAAAATCCGAATACAAATTCGGTATCGATTTTTTCCGTTGATACCAAAAAGGTGTTGGGCGGGATCGCTAAGAGCGAGTCATGTGTGCGGTTTGCGGGGTCTGACAGGGGCAGGGGAGGGGGGAAGTGCGCGGGCGAAGGGCAAAGGTCACGCAAGCCTCAGTTCTGTCTAGTGATGAGATTGATAGCTTCAATAATATTTATAAGTTTAACAACGTTTAAAAAGTTTACGATGATTTCTTGAAATTTTTATTTGATATAATTTTACATTTAAGTCTTTTAGTGGAGTTCTCAAGAAAACTAACATTAGCTAACTTTGTAGCTAAGTAAGTTTAAAATTGACGGATTCAAAAAAATAAAAAATGATGCAGAAAAGTGAAAGTAAATCAAATGAATACCTAGTGTCAGCGGTTTCACTTCACTAATGATATCAAACATTAACATGTAAGCCATCAAACTGTAATCTAATGTAAGTTTATTAGTGGTTGATGATGAGATATGATTGATATACTTGGTAATTACCCGCTATTTTGAAGGTGCTGATTTGTAATTGTCCAAATCTGATTAATTGAAGTTGAATTAAGCTTTTGATGACTTATGTTCTGCAATTATTATTAGCAGGGTGCAACGTCAGTGCAGTGTCTTTCATTTTTGAATTAACCTAGTTCATGTCATTTTTACTAGATAAATAAATGTTATTTTTCTCTCATGACGTCATTCCTCTTCTTTTGTTTTTAATTGTTTGTAAGATGCTTGCCAGCGTGACTTACTTCAAGATGGTTTCAAAAATATTAAACAAAACATCGATAATGTGGTTTGGCATCTATCGATAGTACTATAAGTACAACACTAGGGCCCACACCTTGCTTCACCTACCGACGTGGTCATGACGAAAATGTAATTTTAATTCAACTAGTCATATGAGGATAAATAATTGTTAAATTTTTTTTTAGACCGTTTAGCTTTGCATTTGTAGGCTTTTGTGGAAACAAAAATAAACTTTAAGAACTAGCGTAGTACTTATATAAAAGCTCTTTTTGCCTCAAAAAGACTTTGAAAGAAAACTGGATACCTTCAACAAACTAATTTATGAAAAGAGATGATAAAAACTTGACTCAAGACAGAAAGAGGCAAAATAATGTTTACCACCCACTAACACCTAATACAATCACCTCACACAATCTATACTTAAATATTAACTCACCATTTCAAAAAGCATAACCATAATCAGCCTATAACGTCCCCCCCACCGCTGGACACACGATGCTATGTTCACACTCATTTGAAACATATCTTCTAATGGTACAATTTACACCAAAAACCAGCCATAAAATTTTCACTACCAAAATATAGTCAACGCTTCTCAAACCAAAAACAAAACAGCATAACTAACCTAATACTTAATGACGACATAAAGAATGCCTATTGGTCCCAGACCTACATCGACGAAGCATTTATCCACGGTGTAAAATTTCAAAACATCACTGAATGGGCGACGGATAAAAATAAAAATGAATGCAATCTCGATATTCAGTCGATCAGTGTATGCAAATAGGGATGTGAAGGAAAACAATGTATGGTTCCTGCTGATAATCTTTTGATTTTACATATTAAGTTTTGATATGAGCAACGTGTTCGGATCACCTGTACTTTGTAGGCTGGTGAGAAATTGAATGCCTTTTTTTTGGGCGTTTTGAATTTGGAATGGTCTGATGAATGGATCGATTGATATATCTTTTTGCTTCAAATTATATGTACTTTTATAAAATAAAACAAGTAAAATCAGGTTCCATTTTCATTTGAAGTCAAAATAACGTTTTCATTTGTTTTAATTGTGTTGCGAGTAAATAGCTAAACAGCCTGAAAAAGAAAGTGGACAAAAGGAAAACCTCTTAGAAACGAAAATAGGATATTATTTTGCTGTCTATTTCACGAAAAATATCAAATGGCGAATCCTAAGGTGGCCGTGGATATAGTATTTTTTGACTATGTGATAGTGAGGATCAGAGTATAGGGAGGGACAGTACAGTCGATGAATAAGAACATAGGCTCTCCAAACTTTTGCGTATGTTCCCTCACTCACACTCGCCTCATGTCACCATTTGATTTCTAACAAATGTTATTGCGCATCGCTCTGCGCAAAATTAGTACGGGTCATGATTCATCGGCGGTATTTCAAGTACCTCATCGTCTCCCTAGCCTTTTCCCAACTATGTTAGGGTCGGGTTCCAGTCTAACCAGACTGGTTGTCAGACAACCGGGACCAATGGCGTAACGTGCTTTCTGAGGGGCGGAGGGGTCTTGGTATATAAAGATGGTCACCCATCCACGGACCGACCGCAGCTTAACCTGATCAGTCACAAGCCCCTGTAAGTACCTACCGTTTGTAAAATCTAGAGACTATATCGTATCTGTATCTATCTTCCTATCTGCACTATTTTTTCACGTATTTTATTTGATCTAAACAATTGTATATCCAATACAATTTCATACCCGAGAAATAATATCACCAATTCAGCACCCAATTTAAATATTTCACAAAATAATAGCCCAATAAATTACATTACATCCCATCTTAACACAACCTTCTCAACAATATCACCGTAGTATATGGGGCACATTGTTAATAACAAATAGGATTCTTATATCAGCTAACGACAAATTTAATAGTTTAACATCTGTAGTAACTAGTTTTGTTTGTTACAAATATATTGTGAGCGAGTTATCTTCGCGAGACAACTAGCATTTACAACTTTACGTTCTTGTTAAGGGCTAGATTGCAATTGTTTTGTTGCTAGTTCGAATTTGTAGCTTGAGTCTAAAGGCGGCATCAACTGGGAATCATTTAACAGCTTGATACCATTTAACTAGAAAAAATATGTGAATGGATTTTTTTCATTGGAAAGTCCATGATTGGAAATGTGTCTTAAAATGTGTTGTGGTTTAGACATTACTTCCGCGTCATTTATGCGTTATCGTTATCATTTAAGTACCTATACCTAACAACCTAAAAACTCAAACTCAAACTACTATTTATTTCAAATACACTTGACACTTTTGAATTGTCAAGGTCGGTCAGTCAAAACGATGAAGCTAGTTGCCCGTTCCAAAGCGTAGTAGGTACCCATGGAGAAGAACGGGCGAAACACTCCATGGCCACACTTTTAAATCATAATAATATTGTGTTACCTAAGTGTCAGGTTACAGTTTTTTTCCCAATGCCTGCTGTTAAAAATGGAAATAGGCATCTTAATCTTTATTTTATCATTTCGTGTAGCTCAATGGTTCTACATTACCTGGAAGTGATTGAAATAATCTCCGTACTTCCGACATGTTCCATGTTTACTAGAACCTTTGCCCAGCAGTGGGATGATGCAGGCTAATAGTAACCGACATGTTCCTAAAAACATACACATAATACAATAACTTATACCGATAAGTTTGTCGCTCAATGCTTTGAGCTCAAAATTTAATAATATTCTATGCCTTAACAGCGCTGTAGCGTTGTACAAGTGGAGCGATAGATGGCGTTCACAAATAGGCGCGCGCGCCGCTCGCGGGCAAACGCAACGAGCTGTCGACGCGTCCGACGAATGTCTACCGCGCGCGCGCCGCAACAAAGTGTATCTGAACATTTGGATAAAGGTTTCTGATAATCCATAATGATAATTTATTTTATCTATCCAAATTAATACAAAGACTCAGGTTGAGCAGAGTGGTAGATATTACTTAAATGGTACATAATTGCTTGTACAAAATTTAAAAGGCTAACAAAAATAAACAAAAATATTAACCCTGTGTCTTTCAACAAAAATATACGGCCTTTTTTTGCCTAAATAAACTAAATTTATGTTTCTACAAGAAAAGACCAGTGCTCACAACGTCGCGTCGTTTAATATTGGATAATATCCTGGTTCCCAACATCAAGTTCTACAAAAGGAACTACAGATGGCGTTCACAAATAGGTGCACACCCAGCGAATAAGCACTTTGAGCCTGCCAAATCATTAAGGATCTAAACAGCTTAAATGTATTTTTATAGGGTACATGACCTATCCAACTTCTTTTTCACAAAATATTTTTGGTACATCTAAATCAGTTATCTATACTTGTTACATGATGATGTAACAATATTTAATTTAGTTATTTCATGATTCGCATTATTTCAAACTGACCCTAATAAATGTTGCAATGGATGTTTAAGTTTCTATAGAAAAAAATTACAGGTATGTTTAAAAACAAAGTTTACGCAGCTGAATGTAATTAAATCAACAATAAATAGGCCTTAGAAATGAAAAGAGTAATGTTAATTACTTTGCATACCTATTATTGTATAGAATCTTCTAACTTAACAGACAGCTGTGCTGCTGGGGAGTTTATTGCGCCCTGCTTCTACTTAAGCACCACTAAGTGGTGAAGAGGGACTGTTTTATGTAATTTAGACGTTCAAAAAGTGCTGATTCTCAGACGAGTTTGAAAAAACCAGTCAATTGCGAGTCGGATTCGCGCTCCGAGGGTTCCGTACAAAAGACGATGTGCAAAGTACTATAGACCCCGTCTATTGAATACACAATATTGAATACAATTTTATGCTAATGGTTCACCGATCATTGAGAAAGATCTACGTTTGCTTTATTGGACACTGCAATGCATTGGTATTTAAACTTCTAAACACTCTTAAGGTGTTCAATAAAGCTTTTCATCTGACGAGCTTGCGTAAGTACTGTAGAGGTTTATCTGACGAAGGCAACCTTATGTGGTGCAGGCAGGTACAATTTAGCACAGGTTGCATTCGAACGTTCAAGCTAGTGTCAAATATTTGAATTAGGATTTTTGTTTAGAACAGTCAGTTGTAATTTAGTCAGAAATATATAAAGACATTCTGCCAATATAATATAAAAGGAGTCATATAGTTGTTTGATTCCTCCCGATGCCTCAGAGGGCTCTCTACAGTACCTTCTGTGTAAATAAATATTTAGTTACAAAGTCATAAAATAAGACACAATTAAATACCTATTTTACGTTGAATATATACTACCTTAATACTAATATAACACTACTTTAGAATGAAATAGCTTGAATCAAAAGTTATTCAACAAATTAAATGCCATCTTGACAAAACGCACTAACCCCTCTATCCTTCACCGCTGCCCAAAGGCTTTGTAATATCGTTACAATGGCGTAGTTTGTCGAACGTTTGACGCGACCCCTGACTTATGCGCCCGCGTCTACATCAAAACATGACCTGTCTTCTATATAACCTTCGGAGCGACAATTCTTTAGTTATTAAAGATTTGTATGTAGTTACATGTAATGTTGTTAAGGTCTAAAAAGTGGTCTCAACTTGTATGAAAAGATAAGTTGATAAGAATTTAAAAAGTTTGTAAAAGTGAACAGAGATTTGTGTACCACTAAAATCCCTATATAGTTATAGAGGGTGTCGAAAAATATTGCAAGGGCGACGAAATTTTCATTTTACCGCCAACCTATTTGGAACCGCTCCCGCCGCAATCGGCTCGTCCAATAAGAGCGCAGCTTCTAGAATGTTCTAGAAGCCTTGCGAAAAAACAGACGACGCGCACCCTTCTTTTTGATATGCAACCATATACGTTCGTTATGAGATCAGTTATTGTAATTTTTCATTGTATTCTATTCATATATAAATATATACTATAATTCTTTTTGATATGAGCCGTGTGACGTCCGTCAACTAACCTGCGCACCGAAAACTGTACAATTTATACAAATCTTCGCCCCGAACCTTATTGTTTTATATATATTAATGTGTGTATGTTTAAATATCTTCGGTCGTAACCGTCGTGGCTGAAGCTTTTAAAGAGCAAGTATTATGATAGAAATTTTGAAAAAAACAAATAAAACGGTATCTTCCATTTGTTTTAGGAACGAATGCATTGAAACAATTGATGTTTACATAATTATTCGCTTTTCCAGTTTTTCGTCGACTGTATTCTTGTGATGAATAAATATCTTAATTTCCATAAAGGTCACAGCTAATCAGTAAGATGTTATCCGTTTTTAGTAAAATGTTGATTGTTAATGCCTTAGTTTTTTGACTGACAGTTATGGTATTGACCTTGCTAGTCTAACCGTAGAATATGATGTCATAACATAAAAAAGAAAATTGTGTATTTACATAGTAAGTGATTAACTTTTTTCAAGAATTTATTAATAGGCACCAGTTATCCAAATCGTAACTGTTTAAGTCATAAAAAAAAAATATTATACCTTCTTTTCAATTTAGCTTCTAATACATTTATTGTTGTCTTCTTTTTAAATGTTTGATGTAAATTGTTGACCTGAAACAGAGGTTTTTCATAAACCTAGATCAGGCAGGTCTACATTACAGTTAGAATTTAACTTTCCTCGATTGTAATTAATGTAAATCATATTTTTACTTTACTTTATACTTGAATATATTTTTTTTTTATTTAAATATAATTTTAGTATTTTTCTCGCAGTTTCGCCCATGTGCAGTATTTTTTTAGCATTAGCATAATCAGCTTATAACGTTTCCACTGCTGCGACTAAGGGCTCCTTTCAGTGAGAGGGTGTGGGGCCCAGTGTGAGTTGGTAGACGTCACATTTCTTCGAATTTTTAGTTGTAGGACATGCCGGTTTCCTCACGATGTTTTCCTTCATCGTTTTAGAGCAGTGATGATGAAATGATTTACACACAGTAAAACGCCTGTCTGAATTCAAACCTACGACCTACAACTCGTAAGTCGCGTTCGTTACCACTGGGCCACCAATGCTCATGCTTTTCTTACATGTGATTTACTTTTCCAATTATTTACAAAAATATTGCAAAAACTGCAAAAGAAAATCGTTATAAAAAAAGATGGAAAAATGCAGTCACGTGCACTTTTATAATTTCTAACGTGACGGTATTATCGTGGATGTCCACGTCCCCGTCTATAAAATCTATGGAAATATTTGCACGTTATAACGTTATCGTAGACGGAATTTAAAAGCGTCTTCGTGTAATATATCCATACATTTTACTTCCCTGTATTATCATGATGCTGTGGACGTCCACGATAATATCGCCACGATACAAATTTTAAAAACGTTCAATAGTATAAGTTTTCAGCCATAAATCACGTTTTTAAAACAAATGTAAAATTATTAAGACTACATCCACATAGGTACCTACTATGTTATTCAATGCCGGAATTTGACCGACACGACGTTCTGTCGGACTTCGGGCACACGAGCCGAGATAAATAAGGCACCGTTTAAAATGGCAATATGTTACATGGATTTTTTTTGTATGTAAGAGAACGATGTTCATAGCCGGTAAAGCAGTGTAAATAGTTATTTAGTTATTGTGAATGCCTAGGAATGTGAGTAGATATAAAAAGATACAGATAAAAACAGACAAAAGTTTGGTTAGATAAAGTGAAAGTAGGCAGACGTTGGAGATGAAAGTTCCTCGAATGATGACAGTGAACTGGTATACGATGAACAGAAAATCTATTGAAGGTCGTCAAAGCTTCTGAGCCATTTGTATCCAGAGGACAAATGGCTCAGAAACTTAAGGCCTTTGACGAAGCCTATTTCTAAGCCATTGGAGATAAAACAACAATAATTATTTAAAAAATCCATTTATTTTGAACTAACTTTTTCCCGCACCTTCCAAAGATATTCCACGGGAACGTACAACCGCGATTAAAAGTACCCTCTGAGTTAATCCAGGTTATAAGCTATCTGTGTGCCAAATTTCATCCAATTCCGTTCAGCCAATTTTGCGCCAATCCGGAACATACATCCAGACAAACAGACAAACGGACAAAAATTGTAAAAAATATATTTTCACCATCAGACTTGTTTCCATACCTCGTAGCAAGTCCTTTTTTTAATATTCTATGTACAGTTCTGACTTCGTTACTATTTTATCATAAAAAATCAGTTTAATGGTGGCCATTACAACAATTTTAAGTAAGGGTCTTCGCTTTGGCCGTATTATGAAAGCACCCTAACATTCAGACGCGTGCTATATCAAAAAGAGCTCTAAGAGAAATTTCTTCGTAAACAACGTAAGAGCAAACCGTTCTAATCTCTTCATTAGCTTATTATCAAAGCTTTTATGTCGTTAGTATAGAGTTCAATTTCGTTTGTTACATTTAAACATTTCTTTGGACGGATTTTAGTCGATATTAAGTACTAGTGGAATCTTAGTTTAAAAACGTCTTGAAGATATTTGAGGCGCACTGGACTTTCAAACTTAGTTATAACTGCCTAAGGTTTGGTTTTGAAAGTTTCCCGTGCTGGATTTTAATGTATTTTTTTCATATAAATTATACCGTGGGAAACCGAGCGTGCCCTCAGGCGCATTTTGGAATTTGCAAGTGAATGGGACATAGTATAAAAAAGCAAGTGAGTGTGTTTCGATTAGCATTAATTCATGTATGACCTTTGACCTTTCATCTTGGAGGTTGTATAGCAAGTAGGAACATGTTATATTAAGTTTATGGTATTTGTATATGTCGTAGTCAAAGAAAGTTGGACAAGTAATGTTCTCAGATAAATGATTATAAGATATTTGAAGATTTCCTTGTTCAATGTCAATGATCCAAATAAAAATTGTTTTAGTTTTATATTAAAAGATAATTGAGAACTAACAGACGTTACAGTTCACCTTCTGAAAAATGCTACCTTTACGATACTGAAACGTACTGTTAAGTCCAGAAAAACATTGCGTTTTTCCTTCTCAAGCAAAGATGTAGCAATGCATCTTTAACTCCCCAGGATATCATTTATAGCTAGAATAGATAGGTACTGTGCTGTGCTTTACGAGCTCTCAGTACCGGAACGAGTAAATAAAATTACAGTTTGTCATATTACTTCAATCATTATTAATAAATAAATAAATAAAATAAATTATTCCTAGAAGATGCGTCTATGTTTCTACATTTTTGAAGTGAAACCTTCTTTAGCAGCGTTGTGCACTTTTGTTGTGATGGGTAAAAAATGTTAAACTTGCGTCAGGACACGTGACCTGATCGAAAATTCGTAAGACGGAGAGAGAGTAGACCGCATTCCAAAATATTAAAAATGCACAACGTTAGTATTCAAGTTTTCACTTCTGTCGGCACTCCCGGAGTGCAAACCGTTGATTTTTTTATCCTTGTCTCCTGCCTTGTCAGCATAATCTCATTCCTACCGTTGTTTTTGATTTTTCTATTCTTTTTATAAATCAATGTTTGTCTCGTATTTCTGCCATCAACTATTCGAAGTATTCATAAAGGTTGCATGTAAGCACCAAATAGGCTATAACCTCTATAGTACCTTGTGAAGGTTCAAAATAACCTAGAAAAGCGGCCAGTATCTTACCTTCATAATCGGAACTTTCATAACAAGAAGAAGAAGCAACATTCACACATTTTCAGCCCCTAACAAAGGTGAGGTAATGGTTGCGAAAGCAAGCGTTACCTAGGTTACTAGTTCATACCGAAGTACCCATAACCTTTAGAAGCTTAGAATTCGTACGGAACGATAAGCAGCTGCACACCGTTTTCATTCATTTGCACATGAGCATGGAAAATTGAAACACCGAAAGATGGTGTGTTCCCCTTGATTCTACTACCAATGTCCCCATTTTTTGGATATCTAAAACTCATTTTCACTCACCTATTGGTTCCAAAAATGATCCTGATTGATTACGTGTCGCCTTGGCGTGCGCTGAACCTTCTTGAGCGTTTCCGCTGGAAGCCATTATACCTAGATATTGGCTAATGGAGGGACCTAGCGGGAACTGTTTTATTCAAGCATGATAGGATGGACTTTTTCACGTTTGTGAAGGGCTGGATTTCAGACAATTAAAAATATTTAAGTTATTTTTTAAGTGAAACTTTTTAGGCGGCGATTCGATAATTGGACGAGAATTTGATTGAGAGTGAAATTTCAAGGAGAGAAGAAAGATGTAACTCTCTCTCTCTGCCTCTCATACTTAAACTGTCTTATTCTTTATTTTTACGCGCATTTTTTTCGATTTTTTTTATAGGTATTTTATTTTTTCTCATTCTATTATCATCATTCATTTAGAGAAAATTCAGTGGGTTATTGGCCACTTTTACGACCTTTTTAAACTGTGAACCTAATAATCATAGGCGACAAACCAGTAGGTACAATGGGAACGCACCGAAGGTCGGTTTCAAAACACTAGTGAAAATAGTTTGCGGTTAGGCACTTCACGTTTCGATGTGTTATGGATTCCCATTGAAATCTTAAAGCATTAACTTCAAAAGCTTAAGGTCTAGGCTGTCGAAGAAGAAAGTTTTTGAAAGAAAACGATTGTTTGCTATTGTTATTGGAGTACGCTTTTAGTATAGCAGGCCTTTTGTTGGTGCATAGTGGTCCTACTTGCGGTGTAAGTGAAAAGGGCGTGACGAATTATATATACGTAGGTAGGTAGTACAACATTGTTTTGTGTGCATGGTGAAAGTTTCTCTACTTGTAACCTTAGCCATTATTTTTTAGTACTATATTACTGTATTTGGAAATCGAGATAGAAAACTTAGAATGTTTAAAAAAAAAATCGTTTCAATTATAGGACTTTTTTTAAACATCACAAATTAAAAGAGAACCAAAAACTATCACTTACTCTTGATTGAAGGCTCCCATAGACAGGTGCGACGCGACAGCGCGACGCGACTCTAGTAGAACAACTTCTATGAAAACTTCATGAATTGCTCGCGTCGCGTTGCCTGCGGTAGGTTCGACTCGGAAATTTCAGTAAAAATATGTTTTATGTCTTTTTGTATTAAAATAAAGTCCTTTAAAAAAATCTGATAGCTCTTACTTAAATCGAATTCCCAAGTACTTAGCACTTTAATACTTGTACCTCTCGCTCTCAATTCTTCCACAGTCCATAAAAAAGTGCAATTATATTCAAAAGTAGTACCCCTTAACTCAGCTGGTCGCGACCCAGTGCCCTTGCGCCTTCGCGAGCCCTGATTGGAATTTATCGTCCACCCAGCCTGTAAGTCGGAGCGGCGTGCATTACACTTATTTTTTTGCCTTTGCCCCGCTGCAGTCGGGTAATAACGCGTATTAAGTTTGTTGTGACGGCATTTGATTTTGATACACTTAATTGATAATGAGGGGTTTTCTATGTTAGTTTGCGACTAAGATGAACAAGAGTTTGGATTTTTTTAATACGAATAGAATTCAGGAGATGGCAGGCAAAAAATATCTTCCAACTGAATTTTAATAATAGTAGGGAACACAAAACAAATTCTGATTAAATCATAATCGTATCTCTTAACCCACTTCATGGTCTACCCATGTGCATCCAAATCCGTTTAGCCATTTTATCGGGAAAGCGCAACAAACAAACAAACTCACAGGTTAGGATTAGGAAGTTATGACCAATTTTTTAGAGTGGTGGTGACGCTTTACTGTGTGTAAATTATTTCATCACCACTGCTCTCAAAATGGTGAAGGAAAACATGGTGAGGAAACCGGCATGCCTTAGAGCCGAAAATTCGAAGACAGGTGACATCCACCAAGTGGGAACATTATATGATGTGATGCTAAAAGTTTGTTTTTTAATATTTAAGCCTTTAAATACAGCCTGTACAAATTGGCAGGGACATCGACGCGCAAAAAATATTCAAATCAAACCATGAATGTATTCCCTACTTTTTTATGAAAAAGCTGTTTTTTTTCTATAATTACCGACGAAACATCTCAAACGCAGGGGGATTTCAAAATTTTGTTCTGGATTCGTGGTAACAAGTTGCGCGTCTACGTTAATTTTTTTTTTGTTGCTTCTGCGATATCTGACAAATTACAAACATAAAGTTTTTTTTTTATTAAATATGAAAAGCCTGTGATGTCCCACTGCTGGGCAAAGGCCTCACTATTCTCTTTCCACTTCTCTCTGTTTAAAGCTGTTAAAGACCAGTTCTTGTTGAAGGAGTCCAGCTCATCCCGCCATCTCCGTCTGGGCCTGCCGCGATGTCGCTTGCCATTAAGAGGGACCCATTGTGTCGTAAGTTTGGCCCATTGGTCATCTGACATGCAGCAGATGTGTCCAGCCCAATTCCATTTTAGCGTGGCAGCTTTCCAAGTGACATCAGTTATTTTTGTCATGGAACGGATTTTTTTTGATAATCAAAGTAAAAAAAGTTTGGGTAGCAACACATTATTACCCAAATAAAACTATCGTTTCATCTTGCTATACTTAGCGACACTAAGGCACTATCTGTGTGTACAACGTCGGTACAATAAAAAGCATTGCGATGGGAGTTTACAATCCTAATCGCGGTGAAACGTGAAAAAATCCACCCACAGACGCGTGCGCAGGACCGGGCAGAAAAAATGCAAGATATATATAGAGCTGGTTTTAAGTAGGAGGTATGATCATTTAACTGAGTTAAGCCTTTATTATTTTAGTAGGAATTCAAATATTTGTGTAATGTTCGGTTCAAAGGAAGCGAATAAATGACGTTTATTTTATTGTTTTTAATTCTGTCGTGTCTCTATGGAACATATTTCTTCATTCGTATGGAACCCTTGTTAAAAATGATTTTGTGTCACGTTAATCATTCTTGTTCTTGTTAAAATATGTAACTGCATTTGCTTATATTTAATTCAGTCCAAATTAACGTAATTACTATCTATTATTTTAAGTAAACTACACAAACACACACACACAGTACACTATTAAAATTTTTAAAGTTTCTATTTTCCATATTTTCTCCATTCTGGTATGAATAAAAACAGTGAGAACGTTTACCTCCAACTTTGTCCTTTGAGACAGAAGATACCAAGTATTACAAACAGCTAAAATAAAAAGCGTTTACTGCTCTATATAAATATAATAATGATGCGCCAAATAATAATCGACAATGGGAACCAAGACGTCCCGCCAAATTCTTTATTTTTGCCGCTTTGCATATTTTTTCTCACGGTACATACAAAGCAGTTTTGATATTATTATAATACATAATGTTAATGTGATAACAATAGCATGTTATTAGTTAAGTATGCAAATGTTCTTCGTTTGCCCTGAGTGTTCCTTCTGACTTGCTTCTTCTATTTTTGTTCGCCTCTCAAGGGTAATAGCGTGATGTTAAATAACCTATAGCCTTCCCCGAAAATTGGGCTATCAAATGCTAAGATAACTTTTCAAATCCGATTGGTAGTTCCAGAGATTAGGGCGTTCAAACAAACAAACAAACTCTTCAGCTTTATTATTAGTATAAGATTTCCTTTCATCATTTAATTTCATCATTTCATTTCATTTGTTATAACAGTTACACTTTTCGATACCCCAAGTAGTATATTTACTTACCAGCTGGTCTTTAAGCGAAGAAAACTGACATTGACAATCGATATGAAAGATCTATGAATGAATGGATGAATTGCATTGATCCCAATATGGTTTGACCAGCCTCGATTAATCGAATGAACCCCAAGATTCGCACTAGCTCCTGTAGCCTCATGTTTAAGGTGCTAGTAGAAAAATATAGATCGATATCAATGCATAGTACACAAACCACTAGCCAGGTAGGTAGGAACAGTTATTATACTCGTAATTCAAACTACAAACCTACATAATTATAACCACGCTGCACGTATCCGTATCGAATCAAAATTGCAAAATAAGTACCTACCTACATATTAATCGCGGCTATAACGATCTATGATTTCTTACCGAAGATTATGATTTCAATAATCCTTAAACGGTGAGGTACAAGCACCTGTTACTGTAAATATTTGATTTAGTTTTTGATGGGCACTTGTTTAGCCTTGTTTGGCTTTGTCGCAAAATGACCACTTCTCTAAATGACTACTGGTAGCAAAATGTTTCTTTCTCAGAATGTCCCTTTCGCAAAATGTCACTTTCGCAGAATGCCCCCCCTTCCTCAAACATTCATTAATTCCTTTCATCAGTAAAAAACGGGTCAAGAGCTAGTAAGCGTACAACACAGAGGGGTACTGTAGTAATGTTTAATCAGTAAAATGGGTAGGTGCATGCACATATACTAAAATAAATAATAGAAATCGAAGTTTGTCAGATTTACCTACTGTCACTCAAAACATCAAATTATACAAATAAAAAATCAACAAATTAAACTAAACCCAAATAAAACATAAAAAATTAAATGACTGGATTACGTAATAAACGAAATTGTCTACTTTTGATAAGCAGTATTCAAAGTTTGGTCTTGTTTTTTAAAACAGGTTTTCACTAGATTTTAGACAATTTTGACTATGAGACTTTCTGCGAATGTATGCGCCATCATTATTTTTATAAAGTCTGTCACTTTGAAGCTGAGCTCAAACCCGAGTCATCGGGTTTGAGCTCAGCTTCAAGGTTGTGCCAGTCACATTGAAGCCCAAGATCCTGCCAAATGCAAAAAGCGCTAACGACAATTAAACATCTTACTAATTCCTATCAATCCTTAGAAGTTAACGAAAACAGAATGTCAATTAAAATAGCTTACGATCGTGGTCGTGCAATCAGAAGACCAATTCTCGTAATTTAAAACGTTCAAAATCTAGTCACAGTCTCATCTAAGCGACCAACAAATGTCAAAAACTTGTCAAACAGTAGAGAAATTAGAAGTATTTTTTGACAGATTGATACAGATCAGACTGTGAACGGTCTTAAAATTACGAGAATTGCCCTCAGGTCTCAGTGCATACAATCACGTAAAATGATAGTCATTATTGTAAAACAAGAAGGTAACATGACCGTTTACCCTGTATAATGGCTACCGATTAGCTTGTTTCTCACAACTGTACCCGGGCTCCATGAGAAATTCAATCAATTGAACTATTTTAATGGCTGACGATTGCACAACAATCAATATCATTTTTTTTATCATTTTCCCACTGCAGTACGCTGTCATTAAGAGTATTATGATTTATTTCTGTTTTGTTTTTGAGTTATTATTGTTTGAGAACTTTGTTTGATGTGAGTTTTGACTTTGAATGATTAACAGTGTTCACCGTTCCCAAAACATTTGCACGTTCTTTAGGATGCCGAAGTGAATAAGTGATTACTGGGGACCGACCCCTGTAATCATTAACTGTCGGTATAGAAATTGGTTTGGTTTGATTTTCAGTTTCAAGACTTGTATCGAAATAGAGACACAAAGGTCAGGTCAGGTCTGAAATTCTGTTGCACTTAACAGAATGTCACACAGACAGTAAGAATAAAACTCCGCAAAAAAACTTCGCAAGTTTAAAATTAACAAAATATTATATTATATTTTCAACACAATCCTTTCCCCATAATAGCGACATACATCAAGTAAAACACCATCTTCAAAATTAGCCTAAAGCCATAACGCAACAATAAGCGTTGCGTGCGAACACGAGTAGCGTCCGCAACACGCAACTGTCGAGTGATTTAAACACAACTTTCAAAGACTAATGACGTTTATTAAGCCAATCAATTTATTGAGAGAACGATTGAGATATCCTTAAGGATGGTGGTTGTTGTACGCGAACGCGGTTGAGATGGTAACAAAAAAAATTGCAGCGAACTTTAAATTGGCTCGAAATAATTTACAATTAATTATGTCTTGGTGTAAGCTTTTCTGATTATCTTATAGGAAGACTGTTGTGTAGCTTCTATAATCCATAGATAAATCAAGTTTGTAGTAGAGATTTTGCGATACAAGCATCTCTTTGCTGAATTAGCTTTAACCGCGAAATCGTGTTAGGTTGTTTTCTTTGCGTTTTTATATGTGCTTAAGCTTTTTTCTGCACAATTTAAGTTTGGTGAGCAAGACTCTAACCAGCTAATCTACTGACGAATTTTATATAAGCAGTGATTAGTTAACAGAAAAAGCCAATTTAATTACTAAGAGATTACCAATTTAATTACCATTATTAAGAGAAAGTGCGGCTGATGAGTGCCCTTTTGATACCTGTCAGTTTTATACCAACGAATACGTGTTTCGCCAATTTGATCTTTATTAAATACTACGCGCTGATGGTTATGTGTTGGATCATTTTAGTTCCCTTCAAAATGGTTGAGCTGAATGGTGCTAATCCATGCGTCATGTTCGTGAACGGGCGTCGTCAGTAGGGACTGGTCATCTCTTTGCTGCCATGGCTTATTTTAATTTAATTTAATATTTGAATATTGTTCTTATTTTTTTAAACTTTTCATTACGGACGCTTTCAACGTTCTGCATCGTTCTCACATGCATAATTTCTCACATGAATGATGTAACTATATTATATTGATTTTAAAAAGTGTCCATGGAGTTTAGAGTGTCCTGTTAGAAAAATTCGTAATTTAACTGATATAGAGACAGCCCGTTTAGTGTACTTTAGCTATTTTTTTTCATAGTATATTAGCCCTGATTCCCTTGTTCACAAACTAAACTAAATTTAAGTTCTGTGCATCTTTTTCTTTCTATTTCATTAAGAAAAGGACAGAAGATAAAATATGAGTTTATTCCTGTCAAATTAAGATACTCCATAGACAATTTAGACGTGATTAAAAATATGGCTACTAAAAATACGTCAATTTACGTCAGGCGCGGACTAATTTGACAGGACTAAACTAATATTTATCTTCTGTCCTTTTTTTAATGAAATAGAAAAAAAAAGATGCACTGAACTTAAATATAGTTTAGTTTGTGAATAAGGGAATCGGCGCCAATGTCGTACGGTACCTATTCTATTGTGGGGAAATGCCGCTGATATTCAGACTATCTTTGTTTTGCAGAAGCGAGCTGTTCGATCAATTTATAAATTAAGTCCGAGACACTCGCTCAGAGACAAATTTAAAGAAATTAATGTTATGACTGTGCCTTCTCAGTATATTTATGAAAATCTTTTATATGCCCATAAAAATATAAAATTGTTTAAAAAATACAGTAATATCCATAATATAAATACTAGGAACAAACACAAATTAGTTGTACCTACAACAAGGCTCAAGAAAATAGGTGGCTCGTTCAGATGCCAATGTATACGCTTTTACAATAAAGTTCCAAGCCTCGTTCAAGATCTAAGCCTTAATAAATTCAAATCATTCATTAAACGTAAGTTGTGCCAGAAAGCCTTTTATACCATTAGGGCTTATATCGAGGACAAAAAGGCTTGGGATTAAGCTGCTTCCAATTTTTACATATTGAATGTTTTTATTTTTTTGTTTTGTTGTTGTTTTTTTTCTATATACACTGACATTAATGAATTTGATCTATGACATTTGCTTACTTTGTAAAGTATTCTATTATTTTAATTATTGTGAATGTGAAGACTATGTGGGTCATTTTATTTTTTATTTTTCCCTCTGTTCTGTTAGTTTTTGTCATGGTCTGGCAGTTTGAGTAATTAATGTGGCCTACCCAAATGTCCTTTCTTTGATATTGTTCGTCGAATCGTTGAGCTCCTTAAGTTTTGAGTTGAGCTGCACGATTTCTGACATATGCGTGCACTGACTGGATAGGTCCTCTCAATCTGTGTGGTTCTTTCCTCAAAAGACCATCTCAGACATCGACCTACATGGTCTTCATATGATCTGACCAAGATTATGTCTGGACTTTAAAAAGAGACTGTGACGTCTGAGTTTGTTTCGGCCTTTCTTCTCAGACTAGTCAGATAAGAAACGCCGAGTTTTAAAATATGATTGACGTGTAAAAGTGTTTGTACAAATCTACTTACAAAATAAAATCATTTATCATTTCTTGCTCGTTCTTCTCCATAGGTACCTACGCTTTGGAATGGGCAACTAGCTTCATTTTTCTGACTGACCGACCCCTTGCTAATTCAAAAGTGCCTGTAATTGGTTTAATTGAAATAAATACTTTGGAGTTTGAGTTTGACTTGAATTGTCGCACTTACAGGTGTCAGGAACACATTCTCTCGACGACCGGACTGTAGGTAATTGTAAATAGGGAATTATTTGTAGATATTTCAAAACAGCGGTCAATTCTTAATCGAAATCTAATTTAATGTTCTATAATGATCGTATAAAACAATCACGCACCTTAGGCCGAGAAAATGGTAGCGTTTATTAAGTGAGGAGAAGCACGCGATCTTGACTCCAATGCTTTTAATTTTGTTGTAAACAAATTGCGATTAATGTGAGAAATTTGTTTCTGTACCGTTGTACCTACTGTGAGGGAGGAAAGTTTATTGATAATAAAGTATTTAAATTAAATTTTTCGTTGAGTAAGGCTTACTCATTAATAAAGAATGAAAGGGCTAATGCTTATCTAAGGCGACAAATTTTTGTAATAGTCGGTGTAGCTTGTTTATGTGCATGGGTAACGATAAAAATACAGGGTGGCAGGGACACCCACCTCGTTGGGATTCAGTACAGTCATGATTCTAGAAATTTGTCGTCGGTTATTAAAAAATCATTACATTGTGCCTCAGTAGCCATGACCTGTCAGTTTACAATGATCGGTCTTGATACTGTGATAAATAAGGAAATTTTTCATAAACATTAGCTTTTTTTAACATACGATAAAAGGAATTTATACATACCTAGGTGTTCAAAAGAAGGTTCGTACTTGCGTGCACTTCTCGAAGAAAACCCATGACTACGACACGCAGCAATACATTATTTTGAGCGTGGTGATTGCAGCTGCTCATCGAACATACTAATTACAATGTTGTAACATCAAAATTTACAGCTTAAGTTATAATGTTGTACCTATCTCCTTGCTATGCAAAGGTCAGAATCATGCATGCTACTCGTACTAAATGTTATATTATAATGTTATTATTAGATTGTTATTATTATTACGTCTTTATTGTGTTTCACATACTGTTTATTAATTGTAATGGTATTGTTTGTTAGGATAACGTGTATCATACCTAATTCTAGCCTGTTTTGGGTGCCCTAATATAGCATCCAACCATAAATGATAAATTATTTTATTTTGTAAGTAGGTTTGTACAAACACTTTTACACGTCAATCATATTTTAAAACTAGATGAGGTCGGCGTTTCCTATCTGACTAGTCTGAGAAGAAAGGCCGAAACAAACTCAGACGTCACAGTCTCTTTTAAAGTCCAGCCATAATCTTGGTCAGATCATATGAAGACCATGTAGGTCGATGTCTGAGATGGTCTTTTGAGGAAAGAACCACACAGATTGAGAGGACCTGTCCAGTCAGTGCACGCATATGTCAGAAATCGTGCAGCTTAACTCAAAACTTAAGGAGTTCAACGGTTCGACGAACAATACCAAAGAAAGGACATTTGGGTAGGCCACATTAATTACTGAAACTGCCAGACCATGACAAAAACTAACACAACAGAGAAAAAAATAAAATGACCGACATAGTCTTCACATTCACAATAATTAAAATAATAGAATACTTTACAAAGTAAGCAAATGTCATAGTATATATCAAATTCATTAATGTCAAAATGTAAAAAAAAACAACAAAACAAAATAAAAACATTCAATATGTAAAAATTGGAAGCAGCTTAATCCCAAGCCTTTTTGTCCTCGATATAAGCCTTAACGGTATAAAAGGCTTTCTGGCACAACTTGCGTTTAATGAATGATTTGAATTTATTAAGGCTTAGATCTTGAACGGGGCTTCGAACTTTGTTGTAGAAGCATATACATTGGCATCTGAACGAGCCACCTATTTTCTTGAGCCTTGTTGTAGGTACAACAAATTTGTGTTTGTTTCTGGTATTTATATCATGTATATCACTGTACTTTTTAACATGCTTCAGAACGTCTGCTGTATACTCCAACTCTTATACAAATGATCTTGGATATGGCTTATGCCGAAGCATCATGCTGAGATAGGAGCCTTTTGGCCTCGTATAGGACTTTGTTTCATTTTTTTCCTTTTGTTACTTTTTTATACAATTTGTTTTATTTTTATTTTTAACTGTGTTTAGTTTAGTTTATGATCCTGTACGAGTCGCAATAAATACATTTTCTTTCTTTCTTTCTTAGTTCCTGTAGAATCAAGAGCTGGTTAAGATCATTCATTTCCCACCATGCCAAAAAATATCGAAAACAATATGATTTATAACATAATATATAACATAACGCCTGTTTTCTGCGAAGGGTTAGGCAGAGGAGTACTCATTGTGCATCCACATTTCGCCAGTAATATTTAAGTCCTATGTACTTAATAGGGGGCAAGCCTATTGACATTTTAGCGGTATTTACAACGCCACATGCGAACAACGCGACATACTGACGTCACGCAAATCCTGCATCTCGCAAGCAGAGTTTACCGCGCAATTAGCATGTATACAAACTTCCCAACATCAATCGTTGGGCAGTTGCCCGCCAGACGCAACACCCGTCTGGTCGGAGGATCCTCCCTTTTGTATAGAGTATAAGTGAACTTTACACCCTGTTCATTATATTTCTAAACTGGACAACAACAACAAACAAACAACAAATCCCAAACATCAACAAACAAAACAACAAACAAATCAACAATCTAGACTCCAGGCTGCTACTGAAATATTCCTGATAGAAATACCCAGGACCTCATGTTCAGCATTAGCGCATGTTACCACGAGACCAACGAAGCAGCAAAATATATTTATGATATAAACAATACAACAGATACATTTTATGTAACTAAATACAAAGTTTGTAGAGTACGAGAAATGAGACGTGACTTGCAACTTCCTCCCTTTTGTACGGTTACCCCTTATTAAGCCAATAAAAGCCAATCCCTTCGAATACCTTCCCTACAAAACTAGGTCACAACTCATGAATCAGTCATTTACTTGATATCTCGCGTGTTTTTATCAGAAACGCAACTGTTTTTAGCTCGCGTGACTTACAACTGGCAATTTGAATTAGAATGTGCCCGCCCATTGCCACGCCTGCTGGTAGGTGCAACGGTATCTGATCGTGGTGGTTACGTAAAGCTGATTATGCATTTTCTGTGGTACTGTGGTTGGTAGTAGTGGTCAATAGGTGGAGGTTCGAATAAATGAGAGGCCAAAATCATTTAAAGCCAAAAAAATATACAATAGGTTCGCCCCCTATTTCATGGGACTTAAACATAACTGGCGAACCTGGGTGTACTATGGACATGTTTGTCTAAATATACTGATCAGTAAACATTAAGCCCGAATTAGCTAATGTTGAGAGAAAATAGAAGTGGCCCCAAGATACAGCCTTGTGGTACTCCAACTATATTATATGGTTGTTTGGATTACACACGATTTCTATTCTTCGATCGTTCACAAATCCTCGATCAAGACACAATAATGTATTCCACAATATTGTTGCCTATTTGCTAGGTAACTTTGCAACCATTTAAATGCTAGCCGCGAATACCATGCGTTGAAAATTTATCCATTCTAAGATCACCATGTCCAGAAACTCAATATTACTTCACAATTTTCATTTTCTTTAAAGAAAAACATGCGTAAAGCTACTCCACACTCAGGAACCTACTTCCCGACAATACCCACCTACAATCCAACATACGTTCTGCGATGACGCGAATGATATCGCACGAACATGTGAGAACGGTGTTCCGAATGTAATAGATAGAGGCTATTGTTTTACTCGACCGACTACATAATGCCTTGTATGCAGATTGGAGTTACGCGAAGTAGGTTGCCCTGTATACGTATGTGGTTATACGCGATTTGTAATGTAGACTAGATAAGACAATTTACTTACCTACAAGACAAGTGATTCGTTCTAAGTCGATTTCTATTTTGTCTTGGTTGGAGCTCGTACTCCGCTGCGTCGCTAATAATTAAAGTCCGCATTGCGTTAAATAAACTTCTCTATGTAAGAAGTTCTTTCAGGAGATTCTTTCGTAATTGTGGCGATTTTCAAAGCGAAACCTGTATTATAGAGAATTTTCAAACAATATGAATACAAAACAGTCAATAGGATTTAAATTCCTGCATGCCATTATCTATCTACACTAGTTAGGAGTTCATAAGCCATAAAACTTATAACTGCTTGACAACCATAATAATCTGCATGAATGTCACTTATCACAATTATCTCTGGAATGGCATTGGCGCTAAGTTATATGAAAGTCTAATGTCCATCTAAGTTTATTAGTCAATTTCACTGCATTTCAACAAATGAGGCATTAAAAACATAGACTGAATAAATTTCAGCGATCCTGACTAATATGGAAGCTTTAAATGAAAACGTCCTACGAATATCCTTGAGGTATAAAATACCTACTAGGTAGGCCTTACCCGTAATCTCGTAAAACTTAGGAAGCAAACCCATCACCAAAACTGAAATTAATGGCATGGTACATCAGTTCATCTAAGATTAAATGCCCTGTCAAACTTGTAAGAGGACGTAGAAAATAAAATTATTCGCGGTTTTCTATAACGATATTAACGTTGTTTTGATTAAAGTCCTGTACTACAATTTTACTACATGGACAGCGGTCTAAGAACAGATCTCATGAGAAATAGAATCATCAAAAAATGTCCCAATCACAATAGAAGTTCTTACAACACTTATGTCCATTTTATATGCAATTACCAAATTAGATGTTCCGAAGTGACCTTTTACATACGACGTGACATCTTCGTATGAAATGAAAATTGCTGTCAAGCGCGCACGTTCTTCATCTGACATATAATTTGTAAGGTCGTGTCTCGAACTAAGTTCCCATGGTCCGTGTGTGTTACGAATACCATTTTGAGCTTTATTGTAATCCGTTTTGATGTGTATGATTTCTTTATTGGGTGTGTAATTTGTCGCTTTAGATTGAATGTTTTGAGGAGTCGGTTCGTGGTTTAGGCTACTCGGTATTTTTGTGGTGAGAAGTGACTCAGTGGAAATTTTGGGACTACATATCTACTGTAAAAACTAAGTCTGGTTATCGTTATGACAGACGCCAGAATTCGGGAACAACATTGTGAACAATGTTGTGATCCTAATGAACGTCTTACCAATTCTTGGGAGCAAAGAGGATAAAGCATTTCTGAATGCATTTGAAAATTAAGATAGAAAAGAAGAAAGAAAGAAAAGGCTTATAATTACAGTCAGTTTAGGTCATAAATATTGGCGCCCATTAACTAAAAATACGTCTAAACTAAATTTAAGTTCAGACGTATTTTTAGTAGCCATGCTTTTAACACACATGTTTTAGAGTGCTATCCTCTGTCTAAAGCAGACGGTCCAATACTATAAGGAGAGGGGTACTCCGGTGTATGCCTGCTTCCTTGATCTCTCAAAGGCATTTGACCTTGTGTCATATGATGTCCTTTGGGATAAACTCGAGGGAGCGGGGGTACCACCTGAGTTGACGGGTTTGTTCCAGTACTGGTACTCTAACCAGCTGAATCAAGTTCGCTGGGGAGACGTTCTGTCTGAAGCGTACAGGTTGGAGTGTGGGGTGAGACAGGGGGGGTTAACCTCACCTAAGCTCTTCAACCTGTATGTGAATGAGTTGATCGTTGAACTCAGCAGCAGACCAGTAGGGTGCAAAATTGATGGCACGAGCGTCAACAATTTAAGCTACGCTGACGACATGGTGCTGCTGGGTCCAACGGCTGGTTCAATCAGGGAGATGTTGAGCGTCTGTGAAAGGTATGCGGCAACCCACGGCCTGCTGTATAATGAGATGAAGAGTGAATATCTGATCTTTGTTGCTCCCGGGAAACATTTAAAATACGAGCCCTTTATATCCCTCAATGGACGACCACTTAAGAGGGTCACCCAATTTAAATACTTGGGTCACTATGTCACCGAGGACCTCAGGGATCAGGTAGACATTGAGCGTGAACGCAGGGCACTAGCAGCCAGATGCAACATGTTGGCTCACAGATTCGGTCGTTGTAGTAACGAGGTGAAGATAACTCTGTTTAAAGCGTACTGTCAAGTGTTCTACACGGGTAGTTTGTGGGTCAACTGCACGCAGAGGGCACTAGATGCCCTGCGGGTGCAATATAATAATGGTTTCAGGGTGCTGTTGAGGTTGCCCCGATTCTGCAGCGCGTCTGGCATGTTTGCTGTAGCGCGAATCGACGACTTCTTTGCCATTCGGAGGAAAAAGAGCGCATCCTTAATAAGCAGAATGAGGGCTAGCACCAACAGCATACTGAAAACCCTAGCCGAAAAACATGATGCACCAGTAATAAGACATGCTGTCCGGTTGCTCGTGCGGCAGAATAAATAGAATTTTTTATTTTTATTTTGATATTTTTATTTTGATATGATTTACTGTAACTTAATATAATTAAATTTAATTAATTAATTAATATTACTAACCCTTAGTTAATAAGTTATTGTTGTACTAACCATTGGACCAATGTTGGACCAAATTAAATTAAATAAATTATTATTATTATTTAATCACGTCTAAACTGTCTATGGACTATCGTAATTTGACACGATTAAACTAATATTTGTATTCTGTCCTTTTATTGATACAATAGAACGGAAAAGATGCACTGAATTTAAATTTAGTTTAGTTTGTGAACAAGGGAATCGGCGCCATTGTCTTGCGTTGTGTCTGATTAATTTCTGGTTGATCTGACGACGTGATGTCACAGTCTACTGTAATTTGAAACTGTAACAATCATAGTTTGTGTTTTAGTTTCTACATATCTTTACATACCTGCTATGCACATGCACATAGTACTTAACATTTAAATGTACTAGAAATGCTATCTAATCAGATGCACAGGGGGCGTGCCTGACCAGTGAAATGTTGCCCGTTTCCCCTCGTTACTGCGTCTAGCCGCTGTGACGGGAGCTCTGCAGTATCAAGACCATCTAGATCTGTGTAAAGTTACGCCAAGAAAATATATTGAAGAACCTTGAATACATTTTCTTGCCGTGTTACATAGCCGTTACATCGTTATCTCTCTGAAGGGATGTAGTTAAAGAGAACAGTTACACCTTCCACTACTGAGAAAAAGAAATTAACGCGGAAAATAATTTCTGCAATCTGGCGAATCCAACATGGCGTGAAAATTTGAAAGTAGCAGTCACACTAAGCTGGTTAAGTCTATCAGAGGAAGTAGGGCTGTTGGAATAGACTGTAAATTGTCAATCATAGCACGTGAGACCCAATATTATGAGACTCTGAATCGACGACATGAAAATATTGACATGATATCATAATTATTTAATATATATTTTTTTTTTATATTAGTTTTTAATTATTTTTTTTAAATTCTTATTTTTATTTTTCTATTTTTTATTTGAGGGAGTTTTTGTCAGATCGGGTGTAGAAGAGCACCTTACAAGTTACTTTTGTTTCTTCTGCACCTTGGATGACTTAATGAATGCCACTGATACCACAATCAACGTGGCCACCTACTGGGCTCAAACAATATAAAATATCGAAGAACAGTACCGTCGACACGAAAAGAGGAACAAGTTACTTTTGTTAGTCTCTAACTAACCTGGGATAGCCAATTAGCTATAATATCTTGTCTTACAGAACAAATCATTCGCTATTTCTGCAGCTCACCAAAACTCAACGTTCCATCTACACACACAAAGCGAAAATTCCTCACCTACAATAAACTTAAATATAATCGTAATACCTTTAAGATTTGCCCCTGAAATATACGTTTCTTTGACACTAACGACGCGGCACTAAGGTGCAATGAATCAAGTGCGCAAACGCACTTATAAATAAGCGAGACCATATCGTAATTGGTGTGTAAATATCCGACCAAATGAGCATTAATGAGCGAAGTCCAGACCGTGTCTTCATTCTTCATTTGAAATATTTATGATCCCATTTTGAAAAATTCAGGAATGCATAACGAATTTTTTTGATTTATTTCCCTGTTTGTGTAGGGGGTTCTGTGTGGATGACGCGTTTTAGTGGCGTCTCTTCTAATAGGATAGCTTCTTACAGTCCTTTAGGTAGGTATACTGAAAGTCTATTATGTTTACGAATATTCTGAAATGATTGCAATAAAGGATGCCGAAAATTGTCTGTCTGTAATTGAGTCAAAGCCCTGATTATTCTTAAAAAATAATATGCTTGTATTTTGCAAATTACTCTCTGATAAAATCACTACTGCTTGAAGTTGAAATGCAGTAAGTAACTAACAACAAATAAACCAATTTGTTTAACTCATATTGTTATTTTTAAGCTACATATTTGATTCAAGTTCCTGATGCGAATTTCCTAATACGTACCTTTCCAACTTTCCAATCACAGCCAAAATTCGATCAGAAAAAAAAGAGGTGCTGTCACAAATAAACGCATATAAGTAATTACGTTCTTTTCCCATACTCCTAAACAAAGGCGGTCCATTAAACGGTCGTGTATAGGTTTTTTGTGGTGGCATCTTTTGACCCGGCCTGTGTCCCCGGGCGAAACAGTAAATAATGATCCCCATCGTATGTATAAATTATGAAATGAAATCATAAAAGTTGGGATGGTATCTTTACAGAGCTGTCGATACCGATTTGTAGGTTTTTTTGGGAATTTATTTATTTCCACTTTGACGAGTGTTTTTAATATCATTAGCGAATGAGGAACATTTTTTAAAATCTAATATCAGCTTATTTTTACCCGACTATGCCGAAGCCAAAAAGAAGGATAATGTTTTTGTTAATATATCTTTATTTACCCGGAAGATCTTCTCCAGATATCGTTCATTCTTCTTAGTCTGCAACGATGTAGTTTTTAGGAAAAGCATTCAGAAAACCAAAATGGGTGTCAAAAGAGCTCAAGTTTGCTGATAATAATTATAATAAGAATAAGAAAAACAATCATTTGCATAGAATACTTTATACTTACTTTTATAAAATTGTCATTATCATAGACACCTTAATTATATAGCGTGTTTCGTCCATTATGTTTGCTAATCTATGTCTACTTATTTTATTTATCATGGTTTTATCTTATCAACGATGCGGCAGTTAATAAGAATTATATATCTATATGAAATTGTGAGTTTTGTATTATACCCAAATGTTGTAATACTCAATTCTGAAATTACTGCTAGTCTTTTCCATTTTGTTATAAATACACACAAACAAAAAACAATTACTAAAACTACTCAATTATAAGTGCATAATATAACGAAACTCATTTTGTATGTGATTTCAGATTTTGACACACCAAAAGGTTCACAATCACACCCATAACAACATCATAAATTATTCAAAGATGACAGCAACGTCAGCGTTTTGCATAGAGGTCGTTACCGTCTATGATGGATGGGATCACAAGATCTTGACCGAACAGAGCCGAGGAGTGCCGAAGCGCAGCGGAGATAGCCGACTTACCCCGAGGCGCTTAAACTATCTCGAACGTTTTAGCTATTTAAATGAGTTGTCAATAATAAGTTGCGGATAATTTAAAATTATATTGCTGGTAGGCTAAGGTAAAAGTTATTCTGACCATCTTTTGTTTGTACCATTTTGTATGAATCTTATTAGGAATCGTTCTGTGTTAGATTCAAATAAAAAGACTAGTCGAGTGTTTTACATTATAAATCTTCAATGTAGATTTTTCTCTCTTCAAAATTGCATCATTTAACTTCTTAAGCATATACAAGTAATGTCAACAAACTGTACAGAGACAGCAAAATGTTTTACATAATTTTCAGGCCAAACATTGCAAACTTTAGCTAATGAATTATCTAGAAGCGAGCCTAATAATCCCTGCCCTTAATTAGACCATACCCTAAAGATCTACTTCGATTAGAGTGTCGTAGCATGAACACAACCTTACCGTCCCATAAAAACTATAAACACAAAACAGTAAAAAACTAAAGTACCACCGAATGACGGAATGCAATAAAATCGTGACAATCATCTAGAGGCAAAACCTTAAACGCCTTATAATAATCTTATGCACCGCCTTAATCTACAGAGGACCTAACCTCAAAAAGCTGGCCAAAAAACCGTGAGAACACATCGTTCAGCGCTGCAGTGACTCGATCTTTATGATATATTGCCTTAAACGTGCCATTTAGCGCTTACTCGGCCATTCTTAAGTATAGTGGGGCAAATTAGAAAAAAAAAATGTAAACACAACATTGTACGAATTCAATAATTAGATTAAGCTTGTAATGAGGGGGTTGTAGAGCCTTCGGCGACGTCGGGTCGCGTCGGGTACCGCCCCGTGGCGCCTCGAGCGGGGTGCTTTTGACCCTATTTGTTTTAATTACCAACCAACGGTCTTTAGGAGGACATGGGGCCTTTGTGCTAGCCGAAAATTGTGGCTAATTGGCGGTAGGCCGCAACCTCAAAACGAGCCGGGGTAACTTCGTGATCTTAGATCGCCTTTCTTTGGAAATTGAGATTTGGATGATCCTTTGGGAGGTTACAAGAATATACTCTGTGTTTTGGCACTAATTTTAGTGGCATCTGATTATGATGGGGATTTGATGAATTTTATTCTTGAAAATGATTATGGTCGAAGAACGAAGGCTTCAGAATAAATGTTTTATGAATGAGGATGCTGAAAAGGCATTGCAAACTTATCGCAAGTTTTGTAATGATGTTATTTATAATCAAACCATTTACGGTTTAATGACAATGGTTTAAATGAGAGGGGCGTTTAAAGACACGGTTTCTTAAAATGTTAGTTTGAACTTTGAGTTTACCTTTTTGAGCGCAAAGCATAGGTATTTGAGAGGGTCTAGCTAAACAATCACTTACAAAGCATTTCGTGTTATACAACGACTTTCAACAGCTGACATATTATTAATACGGTTTTTGGTACCTTATGTCAATACCATATATTTTTCACTTTTCCATCGTCATTATTATTGATAGATGTAACTATTTTGTCTAGACCCTTAGGTACACTTTACAGATCTGATTCTTCATCTCTAAATACATTATTATTTTCAACTATTGCAAAGTTTTTCCTTCTTCTAACCCGATCGAGTCCAGGCTATTCCTTGGACCCATTTAACATTCCTTTGTCGTAACTCCTTACTTACTCAGCAATCAACACATTAACATAACTGAACTAAATATTATATTTACATCATTCTTTACGACTGAATTCCTTTCAAAGTTCCTCAGGATTCCTCAGATGTTCCCAATATTACTTTCGATTACCGAATCATCCGGTAAATGCTTCGGTAAACGCTTGTAATCGCCTCTGCTTTACCATCATGATTACCATGCGCGCCGCTATTACGTGTAGCTAAAAAGCTTGCTGTTTCTTTTTGTTTTTCAATAAAAAATCGTTCATGTAGATTTGCGATTTTCGCTTTCATTGTCAGGCGATTGTAGATAATTGGAGCAGTAAAGTCGATAAAATTTATACATTTACATCTGTAATATTTATGGTGTACAGACGGCAGTACATCAAGCTACTACAATCTGTAATTTTTTTTAAATAGATGTTCAACTTTATCTCTAAAGCATTAAGGTTTAAGGTTCATTGGGAAAATTTGACAGTTTCGGGTAGCTTGATGTGCTGGCGTCTGTACATAATAAAGAGTATTCTATTCTAGGTAAAGCAGTCTTAATATTAGGAGGCAGGATAGCTACAGATGTGAATAAATAAGAGAGAGAAGAACACAATCGGCACTTCGCAAATTCGCATCTATTTCATTGTTATTTTTAGGTATTGCATGCAAAAACAATGAGCGAGATTTTTAGCGATTGGTTTTATAAACTTACATGAGTTATTAGTTATGATAAAGGAAGTTAAATAGCAATATTTTAATGTCAATATTTAAATTACCTACAACTTTGATGTATAGGTTCAGAATTGGAGCCATTTATTTAAATTATATTATTTGTGCAAAAAATATAAGATCCGCGTTCATGATTAATGAGGCAGGAAAGAACTGTAAGTGATAATAATGTCTTATAATGACACTCGCTTTCTTTGAATCTAATAAACACTTTCCTTAAATAATTATGATCAGATATGATAAATGACGCAATTATTTTTAGCAAACTCATCGTCAAATGCTTAGCTTTTTCCTAGTTATGTTTTGGTTGGCCTACAGTCTAATCGGATGCACATTTTAAGTTGTCAAATGCAAAAAGGAAAACTATAGCCCACAGACCACTACGAATGGTTCATTTCATTAATTTACTAAGATCCATGGGACTTACCCAAGTATTACAACAGTGGTCCCACAAAAAATTCACTTATCATAATTAATCTCGAAAAGCCTTGTCCAAAATCCCACGGTCTTAAAAGTCGAAGGTGAGACCCAAGAAATGTAGCCTGAAGCAAACGGTAGATCCACTGAAGCAGCCATGGCGTCCGTATGTGATATAACAAATGAAGCCGACGAGGTCGATGAAAAAGCCACAGAGGAACAAAATGTAGAATATTCGGATGATGATACTGGTCAAGTTGAATATAATAATAGAGGTGTTAAGATTATATGTGGCGTGACAGTTGATGAAGTGTTCGTAGTGTGAACGGGTATGGTTGGTGAGGAGGTCGCACGCAATCTAAGCATTCGGAGCACGTGGGAAAGACGCAAAGCCGAGGCGGGGTGCCTCGAGGCAATCTGCCACGGTTGACGATCACCGCGATAAATATATCCAACATTAGTGCACAGAGCAGTGAAGAAACGAGAGATGATTGTTTGGAAAGTGGAAACGCAATTTATAATGTTGAAGTTCAAGTTTTAGGATTGCAAAACTGTAGTTTGTAAGCGGCCAATTTCCTGAAGAGGGGAAAATGGTTTTTTATGATGATGTATTTTATATTATTAATTTCCGATTAATTTTAAATTTTTATTTTTATTTGACATTGAATTGCTTATTTTCATTTGACATTGTACCTACTTTATTATTATTTGAAGACATTGTATTTATTTTTATATTGTAATTATTTTTATGTATCTCGTTCTCGTGTTTCGTAACTTGAGATTTGATTTTAATATGGGAGAACCTGAAATAAATTGATTTTATTTATTTTATGTACCTACTGTAAAATTAATTTCTATGGAACTGCAGAGAAGGCTTTTTAGCGACATTGCAATTCAGATGAGGACTTTAAATGTGATGAAACGACCACTTACTACAGTGCATTTAAAATCAAAGCCTAGCAATTCAGATCTAGGTTAATGAAGTAGGAAAAACAAACTAATCTAAATGTAGACTTATCGAAACATAAACTCACTAAACAAATCAACAGTGTTGGTCCCACGTAACTGATATTTAATATAAACAAACGGTCGACATAAACAAAACTTGATACCCTACTCTATACGGCGTTACAGCTACAGCCTCAGGAAGAATTCCCTAAAAACTCCACAGGGTCAAATGTCGAAGAATTTATTGCCTCCGCAGTAAAACCCGAACGTTCGGCGTCTTTGGGAAGAATCGCGAACCTCTAATTAGTGAGATTATGAAAATATTCACACAGGTGCGTTGCAGCCCTAATAAGCATGTTCGCTTCGGGCAAGTCGTGAAGGCAAGGCTAATGTTTTGGGTGTTACCTACTCGCAGGTGAGTTTGCTTTGTTTTTGGGTCGGTGGTAATCTAGGATCGTCTGTTTGTTGTAGTTTTAAATGTAAGGTTACGTTTGGGTGTCTTTGGGTCGTGATTTTGTTTCACAGGTGTCTGCGGGTGGAACTTGATTGATGCGGTCTGGGGAATGACAACAATTATATAGAAAACGGAACAATACATTTTAGGCACCTACTACTTTTTTTGACGTAGGCACCTAGGTTCTTTTTATACAGGGTCAAATTAAATTAGCTAGTGGAACTCCACAGACTATATTTTTAGATATATTTTTTTCTGTTTATCATGTTTAGATATCGGCACCCATCACTTTGCGGAGTTTCGCAAGCTAATTTTACCAAGAGATTATAAGAGCTGATGGATGGATCTGTTTATCATTTATGTAGCAACCATTTGTAGATTATACGTCTGTTTTGTGTTTCTTGTCTACCACATATTTTGAGTATATTAAGTCTAAAAGTTCTTATTTTTAGACTTAAAAGTAACAACTTTTAGACTTAATATACTCTAAAAAGCTCTGAAACTCTTGTTTCAGAGCTTTTTTTATTAAGCCTTGATTACTATCACCCTCTCGCACGTGCTCCATTTTATCAAACAGTTAACCAGTAGTTAAGACCACCTATGTTCACAATCTGGACAATTTATCTGTCACATTAATATGTCGTCAGATACAGATACAGATGCATCATATTTTACAACATGACGCTTGTGTCGTTTTAAATTTTAAAATCGTGACGTAAAAAATCTCTTGCTAGATACTTTAGAAATTAAACTGGACATACTGTTTTACGACACACTCGAGCCATGATCCTTTTTCATCATCCAGGAATTTGCGTATCTAAATGAAAAGAGTGGATGGCTGCTTGAGAGTTGCCGAAAATCGAGTCAAATAGCGTGCAATAGGAGATGCCTATGTCCAGCAGGGGACCCGCTATAGTCTGATGATGATGATGAAATGAAATAGTTACATTCTAAATTCCTTTGAAATATAAAACACAACTCGTACAAACAGCTGAAATGTGTTATGCAGATAGAAAAAATACTATATTAACAAGAAAATAGGAAAAGCTTCATCTTCATGAGCAAATCTTCAATATAAATGCTTAAGTGTTTGATGGTACAATTTATAAAAATATAGTAGGTACAACAGCTATTACAAATAAGGTCGAGGGGTCCGTGGCTAAATAATAACAGCCGCACAGGTTGATCGGTCAGGTTAAGCTGCGCTTGCCGCGGTTGGTCTGTGGATGGGTGACCATCTTTACATACCGAGACCCCTCCGTGCTTCGGAAAGCACGTTAAGCCGTTGGTCCCGGCTGTCATTTGTGGATCTTTGACAGTCGTTACGGGTAGTCAGAAGCCCGAAAGTCTGACAACCAGTCTTACCAAGGGGTATCGTATTACCCAGTAACTGGGTTGTGGAGGTCAGATAGGCAGTCGCTCCATGTAAAATACTGGTATTCAGCTGTGTCCGGTTAGACTGGAAGCCGACCTCAACATAGATGGGAAAAGGCTAGGCAGATGAGCTATTACAAATAAATTCGTCACCATCTCGCCCGAAAGAGGACAAAAAGGCTCATAATAAATGCATTGATATGACACACTTCTAAACTAATGCCTTTAAGTAGCAGCTATCCAAAATGACTAATGTTAATACCCAAATATTAACCTACAAATTACAGAACATTGTAGACGGTCCCATTAAGGTTACACTGTATAGCAAAAAAACAAATTCGCAACCGAAACCATAGGAGTCCATTCACGAAATGGCACAAAAACTGAAATATCGCCCTCGTTATAATAATAGGTGGCTGGCAGAACCCGCACCGCAAATAAAGGACGCCATAATTTTTGACATGTCGAACGTAAACACCTTATAATTTTGACAGAGATTAAAAAATATAGCTAGGTTTGTAGATACGTCTGACCGTTTGCCAATCGTTACCGCTGGTCTATTGTTAGAGAATTATTTGACTTATCGTGTAAGTATGTAAGTTGAAGACCTGAAGGCCAATTCTCGTAATTTAAAACTTTCAAAATCTAGTCACAGTCTGATCTCGGCGACAAACAAATGTCAAAAACTTGTCAAGAAGTATTTTTTGATAGATTGAGACTGAGATCAGAAGTTCAATTCTCGAAATTTAAATCGTTCAAAATCTAGTCGCAGTCTCATCTCGGCGAAAAACAAATGTCAAAAACTTGTCAAAATGTAGGGAAATTAGAAGTATTTTTGACAGACTGAGATCAGACTGTGAACGTTCTTAAAATTACGAGAATTGCCCCTCAGACTGTGAACGTTCTTAAAAGTACAAGAATTGCCCCTCTGGATTCGCCTCCAGCTTAGCTTTTTATCATATCAGCCGCAAGTCATCATCTGCTGGATATAGGCTTCTCCGTATTAGCCCTGATTATTGACAAAAATACCTTTTCACAATTGCCTGTCCACGTGACCTAAAATGTAGATATATAATTATTTAGGTATGTAGTTGGTTTAGGTTTGTTCTTTCTGTCAAATGTTACGATATCCTTTTCAACTAACAACCTCTTAGAGGGTCACAAACCATTGGCATAATCCTTCCCTGAACCCAAATTCCCTGATCCCTGCACCCAGCTTTTACTCATTTTCATAGCCTATCCCACGGGTGATCATTTCCAAAAATGACGGTATAATGATACGTTGTTTGATTAGTTTGTGGTAAGTAGTGAATGGTGAACGCAGGGTAAAGGTTGGCGCCGACAACGCGGTGGCGCCAATGAATCAGTCATTACTTACTGAAATGTCGGCTTTACTTTGTATAGCACACTTATTATTTAGCGAATTAAGTGTCTACCCGTTTAATTTGTTGGTGATTCCGAATAGATGTGCGGTAGACCTAATTCGTTCTGCTTTGTGATTTGTACAAATTGGATTTTTATATTTGAGCAAAATTTGTTTTGATGAAGGATAAAACCTTGTTACTGAAATCACCAGCTCTTAGAATTGGATCAGTTCTTCGAAGTACTTAACCTTTTCTATTCCACTGAGTTTCTGATTTTGTGAGACGGAAGGAGGTAGTCTTACTAAATCATTGCAGCAGTATTTGATAAATTACTTCACGTGCAACTGAATTCCTGAAATCCAATCCATCTGATCATGACATGTAAGGTTCAAGGACCCTAAAAATGCAGATATTGAATAAGACATAAGCAACGCGAAATAGGATATTGTGACGAATCTGTATAATATCGTATAGTGGCATCGTCATTAAACTTTTAAACAAAAACGCTAGATAAATTGCATAACATTTTTTATAATTTGTCAATTCAAACCAAAAGGCTGATACACTCATAAATCTATGCATCACAGCAATTTAGATGACATCAAAATGTCAAGAACCATTCATTAAAGAAATGAAATCGTCCCTTTTACACAATGCCCGTTATTTCGCGAAATGATAGGGCACTGGACGGAAGGCACGTCCATCGAGACTGGTAACCGCAAAACTGCAAAATTTCCTCTTTTTGTTAGTCACAATAAAATTATATTCTATTCCTGTATCATTGGAAACGATTTCGGACAATTATAACCGCATTTGACCCTAAATTCGTTTAATAACCGGCCGTTTGGCCAACTCACATTTTGATCTTTTATAATTATATATCTGTATTTTTGAGCGTCGATTTTCTACTTTTTTGATCTTACACCGTTTTGTTTAGGATGTCAGTTTGAAGGTTAGTTTCGATTGAGTATTTTACCCTTTTATTCTAGGATTTAATTGGTCAGTATAAAATAGTGATAATTATTGTAGCAAGATATAATTATGATAATAACTGCCTATGTTTTATCCAAACTACACACGCAAAAAAGGCTACCGCAATCAACAGTTTCCAAACTAAAATTATTCGTTGAACACGAGCGATAATTTGATTTAGGTTGCAGAATAGGTTATTAGGTTTATTTATATTTTTTGTGCCAGAAAATAACAGACAAAGTAAAAACTAGCAAACCAATCCAAGAAAAAAGAATCAATTATTCTTAAACAAAAATTGATACTTTTCAACAGGTAGGAAAAAAAAATACTAGATTGTCAATCAAGATTCTTCTATTGACACGAAACGGTAACCCATAATCATAGACCACTGAGTAATACCAGCTTGGAATAAGATAAGGGGGCCTAAAAAGGCCACTTTAAGCAATACCTCTAAAAGCTATTCATTTCCTGAATTCCCAGCAGATCATTAGCAATTCCTCTAATTTTTGTAAAATTTCATTTCATATTTGGTGTAAACATTGCCGCATGAAAAAAATAAAAACCGTAATTGTATCCGTAAATTTTTCATTACAGTTTTTATTAATCAAATTGGTTTTTTATTTTTTCTTTATACAGTTTAAATGTTATTGTGATAATTGTGATATGAATCGCACACAGATCATATTATGAATTGTCAGTTTGTGACCATTTTACGATTTTTAATATGATCCATATTGTTATCCTATTATGATTCTGCAAAAGTGGCCTTTTTAGGCCCCCAGTTATTATGTTTTTTTTTTTTTTAAAGAGTTGTGTTTGAATGCGGTTTCTCGCTTGTCAATCACATTTTTATTGTTTAGTAAAAAGAGTGCGTTTTCTTAACAGTTCGTGTTTGGTAAGAATTGTAGAATAGAAAAATAAATATTTATTTGGTAGTGACTGATTAATATTAATCAATAATAGTAGTAGTAGTATATTGATTGATATTAATCAATTTTCAAGTAATGTTAAAACAAAAATATTAATGTATTATTATAAGAATATATTATAGTAAATAGTATGTATGTGGTTTTTAACATATTTATGTATTTGTGTAGGTACGTTTTTTATTTATAATTCAATAATAAATAAATAAATAATTTTAATAGTTTTTTTATCATTGTTCGGCTCAACCAAAGCACCTGCCATCTAATCTTTTCACCACCCTTGGTTAACTGGTAGAGAATGCCTAAGGCATTAAGTCCGCCTTTATATCTTTTTGTGTGCAAAAAGATTAAAAAAATAAATAAATGAGATACAAATTCTGATTTCATCAAAAAGTGCAAACTCTGTATAAAAGTGGTAGGTCTTTTAAGATTTACAGAAAACGCACTAACTTCACGCAATCCTAATAAAAGAAAACCTTGACCTTTTTGAAATAACAATATATGACCAAACCCGGAATTATTAGATCAATCATACTTCCGGACTTCCGTACTTCCGTAAGAATAATTAATCGATAAAGCAGGAACCGTTTAAAGATATTTGATTCAAGACAATCGATTTGTACCTCAGAAGGCTGTATGCTAAGGCGAATTAACAAATAATAACAAAAAGTTTAGGAAGTCCGTGTTATCTTGAAATGATTACATTGTTCGCATCTTTTAATATTAGTAAGTTTAGTAGTGTATAATTACTCACGTACTTTTTTTTTAAAGATGAAATGCGAACACATTACGTTATTGGAAAGATTTATATTTAGCCAATATATTTCCAACAAATCGTAATACCCATAGAGCAAACCCCTATGTCGTCAAAATTATTCCGATTTAGAAAGTAGACCACAAATCGTCAGTAGAAATAAATATGCTCTATTCAATTTAAAAAAAAAAACTAAATAAACAAATAAAAAACCCGCCAATCATTTCCGCCGTTTAATCAAAATGGCCGACAAACCAACAAACACTGGTATCCGATCATATTACCGCACATTAGCTATTGTATTGGGTTTTACATTTCATCGGCAGTGGGTGCGTGATGCGTCGGACCTCTAATTGGCTGAAATGAAACCTATTATGCGTTTTGATACGTGATGATTGACAGCTGCCAATCAGGATCGCGTGTTGATGCCGCCAGGTGGCGCGTCACGGCACGTGCGACGGCTTCGATGCGTTGAGTGGAAGTTTTGAAATACATATTTGAAATTAGGAAGTTTTGTGGGAATTGGAAAACTATGTGTATTCAGACGGAAATATTATTAAGATAACTTAAATTGAATTAGCGGTATTAATTTTTGTTACAGTGCAGCCTTGGGCATATAGAGTGGTGCCTTGGAAAAAAAGATCAACCGAAATTAAGTATATACATGAATTTGTTTTAGTTTCTAAGGGGTAGGTAGTGTCAAAACGATTGGCGATAACATCCGCATTCCTTTTTAACAAAATACACTTGTATGAAGACAAAATGTAGGTAGTTATTATCAATATGTTACTCTATTTAACTTCCTTTTTATAATTAAGGTTACTCTCAGAAAAATCTTAACGGAGCATTGCAAGCATACTATGACTATTGAGATAGCTCTTGTAAGACATGTAACGTAGAGAGATTTTGGACTTAACACTATTAAGATATACGCAATAAAAGTTAGTTGGCCTACAAATTGATGCCAATTGACTTTTGATTATTTTGATCAGAATAATTATGCCAGGAATACGCACATAAACTATACCCAAACCAGCTACCAAAACCTAAAGCCCAACACCTTGCACCCTCAGGCAAAAATCCAACAAGACTTACGAATCTAACCTTAACCTATACAACAATAAATCAAGCCATTTTAATCCTTCAAAAAACAAAATAACGGTCAAAACGCTTACAGCTACAAATAAATCTTCCTCAAAAAACATCAAAAATATGTAGTAAGTAGTAATAAATCTATATATAATTTCTTAAAGTTACGAATAGGCTCCTTCAGGTGGTCGTTACGTTAGATCTAGCCTAAGGGAGAATGCAATCTTCATTAGATTTTTGAGGCACGCGATATGGTGTGTGAGAAAGGTCATAAACGCACTGTTTTAAAGATCAACTAAATAATAGCAATTGTTTGCACGTAGATTAGTTTTTATTGTATAGTAAGCAGCTACGCCAAAATAGAGCTTCCATATTACTTAAACGGAATAAAATTATGAAAAAGGAATAAAAAGCATAGAGTATGCAACACGTCAAAATATAGACGGAAGTAAAACTCATTAAATCGCAAAAGGGGATGAAGAGCACATTGTTTATGATAAGTAAAGCGAATAAAACAATGATATTAGCTTAAAAGATATTGATGACGTTGTTGTTAGATATTGTCAAAGATTTCACGATTGATATAAGATATAATCTCTAACTAACCGTTTTCTAACCGACTACAATACATGAACACGAAATGAGTAATTGCAGAAACAGCACAATAACTAAACCACAAAATATTTCTGCACGATGATGATACAAACATAAATGCATCCAAGCATAACGTGGTCATAACAAATAACAAAGCTTAAATCACGATACCTAACAATAGAACTTAATAAAGTGGTAATCGAAACCATAGGTAACCACAACACAATCTATAGTTTCACAGCTCATTAATTAACTATATCGATCGTAACTAATTGAATAGAACTGCTTGTATTACCTTTAATAAATCAGTGCGATACATTCATAAATCAACAACGTCAGTCAGGTTGCGCATACGCGCGCCGCCATGACAGTTGAAATCGTTTGAATTATCGCCCCATTTTTCCCCAAATTCGACTTTAATCCCTTCCGAATTGCTTTTAATTGGCTCAAAACAACAGAACCAATTACTGGAATGGGATAAATGGAATAGTCATGGGAATTCGCGGCGATTTCGGGTAAGAATGCGCGATTGCGATGCTATTAGAGCCCAATCAGACGGGATTTGTTGCAATTTCCATTGACTGGCAAATTGCAGATGTAAGTTTAGTGTTCAATCATCAATCACACGTCGATTCGAGAAAATTGGCTGGATCTTTCTTTTAATTCTATGTTTAGCTGCGCTTCTATATTTTGTGGTCCGAGTCCGTTAAATCTGTATTATTTAAAATGCATCTCTACTGTTCAAAAATAAACCTCGTTGACCTAATCTGGTAAAAAACGTTTTTCGTTAAGATTAATTTTAATTAAGGTTAATTTTCTTATTGTGTAAAAACCTGTATTATTTTGTGGTTACGGATTTCTAACGGGATGGATTTAAAGAAAATAAGAACCGTTTTAGCCTGACGGAGTTAAACATGATCAACCCAAGAATTATACTTAACTGTTTCTCCTAAATGTATCAGTGTGATTTTTTAAACAGAAATCTTTGGTTCAAAACATATGTAGCCACAACAATCATCATAGCACATTACCACGTTTTAGACATCTCTCTTAAAGAAACACGGAGGCAAACAGCCCTGAGAAGAACTGACACCACGTTTTGACAAGTCGTTAAAGAAACAGGAGTAGCCATGATTCATCATAGCGCACCACCACGTTTTAGACATCTGATAAAGAAACACCGAAGCAAACAGCCCTGAGAAGAGCTAACACCACGCTTTGACAATCCGTTAAAGAAACAGGAGTATCAGGACTGCAGATGCCACACGCCGACATCGTGTTTTCCAGGAACACCAGGGTTGTCCAACTTCGGCTCGCGGCGTCTTCCGGTCTTCTATCGCCGCGCCCGATAAGCTCGCTAGCACAAATCTTCACACGACGGTGGCCGCCTCAGAAAGGAAGCGCGAATTACTAGGCACCTATATTTATGCCTTAGGCGCGCACGCGCCGCGCCGCGCTCACGAACACACAGGCGACACCGTGCGGAAACAATCGGACAACAGTCCGCTGTCGTGTGATTGGTTAAAATTGCGTTAATTCTATTCGTCATATTTTTTGTAAATGCTGGACTAATTTAATGTACACGCTTTTACAAAAAATATGACGAATAGAATTAACGCAATTTTAACCAATCACACGACAGCGGACTGTTGTCCGATTGTTTCCGCACGGTGTCGCCTGTGTGTTCGTGAGCGCGGCGCGGCGCGTGCGCGCCTAAGGCATAAATATAGGTGCCTAGTAATTCGCGCTTCCTTTCTGAGGCGGCCACCGTCGTGTGAAGATTTGTGCTAGCGAGCTTATCGGGCGCGGCGATAGAAGACCGGAAGACGCCGCGAGCCGAAGTTGGACAACCCTGGTGTTCCTGGAAAACACGATGTCGGCGTGTGGCATCTGCAGTCCTGATACTCCTGTTTCTTTAACGGATTGTCAAAGCGTGGTGTTAGCTCTTCTCAGGGCTGTTTGCTTCGGTGTTTCTTTATCAGATGTCTAAAACGTGGTGGTGCGCTATGATGAATCATGGCTACTCCTGTTTCTTTAACGACTTGTCAAAACGTGGTGTCAGTTCTTCTCAGGGCTGTTTGCCTCCGTGTTTCTTTAAGAGAGATGTCTAAAACGTGGTAATGTGCTATGATGATTGTTGTGGCTACAGTACTCCCCCTCAAGCGAAGCGTACCGGCAGCTTGACGACGCGGCCCGAGCGTGTTGTTTTGCTGATAGTGGGCTGTGACGTCACGATGGTCGTAGGTACTCGTGCTTGTTGCTTGGTTGGTGTGGTACTGGCCTTGGTTTGCTCGGTAATGGTAGTGTTTCTTGGAGGTAAGGTATTGGTAATGTTTCCCGGAGGTAAGGCATTGGTAATGTTTCTTGGAGGTACGGTATTGGTATACTCTGCTATGACGTATGCAGGCTTCAATCGATCGATCGAAATGTTAGCTTGACGATTCGGTAGCTGTATAGTATACGTCTTGTCTTTGCGGCTTATAACACGGTAGGGGCCTTCATACGGAGCTTGGAGTGGTTTCCTTACTGCATCGGTCCTAATAAACACGTGACTGCATTTGAGTAAATCTTGATGCACGAATACGCGTTTATTATTGCTATGATGCTCGGTGACTGCTTGCGGTTTGTTTACTTGTATGATGTCACGCAGATTTTCGACGTAAGTATAATCCATTGTAGGTGTGTAGGTACTTGTAAAAAAATCCCCTGGTAGACGTAGGTTGTACCCGTAGGTAAGTTCGGCGGCGCTCACGCCGGTGTCGGTGCGCAGTGCGGCTCGTAAACCAAGTAATACTGTAGGTAGCTCGTTGATCCAAGTACTTGCGTTGGATAGTTTTGCGCGTAATGATGTTTTGAGCGAGCGATGCCACCGTTCGACCATCCCGTTGCTTTGAGGGTGATACGGTGTCGTGCGATTTTTCTTGATTCCCATTTGTTTCATTAGGTTTTGAAATAATTCACTCTCGAACTGGCGACCTTGGTCGCTTGTTAGTGTGGTCGGGCATCCAAATCTTGCTATCCAATGTTGATAGACGATATCGGCTATTCGGACAGCTGATATTTCGTCGGTAGGGATTGCTTCGGGCCACTTTGTTAGTCGGTCGATCATTGTTACTAAGTAACGATAGCCTTGAGCTGTTGTAGGTAGTGGGCCGACAATGTCGACGTGTACGTGTTGGAAGCGATCGCTTGGCGGGAAAGATGAGATGTTCGAGGATGTGTGACGTTGTATTTTGCTTTTCTGACACTGTATACAGGTTCGAGTCCAACGGCTGATGTCTGCGTTCATTGATGGCCAGAAGTATTTTTGTGTTGCAAGTTTGCGAGTCGTGCGCGTACCAGGATGACTGATGTTGTGCACGCTGTTAAAAACTTCTTGTCTGTGATCCTCTGGTATATACGGGCGTATGTATGGTGTAGATGTTTCGCAGTATAACTCGACGTCTGTGTTTGGTATTATTATTTTCTTGAGGTTGATGTTGTTTTCTTGCAGTAGTTGTTCAATGTTGCTGTCCTTTTCTTGCGCGCTGGCTATGTCCTTGAAGTTTATCGCAGATGGGCATGAGATCGTTTCTATGCGGCTGAGTGTGTCGGCGACGATGTTTTGTTTACCGCTCACGTGACGTATGTCTGTGGTAAATTCGCTGATAAACAAAAGTTGCCTTGTTCGTCTCGGTGTTTCTGTATTCGATTGTGTTTTTGTCATTACGAATGTTAGCGGCTTGTGATCCGTAAATATGATGAGATGGCGTCCTTCGAACGTCTTACGAAAATGTTTGACTGCCATGTAGATTGCGAGTAGCTCTCGGTCGTAGGTGGAATACTTCTTTTGTGCGTCATTGAATTTCTTGGAATAATATCCGAGTGGTTGCCATGTTTCGTTTACGTATTGTTGTAGGACGGCGCCAGCTGAGTTGTCGGAAGCGTCGCAGAATAAGGCGAGAGTAGCTTGATGTGATGGGTGAGCGAGTAAAGCTGCTTGTATGATGCTAGCTTTACATTGCTGGAACGCTTGAGTTGCTTCGTCGGTCCATGTAATCTGAGTTTTGTCTCGCTTCTTTACATTGTGTAGGTATGAATTGAGTGGTGCCTGTAGTACTGCAGCGTTGGGGATATGATCGCGATAAAAGTTGATCATTCCGAGAAATCTTCTTAATTCTTCGATTGTAGTCGGCTGAGGGTAATCGGTGATTGCTTGGATTTTATGTTGCGGTGGTTTGATGCCTTCTTTTGCTACCGTGTAACCTAGGAACTGGACTTCTGATTTGCCTAAGTTGCATTTGGCGGGGTTGATGGTGATGCCATTGTCTTCTAATCGCTTCAGTACGATTTGGAGGTGTTCTCTGTGTTGGTCTTCGTTTTCTGATGCCAATAACACGTCGTCGATGAATGGGAAGACAAAATCTAATCCTCGTAGTACTTCATGGATATAACGTTGAAACGTTTGTCCCGCGTTCTTCAAACCAGGACACATACGTGGGAATTCAAATAATCCCATCGGGGTTATTATGGCTGTCTTCTGGATGTCTTCTTCTCTTACGCTCAGTTGTTGGTATGCACGGTTGAGATCTAATGTTGAGAAGATGGTTTTTCCGGATAATTGGTGAGTGAAATCCTTGATGCGTGGGACGGGGTAGCGATCTGGTATGGTGATGGAATTGAGTCGGCGATAGTCACCACAAACTCTAATATCGCCATTCTTCTTAGGGACGATGTGTAGAGGTGATGACCATGGGCTTTTGCTAGGTCTGCACAATCCTTGTTCAATCATATTTTCGAATTCTTTCTTCACTGTTTCGAAGAGATGTGGTGGTATCGGTCGGGCACGGCTGTGTACTGGCGGTCCTGTTGTTTCGATAAAATGTTGCACGTGGATATCGGAGTTTAATTGCATCGATGTCAATCTGGTTATGCCGGGATACTGGGCTAATATGTCGTGGTATGACTGTGACATATCTATGCTGCGTACGGTGGGCACGCTCGATACTCGTACCGGGGCGTTTACCTTTAAACTCGTCACACCATCGATTAATCTTCGGTTTTTCAAGTCGACGATGAGTTGGTGATGCTTGAGGAAATCGGCTCCAAGTATGGGTTTTGTGACGTCAGCTACGATGAATTTCCACAAGTACGGACGGCGTAAATTTAGATCGAGTGTTAAGGTTTTCTCGCCATACGTAGCTATAGTTGTGTTGTTCGCTGCGTATAGCTGGAATGGTGATGGTGTTGGTTTTTGTCCCTTTTTCCTCGGTAGCACGGATATGTTTGCTCCAGTATCGACTAAGAAAGACAGTTTCGAGGTTTTGTCAGTGATGTATAGGCGGTGGGACTTTTCTTGAACGCCGGTGTCCGCCATTGCCAACGTTCCGTCTAGTTTTCCGGGTTTTGCTTCTTGAACGAGCAAGGCGATGTACAACGCCTAGCTTGTTCTTTGAAACGGCGGTGATAATAGCAGAATGGAGATGGGGAAGCTTCTCGGCTGCGTGGTCGTGATGTGCTGCGGTTACGAGATGAGTAACGACTGCGGCGATAGTTGTTGTTGTTGTGGTATTGTCTTGTTCTTAACTCGGCTATTTCTAGCGATAACTTCCTTATTTCGCTGATAAGGTACTGCGTATCTGCCTGCGATGCGGATGGTGCTGGTGGTGCTGGTGCATGCACGGCTGCGACTTCTGTTGCTGCCGTCTGCTCCATTATTTTGTCTGCGAGTAGTGCGAGTTCGTCGAGTGCTGTCTTTATGCTGAAAGTTTCGCTGACTGCGAGGACTGAGCGGACGTGTGATGGGAGGTGATTTGTCCACATAAGTCGCAGAGTGGATTCTGGAATTTTATCTGCGGCGAGGTTTCGCATGCGGCGGAGTAGTTGCGTTGGCTTCTGGTCTCCGAGTTCCATCTCGGACAGCAATTTTTGGAACTGGCGGCTGTCTGATTCCTCGTAGGTGGATATGAGTCTTTCTTTGATGGCCTTGTATTGATCCGTTTCTGGTGGGTTGTAAAGTAGGTCCGTGATTTGCTCGACGTCTTGTCGTTCGAGCTGTGCAATGACCATCTGTGCGAGCTGGCCCTGGCCTTTCTTGAGGTCGTTGGTTGCTGCTTCGAAGCTGATGAACCAGAGTCGTGGTCGATCGCGCCAAAAAGGTGGAATGCGCATGTTGAGAGATATACCGGCAGCTTCCGCTTTCGGGACTGGGTTTGATGGTGAGCTGGATTGTTCTTCCGTTTGGCAGGGATTCGACATCTTGAATTGTGATTCGGCGATATTGACTGAGCTTCGGTTCTCTTAAATTTCTTCACTGTGTTCTAGGCACGGGGTCACCACTTTGGAGGATCTTGTGTTGTCAGAAGGTTGAAGAAAACACTTGTTGATGTATCAGTTGAAAGATATATTTTCGAAAAATAACGCGACTTAAATACTATTTACAATATATGACCTAACCAAAAAAAGCGTGTACATTAAATTAGTCCAGCATTTACAAAAAATATGACGAATAGAATTAACGCAATTTTAACCAATCACACGACAGCGGACTGTTGTCCGATTGTTTCCGCACGGTGTCGCCTGTGTGTTCGTGAGCGCGGCGCGGCGCGTGCGCGCCTAAGGCATAAATATAGGTGCCTAGTAATTCGCGCTTCCTTTCTGAGGCGGCCACCGTCGTGTGAAGATTTGTGCTAGCGAGCTTATCGGGCGCGGCGATAGAAGACCGGAAGACGCCGCGAGCCGAAGTTGGACAACCCTGGTGTTCCTGGAAAACACGATGTCGGCGTGTGGCATCTGCAGTCCTGATACTCCTGTTTCTTTAACGGATTGTCAAAGCGTGGTGTTAGCTCTTCTCAGGGCTGTTTGCTTCGGTGTTTCTTTATCAGATGTCTAAAACGTGGTGGTGCGCTATGATGAATCATGGCTACTCCTGTTTCTTTAACGACTTGTCAAAACGTGGTGTCAGTTCTTCTCAGGGCTGTTTGCCTCCGTGTTTCTTTAGGAGAGATGTCTAAAACGTGGTAATGTGCTATGATGATTGTTGTGGCTACACATAAAATAAACAATCAAAATCGACTAAAATTCTTCTAATACCACCAAACGACAAAATCAAGAGGCTCCTTTCAATTATAAATATTTCAACACGGCCACCAAATACAACGCGTAGCGACATCGCATGGTGACAAATGACATTTCGTAGTTCCGCAGCTATCAACTAGATGGCGCAACCATTACCACGAGCAAGGAACGACCATTATCAAGGAATTTTATAATTCCTTGAGAGAATGTTATGGCATCTGAAAATTATAGTGCTTGTAAAACGCTCTTACTTTAATACAGTAATGTGTACAGAATGTATGTTATTACATTATAATTCACATTAAAGGATGGAATGTGATATTATGGGCTTGATAATCTCGTCAGTAACTTAGTTGGAAGTTTATGAATCATCTTTCTGTGGGAGAGGAGGATTTCTTTTCCCCTCGATCCATTTTTGTAGTTCAAAGAATTTTGATAACATGCTGCTTTTGAAAAACCGAATAATAATGTGTTCTTGTGAAACCAAATACTTACTTCTGATATAGCAATGTCGGCTAAATCCTGTTAATACCTTCTATTATAAGTAGTATCGAGTAGTTAGCCCATTGTGTGGTAAGCCTTTTATTACTTAGATTTCTTGTTATTTCTTATACCTAGGTAGCTTGATGCAAAGAATAATTGAGCCAAAAAGTTCTGTCTGTGACAATATTAATATTAACTGACTTTTGTAATCAATCTTTTCAATGGCAAACAATGAAATCAATTTCACATCTTCCAGAAACCCAAATTTTGAAATGATGGGAATAATTTTTAATTCATGGATTGTATTACAGACTTTATTTTATTTAAAAAAATGAATCGCAAGCAAGGCTCTAGTTTTAGTTTTGGAAACTAAACAATTAGTTAGTAGGTATTTATTTATTATTCTCTGATAAAGTCTTAGTTGTTACAAATATGTTAGTTATCCAAAGATTAGAGACATAATTAAGGAACAAAGATACTACCCTGTAGAACTACACCCACAAATTAGGTACCTACTCTAGTATTAATAATAAAACATGCAATATTTTTCTCAGCCGAATCCACTTAACTATTAAAATATTATTATAATGGTTCATTAGGCTGATACCTCCATATATTATGTACACGTGCGTTTAGAATTTCAATTGAAACGTCCAAGTGAATTTCATCACGATTTTTTATTAGCAAAGATGATCATTACTTAAAACGGGTTTGTACGAAATCGCTCTCGACTGGCTCTCACCTATAATTATAATTAATTTCATTACATTACTATAATGATTGTGTTTGGTATTGCACGATGTGTGATGGGTAGGGTTGCCGACAAACATCGTGAACATCTTTAGACATAACTGGTTGAGCTCCTAGATCTTTCATATCTACTCATATTATCAATTATGCTATCATCTGGATGCAGGGACGTGTTTCATTTGTTTTTGTGAAAAGCTTAACAACCTTCTTATGTGTCTTTCGGAACCTTAAGACGATTGCTTACTTTTATTTTTGTATATAAGTAACCTCTATGTAATTCTGGTTAATCTTATTACAATAAAATATTTTTATATATCAAGTCAAGTATAATTTAGTATGTCATGTAGGTTCATGAAGTTGATTAAAATGACAAATCATGAACCACAAACTAGAATAGTGAAAACCCTATTACAAGCCCATAGGCCACTCGTTAATGGGCAAACTGACACGCTACAGAACCGTTACTTAAGTTTTTGTTCTAAATGTGAAATGTCTTTTTAGTTTTGGCTATAAATAACAACTTGCTAAGATTTTTTATGTGAGTGAGAAAGTTCAGATTAAAATTTATCATTAGCAACACGAAGGGAAGAGAAACTGTGCAGCAAAGATTTTAACTTCACTAACTAAACGAAATATTGTAGGTAAGTGAAGCGTTTTAGAAGAATATGAAAACTATTTCTTCAAGACAACATCAAAACCAACAGAACGTCAAAGGTACTTTTGGTTTCAGATAAATAGGAAATTTTAAGCATCCCGTCGTTTGAAAGGTCTATGAGGTTTCGAATCTAAGTTAAAAATCTGAACTAATGCGACAAACCCTATGTCAACCAAGACCTATGTCAACCAAATTATTGATAGGTGTAAAGTAGCAATATCTACCTATTTCAGAAGTTATATAAATTTATGTTTGAGCATATAAAGTACTTCAAGCGTTATAAATTACGTTATCTCCAATCGAAGCTATTTGAGATGATAACGTAGATAAACACGCAGAAGAAATAAAACAATGTAGCAATTGTCATTACTATTCTCTTTTATTATCATTATACTTCTAATAGTAGCCTCGTTGACTTAACTATAATACTTAATTTACATATTTACAGCAAAATGTACAAGCACTAAAACGAACTACTGAATTCTCTTACTTACACAACATACGTCTAATTTTTGAACATGATTTCAATGATGTCATAGCCACAATTTTGGAACGAAACGAACTTATAAACGAAGGTAATACTTTTCGGTAACTTTAGTTAACCATAAACTTATCTAAATAAATCTATCACAATAAATAAACCTCTAAACAAACAATAACAGTAATAAAAACAATTTCAGTCTTCCAAGTGAAAAAAGATCCGACTTTCGGCCGTTACATGAGTCATTAGATGGTGATACAAATGATGAATAGAATAGAATGATGAATTACAAAGGAATGAAATTCTATGAGAGCCGTTAAATGAAACAGGAAAAACGTATGCACAATGATAAGAACCCTTACTAATCAGTCAATGATACATCTTTGGCAATTATAAATTAACTAAATTAAACTATATATCCCCAAATGTAAGCCTCTTGCCAATTTTAACAGGTACCTAAGAACGCGGTGAGAGCAAACAATAAATATTTACAGTTATGAGAATCAACGCTTCATGATGTCTTCTATGGAAAAGCCTAAAGTTCTCTTAGGCCCTTCAACTGGAGATTGGTGTGGACTCACAAGTGGTTGAACTTGTTGCGGTAGGGGCGGTGAAGGTTTATGTGAAAGGTCCAATAGAGAGTTCTCCGACTGACTCGTTGAAGAAACTTCTTGACAACCTTCCAAATGCTCCAAATGATGCTTGTTTGCATCGCTGTGTGTCAGCAGATGCGTCTTCAAGTTAGATCTTTGGTTGAAGCTCTTGTTGCAAACAGGGCACTTGTGGGGAGATTCTTCCATGTGCAAAATTTTGTGTACTGCCAGCGTTCTCGATTGGCAGAATCCTTTTCCACACTCTGTGCATTTGAACGGCTTCTCTTTTGAATGTATGTACCTGGAAAATAGAGAACAGAAATTAGACACAAGCTCAACTTTCACTTCTAGCGAGTACACAGTGTAAACAAACATCTACATGTTTATGGCTCAATAGGCGACAAAATAAGCGCTTTGAATGAAAATTGAAGTGATTCTACATTACGGACACATTAGACTGTTAATATATTCGGTACGATACGAGAAAAAAAACTTTGGTCTCGTAAAAGCGAAGAAATATAACGTGTAATTTGTTCGACGGCGGAGCAAGACAGATATGGTGATCGTAAAGAACGAAACCGGTTGGCGAGGGCGCGCGTGCGCCCGCCGCCTCGCGACCTCACAAAAAGGTTTACACTTTTAATTTTTTTTTCTACTCTTATCGTCAACAATGCCTCGGTGAAACACGTCCTAAATCACGTTGTTGGTATTTCGAGGGAAACATGAAATTAAATTAGGAGTCTCCCAGATAAAATTGATTACCAACATCAGGTAATCCTTTAACTAGTGAAAGTGGTTTCTAACACGCGTTTATTAACTTGATTTGTCTGATGTGAAAGATGTACCTATCTATATAAGTAAAAGAATCTTGAAATTCAATGAAGTTAACCTATCTGCTAGCTTATGTGTCAGTTAAAAAATAATGCTAGATATAATCAAGTCTAATGGTCATCAAAACAATGATGTTGAACTTTTTAAGGATTTGAAAGACATACCTAACATTGAATTTTAGTAGTTCAGATAATGCAGCTTTAAAACAGGCTTTAATGTGTTGATACGGACTATCATATAACATGAAACTTAATAGCATGCGACATAAACAACATAAATACAGATAAAAACGATCATACATACCTATGATCTCTGAGGTGGTCTTGCCGGCGGAAAGCTTTCCCGCAGATATCGCATGAGTAGGGCCGCTCATCAGTATGAGTTCTCTCATGGATCAGCAGATTGTAGGACTTGGTGAACTGGCGGTTGCAGTATTTGCAAATAAACTGCTTCTTAGGTCTTGTTCCAGGAGCGCCCGGTGCACGCATTGGTGGTGGGTTTCTTCCAGGCATTCTCTGTGCCATGACACCCGGGTATCTCAATGAATGGTGATAGAAAGCAGCATTTCTGATCCACTGGTTGACGAGCATAGCGTGGTACGGGGCCGACGGTGGGAGCGTTGCGACTTGGGCTTGCACGTAGGCCGACATGGGGTGCGAGTAGTTCTGCACTGGGACCTTCTCGTAGGGGTAAGGGGTCTGCATAGCTGGTCGGGGGTAGGTATAGGGATGTGCGGGTGGCGTCCACGGCTGGTGTCGCGAGATAACGACAGCTGGGGGCGTGTCGTCGGTGGGCGTGTGCGGTGGCGTTGGCAAAGGGGGTGACGGCCGCTCGAGCTTGACTAAAGCTTCGATCGGGAAGTCTGGTGGGTAGCCTGAGAAAATAATTAACGCATTGTTAGTATGTTGTGTTTGGATACTTAAAATATTGCGTTGCATTTTTTTTGCAGAACTTTTTAATGAAAATGAAGGGACTAAAATTTCCCTTAGGGACATATTCGGTAAACAACATTTTATGAACTCCTTTGGGGTTTATAGGGTTACATATTAATTTACTACATACAAACAACAACAGCTAGTACATCAATAAAAAAATAATCATGAAAACATTCTGAACGTTTGTTTACTTTGTATTTTTTTTTTAATATTTGAAGCGTTGAAGACCAAAACAACATCCGCATCCGAAGAGAATATAGCAACAAAATCAATAGCTTGTTTTTCTTAACAATCATCACAAAAATATAATCAAAAATAGCTTAACAAAAACAAACTCGCATAAGAAAAAACAACAAATGGACACTTACTGTGATTTTCCTCAATATGTTCTTCCTCCTCTTCGATATTAATATCGTCCGAACTGTCAACACTGTACGGCTTATCTTCCATTTCCACAAATCAATGGTCCGTATAACTTAAACACTAGGGCACTGTCCTCTCGGGCTCACTTTGGTATCACTGTAGCTGTGTCGTCACTGCAAAACTGGTTTGTACTGACAACCGGCTTGTGAGAGCGCGCGGAGCGTTATGAGTTTGTGTGCGTTCGTTATCTGGGCCTGCGCTAGCGTGAGGCGGGGAGGGGGGCAGATCAAAAGCGCCGCTCCGTCCGGCGCCTGTGCTGGCTCCCGAGGCAGCCGCACCTCCCAATAGGCGGGGCCTACCGAGCTCTGCCTTCGGAATCGATCGGTAACAATCGCGAATTGCTTCAACCATACCCTCACTTGCTTCGACTAAGTTCTATTTTCCTTGTTCTATATTGGGATTTGGAACTTTGTCTAAGTTAAGTACCGAAGGTTTTGTATCGTTTCGTAATTGAGTTTGTTTGGCAATGCAAATTTTTGGTGACACGGCGTCCCGTTGAAGCTATTAGGTGAGCGGATTGCTCTGGTAATTTAGTTTCGTAGGCAAGGCTTTGTGTTGTACGGTTGTTGTAATTTGTATCTGTATTAAGATTTGGCACGTATTACATGGGTCTTTGTGCACTGTTTTGGAGTTAGTTTAGTCTATTAGTGAAAGCTCCGTTGTTTTGGATTGAATTGTTTATGTTCCCATATCTGAATATGCACGATTTCGCTTTGTTCCTTTGATGTTGTTATTGCATTTATATTTTAGTTTGACTAAAATTAGATTACATAGACAAAACATTGCTAAGTCTTGTATTTGATGCTACATAATTATTGTTATTTATAATACATTTTGTAGTCCAAGGTGTTACGTTTTTAGAGAACTCAATAGAATTATGAAACCAACTAATTTAAAAAAAAATCTATAAAAATATAAGTCACTCACCACTATTATGACTACCTATACTTACTTACCTACCTACCTACTTAAATACTTCCTATATCCCACGACACCAGAAATTTCAAAATATCGAAAAGCCACATTCATATAGTGAGTCATGAATATTTTAGGAATAAATTATAATCCCATAAGTAGCTAGATATTAATTAAAAACTACTCGAAATTAAATTAATAAGGTAGATTCTAGGTAAAAGGTGATTAAGTATGGTAATATCAGTACCTACCTACATAATTAACGTTACGCATCGAGTTCAAAGAAATTAAAACAGTAGCGATTAATAAATACCTACAATTACATTAGGTAGGTACATTTTAAGCTAATATTGGTAATGCCTAATACTTAGCTGCTTGCGATGTCGATATCTATAAGTAGCAGGATTCTAAACATTCTGGATCACACACACTAACACACTCAACATAACCACACCATCCATTTGGATATGTAACAATATTTGGATGACGTTGTCCCAATAACGTGCTTACATTACCGGAATGAATAGATAAAAGGCGTATTTAGTATGTTCCCAGCAGTGGGAACATTATAGGCTGATTATGTATGTATTTATTTAGTATTCATCCCATAAGTATTATAAGTAATGGTAGAATGAATGCTCATCCAAATATGTAATCTTCTAAATATGAAATACCTAGTGTTTATCTCATGATGTTATCAACTTATAAAATCATCGCGGCGGTTGAATGGTAAAGCCTAGTCTACAGTACCTACTTTGTGGACTAATTTCTTTTTTTTTTCTAATATTTAAGTTTAAATAAAGTAAAAGCAACTAAGTACAGAATCTCTATAGGTACCTAAAGAGATTTCTGTATTTAGCTAGAAAAGCGTAATCTGCTGCATTCAATATCTATTTTTTTATTTTTTTTATTAGACATTATAACAATGCTTTCAGGATTCTTGTGGGGCTGCCGCGGTATTGTAGCGCTTCGGGTATGTTTGCTGATGCGAGAGTGGATGATTTTTATGCCATTATTCGAAAACGATGCGCTTCTCTCCGGTATAGAACAGATATCAGCACCCACGGCATGTTAAGAGCATTGAGTGATCGGTGGGACTGCCCGATGTTTGGTCGATGGATGAGACTACACACACAGATCGGCTCTAGATAGCTGTACCTATGTGCATTATATTTCATTCCTATTATTATTATTATTATGGCTATTTGTGATTTTTATATGTGTGTATTGTGTTATTTTTATGTTATTTGTGATTCGTTTCTATTGTGACATTATTATGTAATTTGTGATGTATTTCGATTATGTTATTTTTGTTATGATGCTTATTTGTAATTTATGAATATGTTTTGATGTCAATATTTATTAATCTAATTCTATGGACTTTAACGTCTGCAAATAAATGATTATTATTATTATTATTAAGTAATGTCCTTCCACCTGTCTCTGTCCAGAGCTGCCAATCTTTATTAAAGGAGTCCAGCCCCAGTAGTCTCGACATTCATAGCGATCGCTTTACGACCGAATTCGGTCGCAGTCCCGGATTGACAGGTGTAATGTATGGAGTGACAGGACTTTGCGACCGAATTCGGTCGTAAAGCGATCGCTATGAATGTCGAGAGTCGAGACTGCTAGGGCTGCTCATCCCGCCATTTCCGTCTGGGCCTGCCGCGATGTCGTTTGCCATTAAGCGGGACCCACTGAGTCATATGTTTTGCCCATTGATTGTCTGGCATGCGGCAGATATGTCCAGCCCAGTTCCATTTAAGCGTGGCAGCTTTCTGAGTGACATAAATTATTTTACTGTTTATCAATCTATTATTTTATAATATTTTTAAGATTTTTTCCAAGTCACACTGAAAATTAATACAATTATTCTGTGCCTAACTAGCTGCGTTGTTAATGCATAGTTTGTTAGTAGTGCATACGAGTATGTTTTTTTTAAATAATAATAATAAAGCTTGATTCAGAAAGCAGTACTTCTGGACACGGCTCGCATTGTCAGGAGGTTCCTCTCTCTGGATCCCTGACCACCGGTAGCTTGGACCCTGTTCCCGATACCGGTGGGCTACTATTTTTTTATATTTTTAAATATTTTTTATATCTTTTTGTAAAAATATTTAAAAATATAATTTCTAAGTATTTAAATGAAATAAAGGAGATAATAATAAATTCTTTATTTCGGACAACGTAAGATCCACTGTATTAGTAGATTGCTTATAATTAATGCCACAAAAAAAATGCCACTTAACACACCACACACACTATGCTATACTACTTTTACACTATGTGTAAAATGCCACTTCACCAAAGTTTTAAGTATTTCCACATGCCACATCAAGCACTCAACTCAGTAGCAGTCCACTGCTGGACATACTCCTCTCCCAGGCCACAACACCCTGCCCTCCGTCTACCTCATCCAGTCACATTTCACCTGCAAGATAACTAAAGAAGCAAAACACGGAAAAATAACATAGAATCATACATTACGATTTTTGGGAAATCGCAAAAGAATATCTTGCTATGAGGACTTATCCTACTTGTTGATGCATAAAAATAAAACTGATTTATATTAATCATGAATGCTTATATTTTGAGCGTCTATGATTAACTATTGATGAGATCTGAGTAAAAAAAAAGGGAAATTATTTCTGACCATCTAATAATGGGTCAGTGTTCCATTAAGCATGCGATTATTCCAGAAAATATCCCTTAAGTACTAATATATACCTATGCTATAGTTGTGGTTTGCATAAACATTATACATGAAACAATTAGCATTATGTACCTACACAAAAAAGACTTGAACAAAAGGCCAATTATTGGTAAACTACCTATTCACAATTTACTACGTATTGGGTATCTACCTGTCTGTAATTAGGGCCTTCCAACACCCGGTGTTAGGCCCTACGCTAATTTTAACAACTCTACAAAAGATAATTTGAGTAAACCTTTGCTTGTAACTATTATATCTACGGAATAAAGGACATTCATTATGTTTGCCATTACCTAGATTTTGTCTATTAAGCCAAGGTTGTATATGTTCTTTCTACACCAAGTTTGACCTCAATAACGAACACACCACTTATATTAAACATCCTACTTAGCTAATGTATCACCTATTAAGGTCGGAATTAAAACGTAGGAGCATAATTAAGCCAAGGTTTTATATGTTCAGTCAAGTCCAGTGTTCGAGGTAGGGTTCTTTCTACACCTGATACTGTCTGATACTGACCTGCAAATTGCAATAAACGTACGAACATTTTGATTTTACGGGCTACCCTGGCGCTTATGTCTTAAGCCGCTAAAATAACATAATCGTGGCGAAATCTGAAAGAACTTGCCTAGGAATTAGGTATGGGGTACCACGCACAGCCTGTACTACAGTGCTACGCAGGGGCTGCAGTCTCGACCTTCATAGCGATCTCTTTACGACCGAATTCGGTCGCAAAGTCCTGTCAATCCATACATTACACCTGTCAATCCGGTACTTTGCGACCGAATTCGGTCGTAAAGTGATCGCTATGAATATCGAGACTGCAGCCCCTGGCTACGCTAGAAATTCGGTACTTACTGAAAATTAGCGACGCGATCGACAAAACATCGAGACTTCTTTCTGAAGTTTGGTAAATATAAAGCTGTTATTTTTCTCTGATTGGTGGTGAGACCCGTATCAAAATCTGTTGCGTAGTTTAGAAGAACAACGCCTACAGACAGACATGAAAGCGACTTTAATGTATAATACCTACTTTGTAAAGATTTAGATGCAAGTTCACGCATCCACTGTGTAAATAAAATTAACATTTAATTTAACAACATCATCATTCTGAATCTGTCATTTTACCTGAAAATGTGACAATTATTCTCAGTTCTGTTTAGCGTTAGAATCGTCGTACACGTACAACTCACCCTTGAAACTTGGAACGCCAAGCTAATTCCATCTAAACTTCTAAACACACTAACATCAACGCGGCATAAGGTACATCGCAAGCGACTATTTCGAAGCGCAAGCAAACACCGGTCAGGTGGGCGAGGGACACACGACATTCGGCGGGCGCCCTTTGTACCAGATATCAAAGGCGCCGACTCAAACAAGTTATCGTTTTAACTTAACTGACGTAACTTGACAACTAGCCAAAATAATTTAAACTTTATGTTCTCAGACATAAACTTCATAATTGGTTATGTTGTACCTTGACATGGTGTTAGGCAATACTAGACTTTAGTGCTAGCGAAATGTGGTTAGAAATCGGTTGTGTAAGTTTGGTGGTTGTGGTTGTTTTGTAAGAAAGTAGTGTAGAGCCACTAGACACCTTGTTGAGTCTAGAATTCGGTGTTAGTTCGTGTCGGTTAAGTAATGGTGTGAACAATCATGGGTTTTGTACGTAATGAGTCGGATAACTTGTTTAAAGTTGAATGGTTATACACCATATTATACTGTAGATCTAAGTATGTAGGCACTTGTACGAGCATTAATAATAATAAAGAAGTGTGTTGTATGACTGTGTGGTCAAACCAGAAAGGTTGACATCCGGCTTACTTCCATCGTAGTAATTTTTTTTCGTGATAATATTATTAAATGTTTGAATTATCATAATTTGTCCCTTTGTCCAGCTTTTTGCAGTCAAACAGCTGCTAAACAACAATATATCGGATACCATCCTAAATCCCAAATAGGCATTATAACGGACTTGAATCGACGAATGTCCCCCCATCTGAGACTGAAGACCAGCGGGGTAATTGCATCACTTGCATCGTACAACACATTGAGTCGAAACATTTGCCACTAGTACAGCTGCGATATAGCTGGGAACTCCGTTCATTAGTATTCAATTTCTGATTTTGATCATCTACTTTTGCTGTTGATTGTACTTACCTTTTTTTTTTGTGAGAAATCATCAAATTACTTCTCTCGCCCTATGCAAAGTAAATGTTTCGACTCGAGGTAGTCTAACTAATGGGGTCCGCTGGGGCCGATGCCTGCTAGGGTCGCGGATTGTTCGAAAGAGTAACCGTAGCCCGGCGGAGCACGGGTGGGTTTTAGTCAGTAAAAATCTGCTTTTACTGACTAAAACCGACCCGTGTTCCTTCAGTTGCCTGTGCCAGGGGCCACGGTAACTCTTTCGAACTAACTGATGGGGTCCGCTGGGGCCGATGCCTGCTATGGTCGCGGGTTTTTCGAAAGAGTTACCGTGGCCCGGCGGAGCACCAGTTGCCTGTGCCAGGGGCCACAGTTACTCTTTCGAACAACCCGCGACCCGGCAGGCATCGGCCCCAGCGGACCCCATCAGTTAGACTACCTGAAGTCGAAACATTTGCTTTGTATGTAAAGCAGGAAGTGACTCTAGCAGGTAGCTACGATAACTACTAATCCGATTAGACGAACAAAACAAGGATTTCATTCACTCAGCCTAATCCACCAGCTCATTAACTCAGCACAACAATTGCACAACAAGCACTACCCTTGCCTTGAGCTGAAAAAAAAACCTTTCGCTAAAAAAAACACAAGCCAGCTAATAAGAAACAAAATAAACAACTTTTCTTGTCAGTTTATTAATATTTTATCTTTAAAAACATTTTATTACTCATTATATTGTTTACACATGGCTTCTGTTTCAAGTCTGTCAATATTTGTTTAACACATATACTAAAAAGATTTCGTCACAACAATGAAATGTTTTATGTTGATATTGTTTATAACAAAGGAAATGTCCTCCAAATTTGTGTGTGCGTGTGTCTGTGTGCGTCATTGTAAAGATAACGCAAAGTAATAGACAGTATATAATTTATTACATAGATTTTGCAGTAGTAAATGCTCTTGTTTTTTATCGCTTGAGATTTGTACGTTGAATATTATACTGAAGGAAATAAAAGATGTACCTATAGAATATGTAATATCGCTATGTAATCAGAAAGAAGGAGGCAAACGTTTATTGTTTTATATGCACAGTCCTCTCTCTAAGCAACTATATATTAGAAGTATCCTAACTTATTATAAATGGGAAAGTAAGTTTGTTTGTTTCGCTTTCACGCTAAAACGGCTGAACGGATTTGGATGAAATTTGGCAAACAGATAAACCATTACCTGGGTAAGTACATAGGCTACTTTTTATCCTGGATCATTGACGAAGTCGCGGGCAATAGCTAGTAAATTATTAATATTATAGGTTTCACTCACACAGAGCAGTAGTGGCCTCGTGGTATCGGCCGCGACTTACGAATTGTAGGTCGTAGGTTTGAACAAGGACAGGCGCTTTACTTTGTGTAAATTATTTCATCACCACTGCTCTTAAAACGGTGAAGAAAAACATCGTGAGGAAACCGGCATGTCCTAGAACAAAAAAATAAAAAAAAATAAAGTCGTATAACATCTACCAACTCGCACTGGGCCCGCGTGGTGGATTACGGCCCTCTCCCTCTCACAGAGAGGAGGCCTGTGTCCCAGCAGTGGGAACATTGTAGACTGATTAATTATGCTATAGGGTTTACCCATATTTTTAACGCGCCGTCGCATAGTGAGAGATACATCATTATTAAACAGTTGGATAATACACTCACTTTATGTTATGTACCCATGCTATCTGGCTTTTCTCTCCACAAGATCTAAATGTAGCTAAATATGACTATCTAATTCAAAAAACAAAGCCAAAACATATCTTCTAGATATTTAAATTTCCTTGTTTTCATTTGCATTTTTTTGGTCAACTCCCATCAAGTGAGCTCCGAAATCATGGCGTATGTAGAGGCTCTTATGATGTTGAAATAGATTTGCAATCTAAATTATAAACCAAATATTATTATCTGCATCAAAGAACCGGGTTAGAATAAAGAGCATATCATTTGATACAATCTAAACGATATAAAAGGGAACACAAATTATAACAACTTAGTTTTGGAAAAGATAATATGCATATACAATTAGGGATTATGAATTTTGTACCTAGGTACTATTGATGAGGTTTCATAGTTTAAATAACTATGTCCAAAACAGGCCTAATTTACAAATAAACTTACCCTTTAGGGCCTTTACACCCGAAAATATTTAATAGTACATAATGGCGGCGAGATGGGCAGACGACATTGTTGCCAACACGGGTAAAACCTGGATGAGGCTGCCACAGGAAACGAGAGGCCTATGCCCAGTGGTGGGTGAAGTCGGGGTTTGGATGAATTATATTATATAGGCCTCTCTTTTCTTGCCATTATGTCATTTTTATTATATTAGGGAAAACAAACAATTGTACATTTTGTCTTACATCTAAATATACAATAAAGTGGGTTAACGTACAATCAACAACGTCTCCACATATTACTATAAGTATTAATTTACTTACATAAAGTAGGTACGGAAGAATGATAGGGCTTATTTTAATATTATACTTAATTATTAGGTTTTAAGTGCCTTAACTAATTCTTTTTTAAATACATTATGAGCTAACGTAAATATGTCTATTTTAATAAAATGTTGGTTTGTATACATATTTTGGGTAATGTGTGAAGAGGCGCCCGTTGACCCGCATTTGTACTACTAGAGGTCATAGCAAAGAGTGGGTAAGCGCGCGCTTCTCGCCTTTTACAGTAATTCTGGTCAACATATTATTCACAAGTTCAGTGCAATCAAACTCAAATCTCAAATCCACGGAGCATCATAATTTGGAGTAACTATACCATTTCAAAGAATTAGATCCTAAATAAATATATTATGGAAATAATATCTCAATACCTAGTTAGTTTTTTGAGTCTCTCTGACATTATCACTCTCCTGCCCTTATATGAATTTTCAAACAAATTTTCTCTACTCATATTTATGTTTTTCGTTTAGTCTACATTCGCATAAGAATGTTTACATTGTGACTAGTGAAAATTAGTTTCAAACAAACAAAATAAATAAAAATTATAAATAAAAATAATAAAATAAATAAACATGTCCTATGTTTATTTATTTTATTATTTATGTACACACAGTAAAATACATTTTGATATGACATAATTATAATATAAGTACAAAGGTACTGCTTATTTCTTAAGAAATTTCTTCCAGCAGACCTGCGAAAGGAGAAGTAAAAAAGGAAACGTAGACTAGTGTGTGAGAACAAGAAGAGAAAAATATGAATGTGTGAAGTCGCAAAAAAATGATAAATAAGTATACTTAAATAAATACATATTAGGTAGAAAAATAAAAAACTTGAGACGAAGTTCCTTTCGATTAAAAAATAAATAGATAATAAAATAAAAAAATAAAATAAAAAAAAGAAATAGAAAGAGGAAACGAAAATAACTGGCTTGCTTTCTATAAGAGAGAGAGAGCGAGAGAGAGACAGACAGAGAAACACGCGCACGCCGCACGGCTTACAACTACCAGCAAAGTGTCGTTACAACTTTTGGTCTTAATTCGCAACGCGTGATAAGGAACTTCATTCCAATATAAACATAATATATATAGTTTTGTATTATTATTTTTGTATTATTGTGTTGACATTATTATGTTTGTAAAACATGACGATCACCTACAACGTAATGGGAAAGCCGCAAGTCACGCCTTGACGTGATGACATGTGTCGTGTCGAATCGTGTGACAGCCTTGTGAGAAGTACGTTTGGACTACCTTAGAACACCAGTCGAATACATTTACATTTGTAAATAGCTGGCTGTTCCCGCGACTACATCTGCGTGAATCCAGGATGATAAGTAGCCTTTCCTGTACGAGTCGCAATAAATACTTTTTCTTTATTTCTTTCTTTCTTTCCTTTGTCTTTCTCCAGGTCCCAGACTTCCTATCTGTCAAACAACGATTGATTCAGTTGTTTAGGCTTGACAATGTAACAGACAGACAGGCTAAGTTACTTTCGCATTCATAGTATGGAAGAATGGATGACCATTGCTGATCATGCCTCATGAGCCTCTTCATTAACTGCTTTAATAAAAGTGTTTGGGAAATACATTGATAAATCCAATAATCTGAACGTCATACACACATAAGCGTACAAAAAGAATACCTGCTATTGATGTTGTTCATACAATTTCTTAGCTTCTTGGGCTTCTGAACATCGTAGAAAGACGGTGGTTTATTCAATAAATAAATTTACTTGCTATCCTGCCTTTCGTACCCCAAAACATGCAGCTTAAGTGACCTCTGCGCTGCCACCGATAACGCAGAGGAAGTGGTGATGTTTTGGACCAACACAATTTAAATAACTGTTGTGCAAGCGACATGACGAAGAAGAATTCAAGAAATACAGAAAACAAACAATGCACGTGTTAAAATAAAACAGTCATTCTTTGATTCTTCCATTCTTCCCCGGGAAAACTTAGAATGACTGGAACATTCATGTTTACAATATTTTTGGAAAATCTTGTGGAAAATCCAGTTCACTGTCTCGAACGTAAAATGTAGTGTAATTACCTAGGTATGTAATTTCAAGATTGGTACGTTTATTAGCTTGTCAATATAATTTTTAGTGCGGCACGTAGTTTTTCCTGTTTTCTCATTTTTGATGAGTAATGACGATGCTGCGTTTTTTTTCAATACATGGTCAATCCTAAAGAAATTATGAAACAGACTCGGGTCAGATATCCTATGCATACCTATTGAATTGTGAAACAAATCGTGAGCAGAATGAGATGTCATACTAACAAGTTTCAACACCTCAAAGGTCGAATATTTGCAATAGATCACCAAATTTGACGTTTTGGCAATTTCATATCATTAGCTGTCGTCGCAACAAAAATTGTCGCTTATTTAATCGTTGGTAGGCTACTTTTTTTTGGGTGGGAAATCATCAAATGACCTCCGCTCTGGGCTGAGCGGAAGAGCATGTCAGAGTTTTACTGACTAAAACTCACCCGTGTTCCTTCAGTTGCCTGTGCCAGGGGCCATGGTATCTCTTTCGAACAACCCGCAGCCCTGGCAGAGGCTACCTAATACTTACTCGTACATGCAAATTGCAAAGCAATACAGTGTAACAACTTCAGTGGATCAACGCTGGCAGTATAGAAGTGGTATCAAGACATTATTTAGCATTGAACATCTTCTTCTCCTTCGTGTCGCTGCACGCGCGCTGGCACGACTGTATTTTAGATGTTGTTAGCCTATAATTTTGCCACTTCTACGGCGTCGTCGGTGGCACCGTAGAGGTCACCTTGGCTGCATATTTTAAGGACACAAAGGACAGGATAGGAGGTGGTGCATGATTTGCGACATAGCTCCACAACCACACCCTACTGTTGTTGGGCATCTGTATAGTTAAGTGGATAGACTGTGTCAATAAAACACATTAAAACATGTTCTCTAAACCAGCTCTAAAGTAGGTACTCAAACAAACCGTTAAAAACATTCATAAAATTATATTCGTCACATAATACCGTCAATAAACTTCTTAATTTGCACAGAGACAATAAAAACTATAAGAATTATCATCCGACTACTAATTACTGTAATAATCTTAGTACGGGCGTTTCGGTTTATACAAACACGTCAAATTCCTAATTGGCTGGATTATTATAAGACCTTGGTCACGCGATAAAGAATAGATTATACTTTGAGATGGGGATTTCGTAACGTGTAAAGAAACGTCATTGATTCATGTGACTTGGTGTGCTTAATAATTAACCATGCATTGTTTGTGATCGTTGTTGGTTATAAATAGTGATGTACCGACTAGTCGGCCATATTTGTGCTCGGCGACTAGTCGGCCCATTTTTTACTCGTATTAAAATGCTTAAAATTTTAAAAGAGGTGATTCAAATGAAATTGAAATTTTTACTGTTATTATTTTTTTGTTATAGAATCAGTTTTACATTTTACTTTCAGTGCAATCTAGAATAGGATAGGAAATTAGAATAGGAATAAGAACACTTCGTTTGGTCCATTAATTAATTAAACTTAGATCCAGAAATTAATTATAGTAAAATTAATTAATACTTCTAACAAAAAAGAAGAACTCTAAAGCTGTACTATAATTATTATTGCCTATGTCACCCAAATTCAACCGAAAGCAATGATCGGTTTGGCCGACTAGTCGGCCATTTTACAGCCGACTATTCGGCCGAAGTCATAGTCGGCCCATCTCTAGTTATAAATAATCTTATTTTGCCAACTATGTTGAGGTCGACTTCCAGTCTAACAGGATGCAGTGGAATACCAGTACTTTACATGGAGCGACTGCCTATCTGACCTCCACAACCCAGTTAGTGGGTATACTCGTAGTTACCGGCACGCAATTTGGCAAACGATTTTGTAGTGGGGGAAGTTCGCGCACACACAATTTCAAACATTTTTACATGCGCGAACTTCCCCCACAACAAAATCATTTGCCAACTTACGTGCCGGTAAGTATAACAAGATACCCCTTGGTAAGACTGGTTGTCAGACTTTTGAGCTTCCGACTACCCGCGACGACTGTTTTAAAGATTTAAGGATGACAGCCGCCCGCGACTGAGGCACGGAGGGATCAGTTACAGGATAATACGGTACCCTTTCGAAATACTGTACATATTATGATATTTGTTCCACCACCACCGGTTTAACGTGCTTTCTGAGGCACGGAGGGGAGTCTCGATATGTCATCGACTCATCGATTGGTCGTCCAGCCACGAACCGACCGCGGCAAGCCTAGTTGAACCTTCCATGGCCCGTTAGCGGCTGCTATTATTATGCCACAAGCACTTCAATCGTTGGTTATAATAATTATCTACTGGTTAACGTCCACTGTTATCCTGGAGCAATGGTGCCCCAGTGGTAACGGCCGCGGCTTACGAGTTGTAGGTCGAAGGTTTGCACCCAGATAGGCGCTTTACTTTTTGTAAATTATTTCATCACCACTGCTCTCAAAACGGTGAAGGAAAAGATCATGAGGAAACCAGTGTCCTTGTGTGTGTGTTGTTTGCTGCACCGGACGACGTCATTACGTCGGCGCCGGCTGTCGCTGAAAACCAGCGCTGGGGCTCTATCTTGCATAGTGTCGCAGCATAATACTGAGCGATAGCCGTTTTGCGTGGATGTGACGCATGCTAATTTTACTTTATTTGTTTTTATGTTCACTTTTGCGTCATGTTTACCAAAAATTCGAAGTCATGTGACATCTACCAACCCTCACTGGGCTCGCGTGGTGGATTATGGCCCAGTCCCTCTCACCGACAGGGTAGGCCTGTGTCCCAGCAGTTGGAACACTATAGGCTGATCATGCTATTCATGGATCTGACAGAATCATACATTAAAAATTGCAAGGAAAGATTCAAATCGCCTTCTGTGATCGACTTGACATCCCACTAAAAAAGAAATGCAAGCTTGATCAAGATTTTCAGTATTGTGTTTGCCAAATCAAATCAAATCAAATTATTTATTTGCAAATCAATCATAAGTTGACACAACCAGTGTGAGATTAAATTGATTAGGTTTCAGTAACTGATGGACGCATCTTACATGCCGCTGAAATATTCCGACGGATTTTTACCTCTTACTATGTGTATATTATGTGTTTTAAAATGATATCCACAAGGTTGCAAATTGAACTAAATATTCGTATGTTCTCACATTGTAAAACACAAAGTAATCTTCCAGCTCGTGATAGCGACATAGAATCAAAAGTCATTCAAATTAGGCTTAGAATCTGCACTTTTCGAACGTCAAATTTACAAAAGACAGTCCCCCTAACCTTCACCACTTCCTAGTGCTTTCGCTGGGGAGAAGAAGTGGCGCAACGAACTCCCCAGCAGAATAGCTAGTCTATTCAGTTAAAAATATTGCTCATGACATCATACAATTCATGAGGGGCCCGTGGCTAAATAATAACAGCCGCACGGGTCGATCGATCATGTTAAGCTACGCTTACTGCGGTTGGCCTGTAGATGGGTGACCATCTTTACATACCGAGACCCCTTCATGCCTCGAAAAGCACGTTAAGCCGTGTAAGTCATTCGTGGATCTTTGACAGTCGTTACGGGTCGTCAAAAGCCCGAAAGTCTTACCAAGGGGTATCGTCTTACCCAGCAGGTGCAGGTACTATAACGTATTCATCTTAGAAATGGGTTGTGAAGGTCAGATATGCAGTCGCTCCATGTAAAATTCTGGTAACTATTCAGCTGCATCCGGTTAGACTGGTACCTCAACATAGTTGAAAAAGCTAGGCAGATGATGACATCATACGATTCCTAGGTACACAACTAAAATATTGTTCTTCTAACACATTATTCAAAATGGCTTTGATTATATACTTGTCTCAAAATCGCCACATTTAGTCTGTTTGAAACCATATTGAAAGGGAACAAATAGAATAGGTAACTGAAAAAATCCATACCTATGTATTTCTATAGACAAACTATCTCATATTTGCCAAACATGAGTTTATGGAAAAATAACTCTTTAATTTCTACACAATAAAGTTCAGTTTACGCTACAACTTCAAACATTTTTTAATCTTTTCCAATAGTGCTAGTCACTCTGAAATCCACCAAATTTCCATTGAAATAAAGTTGATATTTGTTTAACTTGAAATTTGAAACATACATAAATGCGAGTAGGCCACATACTTCCAAAAATCCCTTATCATTCCTGGAATATATCATGTGAAGTGCAAAACGACTCTATGTTATTACACTATCAGTAAGCAAAATATATGTAACTTAAAACTAAGCAATGATAAGCCAGGTAAGTCGGCACATCAAAGGTAACAGTGGCAAGTCAGACGCCTTAATACTATTATGCTTATTTTAAACAAATAGCGGACTTTATTAGGCGTGGGCGCAGCGGGTATGTTTTTGTTCTTTTGTTTTGGCGGCTCTTTTGTTCAGCTGAGATTGGGTCAATTTTGCTGGCTCAATGAGTAATAAATATTTGGAGCAAGCAGACTTTACTCGTGAGTCTGCTTGTTAAAAACTAACTAGTTATTTTTTTTAATAAAAGTAGCTCATAAAACATCAACTATCTGCCAGTGAAAGTCCCATTAATATCGGTCCAGCCGTTTCGGAGATAAACCGGAACAAACAGACAGACAATTTAAAAATTATATTTGGTTTTAAGTTTATACTTCCATAGTAAAAACCTGTTATTTTGACATTACAAACAGTCACTTCAATTGTATGTATTTATATATAGAGATAATGTAAGTTTATCTCCATATAGGTACATCCTATCCTATTATTATTATAAATGTGAAAGTTGGTATGGATGGATGGATGGATGTTTGTTACTCTTTCACGCAAAAACTACCGATCGGATTTTGATGAAATTTAGCCCACAAGATTAACACATAGGATACTTTTTATCCCGACATTTTCACGGGATCGAAATTTATGCAACGTCAACAAAGAAGAATGCATAATCTGACTAATTGCATTACAAAAGATAAATTAACCCTGATACTATTAAAATTAATTGAATTACTCGGAAACTATTAATCGCTTTAAGTGTTGAATTTAGTTAACAATGTCAGTGTTAATAATCCTTGAAATCAATTAGTGTGACAACATTAAGATAACCGATTATGTCAGTTAACATGTAAGACAATGGAAATACGTTAATTCATTAAAAGATTGACGATAAAACTTTTAGTAAGTGTCAACGGCACTATACTTTGTGTGACGTGATGTGACTCAGATATTGTGCAGCCTGTACATTTTTTGATGTGAAAACTTCTTTAGCGGCGTTGTGCACTTTTTTTGTGATGGGTAAAAAATGTTAAACTCACGTCAGGACACGTGACCTGATCGAAAATTTGTAAGACGGAGCTCGCGCCAGGCACACTACCTGATCGAAAATTCGTAATACGGAGAGAGAGTAGACCGCATTCCAAAATATCAAAAATGCACAACGTTAATATTCAAGTTTTCACTTCTGCCGGCACTCCCGGAGTGCAACCCGTTTTTTTTTTATCTTTATTTATTTGAAAGGGTTTTATCACTTAGTGATAATGTCACCCCCGTAACCGAAAATATTCAACAACTTAAAACTATACAATAGATAATGAACAGCTATTATATTATATAACGAATAGGGACAACACTATTAGGTAGGTCATAGTTAATGACCTACCTAAAAGTGTTGTCCCTGCTGTGCATGAGGTCTTTTTTTTTTTTTTTTTTCAGGATGGGAAATCATCAAATGGCTCCTCCCGCTCTGGGTGGAGCAGAAGGGAGTGTCAGACTCTTGCTGACTAAAACCCACCCATGTTCCTTCCTTAGCCCTTTATGTTCCAGGGCAGCGGTAACCCTTTCGGACGATCCCACTACCCGTGCATGAGGTCTTGGGTTCGATTCCCGGATCGGGCAAAGTAATATTGAGTTTTTCTATCTAGAATTTCTCAGCAGTAGCCCGGAGTCTGGTTTTGTGCCCGATTGATGGTAAAGGCCAAGGCCCCTATTATATGGAACTTGAACATAACAAGCAACATGTTGGTGTACTGTAGGTGCACTTCTGACTAACACTTTGGGAATTACAGGCGTGATGTTATGTGTATTTTTTAGTAAATAATGGTAATACCTTATATGTATAGATAATGTAAGTTTATCTCCATATACATCCTCCATATACATCCTAGTACTCAAAGGATGCCAACGAGACCCTATTACTAAGGCTCCGCAGCGGAGCCTCCGCTGTCCGTCCGTCCGGCTGTCACAGGGCTGTATCTTTTGAATCGTAATAGTTTGACAATTGAAATATTCACAGAATGTGTCCGATATAACAAAAGATAATAAAAATAAAGGTCTTAAGGTATTCAAGGTGGCTCAGCGCGCTATAGAGCGAGCTATGCTTGGAGTCTCTTTAAAGGATAAAATCAGGAATAAAATTATCCGGAAAAGAACTGTTGCATGCAGTTACCGACATAGCTTGCAGAGTAAGCAAACTGAAGTGGCAGTGAGCTGACCATGTTTGTCGAATGACCGCTGGAGCAGACGAGTCCTGGACTGAAGACCGCGTATCGGCAAGCGTAGGTAGTGTGGGACGTCCCCCAGCGAGTTGGACGGACGACCTAAAGAAGGTGGCTGGGACAGACTGGATGCGGAAGGCGGAGAACAGGGTGTTGTGCTGCTAGCCTGGGAGAGGCCTATGTCCAGCAGTGGACTGCGATAGGCTGAGTTGATTGATTGATAGAATAATAATAAAACAAAGTTAAAAATAAAAGGGGGTTACCATACAAGAAACGTGTTTTATGATCATCATCAAAATAATATGTTAAGTTAAATATTGTACGGTTGTATGGAATCCTTCGTGTGTGAGTGCGAGTCCAACTCACACTTGGCCGTTTTTTAAATGTTTTTAAGTGTTTAAGTGATATCCTACATACAACTGTTAAACTTATCTACTAACTATATCACTATCTGTCCATTTAAACATACAACACGATAGTAATCTTGTTCTTAATTGCCATATCCTTCCTTGAAATACTTAGTGAAAAATTGTAGATAGCTATCTTGATTACAGGCCTTTTAAACCATATTAGCAGATTTTAAGGTGAACATGAATTTGATCAAAAAAACGCCTTTTTTTTACCCGACTGCGCGACAACAAAGGTAGGGTTATGTTTTGGTTATTCTAAAAGACAATAAATGGGAATTTAGGTAATTCAGAGAGATAAGGCCATGGCTCGGTTTCTTTAGAGTTTCACATTAACTTTGTTTACCGTAAAATAAATAGCTATTTTATTTTACAAGAATTAAAAGAAAATCTTTTAATCACTGTTTATCAACAAAAAAAAAGCCAAATAAGGAAAAAACTTTAAAAAATATTAATTACGCATGCAAATATGTGAATCAACTGGATAGTGGATAATACTGCATTCTTAATTCTTATTTAATCAGAAATCGGAACAGTAGTTATCTGTTATATTCCTTCCACCGGTGATCAAACATAGGTACTTACTATAATATCGATTAGATCGATATCTCGAGTCATTGGATGTTATATCGATCTAAAGAGCCCCGATCTAGTGTTGCGTTTGTATTATAATTTGATAAGAGCTAATCAAACTATGGAGTACCAATAGAAATGACGCTACAGAATGGAAAGATTGCAGTCGATAATGTTTGGTGGCAGAAATTCCATTGAGATTAGAAACAGATTCATCGATGAAAAATAAGAGTTTGCTATAATCATCATTAAGCTGACATTCCTCCACTGCTGGACGTAGGCTTCCCCTAAGCATTGTCAATTTGTCACAACGACGGGTTCTGTGCGGCTCGTGACCAGCGGGGTTATTTTGACAGATGAAAAACATTAATTTCATTATTTACGTTGTGGAGCAGATACATTTTTCGAACATACTCGTAATATGAGGCCCATTGCTTCATATTAGCAGTATCCTTCAAAAGTATTCAGATTGTGACTAAAAGTGTATGGTAGGGTGCAGCAGATACACGTGACCTTCACCAAGTTACACACTACGCCTTTTGGTATACGATTTCTTAAAAGTCGCGGTTCAGACCTTCATGTGAATCCATGTTACTTATACGGGAACCACCTTTTTTAATTAAAATTGCAGTGTCGCATCAGAACGACGTCGTTACAATTTTAAATACCGATTGATATAAATATGTACAAAAACGGTTTGATTTCTCGAACACATAAAGAAGTGCCTAAAAGCCGCTAACCCCAGCTTAGTACATTATCTACCGGCACACATCAAAGGTTTGGCAATAATCTATATTATTATACATTCGACCGGCTACTGTGGCATGTCGGTTCTTCAGAAGTGTCATTATCAGAGGCGGCGCGCTTTGATCTGATATCGCGTCACACTCATATTTGCCACTACGTAGATATTGTTTTGTGAAGGAGGTACTATGATGGTGTGGGTAATTTCCAGAAGGATGTGAATATCGCAGGGAAAGTGGGAGATAAGATTTTTGGTACTAGTTGAGGGGGTAATATTATGTGGGCTGAATCCGTTCCAAAATCATAAGCCACCATGCCATTTTTTTTTAATGCTGACACTCCATCGTTGTCGAAATTCAAAGTGGGTAAAGGAATGACAATTGACATGTCAGTTTAACTGATGTTTAAACTCAATACAATGAATTTTGAATAGTTAATTTATCGATTAAAATACACAATAAGGTACTGAAAACGTGACATAGCTCATTGTTGTTTGGTCCACATTTTGCACGAAACCGCGTGGTTTTCTTCAAAGATCTTCTTCTTTACATTTACGATGGTGTATCTAGCGTCAGAATTGAATCCAATGAATAAGGAGATGAATCTTCTTGAATCCAGGTAAAGTATCAAATCTATTCACCTACCTGGCAAAATGGAGGAACTTGAAAACCGTGTGGATTGCCACCGACACACGCCTACCGACCCAGAGGAACAACAGACCTGCACATTAATTTTATAATACGCTATCAATCTGAATCATTTTGAAGGATGTTGCTAATCCATTGTTGTTGTAGTTACTAACTGCGCCCCGTGGTTTCACCGGCATAAGTTTCGATCTCGTGGGAATATCGGGATAAAAAGTATCCTATATGTTGAACAGACAGCTGTGCTGCTGGGGAGTTTGTTGCGCCACTTCTTCTTCCCAGCGATAGCACTAGGAGGTGGTGATTCTCAGCCTAATTTGAATAAATGACTTTTGATTTGTTTTGTTAATCCTGGTTATAAACCATCTGTGTGCCAAATTTCATCCAAATCCGTTTAGTAAGTAGTTTTTGCGTGAAAGAGTAACAAATATCCATCCATCCATCCGTACAAACTTTCACGTTTATAATATTAGTAGGAATTACAGAATAAATGTTGATGAACTGTCAAAATATATGCCATTGCTACTGCTAGTGTATTACGCTCTTACCGCTTTGTTCACCTGACAAAAAAGTCACAGTCCATTTGGGAAACCCATGTTGTTTAGCCGTGATTTCACCTTGATCTAATTTTAATCAGTGACATACATAATTACTAACGCATTACCTCACTTTTATATGAATGATTCACCACATCGTATATTACGATTAAAAATTTCTTGCCATCGATACAGTTCCGATTATAACTTGATTTTATGATTGTTTTGATCATGTACATTTTTATCGATCTATTTCCTTCTTTATAGTAGTTGAAATGTAGTGTAAAAATAGCAGCCGTGTGACTTGTCTATTATGACAGTTTTATCGGAACGTCTGTCATCGATATCGGGAGGTGGTTCAAGTTGCAAGAGCAGCGAGAAAGCATTCACAGGAGGGAGAACTATTTAGGGCTGATTTTTCAATCGACAGATAATTTTTATTCGTGGAATAAAATTGACGTCTGACAGTTTTTGTATTGAAGAACTAACTAAAATTCAAAATTATTCCTCGGATAAACTTATCTAGCGTTGGAAAAAACAGTCTTAAGTCGTTTATAAAATTATATAGATAGGGCACTTGACCGTTTAAAAAGTTGACCTAAGACAAATATTATTTTTATTAAGCGCCATTCTCTCATTCTGGGCTTGATAAAAAGTTGATTTTCCTACTCGTCAATCGCAAAGAGCAGTGACGAGTTCAAATATGACCACCCCCCCAATGATCCTGTAAAGAAACAAACATAATGAAGTTCTTGAACACATTTATGATGACACATAATATGAAGGTGTTTCGTATTGAAATGATAAACTGCTGCAGTTCAACTGTAACTGGTTTTTATGATACAAACCATACTCTACTAGTATAGTTTATACACAGACCTACTTCCTCTCTTCACGTCGCTTCTGCCTCTCACTTACACCACACCGGCTTATAGCAGCGGCTAATGTGTCAGCGCTGTAACATAATGGAACCTCGGCTGTAATCAGCGTATTAAAGTCAGAAGTGCTTTTCAGTACGCTATCAGTTGCAGTAAAGGTGAGTGTAGGTTTATTTCATATTTTTATAGAAATCACGTAAAATAATACAAGGTTTTAAAGAAAACAATACGCCTGTAAACAATAGTTTGGGTGCTTCTGTTTCCTCGTGCTTGCTTGATTAGTAGCCCTGCGTTGCTGCCGAGCAAGCGCCTGGCTTCATCATCTGCTTTGCCTTTTCTCAACTATGTTGGGGTTGGCTTCCAGACTGACCAGCTGAATATCAGTATTTTACATGGAGCGACTGCCTATCTGAACTCCACAACCCAGTTACTGGGTAATGCGATACGCCTTAGTGAGAATGGTTGTCAGACTTTCGGACTTCTGACGACGTGTAATGACTATCAAAGATCCGTGCGGTCCACGGACCAACCACGGCAAGCGTACGTTCGACCCGTGCGGCTGATATTACTTAACCGAAAGCGCCTGGTATCTATGAAAAATAGTTGTTAACCACCTTAATGAGACGATACAGATAATTTGAGAAAATGTGTTTTAATTTCAGAGATTTAAATTGGTAGTAGTCTAGTGGGCGCTGATTCTGTTGTGTAAGTACCGACTAAGCTTTTGTATCTAGCTTTCTTTGACTTACAGATGAAAAGCTAGCAAGAAAAATTAGTGCTGTCAACTCAGGTTAAACTTTCGAAAGTTTTAAGTGACAAATCAGACGGTTCTAATTATTGTCTTTTTCTTGATTTACATTTTAAGCTTTTTTTTTTTCAAGTGAGCCTACACTGTTCCATCGTTGAGCAATAGCCTCCCCCAAATCCTTCCATCCGGCATCCTTTTCTAGAGCCATCGAACCAACCCTTGCAGTACGCGTCAAGGTTTTCTCACCACCTTTTCCTGGCCAGGCCTCGGCTGCGCCGTCCATTCTCAGGTAGCCATTGCGTAGAGACTGTTGCGCAGCGGTAGTTGTGCATGCGGCTGACGTGACCCGCCCAATGCCATTTCAGCTTGGTAGCCTATTTACTTAAGCCTCGGATCCCCGTTTTGGACCGCAGCGCAGTGCACTCCATTGCTCTTTGGTGTACCCCAGGGTGGAACTTTTGCGACTCGAGAGTCACAAGGGTCAGAGCACCGTAGCTTAGGACGGATCGCAGGATCGCCCTTCTTTAGTTACGTTGATTCACATAATTGCTGTAAATAAAAATCTAAAGTATTTACTAGTAATTTCCGATACCATGGAATTATTTTTAATCAACTTTTAAACAACTGGAAGTAGCGGGTAGTTACCTTTTCCAATTCAATTATAGTACTTAAAAAAAAAAAAAAAAAATCAGTCGCAATCTCCTCTCAGTGACAACCAATGTCAAAAACTTGTCAAAAATGCATGTAAAATGATTGTATTTTTTACTGCGAACGTTCTTAAAATACAGAAATTGCCCGTCTGAAGTGGTGGGTAAAGTTACTTATTTCTCAGTACGCAAAGGTAATGTGTAAACTTCCTAACAGTTTTGATGTTAACCGCTCACTACCGAAGTGGGCACTCGGTACCTAATGTGTCAATTATAATTGGTGTTATCATGGCTAATGCATTTCATGATGTTTTAACGATGGATTAGCTTGTTTCAGAGATTAAGCAGTGACTCAGCTGTAACGAAATTGCGAGCTTTCGCTATGTTAGACAAAGTGCTAAATCTTGCATAATAATTTGTTATAGTACGTTGTCTGAGCCACCTGATCAGCGCTGGTGTTTTAACTTAATTTAGTCTTTAAAGAGTTTCGTGTGAATTTCGCCAAAAAGCCTTGCACGGATAACCATCCGTGCAAGGCTTTTTGGCGAAATTCAACGACACCTGATCCCAATAAATTCCTCTCTGCAATATTCGGAATTTCGGTGGTCAAACACTTTCCAACGGGGTTATTGCGTTACATACTAACAGTAGCAAAGGCTTTCATTTTGATAGTTCAACAACATGCCACACTATTGAATTAGGAAATTCCTGTAATGATAGTGATGTTGAGTTAATAAATAAGTGAATAAACATTCATTGCGTTATTTACGTTACTGAGGAGACACAATTTTCCAACATACCTACTCGTATGATGCAATGGATCAGTAATATTCTTAAAAATGATTCAGATTGTCATTGAAAGTCAACTGCCGATGCTTTTCCCAACTTTGTTGGGGTTGGCTTCCAGTCTTACCGGATGCAGTTGAATACTAGTATTTAACATCGAGCGACTGCCTATCTGACATCCACTACCCAATTACTGGGTAATACAGTACCCCTTGGTAAGACTGGTTGTCAGATTTTCGAGCTTCTGATTACCCGTAACGACCGTCAAAGATCCACGAATGCCAGCCGGGACCAGTGCTTTCCGGGGTAGGGAGGGGTCTCGGTATGTAAAGGTCACCCATCCACAGACCAACCGCGGCAAGAGTAGCTTAACCTGATCGATCGACCTGTGCGGCTGTTATTATTTAGCCACAGGCCCTTTTGTGATTGTGATTAAAGTATATTATGCAGTTATGGGTGCTGTTCCTAGCTACGATCAATTTTGTGACTATGATTTTCTGGGGGAACGCATTGTTCACTGTTCCTGCCACATTATGATTATTCTTTTAATTAATTTATTATGAGCGGATACAATTACAAAGGTGTGCACCTAAGTGCTTCGGTAATACTCAAAGAAACAAAATTAGATCCTGTAAACATATCCTTAACACTTCATTGCTTATTCGTGAATCATGAATGGGTCACTTCAATGGCCTACTTGTACTACCTACACAACACTGGGCATTGTTTTCAAGAGCTTCTACTTCTTATAACGTCATGTTATATTTCAAAGCTGTTGATTGCCTTCCGCTCGGTAGCGACGGATCGTTCGGCTTGCTTTAAAAAGTGAAACAGTAATGATCGGTTCCTAATCCTATAAACAAAAACGAATCGTTTTGATTACCAATGGTAGCATTTTTGATTGCCAAACTGGGCATAGCTGACGAATCTATTTATAAAATGGGCATATAGTATTGTAATGGACATTGATATTGTTTACCTTTCTCACTGTCATTAGAATATTGCTATCATTAAGTAATCGATTGACTTTGTCCTCATAAGACTTATGATGTTTAGAATAGCATTAGTTAATTATTGTTGTTATATGATTAATGAAGGAACAAGGGTCGTGGTACTTATCTACCCCTTCCATTAACGATTCATGTATAAATAGTTACCACCGCTCTTTCCTAAGTTAGTTCAACAGTTCAACAGTTCAACAGTTCAACAGTTCAGTTAGTTCAGTTCAATATGTGAGTTCCTTATATCAATTCCTGTAAATTAATATTATCTTGTAAGAGTATACCTCGTTCGACTACAGTAAAAGTTCAGTTGTTTTAAATCGTGTCTCAATCAAGTGTCTCCCACACACCTATCGACAACGCCACCGCTCGGGCCATTACAAATTGGTGTCAAGAATTGGGATAGATTGAGATAATTTCTTCGATTGTACGAGACCTTCGTTGGAGTCATATACCTCCAGTTGTACGAGACCTTCATCGGAGTCCTTCACCTCCGATTCTCCTACAAACAACGGTCCTGAGCATCTGAGCATCGCCACGAGAACGAGATCTACGGAATTGGACGAGACGTACCCTCAGCGGTCCGGAAATCAGGATTCAACCGCTTACGCCGCCCAGTCTCCTACTCATCACGTGAACTACAATGTCAACGGGATATCTTCAAATAATATTATTACTGTGAGTACGAGCCAATAAATTATTAAACACCGTTATAAAGGATATTTCCTGTACGGAATCATCTGCCAGTCATCTTAAGTGTTAAATCGTGAAAAGTGCACTCACTTTCAAGTGTATTAACCATGCCTCAAGACGCAAGTCCCGGTGTATCTACATCGACAACTACTAATAATTATATATCATTAGAAATGGCTGAAAGAATGCTAACTAAATTTGATGGCAATAAGGCACGTATCCATGAATTTTTAGATAATTGTGACACAGTTAATAATCTAATTAATCCAAATCTAAAAAAAATATTACTCCAGATAATAATTACGAAAATCACGGATAACGCTAGGTCAATGATAAGGAACCGCGAATTTCAAATTTGGGATGATTTAAAAAACTATCTCTTAGATACATACACCGAAAAACGAACGATTGGTCAATGGCAATTAGAATTAAGCAGTTGCAAACAAAATCATAACGAAAACGTTTTAGCTTACGCAAACAAGGTTGAGAATTGCTATGTAAAATTGATAAATTCTTTAGACTCAACAAATCAAACACAAGAAGCCCGTCAAGCATGCATTGAATTACTTAAATCACAAGCTTTAAGTGTATTTATTACCGGATTAAATAAAGATTTAAATCTAATTTTAAAAGCACTTCAACCAAAAACTCTCGAAGATGCTATTTCCATGGCAGTAGTTGAAGAGCAACAGCTTAAAAGTAAAAACGAAATATCTAAATTTCAAAATCTAAACATTTCTAATACCAAACATTGCTACAAATGTAACAAACCAGGCCATACAGTCGTAAATTGTAGAGTTCGATCAATTTCGAGACCAAATCAAGACCCAAAATTTTGCAATTATTGCAAGAAAAAGGGTCATACTAAAGATGAATGCTATCATCTAAAGAATAAAAATTCACCCAATAAAACTGATTATAAACCTAATAATAACCGTTATCCAAATAAAAACTCTACATCCAATCAAAAAAACGAATAGATCCCGATGGCGTGAGCCAACCAAAGGGTAACAAATATGTAGAGGGGCTCATAACCGCGATAAATAATAAATGTTATTTTGCTTCATTTATATTAAAAGATGATACAAGAAATATAGATTTTCTGATAGACACTGGTGCAACAATTAGCCTCATAAAGAAAAGTGCTGTACCTAAGGACGCTGAAGTTCATTATGATATTTTAGCTGATTTAAAAGGGATCGATAAAGTAGATAAACCTACAAGGACTTTAGGTTATGTCGAATTGGAGTTTATAGGAAATTTAAATTTAATACTCCATATCGTAAATGATAATTTCCCTATTAGCGCTAATGGTATTATAGGAGGTGATATATTAGATAAATATAAAGGTATGATCGATTATAGCACCAAGACCTTAAAACTCGCGGAAAACAAATTCAATTTGTATTATGAAAAAATAAATGATCAAGTCGAATGTAATAAAAAAATCATGGAATTAACTTTGACAGTCAAGGCAAGAACCGAATGTGTTATTCCTATTAAAATAATTAATAATAAAGAAGTTAAACATGGGATTGTTCCACGTACAGAGTTAGCTCCGGGAGTACTTTTATGCCCAAGTCTTATTACAGTAAATAATAACGAAGGCATTACGACCGTACTAAACTCAACTGATGAGGATGTGACCTTCCCTATACCTAATGTAAATTTAGAAGAAATAAATGTAGTTATTTTAAATAACAAAATATTACATTTAGATAAAAATAGCTTCGAAAAAGTTGCTATTAATGAAAATTACGAAAGTAATCGACTTGAGAAACTTGAAAATTGTCTACGGACAGAGCATTTAAATAAAGAAGAAAAAGATTCTTTGATTGAATTATGTAAAGAATATAATCATATATTTCATTTAGATGGGGATAAATTAAGCTGCACAGATGTGGTTACGCATGAAATACATACAAAAACGGAAGCTCCCATTAATACAAAAAGCTATAGGTATCCAGAAGCCTTAAAGGGGGAAGTCGATAAACAAATTAATAAAATGTTAAAAGATGACATCATAAAACCATCAAATAGTCCTTGGAATTCACCTATCTGGGTGGTCCCTAAGAAAATTGACGCTTCGGGTCAAAAGAAATGGCGAGTTGTTGTAGATTATAGGAAGTTAAATGAGGTCAGCATCGGGGACTCCTATCCCTTGCCTCAAATAACGGAAATATTAGATCAATTAGGTCATTCAAAATATTTTACAACACTTGATCTAGCCTCAGGCTTCCATCAAATTAAAGTACATCCTAAAGACTCACCAAAAACGGCGTTCACCGTCTCTCAAGGACATTTTGAGTATAATAGAATGCCATTTGGTTTAAAAAACGCTCCTGCGACATTTCAACGATTGATGAATAGTGTTTTAACCGGATTACAAGGAAATCGTTGCTTTGTTTATTTAGATGATGTCGTTATTCATGCTGATAATCTCGAAAACCACAATCGAAAGTTAAAAGAAGTTTTTGAAAGATTTTCCATTAATAATTTAAAATTGCAGCCTGACAAATGCGAATTTTTAAAACGCGAAGTCATGTATTTAGGTCATTTTATCACGGAAGATGGAGTTAAACCAGATCCAAACAAGATTTCAACAATCGAAAATTACCCCATACCTAAAAATGTAAAAGATATAAAAGGATTCTTAGGATTAGCAGGGTACTACAGAAGGTTTATACCTGATTTCAGTAGCTTGTCACAACCTTTAACTAAACTCTTAAAAAAGGACGTTCCTTTTAATTGGACAAGTCTACAGCAACATGCATTTGAAACCCTTAAGAAGAAACTATGTGAATCTCCAATTTTAATATATCCAGATTTTAGTCAACCTTTCAATCTTACCACAGACGCTAGTAATTATGCCATAGGAGGAGTACTATCACAAGGGCCAATTGGGCAAGATTTGCCTATTGCTTACGCTAGTAGGACGTTAAATAAGGCCGAACAAAATTATTCAACCACTGAAAGAGAACTTTTAGCGATCGTATGGTGTGTTAAACATTTTCGTCCATACTTATATGGTCGTAAATTTAATATGATCACAGATCATAAACCTTTGACATACCTATTCAATTCAAAAAACGATGGCGCTAGAATTTTCAGATGGCGATTATCTCTTGAAGAATATGAATTTACTCCAATTTATAAACCAGGCAAATTAAATACTAATGCAGACGCATTAAGCAGAATAGTTCCAACTGTCGAAAACAAAGAATTAATGACTACAACGTCAGAAATACGTGAAAATTATAAATCATTTTTAGAAACGGTGCAAAAGTCTATAATAATAAATAATAATGTATGCGAAATTAATGACGAATTAAGTATAATAAAGAAAAATATTTTTATACCTATATCAGCGGACAAACAAATTAACGATGAAAGCTTAAAAAAATTAGTTAATGAGTATGATCATTTAAATAAAATTAATAATATTAAAATAAATGAAGTTGCCATATTTAATGAAAATGAGTCAACATTTTACTATGCTTGTACAAAACAAAACTACTGGGATAAATCCAATTATGAAATTTATTTCGATTTATTAAATATAGTCAAGGAACATTTAATAAAAGAAAAGGAAAGCGAGTTACACTTACCTCGTCTCGGAGACAAATATGACAGATTTAATTGTAAAAAGTCAAGAACGATGTTAAGATTCATATTCAGGAAAACAAATATTAAAATAAATATATATAATAATACATTAATTATTCCTTCACCAAATGAAATTCCAGGTATCTTAAAAGAGATGCACAGTAGTCTTATGGCAGGCCATGCAGGTTTCCACAAGACTTACAAAAGAATAAAAAATATTTATAAATGGCAAAACATGAAAAAAAGAAATAAAAGATTTTATATCACAGTGTGAGTCATGCCAACAAAACAAACTCGTACGGAAAAAACATAGAGAACCTATGATTATAACGTCAACGGCAAGCGAAGCATTTGAAAGAGTTAGTTTAGATATTGTAGGACCTCTTCCATTGACTCTCAATGAAAATAAATATATTTTGACTCTTCAAGACGACTTAACTAAGTATTCTCAGGCTTACGCTTTACCCGAACATAGTGCAGAAACAATAGCAGATGTTTTTGTTAGAGAATTTGTATGTAAATTTGGTATTCCCAAAAGTATTCTAACAGATCAAGGTGCCGACTTTACGTCGAAACTTTTAAAAGAAGTTTCGAAATTGTTTAAAATCAAACAATTGACTACCACTGCATATCACCCGCAGACAAACGGTAGTCTAGAACGTAGTCATGCTACTCTAGCAGAATATTTAAGACATTTTATTAAAGAAGATCAAAACGATTGGGATAAATGGATAGATTTCGCGATGTTTTCTTATAATACTGCTATCCATACATCAACCAAATTTTCACCACATGAATTACTATTTGGAAATAAGCCAAGCTTACCTTCATCTATAACCGCGCAACCAGAATTTAAATATTCTTATGATGATTATATTGATGATTTAACATTAAAATTAAGAAAATCTAGAGAATTAGCGAGAGATAATTTATTCGATTCAAAAAATAAAAATAAAGAATATTACGATAAAAAATGTAAAACGGAAAATTACAAATTAGGAGATAAGGTGTATATTACAAATGAAAATAGTAAACCAGGAAGATCAAAGAAACTTTCTCCACAGTTTACCGGTCCATATGAAATTATAGAAATAAATTCACCAGTAAACGTAACAGTATTAATAAAAAGGAAGAAAGTCAAAGTACATGTAAACCGTTTAAAATCAGCGAAATAAATAATGAAATTTCTATGGTGATTGATGCCATATTATTCGCTAAAAATAATAACCTACATCCAATTATAATTACTCCTGAACAATATATTTACGAATTAAAGAAAACTGTATCACATGTTCCGACTCATACACAATATCCTTTGGATTTAAATATGGATAATGCATCAGAATTGCTATCGTTAGTTAGCATTATTTCTTATTACATGAATGAAAAAATTGTGTTTATAATTAAGACTCCTTTGATTATTCAACAAACTTATGATGTATATAATTTAGTTCCTGTACCAATTCTAAATAAAAATAATACCTATGTCTTTATATTACCTACAGAGAAATACCTTCTGATCTCTGAAAATAAAATTCATTATACCACTGTAGAAAATATTAATAGTTGTAAGGAATTGTCTAAAAATAATAATCGTATTTGTGAATTTGAAAATCCTTTATATTCAGTATATGCTAAAGATAATTGTGAATTAGCATTATTCTTAGGTACAAAAAATCAAATTCCTTCATCTTGTGATACAAGGATTGGTTTAATTAAATCAGAACAATGGTATAGATTAGAAAATGAAAATACTTGGTTGTTTGTAATACCTAGTAAAGTTATTTCAACTATTTCTTGTAAAAATGAAGAACCTCACGATCTAGAATTAAAATCTACAGGTATTCTAAAAATTACAAAAGAATTGTAAATTATATTCTCCTAATATTATGTTACATTCATCAAATCAAGATATGATGTCAAACCATTTATCTGTACTTCCAGATTTCGATATTGTTAATGATAATTGTTGTAATAAATTGAAAAACAATACCGTAGAGGATAAGTTAGATTTTATTCCATTCAATAAATTTAGTATGAATCTCAATGACTTGAATATAGCTAGTCACAAGATTGACAAAATAAACGATTTATTGGATGAAATTAATAATGATGATATATTCCATAGAGTTAAGAATAATACTTACTTTGTATTCATATTTTTATCTATAGTTAAGTTCATAGTTTTTTATATACTTTAAAGGATAGGAAAATATTTGTTAAAAAGAAAATTCTTTTGTTCACCACAAACTAGATTGGTAGCACTAGAAGATTCTAGAAATTGTTGTGGAAGAATAACTAATTGCATTACTTTTAATTTAAACAGAAAAACCAATAATAGTAACAATGACATTGAGATGGAAGAAATTCAAGAACAAATTCCAAGCCAATCTCAAGAACACACTCCTTTGAGACGTTCATCAAGAATTGCTCCAATAAAAACTAAATAAGCAATTATAAATTTTGATGTCAATAATTTTTCAAATTATTTCCATTTTAAGAGGGGAGGTGTAATGGACATTGATATTGTTTACCTTTCTCACTGTCATTAGAATATTGCTATCATTAAGTAATCGATTGACTTTGTCCTCATAAGACTTATGATGTTTAGAATAGCATTAGTTAATTATTGTTGTTATATGATTAATGAAGGAACAAGGGTCGTGGTACTTATCTACCCCTTCCATTAACGATTCATGTATAAATAGTTACCACCGCTCTTTCCTAAGTTAGTTCAACAGTTCAACAGTTCAACAGTTCAACAGTTCAGTTAGTTCAGTTCAATATGTGAGTTCCTTATATCAATTCCTGTAAATTAATATTATCTTGTAAGAGTATACCTCGTTCGACTACAGTAAAAGTTCAGTTGTTTTAAATCGTGTCTCAATCAAGTGTCTCCCACACACCTATCGACAACGCCACCGCTCGGGCCATTACAGTATAAATAGATTCGTCAGCGAATTGTATTTCTGTTAACTACTTCCAGATGGAAGGGTCTACTATGCACCACCGTAGGCGCGGGCTCGCGGGCGGCGAGCAATGGGCAGCTCGCCGCCCGGTAAGGACCAGGCCCGGGTCGATGGCGCGTTGTGTTTCACGCGTGCCTCAAAGAGATGTCAGCACGAACTGACGGGGTCCGCTAGGGCCGATGCCGCCAGGGCCGCGGGTTGTCTGAAAGAGATACCATGGCCCCTGGCATAGGCAACTGAAGGAACACGGGTGGGTTTTAGTCAGTAGAAGTCTGACACGCCCTTCTGCTCAGCCCAGAGCGGGAGAGGTCATTTGATGATTTCCCAACCAAAAAAAAAGGGTCTACTATGCAAAGCTTCTTGCTTTCTTCCTTGTCTTTGCTTCATTATTGATAAAGACACAAGTCTTAATTTTAACCAATAACAGTCTTTATTTTCATTATTGGAATCGACCGTTAGGCGCCTGCTCCTATTTAGCAGAAAGACGTCGTACTGTTTATAATTTTATACGTCTCGATTTTCGAACGAACGCACCTTCATTGCGGAACACACAATCAATCGGAATCTGAATCATTTTGAAGCAAATTGCTAATCCATTGCTTCATAAGTTCGAAAAATTTGTCTACTCAACACGTAAGTAATGCAATGAATGTTGTTGAACTGTCAAAATTAAACCGATTCCGATTGATCGTGTGTTACGCAATTAGAACGCCGGCTTGGAGAAATTAACAAATAGATATAAGAGACTTCTGCACCCATGTGCTAGAACACATGTACAGCTAGAAGCAATTCCCGATGTCATGTTTTGCAGCAGACACCATCTCAAACTAAGACCTAGAGACTCTTATTGCGCTGCACTACATCCGATCTAAATCCGAATTCAAGATCCGAGTTCAATCCGAATTGGGAATGTTCTAAATTCGGACGGACAGAGTTCGGATCTAATACGCAACCCCTCATGCAAATAGTACTATGACTACTTCGAACTGATATTTCTCGAATTCGGATTGAATGCAGTGCAGAACCGACCGTACACCTCAATTCTTGAAACTGGACCTAAAATCTTATTTAACGCTCAGCTTAAAACAAAATGCGTTGAAGTTATTGACGAAAGAATTTTCCTCATTCATTTTTGAATGTCCAACAACACTATCATGTCGCGGAGTTTACCTACATCTCGGGGTTAGGAAATTTCATTCATAAAGACAAGTCAAAAGTAAATATTTGGTTACGATGTTGAATAAAAACATGTACCTCACCATTCAATACTGAACTTTAGGCTTTTCGTCTTAAGGTTGAAAGTTCTTTGGATGTAATGTATCGTAAATACATCCAAAACACACGGAATGTAGCACGGCCTGACGCCACTTAAGGCCACCCAAGGAGAAGTTTTTGCACGCATCGGATTAGCTTACAGTTTATTTTGAAGCGAAGATCTGTGAAAATAATCATATTTTTACAACTACCAGACCAGAGGTCTGTCAATAGTATGGTGCTAAGATGTCCACTGCATTTTAGGAATAGCGTTTTGACAACTTGTTCATGCATGAATATTTTCTCCACGCCTCGCTTCGTCACTCAGAGTAGGTACGGAAATTAAGTCTCGTCTGTTATCGTTTTAAATCGGTTGTTAGGTCAAGCAAGGAGATTCAATAGATAACCACAATAAATTAAGGAAAAATTTGAAATCTCTACGATACAGATGGAAAAGTCTTATCACCAGCCAACAGTGGTTGAAGATGTCATTTGGTTAATGCATTGACAAGGTTAATTATGTAAATCGAGCCGTATTGTACCAAAAGGTTAGTACTATTAGTTATTCTGTGCCAAACGCTCAAATCGAACTCAATCTGAACTGAAAAATGGAACTATTAAAGTGTTTTTTCAACATAATGGCAAGCACAAAAAAAATTATGCTTTATCTATTTCATATCCTTTCAAATTTCTATTCTACAGAAAATAATAATTAAAAACATTTTCGGCAATTTTCGAAACTTCTGCTTTTAAATTGTATAGGTACGTTTGTCGTTTGTCAAGTACCCCAAAGCAAACCAACATTCACGTTCACACAAAGGCACTTCCACACCACTAGATTAAGAAGTGTAACGACACTCCATATCAATGCTTTTGCCACTTCAAAAACGCAATTTCTGCTAAGCATTAACGCTCATAATGTGACGCAATTTCACGCCATTTTGACTTCAATTGTTATAAACCGCTACTCAGTTACATAGACCACACAACGTATGTTTTTTTTACTATCACCTATCCCTATTTAACTTAAACCTCCTACAATTTTCGACCTTATTTCGGAAACAGTAGGATTTAGTTTTCCGAAAAAATAGTCGTGGTATTTTATACCATGCGTTGCACATTTGACGGTTTCGATTTCATTGACAATCGAATGTCAATCGGGATGTATTTTGTATGAATGTGGTTATTTGAAGTGTCAACAAATTGTTTGTCGTATCGCAAATTGATCTGACGATTGATGCTTTTGAATATATTTTTTTAATGTATCTGAATTTTGATTCTTTGAGTTGTGGGGTGTGGTAGATCGATAAGTACCTACTTACCTAATTTTAACTTTTCAATGAATGTTCCGTTTTGTTAGATATTTCATACACAAATTGTATTTGAAATCTATGTGATGCTTATCTGTTGAGGGATTTCTAAAGGTAGCCAATAGGTAGGTGGTCAATGTATAAAATTATAATTGGCTCAAATGAAATCGCAGTTTACAGCAGCAAAGCCTCAAAAAGCTTCATACATGAAATTCATACATAGGGACATAAACTGTCTGTGTTTCTCTCCCTTGGGCACAAACTAAAGACCGCCACGTGCCAGGTGTATAGGGAATATTGAGAAAACTCTAGTAGAAGTAATTATTTTTGCTCATGCAGTTTAATAACCATTTCAGTCAAACGCCGTTGCTGCCGCCCTTGCTGCTCAAAATTAAGGTCATAAATGAAAGTATTATAAGCGTTACTTAATACTATACAATTAGGTATAATTAATATAAAAGTAAATCCGATACATCTAGCTAAAATCACGATGTCCGTGGCAATTTTGAGTTTCATTTGTCGTTTGACAATACATTGAAAGTGACAATTGCTTTCGGTACGTGTCAAATAAATGTCCTGCAGTCACCAATTACCAAGATCATTTGCTGTTTTTATCTTGGCTTGCCATTCGATTTTCAGCTTTATATTAACAAGTTAAGAGTGTGAGGTTTGTTTTTGGGAAGGAAGTGTAATTTTGACAGGATCAAAGTTACAATGTTTGTGTATTGAGGACCCCTGTTTGAACAACAAATTAGTTCCATTATACGGTTATGAGTAGGGAACTAATGATCTTCGGGGGGTGACAGAGGAAATATGTACAAGTTCTTTTCATTAGGCCGTATTTTTCATGCTAGAGAAGTTCTTTCAAAAGGATCTATGAATTGATTTGATATGTTATAGGGAAAAACAAACTTAAATGATGTACTAACTTGGAGTCGAACTTTATTATTAATATTCACATTTAATCATTTTTGACATTTTCAATTATTCTGACTTAGATTATATTTAATTTTTTGACATTTTATAACTAAATAATTCCTCCTTTAAATCTGACATCACAATATTTTTTTTTTTTTTTAATATTATTAAGTAATTGTTATAAATGATTTTGAAATTTTAATTATGCATGACATCCTTTTTTTTTTTACTTTTAAATTTAAACTCGTGATGTTGAGCTAGATGCTCACCATATTTGTACGCCTCCTGGCATAACATAGCGTTCTGTTCACCAAACTCAAGATCTGTATTTCTTTACTTACCTGTGTTAACAAATAAAAGTGATTTGATTTGATTTGATTTTGATTTGATCTAATTATTACACGCTGAGAAAAAGGTTTTTCCTGTCGGCAATTTTGGTTCGAAGATTTTTATCTTTACCCAGTTTTGTAATATTGGTAAAGATAAGATGACGCCTATATTACTATTCATGTTTACATAAGATTATGGACCACCAAGCGAAAAGTACTCAAGTAATAAAAATCGAAATTCTGGTCATTAAGAAATTTTGCATAACACAAATAAAAACTGGCGCATGTACCCACAAAAAATACAAAGAAGCGTGCAAGCCGGCTTCTTTTAACTATTTCTTATAACTTAAGTAACAATGTAGAACAATGGCGCCCCATAAAGTTAATTTTTTCCCTAAAAGCAACAATACGTCCTACTGTTGGATAGCATTGTAAACTTCCGAATTGTGAAGCTATGTTACTAACACCAATTAGCGGCAGTGAACCAAAGGCAAAGTTATAGAAAATATTCATCTTTGCCCAAACTTTTAGCAAAAAGGCTAAAAATAAGATTTTATTGCAAGGACGCGAAACTCGGTACAGCAGTATTGCTAGGTGAAATTTTTATTGCGCAAAATACGTTTGGAGAAATTGTGATAAAAACAGCACTGACATCGGTAATAAAGAAACCGTTATAGTTTTTAGAAGATGCATTTCTTTAACGGGAGAAATGTGTTACAGATTTTTTGCTGTAGAAAGTAGTTAAAAGTTTAACTGTTACTACTTAATGAGAGTAGGTGAAACTCGTTGTTAGTAGCAGTAGTTATTCAGGCTATACTATGTGGATGTCAAACAAACAGATCAACAGATCTTAATTGCGTAGCACACGATCAATCGGAATCGGTATCATTTTGACAGTTCAACAACATTCATTGCGTTATTTACGTGTTGAGCAGACAAATTTTTCGAACTTACGTAGCAATGGATTAGCAATTTGCTTCAAAATGATTATGATTCGGATTGATCGTGTGTTACGCAATTAGGGTGCTGGTTAGGAATACGACCATCCGTTCCCTAACAAAAATAACTGATGTCACTTGGAAAGCTGCCACGCTAAAATGAAATTGGGCTGGACACATCTGCCGCATGTCAGACGACCAATGGGCCATACTTACGACCCAATGGGTCTCTCTTAATGGCAAGCGACATCGCGGCAGGCCCAGACGGAGATGGCGGGATGAGCTGGACTCCTTCAACAAGAACTGGTCTTTAACAGCTTCAAACAGAGAGAAGCGGAAAGAGAGTGGGGAGGCCTTTGCCCAGCAGTGGGACATCACAGGCTTTTAATAATATGTGAATATAATTTTTGTTGTAAAAAGTGTACTGATTTCAGCTATTAGCTTAAATCAGTACACCTATCAAAGTAAGTACTCGAAATAAGTAGGTACAGACGCCAGCAGGTCAAGCTACCCGAAAATGTAAAATTTTCCCAATCAACCTTCAACCTTAATGCTTTAGCGATAAATCTATTAAAGAAATTTAACAGATTGTAGTACCTTGATGTGCTGGCGTCTGTACACAAAATCCAAACTAATATTATAAATTCGAAAGTAACTGTCTGTATATTACCCTTTCACGCCTAAACCAATGAATGGATTTCGATAAAATTTGGCAAGGAGATAGATGGTATCCTGGCGAAGGACACAGGTTATTTTTTGAACCGGTAGCACGTTCTCATGGGATAATTTCTGACATCCAAGTGGGCGAAGCTGCTGACAGAAGCTATCATCATCTGCCTAGCCTTTTCCCAACTATGTTTTGGTCGGCTTCCAGTCTAACCGATTTTTCATGGAGCGACTGCCTATCTGACCTCCACCATCCAGCTACTGGGTACGAAACCCCAATGACTGGGTAATATGATATCCCTTGGTAAGACTGGTGGTCAGATTTTCGGGCTTCTGACGATCCGTAACGACTGTCAAAGATCCACGAATGACAGCCGGGATCAACGGCTTAACGTGCTTTCCGAGGCACGGAGAGGTCTTGGTACGTAAATATGGTCACCCATCCACGGACCAACCGCGGCAAGCGCAGCTTAACCTGATTGATCGACCCGTGCGGCTGTTATTACTTAGCCACAAGCCCCTCAAAGCTAGTATTAAAGAAATACAATAAGCATGATTTAAAAAAAAAATGTGTTAGTATTATTAAATTTTACTTAGTTATCTAAAAAACTTCAGCAAAGTTCTTGCATGTATCTCACCAGGACATAATACTTCTGCGGATACCTTTATCTATACAGGAAGAGCATACTTCATGTATAAAATGTGCCTTGCAACTTTTCCAACAAGGCATAGGTATTTACATAAATTCAATTCTTCACTATATGTTGTTATCAATAATGACTTAACAGGGTAATTGCGTAACACACATTGTACGAGCTACGCTGTACATTGACCTTTGTGGTAGTTTGTCCGTCACACTCATATGCACATAAATATTGTTTAGCTGTGCATTCCTCCAACATAGCATGTTGACGGTTTGTTGTGGTCTCGTTGGTAGCTTGTTTTTTGTGTCCATTTTCGGTGTTTTGTTCAATAGAGTTTTCCTTGCTGTCTATTGGTAAAATAGATAGCTTTGTTATGGGTCTCTTTATGGAGCCGTTTCTTGTTTTTAGGGTCACGACGCGAACATATCCGTCGTTCCCTGGGTGAAGATCTGTTACTCTGCCCATCAACCATTTTCCTGCAGGCCGCTGGTCATCATTTACAACAACCAAGTCACCAATCTTCACGTTGCTCTGTGGTTTCTGCCACTTTGTTCTTGCTAACAGTTGGCACAAATACTCGTTTTTCCACTTCTTCCAGATTTCTGAATATATTTTTCTAGTCAGCTCCCATCTTGTTCGGGCGTCTTCTCTTGTTTCGATGACGGTCGACCCTGACCTCCCTGTTAGAAAGTGTGCTGGCGTCAGACAGTCTAGGTCTTCCACATTTTCACTCAGCGCACACAGAGGTCTGGAGTTTAGACATGCTTCTAGTTTTGTTAATATTGTGGTGAACTCTTCGAATGTTAACCTTTGCTCACCCACCACTCGTTTTAAATGGTGTTTCAAGCTTCTTACGGCTCGTTCCCACAATCCGCCCGCCGACGGCCAAGCAGGAGCGTTGAAATGCCACTGTATGAACATCTCAGCGACTTCCTTCTGTAGTTGTTCGTTCCTGTAGGTGTTCTCTATTTCCTCATATGGTCCTTCGAGCAATTTAGTTTTGTGTGATTTATATCTTTTACGGTCGCAAATCGGTTGGACTGGCCTCTCACAAGCGAGTCGCCTCAGTAACCAGTTGAAAAGGCGCATATCCTAGAAGGGAAAAGTTACGCAATACCAAGAACCAGAAGTGTGGAGCAACAGACTATTTCCCAAAGTTTGGCAACATGACGTCATCAGCGAACATTTACGAGAGTCAGCGCGAACTTTACGAAAACATCAAGAAAGTCGGCATCAACATCAAGAAGGATGGCTGGGACCGAAAAAACTTGGACTACTTCAAACGGCGGATGCAAATGCTGGAGAACTTATGGAGTGAGTTCCAGTTCAACCATGATCGTCTGTCGACATAAGCAAGTACGGGTCATCCTTACTTTACAAGCAATTTATATAACACGGCATTGACATGTTATAAAGAAGTTAAGGACTTAATTCTCCAACAAAAACAGGAACTGTCGACGCCCAAACGGTCCGCAGGAGGACCGGCGGCGGCGGTGCAACCAACACCGTTCGAAAGTACCGCTGAACAAGGTCAAGCAAGTACTTCGAACAAGAAATTACAAGAACAACAAAACAGCGAGGAGGAAGGAGACACCAGTAACATACTTGAGAGCAACAACAGGGATCAATCGCCTCTTCGGCAACAACAAAGCCCCAAAAGGAGGGACACGGGGTCCAATAGTAAACAGGACGACCTCTTACGCAAACAATCGGCAAACTTCAAGGCCTTCATGAGAGCTGTTTCCAACATTCAAGTGGAATTTATCACAGAAAGATGGGAATTCCAGGATGCGTTGCAAACGTTACAAGCGCGTTGGTCGGCTATTGACAATCTCCATTGGGAAATCGACTGCGAACTCAACGGGGACAAAAACACAGTTTATGAAGAGCGCTATACAAGATTCGAGAACCAATATATCGATCTGAAGAAAGCATTAAACACCAAGATGTGGTCCGGAGCTTATCGAGAAAAAACGACACCAAAGTTGGAGATACCAGTATTTCACGGAAAGTTTAACCAGTGGATACCGTTCAAAGACCTTTTCACGGAAGCCATCCATAACAATACATCCTTGTCAAATGCGCAGAAGATGCAATTTTTGAAAAGCAAGGTCCAAGGAGAAGCTGAAAGGTTGATACAACACTTACAAATAAGCTCAGACAATTATCTGGTGTGTTGGGACATTCTCAACAATCGCTATAACAACAAGAAACTTATATTTACATCGCATATCAACATGCTCTTCAATCTGCCTACTACCCAACAACAGTCATTAGCGCCAATCAAGAAAATACACGACGTCACAATAGAATGTTTGCACGCCATTAAAAATTTAGAAGTGGATATCAGAACATGGGATCCCCTACTAGTGCATATATTGACACAAAAACTGGACGCTGAGACATACTCAGATTACATTGAATCACTGAAGAACCCGCGAGAATTACCTGTATTAAAGGATTTCTTAGACTACCTAGAGGCGAAGTTTACTTCAATGGAATCGTCGCACCGTAAACAAGACAACTATCAGAAGACAAGTTCAGCGACAAATCAGAATCAAGAAGCATCCCATAACAAGAAACACAGCTATCATAACAACAAGAATCAAACGGCTAGCAACAACAAGGTTACAAAATCGTACCATGCGTCAACGTTTATTTGTCCACTCTGCAACGACGAGCATGGCCTCTATTTTTGTGCAAAGTTTTTAGAAATGTCGAACGACGAGAAACTTAACACAATAAACAAATTGCAAGTTTGCATTAATTGCCTGTTCAGCCATAAGGGCAAAAAATGTACCTCAAGCAACCGATGTCGCAAGTGCAAAGCTAAGCACAATACGTTATTGCACGAGGCTGCATCAAAAAACAATGAACAAAACCATACAAATACATCATCTCATGTGTCTCAAGATGATGTAGACCCGTCGGAGATTTTATTAGCGACCGCCATAGTAAAAGTAGATGGAGCTGATGGAACTCAGTTCAACATGCGAGCTCTTGTAGATCAAGGGTCACAGATATCACTGATAACAGAACGAGCAGCTCAACTTCTTGGGATCAAACGACAGAAATGTAAAGGAGTTGTCTTTGGAGTTGGAGAAAAAGAGAGCCAGTGCAAGGGCATGATAACAATTTCGTGCAGCTCTGTCTTCGATAACTTCACGTTCAAAAAGTCAGTATACATAATGAAAAACCTGATTAAGAATCTACCAAACAAAACTTTTACAAAACCATCATGGCCTCAAATACAAAATATCAACTTGGCGGATCCGGAATTCAACAGCAGCCGACCAGTAGATTTGCTATTTGGAGCAGATATCTACTCTCAGATCATGCTAGGAGGAATGATCAAAAGCGATGACGTCACACGGCCCATCGCACAACAAACACACTTAGGCTGGCTACTATGCGGACACGTCAAAACTACAAAATTACAATGCAACGTAGTATTGAATAATCTGGAAGATATGATACAGTTTTGGGATTCCGAAGACATCAAAGATCGAACCGATTTCTCAGTGGAAGAACACAAATGCGTTGAGTACTACACTGAGACCACACAACGTTTAAAAAACGGAAGATACGAAGTGAGACTTCCAATGATAAACGACTGGCAATGCAAATTAGGCTCTTCCAAACAGATGGCCATTGCCCAATTCAAAACGTTAGAACGAAGGTTAGGAAAACAACAAAATTTAACAAAAGCCTATAAAGAATTTATGGCGGAGTACATTGACTTAGGTCATATGCAACAATCAACATGTAACAAGACACTCGACTGCTATTTGCCGCACCACGGCGTCGAACGCGCCGAGTCAACGACAACCAAATACAGGGTTGTATTTAATGCATCCGCAAAAACAACAACCGGTTGGAGCTTAAACGATCTCATGTACAAGGGCCCAAACCTACAACAAGATTTACAAACAACATTAATACAGTGGAGGCAATACAAGTATGCGTACACAGCTGACATCGAAAAGATGTACAGGCAAATTTTAGTAGCCGATTGTGACCAAAGCCTACAACAGATTGTCTGGCGAGAATCACCGGAACAACCACTACTAACATATCAGCTTGCTACAGTAACTTATGGCACCAAAGCAGCGCCGTTCCTGGCCATAATGACACTCCGAAGACTGGCAGAGGACGAGCGTCAGAATTTTCCGGAAGCTTCAAAGGTAGTGGAGGAGTCGTTTTACGTCGACGATCTCGTTCACGGATCGCATACCATTGAACAAGGACAGAAGCTAATTTCGGACCTAAAACAATTACTCAAGAGTGGAGGATTCAACCTTAGAAAATGGTCATCAAACGAACCAGCACTCTTGGAAAATGTAACAACTCAACATAACAATGAAGACACTGTCTTCAACTTCAAAACAGATCAAACATCAAAAACATTGGGCTTATGCTGGAATTCGAAAGAGGACAAATTTACATTCCAATGTTCGATTTCAAGCGTCAGCAAAAAACATACAAAACGCAGCTTATTAGCTGAAATATCAAAATTGTTTGACCCACTTGGCTGGCTGGCTCCCTTATCAACAAAATTGAAATTATTGTTCCAAAAGGTATGGGAGGTCAAATTACAATGGGACGACGAAGTTCCCGACAGCATACACAAAGAATGGTGCAAGATACAAGCGGACATAAGAACGATAAACTTGTGTGAAGTACCAAGATGGCTCAGATGTGACGGGAAACAAGTTATAGAACTACATGGCTTCAGTGACGCCTCCCTGGATGCCTATGCGTGTGTTATTTACGCACGGATTCACCCATCAACAGACGTTATACTTGTCGCTGCAAAATCAAAAATTGTAGCACACAGAAAAGCAACAACGTTGCCTAAACTGGAATTAAATGGAGCGCACCTACTATACAAATTAATGCAAAAGGTTAAGGAATCCTTATATCAACATGATATTCAAGTCTATGGCTGGACTGATTCTATGGTGGTCCTGGGTTGGATACAAGGTGACCCATCACGATGGAAAACATATGTAGAGAATAGAGTCCAAAAAATCAACACAGTAATACCGCGTTCGTGTTGGGATTATGTCAAGTCAAGTGAAAATCCCGCTGACGTCGCAAGCCGAGGCCAGTACGCCGGTCAATTGAAGAAAAACAAACTGTGGTGGCAAGGTCCTATTTGGCTATCATCCTTTGAAATGAAGAACCTAGTCAAACAAGTCTATGCGTCAGACCAAGAGATGAAAACAACGGCAATGAAACAAGTCAATGCTGTCCAAGCCAACACAGAAACCATCAACATTATCGAACAATTATTGCGAAAACATAGCTCTATTAATCATGTAATTCGAATAGTCGCATGGATACACAGAGCATTGAACTTAACAGTTCGAACATTGAACTCGAAACATCGCAATTTACCAAGGTACCTTACGTTGCAAGAATTGAACAGTGCAACTAAGGCAATTGTGAAACAAGAACAACAAAATGTATTTGAAACGGATATGAGTCATCTACGTAAACACGGCAGAGTGACATCAAATAGCAAGTTATTGCCTCTCAATCCTTACATTGATCAAGAAGGCTTGCTAAGAGTCGGGGGAAGATTGAACAACGCCACGCTAACTGAAGAGATGAAACATCCGATGATCATCCCTCACGACAGCCACCTAACGCATTTGCTCATCGATCAAGCTCACCAAATGACGTTTCACGGCGGACCACGACTCACCCTGTCGTACCTTCGCCAGAAATACTGGATCATCGGTGGCGTGCGAGTCACGAAATTGCAAGTCAGAAAATGCGTAACGTGCCGAAAAATCAATCCAACCAAACAACAACAAATCATGGGTGAACTGCCGGCTGCAAGAATAAACCCTGCCCCGCCATTCCACCACACAGGAGTGGACTACACGGGATTCGTCGATGTTAAGATGAATAAAGGAAGAGGGGCTAAAACCACCAAGGGTTACATAGCCATCTTTGTTTGCATGGTAACAAAGGCAGTGCACATTGAGTTGGTCTCTGATCTTACAAGCTCGGCATTTTTGGCAGCCCTTAGCAGAATGGCAGCAAGGAGAGGCACTCCCCGCCACATGTACAGCGATAATGGCACGAACTTCGTCGGCGCTAATCGACTGCTCATGGAACAATATGAGGAAATAGAGAACACCTACAGGAACGAACAACTACAGAAGGAAGTCGCTGAGATGTTCATACAGTGGCATTTCAACGCTCCTGCTTGGCCGTCGGCGGGCGGATTGTGGGAACGAGCCGTAAGAAGCTTGAAACACCATTTAAAACGAGTGGTGGGTGAGCAAAGGTTAACATTCGAAGAGTTCACCACAATATTAACAAAACTAGAAGCATGTCTAAACTCCAGACCTCTGTGTGCGCTGAGTGAAAATGTGGAAGACCTAGACTGTCTGACGCCAGCACACTTTCTAACAGGGAGGTCAGGGTCGACCGTCATCGAAACAAGAGAAGACGCCCGAACAAGATGGGAGCTGACTAGAAAAATATATTCAGAAATCTGGAAGAAGTGGAAAAACGAGTATTTGTGCCAACTGTTAGCAAGAACAAAGTGGCAGAAACCACAGAGCAACGTGAAGATTGGTGACTTGGTTGTTGTAAATGATGACCAGCGGCCTGCAGGAAAATGGTTGATGGGCAGAGTAACAGATCTTCACCCAGGGAACGACGGATATGTTCGCGTCGTGACCCTAAAAACAAGAAACGGCTCCATAAAGAGACCCATAACAAAGCTATCTATTTTACCAATAGACAGCAAGGAAAACTCTATTGAACAAAACACCGAAAATGGACACAAAAAACAAGCTACCAACGAGACCACAACAAACCGTCAACAAACTGCCAAGACAGGAAAAGTCAACTTGATCGGATTAGTAATGACCCTGCTATACCTACTGAGTCCAGCAAGCGCGACAACAAACACAACAGCAAACTTTATCGAATTGCAACAAGGTCTTTATTTCGACAAAGCCGCCAACATGAAATTAATCCGCGACGAGTGGAAGATAGTTGTATATTACGACGTCAAACCCTACTGGCATGGTACAACAGTGTTCACGAAGTTCAACGATCACCTCGAAAACATATGTTCAAAACTAAAACAGAAGACTCAATGTGACGTTATTTCATCACAATTACACCACGCGTTCGCTGAACTCGACCACTACAACCGTATATTGCTGAATCCGCAAGGACGGGTGAACATGAGAAGCAAACGTGGCCTTATCAACGGTGTCGGGTCAATCGCACGTTCCCTGTTCGGAGTATTGGATGAAAAATTCGCCGAACAATACCAACGGGATATACAACTCATAAAAGAAAATGAGAAACATCTGGCCCTTTTGTCTAAAAATCAGACAACTATAATAGAAGCCGAATACAACGTGCTAAGAAGATCGGAAGAAACAATCGCAAAACAATACAAATTATTCAATCAACATCTGCTAAGCCTAGACAAGCTAACAAGCAACCTCCAGCAAGAAATGGAGTCTCAAGAACAGGCAATTGAGTTTGTGATGTCTGCTATCTCTGCAAACAGCTTTATGGAGCATCTAAGAAACGCTCAAGAGATTCTGTTGGATACCGTAACCAACATTTACAACGGCAAGATGAACTTACACCTCATTGCGCCAGAACAGCTACGGGACGAATTGAACGTCATATCCGGTCATCTCTCAAAGGATGTGGCACTTCCCATCACCAACATTCAGGATGATTTTTTCCACCTATATCAACTTCTACAAGTGAAAGCAAAAATGACAGAGAGATACCTAATTATTGAGATACGGGTGCCGTTAATCAGCAGAGAGAACTACGAAGTTTATCACGTCATTCCTGTCCCAAAAAAGAATGGCTTCGACATGGTCAACCTACTGCCGATAGCGGAACTATTAGCAATTAACATACAGAAAAATTCATACCTACCGATGACTGGGACTGACCTACATCAATGCTTGCACTACGACAGTACGACGCTGCTGTGCAACATGAGGTCACCAATATACCACATGCAGTCTGACGAGAGTCTTTGCAAGAAGAGACAAGACTCATCTAACTGCGAAACAAAACATGAGAGCTGTCAAAACACGTGGTTGGAACTTAACAACATAAACAGCTATCTATACTTTTGCTGTGACGCTTGCAAGATACGCGTCATATGCGGGAATCAAGTTTCAACTGAACAACTTAACAACGCAGGAGTAATGACACTCGGTAGCGACTGCACTATGAATAGTGAGACGTTCACTGTATTTTCGCAAAGGCAACTGACGGATACAATACATGCCCAGGTGGAAGAACTTACGCTGAAAATCTCGCCAATTAATCGGGTCTTCAACCTATCGGTACCGATTTTGAAACACGAACCCGAGAATGAGACGGTAATGGAGCAAAGCTCATTACTGCGAGATCTGGGAAAACAAATAGAACAGATGAAAGCCGCGACCGCAGAAGACATCATTTCTGACCGGGCGTCATACCACGATGTCCACCAATATGTTGTCATATACATATTGGCAACAGTAGCAGTGACAGCAGGTGCATTATATGCATACCACCGACTTCGCAAACAATGCACGAGTCAAGAGAAACCTGAGCCACCACCTGTTCCCAATCCAGCGCCCCGAAGAAGGTCGACTGCAAGCATCATGGACAACACAGCTGTATTTGACGTCACAGACGACAGCGGAGCGCACTTATCGAGTGCACGTACACTCAACAAAGCAACGTCGCCTATTGCGCGTTGTGATTCTATAGTATAAGGCTTAGATTAGATTATTCCTTTTTACAATTAATCTCCTTTTTTAACATGTATAATTTAACATAACATTTTCACACTTTTACAGTTATCCTTTTTGAGTGGGCAATATGTACGAGCTACGCTGTACATTGACCTTTGTGGTAGTTTGTCCGTCACACTCATATGCACATAAATATTGTTTAGCTGTGCATTCCTCCAACATAGCATTTAAGTGGGACAATTGTGTAATTATATTCAGTAGCAATAAATCCATCAAGGGAAATCATTCGTCTACTCATTTACATAACATAACGTAACTTACAAGTTTACCTACATAACAAATCCATAACATTTTCAATGATGGGAGTTACGCCCCAACACACATAAAATAACAATCGATCGCAATGGCTTTAATTTTGAAAGTTCAGCCATTTTCATTGCATTATTCACGTTGTTGAGCAGGCGAATTTTTCAAACCTTTATAGCAATGGATTAGCAATATCCTTCAAAATTCTCGGATTGTGATTGAAGTGTAACGCAATTAATACAGATCAATATTTTGTTCAAGTGATTTTCTTCCAGAAATATTACAATACTATGCTTCGATTCTCTCATGAAAAGTATGATGTATGTATGACAGTTATATATATAAAAAAAAAACCAATTTATTTCAGGTTCTCCCATATTAAAATCAAATCACAAGTTACGAAACACGAGAACTACACAAAAAAAAAAAAATAATAAAAGAAAAATCACAATATAAAAATAAACACAATGTCATCAAATTATAAAGTACAATGTCACATGAAAATAAGCAACTCAATGTCAAATAAAATTTAAAATTAATCGGAAATTAATAATATAAAATACAAATAAAATAAAAGTTTAGCAAATTTTGGATAAAAATAATAACATAAATTAATAAAACCCAGCAAATATCACGTCGCTCGTTAACACATACTCAGCCTTTAATGTTCCCACTGCTGGGACACAGGCCTCCTCTCTGTGAGAGTGGGCCATATATGACAACAATATCACTGACTAAAAGAAGTTTTAGTTGATACTTCACATTAACCACCATCACTATCTTCAACTTTGTACGTATTCTTCTGCTCTTTTCAGCAAACAGACAAGAATGTTTATACATGCGTGTGTGTGCATAAAATATATTATAAATAAACAGCAAGAAAAACAACAAGGAAAGTTCTTTTTATGGCGGAGGTACAGTTTTTAATGAAGGCAAAAAAGAAAGAAAACAAAAAATAATGGTTATGTGGACCTGAAATAAATTAATTTTTAATTAAAATTTTAAGACTGTTCCTCCGCCATAATCAAAGAAATTTCTGCCCCAAAAGTATGCAATAAAACAAAATTTCGCCAGCCCGATTGTTGTAACAGTTACAATCATTTTACAATTCCTTTTACTTCCTCACTTCGGATCCTTTCGGAACAGTTAGTTGTTACATTAAGGACTTACGGTACAGGTCGTAGTTTTATTACCTACCTAACTGTTTGTATACTTTTATAACCGGGCTACTTTCTTTCCGTTAGTCCAATTACGATTCTTTGAAGGTGCCGACAATGTTACCGTTTATGTGTTTAGTAACAAACTTGAGTGGGTGCTGAGAAATGTTTCGGTGTGTTCATCCCTTTTGGAATATAGTTTTGAATGTAATTAGGCTGTTGGAAGCTAATTTCTCGGAATAGTCAATACCATCATCTTCCCAGCCTTTTCCCAGCTATGTTGGGGTCGGCTTTCAGTCTAACCGAATGCAGCTGATTACCAGTATTTTTCATGGAGTGACTGCCGATCTGACCTTCACAAACCAGTACTGGGTAATACGATACCCCTTGGTAAGACACCAGTCTCGATCTATCTTTGTCAGACTTTCGGGTTTCTGACTACTCGTAACGACCGTCAAAGATCCACGAATGACAGCCGGTACCAACGGCTTAACGTGCTTTCCGAGGCACGGTTGGAACAGTCAATGTATTCCCTAAAATAAAATAAACTAGGTTCTAAAGTTGGTTCCACAGCATTACTTCACATCCTGTTATAGCCATTGAGAATTAAATTGTAAATTTATTCAATTCGAATTCCAAACGGAGTAAAGTTTGTTCCTGTTGCAAATATTTTAATACATTTTCTGATCCACAAACTTCCTAACAGAAGTTCATCATCAACTCAAATATTGTCAGTGCTGTTTTGTGAATGTTTGGAACTTCAATAATATCTAATCTTAAATAAATCTAGAAAGAAAATACAGCATGTATCAGAAAGGAGTATTCATATTTAAGGGTTCGTAGGTACTGTAAATCATCAAACTGAACATCTTTCTCCATGGGACCAGTGCTATCGCCAAAATCTATATCTGACCACCGTAAGGACTATTCCTGCTTGCAGCGCATATTATTAGTCGACCTAAAACGGATCCTCTTTTGTTTTACTTACGGACGCTGGTGTGGTCAGCATGTGCACAGGATTTTGTTTTCAAAATGTTCAGATATAGGTTTTGGTGATAGTACCTACAAGTAGGTACAGACACATAGACTGTGTTCACAAAATTTAATCAATAATAAAAACTACTAATTGTGAAAATAATGCCTTTTATTTTGAACAGAAACTCTTTCTTTTCTAATACGAACAAAAAGAATTGTACCTCAGTCGGATTTGCAAAAAACAACCATTTTGAAGCAAATACTACAAAACAGTTTCGTCGTTTTTTGCATTTCTCTTGTCCATTGAAAAGTAATCGCCCATTTTGCCATTACTTAATAACATTTAGGCAAACAACGTTTCCAAAAAACTGCATAATACAAATCTAACTGTTAAAACACTTTGCAACTCTTTCGCCAAAACACCAATGGCCAAAAACCTCAATAAAGACATTAAAAAATAAAACGTTTAAAAAATAGTTTTTACAGCCAAAGGGCTCGCTAAAATCACGCGAACATTAAAAACATGCAATAAAATTGAAAATCGCGTTACCCGTTCATAATTTCGGCGAAATAAACGTTTACAAGGATATGCGCCAAACTCCTGAAAATTATCATAGACCATTATAATTCTAAGTACAACACCATAAGGTTGATATTCCCAAAAACGCCATGCACTTGTTTCCTAGTGAACAGTTAAACACGTGAACAATATTTTACCCTTTTCGTTACCGTAACTAAGTCCGTTTTGTTTGGACGGTTATATATTTTGAATAACAGTTAAAAGGGACCGCTATGCGTCAAAGGAAGAGTTGCATTTATTTGGGACATTACAAAAACCATTGTTTCCTTTGACTTTTGTCCTTCGCGCGAAACAGTGAAACTCATAAATTCTGTTTTATGGTAAATGAAAGAGTTGTCTTTTGTCTAACAAAGGGTAATTAGGATGTAAAAGTGAAATTCTGTTTGCATTTAGGCGCATTCGCAACGCCTATTCTGTGAGAGTTTAGAAAGGGTTGTTACTTTCACTGAGACATTTCATATTTATTTTTTTATTTCTACAAATTCATTTCTAGAAAATAGATGGATTTGTCTAAATTTCAAGAAACGAAGCCGACGTACATACAATTAAAATTCCCCGGGGAAATGTAACGAGTATATCTGTCGCAGTAAGATGGTTAAAGCCGTGATATAGATAATTATAAGAAATGTAGTCTAGTGAGATAGTAAATATTACTTAGTCGTGTTCGTTATGATAATATAAGCGCGTAGACTTATTCAATTTATATAACACTAGTTGCACTCCGCGGTTTCACCCACATAAGTTTCGATCCCGTGAGAACAGAGAATATCGGGATAAAAAGTATCCTATGAGTTAATCCTAGTTATTAATCATCTGTGTGCCAAATTTCATCCATATCTGTCGCAGTAAGATAGTTGAAGCCGTGTTATAGATATACTTAACTAGATTAGTCTAGTAAGATAGTAATATAACTTGATCGTGTTCGTATCATAGTTAAGAACTACTTTCTTGCAACTATATTACGGTATATTGTTATATCGCTAGGGACATAACTATATAATTATATTGCGATATATCCAGAAACAGATTTGACCTAAAAATTTAAGAAGAGATAAAATAGAAAATAAAGAAATTAAAACTAGACTAGGAAGTTGATGAAGGTCTAACGAGTCATTACCGTGTTTGGCTTACTAGTATTCATCTTGATTAACGTCTAACGTAAAGAATTATAAAAGGTTTTGAACTGGTTACTGCAGTCGAAAATCATTCTTAATTTGCAAATTCGTACCACACAGATTTAAATCTCTATTATGATTTTTTATCTCTATTTTTGGGGTAAGTTTGCTAGCTTAGTAACCATGCACTTATTCCGTTTTTTTTTTTTTTTTAAGGATTACCAACGAGATACATAACAAGACATAAGAAATAACATAGTAAATACAGAATGAGACTAAAAGTAGTAGTAGTTAGTAAGTAGTAAGACTGGTTAGTAATAGTAACACTAGTTACAAATCGTAAACGCACAGAAAATATTCCGGATTCCCAAACATATATTAGTCATATTATTATGAATCTCAATTCGTCTCGACCTTTAAAAGCGAAACTTTTTATTAGATTTCAAACAAAGACATAATTCACTCACTGTTAAAAACAAAGGAGTAAATACTTCGTTGAAAGTAAGAACAGTTATTGACTACTATGGAAGTCTGTCTGCTCTTATAAAATGCTCCAGTTTTGAAATATTTATTGGTTTCCATAAAATTGTCAACAAAAAAAGCTTCTAACTGTCGCCAAGCTTGCGCTGTTAAACTTGGGAGCAGTTGTATAACGGAGCCTTGAACTAAAAGATGACAAGTTACAAATGCCAAGAATAGATTCGTTCTTAGAAATGGAAACCGAAATTTTGACAAACTGCGGTGACAAATGCAGCGTGGAGGACTCAGACAATGGCGCGCGAGACGTAAGCGTGCCTACGTGTTTTGACCATTTCAATAAGTATAGAAAAGAATAAGTTACCAAAATAATTATTGGACGAATAGTTTTTAACTGTAGCCTAGCGGGGTGTTGGGTCGTGACAATGTGAGGGCAGATAGGCGTGAACGTGTACAGTTTAGGTGTACTGTTTATTTTAAAAGTACATTAGAGGAAGGACACAGGCGGACAATGGATATCCGATTCATATTCACTTTCAAGCGTGAAGTAATTTTGGTATTATTTGTTTCCACAAAGACGTCACTGCTCTATTGATTAACAGTATGTTACAATACCACTTGTCCGTGTTGGTGTTGGGTTCTATGTTCTATGTTACGGGTTTGATTTCCGCACTTAGTCCTTCAGGTGGACAATGGTACGCACAATGGTGCGTAGTTGGTGTTGGGCTTACTAATTATCTTTTAATTCTGTGTTCTGTTTCAAATTAACTTCACTGCATCAGCTATCCTCTGGTCCGAACACTTGAAAATAATTGCTAAAGAACTAACGTCAATCTGAATGTCCAACACATGTTTACACTCAATGGGTAATGCAGTAGCATACAAGATTTATGTCAAAATTATCTCCGATCATCGAAAAAAGTTCTAAAATTCATGAGAACGCACCCGAATTGGTAAAAAATGTCAACCACATGTGACAGGTTGAAATTCGAGCTCTTCGACTTCTGTATCAAGTTTGTCAGTCATTTGGGCGTTTCGATTTCGCGAAGAAATTCACCGAAACGGCGTATTTGATGGCTAATCCTATGGTTTAAATAGATCGTGAAATCGGTGTGGAACAAAAAAGGAAATTTTGAGTTATGCTCGTCTCTAAGTCACTGTGACTTATGTTATTCGCTTCCTTAGAAATGCTTTCATCTTTCGACATCTTTCTTAGGTCTTCCCAAATTAAGTAAAGCATGTTTAACGCAAATCAATCTTCTTCTTTCATTCTTTGGGGATTCTCCAGTTACTGAAGGTTGGTAGTGGATTCTAAATGTATGTATTTCTACTAGTTTTTTTTTTGCAAATGAAACCATGAAGAGTGAACAATAATTGAAAACTTCATTACAGCTTTTCAAACATTTTATACCATTACTCTATGTGTCTATATTGATTTCATTTGACTTGGTGTGATTAATTTAAAAGTGCGCGATTATGTCACTCAAGGAAAACTCAAATAAAATATTGGACATTGATTAGGTATTCATCGAATGTTCATTGATTATTAATTTGCTCTCTATCTAACTGTCATATTAAAATGTGTCATGTTTTTATTACTAACATATGTATGTCATTAAGTAGTGTTCAATATTGTATCGATTTGAAAGTTCTACGAAGAGCTCCTTATTAGTAATTACATACTCGAATGATATGTTTTAGCTTGGACATTCATGGATTGATACATATATGATTTGTGAAGCATCTGTTTAAAAGTGATATGACGATACTAAGCTTTTATCTGACAGCCAGACGGCCAGACCAACAGTACCGTAACGCTGAGCACCAGATTCTGGCTCTCCCTGCGCACTTAACCTAGCTATTTATCGACTGGGTAATCTTTTAGCCGCGACTCATAGGCCAATATTCTCATTTAGTCCTGCCGATACCAGAAAAGATGAAAAAGTACTTACCTATTGAAATCTAAATTAATGGAATAACAAAATAAAATATTTTAAAGCGTCGATACGAGTTTTTTCTGGTCCTCAAAAACTTTTGAACGGCACGTGCTAAAGATAACATTGCATTTTACCACCACTACTAGTCGTGTGTATCAAAAAAGTCCCTCTTCCAAAAGTATTGTTACAGTTGAAGCAATGTCTCATTCAAAAAGTACCGAGTATAGATGCAATCACGGGGTGTCGAGATACAGATAATGAGTCAGTTCACAGCAATTGTAACTCAATCAGTGGGCGGATGGATGGCATCTGGCTGCTTATCAACGGCTCCCGCCCGCTGACTGTGACGATTAGTATCAGTAATTATATGACATAATGTCTATAGGGACTTACAATATCTGTGAGCTATATGGTGTGTAGGATCGATAAAGCTGCAGGTCTTGTTTGAGTAACTAAGCTATGAGATTTCAGGGCATGGTTTATGTCACAAAAATAGATAGAATATACTCTCACGGACTCCTAACAAAAACAACTGCGCAAAGGATCTTTGGCGCCTGAGAGTGACAGAGTGACAGTGACAATAAAATTTCTGTGACAATTTATAAAATTGTCACAGAAATTTTATTGACAAACTAAGATAGCGGCGTCAGTTCCAATTTTGGCCATGCGCCAAAAGAACCTTGTAGCGTTGTACCCTCAATTACTGAATAAAATCGAGCTACCCTGCATTTTCTGTATTAAAGTCTATAATTTTTTAAATGGTCGAAATTTAGAATCCGGACCAAAATATGTGTGTGGTGAAATGATGACAATAAAATGGTGGATCCAAAACTGCGTAAAAAAGTGATGAAAGATGTTTTGGGCTTTTATACCTTACTTGTAAATAAATGGCTCGATTTAGTAGTCTGGAAATATAATTTATTGTAAACCAGAATTGTAGCACAGCTTATATAGGGTGGCAGCGACATCGACGTCCCCACCACCTTGTATACAACCAGCTAGAACCAAAGATTTTGCGTTTTTCGCAAGACTTGATTGTCTTAATTGGCATTATTATCATGTAAGATCACTCGTCTCATAACACTTTGCTCACGAGTTTTTAGTAAAGTGTGGGGAAATATAACAATATAAATCTTTTGCTAGAACTACATATAATAACCAACATTCACAGACAAGGAAGCAAAGATATACATACAGTCTGCTAACAAGCTATTCAGATCGTTAAAATGCAAATCACTATTGGCTATTAGCACCCTCCGACCCACCAGTCTGTACATACTTACGTAAACTGTATATGACTGTTGATCATATCAAAACACCCCTTTGGCAACGTTGATCATGGTAATCGATTTGTAGGTACTATCGCTAAATCTATATCTGACCACCGTGACTACAGGAATGGTCACGGTGGTCAGATATAGATTAAAACAATACTTAGACTACTTACTTACTTAGTATCCTCTTTTGTTTTACTTACGGACACAGCTGTGGTCATCATGTTCACGGGATTTTGTTTTCAAAATGGTCAGATATAGGTTTGACGATAGTACAGACGCCAGCAGGTCAAGCTACCCGAAACTGTCAAATTTTCCCAATCAACCTTGAACCTTAATACTTTGGCGATAAAGTTGAAAATCTATTAAAGAAATCAGACAGATTGTAGTAGCTTGATGTGCTGGCGTCTGTACATAGTAGAGCTTGACGACTAGAGTTACCTATGTAGTGGCTTCCATTCTGAAGGGAATTTGGTTGCTGCTGTTTATTCAAATAATATTTTTTGTTTGTTTTTAGGGTTTCGTACCCAAAGGGTCCCGACTGAACCCAATTACTAAGCCTCATCTGACCCTCCGTCTGCTCGTCTGTCTGTCAGCGGGCTGTATCTCATGAACCGTAATAGGTAGACCGTTGAAATTTTCACAGAGTGTCTATTGATGTTGCCGCTATATAACAACAAATCTCGTCTTCATACAAGAAACAAAATGTTTTTTGGCGTTTCTTGCCTTATGGTACGGAACCCGACTCGCACTTGTCCGGCTTTTTCACCAATAACTTACCTAAACTTTTAATATATATGTAGAAGAGTCTTCTCATCACAAATATAAATAGATAACCAAAGAATTTACCAAGACACTTCAACGTTAACAAAACATCAAGCTCACAATTCCCAACCCTTAAGCCTGAACGATGGTTTCAAAACAACCACTTGAGTAGCACATAATGATCACTACTTGAGTATGTAACACATGTTAACGTCTCCCCATTAAGTAATCAGGACCTCACTTACGATTCTAGATAAAATTCTCTTACTGTGCTGTGTTAAAACCATTGGGTTTGTATATTTCAGCGGATTTTGCGCTGCACGACTTTAATCAATTTTTTTAGCTCCAACAGTGCCCAACCATCATAAAATAATCGAAAACTAACAGATTTTTTTGAGGTCCACTGCATTCAAGTCAATTTAATTCAACGATTTCTCTAATAGCACACTTAATTAGGAAAGTCCCAGATCGAGGACAATAGAACTTGGAAGGCCACAAAAATATCTTGTTATTAAAATTGAAAAAAAAGGTATTTCGTCCATAGCGAGTTCATTTCAGGGTTTCAAAGCGAAGAGCGGTGGTGGCTCAGTGTTAACGGCTTTGACTTACAAGTTGTAGGTCGTAAGTCACGACCTACAACTTGTACAACAGATGTCTTACGACTCGGTAAGGCATCTACCAACCCGTAATGGGCCCACGTGGCAGATTACGGCCCACTCCCTCTCACAGAGAGGAGGCCTGTGTCCCAGCAGTGGGAACATTATAGGCTGATTAAATAATATTAAAATTATTCTGTAGTAAAGATGTATCTTTAAAGCATAGTTCACTATTAATATATACATAAATATATATTATATTAATAATATATTGTAAATGGTACACCACAGACTACCTACTATATTTGTCTCTCCTTAATTTTTAATCCACCCAAAGGTTGTCTTTAAAAGATCGCTCTTAGCGATAAGACCGCCCATTGTGTCACCCTTTGTAAAATTTTATATAAGTATTTATGTTCTGTAATTTGTATGGTGTACAATAAAGAGTATAGAGTATTTTATTCTATTCTTCGCTTTCAGCGCTTTCATCCCCTTCCAACATAAGTGTCACTGTTTTTGCCCTACTATCTAACATTGCACCCACTTCACTTTGTTACCCTCTTGTGTAACGTAACGATAAAGGAGTGAAAACGTTTCAGGGAAGATCACTTTTTGTCCACATCGAAGTATTTTTAACACTCAGGGGGAGTGTTAACTATTTTCGTGTATTGCGATAAGCGTCGCTAAGTTTGGGAAAGACTAATTGTGTGACAGCCATGTTTTTGCGAGGCGTTTGCTATTTTTGAGATATTTTTATCTTTTAAGAAAGTGGGTTGTGAATTTCACGCGTAGGAATGTAAGCAAAAAATTGGTTTTTACAAGCTTTAGATACATTATCAGAATCAAAGCAGACATTTTGGTACCTAATTTAACATGTGGTAAAAGTATTCGTTCTATAATGAAATGTTCCGTGTGAAATGTCCAGGGATATTATTATTATTATTATCTCCTTTATTTCATTTAAATACTTACAAAATACATTTTTAAATATTTTTATAAACAAAAGGATAAAAAAACATTTAAAAATATAAAAAGTAGTAGCCCACCGGTATCGGGAACAGGGTCCAAGCTACCGGCGGTACTACTAAACTTATTATTATTATTATAATACCAAAAAAATGACTTTAAGGTACCTACCTACATTATAGGCATTTTTCTGATATTATAGAACTAATAATAAGGTTAGTAGTACCCGTATAGTCTATGGTAGTACCTACCTAGGTACTACTAAACTTATTAAAAAAAAAAACATAACAGCCGAATTGAGAACCTCGAGTTTTTTTGAAATTGGTTAAAAAGTCCTACATAATAAACCACAATTTTGCAAAGCATATCATATACATAGAGGCCGAACACCTTATAAGATTTATAACAGTACCTACTGACAATGCACCTACTATCTGTGATGCTACAAAAGCACATTTCAAACTTGTTCATCTGTCACTCGAATCGGATACAAAATTAACGAAGTGTAATAAAACACCTACATTAAAGGGTTTTATGACGGAAACCGTTCCGCGAATTGTTACAACTATAAATTTTAGTTTTTCGAATCGTAAAACGTCAATCATGTGTACACCCTGTATTATTTTGACAATGTTCATTTTGCATCTGTCAAACTGGAACGTAAACCTTTTTGTGTTTTGATAAAGTTCAAAACTGTTGTCAGGAGCTACAAAGAACTGTAAGTACCAAACAAACACCAATTTAGAACTTTGTGCGTGACTGATAGTCCTTCTTGCATTATTATAAGGTTCAAAATGGCTTGCGTGCCCAAGAAAAAATGCATTCTCACCAATCAAAGGGTAGTGACAAAACGTGTTTAAGCAAATCCTAGCTATAAAGTTTTTCGGCTCCTGAAGTAAAAACTTTTGGGAACAAATCGTTTGAAATAAAATTGAAGGCCCTCGAATCGATTATGTTTACGTTAAACACTGAAAGGGTGCGGCTGTTAAAACGGTAGGACGAATTTTCAAATAATAAACCTCTCGGTTTATTGCATTTTATTTCCTAATGTCACAGTTTGTGCACCTTGAGCATGTCGGTCGAAATGTGTATCAACCTTGGGAAGTAAGTTTTGCTTTTAATTTATAATCGATTGTTTATTAAAGAATTGCAGCCATTTTAGGAAATTAGGAGTATGTAATAGTAATCTATATAAATCTTTGTAAAGCGATGCGGAGGAATTTTTTGACGTCATATTTCAGTTTGTTAATAGTTTTAATTAGATTAGGATAATATATTATATTTTTATTTTAATAGTTTGTTAGTTTAACAATATTATAGCTGACTGATTGTTGGCTGATTTTTCAATAGTCCGATAACTTTTATTTGAAGAACAAATATGACAGTTTCACATATTTTCTATACAAAAGCTGTCAAAACGCAATACCAGCCTTTAGTATTAGAAGTGTATCCAATCAGTGTAGGTATATATTTTTACTCTCCATAACAATTTCATCAACTAAAGAAATACTTATGTAAATTTGCAAGCTCTGTGCCTTCCGGGGACAAAAGATAGTTAATAAATTTTGTCGCTTAGGTCAATAAAGACCAGAAAGTGAGATCAAAGCTAAAAACGTTTTCCAGGTTACTGAATTAGACACCTGTGAGATTATTTTTTGTGTTTGCAATGTAGGTAGGTAAGTACATACAATACAAAATAAGGTTGCGCAAAAACGTTCCAAAGACTACGTGATTCGACATAGATACAAAAAAACACACTATTTTACCTTTAAACTATAAAATAAACAACAAAAACATCACTAATTTTCATTAACGATCCATACGAAAGAATCGCCAAATTCTGGGTAGGTTGCACCAAAAAAGTCTTGCACCAAAAAGTCAATAATGTTTAATGTTCTTCCTATAGTAAACAATGGGTGAAATACGGGTGAACTATTGTTTAGCTATTATTTGTATTATTTGTGTTAATGTGTTCGTTAATGGTTTGTCCGTCTGTCTCGTAAACACTGATTTTGTGCTTAATACGAGTAATGTTATGGTATGGTGCGCCCTGCTGGTACTGTGTGCGTTGTGATTATGTAGGGATGGTGTTTTTAAGGGTTTGTTGTAGTTCGATGGTTGAGAGGAGTCACAGTTATTTTATCCGTTATTAAGATGTACCAAATGTTCTGAAGCTGTTCAAGACAACTGTATAATTCACTTGAACGATAATTTACTTGATTACCAATCAACTTGCTTCTGACTGGGACTTCTGAAATATAAAAAAGAAAACTGAAGGTTTCAGGAACATTTTTAGCTGAAATTACAAGAAATGGCCTAGTTCAAAATTTGAAGTTATAAGTGCAGCCTGACGTGATTTCATGTAAGTAGTCTATGCCAAAAAATAAAGATAATATTTTCATCTCACAAACTAACTTAATTTTATCTTTTTCCTCAATAAATTGCAGCCTTCATTTTATTGTAATACTATCGATGTAGTCTAGCACCCCAATTACGTTACACACTATCAATCTCCATCTGAATCATTTTGAGCGATATTGCTAATCCATTGCTTCATATGTTCGAAAAATTTGTCTGCTTAGCAACGTAAATAACGCAATGAATGTTATTGAACTGTCAAAATGAAAGCCATTGCTACTGAATGTGTTACGAAATTACCCCGCGGAATCTTAGAACTACGTGCCACGTGTCGTTTTGCAAGAAAAAACTAAAAAACAAAAGTTACCAGGAATCGCAAACCTGCATCTGACAATAAAACATTTTGCGCATTTTTTTTCATTTTACTAGTCATTTTGTACAGTTTTAGTTGCCAATAATAGCATTTATTTTATTGGGTGTGGAGAAACCACATACAAAAGCGTTGAAATTAAGAATTGTTTGGACTTTTTTGTTATTTTTAGGGAAAAATAAGTGTGCTGCGCACAGTATGCCAAATTGATGTGGAAAATGTAGGACAATATCATTAGATAAAAGGTGAGTTTTCATGGCAAAAACATTTTTTCTTTCCAGACTTTTAAATCTTGTTGAGATTCTTCTCCTCCGGTATCTTCGAGTTCTCTGGTTCAGAAGAGTGTACTGTTGAACTTAATTTTGCAATTGGATTTCAATGAATCAGTTTATTAACAGAGGGGCAATTCTCATAATTTTAAGACCGTTCACAGCCTGATCTCAGTCCCAATCTGTCAAAAATACCTCTTATTTCCCTACACTTTGACAAGTTTTTGACGTTTCTTTGTCGCCAAGATGAGACTGCGACTAGATTTTTAACGTTTTAAATTTCAAGAATGATTGGCCTTCTGATTAAAACAAAACACAAACCATTTTATTTTGATCAATAAAATTATTGCAATTTATTGTCTCTTTCATTATTTAGTACTTACCTACCTGTCGATCATAAACGATTTTCTTACCAGTATTTTTTGCATGTCAGCTATAAATTTTTTATGAATAAGTAGTAGGTCACGCATACCTTTTCTACCCAAAAACTCATATAAAAACTTGGGAGACAATTTCAAAAACTGTAGTGAACTATAAAAAACTGTACAAGAAGTTCTAATAGCCTTCTCAGACCTTCCGAAACCGTTCGTAAAGAATTCATATATTTTTGTGTCATTTATTTATTAATCTATTATTTTTTGAAAATTGTTTTACAGCCCTGGCGCGTGGATGGAGCACGCCATAGTGTACAGGCGACAACGCAAGCATTCTATTCTATTTTAAGCTCATTCAATTCTAGTCATTTCTTCACAGTTATAAGGAGTATATTCGAGTAAACTTTTTTGACTTCGTAGCGTCAGCTGTGCTGTGACTCGTTCTTAACGGGCGAAAAAGCTGTAAAACCATTTGTATTGTGTAATGTCTGCCGATGACATTGAAATTAATGTTACTATATTACTTTTAAAATACTTTCAAGCAAAAAAATTTCTACGAGAGCAAAGGAAGGAAGCTGTTGTGACGAATGAGAGTTTTGCTACGTCATGACGTAGCAAAACTCATTCGTCACAACAGTGATCACGTCAGTCAACACGTCATCTCATTCTAATGTTGATTGTAGTGAGCTGAAAATGCTCTCAAAAGTACCTACTAAAATTAATTAAATGAGAGTGGTAAAATGTATTTATGACAGGCGTAGTCATTAAAGTAGATCCAATCCACATGTTGGTTGCCACTGGTCCATCGTTCCATCGCTTGGTTCTTGAAATCTGAAGGCCAATAACTGTCGAACTTAAAAAAACGTTCAAATTTAAGTCGCAAAAACTGTCGAAAACTTGTCAAAAATTTATGTAAACTTATTTTTTTTTTTTGACATATTGAGACTGAGATTAGAATGCGAACTTTCTGAACGAAGTGGCTCTTGATATTGAGCTATAACAAGACTGCAGATTTACTACAGATATCGTTCGCTTAATATAGTTAATAAAGTAATATATTCATAATTATTTTTTAAGCAGACTTACATAAACACAAGTTTTCACCATATTGATCTCCCCCTCACAAGTTACAAACATAAATATACACACACATACATATCTATACAAATAGGACACAAAATTAGCTTGTAATTTAATGATGACGCACTGTGCTCTACTGTCACATCTTAGGTGAAGACGCTTGCACCCTAAACACAAGTTAAATCTTACATTAAGTGCCAGAGCTCATTGAAATCACTGTTTCCCTAGTAGTAAAGCTGCATAGTGTTGAAATAAGTATTTTTTGTATAATTGAAGGTAATAACACTTTTTTTTTTCTTAAAAATACGAGAATTTCACCTTAAGAGCTTATGAAATCCATAATACAGGAGGTAGTGCGGAAACAAAAACAAATGGCCAGCGAAACATTTATAAGCCCTATAATACCTACCAAAGTCATATCATAAGATAGTTAGCTACCGGATTTGCCTCGTGATTCCCATGTATGAGTATACTGTTATCAGTAGTCAGTAAGTACAGTCTATTTGACTACCATCTCAATATCAAATATTACAGAAGTCAACCATCATAAAAAGGCGGATTTTGGTAGCACACAGTATTGCTATAAACTTTGTTACTATGTATCTGGCTTCTTAGGCATGGTATGAAGCACAGAACAGATACCTCTTTTATCTGTTCTGTGGTATGAAAGAAAAGGTTAGGAAATAGAAGGTTAAGAAATCAATGTAAAGATCTAAATATTTAATTTTGTCTATGTGAGATTAGCAGCCCTTCGCCTGTATCAAATTATTTCAGCCAGGAAATTAGTGTAAGTCACAGGCTCTTCAGAATTGCGTACAATGAAACGTCTGCCAAGCTGGATCTCTGCCTACTAAAAAGTAGAATGCTGCTTTGTAGTATCCCCTATGTTCACAATTACAAGCAGCAATTACATTATTTCCATGGTTTGATCATTTATCCAGAAATTCATAAAGTCTTTATCCCTTCCGATGATAATTCCCAAAAAAACCCACTGCAAATTTCCCACATGTGATAGTAGCTATAAAAAAACGTAGATTAAACGACAGGTATCTGGTAATTCGGTTAATTCCCACGCGTAAGAAAAATAACTAGGAGTTGATATTACTTGATAAATATTTGAGATGATAATGATAATATTACTGATAAGCCGACGTGTGAATCTGTAGGGCTATGTTCAATTTTTGTCGCGTAACTCGCGGGTACGGTAGTTCAGATTTTATAGAAATTTACTTAGATAGATAATAAATTGTAAATGTACCAATACAGGAAGGGTCCTTGATGTATTCTCATAATGCATGTTGAGAAATAGAAACCATTAGCTTTAAAAGTTTTTTTTTTGTAATTTTTTTGAAATGGCTTTTTATCTGAGTTATTTATAATATATATTTTTATTATTATCCTAACAAGAACTAATGTTAATGCTTTCAATTTAAATTTAAACAAGACAGGTGCAAACGAAAACAGGCGAAAATAAATAATTTTGAAATATGCAATTCTAAGAACTTTGCCAACCCTATCAGCTAAGGCCTTATCCAAACACACGCAAAGCATTAGCATAACTTGCATAATATTTAATACACATTAATATGTACACGGTTCAACATGCTACCGATGACATTAATTTCTTGGGAACCTATCATAGGGCACTATCAGTCAAGTGGCTTGACCCTGCAGTGGCGACAAAAAGACGAGAGATTTAGTTATCGTCTGTGAGAATTCGTTACTATATTCTCTTCCTGTGAGCTGCTATATCCTGTGGTGTGACTAACAGATTACACACAGGTGCACCCGAAACTTTAAATTTTAACTGTAGGTAGGTGTGTATTCGTGAAACTGACACAATACAGCAGGTCGATTCTGTAAAAATCTCACCGCGAAAACTCAAGTGAAGTGAGCTTGATGTGAGTTGTCAGTAGTGTCAATCCCTAGCATTATTTGGAATGACAGCTCACTCCACGCTCACTTCACCTAAGTTTTCACGGTGAGATGGTTACAGAATCGCACTGCAGATTACAGTGCGACTATGTACTGATTCAAACATGGCTTATGTTTAACTTACCACCAGATTTAGTAACATAACACACAAAAATAGTAAATGATCACCAAAATTAAACCCGCCTTTTAATGTAAACTTATAACCAAAGTCTTAACATCTCGCTATCCTATTTAAGAAAAATGACTCCAAATAAATCAGTTCGGTTCTCGACAGCCTGCAAAAAATAATCTCTTTATTCCTTATTTTTTATTGATTTTTAAACCTACGCTAATGACGTTAAATACACACAAAAGCAACTTACTAATTTGCAGGACTATTATCAAAGCAAACTCACGGTATGACAACGAAGATGAAGACAAGCATCAATGTTACTTTCAATGACACGTTTCTTTCTTGGCCATTTTGATAAAGCAGCTTCAGATTATACAAAACTAGTAAAAAAAATAAGCACCACTATTTGATTATAAAAAAATACGCCATTGAAATTTTATATCTTCGATTTGTAAAGTAAATCAATGAAATTCGACCTATAAGCAGTCCATTGATGGACACAGGCCTCTCCCAGATTGGCACAACACCCTGTCCTCGGCCTTCTGCATCCAGGTGCGTGCTCCAAATATTTGCATCCCTTTTACCAGTAGAAAAATAAGAAAATTATATCCACGTATTTCTAATAGAAGAAAAACGCAGTATAGACGTCGATGATCCTGTCTGTGTTCTTAAATAATAAAACTGTAAAAAATCTTTGCATAGGTAAAGGAACTATAGTTATCTCTCTATCCTTGCGGGGCCAATTTTGCGTATATATTTTTCTGATACTTTGAGCTCGTTTTTTAACCTTTTTGTTCGGTTTTATTAAATATTATAAATTATATAATTTATTATCGTTATTAACTCCTTATCGTATGTGTTTCTAAGACATGGCTACCTAATTATCATTATTATTATTCATTTCTATTATGACGGTACCTTTATCGGCATGTAGATATTACCTCACTGCGATTATTTTATGTGACAAATTCGTCAGTATCAGTGATGACATTATTGTTTTTCTTATTTCTTAAAACTGATTATTTTTTTAGTCAGACTCTTTTCCATTTAGTATATCTTATTAAAATTGGAACAACAATAAGAATTGCATCATCAATATGAGTGTACTTAAATTTTAAAGAGTAGTTCAGTCAAGTATACAGGAAGAAGCTATTTCCTTCTGGAAAATGATTATGTTCTTAGTACTTTTGATAGTTTGATGATAATACCACTTGTCATAGGTAGACATAATGTCTACTGATGTTTCGTTACTGTTTTCCTTATGCATATTAGTTGTAATATCATCATCTTCGGTATCCAATTGCTAGACCTTGATTTTTCTTCAATTTCCCCTCATGCTTTGGTCATGCCACTCGCACCCGAATTAGTCATAATATATCATATGCACTGATGATAATAATTAAAGGAAAAAAAAACTACATCAACTTAAGCTTTTTACACACTACCTTTTTTACCCTTTGAAAACACTATATGTTAATCAAGAAAGTAAATCCATAAGATGTTAAAGACTATCATGTATTACACTAAATTATTGCTTAATATTTTCTCTATTGATGGTCTTATTGTCATCTATCATCCCAAAATCTTTCTCCGCAGATAGCTGTCCTCCGATAACATCAATAAAATTAAGAAACAGGTTACTATCAAAACTAGTGTGGGAAAATGTGACTTTTCTATTTACACAGATAGAGATACATTCACTGCCTCAGAGATAGTAGTGTAATACTTCTAATCCTTCACCAATAAGCTGTCAATCGGGTGTCTTCCTATCTTGTTTATTTTCTACTTGATAATGTCCGAAAGTGTACGAGAGATCATTGGGAAATTGGGTTTGGTAAACATTGCTGTAGATCTTAAAGAATGATGGATTATTTTCGGAATGTGATGGATTGTTGAGGAAGCTTCAGATGATATAGCTTTGTCAGTTCTTGCGCAACTGCGGAATCAAGAGAAACTTAGAAAGGTTTTATAATTTTAGCAGCTGTACGAGTATGTTTCAAATATGAAACCAGTAAACTGAGTAGGGTTTCTTTTTGTATCTACTTTTATAAGATTCGACAAAAAGCTGAAGAGTGCAGCTGCATTAAGATGAAGTAACAGCTAAGAAAAAGAAGACTAGACTCAAAATACATATTTTTCCTGTAATTTATGTCTTGATTACAAATCCAACGCTTCTTTTCTAAGTACTGCTTCTCACTACCTTATCCGTATCTTCACGACTTCGGTGAATAATTAGTACCTCAATACTTACTTTAATTAAGTATAGTTTATTTCTTCAAATAGGTTAAAATTAGCTTTTACATTCTCCCATGCCAAAGTGAGTAAGTAAATTGGGGGCGGCTTTCAACCTATCCAGATACCCGACTATCAGTATTTAAAATCCACTCACTTTATTCAAACAGGGCGTCGATAACCGTTTGATAGAGCGCCTATTACAAAGTATTAAATTGCATTTATACCAAAAAATCAGAATGGTGACGTCATAGGGGCTTAAACAGATGCGTGGTTATCAGTAATCGATGCGATAGCCACCCGTTGTGTACCGCGTACTGACAGTGTGATACTGTGATAATTAGTGGATATAGGGACAGTGTTTGATATTAATTTTGTTTTTTTTTTTTTGTTCGAATATCTAATGCCTATATTTTATTGACGAAGAAATGTTGCGATATTATTTAATCGAGTCGAGAGTCGTTGTTTAGAGGTTCGTGGAGTGGAATGTATGTGTCAAAAAAAGGCCAAATTATAGGTCACCTTAATTGGTACCTGAAACTCCACCAGCCTAATTGCTACCATCTAAGATCTCTTTTAAGATAAGAAAGAAGACATAATGCAATATAAATTCCACATCTGGGGGCAATTCTCGTAATTTTAAGAACGTTCACAGTCTGATCTCAGTCTCAAATCTGTCAAAAATACCTCTAATTTCCCTACATTTTGACAAGCCTTTTGTTTGTCGTCGAGATGAGACTGCGACTAGATTTTGAACGTTTTAGATTACGAGAATTGATCTTCAGGCGATATGGTTACAAGTTTATTACCTACTTTTAATTGAGAAATAATGAAAGATCAACAAAATTAAGGTTTTATTTGTATAATGCTTGCCCGTACATTGTCAATAGTTTCATCCCAAAAGCAGGCAATGAAATAATGTTTCCGTGATAAATATTTATCACAAATACTTCCACCTCCTATGTGGCCAAGTAAATCGATTCAACTTTGCAATCTACAGCAACTTTTTCAAAATAAATTGACAATTCCTCCCAAACGGGCCAACCCCGAAAATTTGCATGCAGAAGCGCCACTTCAAAGGTAACCGTTGATAACTACCTTGCTTTTAGGCTGCTACAGCCTTCTGACAACTGACAACCTTATGGTCTTAGCCCAAAAGTTCTAAATCGACTGTGGGCAAAATACGAGCTTCTACTAAACACCAGATTATCAGTGCAAGCGAAATTCAACCCTTGCTTCTGAAACTACAGCCGAAAACTCTGTGATTCAATGGGATTTTTATGTCATTACCGTTCCCAATGTTCAGTACAGATTGTTTTATCTCCAAAGCGTAGTTCCCGAGGGGTGGTTTAACACAATTTTGTACCGGTGAATGAGTTTTGGTAGCCGCCAGCCATCTTTTACTTTGAAATATACATATCTGCGTTGTTTTGATACAAGCTGCATGTTTAGGCACATCAAGTTGTGTTTTATAACTACGTAGGTGCTCGTCTAATAAAGTAATGGGACATCAAATCATGAGCACCCATACGTCATTAATTAGCAACTAAGAGAACTGAGTCTTCTTCGCCATTAACACTCCTCAGCCTGGATGGCTATTAGTCGGTTCGCACGAATTTACTCGCCCGTAACGGGCGAATCGACAACTCCAGAAATATGTATCAGGCAACACATTTTGAACTTTATGCAATAAAGTATAGAAAAAAAAGTACACGTTACAAAGTTTATTACCTACTCTTATCACTTCTGTGCGTTAGTGTCCTTTTTTCGAATTGCCTACAGAAAAAAATATAAGTATTAATTAACCAAGGGGTATCGTATTACCCAGTAACTGGGTTGTGGAGGTCAGATAGGCAGTCGCTCCATGTAAAATACTGGTATTCAGCTGCATCCGGTTAGACTGGAAGCCGACCCCAACATAGTTGGGAAAAGGCTAGGCAGATGATGATGATGATGATTAATTGAAAGTGTCAATTTGTCCAATTCGGGCGAGTAAATTCGTGCAAGTCGATTAATAAGCCAATAAAAGTCGTCCCCAAGTGCATCAGACTTTTTCAAATACCGCAAATTATTGACGTGATTTTTTGCTCCATTGGTGTAATTGCTGTATGGCGTTCCAGTGTGAGGATAAATAAATAAACAAACAAACAATTGACCACAGAATTGTCACTATCCCGCGGAATTTCTTATAAGTACCTAGGTAGGTAGGTACCTATATGACAGCTCGGAAAGTTGTTTAGCTTCGGATTTTGTTCTCGTCAAACTCAAACTCAAAGCATTTATTTCAATTAAACCATTTTTTACTGCCTGTAAGGTTTAACTTTTGTATTGTCAAAATTAGGTCGTCGTTTATGTTTATAATCTACGTTCTGTTGTGTGACCAATGTAAACCAGCTATATAGGTCAGAAACAACTGTAAAGTATTTAATTTTGTATAGTGCTGGGCTTGGGTAATCTACTCTATTATGGTTTACAGGAATAGATAGGGTGGCCTATTTTCAGGCAGGGCTGCTGAAACCTACTCAGTGAAACTATTTAGGTGTACTTCAAGGTCTATGGTCTATGAATTAGGATTGCGATATTTATTTAAATAGACACTAGACTTATACTTTAATTTCTACACCAAATACCACTGCCTGTAAGAATGTGCTGAATAAAAACATTGTAGTATCCAAAGCACAACGCTGTCTATGATAACAAAATTGAACTAAATTCCGATCCGTTATCGATTCATGCATTCAAGTTAACCTGAACGTCAATAGATGGCGTTGCACGAAGTTGATAGAAATCACGATAGATGGCGCATCAGAAAATTAAGTACCTACAACAAACCTGCAAGGATAGTTGGAAGGGAGATTATAATTCATCATTCATTTTCACAATTACAAGCTTCTTAAATAGGCAATAAAAATTCTTTGTATTTTATAAATACTGTCTCATTTAAAATTATTTAACTTTTCTGTCTGCCTTTAGTCAAAAATGTTTACCAGCGCCACCTATGAGTTCACGTGCACACTTTCTTTGCACAAAGATATCGATTGCTTCGATTCGTTCATTTTAGGCTTAACAGATGTCACTATGCTCATTCAAATTGAGCACAGTGACATCTGTTAACCATGATAGAGATAATTATGACACTATTACAGAATAAATAGTGTCATAATTATCTCTATCATGGTTTACAGATAGTAAATACTATATCTTCTCGTCATGAAGATGATAAAACGTGTAAAACCCAAATATTGTAGCAGCGTTTTCTTGTGATCACTGCCATCTTTTATCACTGAAAAATCATCATCACTGAATGTACCTAATAATACTGGTAGTTATTAAGACTGCACCCAGTTAGACTGGAAGCCAAGCCCATTATACCTAGTTGGGAAAAGCTTGGCAGATGATGACAACCATCTTGATCACCAGTCTGTTTGAACAGAAAGCAGAATGGTGTAAAATTTTCCTCTTCTTTAAAAAAAGACTGTAAGACATAGTTAATGATGATCCTGTACTTAGGTAGGTACATACGCCAGCACATCAAGCTACTACAATCTGTCAAAGGAGGTCAGCAAAAGCCTATACAACTTTGCCCAAACATGTACAGACGCCAGCACATCAAGCTACTACAATCTGTCAAATTTCTTTAATAGATTTTCAACTTTATCGCTGAAGCATTAAGGTTCAAGATTGATTGGGAAAATCTGGCAGTTTCGGGTAGCTTGACCTGCTGGCGTCTGTACCTCGAGGTACACGTGCACCAAATCGTCGAGAAAAAAAAAAAATAGAAGAATTCGAAAATAATTGTGTTTTTATCCATAAATAATTTAAAACTACATAAGTAATAAATGATTTAAAGTTTTAATAACCTGTAACACAATTAAATAATGTGGCAACTTTGCATGTACGGGTTGAAATTAGGAGTATATGTGTTCTGTGGACATTATTTCGTGGGTAAATGTCATTCACATGTCATTCAGTTCGTTCCTGGCTTGATTTATGTTAAGCTGGGATATGACGAAGATCAGAGTCCCATCAAGTTGGAACCCTTGGATGTCGTCGCTAAGGAACTCATTTATTTATCGAGTTTGTTAATCGCTCTGGTAGACTTCTAACACTGCTTCTAATAATAAATACTGTTCATCAACATTCGCAGCTTGTATTCAGCTACTTTTCGGTATAAGCATCCTTTCTTATGTTAGGTAGGCACATAACTTTGCCTAACGAAAATCGATTATACAATGTGAGTTATTTTTGAATTCAGATTGAATTATAAAAACAATAGCAGCTGAAGCCGACAGCAGACAACTGTCAACTTGACAGTTTTTTTTTAATAGGTATAGTAATGGACCAAGGTAGTATAATTGTGCCCAAAATGGCGGAAGCCGACAGTAGACAACTGTCAACTTGACAGTTTTTTTTTAACAGGTAATATAATGGACCAAGGTAGTATAATTGTGCCCAAAATGGCGAGCTTTTTATTACGTTAAAAGTTATTCTATTCTCGTCCCCGGGTAACCATAACAAAAATATAAAAATGCTATATTATTCAGTGTAATCTAGTGTATTTTATGCCAATACGTGTACTTTGGTACTTCGTTTGGGCAGATTTTGGTGACATCCTTTCTTTAATAGATTTTCAACTTTAGAGCTAAGGCATTAGGTTTAAGGTTGATTGGGAAAATTTGACAGTTTCGGGTAGCTTGATGTGCTGGCATCTGTATCTTACACTTACTGTTTTGGAGTTTTCCTGAAGACTGCAGAAAAAGACGGTGTGTCACACTAAATAGATTTTAACAGAAAACAATAAAGCTACATTTTAGTAGCGTGTTCAGTGATCCGCTATTAATAAAATAATAGTACTTTTATTAGTTCGCGCGGAATGGATCATTACACTGTTGGCCACGTTATTGGTCTAATTTGGCGTTCGATTTTATGTGTTTGCTCGCCCCGCCGGCGACCGGGTTTCATTATCCGCACCGAATGCCATAAATTGTCCGGATTCTCTGTGTTCAGAGTGTGATAGTTTGGAAGTGAAAGGTTGTTGGTAAATTTTTGATAGGTTTCATGCGTGGTTTTTTTGTCTACTTTCAGATTTAGAGATTCAGTTTAGAGGAAAAGGTACTTAATAAAAAAATATCATTACGGATCAAGCATCCACTGGACTGCACAACTAACTAGGTACCAACTCGTAGCACCGAGTGTCTTTTAAATACTAACATTCATATTTTCAAGACGGACTTTTTGAATATTTGCAATATTGTTGAGAATCTATACATACATTTATTGTATAAGTAGTTTATAGATTTCTGTGAAATATCAATTTTAAGTAAGAGGTTCTACTAAAAGTCATACCAATTGTATTTTATTATTGATGTATTAATTAAGGTTTTTTCTATTTCTTATCTTATTTGGCGAGTAAACGCGAAAGCCAGCCTTACCGTATATTTCAATGTCTGTAACGAAATTCTGAAAACCAAATCAGATCATTGCTTGATACTACCAATCAAACAGTCCCCATACGCACAACCATTGTGAAATTACATCGATTCGCTTGCACAACTTAATTTATCTGTGTTGTCAGTCAATTTCCGAGGCGAGGCTACTTAATCAGATTCATTACAGAGCGGCTTGTGTCAGCAAACAAACAGGGATCGCTGTTTGCACAGTTGATCCGTAGCAGGCTTATTGCGGAATCGATAGGGGCAGTAATTTCGGCCCGAAGTGTACGTGCCGATATTACAGTAGATTAGTTTTGTATGTACCTACGTGTGAGTCTGTGGTAGTTTCTTGTAGTATGTTTTGTGAATTAATATTGAAAATATTACTATGAAAGAGATTATTTTTAAAAGATTAACTGTGGAGTATCTTGCCGGTTCTTCTCCATAGGAAACGACCAATTGGAACCGTGCACCTAGTTTCTGACGTTTCATAAGTGCCCATGTGACTGCCCCGTTGGTCTCGTGGTTGCAAGCTCCACTGCTGAGCTTTGTGTCCTGGGTTCAACTCCCAGCTCGGATAAAGTATTATTGGATTTTCCATTAGTAATCTCTTAGTAACAGTCCGGAGTTTGTAAGTTGGCGGTTTAATACCCCGTGCCTCGGAAAGCACGTAAAGCCGTTGGTCCTGCGCCTGATTCCTCCCTGGTCGTGTCGGATTGCCTTCCCATTGGACTATTAGAGTAAAAGAACAGGAAGAGCACCTGAGTTTACGTACACACTTGAACACGTTAAAATCTCCTGTGTACTATGATAATCTCCGTTGAGATTGCTACCGTGGCCGAAATCGGTCGGGAGGATATGAATGTGATATAAAATATATTGATTTTGATAACTAAGAAAATCTTGTGTGATACGTAAATAATTAAATAAAGAAAATCATAATAATCCCCCGACCGATTTCGGTCACGGTGGCCAATCTCAACGGAGATTAGCCAGGTACGCAGGAGATATTATAAGTGCATAAGTGTTTGCACAAACACAGGTGCACTCTCTGTTCCTTTACTCTCATAGTCTGATGGGACGGCAATCCCACACGACCGGGGAGAGATCAGGCGCACAACCAACGGCTTTACGTGCTTTCCGAGAAATGGGGAGTATCACCACCAACTTCCAAACTATGGCTACTACTGAGAAATTCCTAATGGAAAACCCAATAACACTTTATCCGACCTGGGAATCGAACCCAGGACACAAAGCTCAGCAGTGGAGCTTGCGACCACGAGATCAACGGGGCAGTCACATGGGCACTTATGAAACGTCAGAAGCTAGGTGCACGGTTCCAATTGGTCGTTTCCTATGGAGAAGAACCGGCAAGATACTCCACAGTTACTCTTTTATAAATAATCTTTTTTTTTACTTATTATCTATCTGCCTTCTTCGTCGTGTCGATGGCACTGTGAATTCAATTTTGTTGGACCAAAACCTCACCACCTTATTAAATTCGAATTGGCTATATTTCAGCAGCTAGCCTCTCCAACCTACGTATCTATATCGAGGTTGGATTTGAAATTTGTGAAATTTCGCAAGTATCGACAAAATGAACGGTTTGTTACTCCGGGCAACTTGAAGAAAATATAGCTGTAAAGTGTTACTTATCTACCTTTAAGAATCTATTACTTATCTACCTCTAAGAATCTATTACTTACCTACTAAGATGTTTTGGTTTGACTTATGAATCATATTCCTTAGTGGTTAGGACAATGATGAAATGCTTTTGAGTTTATTGAAGCGAAGTCGGAGGAGGATATCGATATCTACAGTCTACATACATGTCGTACATCAAACATTTAAAGTATCATAACTACGCGGTATCCTCACTACAATGTTAACTGACAGTAAATGAACTCACCAGCAATGAAAGTCGTTTGCAGTAGTAAGTGCTTGTAAAGTCCTTTGCGTAGGAAGCGGCAACTCGGCAAGTAATCCAACGCCCACAGATTCTGAGTAACCCTATAGTGACCCCACGTGTGTTCGACGGTAAAATGTAGTAAAATAAACGTTTTAGTAGTAAGAATGAATTATTGTGAGAGGATGGTTAAATACCTATAGCTTCCAAAACATAACATAATCAGCTTACAATGTCCCTACTGCTGGCCTTCTGTCTGTGAGAGGGAGCGGGCCATAATCCCTCTGCGGGCCTAGTGCGGTTTTATGGATGTCACATGTCTTCAAATTTTTGGTTCTAGGACTTGCCGGTTTCCTCACAATATTTTCCTTCACCGTTATGAGAGCAGTGGTAATTAAATTCAATTCACAAAGTGTCGGCCTGACTCGTAAGCCGGAGTCAGGGCCATCACTACTCCTTGTTGTCTATGTATAGCTTAGCTGTAGAATATACGGTTTACATAGTCTATGAAAATTCGTTTTTCAGTCAGATGGACGAAGAAAAAATTCAAAACTCTGGTGGTATGTTGTAAACATTCATGGAAGGTATACGCCGAGGGTGCAGTTACTGGAGTCACACCGCAACGTCAACTTCAAGGCGTTCCTGGTGCGCGTATCGAACTGTTATCTCCCCGTCGTCATGGAAGAAGACTTCTGGCCGTAGGACGTGGTGTTCCGTCGCTTCCGCGGACAATTACCACAGAACAGGTCAAGAACCACTTAGTGAAGTAGGTACTATATTATAATATTTTGTATCTATGGGCCTGCGTCGCCTGAAATAAATAAATAGATTAACATTAAGGTGGATGCTCCAAGGTAGCCCGCGAAATTCAAATTTTCTTACGTTTTTTGCAATTTGCTGGCGAGTACTAAGTTGTACGTTGATTAAATGATGATTCGCGGCCATAAAAAATATGTATTTACAGAATTATAATCATTAAAATCATCAACACAACTCTCTAAGATCAAGTAATCCTACTGAATGACTATTTCATGAAATCTTGACATTTTAGGATTATGCTAACTTCAAGTTGTATTACTGATTCTAATGATTATAATTCTGTAAATACATATTTTTTACGGCCGCCAATCATATTTTAATCAACGAACAACTTACTAATGACCAGCAAATTGCAAAAAACGTAAGAAAATTTGAATTTCGCGGGCTACCTTGGAGCATCCACCTTAAATGTGGCGTGATTCCGACTGCGAAGGCCATGGTCAAAAATGATTTTGTCTAGTAATAGACAAAATCTCAAGTTGTTGTCTGCGATGACCACCACTTTCGCTGCAAGTGTGCACGCTTTGTTTTCCAAAAGATGGACTGTTCTTATTTCTGCAGACAATCTCAATATCCTCAAACGAGTTGCAAGTCATCTTCGAAAGTTAATAAAACTCGATCCTGGATAAAGACAACTTCATGTTTGTAGCTTAGCAGTAGGAATACCACCTCATAAGCCAAGAAACATAACCTAATTTACCAATTACTCCCTAAATAGGTACAAACGACCCCTAAACACCCCATACCTATCTTTCAACCTCTGACTCCCGTTCAACCCTCACCCCTAGGGGCGTGTCACTCAACGGGGGACGACTGGGACGTTCGCGCATGCTCTGTAATCATCCCCCGGGGTATCAAAGATGGCTGATACGATTGATGGATGGGACAAGGTTAGCAGGTTATAAAACTTTTTTTTGATGTCCCGTTTTTTTTTTTTGTAGAATGATAGTGAGTTTTGCTTTGGTTGTTTTTTTGTGTAATTAAAAGAAACAACAACGATACTTGATCTATCGACTATCGATCAGTAGACACAATATTATATTGGTACATTCTTCTCTTAGCGTGTCGATGGCAATCTAAATAGACTCGGCCCAGATTTCGGCTACGTGTTTGGCGCCATCACTAACGTCCATAAGTTCCTGTAACGTGCAGCTGACAGGACACGCAGGACAGGATATTAAGTGTCCCATCGTTTGTGGAACAGCACCACATTTACACTCAGAGGCGGAGTCGTCTATGAATTGCCCTCTGAACAGGCTTTCCTTGTTTCTGCCAACCATGGGTCCGGGGTCTGTTTAAAGACTTCCAGGTTACCCAAGGCTACTCATGTCCAGGTGGGAGATCTTCAGCAGGTGGTACGAATTGGTACATTGTTTTAAAAACTGTCAGTATTTTTGTTCTTGACATGGCCCCAAGGAGTTGGGAGAGGAATCCTTTAAGTTTCAGTCTTGTAAGCGTCCGCTCCTTGATATTTGCATTACCTCTTGAACATAAACGGATATCTATAGAGGATTTACTATCATAACCATCCTGGCTCTCAATGCAGATTGTTGGTTGTTAAAGCAGACAGCAATGCATACGTTGTTGCTACTTTTCTTCCGTATTAAGTTCATTATATAAACTTGTCATGAAGCGTCGTGGGTCCCCGGTGACGTCGCTTGCAATGCCTGTTTCAAGCACCAGTCTTTCACAAATATTTAACTTATCCTTAAGCTAGTTTCAAGCACTACTGTTGTACATTTGTGAAGAGAAAAATAAATAAACATTATTTAGAGTATTCTTCTTAAAGCCTAAGGTTATTATATCATCATCATAATCAGCCTGTATTGTTTCCGTTGCTGGGACACAGGCCTCCTCTCTTCTAGAGGGTGTGGGCTATAATCTACCACGCGGGCCCAGTGCGGGTTGGTAGATGTCACATGTCTTCGAATTTTTGGTTCTAGGACATGCCAGTTTCATTACGATCTTTTCCTTCACCATTTTGAGAGCAGTGGTGATGAAATAATTTACACAAAGTAAAGCGCCTGTCTGGGTTCGAACCTACGACCTACAACTCATAAGTCCTAGTTATTATATGCTGTGATCTAACTATGTCCTACTAAAAATAATTAAGCTCCATCTAAACTTAGTTATTTATATGTATTTTCTACGTGTATGGTAAACACTTACTTGTTTCAAACCGCTGACAGAATAGCGTGATAATGGAAAGGTTATGTAAACTACCAAACGATAATTCAGACTTTTCTCATCTTTGTCTCTTAAACATCACATTCCGTCATAAACCAGTTATTACTATATATCCTATTTTTTATGATGTAAAGTCTAAAAAATTTGTTTAATGCCCTGTATAGGATTTCAAGAACGCTTAAATATGCGCTCTCCGTCATCCCAGTGGTTGTCAAACTGTTAAGGGATTAAAAATATGATCGATGTCTTATTTTTGAGAGATAGTAACTCCGATCTACTTCGTTGTATCAATGATTCTATTTATAATATACTAGTTTCTGCCCGCGATTTGGTTCGAGTGAAATTTCTTGTTTCCCCGATCCACCCCGTAGCATTGTATCGCCTTCCCGGGCTGTTACTTTGTTTTTGTTCTGCGTTCTTTCTGACTTTTTTTTTTGTTTTTTCTCGGCTCCTTATGACCCAAGCGTGGTGTTAAGTACCTAGCTATATCCTTCCTCAAGAATTGGGCTATCACATGCAAACTTTTTCAAATCCGACTGGTAGTTCTTTGAAACAAAAAAAAAGAACAAACAAACTCTTCAGCTTTATTATTAATATAGATGTTTCAATTAAACTTCGAACAGAATTCAGCCACTTCGACAGCGTTATCGTTGGCCTCACAAAGGTTTTCCATAGTGCAGATGTTATTGTACAGAGAGCAGGATATAAAGAGGTGAGGCATCGTTTGCGATGTGGCTCCACAGTGGCTTATCTAATAAACTGTCTGAGGTTAGATTAAAAAGTTCTTCTTGATACCCGTGTAGCTCTCATCAGATAAATCATGATACAGTACAGTAGTGTCATTGTCTAAACTGTACACTTGTATGAAGCTCACTCAATTTTAAGTACAAGCCCAGTGGAGCAATTCCCGTATTTTTATGAACGTTTGCATCCTAAGCTCAGTCCCAATCTCTCAAAAATATCTTTGATGATTGACCACGAATTTGAACGCTTTTAAGTACCAGAATTGGCCTTCTATTGTTACATTACATTACATTTACTTACATTTTGTTCTACCTCCCTCTGTCCAGAGTGGCCAAGGACCAATATTTGTTAAACGATTCCAGCTCATCCCGCTATCTCCGTCGGGCTTGGCGCCATTAGATACCATAAAATGATGAAACTATTGAATTTGGAAGGTAATACTGCCAGGCTTTCCAGCATTTATAACTAGTTAGTAAGGCAGACCGATACAGGTTGCAATTAAATAATTAATAACGCCTTAGCGCCATTTTTTTATAGGTACAGTCACCTAAAGTGATAAGTAACCAGAGTCGTCGGATAAAGTTGCAGTTTAGTAAGAAACTGATAGATGTTTTCGAATGAAATTTAATTTGACAAATGAACCGTTTCTTTTGTATTCATTAAATTGAAAAATATTCGAAAACATCCATCGTTTTCTTACTAAACTTCAACTATATCTGACGACCCTGGTTACTTATCTCCTTTGGGGACCGTACATGGTTCATCGAATAGTCACGCACACCCATAACTAACTAGATAAAGACCGTAACTAGTAACAGGTTGCTATGACATTATGTACAAGCAATAAAGTCCGTTTAAAAAGCCGTTTTTCGAGTTTAAAACTACGCTGTAAGTTTTTTTAAAGGAAATGATAGGAGGCTTTCATCGTCAATTTTAGCAATAATTTCCCTTAGGACCGTGGGACCGTGAGCTTGTTAGGTTAAAATATCTGTAAGAGGCCACTGTATACTTTATTATACTTGAAGTGTATATTTCCGGTTTCAGGAGTCACTTTGAAAATGAATTTGTCCTATTGTTAGTTTAGTGGTATTTGTTCGTTTATAAAGATCTCTAAAATAAATGTATACAAAAGGCATGCTTGCACCACAAGTCACTAAATTCATTTAATGCTAAAACTATTAAAACATAATTTTGTTTCCGTTATCTTAAAACAATTGACAGAACCAGAACGATGTTTTATAATTATACGTTTAGCGCTAAACGCAAGTAGTGATTTATGGTGCAAGCGTTTAAAATATAATAAATATTTCGATACCAATTTACATAGTGACATCTCTAGCCAGTCAGATTTTTCCAATGACTTAAAAATCCAACATTCCAATTATTTTTAACTGTGGCTGGCATGATTGTACAAAATTCAAGAGATGCATCCCCACTTCCAAAGTTGAGAACCCTAGGCCGAACACAATACATCGACCGGCCGCCCAGTCCGCTGTGACAAAAAAAAAAACTTTCCTCTCTGGCCGTCAGACGACGAGTGACTTACCGGCTATTTGTTTTTTTAGGCTGCCCCGCGCACGATAAAATATTTTTTGTGGCAGTAGCTCGGAAGGGTTGGGAAATAGTCGATAGATTTTTTGCTCGATAAGTAAAGGGTTGAAGTTAACGATAAAAATAGTTCTGTTTTGTTTAATGAGCTTGATCTTGATTTTAATGAAGTCAAACTAAATATATTTAAAGAAAATTGAGGACCTATTAAGGGCTTATTGTAGTACCTAATTGCATTATAACTGGACTGAACCGCTTGAGTGATGATCAAAATCAATTCAAATGTTTTGCAATTTCATTTCTGCTCTTAAGATTCGTTGTGTTATACCAACCTATAACATATCTGTAACTGTTTTTATAGTATAGTACATAACATTAAGTTAGACAATGATTTATTTATAACAGTGATTCTTCGTTCGTGTCCTTAAAATATTAGTCGAGCCACAAAAAAAATAATTACTCAACATTTATGACTCAAACCATCAAACTTTTATTTCTACACAGTACAGCTCGTAGAAACAAATACAATCGATAATAAAACGCGACACCTTGACAGATATCGATATTTCATAAGATTAAAACTGTCGATACACTATCTCGACTTATTCTTTTTTGGACGCACTATGCCATTGTTTGTAGACAAGGACAGAAACACTGGGGCTCTTTACGTGTGAAAGAGATAGTGTAAGTATCTCAAAAAGAAGGAAGAGATGCTGTTAATTTTCCATTTCATTAGAATACAATGAGAGTTTTTCTTTGTTAATTTTCCTTTTTTTGAACTTCGTAATGGGAGTTGTAATAGCTATCTTTTGGTTGTTTTGAATAAATAATTGACTTTAGTATTGTCGTAGTAATAGGTTGGCAGCGATGACTGCAATCCTGATGTTTGTATTGTACGCTGTGGTTTTCGAATATACATAGCATAGTATATCAAACTTTACATTCTGATAAATTCCTTTGACAGTCGTTACGGGTAGTCAGAAGCCCGAAAGTCTGACAACCAGTCTTACCAAGGGGTATCGTATTACACAGAAAGTGGGTTGTGGAGGTTAGATAGGCAGTCGCTCCATGTACAATACTGGTATTCAGCTACATCCGGTTAGACTGGAAGCCGACCCCAACATAGTTGGGAAAAGGCTAGGCAGATGATGATGTGCTGCATTCGTGTTGACAGTTAGCGCATCGATATCCTGTCACCCTGTATTTTCAATCACAAAGCATAGAGATTTTTTGCAAAATCAATATCAGAGTGGAAATACTCGTAATTTTAGGAACGTTCACAGTCTGAAGGCCAATTCACGTAATTTAAAACGTTCAAAATCTAGTCGCAGTCTCATCTCGGCGACAAACAAATGTCTGAATACTAAAAGACTGTGAATGTTCTTAAAATTACGAGAATTTCCCCTCTGATCTCAGTCTCAATCTGTCAAAAATACCTCTAATTTCCCTACATTTTGACATTTGTTTGTCGCCGAGATGAGACTGCGACTAGTTTTTAATTACGAGAATTGGCTTTCAGCTGTTTTCCTAGGAATCGAATCCTAATGCTGTTCAACAGCGTCGTCGGTTGCTACTCTCAACCTATAAGGAAAGTTTTATGTTCTGTAACCCAATTCCTATTATCATTACAGGTTCTGAGGTAGTAGTATAGATTTTTATTAGTATTATAATAGAAGGCCGGCTCGATTCTCCATTAAACCTAGCTCGAGAAAATGGTCTGTTTCAATTCATTATATTAGTTCATACGTGTATAAGGCTGGGTAGAGTGGCCATGCTTAAAATTTTTCGAATTCAACGTAGCAGTCAATATACAGAGTTAATATGACAGAGGGGCATTAAATTACACTACGTATTCTATACGTGTTTAGTATTAATTCGACACGGCATAAAAATAAAAAGCGCCAAAAATGAGAAAATATTTTTTCAAACAAACTAAATGGCTTACAAATCAGAATAAAACGCGCCCACCCTTTGTAAATAAATTTGACTGACCTTAGATACCTAGGTAACGAAGTGGCAACGTCCTTATCGTTGTAAGGTGCATGACCTATGCTTAGACATAATCAGCTGTTAAGAAAGATACATCGTGTTCAAACGGTGCAAAAACTTAAAAAATCATTTGCGACTAAACTAATGCTCCTATTTAATTGTTTTTTGGTACAGAGCTTGAAAATGGTACCTAGAATAGGAAGTTTAAAGGAAAGCCCCTCTGTCGTATCAACTTTGTATATAAACTCGATAGAAATATCGATTTTATACATATTGAATGCCACGTTCGTCTAGTGGTCGCTGGCGCTATTGCTGAGCATGAGGTCTTAAGTTTGATTCCCAGGTCGGGCAGTGTTATTGGGTTTTTCTATCTGGAATTTCTCAGTAACACCAGGAGTCTGGATTGTGCCCGGTTGATGCCAATAAGCTCGCCCTTACATGGGGCTTGCGAAAAGTGGGTGTATTATAGTGACAACAAGGTGATTTGATATTATATTTATAATTTGTCGATGTCTTTGTAGTCCTTGTATTGTCGATGTATTAGATTATTTTGTTATTGTTTTCTTTCCGCTATTTTCACATACATAAATTCACGCCTTCTTCTCATGGTGGTAAACAGAAACTACAGAGCGCCAACTACTATGATCCTTTTGCTTTGTTTACGTTCATACATGCAAGCCGCTGGCGGTACCTGACCTTTCTGAAGGACGTCACTATCCAATTTTTTTCAAACTATGAAGCAATGGTTGGATTGGATGGATGAATGGTGGAGTTTAGTTGCAGACAAATTTTTCGAAAATATGAAGCAATGGGTTAGTAATATCCTTCAAAATGATGCAGATTTTGATTAATAATGTGTTACGCAATTAGGGTACAGTGCTCTGAATATCTTTCTTAACGTATAGGTCTGTTGTATTTGTTTTTATTCATATTGTTACCTAATGATTACATGCAAAAAAGACACAATTATATAATAGTAAACATGGGAAAGACGTGTAAAAGCGACAAATTTGCCAATATTTTTTTGCCGTTTTTGTAAATCAGTCAGAGCATTGCACCCTAATTGCGTTACATATTTATTCATCACAATCTGCATAATTTTGAAGGGTATTACTAAACCATTAATTCATATTTTCGAAAAATTTGTCTGCAACTAAACTAAACTTATCTTCGCAGGATGGCTGGTAGCAAATGGATGAGAGTTGCGTGGGATGGATGGATGAGAATGGCGTGCAATAGGAGATGCCTATGTCCAGCAGTGGACTGCTATAGGCTGATGATGATGGCTAGACTAAACAACTTTGCTGCAAAGTAAATAACGCAATGAATGTTGTTGAACTGTCAAAATGAAAGCCATTGCTACTGTTAGTGTGTTACGCAATTACCCCACTGATATAACTTCATGTACAGGAAGCAAACTCATTTTCAAGAAGTTGTGACATCGCACCTTGTAGGAGGAAGATGGCCCTGATTCCCTTGTTCACAAACTAAACTAAATTTAAGTTCAGTGCATCTTTTTCTTTCTATTTCATTAAGGAAAGGACAGAAGATAAAATATTAGTTTATTCCTGTCAAATTAAGATACTCCATAGACAGATCAGACGTGATTAAAAACATGGCTGCTAAAAATACGTCAATTTACGTCAGGCGCTGACTAGTGTGACAGGACTAAACTAATATTTATCTTCTGTCCTTTCCTTAATGAAATAGAAAGAAAAAGATGCACTGAAGTTTAATTTGTGAACAAGGGAATCGGCGCCATTATCCGTTTCGGCCTAGTAACTAGTACTTTCCAAACTACTCTTGTCTCCCTATTTTGTTGGTAGTAAATATCCTCTATGCTGTGTAGAGAAGCGTGGTGCATGTACGCAAGCTGCAGCATAGGCGGTCTGCGGCATAAAGGAACCAAACTGGTTTGTAGCCTGAATGCCGACGCAAGTGGAGACTGCAGTACTGTACTACCGGTGTGGAGGACTGGCCACTGCAGGCATTTTTGTTTTGGTGACCGGGAACTTGAAAGGTCTTAGAAAGGAGCAATGTCGAAAAGAAGAAATTAATTTTAGTTAGAAGCAATTAAGATTAGGATATAGGTGCGTAATGATGAATAATCGTGCTGTCGATGTCACTGCCACCCTTGTACAGGTAACAGGGTAGCAGGGACATTTGACTGGCAAACTGAAACCGTGAATTCGACACAATGATTTTCCGCCTTGGGTAGATTTTTTTGTCAGTTATCAAAAAAATAATCTGCTGTTTCATAGAAACGTTCAATACCTACGCGGTCAAAATGCATGGAACAGCAAATCGACTGTCGCAACAAACACTATCGAAACTGCAAAAAAACGATTTTTGCTTTTTTACATAATTGAAAAGAGAATTTGAAACAATGTCAGATACATAGAAAAATATAATTAAAAACTCATTAATAAAGAAGATTTTAACTGAACAAAATCGATACAGAACATGTTGCGCGACGAACATCTTTGGAAGTGGTACTTACAATGATGTTCCGTGCGAGCGTGTTGCGCGAGCGTCCCGAAACTGCCAGAACCGTCAGTGTTCGCCGCGATGTGACGGAGTGATGTTGCGTTAGTTTTGTTTGAATAAATTAGTAACGTTTCGTATTCAGTTTTCGTTATTATTATTCTTAAGAATTTGTAACTCGTTAATTTTTATCAAACCCATTGAAATTTCAACAATTTAAACAAACTACGATAATAATGATTCTGGTAAGTTGTGCAAATTTTCTAAATAATGGTAGTTCAAGAAATAGAACTGCCTCTTACGTATTTTTAATGTGCTTGTTACAACAGTACTGTTTTGTTTTACTTGAAATATAGTGCTTTTACTTTATTATTAGGACACGTGGCCGTAATTCGAATTTAACAAGGAACATTATTGAAAGTGGTAGTTTCGATAATGTTCGATCATTGTGATGATAAATACATCTGCAAATTTATCGAAAGTGGTAGTTTCGATAATATCCGTATAATTTTTATAATATGTACAGGTTTGTAACTATCGAAACTGTCAATTTCGATGTTTTTTTTGGTTAGTTAATATATCGAATCTACCACATTCGATGTTGTTTTACGTTTATATACGAATTTGGTTGGTAGATTCGATTAGTAAAGTATTTTTATTTAATTAATATGTTACAAATGTTATGCTTTTTATAATGTTTTTTATTCGTTTTTATTTTAGAATCACCTGTACCACCTAACGAACTTAATGATGAGGAATGGAGGGTTCTAAATAATTTGTACGAAGGTGACAAAGATACTGACTCACTTATCAAAGCAAGTGAATTCAACATAATAATCGGAATGTCAAAAAGAGAATGACTGTCTACCAAATGACTGGAGCACAGTTATACTCGATAGTGAGAAAGCTACGCCTGTCCCATCGCCTTCTTCTCAGAATGATTTTTGCACTGAAACAGGGCACTCTGAAGAACTTAGCAACATTTTGAGTTTGAACTCGTTGATTACTGAATCTGAAAATGAAAATTCTATTTCTCCGAATGTGTCTTCGACACGTAAACGTAAATCTACTTACAAAACTGACCCTGGTAGAAAACGAAAGCGACACATTGAGCAATGGACAGATGTTCAAAGAAAGTTGCTAACTAATTCCGGTAAACGTAGTTTCTAAAAGTGGAAAGAATATTGCACCTATCAGCTTAAAACAATCGCGTTCCTGTAAGCTCAAATATTCAGACATATTTACAGATGATATCCTAACAACAATTTTAAACAGTACTGGTAACTAGCAGAGCACGCAAAACAATGGGAGTACATAAACAAATAAAAGAGTAGAAAAAACAGGAAAACCACCGAAGGACCGTCTATGCGTAATTACACACACTGTCCATTAGGTAAACCGTTTTTTGACAGATGGAACTAGTAATTGCAGCAACACACAATACATTGATCGATACACGTACGGTATTATAATGTCTGTAAGAAGCCATAAATAAGATAATTCAATAAAATAAGGCAGTTTATTTATTTATTTTATTACGCATTTTAAAATGAACTTTTACGTAATCTGGAATAATTATGTGCATTCTAAGACAGCTGTCGAAAAACGGTTAACCTAATGGACAGGTTATACTAAATACTACCTACCTTTGCCTGTTGATAATTCTAAATACCCAATCACCAAGTTTGTTTCATTTTTGTCATTTTATTTATTTATTTAACCATTTATGTACACACATTATAAACAGACAAGAAAAAACAGAACAGAAAAAATAGGTACAGAGGTGATGCTTATTTCTTATGAAATCTCTTCCAGCATGCCTGCGATAGGAAAATAGATACAGAGATGTAGACAGCGCAGTGTTATTTAATTTTCGATATTTTTCTCTCTGTTCTTTCAGTTTTTGTCACGGTCTGGCAGTTTGAGTAATTTATGTGGCCTACCCAGATGTCCTTTCTTTGGTATTGTTCGTCGAATCGTTGAGCTCCTTAAGTTTGAATTGAGCTGCATGAGGAACAGGGTGTAAAGTTCACTCATACTCTATAGAAAAGGGAGGATCCTCCGACCAGACGGGTGTTGTGTCTGGCGGGCAATTGCCCAACGACTGATATGTCGGGAAGTTTGTATGTATGCTAATTGCGCGGTAAACTTTGCTTGCGAGATGCAGGATTTGCGTGACGTCGTATGACGCGTTGTTCGCATGTGGCGTTGTAGATACCGCTACAGACCCAATGGGCCGTGATTAGTTTTTAATAGTCATTATAGGCACGTTTGGTCTTATTCCAATTAAGTGAAATGAACTTCTTCATTGCACTTAATTGGAATAAGACCAAACGTGTCTCTAATAGTTCGACTTTAAGTTTTTTGTTACATGATAACAAAAAACGTTTTTTGTTTTTTGTTACATGATGGTTTTGAATATTTTTTTTTTTTTTTTTTATTAATGAAAAATGCATTTTTATTTATTAAATCGGATGAACACATACCTAAGTGAGTGCCAAGCAAGATATCGAAAGTGCACATTTTTCTTTCTATAAGTAATAACTTTCTTAGAACAGTAACGAAAGTACCATATTCGATACTCACATGTCTAAGAACACTATCGAATTTGGCACTTTCGATGAAATTCTGACTATTATACGTGTAAAACATTATCGAAAGTGAAATATTTAGAAAAGTACATGAAATATGTAATTTGTTATCAAGGAAATTAAAACTGTATAAAATTTACTGTTTATTCCATACATCATTTTACTGAAGTTCATAATACTAAATCTTTTGCATCGAATTACAACTTTGAATTGCTCTCCTATGAAGTACGTGATTTGAAGTTTCAATAGTGTTTGTTGCGGCAGTCGAAATTTGTTTTATTTAATAACAGTTGAAATATTTCAACGCAGGGGGTTCAGAATCATCTTATTGAATCCATGGTTTGACGGCACGGTTGGGGCAGAGGTTAAGCGACTGACTGCTGCGCTGCGTGTCACGGGTTCGTTTCCAGCACGGAAAAAATATTTGTATGACCTACAAGTAGTTGTTCCGGGTCTGGCTGTTTGTGTATGAATGTAGTTTAAATGTTTGTAAACGCACACATGATTTAGGAGAAATTCCTAGTGTGGGGCAACGTTTTTATATATATAAAAAAATAAATGGTAACAGGCTGCGCGTCGATGTCTCCCTGTCACCCTGTATATAGTGAAAATTATCGACAGATTTAGTAACTGAAATGATATAGATTAGATGTGGAGATAAGCATAGCCATGTGGCGCTCCTTACAGGAATTTGATAAAACTTTATTCAAGAAGAGAACGGATGGCAATCGTCATCAAGATACTACCCACACTCGACTCGAAATAATTGGCACTAGTTGTATTGTAAGCAGTTACAAAATGGCTGTATGTTTCAGTGAATTTGTCAATGTCAAGAGGTGCCTGACGAGCTGTTGTGGTGGCCCCGAGGTAACAGCCTGCCTGGGTTCAACCTCACAATAACTCGTAAGTCGGCTTACGCGTTATCGTGAGGTCGAACTCAGGCAGGCACTGTACTTGGTGTACTTACTGTAATTTCATCTCGAAACGGCAAAGGAAAATATCGTGAGGATACTGGCATGTCCTTGAACAAAAAATTCGAAGACATGTGACATCTACCACCGTGCACTGGGCCCGCGTAGTCGATTACGGTCCACTCCCTCTCACAGAGAGGAGGCCTGTGTCCCAGCAGCGGGTACATTATAGGCTGATTGTACTGTTAAGCAAGAGGTGCCTATAACCACCTTGATTTCAGTTTAGTGGTTGCCTAACATAATTTTCAACTAACTAACTAATCAAACAGTTAAACGAAAAATATGAGCAGTGGCCAACATGTAACGAACTCACTACATAGATTATTGGGTGCATTCTGTACAAATCATAAAACTTGATTAAAACTTCAAAAGTTATAATGCAATTAGTTTTGTTGTCGGTCGAGCGTCGGTTTCCTATGTTTTTAGAAATATAGAACCAAATTATGTTTCTTTACTTCCTATGACTTTGGGGTGAAGAAATGGTCAGAAGATGCACTTTTAATAGTAACAGCTTCTCTTTATTCAAGAAGATTTTGTACATTTACCAATTATTTTACTTTTTTTTTTTGAATGGTTCCTGCGTAAATCAAATGCCTTGGTTAAATTTACGTTCATAATAAACTTAATATTGAGAACGACAGGTAAACTAGCAGACTTCTTTAACAGCTTTGATTGCATAATAATCCAGTAAAACTTAGATCGTCTCTCTTTTAATACTTTGGCACTAATTTCTTTTCAGTAGACAAAGGAGCGGTGTCAATTTGTCATGAAAATGCACGATTTTTCGTTTTCCTTTTCCTCTTTTTTTTTAGTTTATGTTTTAGCAACTTTGCATTGCCTCGATAGTTATCATAACTGAAGGAATGCCAAACCTCGTCCTACCAAGTCGCAATCATCTCAGCGACAATCAACGTCAAAAACTTGTCAAAAATGTAAGTAAATTGACGGGATTCGGTCGTGGTCCACCTGCTTAGTTCATCTGGTTGGACCACGGACACTTTTTCTTGCCGGTGGATCACCTAAATGATGAGGAATATGCAAATAAAAATTGTCTATTGGCCATGATTTACCTAAAATTGATTGTATTTTTGACAGATTGCGACTGAGATTAGAATGCGAACGTTCTTAAAGTACGGGAATTATGTGTGACAGTTTAGTTTGGAAGTAAACGGTTTCAAGTCTGTCTCAGCTTATTATTTACACGTAGCAGAGAAAAAATAACAAAAGAAATCGAAACTTTCTCATTCTCCTTCGAATTTTAAAGCATTCCGAATGAAAAAATTGCAGTCTTTCACCGCACTTTATCGAATCGAATCGCGAACCGAACGCTTCCGAAATGCGCCGAACGGCTGAAATGTAGCGAGAGTTCGCGTGTCTTTCGGCCGTAACCGTATCTTCGGTAGATAAAAGGGTCTCTTGGACCGTTTTAATTAGGCGGTAGAATGTATCGGGTGCCTGATGGCCCGATAGGGTTACCGTGCTGTATTGGAATTTTGTTGCCATTTTTTTTCTGTTTGTTTATGTTGAAGTGGGTCGTTTTTTTGGCAATTAGTGTGAATGTTGTTTTTATAAATATATTTTATGGGCACTTTTTAAGAAGTTAGATAGTATGATCTTAATGGAAGGGCGAAGTGCTTAAATCAGTGCCGTTGGGCCTTGATTTAGCTCGGATCAATGTTTTAGTTGTAAGTCTTTAGTCAAGTACGAGAAAAAAATATTGAAACATTTTTTTTAAACGGCCTACCACGACTGTTTGAATTTGAATCCTAGAAAATTGGTGTAAACAGACCTAGATAGACCTAGACCTAGACACTCATTTTTTTAAAGGAAACTTAAGGAACAACTAATCACACTATCATACTTTTATAAACTTAAGGAACAACTAAACACACTATCACACTTTTTTCAATAAAATTAAGGTGAACAAACAGCAGTCAGTTGTCAACCCTGCTGGCTGCAGGGAGGTACGTAACCGCTTGGGATCGGCTGGACAGTGCCGTTCGGCTAATGCCTACCTATACGCGGCACAGCATAACTGGGTAAACAGTGGACTTCGGCTATGTTTTGAACATAAATTTGTTTAGGAATTCCTGTCTGTAATGCTGATGATGATGCTTCTTCTTGGTAATCATTTCTCATTAGCCCTAGAAGTTTTGTCAATTGTTTTTCCAGCAAAAAAAAACATAATTATTTAAGTATTCAAAATCTGTATAAATAATAACATACATAAAGTCTGCCAAACTGCACAATAGTTTGTCATAATCGTTTTTGTTAAACGATGCGTTGCTTAGCTTACCATAATTATAATTTGATATGAAGTCTGGAAGTAACTCTCGCCAACCGGTGTAGTTTTATTAAACGATCAAATAAGTAAGTACAGAAGAATTATATATATAAAATTATTATTAAGATCACTTTTCAGGTCTGTCTGTGTGACCGCGTTGTTCTTCTAAACCCTGCAACAGATTTTGATGTGGATTTTACCATCATTTAGAGCATTTATTCCGGAAGGTTTATGAGTATAATACTTCATCTCATAATCTCGATGTTTTGTCAAGTTGTAAAAACCATGCGAAGCAGGGGGGTTGCTAGTAAACTATATCACCACTACAGCTACCACGATATACTTTAAAAAAAATATATATGAGTATAAGCTGATTCTAAGAAAATAAATACCAATTCACTCACTTAACAAATGGATAAATGTAGATGTGAATCAATATTATAGATTAAAATGATGTTCTAAAACATGACACACTTGATCTATTCCTTAATTAATTTAAACATAAGCATTCATTCTCAGAAAGAAACCTTGTATCTTATCAGTTAATTATTAAAACAAAATTCAGGAAGTTGTTAACTAAAGTGATTATTTTAACATAATGTTATATTGGGGCATATATGTTTTCTCTTGTTCTAGTTTTTCTATTTATATTAACACAGACAAGAGTAAACGAGAGCAGTGGTGGTTCAATGGTAACGGCCTCGACTTACAATTACAAGTTGTAGGTCTTTTTTTTTATGATGGGAAATCATCAAATGACTCCTCCCGCTCTGGGTGGAGCAGAAGGGAGTATCAGACTCTTACTGACTAAAACCTACCCGTGTTCCTTCCTTAGCCTTTTATGTTCCAGGGCAGCGGTAACCCTTTCGGACGATGCCGCTACCCTGGCAGGCTCCCGCTACCCTGGCAGGCAAGTTGTAGGTCTTAGACTCAAACCCAGACAGGCGCTTTACTTTATGTAAATAACTAGCTGCGCCTCGCGGTTTCACCCGCATAAGTTTCGATCCTGTGGGAATATCGGGATAAAAAGTATCCTATATGTTAATTCTGGTTATAAACCATCTGTGTGCCAAATTTCATCCAAATCAGTTCAGTAGTTTTTGCGTGAAAGGGTAACAAACATCCATCCATCCATACAAACATTCACGTTTATAATATAAGTGGGATTACATCACCACTGCTCTCAAAACGGTGAAGGAAAAGATCGTGAGGAAACCAGCATGTTCTAGAACCAAAAATTCTAAGACATGTGACATCCACCAATCCGCACTGGGCCCGTGTGGTGGATTCGAAGAAAGGAGGCTTGTGTCCCAGCAGTGGGAACAAACACTATAGGCTAATTATGCTATATTAACGTAAGTATGTGTAAACTGATAATTATTATTATCTTCCGAGGTTATTGACTCCTGAACATTTTTTTTTTGTTTGTACAGACGCCAGCAGGTCAAGCTACCCGAAACTGTCAAAGGACAATGCTCAGGAATGTATGGAATCCCGTATCATGCTGTATTAAAGTCAAACTTTGTTTTTTATAGACTACACTTATCATTATTAACTTTCCGAGTTTTTCAGAAAAATCGAAGTAACTTGAAAAATAGGTACTTTATTTTGTTAGACCTGTCATATACGAACGGCCATTATTGCTCTAAAAAATGATAACCGTTTAAATAAAAATTCTACGTTTATTCTAGTTATTTTTATTTAATGTAGAATCGGCAAAGTATAATTTTTTTACATATTTTTGTAAAAACGTGTTCATGACACTTTCAAAATTTAAGGTATAGGCATATAATTTTAAACGGAACTTTATGTAAAGGGAATGAAACAATATCAACACTTTTTTACTTTCAATTAAATTTCCTGTTCAAAAATCAAATCCCAGAAGCGAAATGTCGTAAAAAATTATGAAATAATTACTATAATATTTTAATTTTGATGCATGAGACTTTATGGTACGACTTTTGGTCATTGTCTTTTCGCAATTAACCTTGAACCTTAATACTCGAGCGATTAAGTTGAAAATCTATTAAAGAAATTTGACAGATTGTAGTAGCCTGACGAGCTGGCGTCTGCACCATAAGTTACAGACATGCCCAACATTATCGCTGGCTCACTATGCGTTTAACAATCGCGGTAGATAATCTAAAGTAGCGCCATGTAACGCACTAGAGGCAAATTAGGGTAAACTGTTAATTATCGGACTGCATTATGAAAATCATTATGATAAAGATTTTAGCGAGAACTACTTGGTACTGATGATTTGCAAAAAAATCTTTATCAAAATTATTTTATAAGTACTTTTCGATTAATTCCGCGAATTCGATTAAAGTGTCCTAAAATTGATCAGGTGAGTCGAAAAGTGACAGTAGTACTTAGCTATGTCGCAGCCAACTGGTTTAATTAGCCGTTTAGTTAACCGCCTAACTTTTTAACTAAACGGCGGCTATTCAACTAACGGCATGAATGATATTCAATAAATCATAGTTTAGGTTGGAACTGTATGTAACAAATCACGCGCGAGCCAAATTGGTCGCAGTAACTAAGCCAGGGCACCCCGACCAAATGAGTTAGGTTAGAACTGTGATCAACCGCGTACGAGCCGAGAGAGCGAAGCGAGGCGACAACTACTTCCAAAGGCCAGGCGGTTGACTAAACGGCTAATTTAACCAGTTGGCTGCGACAGGTATATAAATTATTGTAAGCTATTTCCGAACACCTGTGCATTTGATCCTATTGAATCGGCTTTGAAAGTCAGTACTTACACCGTTTACAATCAAAATTGCGCTAATACAGTATGGCTTTTTTTTTTGTTTCAGGATGGGAAATCATCAAATGACCCCTCCCGCTCTGGGTGGAGCAGAAAGCAGTGTCAGACTCTTACTGACTAAAACCCACCCGTGTTCCTTCCTTAGCCCTTTATGTTCCAGGGCAGCGGTAACCCTTTCGGACGATCCCGCTACAATACAGTATGGCTTACAAAATAAATAAATCCAAATAATAATATTGTCCCACTGCAGGGAAAAGCCATCTTTTCATACAGAGAAGGCCTGATCGTTGATCACCACGCTAGTTCAACGCGAGTTGGCGATTTCATTATATTAAATACTAGCTTCTGCCTTTGTTTCACCCGCTTGAAATTTTTTGTTCCCCGACCCGCCGCATCGCATTCTTACTTACTTTTTTTTCTTTCTGCTTGGCTCCTAAGAGAGTTAGCGTGATGTCTGCCTATAGCTTTCCTCAAGAATTGGGCAACAAATGCAAACATATTTTTTTAAATCCGACAGGTAGCTTCAGAAATAAACGCGTTCAAACAAACAAATTCTTCAGCTTTATTATTCGTATTGATATAAGTTGAGGTTTCCTTACGATGGTTTTAATTCACCGATCTCAGTGATACGCGCGGTAAACTAGTACTATGCGAGTCAAAGTCAACTAAGAATAGGATCGCGCTTGCTGCCAACTTCATACGATAGCTGTCAAATTAGTATTGCACACCTTACGCTTTGGTATTGAAGTTCGCGAGTATTGCAGAACAAAATGGCGTCTTTACAGTACTATTCTTATTTGGCTCGCATACTACATTTGAATAGAGAATGTCATATTGGTACTTCCCCGGATTAAAAATAAAATGAAACAAAAATGTTCTCAACTCCACAGTGTTAGCGATGGTACAGCTGAGTCCAGTTGCAGGCGGGCGCACCGGACAATGCGACCAGTTCCGCAGATCGGCGATAGCGACCAACCAGCGATAGTATTTCGCTATGTGGCCCCAGTTTAAAACAATATATAGGTACGCAAAAGAAGTTCCATGTTATTTTATATTTGTAGAGCTTTTTAGTGTTAGTTTACGTAGAGCTTGAACATATCTGGCAAAATGTGGGTATTATAGGGGCTTATTAGTAGATTCGCACGAATTTACTCGCCTGAAACGACAACAGCAAATATTTGTAGGCGAGACGACGACAATGTGTACTTTTTCTATACTTCATTGCATAAAATTCACAAATAAATTAACTTCGTGCGAGTCGCCCATAGATAAAAGTTATATTATTTAAAAGTGACGATTTGCACATTTCGAGCGAGAAATTCGTTGGAATCCACTAATAGGCCATTAAAGGTGCACCTCTGCCAAACGCTTTGAGGAATACAGCCGTGATGTCATGTTATGTATGTTAGATTCTAAAGCGTCTTTTTTGGAACCGGCGTATTTTTAACCTCTTCAGTTTAGAAAGAAGCCTTTAGCGTGCAAAATTGATAGGTACACAGAAGCCGTCAGAATTCGGTTTTGAGTCAGATGGTGTGTACTGTGTGCAGTCGTAACTGTTTTCGTTTATGACCTATTACGCTAAAATAATACAAATTATTGAAATATTATAAATGTAACTCGTCGTTGAATCATCAATGTTGAATAAGTTTAGCTAGACTGACATGACAGAATTTATGGCACAGCGGCCAGAACAACGACCAGCGGGGTAATTGCATAACACATTACAGTAGGAATGGCTTTCATTTTGACGGTTCAACCATATTCATTGCATTATTTACGTTGCAGAAAAGTTGTTTAGTTTAGTTTCATCATCAGCCTATAGCAGTCCACTGCTGGACATAGGCCTCTCCTATTGCACGTAATTTTCATGAATTTTCATCCATCCATCCCACGCAACTCTCATCCATTTGCTACCAGCCATCCTGCGAAGATGAATTTAGTTTAGTTGCTGACAAATTTTTCGAAAATATTATATGAAGCAATGGATTAGTAATATCCTTCAAAAAGATTCGGGTTGCACTTCGCTTCCAAAGTGAGTTTACTGACCCTTCCCTGCACAACTACCTCTTACCAGCGAAGTTTATAATATTGGTAAAATGTCAGACCACCTGTTTGTATCTCACCGAGTTTCCTTTACATGAGAGTCGATTTTTTATCTAACTTATTGAGCCGATATGTGCAGGTCACAAAATAAATTCCGTATTTACATTTCCAAGTCAGTTCTCGCTCTCATTCGTAGTTATCGCAATGATATGTTAGTATGTCTGGTTGTGTGCTTATAACATCATACCGGTATTCAAATCACCAATTCGCGTTGCAAGTGGTGATAATGGAATGGTTTTGTGGGGGCGGTTATTGTTTGCTTATCAGACTCGTAAACGTTTACTGCTGAACATGTCTCTTCTTAGACCGCTATAATGGACGTTTGTGATGGGGTTTTGGCAAGGTAATGTGACGGTTGGCAAACGGATGGGGATCATGGTATGTTTATAAGCACACAAATAGTAATGTCTATCTTCTAAGCAAAATCCTGGGCTTTGGGACGGTTGGTGACGAAATTACTGGCGCATTGGTGATTGATGGTAGCCAGACATAACACATTGAGATTGAGACCGGCCAATGCCATTGAAAAAATGAAACATTCGATAAACAATAACCAAACTGAACATCAGGTTTCAAGACATCGACATCGCTTAATCATTGATATGCATATACGTAGCAATCCTTCTCAGACCCAAGCCTTATTTGGATGCAGATGGATTGTAGAGGACTAAAGTAGAGATATAGTTTTAAGACAATGCTACTTTGTGCTACTGACCCCACAAAGCCCCCTCAAAACATTAGTCTTTTCTCACAGGTGTGTGTCAGACACCCAGAAAACCCCATATGACGTCATGGTTATTCATGACTACAGCAAATTTCATGGAAGCTCCTCCCACCCGGATTCATACAATACAGAATAATCGTAAATCTGGCGCGTGCGACGAATACTGAAACAAATGAGTTGTTTGACGTTTTTATTTGTAAACGAGGAGTGGGAAACCCGTATAGGTAATCTAAACCACTGTGCTGTACGTGATGAGAAAGCTTAGTGATAAAACATGAGTTTTAAAGGACTTGATTTGATATAGGGTCGTGGAGTTTGGATAACTTAGATAGTTTTGCCGGACACGCAACCTTAATACTGACGTCACTTTTCCATTAATTTTAGCTGGGAGAATTAAATGAAGACATGGCGATTGTTCATTTATACCTGAAAGAGAAATTATCTAATTTCTAAAATAGAAGAAACTTTTCAATGAATTTTAGAATTATCCCAAGTAATGTTACGTTGAACGGTGGTGGCCCAGTGGTAATGGCCTCTATTTACGAGTCATAGGTCGTAGTTTTGAACCCTGACAGGCGCTTTTCTTTGTGTAAATAATTTTCATCACCACTGCTCTAAAAACGGAGAAGGAAAACATCGCGAGGAAACCGGCATGTCCTAGAACCAAAAAATAGAAGACATTTGGCATCCACCAAACCGCACTAGGCCCGCGTGGTGGATTATGGCCCACTCCCTCTCACAGAGAGGAGGCCTGTGTCCCAGCAGTGGGAATATTATTGGCTTATTATGTTAATGTTACAAACGCCGACAATGTATTCAGAATGACGATAAAGATCGCCTTAATTAGGAAAAGACTCTAAATTAAATGTTATAAAAAAAAAGTAAAAAAAGCACTAAGACTGCCTCGTTGGTGGGCTCGGTGGTATTATTATTATTATTATTATTAAATATAACTGGAGAAATGTTGGTGTAGCTATTATAAGTACACCTCTGCATAACCCTTTGGGGAATATAGATGTGACGTTATGTTATGTTATAAAGTAATAATAAGCAAAACGGATAGATTTAAGAGTGGAGGAAGACGAATAAAATGCGTGCACTACTCTAAATGACGGCTTATACAGATTTATGGATGAAGAAGACATGCTACGCCGACCCCTAATAAATTGGAAGAAGGGAAAGAGGCATGATGATGATGATAACTCACTAAAAGGAATGCAACACAGCAAACACCAAGACCTTCACAGCAGTGTGTCCCAAACTTCTCGAGTACTGACCTGAACTGAATACTGACTTTACATTCATGATTCATGCGAGTACATTCCCAGAAGCATTGCTCTTCTACTAATAATTGAATGGAAATTATTTCATTGTTACAGAATGTTTACTTTGCGAAACCGTTACAGAGGGTAATTTATATGAACTGCAACTTGCGACGGATGAATTTTTAAACAAAGATCACCGATAATTGTCGGTAAGATGTGGAAAAGTTACTAACTACGACACAATAAAAAAGTAAAGTAAAACGAATTCCCATTCGTTTTTGTGTCGTGACTATAACGATACATTATATACTAATAGTACTTACTTACAAATAATTACCGTACTTACCGTAGTTGTATATAATTTCGATGACGTCAAAAATATTCTGAACACTCACATATACTTCACCTTTCATTTCTTCTAACAATTGTAAGTCTCATATGCTTAAGAAGAAGGTTTTAAAACTGGTGAAGATTCAAAAAGCATTTTCAGTGACTACGGTACGCAAAGCAGAAACCAGTCATGTGAGATCACCTTTTACGAAACACAATTTCATTCAGGTGGTCTATTCGAAATCAAACCACATTACAACATGTAGTGCATACATAATTCGATGATTCATCACACATTGTAAGTCAAGCTGTCTGTTATGACTTCTCCGAACCAGTTCCCCAACATCTTTTCTCACGTACAGTAAGTCACCAGTCCGTAGTAACGAAACCAGTATAAGTTGGCCTCACATTCTTTTAAACTCTAGACTATACTAAGCCAGCTCAAGGTCAAAGTGTTACCACAGACGTGTGGTCTGTTGTACGAGAAAAGACATTGCAAATAAAACATGAAGAACTACGAGAAATCGTTGAGTTCATGGAACGGTGATAAGAAGATAGTGCTGAGACGGTCCCAGCTCTCAATGTCTTTACTGCAACTTTTTGTACAGTCCCATAAGAAAATAAAAAGTTGGAATATTTGTGTATCAAAGAAATAGAACTTTCTCATTTTAGTAGGTGTAAAAAGGCGAGATTTATTATGAATGTGAGTAGTTTTCTTCTCATGTCATCATGAGCTTTTGTTACATGAAAATAACTCATGCTCTAGTATTAAGTACCTACTTAAGTCATTGACTTAAAAATAGAGGCTGAAGAAAACATCATCATCGGCTAACAGCAATCCACTGTTGGATATAGGCCTGTCTTATTGACATTTAGCTCGATTCTCGGCAATTTTCATTCATCTGCAACCAGTCACCTTACGAAGATCGTCGCTCCACCTAGCCGTCCCACCCTAGGTTTGTAGATTTGCGGTCGCCACTCAAGAACAAGTCTACTCCAACGGTCATCGATTCTACGGCTAATATGGCTGTCCCATTGCCACTTCAGCTTGCTTATTCTGAAAGATGAGATGTTCAAAATTGTAAGAAAATAACGACGGAATTCAATCAATATTTATATCAGCACGAAGCAGCATCTAAAAAAAAAGAATACCCTAGAAATCTTTTGTTTAATCCATCCAATTTGCGGCAAATACACTTCCTCTTCCTCAGTTCCCTCCGTCCCGTTTTCAGAGTCCAATTGCCGGCTAAGTGGTCGATACTGAGATCACCATGGAAACAAATGCAAAAGCATATAATTGCTCACTGGAATTAAATCGAGGCAGACCGGAAAACGAACTGCATATTTTACAAGACAAATCTTTATCAAATTGTTTTAATAGTTTCTAGATTTCCGTATTGGAAGTGACCTTCCGATTTCCAATTATTTACGAATTTTGGTTTTTGATAAATACTTAGGCGTTGCCTTGTTTATTGGTAAAATCGTGTGGTAGTTTGGTAGTCACAATGATGAGGTAATGTTGGAAGGGTCTTAAAAGGCAAGACGTGTTGATTTATGGAGCGATCTGTACAATTGAAACGCTTGGAATCAATTAGATTCGGGTAAAGGCCGAATCTCAAGGCGAATCTTTTTTTTTTGGTCTTGATGATTACTTCGTCTGCATAATAACAGTGGTATAAAATCTCCTTTACAGAACTGCAATAGGCCACAACCAAGTCCTAAAACCGGAAACAGAAAGCTGCTTGGCGCCAGTAGTTATAGCCATTCTTCACAAACTCTGCTACTAGCGACTACTAAGAGTGCTTCTAGGCTAGAGTACATAATAATACTAAACCGTTTAAAAAGTCATGCAGTGCTACTTTTAAAGATAGTTCCTCAGTTCACCTACTGGGGCCACTCGAAAAGTGACGCCTGCGCCGCTAGGATTGTAGTAGGTACAAAAGGTTGCCGATACCTATCACAGAACACCCACGTAGTGTCAGTTTAGGTTTTTAGAGTCCATTTAGTATAGTAGAAAACCCTGTGAGCGTTTTCATTGAAAACACTATATTGGTATATGCAATAGCCTGCATCATCTGGGTCCTGCAAGTCTACATACAGCGACAGCCGTCGACAACGTGTTACTCGTGTATTTGAGCACTACTCAAATAAAATGCTGGCTGTCGCCGACACGCGTTGCAGTTGCCTCTGACGTCGACGCGTGTCGTTCGTGTGTATGCACACTGATATAGGTACACTTCTATTTCAAAATTGAGTAAAACAGTAAACATCATCCTACAGTCGCGTACAGGTGCAATGCACCTTCAATATTAATTTTAAACTCTTCAGTATAACGTGAAAGGCCATGAGCGGGTACACGTTCAACAATTATAAATGATCGTTTTTACACTGTGAAATCGGTACCAATAAAACCTCTATGCTCCAAATGATGCTCTTTGCGATTGATTGAACGCGATGGTGCTTTCACTTCGCATCAACTTGCGAATTAAAATATCTGAGGTACGACATTCGGTCGTCGTAAAAAATATTTTTATTGTTTTTAGGGTACCGGTGCTACCGTTGTTTTTGCAAAATATTCAATAAAACCTCGTCTACATTTAATCTCATAATATACTTTTGTCTCAAATCATTCTAAATTAAACTAATTCTTCGTCGATCTTTAACTCTTGATTAATGTCAAACTCTTCTAAAGAAAAAAATAGTATTTTTACCTGTTGTAACCAAAAAAAAAAAAAGCAAAGGCTTAATGAAACTTGGAAAAAGAAAATGCACAACAAAACAAACACGCTCCACAGAAACTAAAAAAAATAAAATATATTTCAAAATAAATAATAAGTAAAAGAAAAACATTTTAAAAAAAATATCCAAGTAGCAAACTCACGGAACCCACACTCATCTCATTTTATTACACACTTTTTTTTTGTAGTTAGTCGGCGGGCAATTTGCATAAAGTCTCAAGTAGCTGCCCGGTTGACGGTGGTTCGCGGCGCGTCGTAAAACGGACGACCATAAAAGAAACACCTTTTTGCTTATAAAGGATGTCGTTGTTTTGCACTGAATTAATATATGTGATTGTATTATCTTGAACAACAGTTGGTGTAAAGTGGCGTTTTGCGTTGTTCGGTTGAAAGTTTTGATGCTCATTTTTATGTTGGCTGTATTGTTTTTGATATTGATATCGTCATTTTTCATGACGTCATATGTTTTAACAGTCAACTTGACATCAGTATCTTCCGTTTTCTTTTTAGGCGTGATGCTTTCATGTATTATTTCACTACCATCTTCAAAATCTTCCAAAACATCTTGTGTGTCTTAAAGACCAAGCCAACTATTCCTCAGTTTTCCTCGTTCTCAATATTTATCGAGTCCGCTACGTGACTTCGAAATATGCAACGCCGAAAGTTTGCAATAACGAATAATCTACCCAGCGGTCCAGTCATAAAGCTTTTATGTTTAATATCTACATAATATAATGTTGTAGAAGAAAGAAGTCTAACGTAAACTTCTAGCTATTTCACATTACAGAAATGTAACATAACATGCAGAAGTATTGAATAAACTACCCATTAGTACTGATGTCGAATCGCTACTCAATATACAAGTGTATTTGTAATAGTCGTATACATGTATACATATATGCATACCACTAGTTATTGCCTATTTAATGTGACAGGTACTACGAATACTTCTTTTGGTGGTACAAAATGCAGTCGCTGAATCGATGGGTTCATTAGTAATTTCTTCACAGTGACGTTCATATTTATGGAGCTTTATAGCCATCATAATTTTATTTAAGTTTATCATCTTCTCGATCGCCTTTTGTTTACTCTTCTTTGGTTTTTCGATATTATGGATCTAGATTCACGGACAAAACTGTATAATGCTTAGCTACTTTTATTCTAGCTTTATAAACACATCAACATTACATACCATCACGCCTGTGTTCCACCAATTATATGGCAGAGGTGTTCTTTATAATTTTTTATTTTTTTATATTTCAGAATAAACACATTTAAGGTTCACAAAAACCATTTTCCAACTTAAAATGAACATTACAGAAAAAAGTGTATCGTTGTTGCAAATCATTGTAGCATCACAGACACCAAAACTGATAGTACTCTTTCATATTGCCACAATATAAAGACACAATTTTCAAAAGGACAAACAAACTGTGCCCAAATCCAATCTTTTCCTCTAACATGGTTTCTCGTTCACCGTTTATTGTGCTCAGCTTACTACGATCTCTAATTGCCTAGAGATCGTTTACAAATGATTGTCATGGTAATAATGATCTTCTGGCCTCCTACGAACAGTAGTCTATTAGGTACTGTAGTATTGGAGGGATGAACTGTACCGGGATTCATGAATAAAAGACTATTTACTTTTATATAGCGTCTTTGACATATCTCGGGACCCTGGAGTCCCGGATCTTTCAAAGGCGTACCAGGGACAAGACGAAGCAAACAGCAGAGGCCCTTTAGACAATTTTAAATGATGAGGAGGCACCGATCGACGATTATCCCTGTACGCACTATGCAAGTGCACCCAAGAACAACCACCGGTTGGTGCTGGTTGCAAAACATGGAAACAAAATATTGTAAAGCGTAATTATTATGTTCTTTAAATTAAAAACATTTCTATATCTTCTCCCTTTGGCTTGTCAGTCAAATCTGACGCCTACACTGTCTTCTAATCATAAACTAAATTAATGTTTGTCTCGTACTTCTTGCCAATAACTTTTAAAGGACTCACGCAGGTTGCATGTTATCACCAAATAGGCTATAATCTCTAGGTCCTCATCTGCCGAGCCTTTTACCAACTATGTTGGGGTCGGCTTTCAGTTTAACCAGATGCAGCTGAGTACCAGTATTTTACATGGAGCGACTGCCTATCTGGCCTCCACAACCCAGTTACTGGATAATACGTTGGTAAGACTTTCGGTCTTCCGACTGTCAAACATTCACGAATGACAGCCGAGACCAACGGCAGTACCTATGTATGCCTTTTTAATAGAACCTTCATTTGGATCCTGCAACACAAATTGAAAGAAATAGACCAATCAACGAAGTGTAAAGAACTGTTCATATTTGATGTAGGTACAGTCAACAGCAAAAGTAGATGATCAAAATCAGAAATTCAATACTAATGAACGGAGTTCGCAGCTATATGGCAGCTGTACTAGTAGTAAATGTTTGGTATAATTTACAATCACATACTTTTGAATCACTTCGACGCCACACAGTTCTGACGTGAACGCCATTCATTAGTATTGAATTTCTGATTTGGATCATCTACTTTTGCTGTTGACTGTACAATAATTTCTTTTTTGTAACAGACTGTCACTAATTATTTAGAACCTTGTAATGATGTCAGAGCTAATGACATCATACGGCAGCTGGTTACCACAACTTGTTACATTTAACATAAATGGTTATCTCCAAGGCTATCAAACACCAGTACACCGTAGGAATGAATCATTTTTGCAAAAAAATTACGTAAAATATTTCAAATGATGTTACGGTTATAATTCCAATTTTGCCATAGGCACGACTAATCTTACCTAGCCGTGTTTTTTTAAGCTCAAGTTCAAGCTAGATGATCTGACCTTGTATACGAAATTGGTCAGACACAGCAAAACAATTCTGACGTTTCATAAGTGCTCATGTAGGTTTATGTGAAATAAAATATTTTGATTTTATTCACATATATTTCGATCGAACATTAGTGGTTCTCAGTAATAAAAGCTTTTCATTTTTTCTTTTAAAAACCTTATTCTTCGTTTATTTTATATTGATTGTACTAGTTTGTTTAGTGTGTTAGTTTGTTTAGTGTGTTAGTTTGTTTAGTTTGTTTGGTTTATATTAGTTGGTTTATATTGAGGAGTAGGTGTGTAATTTGTTTATGGGCAAATATTATGAAAATGACCCAAGTATTGAATAGCCAGAAGTTACAGAATCTTTTTAAGGTAACGAAGCACAATAATCACTATTAGACTGACGATGGAAATAACAATAAATATTTTAAGCGAGTTATAAATTTTATATTTATTTTTTATGTATTCTTAATGGAATTAAGTTCAATGAACAGGATTTTAGCCATATTTTTCAATAAGTCTTAATTATAAAGACCACATATTGTTTTATCGCTACTTGAAATAATTCGTTTGACATTTTTTAGGACCAAACGTGTTTGTATGATTATTTCGACGATTTGTGTCGATATTTGATAGGTAACATCCTGTTTCTATCATTTATATGTATTTATTGACGTGATTTATGTAGTACAAGTTAATATTGCCAGCCTATTATTGTCCCTTAACTGTAGGGCTAAGTTCTCTTTTCATACGGAGAAGACACGAGGATTGATTACCACGCTTGCTAAAGGCGGGTAGGCTATTTCATACTTATACTACATAACTATAACTTCAGGAGGGGCTTGTAGCTAACAAAACTCTGCCGCACGGGTCGATCGATCAGTTTAAGCTACGCTTGCCGCGGTTGGTCCGTAGATGATCTTCACATACCAAGACCCCTCCATGCCTCGGAGAGCACGTCAAGCCGTTGGTCCCGGCTGTCATTCCTGGATCTTTGACAGACGTTACGTGTCGTCAGAAGCCCGAAAGTCTGACAACCAGTCTTACCAAGGTGTATCGTAGTACCCAGTAACTGGTTTGTGGAGGTCGGATAGGCAGTTGCTCCATGTGAAATACTGGTATTCAGCTGCATCCGGTTAGACTGGAAGCCAACCCCAACAAAGTTGGGAAAAGTTTAGGCAGATGATGATGATGTTAACTATAACTTCAGATTTCCTCACGATACTTTTCCTCAAAAAATAAACAATCCTAAACTCAGAATGCATATTATGAATTGAAAAAGTCACATTGGTACATGACTGGATTCGAACCCACCACCTCGTGGTGGTGAAGCCTTCACCACTGGGCCAAAATGACATTAAAGACTTGTATCAAGTCGAACCTTAAAAAAACAATTTATTTTGCCAAAGGTGAAATTAAACATAGTTTTAAAGTGAGACAATGACAATGGCGTCTCGAAGGACAATGATTTAACTCTTTAGCCTGCACTAGAAAGGATAAAACAGTTCATGAATGTGTATTAAAATCATGATATTATTAGGTAAAAAGCTACAAAAAATGCGTTTTCTACACAATAATTATTATTTTTTACCCTTGTTAAAGTACTTCTATTGTTACTGTTAGTCTGCATCATCCCACTGCTGGGCAAAGGTCTCTCCCCACGATTTCCAGTTCTTACGATCCAGTGCTAATAAACCATAGTTGCGTTGCTTGGTCTAGCTCGTCCCGCCATCTTCTACGGGGTCTGCCAGGACGCTTATAAGTTACTACTTTAGAATAAAATTATACCAAGAAATTATCGAAGTCATAAATAACATTTGAATCCAAACGATAAAATCAAACGGTATTTTTTCTACGGCAAAGTTTGCTTGTTGCGCAACTTAATTACTTCAAAGAATTTTAAAAGAGATATTTCATCTACTTGACATCTTTATTAGAGTAAATTGTGTTTCATTAATAAAAATATCACCTGTTGGCGGTCTTGGACTTGTAATTTTGCAAATTATAGGTACTTACAGACCTGTGTGTTGTTCCTATGGTCTGTTTTGAAAGGTAACCCTATAATTCATCGTTCTTTGTAAATGCAAAGGTCATTATTGCAGATTATTTGTTGAGAACGTACACGTCATTACGTACAGACGCCAGCAGGTCAAGCTAATCGAAACTGTCAAATTTTCCCAATCAACTTTGAACCTTAATGCTTTAGCGCTAAAGTTGAAAATCTATTAAAGAAATCTGACAGATTGTAGTAGCTTGATGTGCTGGCGTCTGTACTAATAATTATTGGTGTTTTATTCGTTTTAATGTTGGTTTGAGGATCCAAAGTTCAGGCTGAATGGATTTCCTGATGGTATCAAAATTTTCACAGTTTCATTCATCGTCATCTTTAACAATACAGCCGAATGATGTCCACTGCTGCACAAAGGCCTTGCCCGAACGTCGCCGCATCGACCGATACTGTGCTTCACCCTGTTATGATTATTAAGTTTACTTAACAATAACACAGCTAGAAGGCATCGCTGCAGATCTCGTAGAAGATGGCGGGCGGGACGAGCCAGAGAAAACAAATAACCAGTGGTCCACTTTAGACCGAGATCGAAAGAGCTGGATGTCTAGGAGAGAGGCTCAGCAGTGACAGTAACAGAAACTTTAATGTAGTTTGCTTTTAATTTTTTCTCAGGTGAATATTAAATCTATCACTTCATCCTCGTGTCGCTGGTACGACTCTATTTTACATATTGTTTTCCCAAATCTTTGCCACTTCCACGGCGTTGTCGGTGGCAGCGCAGAGGTGACTTTGACTGCATGTTTTGGGACACAGAGGTTAGGACATGGAATCTATCACTGCATAATTTATGGTCATTTATAGCGTCTTCTTCTTCTAGCACTACCGCCTGCTAGATAGCTTTATTGGAGATTACTTACCGAGCATAAAATACTTACGATCTTAGATATTACCGCTGTAATAAGAACACTGCCGCCAAATTGTACTGCATTTTGGCAGGACATTTAAGTATGTATTACCAATTTGTACTACTTCTTTCAACAAATGATTTAAGATATCGTGTTTTCTTCAAACAGTTCAATTATCTCTTTTCCGGCCTTCGGCAGCCAATTTGGTGGTTCAATAGATGACTACAAAACAATGACGCCAAATTGAACAGAACTTTAACTTATTGGCAGGTACCTAACTTAACCCGATCAAGTAGCCCGGGCATCACATTACACCTGTAATTCGTCGAATTGTTAGGCGAAGGTGTAGTTAGTATGTAGGTACACCCACATTTCTCAAGTTATTTCTAAGTGCCATGTAGTAGAGGGCAAACCTATTGCCAATAACCGGGTACAAGTCGTGACTCCGAGCTGCTACTGAGAAATTTCTCATAGAAAAACTCATTGACAATTTGCTCGATCAATAGATTCCTTTCAATCATCATATCACAAAAGAAAAAATCATAGATGATGCCAAACAGCCTGGTTAAAGCTGTGTCCCTTTGTAACAAACACGTCAACAACTCACCCAGCAAAGTGACTAACATGATAGCATAATGTGTACTATTTTAACATTTATCTCAGGAAACCTCCGAACTATGTGGATGTCGCGCGATGTGTCAAGTCTCAGCGGGGTAATTGCTATCAGTAGCAATGGCTTTCATTTTGATAGTTAAACAATATTCATTGCGTGCTTTACGCAGCTGAGCAGACAAATTTTTCGAACATATAAAGAAATGGATTAGCAATATCCTTCAAAATTATTCAGATTGTGATTAATAGTATGTTACGCAATTAGGGTGCTAGTTAATGCTGCGTTCTCACTTGTACCAAACACGCCAACAACTCTCCCAACAAAGTGACCAACATGATACGCATAATGTGGACTATTTCTCGCAGCAAACCTCCGAACTAAACCAAACAAAAAGGTGACTTCAGCGACGTCGCGCGATGTATCGGGACTTAGATCCAGCGCGGGGGCTGTCTTGCATAGGGTCGCAGCATAATGCTGAGCGATAGCCGTTTTGCGTGGATGTGATGCATGTTTCGCCCAACCATTTCTTATTTTTTTTGTGTTCTGTGTTCTATTTTGCGTCATGTTTACCATAAATAAACGTATTTTCTTTCTTTCAATTGAAATTGTATTCAGACAATCCAGGCAATGTTGGTTTTTCTGGATATAAAATGACAAAAACAAGATCTTATCTGTCATCATAATTTATTAATTAATTAATATAAAAATACTAATGTACATGACATACGTAAAGTACTTCACTTAATTACATCTGAGCAATAATTATTCAACTATGTAGTAGAGTCTGCGTTTATCTAACATTTTTATAATGCTTTTTATTATTTATTTTAACAGTTCAGTTTTATTAATTTATTATGCGAATTTTTCAACAATACTATTGTTCGTAATTTAAATTAACAATGAATCAACTAATAATTAATTAAATCTAACAATGAAATCATTTATTTACACTTTATCATACCAAATCTTATATTAAATCACGATTATCAATTTAACTGCTTATTGCCCGATAAAACTAACATTCTCAATAATTAAACTATGAAATAACTAAATAATAAATAACAGCAGTAATAAGAACCAGTCAATTCTTAATATTTTAAATCTAACTGCAAAAATAACTAAATTACCGTTAAAATTATTTTAATTACAAATCAGCACTGATGGATTCAAACAAAAGAAAATCACACAAACAACTGTTTTGTTCGTCGACATCCAACAATAAAACGACAAAATAAAAATTATTGCCTAATATATTTTCTTCGATAAACTAAATTTTTAAAATTTGGAGGTAAACAAAACACTGCACAAACAAACCTTATGAGATCTTTACGAAAACCAAATCCACGTTGCGAATACGTACAAACATACCTCTAGAAATTTTACAATGTGTATCATCGAAACTTGGACTAATAATACTTCTGATTACAGTTAATCTAAAATTAGGTACAAATACAATTTCATATCTTAAATCTCTCTAGAAATGCACCTATACAATCGAATAAGAACCACTGCCTACAGACATATCGCATAACAAAAACTCTTCATACTATGTAGCTAAACAAAATAAGGCAACACGTCTCTAAAGGCTAAACTTTAACGTAATCTATACTACGCAATCTCATTTGCATACAGTAAGTCTTCGCAGACAGCGGCGCTTGTTAAAATTTCATCAGCGTCTCATGATATCTTCTATACTGAATCCTTTCTTCGATCCTGTCGATGTGCTCGTCCCCGGTTTTGGATTAGTCGGCGGTTGTATTCCAACAATATTCTTTATTCCACTTGTTATGAAACTCGAGCTGCCCTCTTCAGGGTCCTTTTGACCATCCTTACAATTGGTCACATGAGTAGAAGTACAGGGCGTTGTGTCTTTTGGCGGCGCGTGTTTGACTATCAAGTCTTGTGCAACAGTTTGCTGTGGTCCTAATATTGGGTGAGGAACTGGACCATATGCCATTTGAGGATGCGGCGGTGGCATGGGTATACCAAACTTATGATATGATGGCATTCCCATTATAGTCGGCGGGATTCCAACTACGACCTCTCCATTTCCTAGCCCGTGCCGAGGCATTGTCAAGTTGGTGGGTTCAGGCGACCGACTCCGATAAACTGCTGCGCAAGTTCTCACATTATCTCCAATATCTGGTGGATGACTTCTCTTTCTGAATGGACTCAGATACATACCAGAAGGCCCAGGGTCTATAGGCGGACTTGCCATTTGTCCCATTTTTGAAGGATCAGGAGGTGCAACTTGATGAAGATCTCGTCTTATTTGTAGCTGAGGATGTCTTACTTGTTGTTCAGGAGCTTCGGTATAACGCATCTCTTTTTCTATTATCTCTTCAGAAGTGTATCGCCGTTTTTCGTATAGATCTGACGGCATGCGCATGTGTTTCTCTTGATGTTGTGGGCGCATGGTGTACGGACTCGCTCTATCTTTCTGCTCATTGTGGTGGCAGTGAGTGCGTTCTACCGGGGAAGGCGACGTCCGTCGTTGCGGTGGTCTCTCTTCACTTTGCTCTCTTCCGATACTTTCGATTGACGATGAACGCGCTCGCCTAACAGGGGAATGTTCAGGGGACGAGAGTTCAGGATCGTCATCATCAAATCCTGGTTCAATTGGCGATCCCGGTCTGCCAATATCTTCTTCACCTACGTCTAGAACATCACCTGGCGGTACGTCACCAACTGCGTGTGTCAAGGCGTGTCTCCTTAAATCGCAGTTTCTTCTGAATACTTTCCCGCAAGAATTGCATTCGTAAGGCTTGTGATCTGTATGGGTGAGCAGATGTGTTTTGAGGTTTGACCGTTGATTGAAGCTTCGGCTGCAAACTGGACATTTGTGAGGTGACTCCTCCATGTGGAGGATTTTGTGTACCGCCAGGGTCCTTGACTGACAGAATCCTTTCCCGCATTCTGTACATTTGAATGGCTTCTCCTTTGAGTGTATGTACCTGGAACAATGAAAGAGAAATTAAATTACTGTGCTATATTTAGCAACATATCTGGATAAGAGTGTTCCTCGGGAACGTTTTAATGATTCGTACCATAAAATATCGTGGTTTAATTAAATGTCGGAGTAGAGGCGGAGTGAATTCGAACACAAGTTTCGCTGATAATATGAAACGTGGTTTATTTATGGTACGTAACAATACGTAGGTATGCGAAACGGGTTTTGATTGGATTTGGAGGCGTTCATTCATTAAGAGAGGAACGACCTTTTGTCGTCGACAGTATTTCATTGTCCGCTACTAAAGTGAGTAGATGTCACTGGAGATAATACAATAACTGTACGGGTATTCAATACAATGTAATAGTAAAATTTTAATGTCGGCGACCACTATACTGTTCAGACGCGCCTTGAACGTGATCCGAGTAACATGAGCCTTTAGTCTCAAGGCGAGCCCGACGACGTCGCATGCGTTCAGTACGTACAGCCTCACCATTTTTTGAAGACCTCCGCTAATTCTTTTCACTTCCCCGTATCGTTAATGGATCGCGAATGTGGGGGGAGAATGGGAAGGTCATGTTGTATTGGTTCCGTTCCACAAGAGTTCCAGTCCAACCGAATCGAATTACGTTAAAAGCATTTTGTGGCCAATCACTGCGATTAATATTATTAACAGCGGCTATATTGGATTACTAGTGACCATCTGCTTTATGGCTTGTAGGCAGGCGAGCGATGTGAAAACAGTGTCTTATACTCCTCTTAGACGTGTACGAAGCTCAATTACATTTTATGCAGGTGCGTATTAATACAAGTCCATAATATTATTGTGAGTGGCGAACAACTTATTAACTATTCGACAGACTGGTACATTTTGGACATATAACTGAGTTAATCTGTGACGGTCCAGATTATCACACTATACAATTTTCTGAATAGAAATACAGAATTATCAAACAATGTTAACTCCATATACCTAGCTATCAAAACATTTTTTTTTATTATTTTAACAAAGGTTATTCTAAATTAAACCGTATTTATAAAGAAATTATCAGCAATTTTTCCTAACATCACTTTTATAATTGCATTCCAATGAGGTTTTTATTTGAGGAAACACCCATGCGAGGTCGGTATAAGAATTAATAAAGGAAGTATTGAAAGCTCCGTGTAATCATGTTAATAACACGCTTGCGCTCTGTCCATGTAGCTTAAAACGGAAAGATGATAAAAACTTGATTCGTTAAGGTAAGGTAAACTTGAACTTGGAAATAATATTGTTATAAGAAAATATAAATTTTAATAATTGCATGAAATAAAAAATATGTAATAAAAACGCTACAGTAAAAAAATAAAGTATTGTCTGTGTACTTCTGCTAAGATTGTATTCATGCTACTTCAAATGCAGTTACTGTGACTATTTATGCTAAAAGTATATATATTAATTTAATATACATAAGTGCACTTAAAAAAATAGTTCTTCATCCAAGGTATTTTTTAGTAATCTTAGTTCATTGACTTGATACGAATTTCAAAATGAACTCTAAAGTATTCAGACGACTTAGATACGATAGACAACACAATTACAAAACACAATTCAGCTAATGATAGCGACACAAAGTCCGTAGACCCAGTTAATCATGGGAAACTTAACAAAAACCGTAATGAAGAATGGTTTAAGTCAGTCCGTTTAATGATGATGACTCCGAAAATTCTTTGGGTTGTCATGCAAAGAATGCGTCGCGGAGATGAGTAGTTACATAAGGTAATAACCGTTTAAATATAAGCAGAGATGACAGAAAGTCTCGTATGAAAGAAGGTCATAGTGATGACTGGGTAATTACTAAAGATATAGATGTTGGTAACGAAACTGTTGATGGGAGAGATGATAAAGTGTAGATGATTTTAGAACCAAAAAGTATATCTTGAAATGCATAGAGCATTTTGGTAGTGCATAGTAAAATACTTGTGCATAGTGAAATAAACTAACAATATTTTTACATCGTTATACTTGAATGAATATGAAAAATATTGTTGGATATACTCGTAAACCCTTTACGTATTCGTGTGCAATTCTAACTTTACTGCCTTTTCTTGTAAATGTAAGATATATTATTAATAACCACATTAAGTTGACGATCGATAAATATCTAAACCAATCTATCTAAGTAAGCATCTATATCGTAATCGAAATCTTTTATATCTTATGAAGCGATATCATTTATACATATACGTATATTCACTTTCGAGTGACCGCGCCAGTGAAATATTGTGATGCCCAAAATTTAATTCCAACTTTATGATAGAAATCGATTCAGCCAGTTATCCATAAACATCACGAGAATACAAAAACTGTTAATGTATGTTTGTGTGTTAAAGTCTAGCTACGCGCTAAAATTTTAGTTGATTTATGACGAGGATAAAAATAGTTTGTCAGAAGCAAAAATATTTTAATATACGCAACAATTTAAAAACTCGTAATGCTAAAGCAAAGCACGGTGGACTTGAAAATAACAAGAATATTCTACCTACACAAAAACTTGACTCGTCCCGTCATCCCGTTAGCCAGGAACACAATAACCTATTCCTTCACAAAATTGTAAGCTGCGATTGTAAGTTTGTAACTTTAAATTGTACACACGGAACTCTAAAAGGAGTAACGACCCACACTGCCAATTACACGGATTGTGTACGCATTTTACTTCGCTCTTGAGTTCGCACATTCGATTCTTAGAAAAGCTAAACGTCCAGTTTTTATTCGCATATAAATGTTATAACTGAAAATTATTTTAGTCTCGACATTGAGCCTTCGAATTGTATTTAGATAAACTAGTAGCAATGCATAAAGCTACTAACAGTTTCTTACTTCATCTCCTTCTAAATTTGTTGACATGCCTGAAGAGTTAGTAATTATCATCCAGCCGAGTTAGGTTACAGCTATCAATGGTATTTAAATCTATGTATGGTGGCCAATAATTTAGTACACAACCATTATTTTTTTGGAAAAAGTTGCAATTTTATAAGATTTCAAAATTCAAACGAAGCTCCGCTAAGACTCTAGTTATTGACAATTGATTTAGAAAATTGATCAATCAAAAATCTCATTTGCCGTTTTATTAATTCCAATATTTATGAGAATCGATTTCCGTATATTATAATTAATACTGACCTTACAAAATTTTATTGATGATTTATGCGGTATCGAACAATTATGCGTTGCCAAAAACGGATGTTTTCATTCAAGGGCTTGCCCATATGGACCATGATTGTAATTACTTTAAAACTTCCTCATACTTGCAGAAATCTCATTATTTGTAACATAGAACATAGCTACAACCTATTCAGTATTTATTTAGAGGTTACCAAGCTCAGAGCAGTGGTGGCCCAGTGGTAACGGCCGCGACTTACGAGTTATAGATCTTAGGTTCGAACCCAGACCAACGCTTTACTGTAAATTATTTCATCACCACTGCTCTCAAAACGGTGAAAGAAAACATCGTGAGGAAACTGGCATGTCTTAGAACCGAAAACTCGAAGACATGTGACATCTACCAATCCGCACTGGGCCCGCGTGGTAGATTATAGCCCACTCCCTCTCGAAGAGAGAAGGCTTGTGTTCCAGCAGTGGGAACATTATAGGCTGATTATGAAGGGTCTTCGTCATTACCGAATATTTTACTGGTTATGATCCAATTATTACTAGACACTAGTTACTATGTAAAGTTATGGAATCTTGCGTAAATCACACCTAGCCGTACAACTGCTACTGCAATTTCATTGAAATCTAGCACTCTGTAATCAATAATACCTGATATTACATTAGAACACTACTTGTATAAGCACCTTGGTACAGACAAGACTATTCTGTTACGACAGTTTTTTTTCTAGCAGGTGAGGCAGAATGTCAAGTGACAACATTAAAAATGTCAACATTACGTGCGTCGGCACGACTCAAAGCCTCGCAGGAGTAAAGTGTAAGCTTTTATATCCGTCACAAATTGTGCATAAATAGTTACGGTTTACTTGCAAGTGTGGCTTTACCTATAAAGGCATTTAATGGTAATACATTCCACTTATTATGACATGATTCTGAGGCAAATAACATCGACAAATCCATTAAAGAAGATACACACTAGCTGAAGGAAGTTCAGAACTAAAGTACTAAAGATGAATCTATGTACTATGAATTCCAAAGAGAAAGTCAAGCTTAAAAAACTAACAAGCAAATTCATGAATGAAAAAGGGAAGGGCGCGAACTTGCCATCGTCACGCAAATATTGTGTAGTGACTGACGGACAGACCGGTTTTAATGTACACACCGCTAGTCCAAACACCCACGTTGTGTATTAAGATTTTGAAGTATTATTAGATAATGGATAGACCTTCTAAAATTTATGATAGATTTATGTATTAGGTTGGGATGAGGATAAAAAATATAGGAAATACGAGCTTGATACTGAACTATTGGAACAAAATTGCTTTGACATTGCTAGAGGACACGGCAACTAGAATTTAGACTTTATTAATAGTAACATTAAGGGCGGTATCTTCCAAACTGTTTTAATTTTATTACATTGAAGTAATTAATATTAAGCCGGTTATCGATCTGTGTTTTGTTTACGATGAGAGAAACGAACAGCGTTAAACATAAAAACATGGAACACAACATAAAACCATGACATCGATAGACGTAGAGAAAAAGTGTTCCAATTAAATAAAAACCAGATATTTTAATATCGAAGCCGAAATTACTTCCAATAAATTTTAAATATCTAATGAACGCGATATCTTCATTTTTAAATGAGCCGAGAGCCACGATCGACATCGTATGATGACGGATTCAGAAACACCAGTCAAACAACTTTACTAACATCAGAGAGACCGACGCCAGATTCAAATTAACAAGGCAATTACCAGGTTACTACGAAAATGTTTGATGCGAACCAACTAAAACTATAAAACACACGATTGCTGGTCAAATGGGTAAACCCCAAAACCATAACAAAATGGTAGAACAAAGGAGAGTTAAACTTCCCAAATTGAAAAATGTCACAACAAACATTTATTCGGAAGTTTCAACGACAAAAAATGCATTTTAAAATAAAAGAATTAGAACAAACGTAAAGAATACACATAATTTATGACATAAACAAATCTTGCCCTCCGAGGCATCTTATCGTACCAGTTCGATCAATTCTGACGTTAAATAAAATATAAGTCTCAGTCTGTCTCTTCTTATTATGCCTTGAGATAAGGATCGCGATGGACAGTCGCTCAGAACCCCATCAAGACACGGAGCGAAGATTAAAAAACTTTGACTCCAAATTACAGAGAGGACCGAGATGCCGCGCTAATGGGTTACATTAAAAAATATTTCCATTACGGTTGCCGAGCGGATAATGTGTTTTGGAACACACTTACAAGAGATGGCGCCGGTGTAGGAAACAGGCAAGTGACTCATGAAATGAACAATAAAACGGTAATAACTTGAATTTATAACAACGACATAATGCTCTGAAGAAGTGGCAATTTAATATAAAGCGTCGATCACTTAACTAAAATGTCTAAAAATGTTGACGCTCTTTTTTCTGCTGGATATGTAATTGGTTAAGCCAAGAAACCATTTGCGAGAACAGAGTGCGGAAACAGGTTCTTAAAGTGTTCTCGTTTCTTAACAAGCTTGCACTGTACAGTCAATGTGACAGGACCGAGAATACAAAGTCAAACAAACTTTTGGGTCACTTTATTTCGAACCCTCGTCTTAAAATAAAGCTCCTTATACTTAAACTGAACTTAATAAAAGTGATATAAAGTCAGAACTAGTTGCGTTTTACTAAGAATATAAAGACATATTTCGTCTACCGATCCGGGTCAAAATGGTTTTTTTCCAATTCAATCGTGTTCGAGATTGCCTATCGAACAACGTTCGAGAGGTTGGTAACGGATGTAGAGCGATGACTATTATAGACCAGTCTGTTTTGAGGTTTCTGAATTAAAACACCTGCACATTAAATTATTATTTCATTCAAAAACTTATTAGTGCTGGGAAAGATCCAAAAATTAATGTCTTGATATGAAATTGAGGTTTTTCATTGAAGAAAATAATATAAACGCCAAAAACACAAAAATCGAATTCCACCCCAATAATTTGTCATGATTTAAATTTAAAGCTTCATAAAATATTTAATATCTGAGAGGTCTTGTCTAAGTATGTATTGGTTCTTTGCAATGACCAACACTACAGATCGAATCAATTTCTCTCCACAGTTTTTTTTTCTTATTACAAAGTCTGAATGGTAGATAGAGTGAGCCAACTGGGCACCAGTGCGTACCTATATTTATATGTACTGTGTATTACTTTAGTTATAGTTGTAGTTTTATTTTTAGTGTTGGCCTTTGCGACTTAAGTTTTATGTTTATCTTAAGTTATACTTTTAGATTGTCTTTCAATCTCTTCATTAACGTGTCCGTCAAACGCGTCCATTTACATTAGTTATCTACTTTTTTTATTTTCTGCAACAATTTTAAATGTAGTTCCAGAATAAGAATCTTGAGTTTTATCACTTGCAATTTTAAATTCAAAATAAGGCGAGATGCGACTGTGGCTGTGATGTTTATGGACAGTGGGCTTGCAACCTTATACTCGTGTTTTATTGCCAACTATGAACTTGACACTTGAATGCCGAGACAGGGCTATAACTACACAGGTTTTTACTTGCTAGAAACGAAACGCAAAACGATAACTCAAAACATTTAAAGTTCCAAACAGTTGAAGTTACCTACGCAAGTAAACATAAAATTAAATAGTTTAAACATGCTTGGAGACATAATAAAAATAAGCTATTGTAGTTTTATGGAAATACGGTGGACATAAGACCATTCTGGTATAAGTTACATAACATTCCTTGAACTCCATCCTTAGCATACGAAATAAGCATTCCATCACTTCAATAGTACTGAAGATTTTCATAAAAAAATCTAGTTAAAAGTAAAGAGAGCAGGTACAGCGGACGCGCGTTGGAATGCCGCCGGGGTCACTGTCCGATCCCTCCTTACGTACCTCCCGTTCATCTACGCTATCTAAACCTATCGCATAGATTGATCGTAAAACGCTTTGCTCATTAACTTTACTAATTATGTCTTTGCCTTTAAAAGTTGAAGTTCTTGTGTAGGGAAATGAGAATACAAAATTTATTACTAATTTGGGACGTGCAGAAGTTGCTGGTGAACATTTCAAGAGCTTTTTTACTGTCACTATATAATATCGGTAAATCTAAAAATAATTCTGTGTTCTTCTACCAATAATTTGACTTCGCTAAAATATCATATTTTGCACCTTCATAAACTAATAAAGATCAAAAAAATAAAATAGCAAAACAGTAACATAACACGACTACAAAATGAGACTTCACACTAATTAAATTAAGTCATATATAACATAAATATGGCAAAGAAGACAATGCCACCGTATTTATGATAATGAGTGGAGAACTTAATTATGTACGTAGGTGTATTTGCGGAACCCACACAAATGCAGAACGGTAGCGGTTGATAATACATAAATTTATTCAAAGAAACTGTTACATGCCGCACACTGCCACATAAGTAAATCAAACCCGCTTACAAATAGCTCATATTAACATAATCTTGCGATTTGAATAATGAAGTAGCAGATTTTGTTATTTAAAATCGCGTTGGTTTCAGGCAGATGCATCGGAACATAATTTTATTGGCCGTTGTGACTTTTCTATTGGTTTTAACATACCGAGAGATGCGTAGAAACTAAAAGCCTACAGTTTTATGTAAATTATTATTTAGGAACAAACCTTATGATTTTTATGATAAATTTAAGGTTCATCAATATACATAAGTCCCGATGTATTTTGGTACAATGACAGATAAATTCGAAATTGTTGTTAGAATTTAGTATAAATGGTGAATATTATTATAATATTTCATGCATTGACAGTAACGTTGATGTCGTTGATAACATTCATCATTTTCCCTAAGTATTATAAATATCTCCCAGAAATATTACTATCTGTCATACTTAAAAGGTTACATACAGCTTTGTTTAACTTTAAGGGAAAAATAAACGAATGTATGTATGTATTAAAAAGTATCTGTAAGTAAACGTTAAATAATTCTCCGGACATGTTTCTCAGGAGACACTTTTGCTGTATTAAGCAGCATAAAAGGCGTACTTAAGCAACTGTGGTTGACTCGAGTCTCGAACCCACGCACTTTTATCTCTTTACAACTAAGCTGGTTTCCTTTAAGACGATTTATTGTTATGCTACTAATATCTCAGCATCAGTAGTAAATGACGCCAACGCTTTACTTTCCAATAATTAACATTTGAATGACAAAAATTGTTTAGTCAGTCCGTGTGAACTTATTCTGTATGGGACAGCTATATTTTACGTTTGATATTTTGAACAAATGATAAAAGTCAAAATTACTTGAAGTAAATGGTTAAAGATCGTTCTAATGAATCAGAAGAAACAGGAAATAAATAAAATGATTATATGAATATAACAGATGAAAATATAATAAGTCCTAACCTGGAAGCAGACCATACAAAAACAACAGTTCAAAGAATCATTTGACTAATTAGCAAAAGAGTCGTTTCTAACACCTAGAAACTTAGAAGTTCAATTAGCATAGACTCTGTCGAGCTAATATTTCCTAAAACCGAACCGTAGGAACCCGTACAGGTAGCAAAATATTTACAAGAAGTAAATTACATAATGTAAATGAGACGAGCGTTTTCGCAACTGCTCGAGCGAAATTAGCATTACCATTAGAACGTTTTTTGCATCGCCTTTAACAAAATGAGACGTCAATACATTGGATATATCGTTTTGTTTTTAACCGCAATGGAATTATGGTAATAAGCTTCTTTTGAATGACAAAACTAAAGTCAGTTTCCAATAGAAAGAGACTTTAGTTAAACGAACAATGCTCTGTGGGTTATGGATCTTTTTGAAATGTTAAAAAAAATAGCAACAATAAATTATTTCGTTTCAACAGTCATTTTTGTATTGGTTTTTACTTTTACAGTTACTTTTTGGCTTCCTTCCTTTGTAAGAAATAAATTTACAAACTTATTATTTTCTGCCAATATGATTTCTGACATATACAATCGCAGATGATCGTTGAATGAACAGCAACCAGTATTATTATACCTGCTTCTTCCGCTTCTGTAATCTTTATACCAAATACATTCCCTAAATGTGACTTCAAATGCACAACCCGGTTTGTTATCATTTCTTTAAGATGTTGCTAAATGTTTTTTGGCGTTCGATTACATTTGAAATTCTGCTTTTTTGCTTTACTTTCTTCGACATTGACTTTAGTCAAAATCTTTCCTTCTTATTTTAGTCTTAGTGTTATCTTGAAAACTGTGGCACTGTAGTATTTGATTTTGGATTATTTTTTTAGGCTTTAGATGATAAGCATGTCAAAATCAAAAGCATTTATTCTATTTCAAGCAGCCGTTCTTCTAAATCTATTACCACATTTGAAAATGGCCCCTTATTGAAGTCAGATTGAGTTTCAAAAATAATACGTCATTACCAAAGTAGTTACGTTAAAGCTTAATAGGTTTCGTGTAGGCGAGGTGCTTTCAATCACATCAGTACAATGAGTCGTTAATGTAGACGCTGGGTCTCCGGTAATGGTCTAGACGCTACCTACACACGAAAGTCTTTCGTTTCTTTTGTCACAATGTAGGTAATGCTGCATTGTAGCAAGGTTGCTTATTAATACAATGTGCACGTGCTGGAATTTCTTCTAATACTTAATGCGTAAGTAGTTTTGATTTTTGTGCTGAAGTTTCTTGGATATTGGGCTTGATTTTATATTTGAAATCAAAGTTATGGGGAAGAACGAATAGAGACTTTGGAAATGGCAATTTGGCAATAATATATGCAGAAACTTTGGAGCAAAACATTTATGTTTGAAGATTCGAAAATATTCTCACACCTAAATTGAAATTTTGAGTGAAGTTAACTTCCAAATCATCCATCTTCTATCACAAAAACTTAATCGAAAAATAATACAGAGCGTTCCGCAATGCGTGGCAGTGCATCATTTATTTTTCGTTTGTATACTAAAGAAATTTAGTATTCGTCGCGCGGTCGACATTATAAAAAGTCAAAACCCCAAAAGTCGGACAGGTACGTGGACAAAAAATAAATGGAAAATACTAATGGAGCGGCGCGGCCAGGTTGGACCGCGATGCTGTGTGGTAAGTAACTGGTAGAGAAGGGTATCATTTACTTTATTTTGTATGTACTGATGAAGGAAGTGCAATTAAGTGAGTATTGTTACTGTAGTGTTTATGGTGATACATAACTATTCAATGTGCTTGCTAAAATTGTAGCGTTTTTACGCAGAAAATCTAGAAGTAAGAATTCCATTTCACATGAACTTGATTAAAATTTTGATAAAATATCAACAAAAACAATAAAATTGGTTTGATAATTCAGTAAATATTTTCACAATGATCCATGTATGATGTTCTACCAAAAAACGTATTAAACCAGTTGCCTATCAAAAGTCTAAGTCATATTTATAGGGCCGGTATAGCTGTGCAGGTAGTAGAAGTCAGCTAAACCAAGCAATTCTAGTTTCTCAAGTAGAATCACAGCAATATTTCCAACAACCGACCCAACTACATACAGTACGGCGTCCACAGCCGGTTTGGCTGCGCGTACGCCGACCATGCGACGTAATGGGAGCGACGGCTTGCCGCTGCCGCTTCACACACAATTTCACCTCTGAGTGACGCAGACATTCATTGTAAATGCGTACTTCTCTTGCACGGTATCAGGTGCATTTTACCTAAAACTGCTTATGGTTTAAGAAGGTTTACAGAACCTGAGTGATTAGGCAGAACCGGAAAATTATTGATGAGAGCCAGAATCAAATTAAATTGGCAAAAATTTATATCTTGAATGACGTAGGTCTTATTACAGTTAATAATTTATATTGGTCTTGCGGGACCTAGGTCTAATTTGAGTTGCTTACCCTGAATTGCTAAATGACTCCGTTAAAACTAAATATAATAATAATTATGGTTCGTGGCATTTAATTTATTTAATCAAAGATGAAGAAGAAAAAGCTATGAGACTTGCAAGCACAGACAAGAAAATATTATGTTCGAATTGAATCATCAATCAGACAGAAATTAATAAATGCAGGAAAGTTACCTCAAATTCTATGAAGGATTAGAAAGTAAAGTAAGAAAAAACCAGACGAACATTGCTGTATAACAGTTTTTTAATGTTGGACTACTGATACTATCAGAATTACTAGGATGATAATAATAATGACGCATCCCAAGTAATATCGTTTTTACCATCGAATTTATAATTGTCCGTTTTTCTGACTCCATTTGTCTCTTTTCCGTGATCCAACCGCATTGTTTTTGTCTATCGATCGTGAGATTCGGTTAACGCATGTCTACTGTCTACGACAAAAAATTGGCGCCTCATAAGAAAAAACTTTGATATTTGATACGTCCATGTATCAAATACCTCCATTTATAGTCGCGCTTCAATAGTTCCTAAACTCAATTTTTCATGGTTCATATATCTTTAGAACCAGATTCTATTCTCGTTTTACGACCTCAAACGATAATTTTATCAAAATGGTTTCTAATATTATGTCTAGTAGCAATAACTCGTAATTTGCCGAATTCTTATGATCTAAAATCGATAATCAAACGGCGCTTCTCCATTTGATTAAAATCCAACTGTAAATTCTAAAAAAAAATCTGTATATAGACGACAGTCGTTGAACACAGGTAGGTAATATATTTTTATTGTTCCTAGTCCCGTTCTGTTTATTCACTAGATAAGATTAAAATATCAAACAGATAACACAGCTGTACGTTTCTCGAAATCATTACGCTTAGAAAGAACTTAAACTGGATCGCTCCGAGTCCGGAGTAGCTTAGGAAGTAAATATTCTTGTTCGAAACGAGTTCCAGTTATCAGATTTATAACACTGGCAGTTGATTCATGATCGTCTTGTCTGGCAATTATACCGGGAGAGGAGATATCATTAATCAAACTATATTGATTGGTCCACTCTATGTACAAACCCAATTAGATTGAATCCTTCAATTTTGTTTGATCCTACATGATTTATTACTTGTGGAGGTGCAATTAGGCTAAAGGGATGCAGGAGTGTTAATTTTGGTTTCATCGTAAATCCTCTTTTAGTGCTGTGTGTATGTGTAATTGAGCGTAATCGTCTGTAAGCGTTTCGTATCGTAGATGCTTTTATTGGCTGCTTTACATGTGGGAACGATGTTAAAGGGATTGGTTTTTCGTCGGTGATCTGTTTTTTTCTTTTTAATTTAAGTATTTTACGTGATGGAGTGCATATTGTAAGCTTCAGATTGTAGAGGAATTTTTGTTACATTCTAATGAGTTTGTTTTTTTTTTTGTTGCTTTTTATTATTATTTAAAGGCTCACGTTTGACCACTCCCTCATCAACTCTGGTTCTCAGGTTTACTGTGCCATCTTTAGATACTGGCAAATGAATAATCAAGGGTGCAATTTGGTTTTTCACCGAATCCATGTTTATTGTTGTTACCGTTCCTACCTACGTTAAATGAAACAAAGATATAAACTTCTCTTCTTCTTCTTCTTCGTTATATCTATATAAAATTCAGTAAGCAGTTCTTGTTATTTTACACAGTATTTATTAGATAAGCACTTTTCACCGAATCCATGTTTATTGTTGTTACCGTTCCTACCTACGTTAAATGAAACAAATATATAAACTTCTCTTCTCCTTCTTCTTCGTTATATCTATATAAACTTCAGTAAGCAGTTCTTGTTATTGTACACAGTATTTATTAGATAAGTACTTACCTAAATTCAGTATAGATGTAATCAAAATAACTAAAGGTATTAAAAACTATATCCGTTTAAAAATATACCGATATCCAAGGCAATTTGATAATGCTATATTCTGGGAAACACCATTATGCTTTATTACTATTATAAATAACTGAGAATCGATTATTGGAAGTAAAGATAATTATAAATATCTACTATTAAAATTGAACATGAGTGACTGTAAGGTGCAGAAATTATTGTGGTGTTTAAGCATCGAACTAATTTTGATCACATTTTCGGAAATAATCTCAACAGGGTCTGTATTTATGACCGGTTAATGGCAATAGGCTCGCCGCTCATGATATGGGATATAAACATAGGTGGGTGTACTGTAGGTTTACAACATAAATGGGGATTAAATGCTTAAAACAAACGACATAATAATTATTATTGATGGTTTATATTTCCTATAACAAACTTTAACTTGAACTAACAGCTATGAAAGGCGTTAATATTATTTGCAAGACCAAATAATAGCCGTTTGATGAAACTTGTAATTAATCGGTCACCGCTCTATGTATTTCCGGACTACAAAAAAAGATTTTCATATTATTAGAAATAATAATGAACACTGTGAATTTATATAAAAATAAAAAAGACTGAATTAGTATTGGACTAAATAGTAATATGCCATTAAAGATTCATATCGATTTTCATTATAGTAATCAAGCGAATTAAAAAGATCATAATTTACAATAGAATAGGAATTGGTTTAATTAATTTAGTCTCTCATTTGTGTCCAACAAGGATGTCAGTATTTTTATAAAGATTTTGTTTTCTTGAAAATAAAAAAAATCTTTTTGCATAGTATTACTGAAAGTATTTGTTTCTTCTGCTAGACACACTGAAACGGTGTTTTATGTGCAATGTTTAAGATAATGTAAGAGCTTTTTTTTTAATTATAACTTAAGTAATTATATTTTTTATCTAATTTTCGATATGTCATTTTAGTATTTGCTAGGTTCGGTAAAATAATACTTACAAAGCATAACCCTAACATAGATCAATAATGTTTATTACTATTCGAAAACTTTTCAAAATTCGATCACTGCTTTTAATCTCCCATAAAATCATTCCGTACGTGTCGAGAAGAGATTAAAGTTGCTTGCTCCCAGCTACAGGTAATAAATAACGTGATTATTTCGTCTTTCAAACTGGCCACAATATCTAAGACGTTTTTTTTTTTGAGTGAATTCGACCGAAAAAGAATTCGTTAACGGGATTAAGGTTTTATTCTAAGGTTTTTTTTTAAATCTGTATGCTGCCGTTTGTATGGATTTCAAAAGTGTCTACTAATTCAGTTAAATTTTTATCGTATTTTTTAAGTCCCCCAATTTTAATATGCATGGCTTGGAGTTAAGTCTTCCTTTATGTTAGACATTGACTACCTAGACACTAGTCTTGAATTATTATATTTTGGTACTTGAGAGGTATAACTGGTCTAGCCTTTGGGAAAAAGTCACAAACCATTGAATAAACAAGTCTATAAACAACTAACAAGTTTACACACTGTGCCTACGTCTCTCATCCAACTCTCCTTTTGCAGGTCTGCTGGAAGAAACTAATGAAATAAGTAGTACCTTTGTGTTCTTTTTCTCTTTTCGTGTTTCCTGTGTAAACAAATAAATAAAAAAAGACAAATGGAGGTATAGTGATTAAATATTAGCCCTTTTTAAAAGCGAACAAAATATAAGGCCATAAATAATAACTATATTTTCAAAGCATCTAAGCTTAAAGCTAAACCAAACATCACCATCATTTGACTTCTACAACACAGTAAAATCACCGTTTTCCATCAGAATAATTCATTCCTGGATGCACCATAAACTCCGAAGGGAAAGCTATGGGTGTGCAAGAGGGTTCAACCGCCAAGGACGACCGGTTGCACTGCGACTTTTAGTCTGGTCGCAAACGCACCTACTTTAACCCGACAATCTTAGGGAGAATCTTCAACCTTTTTTTTCAGTTCAGAGATAGAGAATTACAAGACAGTGGTAGCAATAAAAGCTTGAATGAATAGAGGGATGTTAATAGATTTTATCCTACAATGGAAAACTACAATAGATCATTCTATTGGACGTATTTTAATGGCAATTCACACTACAGTGTGGATTCTATTCAACTAATGCAACTTCATCTGCAGTACAGTGTGAAGTGGGCCTTCCAAGTGTTCTATTTCTCTAAGATCCTTTTTTATTATATTGACGTTTTTCAATGCTGAGTGTCTCTTGACAATCGTTTTATCAGACTATCAAAATAATATACCTAATCAAGGAATGTCGCTGTCTTTAAATGTACACTCGACAAAATTGTTTGTTGACCACAATTCGCCTCTTTTTTGCCCCTAGTACTAAGTTTGAAAAGTGGTCAACCGTGGACATTGCCGACTGTACTTCATAAATAATTTAGTGGCTCCTCAAGAAATCTTTATATACACAACCAGCTTAAACCCGTGGGTAGCCATGACAGATAAAATCAAACCTCATTTCCACCAATTTTAATGTCCCCGAGAGCCGTCACGTAGGACTTCGAAGTATTTTTGTGGTTATCTTTGATCGCTTATGATTTGGTAAAAAAGGGTTATGGGAAATGAAATAAAGATACAAAGGTGTATGATTAAGGGAACTGGACATTATATTTTTATGTATAAAAAATGTAGCATTTTGGAATGAATCTAACAAAATATGAAACAAACATCTATTCCTATTTATTTTACTTTTTTATCACAGTTTTAATAATAATAATATTTTTTACTTGTATGGAATATACAGGTAGTAGGTACAAGGTAGTGTCTTAACAGTAAGTTGTACAACAGTGACAAAATTTAAAGGTCGAACGTCTGACTCCTAAAATAGGCAATAAGCCTGTATCTTAGAAGCCAATGTTCCCCGAAATAGCAGTGACATACAACTATTTATTTATATAATACACGTGCAAGTACAAGTTGAATTACTACCCGCCATAAAATAAGTTGAAGTTGTATAACTATTACGTCAAAATTTACAAACCCTTTATGTAGGTACCTATTTACTTAACACTTGTAAACTTAACTTCATGGCTATGCATGAAATTTAATGCAATAACACAAAGTTGGAAGTTCAAACAAAAACTTACTTTCGTTTGACAAAGTACAGCCACAAATTCATTTATTTCGCCACGTACCGACAATACAAAATCAAGGTAAATCCACGTAATCTTTGAACGTAAACCTTACAACAGTTATATACTGAGAAATTCTTGAAATAAGAAAGAGATCCTTAATCTCTACCTGTTTTTAAATTGGCTTGTGTGTGTCAGATTACGTTCCAAAGACATCCCCTGCATGTGTGTGAGTGTCCACGGATTTTATCTAACGTTGACTTCGTCTTATGATTAATGGTAATACAGAAAGGCATACCTTTCCCCAACAACAATGGAATCCAACTTTGAAATATTTATAAACTTCATCTTGTTTGGGAGTTGGGATAGAATTTTTAGAGAGTTCTAAAGGATTAATGATAGTAAATAATGTATCGAAGGATCATATAGAAAATCTCTACATCAATAAAATTATTCCTGAAGTTTTTAACAATACCAAAGGACATTCAGTTAAAATCAGGTATACTTCTACCCAATCGGAATAAGTAAGCCACGCATACACACAGTACGCACCCATTTCAAAGAAATTGGTTTCTGACGTACATAAAGGTAATTACATTATTCGTATACAAATAGCGGAGGATGTTAATGTAAATACAAATATTCTTGAAGAACGTGGGCTTGAGTTTAGAGGCCACATAGTGGATGGCACCGGTACACCCGCTTTGTTTGGACAACCAACCGGTCACTGTTTGCACGGGCCTCCACGACAACACTCAGAAATATTTCAAGCGAACTCTTGAGCAAGCCTTAAGTGAAGTTATGGAACCGACTTTTTAAAACCTTCCACTACATACCGAAGGAAATGTAGATTATGATGGAATCAGAAATAATCTACGTAAAGAAAAAAACGTAAATAGAGATATACATAAAGTTGGAGACGAAAGAAAATCTCAATAAGATTAAAGAATTGGTGTAGGTGAAAAAAATTTAGTAACAAGTTTGGCTGTAAATCATTACATCCCGTTCACAGATGGTAGACACAAAACAAGCAATACAGATTGCTACTACAAGCTTAATGGCTTTTAAAAACTGGATTAAGTAGCGAAGAAATGCTAAATCGACGATAAGCATAAGTCTTGTCAACCCACGCCTTAACACGCATAAGTTTACTTGACATCTTGTAAGAAACTTTATTCTGTTAGTATTAAAGGTTTTTTCTGTTTAAAAACGGTTCGAACTCCAGTTCTGTAGCCATTGAGATAAATCCTCTATTGTTGTACGAGAAATATCCATAAAATACTTTTGTTTTATGTGAAGAGAAGCATCGGTTGACATTAAATGAATATAAAAAATATGGTCAGTGAAATTTCCTTTAGTATTTCCTCTGGCAGTTTTGTCAGTAAGACTTTCTTATGGACATAAGCGAAGTTGTTTTAACATTACGCGACCATAGCATGTGGTCGAGTACTGAGAATAGGCTATGAGGCCACTTAAATAGTAAATGGCAAAAATTAATTAAATGTCAGTCATTATGGTAAATGGTTGGCACTCAGAACACCTTAAGCCAGTATTTCATTTACCGACAGGTGGCGCTACCTGCCACTTGTTTAAACGAATTTATGGGCAAAATTATTTTTATTCTTTCTGCCGTCTTTGGTCGCATTCCAGCTTACCGAAATGTCATAAAGTAAGCAATATTCACATAAAAAATATGATAAAAGGAGTGTCCAGTATCTCTCATATCGGATTATAAAATTCCGGAGAGGATTAACACAATGAGCTTCAATTTAGTTAAGTTTCATGTCCCAGAAATTTATATGCGTAAGTCGCCATGGGGTATAATAACAGAAATGTTTTCGCAATTATTAAAATATTTAGCGATACAAATATCAAGTTGCAAATGCGTTTGCGTGATAAAATCAGTTCTCTTTAAATGTATATTTTAATTTTGTTCGATTACTGCATTGGATTGACAGTATAGATAAGTTTATTTATCATAAGCCTAAGGAACCATGAAGACTGACGTTTCGACACCAAGAGACAGGTTTTCGGATTACGAATGGGTTGCTTTCCGTTTTTGCGATAGGTAAAGTATGATTAATCGTACTGATTGTATCGCAAGAATGTTAATTGAAAACTGACGTTTTGTGGAGATTATATAAAATGCAGTTTTAGTAACTTATATTTTATTAGAATGGTCAAGAATGTGATGCTCATGTATTATATTATTATGTATCTATGAAATTAAGGTTTCATATTACTAGCAAGATTGAATGAATCATTGATGTTTTTAGAAATGGTTTAACATATTTGTGTTAAATTATAAGGAAACCGTTCAAAATGTTTAATTGCCTGTTATGTTACTATTGGAATCAATGATGACTTCAAAAATAATTATAGGATTGTATTCTTTATTGCTACGCGTCAACCCATTTGGCATTCCATGTAAAAACACCAACTTGGATACAAACACTATGCAATTGTTTTTTTATAAAACAAGGTGATGTTATAAAACAGTCAATTATGAACACAGAAACAAGAATCCAACAACGTTTTGCCTTTTATTTTATCTGAGAATCCGAATCACGCGAATACTAAACTTGGTTGGTTGGATATAGCGACAAAAAAGCGTTTTGCAACCTAACACGCAATCGTCCGAAGAATAATTTAAATAATACGTTTACCTGTCCGAGTCGATTCGACAATAATGGCATCTGAATAATCTAAGACAGATTAAAATGGAATCCGTTACCACAAGTCCGAGGTGAGTCCAGATGTGTGTGGTATCTAGAGCCGAAAATTCGAAAGTAACTTGCCATGATCGAAATGGTCGGCGAATTTTTTGCGTGACTTATCACCGATTCAATCAAGTAAACTCATGAATTAAATTAACGTATGAAAGAGGCTCCATAAACAGTTTTCGTATCGACGTTTCAAATAAGACCGTTTTCCGAAATTTCTTATCGGACGATCTTTTGGCAAATACTTTTGGAAGATTTTGCAAGCGATCTCTACGGAGATACCACGGGCCCAACGGCAGCGTTTTGACTTATTTCTTTATAAATAAACAACCAAGTTTATTTTCAGCGCCGCAGGTGCACAGGATACGTATAAAATGCGTCCTTAACGTCCAAACGAATCGCGAGTGCAAGAAAAAAAGTTGTGCAACAGTCTTCAAGAAACTTTCAAAAGGCAATGAGATACTGTGAAATCAACAAGAGGTTTGCCGCGTATCGCGTACCTTGCTAATTATTCTACAGCCTCGGTCGCGATTCTTTCAAACGCATATTTATGGAGATGAATCCAGTAAAGGATTAGACTAATCAACATGAGCTCGTTATAAAACGACAATACAAGCCCAAATAAAACCAAATTAACATTTAGTATCAACAGAAAAACATAACAATGTTAGATCCACTTCCAAAATTGATGAAGGTGCTCTATATTTGAAACAACCTCAAGAAGATCATTCTATGTTTTTCTACCTTACGTCATTATAAAATTTATGTATTCATCCGATATGCACCTTTAGTAATATTATGTTAAAAGCACGTCAAACATGTTGATCCCATACAAAAAACCGTCTTCACAGAAGATACGCTTGAAATTACCAGACATTTACATAAGTAACCATCTGTTTCCGACTAAATGAAAACGAAATGCGTTTATTGTGTCTGTCACAGATGAAATTAGGGACAGACAAAAATCGGATATCGCGTGACAATTATACAATTATGCGGAATCGCCTGGAGTTACGAATTCAGAATTCAGAATAACAAAGATTCCAATTCCAACGTTCGAACGCTTAGGTATATGATTGGCTCCAGCCAAGATGATAATTTCTAAAGACCTGTAGGCGAATCTCGCGTTCTTGCGATCGAGTCCACCTGCCCCTCTTTGATTTATTATGGATTCAGTATTAATTTGATATCCCTTTTTGTTGTAGCCCCTTGAGCGATCTGAACGAGCGAGAGCTTTACGCGGTCCCCATTATATGTGGTCTCGGTTCAATCATAATTGCATATGAGCCTCAAGATAAAATAATGTTCAATGCAAAAATAATTCTTATGAAGACTTTGGCAAATATTTAATACGTATGGTATCTCCATTATTGAATGACAATAAAAGTCTGATACCGTTTTGTTGGTTCTTTTTAATACGCATTGCTTTTGGACAAAAATTTCGAGAAAAGACTGAGATATTTTTGTGGAACTTATGTAATTGTGTCTTGTATCGGTGAAAGGTTGAAAATACTCAAAGCTACTCAATCCGATGATAGATAAGAATTCCAGTCTTTATAACTCCTTGTTTCGTTCGTTTTATTTTTAATGTCCATTACAGAAACAGAATCTAAAGGGAAAACAGAAATACATCAACACGTTATAATATTAATGTATCTCTGGAGCTAAGTTTCGAACCAGTTTTTAATAAGAAATTGCCTCGCTTGCGGTAGAAAATTAATGATAGCAGATACACGTCTAGTTGCAGCGCACTGAGGAATGTTTCTTGTCTTCTTGTTAGGCTTGGCGTATACGTGCGGCTAATCCCTGGTTTCTAGTCTTAACAAAATTGTATGTTGTTATGAAATGTTTAAGCAGTAAATACTCTGTTTCGTACTTCAGAACCACACAATGATTACCGCTTTTAGTGATACCACGACCTTTTTATCTGTATCTTGATAGTATTTTGTTTTATTTTAATAATATAATTTTATTATGTTTATCAATGACGTATGTGACGTTTTCCAATGAAGAAAATCCGCACGATGTAGGCATTATAAATAGGTACCTACAAATTTTTTCAATCTAAAACTCAGGTCAAGTTCAGTCGTAATGAAAAGCAAACGCGACCGTGTACAGTCGTAACAAAATCTTGCGTGTGAGCTACGCCTAACGCAGTATTTTTGTACCACCCCGGTATTACAGGTTTATGGTGTGAATAGTGTTGTTTATATAGCTATATTTATATAGTTATGTCCATCATTCGATGGGAAACTGACGGTACTTAATGGCTAAATTTTGATTCGATGCGCACCATAATATTTTGGTATGAAAACGTTTGGGATAGAATTTCATTAAAGTTTTATTGATTATTATGCTCTTAAGTTCTTTGTTGGATTTTAATAATGTTGCGATTTTATCTATGATGACCACCACGAGGTCATAAGGGCAAAGTAATCTGTAAAGGTCGTAAAACGGTGTGCTTGGCTGCTTTGTTAAATTAATTATATAGTAATCTTTATTACTTATTCTTAACATAATATCAATATCGAAAAATGCTTTACTAATATAACTATAAATAGATAGGTACTCAATGCCATATCTATCATACTTCTAAGTGTTTGGGACTAAAAGTACCACGTTGCTTCGATAGTTTACGAGTATGTTTAACGTGACAGAGATGCAATCTATGGCTGTTCTCATGGGATAACACATGTTAGGAATTCATATTTCCAAGTATACATGTTTTTCTTGACATACTAAACGTCTGCTTCCATTTGTAGCCTCATATTGGAAATATTCTTACTTAGAGTGGGAAAGGGTCCGATGATAGTTTCCAGAGGGATCCCTAGCATTATCTTCAAAGTTTGAATGATAAATGAAGATACACAATTCCTAAGATTTTTGAATAGTCCGTTTAGGCGCCAGGATACTAAATTATATAAAAAAATTGTTAAAATATGTCCGAAAATCCGAAAGATATTCTTTTTATATGCGATATTCCTAACCGAAGGACTACGTTTGATTCTTAATTTAAGTAAAAATATTCTGATCATGCTTCAATTCTACCGATCCATTTTCGATAAGACAGAATCATTAAAAGCCATTTTATATTTACGTAAGGCCAGTAAACTTGTTAAATATTCATGAAAAATATACGATACGCTTATTATTTTTGCTTATATTACTTATTTTTAAATGGAGGTTCGCAGTATTGGGTTGAATTGTGTTATCGAGAGATTTGGAGTACAGAAATCGGTAGTTATTTCAAGCGAAATAAAATGGATACTTTTACAATGTTGGAAGGAACGTGTGGTCTGCACAGTTAAGTACTGGATTCTGAAGTGGGTAAATATCAATAGAGGGAGCTACTTGACGCGTTCAGAATAAAATACAATCTCAACGTGGAAAAATTATAACCTCAGTTTTCACACGATAGCTCTCGACTGAAGCTCTCTGGCTTCAGCTTACCTTGTAAACACTTAAAAGCTTGAATACTTTATAACAGGTTATAATATTTACGCGGCATTTTAGATTTCTTAGAAACTTGCGAATAATATTAGTTCCTGCCGTTGGCTTGCTTCTTTTTCTGCAAAGGTATTAATTATGGCAGTGGGTTTAATGGGATGCTATTATGCATCATATGCACTTCGATTATAAAGGCAATCATAACATAATTATGTATGACAAAAAATATAAGTGCATATTATGAGGAGACGATGATTTCATATTTCCAGTAATATTTATGCAAACATTGTTTTAGTGGGAGGTTTTCCTTTTAAAACGAATCCGTCTGTACTATGAAAAAATATATGGTGTTCTAGCTGTTGGTTGGCTGTTATGAAATCATGCTGCATTCATGTAGTTAAAATATCAAGGCGCAAATGACCTATTGAAGGATGTAGCCGAATTAAATAGTGCGTTTATTATTGAAGGCTCATTTTGTTAACATTATTTATTTATTCTCACACTGGAACGCCATATAGCAATTACACCAATGGAGCAAATAACTACTTCAAGCGCTGCTTTCCATTCATCCTGTGCACGATGGACATCGAACGAGTGGTTATTTTATACACTTTAGGTATATTTAAGTCTGTTCTAACTAGGTTTGAAAATATCGTGAAGACACATAATTACGAATAAAAATATCTTTAGACGTAGTCGCCGATCATTCGATTTAAGTGATAAATAATACTGAACATTTTTTGTTCACCTCCATTCAATATAGACTTAAAATGATGTACAGAATTGTACCGAATAATAATAGTTTTAAATTGCTTCACGAAGGCCCAACTAATCCACGCGCCTGTACAGTCAGCAAAGGCATTCAAATAAATAAATAAATATTTCTAACTATTTTTTTTTCACGATTAAACATCACTAAATTTTCTTAATGAGCAAAAACTAATTTGCCGAAACACACTCAAAGGATTTTTATAGCAACGACAATAAAAATAATCAGTAGACGCAATAAAAGTCGAAAACATCTTTATAAGGCTGTTCTATAAAAATGTACGGGAAATAAAATATTTCGCATTCTAGTTTGTACGTGGTTTGATTTATTTGCTGATGGTACTGAGTCCTGTACTCTATTATGGCCTGGGCCAATAGAAAAAGATGAATCATCAGAATTTAAACTAATTACGAGCGGGTAAGTAAAAAACCTGCTATATAATGTAGCATGAATTGAGTCAGTTGGTTCGAATCCATCAGAAAATCACAAAGATCATGTTTTTTTTTAATGGGAACTGTTGCTTGTGGTCGGCCAGTAATGTAAGTTTGATTATAATTGTATGTTTTTGCAAAGCTTTTTAGGCTGATCTAGAAAAAAATATTGCTTCGTTCTTTGAACTTGATTACCTATAAGGCTAGCGCTAGATGAATGTAATGGATTGAATTTATAAAATGCTATTGAGTATTTTTGGTAAAACTAAATGGTGTACGAACTAACAACAACAACACAAAATTGATAAACTCAAAAATCAACAACGACAAAAAATATATATATTTTAGTGGAAATATAAAATAACATATGAACAGCTGAATTGATGATGTTATTGTAATTTTAATAGGCTTGTGTGTTTTTAGTGGCTTTTTATAGTTTGTAAGAAAAAAAAGGACATAAAACATTTCATACAAAAACATAGGATCACAATATTTTGGATCGTAAAATGGTCGCAAATTATTTAATAGCAATTCATGTTCCAGTCCAAAATATTGAAACCCGCGCAGGATTTCAACATTTTAATAGTTTTTATCGAATAAATGCTACTAAAAATACCTATACATAATCAGTCTATAATGTTCCCACTGCTGGGATACAGGCCTCCTCTCTTCGAAAGGGAGTGGGCTATAACCCACCACGCGGGCCCAGTGCGGGTTGGTAAATGTCACATGTCTTCGAATTTTTAGTCCTAGGACACGCCGGTTTCCTCACCATGTTATCCTTCACCGTTACACATACACACACGTTACACATGTTAAAAATAGGTACCTATAATACCTTGATATCAATCACTTTTGACACTTTTCCAAATTCGTCATGGATATAAAGTATAGTCCTAAAAGTGGCAGCACCCAAGAATGCCAAAACCATTAGAAGACGTTACGAAAGAAATCGATATTCAATTTGAATATTAATTCATTCAATCCGGAAACGAGATAATTCGTTATAAAATTGACACGTTTAGAATTAAGAAAATATTTAATTGAGTTGGTTTTTTAACAACAAGGCTGTCTACGCATTAACCTCTTTTATAGTTTGGATGGGTCAAGTGATGATGAGAAAGTGAACAATCCAACAAAAAGAAAGGGTATTTAGAACAATTTTCGCGGAATTTTTTTGGCAGTTACAGTTGCAAAAGTTTCTTTTTTTGTAATTATAATAATGACTTTTAGCGTAAAAATTTATCTGTACTTAAAAATAATGTTTAAAGTGAAGTACTCGTATGTCTGTGATAAAATCGAATGCTGCCCATACAACTACATGTCTGTATTTTTCCACCAAAATATAAGATAGTCAAATTATTCTTTGCAAGGCCTACTTTGGCAGACATAGGAATCACATTAGAAACACGATATGTTTTCAAGATAATAAATATGGTGGATAAATTGTTCGAAATTATTTTATGTATTTTTTGACAATAATCGAGTGTCAAATGTTTTCCGTAGTTTTGTTGCTATAGTCGGTTTTATAATATTAGGGACAGCAATTGTTTACCTACAAAACGATTTACCATTTAAGTACTTTTTAGGCTTTTTAAATTTACATTATAATAATACATTACTCAGACTTAAAATAAGTAATACGGAACTTTTTTGGTATCTTTACTATTGGTCTTACGAGTACACAGAATAATGGATAAGACAGTCAATGAAATTTTGGATATAATAACTCATTTAACTTGTATTCGTTAGTGATAGTGAATTATTGCGTAATACCATCCATCGCTCATTTTGACTGCTTTTCTTTTGTTTATAAAAAAGAAAGTTTTAATGTTTGCGTTGACATAACTTCACATTTTCTCTTTGTATATTTTTTAATGTAAAAAGTAAAGTGGGTTTCTGATGGTGTTTTATTCCGAATAAAAAAAAATACAATAGGCACCTACCTACTTAAGTATCTAAAACAGTAATATTTTTTATCCTCCTGTTTTAAGTTCCATGGCTTCTAGATATAAAAAAGAACTTGAATCAAACACGTCAATTAGTTGGAATTTGCTGCTAACTCAAGCCTTGACTTATCATAATCAGGATTTCAAGAACGATATCTACGATAAAAGCTAATCATTATATAGCCTTTAAGTGGCTCGATAAGCACTGTAGAGAAAACAGGTAGAAACTTAATGAGCGAATAGTAATTTTTTTTAAGATATAAAAGAAATTAAGCTATATTATACTTGTGACTGAAAATATGGATGATCTTTGGTAGCAAACTCCAATCAGACCCCGACACCGTTCAGTTTTTATAACTCGCTATAAAATTACTCGATTCGCTTCATAAGGCGTCGACCCTCACGCGAAACGTATGTTTTAATGAGTTATATATTATAGGATTGACGTACAAAATATTTAAATCCGATTACAAGCTCCTTTGTATCGAAAAATCTTTGTGTGAGTAACACATACAGTTTCGATAGAACGATAAAAATTCTTAGACCATCTTAGATTTGACGTTTCATATGAATTATGTCTTCTGTAAATAATATTAATTACAGACTTATAAATATAGGATTTCTTGACGCTGTTTTTGCTTCAAGTTTAAAAAAAATGTAAATAATCTATTGTTATTACCGTCGTAAGCAAGAGATACTCTAATAAAATCCATCAGTCCATCTGTCATGTACTGTCCGAGACAGCGATATATTATTTGTCTGTTATCTCAAAGTACAATCAGGAACGACCACTACTTAGACATTACTCAACAAATGGCATTCGTCTGAACAGTCGTCAGCCGACGTTTTTTCATCATAAGTGTACATGAGCTTGAAAGTATAATCACCTTTTACTTATTAATCAAGATATAAAGATTTCTTAGAAGCCGGAGCTAGCTACGATCGAGAAACTTTATAAATATTCCAATTCCAAGTATTCGGGCGGATACGGCCACAGTCGGCTTAACATTGCAACTTGAGTTACACCGGCTGCTTGTTACGTGCATACAAATTAGCTGTATAACATACTACGATCAGTGTTCTAGAAAATTAAAATGTGCAGGAAAGCGGCACTTTGATTATAAACTCAGTAAAAAATATAGTCATAATTACAGTAAGTGTATGCATGGTGATCTGGAAGAAATAGACCATTTTATCACTTCCTGTGTGTAAAAAGCGATTAGAGGATAATTTCAGGACGATGAGTGGACGCTTTTACGAGTGAATTAATAATATCCGTACTACAGTTTCTAATTACGATGATGGTGGAGGTAGATAATGAAATGAGTTAGATAAATATGGCGTACCTGTGGTCTCTCAAGTGATCCTGTCGTCTGAAAGCCTTGCCGCAAATGTCACAGGAGTAAGGTCTTTCATCGGTGTGGGTTCTTTCGTGGATTAGCAGGTTGTACGACTTCGTGAACTGGCGGTTACAGAATTTACAAATAAACTGCTTCTTCGGTCTTGAGGCACGACCTGGCGCTCTCAAGAGCCGCCTATCTAAATGTGGGTGCATTTGATGTGGACCAGCTCCGGGAGGAAATAGACCTGCTCCAGGGAATGTAAAGCTGCCTGCAGCTGTTGGTGACGGCCCTGGAGCACCAAGAAATGGCCCAGGAGGACCGTAAATAGGCGGCTGTGAAGATCCATCAGACATCATGCCTTCGATAGACGATGTTCTATGATGTGGAAGTAACATTGCTGCCGCAGCCTCACGCAACGCTACTTCTTTTCGTTTTTCCACCATCATAGCCATTAAATCAAATGAGTTTCTTTTAGGAAAATTTCCGGACGCTCTGTCCGGAGAGCCCTTAGCGGGCTCAGTTCTCTCTCTATCCATCATTCTTTCCCTTTCAATAATTTCTGAGGGTATCAATGCAGGATGCATTTCATTAGGGTAAATAACTGGGTGCATCGACCGAGTTGGTACAACAGGAACAAAAGCTGAGGTCTCGCGATGAGATGAGGTAAGTAAGGAACCTGTTGTCATCTGACGGTGGTAAGGTAGGGGTGGTGATTCGAAGTTTCCAGAGGGATTTCTGCCGCTTGAGGAAGGGCGTTGTTGGGCTCTTTCAGCTGAGCTAGCGAGGAACTGGTCATGTCTGGACCTTAGAGGTGCGGCAATTGGCGTTTCGTTGACAGGGCGAGGTGTGGACGCCCTCGATACTACTGTTCCGGCGTTGTCCGACATCACGCTTTCAAGTACATCTGGAAATAAAGTAAAGTTATAGTCATAATGTTAAGAAATTACACACAATAACGTCAATTACAACAATTTTTATTAGTAAAATTATTTATACTAGAAAAACCAAACACAACTATGGGAACCAAGGAAAAACCATCAACAAACAATTTGGCTACGTTAGTAAAAAATTCCATTCTCCCTGTAAATATACTTAATGCTTTTCTTCCATATAAACACACCAAAATTAATGATAAACACGTCAATTAACAGAGTTTTAATATAACCAACGTAGATTCTTATCTCAATCTTTCATTTGATCAGAGACGAGATACAGCTCTTAAATATTATTCCATTTACCATCCCACGACTGATGAACATTTAGATTTATGGATCGAGAAACATGCTTAATTAAGCAGCCCTGCATTGTTTTACCGTATTAGCATAAAACATAAATTCTCACCTAACAGATGAATCGAAATCAGATCATTCGTTACCATGCTTCATTTACATCTTATTGATTTCATACTGTTTTATGGATCATTCCTCCATGGGATACTTTTTGTCATTAAAATCAATGTTAATTAGTGACGACATATTCAATTAAGAATGGTTGGGTTTTGTGGTTCTCGTGTGAATGTCAGACGCTTTAAGTGATACCCCAGAATCTGGTTTCTTTTATGAATAAATTGCAGTAGTATGATTTGGTTTATTTCAATTCATTCAAACGATTCGCCGCTTCCATATATTAGCGGAGCACATGCATTAATAAATCTTAGAATAGGTATAAACCATTACCAATAATACGTGATTTTAAGGAATTTTGTTACCTACATCTTGCTTTGATTTCATTAAGATCCTCAAAACAAGTTTGTTCATTCAATTTATAAAAATAAGCAGACAAAATCGAAATAAAACGAATTAATATAAATTAATCGATCTATATCTCAATATACTTCTTACATTAGCATATTCTAAGCTTCAAACGTTTTGTACAGAATTTTATTTTTAAAAGAATCTAGTTCTCTCATGCATCATTCATCAATTTATACTTTTGTATAAGTTTTAGGCTTCTGGTGATATCAGTAAATGTTAATGAGTACCGGATTTGGTCACAGTATCGACATTAGTGTCAATACTTGATTTATAATGGACTGTTCTTTGATTTGATTTTACTATAAAATTTATGTAATTTACCTTAGATTTATTATTATTGTGTTTAAAATCCCGATGGGTCAGGTAAATGGTGGTTGGTGTCGATAAAGTTGCGTCTTATGTTATAAATTATTATGCTTATAATCAAATTAGTTTAAATGGATTTTATGTCCCATACTTTATTTATTTAGGGGGGAATTCCTAAGATTACTATATCATCAATTCTTTTTTTTTTATGTCAGTGAAGTTGAATTTTTTTTTAAATTGTCCTTGCACGCGTACGATTAAGATGTCGAACATTTTGTTAACTTCCTCAGCATTCAACTTGACCATCTAATGTTACGTCCGTATATTTTATTAGAACGATCACATTATCCAATATTTGTACAGCTCTAATAAAGTCACATACATTGCTATTCCGAGATTTACGAGCCATTCTATTTCCATTTGAGATGAGCAACATGCTATGATAATAAAACTGTTTAAACTCGTGCACAGCGTGTGTTTTCATAAAGTTTCCGGCGTCTGTCTACTTTATATGCTGTTGTCTAGTAATGGTCGTTTACGTTTTGTTGTTGTTCGGCTTTTTATGTTCAAAGTTACTTGTGCTGTGAAAGTTTTCTTTCTGTGAGATTTTCATGAAGTTTGCTTTTGGTATGGGGAAATCTTGTTGAATGCATATAGGATATTATAAGGTTAGCTTACTTATGGTTTTCGAGCTGTTCTTAACCAGAGTTTATGTAATCGTTAGTGCTTATGGTGTCATGACACATTGCGTTTCTGAACACTTTTCTGAATTTTATAATTATAATATATTGGCTATTGATAGTATTTTGAGATACTCAGAACAGACATAACCAACATGCTGCCTTGTAAATATAATTTGTTGATTTTTTCAGACATTTTTACCAATTTTCTTTTTCTGGGGCTACATTAATAGAGATCATTCATTTGAAATCAAAATATAGGCATTGGTTAAGCGTTTTAAGGTTTATATATTACATTCAGACTCACCTATCGTAAGTATAATCCACAAAAATTTAATTGCATACCGGTTATTGTAATCTTATTGTTAGGAACTAGTAGTATGCCATACGTAGATGTTATATATAGCCGGATTAAGAATCATGATGCTTCAATCCAACATAATCTTACTCATAAAAAACACATTTTATTACTCTGCCCATCATATTTTTAACATCAGAAAAACCTAGCCGTCATTTATAGCAACTACAAAAGATTAATCTCAAATTCAATTTATTCAAGCGAGATCGAAAAAGGTGTACCAAGCCCGCATTTCACTGCTCGCTGCCCGTTCTACCGTAAAAGCCTCTGATTTTGTTGCTATCCTTCTCACACCTACATCTAAGATCTCGTATCCCTCTCGCACTCGAGCCGCCTGATCGAATTTCTACCATCTTACTTGCACCGAAGCAGTAAAACTACTTTTATCTCTCTTTCGGTTTGAAAATTTAGTGATATGAATATTTATGTGGACAGTGCAGTTAGTAATGGAGGTTGGGATGTAATACCGGTCATTTCAATAACATAAAGCTTTTAAAAGGAATACTTTAAAGCGATCTCCTTGGAAATTTAAATTTCTCGTATTGGGAATACGTGTGTTTACAACTCTGTAGAGATATGGTGGTATCTCTATGTTCGTGATATGTGAAGTCCGTTTGACTGTTGATCTCTTACGTTTCGATACGACGAAGAAATGTTTAGTTTATGTAAGAAATAATGTTATTTTCCATTTCTTGTGCAGTGTAGGCACTTATTTGATTCTTTACGCTGAAGTAATGTTGCCAAGACCTATATGTATTGACCATCAATAAACTTCGAAGTCAAAAGTAATACCTAGTATGTTGGTCATAAGCGATGCAAAGCTTCTATTTTTTTTTAATCCAAATTCTGTTTATGTAGCTAAGTAGGAATGAAAAAAAATCGAAAACTTAAGTCAGAAATAACCCAGCTTGCTACGTGCTGTAAGACACAACAAAAAGATTATAATTTTGCAAAACTGTGTGCCAAAGACTTGTAACAAAAACCCCTGAGAATTTAGCATAGTAAAGCCAAGTGCAACCCTAGCCATTTATGAGCTGATGACACAGCATCAGAATAATACGCAGCCTCCATAAATTGCCAGTAAATACTAAAAACCTGGAAGACACCTTAATAATATCTATATTATCACGGTCTCAAGCATACATGTAATATTATTTATATTAACGATTATTGAATAGCTTTTATTACATTCAGCTACTTACGACATTACATTGTAAATGCAACCTGTTTGCCACTAAGTATCAACTTTGCAACGTTGTGTATTTGATTACTTATGAGTTATGACTTCTACGGACACCTAATTACTAGAATCTGCATAATTTATAGTATGTGTGTTATATTATGCAAGTAAAGTTGGTTCGCGGCATGTTTGTTCTTCAATAGATATCTTTATACGTGTGTTTGTCACCTAACTCCTTCTAAACGGCTGAACCGATTTGTATGAAATTTTGTTTGTATATTTCAATGGGTTCCTGGATGGTTTGAAAATACAATTAGACCTGGTAGGTGGCGCTGCTATCGGTATATGATAACTCAACCGTAGATTCGTTACAAGTAATTATGGAATCGCAAAATTAAAAAATGTGAATATAACGTTTAAAATATCGTATTTAATGTGGTGCTGCTTTTCCGGGTAGGACGACGTCTGCCGGGTCCGCTAGTCATCATCATCTGCCTAGCCTTTTAGCCGACCCCAACTATGTTGGGGTCGGCTTCCAGTCAAACCGGATGCAGCTGAATACCAGTATTTTACTTGGAGCAACTGCCTACCTGACCTCCACAACCCAGTTACTGGGTAATACAATACCCCTCGGTAAGACTGGTTGTCAGACTTTCGGGCTTCTGACGACCCGTAACGACTGTCAAAGATCCGCGAATGACAGCCGGGACCAACGGTTTAACGCGCTTTCCGAAGTACGGAGGGGTCTCGGTATGTAAAGATGGTCACCCACACACGGACCGACCGTGGCAAGCGTAGCTTAACCAGATCAATCGACTTGTGCGGCTGTTATTATTTAGCCACGATCTATCCTATATTAAGGGTCATCGTCTCAATAGTCTTCCTAGTTAGCCATAAAAATCAATTTTCACACTATCCATTATCCATCCTTTTCTTTTTGGTCTTCCTCTACTCTCATAACCATCCACATTTAGTATCATATTTATTTATTTTTCATTTATTTATTTGGGAAACAAACAATTGTACATTAGGTAATACAAACTTAATACGATTACATCATGTGGTTAATGAACAATTAACGACGTTTCCACAGATTACTACTTATATGTATATTACAGTGCGCAGTAAATACAAACAAGACCGAAGTACAATTCACATAAGAAAAAAAAAAATTAAAACTACAAGTTAGATAATTAACATCAAAAATTTTGAGTACAAAGACAAAGGGAAAAGGATCGTAAAATTATGAGGGAAGGACCTGAATTAGTTCCTTCCTAAATTTGTTGGACGACAAATGAAATATATATTAGTAAACTTTTGGTTATATATATCAACTAACCTACGGAGCGGCGCTCGTATATCTGGTATATCTTTAAACAGTCCTGGCTTGTTTATACGTGGTAGTTACTTCTTCTGATTTGTTTCCTATATATATCCTATTTGTTACATATATTCGCATATCTCTTATTAGTACTATGAAAGTGTATTTAGGAACTTTTTACCAATCCAGTGCCTACTTGCTCCTCCTTAGTCCCTCCTCTATTGTGTCTGCGTTAATGATGTGTCCAGAGAGATATTGAATTTACGAGAACCTTGACTAGTAACTAGTCTTTGTTTCAGATAAATTAACATTTTATTTTTATATTATATATTATATCAAAGGCTTACTATTCCATCAACGACTACTTACACGATAAGAATAGTTGGTCGCCCTAATTAACTCAAGACAATGTTCATGTTCTTTCTCCAGAATTAGCTTAGGTACTGACAGGTTACTGTTATTAGTATTAACTCACTTATTTATTTCACATCGATGGTCCTAGTTCATCATCTGTGACTGCAAGTGACAGCTATGTGACGAACCCAGCAATGCATAAATATGTAAGCTGTCACGCCCTTTATGCCTGGAGGCTTTTATTTAGGTAGTGAGTTTTTATTTTTATTTTAATTAATTATTTTTTAGCTTGAGTACGTATAGTTTTTATTATATTTGTTGGTATATTGGCGTGGCTAGCTGACATAATATGGCAAATAATTTAAGCTTCTTGTAATGTTCATTACTGAACTAGGTTCCTAGTATTGTATACATGCAACTATATTCTAACTAAACAGACAGCTGTGCTGCTGGGGAGTTTGTTCCGCCACTTCTTCTTCCCAGCGATAGCACTAGGAAGTGGTGAAGGGCGGGCGTTTTTGGGGGACTGTCTTTTGTAATTTTGACGTTCGAAAAGTGCTGATTCTCAGCCTAATTTGAATAAATGACTTTTGATTTTGATTTTATTTTTTTATTGTGAAGAAATTAATATGATATTGTTAAATCGATATTTTGATACAACCTAATAAATCAATTAAAACATGGCACCTAAAAGTACCTACTATCTTGATTTCTTCTCGAATGGAAAAGGTTTATATGATAAAATGTCATACCTACACGAATAATAAACATTTCCAGAATCGGCATTGCCATCCAACGTGGTAGGTAATGCTGCCAGCCTTTTGGGCACTTATCCTATTGACAGAGATGGGGACAAACTTTTGGTGCCCAATGAGCTCCTCCCTTTTTTATTATTTTTATTATATACTTGTACAAAATATTAATATTTTAGTGTTAGCTTGTGTATGGTAATCAAGGCACGAATAATTAATTTGGAAAATGATAATAATTGTAATGCAGTAGATCCCGAAAAGAGAGCAATTGGGCACAGATAATACTAAAGGATTTAATATTCTACATTCATTTCGTAAAAGGTGTACCTAAGCAAAATTGAAGTTAAATTCCTAAAACAAAAGAGTTTAGTAAAACCCAGCAATTAAATTTAGTTTTTTCCACGGTTTTATTCGCGTAGAATACTAGTTTCGACAAAATTATTGATCCGTTATGATTGAGTAACAAATAAACATTATTTCTTCCATGGGAACTAACTAAAATTGAGGATATGGAGTTTTTGTCCTCGATTATTTAAGCTTCTTTATTTATAATTGGGTTTTGGTTAATTATTGGTATTTTTATACTCGATGGGTGGTCCTTGTCTTCGTGGCTAGCAGGTACTCTTGGTAAAGTGGTCGTTCTTCTATATTTTGCAGATATTGAACGATTAACAGTATTAATTTGAGTACTGGAAACATCTAATTCTCCTGAATTTTGTATATGTCAAACAGGTATTAAACCTTAGAAATGACAGAACAGAGCTAGTAAAAGCATACATTATTACCCCCTCAAACTTTGTACGATTTACCATTTTTACTGTTAGCCTGCATTATACCAGTGCTGGGCAGGCCTCTCCCCATGACTTCCAGCTCTTACAATACAGGTCTAAAGTGGTCCACTGGTCGTTTAGCTCATCCCAACATCTTTTACGGGGTCTGCCGCGACCATTAGTAATTGTAAACTGCTGGGGAGTTTGTTGCGCCACTTCTTCTTCCCAGAGAAAGTACTAGGAAGTGGTGAAGGGCGAGGAGTTTTGGGGGACTGTCTTTTGAAATTTTGATGTTCAAAAAGTGCTGATTCGCAGCCTAATTTGAATTTTGTTTTTTTTTTTAAATTAATTTTTAAACGTATCTTTTGTATAGCCACCGAGAGGAGATTTGGAACGATTTGGTTAAAAAGCCCGATATATGGATAAACTCCAAAAGAGAACAAAAGCAATATTTAAAACTACGAGTATATTACCTTATGTTAAACCTTTACTAGTTACTTACTAATTCAAACCACCAAGGACTCCAACAATTTTGAACCGAGCGCTTAGCAGCCTTCAATGAACACGTGTTAAGGCGGCACGTTTCAAGTAATTTCAAACTATCAGTTACGAAAGACGATTAAAATATATTGAGATTTATGGATCGAGATACACGCCTAATAATTAGTCCGGTTGTTCTCATGACACCTCTATTCACACTGAATATTTCATTGCGATCTCTATATTATTCAAGAAGATGAAATCATTAACATTATGGTATGAATATTCATATCATTTTAATGTTTTCACTGTGTTGAGAAAAAAAATGAGAATTTTCAATTAGTTGAGCAAACAATGCTTTTAATATTACGTCTTCTTACTGCTAAGTTCACTATTTTCAATTGAATAAACCACTCAAAAGTTTGAATCTTGACATACACCCAGTGTCTGAGGTTTCTTAACAAGGGCTTGTCAATTTGACATCTTGACATTCAGTTAAGGAAGAAAGTCTAAATATTGATTACTTTGTCGAATGAATAACTAATTTTATCGAGGAACTCAAAAACCAGAGGGGCAATTCTCGTAATTTTTAGGAACGTTTATAGTCAGAAGGCCAATTCTCGTAATTTAAAACGTCCAAAATCTAGTCACATCTGGGCGACAAAAAAATGTCAAAACCTTGTCAAAATGTAGGGAAATTAGAGGTATTTTTGACAGATTGAGACTGAGATCAGCTTGTGAACGATCTTAAAATTACGAGAATTACCCCTCTGCTCTCAGTCTCAATCTGTCAAAAATACCTCTAGTTTCCCTACATTTTTGACAAGTTTTTGACATTGATTGTCGTTGAGATGAAATTGTGACTAGATTTTGAACGTTTTTAATTATGGTAATTGGCCTTCTGGTAATAGTCGCTTTTACTTTTCAGTAACTGCCTTCCTACGTTTTACAATTATTTACTTACTATCATTGCTTTTCCTACTTTGCCTTTATCTTAAGGTTTAACTCAATCCCCATTGTCAACATCAACGTTAGTACTTACTGCTTATTTAGCTGTCGAGTCGAAGATATCAAGTCCAGTTAAAATAATGTAAGTTTTTGCTCTTCACTTCTTTTTTGGATTTATCAGATCTCGCACAAATTCTTTTGTGTCAAAAAATTTGGTTTAAACTCTAACTCGCCACTCGAAAAGTTAAATAAAATTTTACATTAAATCCTGTTCCTAGATTACTCGCACTATGTGGCTTATCTGAAATCAAGTCGGCATTTCGCGGAAGTTTTTTTTTTAAATGGCGCTTAGCTGTTGGTCGTTACGCGAAAACAAGTGTTACTTAGTTTGATGCACGATGATAAACTGCAATATCGGATTATCAGTTTTAATGAATCTCTTTGATGTTTGCCGATGGTTAATTGCTTTTAGTTTTGTTCATAAATAATTCGAATTACTTGGAATTACTTTACTAAGGCAATTTTTTTTTTCTGGAAACTATAACGTATAGAATCCGTTTTTCATTGTTAAACTTAGACGGTCAGACAAAGTACTATATTAAGCTTGTTTTTCTACATGTACTCTAGCATAACCAAAACACGCAGCAAACAAAGAAACCTTTTAATTACTTTTTTCAATAGACTTTCCTTACTACAAGCTACGAGTAATACCACCACCGAGAGAAAGCCGCATCCATCATTACCAATCAGAGTTATATAGCCAACCTTGGTCCGACACCGACTCTGTTAACCATTTCGTGTTCTCAGGCGTTTTTTCTATTGACACCAGATAATGGTCAATCAAACTACAGTTAATAGTAATTCCCCTCTACTACCACGAAAACACAAAATACTTGGAAATTGTAAAGGTTTATTGATGTTGTATTGCGGCATCCATTTTCGGTGTCGCAAGGTTCCCGATAAGTATCATTCCCTGATTAGATTACATGCTATCTCTTGATGGTTAAGATTAACTACTATTTGCTGAACAATTAAAACCTTCCGACGTTTCTACTGTGTTACCGTTGCGTAATGTTTTCTTACTTCTAGGCTGTACTATAGTGGATTTATGATCGAGAAATGCTTGCTCTTGACAAATAGCTCTGGTATTATCTGTATGTTGAATCGAATTGTGAAATGGATCGTTCAAAATGGCTAGTTCTATATTTTCATCATCTACCTTTTCTTCTGATATTACTTTTTATAAATCATTAACAGGCGTATAGAACTTTTTCTGTAGTAAATATGTCGCAGCTCTAGAACCATTAACATTCCTTCGTATAGGAGTGTGCCATCACCATCACGAAAGAATTCTGTCCTCATGTAATTTGATGGACGGACTTGGTAATAGATGCATTTTCTTAGATTGTGCTTTTGTCGCTCAGTTTATGTAGTAGTAAATTCGTACTTCGTACTTAGTACGAATTTGGCAATAACCCTTGCAAGCGCATCACTTGAGAACGGCTTGACCATTTATTGTTTTAAAATGTTCGTAACAGTCCGAATAAAGTTTTTAGGAAATAAAAATGGTACCCAGAAAATTGGAATATTCTGGAAAAACTGAAAGTGCTTTTATCTATGAGAATTGAAATTGACAGGGCAACATCTGTCAGGTCAGTAAGTTATAAATAAAGTTCATAAACGTTTTTCTGTTGTTAATGTAAAATGAGACAGCAAATGCATGTTTCCCGATATACATACACGAAAATGCAAAAAAAAAATATAGTTCCATTATAATTGAACTTTTATTTAACTCAATAGTGTCTAGTAGAACAGCTTGACTTGTTAGTCAGCTTGCATTTCGAATCGTAGTAAAGGCTTACCCATCAGTCGGATCTAAAATGTAATTAGTTTTTATAGCGATTTTTATTATGTTTCGTTGATTGGATGTTGTAAATTTCGCTGTTATGACCAAAGCTGGTGATCAGAACAGAACCTTTTAATTGATTTTGTAATTACATAAGTTTAAGGCTGCCGTCTCTCAGAACTACGTTTTAGTGTTCTGTATAATTTCCTTCTTGAAAGTTAGTATATTATCTTAAAATGAAGATGAAAACGTCTTCCTGTCTCTAAGTTTCCATATGTCCAAGCCTTTAAGTGCTGCAATTGCATATGAATAATAACATAAGGAAGTCATTTCAGACGGCAATGTCAGTAATATCTCGAGATACGCACGCGATTTTGACCTGCTCCACCATATATATAGGGTTGCAAGTCTCGTGCAAGAATACTGCACCTGGTTTATTTCAGAGTGTTTCTATACACGTGGAAGTGCCTACAGTAATAACTAATAACGAAATGAATATAGACGAAAACGTTTAAGAGCATGCAGTGAAAAATTATTAACAAAACTTAAAGATTAATGATATACATAGCAATCAAAATGTGGGACATACATTAGTATTGATAAATAGGTGCATGGATATTACGGCTAAATATTACTACAAGGTACAAGTTGTTATGGAAGTGGAAGGACCAAAAGGTTCTACAATTAGGCACGCTTCAAAACAATAGCCGCTGGCATTCACAAACCCATTTACAGTAAATCCTTAAAACAATTACAAGATAATGGATGCTAAGTACGGTGGCAGGAAGCATTAAGTAAACACCACTGTAAAATAGAACAATAGAGCAAACCGCAGGGCCGTTAGTTCCCAGAATTGTTTTTATAAAGCATATGCGTTGAAAACAATAACATGAGGGGCACGCGATAACACAGGTAGCGAAGCTCACCCAGCCTACCCAATTTATTCCACATCCGCTGTATTAAATTACAAAAATCGTAAAAAATCCACTCACAAGGCGGTTGGGCGATCAATCGTCCGATCTGTCGAGGTCCAACCCTCAGTAGTCAGGTAGTCAACCCGCAAAGTTTACAAACTGGTGTCCGCATGCGTACAATGGTTGTCCATTGCAATTTTTTGTCACATTTCACAGTCCAACCGCAGTAGGTGGCGTTGAGACAGGTGAATAGGAGATTAGTGGAAGCGAACACAACAATAGACGCACTGTACAGGCCATAAAACAGTTAATAGAGACTGTGAACGAAAATGTTATTGCCGTAGCTAAACTGTCACTTGGTCTCACACGATAATAATGCACTTTTAGTTTGTTCACTGTAATCCTTGGCAAGGTTCAGGTTTTTTTTCACTACACTTTTTTTTCAGTGTGGCATCACCGTGCGTTGAGGTTGCGCGTGCGCATGGCGCGCGACTGGAGGGAGTTGAGCGCGCGTACTACCGTCGAGCGTCGTCAGAGGCAGTAGCGCTCCTGTAGCGTCGCCCCCCCCTGGCCCCGCGTCTTCACCGCCGCCCCACCGAAGCCTTCATACTGTTTTTACTTTGGGAGCGATAAAAAAGGGAAGGATATCGTTGAATTGTTTATTTTTCGTGTTAGTAGCTTATAAGTCGTGTAAATTAACACCGCCCTCGGACTTTGTATCGTGCTTCATGAATTTCGACTGCAGTCGCTAATTGATAATGTTTTTAGTATTTATTATGCTTATTTGAAATCATTTTCCATACTATTATTATTCCTGAGAAATTATTTCCGAGGCAAGTTCTTCTAAAGATTTTTTATCTACGACTACACAAATTTATAGCTGGTAAAACTACATAAGATTTACCGGCAGTTACCTATGAGAGTCAACACTGTTCTGGGAAGGGTTTATGTTAAAAAGACTTGTATTATTTTTTTTGATCTTTATTACAACGAAATCTATTCATAGTCACATATATTATTTAAAAAATTCTGACTGATACTAATTGGATATTTATTTTCATCTTAAATAAAACATTTATAGATCAATATTACATGGTTAACAGAACAATATTTTCGTATTTGGCAACATTCACAATAAAATCTGGCACAATTTCTTTGGCATGAAGAAAGAAACAATGAATACAATAATTTTGATAAGATTAAATAGAATGATTCGTTTTATTTTCCTGATCCACTTATTTACTGAACACATTACAATAACTAGGTATATTAGGTATATCATTTTATATTTTTGATAAATCTATGAAGTATCAATATCAATAAACCATAAACTTTAAGTTTAAACAACGTGCGTTTATAAACTTGCGATAGATTAAACAAAAATTATAATTTTAATATTTTACACCTCTATGTAAACATTCACTAATTTACAATTGCTACTCTATAAGCTTTTAACTGACTGTGTTACAATCAAGTCTTTTTATTATTTATTATTTAAATACATATATTGAGCTTTTACTGATTATTTATATACAAATTATCAATTTGGATTTTTTATTTTTCTCCCTATTATATTTTTATCTTTTTAATGCACAATTTAAGTCACCTAGTATGGACCACATTCTAAAGGGGATTATATCAATCAATTAATTATTCATTTATAATTATTACATATACATAACTATAATATTTTGAATAATATAAAGTGATTTCTAAATTCTGTAACCCCTCATCAAAATTATCGATATTTACAACAATTGTAAAGAAATTATAATAATACTTACATAAAATTATACGAGCTTATTTATAAATAATTATTCAAAAATTCACAACACTGATAATAATCACCATTTCAATTATAGGGTTACAGATAAATACGATGAAATTAATGATATTCAATGGATCGTGCGTTTTAGGGTAACTTCTAACTACAGCTTAATATTTACTAACGAATTGGCACATCAATAATGATACCTACTATTTATTTATTTACCTAATGACTCTACGTTTCACACCTATGTAATAAATATTATGTATCTATTAGTAGGAATATTATTTCATCTTATTTTATCTTCTTAGATTTCATCATCAATATTTTTATATCGTTACGATGTCAGTCGTCACTCTAAGTTCAATATCTCTTATAGTTTTCCTTTGCAGTTGATTGAACATTCCAAATTGCTGATATTATCATTCTTCACCATTTAAATTATTCGTCTTCAAGAATGTATACGGGTACAGGTATACTGTATTAGGAATATTTTTAATGAATTATTTATTTCTCCGTTTTAGTCTCATATTCATCAGTCGTAATATCTGGTGTATAAAAAGACATTTTTATATAATGATTTTAGCCATTAACATCATTGATATATTTTATTTTATATATCTATTTAGAATTACATAGATTAAAGCTATGCATTTAATAAAACATGTATCATCTTCGATGCGTCGTTTCCGTGATATCTACTTTAAATATTTTTAACTTTATCAAACAAATTACATGCAATTTATAATTATTATGATTAAAATAATACTCTACATCTGAATAATTATAATTATTTTTGAATAATATATATGGACACTGTTTTTTTTTTAACTACATGGGTTAAGGGTACAAAAGGACGGGACGCTATGTCGTTAGTGATGTACCTTGAAACATTTTCGATGAACATTTTGAAATAAAACGAATAATTTCGAGCACATTATGTGTGCCAGTGAACCCAGATAGCGTGATCAATTCATTTCTCATAGTGCCGTCTGCACGCTAGGCATGTCCGAGCAAAATTCGAAAATTGCCATGTGAAATCTCACAATTAAATGATTGAAGGCGCTAAGTCTTAATGTCGTTATAGGATAGGTTTTAAAATACGTGTTGCTGTTGTTTCCAATCTCATTCATAGAAAAGTTTCAGATTGTTAAAATTGATTGGATCTGTTAGGTATATTTGGTGAGATCGCGAATGTTAGATAGATATATTCTTCCTCCAAGAGTTTAGATTGCTATGTTCTCATCATTACAAATTGGCAATACCTTTAATTTTCAGTAACATGAACTGGAACTAATTTCAAGTAGATACCTAATAATTACCCAATTGTTGTCTCCAATCTATAGGTACTAATATTATAAAGTAAGAGAGAGCGAATTTTGCCAGTTTGCGTATGTGTATAATGTTTCACTACTTGAAAGGTACATTATTCCACATGGACTAAGCATCTTTAAATATATATCATTCTTCTGTATGTGACTGAACTCCTACTGAAAGTCGGGACCGATTTTTCTGAAAATTTTATGTTTTTGAGTATGACCATGGATGGTTTAGATTCACAATTGGACCCCGGAGGTGGCGCTGTTCGGGCAGAACAATGTCTGTCAGGTCCGCTAGTGATGAAATATAACAATTTTTACAGAGCTGCCTTGTAGGTAGGTAGGTACTCTACTTACAGGACATACACTTCTTCTGTCTTTTAATTATTTATGTTATTACCCTTTCGAAGACAGGTTGCTGAAGTATAATACTTGATTGAATTTGGCATTTCGATATCGAAATTAAGAAAAGTTCAAAATATTAAACTCGGCGTTTTATGGAAAATAAAATTGTAATCATATGACGTAACTTTGAAATGTATGCAATTTTAAGGTTATCCAAAATACAGTTACTTTTGGTGCATTTTTTAAAATACACTGGATTGCCCACATTTTAAAGCAGGTCTTGCAAAAAAAATCCTCTTTCTTAATAACTTTGTATGAATGGGATCAAAAACCGCAAGTCAAATAAATATAATAACTCAAAATATGGAATAACACTGAATATATTTAATATGGCTAAAATTATATAAAATCGTATGAATCTTCCGAGGGGAGGGCGCGTCGTCAACCGGCCTTCATCCATCTGTCTATGGAGTACTCCAAAGCTGCCATCCATCTAATAACAGAAAAAAATAACATACACGTTTCTGTCTGTTAAAGAATACAACTTACAAATTTGCTTTGGTGGAAAACTGACAATACTGTAAAGTTGTACAGACGCCAGCAGGTCAACCTACCCGAAACTGTCAAATTTTCCCAATCAACCTTGAACCTATTAAGGTTCAAGGATGATGAAAATCTAATAAAGAAATTTGACAGATTGTAGTAGCTTGATGTGCCGGCGTCTGTACCTACAATTTTATATATTACTGTTTAATAAACCTTGTCTCTTTACATGTGACAATTTTCATATTTGTAAGGAAAACTGTTTTATTGATAATGATAATGTTCATTTGCCAAAAACAACGAAACAATTATAATATTGTTGTTTATTGAACACATAATTGTAATTACAAATTTACATATTTTGTAAATTGTAGAACAATTCCGACAGGTGGACTCGCCATGTGCCAGAACTTAACAATTTTGTAACTCAATTTAATAAGTGAAGTTTAATTGTTATTCATTAAAAATGGTTCCAACAAATAGTAGGGGAAGTAGTGACAGTAGTGATGATGAATATATGAGTGAACGGTTTTGATTTTCATAAATCGTGAGTAGTAAGTCGGTGGCAAACAACGAAAATGCGAACCCAACGACACCGACTTCCGAAATTATAGTTATTTTTCACTTTGTAGTGTCGTTTTTGGAAGTCGGTTGTATTTTTTTGCAAAACAGTTTTTATATGTAATTTGTAATACAACAACAACTTACAATTACAAATTTGTATATCGTTCGTTCGTTTGTTTGTTTGTGTTTGTTTTCTTTTGTCATCGAAATCTACAGGCCTTTTTTGCACATGTAAACGTTTACGAGTATTAAACAGCATTTGTAATGGTAATATTTCTAATGTTTTTACTTATAAAATAAAACAGCACTAGGCAACAGCACTAGTCATACAACTTTACAAATATGTCACTTATTTACAAAATTGTCAGATTTTAACGTTTATTAAACAGGGCTCAGGAGGTTCCGGAACTACTTGAGTGGCAGAACCTTACCGACTTGCATTTCTGGTGTGATTGGTAAAGAAGCTTCGGTAAACCTTGGCGTTCCAACTGGTTCGGTATATGGACCGGTTGGCTATGTCATGCATGTCAATAGCGTCAGTAATGTAGTTGGGAAGTGTCGAGTTTATATGTATGTAGACGACATGGACTCTAAGAATATACAGGAGGTCAGAGCTGTACTGCAATCCGACTTTGACAATATTACCCGGTGGGCGCACGATAACGGTGTTATACTAAATCTAAGTAAGACAAAAGTTATGCATGTGCGCTCGCCGCACAACCTAGTGCCAAAAAATGTTGATAGTAAGGATATAGGTATTGTGGGCCAAACGTACGTTTGCATGCACGTGGGAAATATCAACTGTGTCTGTCAACAGCTGGAGTATGTCAGTAAGTTTAGATATCAAGGTTTGTGGGTGGACCGAAACATGAACTGGAAGACACAGGTTGACACAGTGTGTGTACAAAGCTTAGGTCAGTGTTAAGTAAGTTCTATATCCTGAAGGCACCGTTGAGTAGCAAGACGCTGCGTGTGATTTATTTCGCTCTCGCCGAGTCTCTGCTGAGCTATGGGTTAAATACTTATGGCCGTACATTCAAAACCTACCTGAACAGTATAAAAGCACTGCAAATCCGATTTATGAAATACCTTGTTAATCCAAAACTAAAGCTTGAGTGTAAAGAAAATTATGAGAAACTTTTTGTTGTATGTAAGGTGCTTCCCGTGCATGAGAAGGTCAAGTACTTAGTGGTTCTAGAGCAGTTCTGTAACGATGAATTTAAAGTATATGTGCAAAACACTTACAATACTACAAGTGTCACAATATGCGACAATAATTTATAATTAGTTGCGCTGCTGTAACTGTAATCTTCTTACCGTCCATTTAAAGTATTTGTATCTACCTACTTAGATGTTTGATCAGAGTGTGTATAACAAAATGTTTTAAGACGAGCGCTAATCCTGCCCACAAACTGTCACGCAGTTTGGCAGGTTTATGAAATGTGTACAAGTATTTGGTTCAAAATAAATAATTTATTTATTCTCCTAGTAGAAACTTCCTTCCTAGGAACCTAATAAGCTTCGAAATGGGCAACTAACTTTATCTTTGTGATTTAACGACTCCTTCAACAACTCAAGAGTGCCAGTAAATGGTTCATTTGGAATAAATGGTTTGTTTTTGAGTGACACTGGGTCGTTTTACTAACTAGCGTCCCTCCTAATCCAATCCAGCGATGGATACTAGGTTGAGAAGACTGGATTTGAGAAGTGTTTACGTTGATCCAATAAATATTGGTCAAAAGCGGCTAACGGCTAGCGGTTAGCGGCTTAATTCTCAAAAGCAAGTTAGGCAATGATTCCTTTTGTCGCTACAATTCAGCATAAAACAAAACAACCTCAAATGCAACTGAATTTCATATGGGAACGTGAAATTCAGTTGCATTTGAGGTCTAAGCCGTTGGAATTTTATCCTGAACTTTAATAATACTAAGTAAATGCCTAGTTCTTATTACTGTTGTAACAGGTGGCGTCCATAAACGTATGTCAATTTTATCAGTCAAAACTTTCTTTGGTTGGAAGGATCTACTTAGCTGATACAAATCATCATCACACATGAACTCGACTAGTAGACTCCTGTAGGCTCTTGGATTTAATAACACTAATTCTATAAGTAAGTTATAAGAATCAAACCTAAGGCTGAGATAAATAGTTACTGTCACACAACTGTCAAACTACACGTGCAAGCTAGAGACGGAAATATGTATATTAATATCTAAGCCGAAGCACGTGCTTAGTAACGTTTATTAAAATGGTGGCCCAAGAGACATACAGATTTAGTACTTTGCACTAAAGCACTACTTTGAAAGGGTTGTTGATCTTTCTCCGCGACATCCCTATCTGGATAACCGATCTGGTAGGGGTCATACAAATTAAAAAACGTTGGTTCTGTTTCGTTAGTCAAATGATCGGCCATCAGATTGGGCCTGAAGACAACTTGACATGTGACTCAGACGTGTTCGATTGGAGGATTATTATTTATTTACAGTGTCAATACTAATTGCAACCATCTGATGTTATGTAGTTTCAGTGTTATCGAAATACGAATAAAGAATCAACATCACTGTAAGTACAAATATTATAAACCAAAAACCGCCGCGTCCGTCTGAACGCGATTAACTCAAAAACTACCGAACGGATTTTCATACAGTTTTCACCATTGGACGGAATAATTAATGAGGAAGGTTTAACTGTATAATCCATTAAGGCTTTTTATAAATTGGCTGAAATATGACGATGCTTCTTGTTGATGTCGGAAAAAATCATGCCGACTAAGAGTTTTACTGGCGTGCACCGCGTAAAAATTGGATGAAATTTGGCACACAGATAGTTTTTAACCTGGATTAACACATACGGTCTTTTACATCCCGGTAGCACGTTCCCGTGGGATATTTTTCGACAGCCACGCGGGCACAGCCGCTAGCAAAAGTTAGTAATATTGTAAATTGTACTGATATTTTTTATGCTTAGTTTGACCTAGCACTGAGGGTAAGGGATGGTAACCTATTCACTCAAGACAAGATTTATTAAATGATTTACCAAATTTACCAAGAATACCCATCTTACTTAGCGAAATACTTATCAAATCGCAATAGATTCTGATAGTCGCCATTTTTGATAAGATTCCCTTAATGTCGCATTAAGTAGATACGCATATAAGGAATCTAAGTATTAGGACAGGAACAAACGAGATACTATATTAGTAGGTAGATCAAAATACAAAAAGATAAATAAATAATTGAGGCCTTTTTTAGTTAACAAAAAGGATTATAGAGTGGAACGAGTTAACGATCGATGTAATGCCTAAGGCCAGTCCTAACGAAGCTATATGATACATCACCATTGTTTTTATTGCTTCAAAAAACGATGCGATTGTTGCTAATTTGACTTCGTTATTATTTTAGTCTACATTCAGAAAGCCTATAATCTTAAAATTACACCAAAAAGAAAGGAGGAATGGGTTGGTGTTGATATACCGCACCGTAGGTATACAGGGTGACAGGGAAACTTTACGTATTCTTTGAAAGGGGTTATACTAGAGGTCATTAGCAACAAATTTAGTCCAGTTAACAAGGGGTCAAAACTGAATGGTTAAAAAATAAAAATTTTGCTATTAAAGACCTTTTATTTCTGAGATTAAGTAAGATTTGCAAGCATTTTTTTTTTAATGTTCACTCTTTTGTCAACTTTCAGAAAAGTATCAATTAAATGTTTGGAGTGGAGTAGTTTTTTCTCATAGATAATAAATTGTTTTTGGTAACCAGTCAGAAAATTTCAAAAAAATTGAAGAACCGACACAGCTCGGTAACCATCCAGTTTTGAACCCTAGTTAACTGGTCTAAATTTGTTGCTAATGACCTCTATTATAACGCCTTTCAAAGAATACGTCGAGTTTCCCTGTCACCCTGTATAGACAGAAAGCAACAAGTAAAGGTCATCAGCTGCCCATCCTTTTCCCAACCATGTCGGGGTTGGCTTCCAGTCTAACCGGATGCGGCTGAAAACCAGTATTTTACATGGAGCGACTGCCTATCTGATCTCCACATCCCAGTTACTGGGTAATACGATACCCCTTGGTAAGACTGGTTGTCAGATTTTTGGGCTTCTGACGACCAGTAACGACTGTCAAAGATCCACCAATGACAGCCGGGACCAATGGCTTAACGTGCTTTCCGAGGCACGGAGGGATCTTGGTAAAAAAGGTCACCCATCCACGGACCAACCGCGGCAAGCGTGGCTTAACCTGATCGACCGACCCGTGCGGCTGTTATTACTTAGCCACAAGCCCCTCAGCAGCCAGCAGCTAGTAAAAATACAAAATATGATAAACATTGTTAATTTGGTCTATTATAAATGTCGATGATAACTAGGACATTCTTTGTTGCTGAAATTGTTTGTCCACAACGCGAAAAAAGCATCCAGAATTTTAAAGCGCATGATTCAATATGCATGGTTTTATCACTAAGAGTTGATTTTTCCAACGCAAGATATCGTTAGCCGAGGAATAATTTTTAATTTTTGACAGTTTCCCCATACAAAAACTGCCAGACGTCAGTTATATAATACGCATTATCTATTATATTATTAATTTTATTATTATTATTATTTTTATTATTTATTATTATTATCTGATGGCCAATATTCTCGTAATTTAAAACGTTCAAAATCTAGTCGCAGTCTCATCTCGGCGACAAACAAATGTCAAAAACTAAAAATGTATGGAAATTAGAGGTATTTTTGACAGATTGAGACTGAGATCAGACTGTGAACGTTCTTTAAATTACGAGAATTACCTCTTTGATGTTGGTAAAACCAGCCCTAATTACCATATCTGATACTCACCGCTTCCTATCCATTTCAGATTCAGCGTGGAAGTAAAAGTGTCTTTGCTTCGGTTCTGTGGGCATCACCTCGAAGGCGTATTTCTTGCCGCCAGGTGCGCATGTCTGTATTCTGTAGCCGTGCAGGCAGGCCATACCTTCGAAAGAGGAAGAAAGGGGTTAAAATTACTATGAGTGCGAGATTCGAAACCCTGGGTTCGATCACTCGGGTCAAAAAGGGTTATACGAGTGTTCCGCCCTGGGTCTCAAATCAAATGAACCAGCACCCTAATTGCGAAACACACCATCAATCTCAATCTGAATCATTTTGAAGGATATTGCTAATCCATTGCTCCATATGATCGAAAATTGTGTCTGCTCAACAACGTAAATAACGCAATGAATGTTGTTGAACTGTCATTATAAAACTTTTTTGCACAAAAAAAACAACCGACTTCCAAAAACGACACTACAAAGTGAAAAATAACTTTAATTTCGGAAGTCGGTGTCATTGGGTTCGCATTTTCGTTGTTTGCCACCGACTTCCAAAATTAAAGTTATTTTTCACTTTGTAGTGTCGTTTTTGGAAGTCGGTTGTTTTTTTTTTTTTTGCAAAAAAGTTATTATTTTTCACTTTTTAATTGTAATTTTTACCAGTAATTTTGGTTTAAAAACCAAACTACTAAACCGTTTTTAAAGAAATTTCTATGGGACTATTTGGGAAGTATACCCTTTCCAACAAAAAAAAATTTTTTTTAAATCGGTTGGCAAGCGACGGAGTTGTGCGCGAACAAACATAAAAAAAAAATATGTATACATCCGAATTGAGAACCTCCTCTTTTTTTAGAAGTCGGTTAAAAATTGCTACTGATCGTGTGTTACACAATTACCCCGCCAATCTCCTTCTTCGTAGTAGTATCGATGATTTCAATACTCGTAATATGAGTTTTGATCAGAACTCAGCCACATAGATGGAATATTTGAAATAACTAGCAAATAAAATTGTAATCAGACGAAGTTATCGCTTTATAGTAATTGCTCCAGTACTTAACTACTTTGGAACTCCTTTGAAGTTCTAAGCCATAGCTGATAATGCAGCGTGGAAGTAAACTTGAATAAAACCAATAATTGTTTTACCAATATTAGTTATGATTTCCATAGAGTCCAAAACACTGAACTTACCAAAAGCATTTTTGCTGTTGCCATCATTGTAGAAGTAGAGGCAAGCGTCTTTGAGCACGCAGTATCGCTTGGCCCAGGACTTCCATTTAGAGCCAAGCTTCATGAGGTAGCCGAAGCAATCAGGCCTAGGTATCGATGATGGTGGAAGCTTCATGTTCCTCATCGTTACCTCTAACCAGCCATCGCGCTGGAAATTAAATAAATAAGCCGTTTAGAAGTTATGGTGGAGTAAAGAAACTCACAAACATACATGAACCCTGAAAACAAAACACTCTTTTTTTGGGCAGTCGTGTAAAGTTGAGCTTTATCAATAACGTGTCTAAGAAATGTTATAAATATGACCTAGGTAATATGAAATTGTTTTTGTTTAGTATGTGGCCTTTTTAGGGTTCCGTAGCCAAATGGCAAAAAACGGAACCCTTATAGATTCGTCATGTCTGTCTGCCTGTTTGTCTGTCTGTCCGTCCGTATGTCACAGCCACTTGTTTCCGAAACTATAAGAACTATGCTGTTGAAACTTGCTAAGTAGATGTATTCTGTGAACGGCATTAAGATTTTCACACAAAAATAGAAAAAAAAAAAAAACAAAAAAATTGGGGGTTCCCCATACTTAAAACTGAAACTAAAAATTGTTTTTCCATCAAACCCATACGTGTGGGGTATCTATGGATAGGTCTTCAAAAATGATATGAATGAGTAAATCGCTTTTGAATAAAGACGAGTGTATACATACTTTTGCTCGTGACTGTACATTACCATGTAAACTTCCACCGAAAATTAATTTGAACGAGATCTAGTAAGTAGTTTTTTTTAATACGTCTTAAATCGTAAACGGCAATTTACCTTTTATTCAATCAACTCAACGGAACCCGTCAAGGGCGAGTCCGACTCGCACTTGGCCGCTTTTTATGATATGAAATGGAATGAAGATTTGAAAAAAGTCAAATTACGAGGCAAAAGAGGTATTCAATTTAGAAATGAACCTGCAGAACAAACTCAATTTACACTCATAGGTAGGATTCTAAATTATAACTTCCTCTTCTGTACCTATCTCCGGATGTTAAGAAACCAAGACGGTATTTTTATCGCCGTTATCAAGAAAGGGCTTACTTAGTAGTTGAAGTACGATTGCCAACTTGTACAGATCCAAAAGTTCGTTGACAGAAGATAAAGCGTGTGGTAAAATAGGAAAATTGAGTTCTGCGCCATCTATTATATCAATGGTGAACTACAAAGGACTGTCATCACACAAAATCATATTGATTAACATCTAAAATTTCACGAAATATGCGTTGAATATACGTTTTTATCAGAAAATCCACATTTCATAAAACTAAATTATAAAACTACAAAATACTCTCACATACCTGGTTGCTAGCGTCAATGGCATGTGCAAGCACTGCACGCCATCTAGCGGCCGCCTCAGAAGTATCTGCTGCCAATTGTAACCGCACGCCTCCGCCGCGATGTAATCGGAACCCATGGGGTCTGCCCGAGTCCTCTTCATTCAGTTGATAGTTTACAAGCATAAGGGCACCCACGGGATGAATGCTCTGGAAAGTAGTACGAGATTGATTCAATAGATGGCAGTTTTATTAGATTGAGTAAAACCTATTTATCGGAGGGTCCCCATGAAATAAGGTCCGATAGCATCAAAGAGTTTGTTAGCGGAGAAAATATTATAATGAAATTGAGTATGACGAGTATCTAGAACATAGTAGAGAGATAGAGGAACATTGAATTGGCAAGACAAAGCTATCGGCCAGTCGTTGATATAATTAGAAAGTACTTGAACTACACCGACAAAATTACAGCGGTCATTCAATCGCATATCCTTTGCAAGATAATTTACAATGTAAAAGAAAGCTGCTGGGGAGTTTGTTGCGCCACTTCTTCTTCCCAGCGATAGCACTAGGAAGTGGTGAAGGGCGGACGTTTTTGGAGGACTGTCTTTTGTAATTTTGACATTCGAAAAGTGCTGATTCTCAGCCTAATTTGAATAAATGACTTTTGATTTTGAAAGAAAGAAAGAAAAAGTATTTATTGCGACTCGTACAGGATCATAAACTAAACACCGTTAAAAATAAAAATAAAACAAATTAAACAAAAGAAAGTAACAATAACATTCAAAAAGCGCGAGATAATTTAAATTTTACAACAAAATATAGCAATAACGAAGAATCTGATACTTACAGAATCTGTCTTATAATAGTACAGGCAGTTGTCTCTTTTGAGGACAAACCACCGTCGGGTCCAGCGCGGAGGGTGGTGAGGTCTGACGGGAGCTGCTCGCCAGAGATACCCTGAGTATAATGCAGCTGGTCCTCCTTCGTGAGCTAATGAGGCTACAACCTCGCATGTTCGGGCCACCTGAAAGCAAAGTTATAAAATTGTTATAAAGTTTGTTAAGGGTTTGAATGTCAAATTGCATCGTACAATCTTTCGATCCGAAACAAAATCGTCTACATTCCAATAACGAAATTAGAAGGCAAAATAAAAACTAATATATTATTAGGTTGAATGGGAATGAATTTAGTGGTGCCAAACATACATAAACCTAAAATCTTTGAAGTGGGCAGTAAAGATGAAATATTTAGGACCGTGAGTAGGTATAAATCTGAATGTAACATTTAAAACTAAAGGAGAACACAAAAATGTATAACGATGTCGTAGGTATGGTTTGGTTGATTTGATTGATGTTACGAATGCGTAACTACAAAGATTATAGTATGGTGGTTTATAACCGTATTTATAAACATCTGATTGAGTCACTCATCCAGTATGTAGTCATATCAGCTAGTAAATTCAGGTAGTAATCAATGAATCAATGAAGGTTAAAACTACTCCACTTATACTGATTTAATGCTTTAAAATTCTCGAAAGCTTCTTTCATTACGAACATAGAAAAAGCAGTTTTTGACCGATAATTTACAGTATATAAAATAAACTTTTGAATTGGAATAAACACCTTTGGAGAAACTTACCTCTAATTCAAGTATTTCTGATCCAGAATGCGCAATCTTCACCACTTCTGAGTGTGTCTTATCTAAGACATTGATTCCTGTAAATAAATTGATGAACATTATGCATCGCAATAAATCAATCAAGTGGGCAATAAATTTTCCAATTGAAACGAAAATGCAAGCAGAATTCCGATCCTAAATAATAGAGTCTTAAATCAAATTGTTTGAATATAATAATCGTTTTCGTATAGAACTAGAAACACAACTGAATTAAAATTCGTCTAAAATTTTACAAATTGTTCCCGTACATGTGCAAAAATTGTAACTTGCACTGTCTTAACTCATATTTCCCTATGTTTTTATGATAACTTCAAATGTTGTACTAGATACTTCATCATAAAGTAGTTAATGATTGTTTCAATCCAGTTCTACGGTAGATGGTCCAAAATTCTGGAATAATGGTTTTCTTTCAGTACAATACCATTAACAGCTATGACAATGTCTCCGACTTCTAAGCCAGAGGTTTCGGCAGGTGTATCAGGCTCGATCGCTGACACCACTACTGGCTTGCTTCCGTGGATTCGGAATCCAAACTCTTCATTTCCACGCCTTACTACTACTGTTTTGTCGCTCTCTGCAAATTGAAAATGAATTGCTTCATTTACGTTGACAACATTCATAAAAAAATTGCAATTGTTATTTAGTTTTTTCTCTATTACCATTTTTTCTGCATTCAGCCCTTATGTCACACTGTCAGATAACTTTATTAAAAACAATTCAAAGCCACATACAGCAAAAACGTTTTACCATTAAATTGGTTTACAAATATTAACAATATTCAATAGTTAGACGAAATAATAAACCAATAATCACTACAATAGACTCACAGGTTTGCGATATCGTGTATTTTCTTTGCGTCATTCCTGGTCTAATATTTATTTTCTTATCTAAATAGTACAATGATGTCGGCCTAGAGACGGCAATAAACTCGCCCGAGGAGATCTGGCCATGACACACATTCGTACTCTACATGGTAAGTGCGTATCCGTCCAAATATTTGCAGAAAAACTTTCGTTTTGGCTAATGCCCAGAAAAAATAAACGGAGAAGTTTCATTCATACAATGTATTAGAGAATGCAATTAACCAGCCGCGATATGATATAGATGACAAAGGCTACACCAAAAGTTTTATAGAACCGCGTATGGTCAATAAAAAGCGTGGTATTTTAAGTAGATCCGTTGCTAGGACTGTGGTTGCTAGGGCGGTGTGAGTAATACGACAAATTTTTTAGTTAATAGATGTAGGTACTGTCATATTTTTTTATTATTAAAAGCATGAAAAAAACACTTTCTGTAGAAAACTTCAGACCAAATAATTAAAATGAATGGAAATATTAATTGATTTTATTAATGTGAAATAAAAAAAAAACAAAATAATTATTACCGCATGATTCTGGAGCCACAAGTCGGCTAATTTGACTTTGTCGACACCATAACATCAGCATCAATTTGAGGATTTCTTCCAGTTTCTGTCTTATACTCCCCTTAGAATTCAACATGTCTCTGACTAAAACATAAAATAATAAAAACGGAAAATAAAAGTATTGCTTCAACTTCTTCCAACGTATTAAATCCCCGAAAACTCACATGAATGGCCCATTCTTCAAGAAAACTCCGACAGTCCGAACCGAAACTCCGAACTACACTCTTGAACTTTTGAACCGGCGTTTCTCACTTTTAACTGTCCGCATGGACTGCATGAAAATTACGTCATTAACCGTCGTCTAGACAAGTTTTGGTATGTAAAATCAATACGAACTAAACATTTGCTGAACGTCAGACGTAAAAATATCATCTGGCCGCAGTAGCGTGTCGTCAACAACTGAATACTGACGTTCAAATACGCTACGAGAATTAATTTTAGTTCGCAACAGTTCGGCCACTTTTGATTCTGAAACGACTCTGTACCTTTCACCGATTGAAACTAAAATTGATCGCGTGACTCATCCAAACGGTCCATTAAAATTCATTACTTTCATGTCAAGGTCTCCAAAATTATCGAAAATTATACGCACATGTATTATGACGACATTGGCAGCCAATTTTTTTTTGTGCCAATTGCAAAGATGATCTGAAGAATTCAGAGGACATTCTTAAAATAATAGGTGATGCTATTTAAAAATTGAGAGAATACTAGGAATAGTTTAACACGTCACGCTTCCGAGGTGGACTGGTTAACTATTCGTTAATAGTAGTGACGCAATAGGGTACCTACCTGTTTTATAATAGCCATCGTGGAATGAAGGGCTTTATATAGACGGTAAACGCGGTCATGAAACTAGCTTCATGATGTACTCTCTAAATAGCGCCGATAAAATACGAGATACCTCGTTTATTAGCTATTATAAAATAAAGGAGTGGTTCCCATGTAGTTATGGAGCAAAATCATCTAACAAGTCCATAGCAAGATCACCTAACGATGTTTTTCTTTTATCTTGGTAAAAGCACAGACATGCTGTTATCAGTTTTGAACCCTTGTGTGAAGTACAATGGTTTTTTACATCATAATTGCTGTATGTGGCTATGTTTAGTAATTAATTGGAGCGTCTGACACATCATTATTTCCATTAAAGGGAAAAGATTTGCCAAAAATCTTACCAAAACTGTTGTCAGCTTGCCGCCGGTTCAATTCTATGCAAGCTCTCCGGTGAACCAGCCTATGTGTTAGCGCCACGTATCGCTTGTTGAATTCTGATTCCGATTCCGTTGGGTCTTCTTGTCCACCATCAGATCCAGAGTCTAGCACATCTGTTGAAAAAGGAATATTTAAATATTTTGGTAACTAAGTACGCTTTGGAATGGGCAACTAGTTTCATCTTTCTGACTGACCAACTCCCTAACAACTTAAAAGTGAATGTAATTGGTTTAATCGAAATAAATGCTTTGAGTTTAAGTTTCATTTTATCCTAATTGGATTACGTAAACTTTATTTGATAATTTAGAGACAAGCGATAAGGCAATTATGAATTTTCTTTTTAAATGTGTTTTATTTTACTTTATCATTGTTAATAATCATAGAATTCTAATATAAACTATAGAAACCGGTAGCAGAGCTACTGTTTATGATAAATTAGTATGCATAACATAATGTATGCTGACTGTTTGCGTTCAACACTTACTGATTTCTCAAATAATGTTTAGGATACGTTCATCTAGGTAGCTAGTCAAAAATGTATTTTAGTTAGGAAAGAATTTGACTCATAACTTTGTTACAATACGGCACAAATTCCTTTGCAATAGCATCTAGATGACAGGTTGATTTAATCGGTATTTCAAGTCTCCCATTTTTTTCAAATGAAGTCACCGAGCTCAATTTTTGTTTTTATCCTATGATTAGGTTATTTGGGTTGCTCTCAATAATAATCGTAGATGACAACTATTTTTTAAATTTATTATTTATTAGGTACTCATGCAAAAGCTTGTTTTTTCTTTATAATTGTTTAAAAATAAAACCTAATAAATAAAGTGTGCAAAGGAGATAAGTAACCAGGGTCGTCTGATATAGTTGAAGTTTAGTAAGAAACCGATGGATGTTTTCAAATGAAATTTAGTTTGTTAAATGAACTGTTTGGCTTCTATTAATTTACATCATAATTTTTTACGGAAAAATTGACCATAGTATAGAGCTACCATTTATCGGGTTATATATCTTTGATTGTCTTATATGTCGCCCTGGCGGCTGAGAGTATAATGTCATGCTCACTCAAATGTCTCTCTGATGTTGGCGCGTATGTTGGATCAGTTAGCTCCCTTCAAAATGGTTGAGCTGAATGGTGCTCATCCATGCGTCATGTTCGTGAACGGGCGCCGTCAGTTAGGACTGGTCATCTCTAAGCTACCACTGCTTATTTTAATAACTTTATTTTTTAATGCTTTTTTTTTTCTATTTGCTGTACTCTGGACACTTTTAACGTGTACGTCTGTTTTACATCATTCTCACATATAATTATAAATTCAACATTAATGATGGAACTAATATTTTTATAACAATATAATTTAAAAACTTTTTAACAAAAAAATTAAACCGCCGAAAAAACTGAAAAGCAAAAAAATATTAAACCTTTTTTATTTAACCTTAATAACTAAGTTCTTAAGCTAGGTAATGTAAGTACTCGTATACCTAAGTAATTTTGAGTCGGCGCCAAACAATCAATAAACAAAGATCACTAAATTGCCTTAAATTTAAACGGCGTCGACTCGAAATTATTTAGGTATACTAGAACTTAGTTATTAAGGTTAAATAAAAAAATTTACACAACTCAGCATTCAAATCTGTGAGTGAACAATAAATCACCCCTATTTTCCAAATTTATATGGGTCCAACTTTGGGGTATACCCTTTTCAATAAAAAAAGATTATCAAAATCGGACTACTCTGTAAAAAGTTATACGTGGTCATACATAAAAAAAAAAAAATATACTCGTCGACTTGAGAACCTCATCCGTTTTTTTTCGTCGGTTAAAAAGAGTGTCCATGGAGTTTCTTGCCCATAGGTATCTACTACCGACGCTTTGAAATGGGCTTCATATTTCTGGTTTAATTGAAGTTAGTTTTTTTTTTTTTGTCATTTATTGTGTGATTATTGCTTCCAGTATTAAGTTTTGTCAATATTTGGTCAGTACCTGGTGGGATCCTAGTCCAGTGGTCATTATTTTCGGACAGCATGATCCAGTTTCCACACCACCACGGCGCAGCATAGATACCCTTTTCGTCACGAGCTCCTTCAGCACCCTCGGAACTTCCAGAACATTCTTCGTGTTCTGTCAAAATCATAAAAAAGTTTTACTGACATTGTGGACTCCTTGGCCTAATGGGCGGTTTTCAAGAGCTTTTGTTTTGGTGTCAGTTCGAGATAATATTGTTAATTCTGTTTTGAAGTTGGGATTTTTTCTGAAATTTCTGACCTATAATTATTGGGCACAATCGGCAAACTGTGGAAGCACATCGTTAGTATATATCTGCGAACCTTTACAGAAAAACAAACAAAACCATGAAGCTTTATCCTTGTAAATATTATTGAATGCCTATCATAATTAAGATCAAAAGAAGTATGCATACTTATTTGGATCTATATACCTATATATACTCGTATATAAATTATGGATTGCTTATAGGTAACTCATAAATTATCAAATGTATTGTTGCAGAAAAAAAACCATTGTCTACAAAAAGAACTAAACTTCAGGGTTAAAAAAAAAGTTTGAACTTACCATCCGGGTCTACGCTTGCACTGGACCCACCAAGTTTATCCAGACTGTTGCCAGCAGATCTTGCTATGCGATTATCTTGAGGTTTTTCACTAGTCGCGTATTCTTCTTTACCTCTTTCTTCAGACTGGTGAATTAAAAAGAAGAATCATTACAAAAATACACAGTTAAGGGTTCCAGGTGCATGATTATTCACGTATGCAGTATTGATTTCACCGCCTGCAAAATCAAGTTTGTGTTTCGTTGTAATTTCTCAAAAAAACTATGAAAAACAGTTATTTCTCCGGCTTTAATATCTCAAAAACTGTTGCCTTAAATAGAAAAGTCACAAAAGAAACAATAACATAATCTTTTTAATTATGAGATCCAACAATACCCCACAGACTTATGTGCATAAATTTTTCCCCCTTGGTTACATGTATGGGGAGTGCCACCCTCTAGGTCCGTGTTAATAAACGTACACATCATTTGATATGACATTATTACAATATCAGCATCTCAGATCATTGCTAATTAATAAATACATGAAAACAGTATCTCAGTTACCAAGATCAGCTCCTCAAGACGCTGTAATCGGTTGATCTCGTGAACGATTACGTCACATTGACCGAAGTTTAGAATAACATTCATCATATTTCGTTATTGCAATGTCGTAAGATTTATTGAAATGCTTGTATTTTGTTAAAATTTAAATGAATAGCGCTGTATCACGTTATAAAAATGTTTTCTACCCAAGAAAGCCTTAACCGTATAGTTCGGAAGCGCCCCCGATTGGACCCAAACACACGAACCTCCCGGCTCGGTACCGGGTCCCATCGGACCCAAGAATGTACTCGTCATACCCTTAATTTATTATATAGATATTTAGTATGCTACCCATCAAATCTTTCATGTTTTTAGCACGCAAGTTTAATAACTTATCTTGATTAAATTCAAGTTTGTAAATACTCGTTGTACGATAATCGCCATTTTGATGACAGTGGTGGTCGAGGCTAAAAAAAAAAAAAAATTGGGGATTTCGAACATCCTAACTCCACCACAGGAGCAGTGAATAATAAATCATTTAATTATTTAAAGAATTCATCAATAGTTTAAGGTAAATAAGTAGTGGTAATGAAGTTTTTATATTTTTACTGTCGAAGTTACGCGCCAGTGCGCTGGAAGTATAGTACAGTGCAGCACGCTTGGCAGGCACCCTACGAGGGTGTCCTATAATAAGCTGACCCCTGCGGGGGGTAGCGAGTGGTCTTCTTAAATCCTGCTTGCGAAGTAGGTTTGAAGCCACTGGTTTTATTTGGAGGTAAGAAGGTCTTCCTAACACATTCGTTCATTTCCAAAGTCGATGACAACAGCTCAGGACTAAAAACCAGCTGATTGGAAGGTGGGATTTTGCGCAACACCAACTTAAAAAGAGGATCGCGAACATAATTTACTATGCCGTCTCTACGCACTTGACTTATTTATGCGCGATGACCGCAAATAAGTTGAATCATATCTGAAGACACTTTATAATATTCACCATCTGAAAATAATTAACACGTGCCCAGAATAAAAGATCAGCCATGCTAGTTTGTAATACCTCTCGCTATTTAATTGCACAAAATTTTAAAGTACTATAAGCTTTGTCAGCCAAAACTAAATGTCTTAAAGAATCATATGGTTTGATTTTTTCGTTGATCTCCAGCTCAGTAAAACCGGGACTGTGATTATATGTATAACTTGTGAACTTCCGAATACCTAACCTCGCACCATTAATTTATATTAAAATGCTGAATATCATTTAAATATTTGAGATAATTTTTAGGAGCCTTAAGAACAGGCAGTTCCTTTAATTTGACTTGTAAATCAAATTTCAATTGATGTGATTTGTTTGATTTTTCATCTACTACATCATAACATACAAAGACCTATAATCATTATTATCTAATAAAGAAATATCGTCACAACTGCCGTTTACCTGCATTTCTGCTGAACGCCGAGGTTCACGTAGTCGTAGCTCGCTAACATTTCGAGTTAATTGTTGAAATAAATCTGCCTCACGATAATGACGGCGAAGTTTATTTTTACTAGGTTTCGCTAATGACGAAGTGGAACAACTAGAATAACTGGACGAGGAGCTAGAAGAAGACTCGTTTGTCCGTTGTCGACGCAATGTAGACCTCTTGGTTTGTGACTCTGATGGCCCCTGAGCGTCCATCGTAATTGGATTACTTGCGCCCTCCAACCTAATTAAAACGAAAACTTCGATTTTTTTATGATTCCTATCTCGACGCACCAACGAGTACGTAAGCGATTAAAAAACATACAGTTAAAAACGTTTGCTGATGTATATAATCACGAGTCTATAGTAACATTCAGTATTTAAAGTCAAAAATACGTTAACATACCATAATCGGGACTATATTATTTCATAAAAATAGTTCCTACAATTTAGAGCAAATGAGGGTGGTTTGAAAAAAAAAATCAATACAAGTTTTGAATTGCAAAAATTATAACGCAATGCTGACTGGTCAAACGGTAACACCATTTTTTTTTTTAATATTATAATAACTGCCCATAAACATAGTGGTCATGCATCGCAGAACTGAAAAAGTTTTATAAAAATTTGTATCTACTTACAATTTTGTCCGGTGGAATGCACTTATAATCACTTTTCTGAAGAAGAGGATTTAAATTTAATTTTAAACGTTGTTTCGACAACCTCTTTTCTTTTCGCGGAAAAAGACATCAATGATCAGAGATTCACTGCCATGGCTAAGCCCACGTTTGGCAGCTCCACCTGGTGAGGAATCGGAATGTGCGAAAGAGACGGATAGATACAACTAAAGGAAAGAACAAAAGAGAGGGAAATATAACGGTAACCAGTAGTGCCATTCTCAGTCTAGTAAGCTTCAAATAACGGTCAAGTGTTTAATATGTAGATAAGATTTAAAATGTGACAAAAATATTACAAACAACACGAAAGTGTCCAGATCTTAATGTAATATTCAAACACAGGTCCAATAACACGTAAGTAATTTATATTCGGAATGCGCTCGCTATTCAAAATTATTTTAATTTATTGGACAATAATTATTTATTGTGGATTTTACTTTTGATACTTTCTAATAGTTTGCTACAGAATGCCCAGTATACATTTTTTTATGTAGGCTTATTGCAACATTTTGTTTGAGAATGATGATAAATTAATCTATAAATTGGAAATTATACACTAAATTCGCTAAATACGCGTATCTCAAGTCTGGAACCCTCGGTACGGGATCTATAAGTCTCATATTGAGGGCATTCAAAGAAAATTTCTTGAATACCTAGATTAAAGGGCGAAGCAAATATCTGTTGATTACACTCACCGATGCAGAAGCTACCATTTTCTGCTGCTTGACCGTAGACGTCATATTAATGATATATGCTACTTGCTTAATATCGCAAATTGTTCAACTGACTGTCCTGAACTTGTTTCAAAAGTAAAGTTACGTACTAATCAGATGGGGCTGCGGCAGCGACCATTTCTACATGTACCTTATGCAAACGCTAATTATAGGCGTAATGCATACTTTCTGAGAGCCAGTTGCAGTTTTAATGAGATTTGTTGTGAAGAAGGCAATTGACCTTTACTGCAACAAAGCAAACACACTAAGAAAGCTCTTAGCACAGCCATTTTTTTATACAGGAGGCACTTGAGGGGCAATTCTCGTAATTATAAGAACGTTCACAGTCTGATCTCAGTCTCAATCTGTCAAAAAATACTTCTAATTTCCTTACATTTTGACAAGTTTTTGACATTAATGTTTGTCGCCGCTATGAGACTGCGACTAGATTTTGATCGTTTTAAATTACGAAAATTGGCCTGCTGATTGCACTTGAACTGTTTGTTGTCCAGATTGGCTTAAAGTTTGGACTTGAAACGAGAAAATCAAACTTTGAGAGAATTAATTAATGTGACTTCGCGCTGATTTTTCAATCGCCGGATAGTTATCCGGCGATTGAAAAATCAGCAGGCAGATTTGTTCGAGAATTGAAATTGACGTTTGGCAATTTATGCATGGAAGAACTGTCAAAAATGTAATTATTCCTCCGATAGAATTATCTGGGGTTGGAGGAATCGGCCCTTAGACGATGAAGGAGTAATATTTTTTGTATTTATCTGTGGAGACTTATAATTAGCAATTTAGCTATATATTACTGTTATTATAATGTTATAAAGACTTCGCAGAAAGAAATAATCATCGTGTAAACCGACAGGAAGTACTCTTTCTAGCAGGCGCTATGTATTTCACTAAGTACTATTCCATACTATGTTGACATATCAACATAAACTGTAGGTAAATTTGTTTTGGCATAATTTTAATTCGCGTAATGTTACTAGGTGTAATTACATACTATTAGCATAATAGTATTAAGGCATAAAAAATAAAAGGAATAATTAATAATTTGTGTAATGTAGTGTATCAATAGGTTTATGTGCGGCGGTGTATGTAAAACATATTCGCCGCGCCAATGCCGCCAATTGATATGTTTTACATACATATAATAAATTTACAAAACTTACCTTTTCTCTAAGTACAATTGGTCCATGATTGTGATTTTGCTTAAGCTTTGATAATATTTCATGTTGTTGATCGTCGTTCAGTTTGGTAGTAAGTCGAGAGTTACATTTATAATAGTAATTCCGTCGCAATACACACTCCCAATAATATTTACTATCTATTTCTCGTTTTTTCTCATATATGAAACCATTCACATTTAATTTGATTTCGCCTCTTTTAGTTGTAAAGGAATAAACTGCATTCTCCATTTGTAACTACAATTCACTTTAATAAAGGATTAAATTACAACTTTGCAATAATACACAAAGTGACACAATAGTTTTATGATACCGTCCAACCTACATTTAGAAAAATTAAAAAATAATTTGTTCTACCTACAATGTAAAGTGCCTGCAAATTTCATTAGAGCAATATTGTATAAAATGTGAATTAGTGTCTAACATTTTAGGAGTTAATTATTATGCGTATTCGTTGGTTCACCAATGTTTCACCCAAACACCATTGTCTAATTTTAAGTTTACAACCAACGTTTCGTATACTATTTATTTCACAATGAACTGATTCCGCAAATATTTTATTTTTTAAACGTTTGCTTTACAAACATTTGTTTCGGATGATATTTAATCATTTATACATTTTTCATTTAATATTTAGATACTTTTGGAAAAATCACGTTAAATAGATGTGAATCATTCTATTTTATTAACGCGTACAGTATTTTATTCAGTAAGTTTTGAAAGTTTTGTATTGCAAATGATGGCTAAATACTTATAACAAAATAACTTCAAAGAATAAATATTTTTACTGGGTATGTGAAAGGCGAAGTGACGAGATATATTAGTGTAAAACCTAATAAAGCAGTTTTTAGGGTTCCGTAGTCAACAAAGAACCCTTATAGTTTCGCCATGTCGTCGGTCTGTCTGTCTGTCCGCGGTTTAGCTCAAAAACTGTTGGTACTAGAAAGTTGTAATTTGGCATGAGTATACACGTTAATAACGCCAAAAAAGTGGTAAAATAAAATTTCGAAAAAACTAATTTAGGGTACCTCCCCTACATCTAAAGTGGAGATGATAATAACCGTTCGTGATTTATCAAGCTTTAAAGTACCAATTTTCGCTAGTCAAGTGTACCCCCCTCTACCAACTAAACGGTTGTAGTTAGAAATTCAAATGTCACGGTAGTAGTACCTATATATAACGTAGTTTAAAGGAAAACTATCACACTTAATTGGGTTTTACAAGTTTACGAGTAATAGTCGACCAATTGTATTAGACTCGAAAATTTGGAACAACTCCATAGAAATGTCGATAGATGGCGCTAAGCGTCAGTTATATCGCGCTATTGTTTCATTCCTAAATAAGTTTTATAAAAAAAAAAAAACAGTTGCTACACCGGCTGTGACAAGGCTTATCTAAATCTCAAAAAAAAAAAAAATTAAAACTTTCCGTGCAAAATTGACGGATCAGGCGAGGATTTGTGTAGGAAGTCAAATTAGGTAGGTAGTCATGTTTGGCTTTTAGTTTGAGCATGGTACGAAACTATCAGTCAGCGAATACGACCCGCACTTGGCAGTTATAAAAACTACGGAATCCTACACTGCGCGTGGCCCGAAACGCACTTGACCGGTTTTTTCTATATAATCTAGTCGTTTCTGGCTCTCGCCGTCGGCTATCGCGGCACCGTTCGCTCGGCTCACAGAACAGATAATATCTGTTCTGTGGCTCGGCTCATGTGTAGGGGGTCACAGTTTTAACCTAACCTAACCATTCAAAAAATAAATAAATAACCTAATCTAACTAGTTCGGTTCCGGTAAGCCTACTAAAAATAATTTCTTTTTTTCAATTAGGACAAGTTGTTTCATTTTTTTACAAGTTGTTTTTTTTTCAGTTGTTTTTTTTCTTTAAAACGTTTTTATCAGATGAACATAAGGACAGACGGCCATGTCGACATTATTTATAAGGGACCTGCTTTTGCCGAACCCTAAAAAGTTGCAAAAGAAGAATAGTCTAAAATGAAATAAAACCTACAAAATTAACCTTTTTAATTGATTATTTTTACTGACCGTAAATGTTTTCGCTTTCTAAATGGCATCTGTTTTTGATTTTGACAAATTGTATTGATTGTCTTGAAAAAATACCGCATGTGTTTGAAAAATGAAAATGTTCATCTCTAAATACATAAGCATAGTTTTTGTGTTGTGTACAAATATGAAATTGTATTCATGTGCTTGTGAAAACGAAGATGGATTAGGATTAGATGATATTTTGAATCCAACGTCGTCAACATATTCTACTAAACCATCACAACAAACTCAAGAGACACCATTTCTGGTGCCTGATGATAAATGGTTAGTAAATGCTCTAAAAGATATTGCTTATTTTTTGCGAAACCACAAATTCAATGAATGGGACCGTAGAAAATATGTAAAGAAACCTAAAGATATCGCCATTGGGTTTTATAATTCTTTCCCGGATCCAAGTCTCAAAGCTCTTCATTGGAAAGTCTATAAGAATTGCTACAAAGACTTTTACCAATGCATTAAATACTTATACAGTGTGACTAATACAGCGCCTTTTACGAGAAGTGATGACATTACTACAACCTTAAATAAAAATAAAAATATTGATAAGAAATCAATTACTAAACTGGACATTGACTGTAAGAAAGCTCTGTTGTATGCAGTTAAAACGGGCCTTCCTTTTGATGAACCGAAAGAAAAGTTTCAATGGCGAACATCTGCATCTTATTATATGTGCTGGTACACAATTTTAGGAACTCCTGCACTGTCAATGCTTGGGGAATCTTGTGATAACTTCGCTAGTTGCTTGGACACCACATTTGGGAACCGAAACCACGACCCTCGATCCGATGATAAACTTTCTTTTGCTTGTGCATTGTATAGCTTTTGTCCGGACCCGTGTTGTCCGTTGAAACATGTGAAAACAGTCTTGCAGTGTCGTGATAGTAAACACAATCCTTGTTTTGCCGAAAACGCTCAAAGTACAGATGTAACGAACCGACAATGTCGATTTGATCGGAAATATAATCAGAATTTGGCAGGCATTATTGCAAATAAATGGAACGTTTCTTGCCATTGCAGAGAAAAAGGCTTTGAATGGAAATCGGAGTTTGGAATGTGCGTAGATGTTAACGAATGTACAACTGCCAAACACAACTGTCATAGTTTAACCGAGAATTGCATAAACCTACCTGGAACATTCCAGTGTATTTGTAGATGGGGATATGCATTCGATACTGTCAAGAAAATATGTACTAGAAAAGACATCCTTTCTTTTTCTAATTCAAAAAGCACTGATAGCGACGTTGGTTTTCTAGATAACTTAAAATATATTTTAGCATATTTTGGATTTTGATTAGTTGATTGTACCTTTGCTCGAACGTCCTGCCTGTTTCTATAATAGTGTCTTGATTTATCCTCAGATCGATATCGTTTGTCTAATTTCTTGTATAATCGAGCACCACTTGCGTGTTTCTTGTTGGTTGCGCAAGATGGAGAATCAGCAAAGCCAGCAGGTGCTGGTACTATGTCTGGTGTGGCATCTGCATAAGATTCCTAAAAATAAGATAAATGTGAGTTTTTTAAGGAAAAGCACTAGGATTAAACTTAGGTTGTTTTTTTTTTTGTTTGAGTGATAGGATTGAACTTAGTAATAAAAAAGTCTGAAAAAAAAATACGTTTGATTTAATAATTCAGTTGATAACTGTAGATTACAAAAGACTTTGGGATAACTACTGACTATTCTTTAAATAGGAAGGAGCAATTTTTTTTTGTTTTCCATAAATGTAGTGTTGTTTCACTTACATCGGTATGAGACGTCCTTGAAGCTACACTGTCATGTTCATGGGTCGCAGTTACGATATGGACTTCTTTGCCACAGTGCAAGCAATGTGCTTTAGATTCGCCATCAGCTCCAACCAAGCTGTGCTCCGTTTGCTCTGAATAAAATACTGAATCTGATCCTGGTGATACAGAGCGCAAAGATTCGGCTGACGCTGCTTTTGCGAACTTTCCGTCTTAAATAATAAGGTGTTTATTTGTTAAAAGTATGTAAGACTCGCCAGGGATTTAAGTATAGTTTGTCTTCGAAGAGATTAATTGAAATATTTACCTTTATCTGGTTTCCGATTATGCCTAGGTGATGTTGTGGGACTTTTAACGTATCGAAGAGGAGTCAATCTAGACCCAGCACTGGTAAGAGTTCTTGTCGTTTCTATGTCTTCCGCTTCCAAAGAACTTAGGTGAGGAACCGTAGGAACCGATTGTTTTCTTCTTGGTAAACTACCGGGAAGTGATATGCTTTCGTTTGAGCCACTTTTTCTTCTTGGCCTGAAAATAAAACGTTTTAGTTATTTATATTTTATAACCACAATAAGAATATTGTTTAGATTTAGATAAAAAAAGAAAAGAAAATTTTTACCTGTACACGGTATGGTTATTAGCTGTAGTAGGAGATTTAGCATTATTCGAATTATTTGCCGTTTTTCTTCGCGGACTGTCACGCAAACGCCTATGTTTTCTTGGTGATATATTGCCATTACTTGTACCTGTAAATTAGAAATTAACTGTAAAAATAGTTAAGAGCGAGTCGGGCTCACACAATTAAGATTTCGAATCAAACTACACTCAGCAGTCTGTGGAACAGTCGCTGGCCTGCCGTAATTACTGTATAATTCATAATATAATTTTTTTTATTTCATAAAAATGAATACTTTGTAAGTCAAAAGACTTTCGTATTTTTGGTATTTTTTTATTTGTTTCAGCTGTTACTTATCATAGTGTCGCAAACCGCTATAACTTTTCTGTAAAATATGCATCATTATCTAAAAACTGTATTAAAAACACACGAGATTTTAAATTTTTTTTAGTCTTTGACCGGGAGTCGATCTTTTTTTTTCTGTATCGTGGGTGCGTTTACAAACATTTTAAACTCACATACACAAACAGCCAGACCCGGAACAACTACCTGTAGGCAATACAAATATTTGTTCCGTACGGGGATCGAACCCGCGACACGCAGCGCAGCAGTCGATCGTTCACCCACTGCGCCAACTGTGTCATCCGTTTCTGCTCCGTTTTTCTTAACTTTGATACCTCGTTCCGTTTTTTTAACTTTGGTAGTTAAAAACTGAATACAGAAAAAGGACTACTACTGTTCTTATATACACATCTTACATTAAAATTGATTGTTACCTTCTTTCCTGTACTGTTCACTAGAATCATCTGATGTCGGAATATTCAGGTGCAATTTCATGTTAGACCCCATAGCTTCCCTTCTGTCATAATGAGTTGGTCTGTAGCTACCATCACCAGTTTTACTCTGCGTTGGGCTTTTTGGTTTTAATTTTGTTCTTTTAACGTATCTTTCTCTTTCAGCAGGGCGTTTCGGTTCCGAATCTTTTTCTTTTGATATTTTTTCTTTGATCGATTTTTCTATATCTACTGCTTCTCTTGGCGAAGACTGAACGCTTTTGGTCTTATCTGCAAAATGAGTTTTCTTCTTCCTAGTTTCAGGTGCTTTCTCTTCCTGGGGGGATTTAACATTGGATGGTTTAAAGATACCACGTTCAGACTTTTGAGTTATACTGTCTGGGTCTTTAGTCTTTTTACCCCAATCATCTTGTGAAGTAGAAACAGAATCATCGTAGGACTTGGAAAATTCTAAGGTAAAAGCTTTCTTTTTTCTCCGTTTCTCATCTGCTAACCAAGATTTGGGTCTAGTCGTTGATTTGTATCTTTGTGAGTGCTTATAAGTCAAACCACCATCATCGTCATCTTCAACGGGGCTCTCATAATAACCTGAAGATGAATAGTGGACACTACGTTCATCGTCTGATAAAGAACCCTGTAGTAAAAGAAAAAAATTGTATGAGTAACTAATAGCTCTTAAAATAATCAGAATTGTGTTAAACTCGTTCATATTACCATCATTTTCGGTACTTGTTGTTCCTTTTCATGAACAGTTGCGGTTGTTTTGTCTTCTTTTCCTTTAGATTCGCTACGTTCCGGTAGTTCTACAATCTTTTCAGTAGGCGTTTTATCTTCATTAGCTTCAGTAACATTAGGATTTGATCCACCTATACTATAACTTCCACTTGAACTACTCTTTCCACTAATTGTGCCACGCATAGTCTAAAAGAAAATGTACACATAAAAAACTACTTTTGACATTTTGACCTCCAGTAAATTTTACAGCGACGGGACTTACCTTGGAAACTTTTGGTAAATCGTCTTTAAATTTAATATCAGTCTTTTCTCTCTTGATGTGTTCAATGGTCGGAGTGATATCGGCTTTGACTTCAATTTTTTCCATAGATACTCTAGGTAACCTATCAGGCAAGGGCAACGGAGGCGATGCAAGGTCTGGGACAATAAATTCATCATTGATTTCTAATGGCGGGGAAAAACTCGGCACGATCAAATCTTCAGCGATATTTTCTGTGCGAGTTGAGGAATAGAGACTTGAAGCACTTTCAAAAGACGACCCGTCTTGTGTTTTGTTATTTTCTGGATCTATAAGCAAAATGGATTTATAAGAAACTAGCGAATAACTTCTAATTCCATGTTTGTAATACTTACTTTGATTTTGAATCTTACTATTACTTTTTTTAGAGCTGTCAGAATTTGCTGTTACATAATCTTCTGTCGTTGTCGTGCTTTCTGATACGTCAGTGGTATTAATTTTTCCAGAATCAGTTCTTGCCAAACTGGTTTCACTGCTTGCAGCTTTGGCTAGTGGTGGCTCAGATGGAGATTCCACTATCTGATTAGGAATTGTTCCATTTGGTTCTTTTTGCTGTGCTTTTTTTTGCAAATCTCTTCTTCTAGATGGACTCAATGCTCTTTCTCGTTTTTTATTTATGAAACTTGGAGTCCTTTTGAATGGAACATCAGCCAAGTCCAGGCTTGGGTGGGTAATAGCAATGGCAGGTTGGTTTACTTTATGGTTTACTTTTGGAGGTGCTGTTGGGGAAATTGATTTTGAGATAGTTGGCTGTTTCGTGATGGGCAGTGAAATGTTTGGGACAACTGCAGGTGGAGATAGCGACGCTCGCGCCTGTGAGCTCGAACTTGATGTGTCTAGTTTATTTCTTGGTGAGGTTGGTGACTGGCTCTGTTAAAAAATAATGAGATCATCCTATATATAAATAAAAATGGATCTTCGAATTGCATGTACGCCCATAACTTTCGAACGACTGCACCAAATTGGATAATTTTTTTTTTTGTGTCCGTTATTGTCAGGACAAGGTTTGTATACATAATTGGACCCGGTAGGTGGCGCTGCTTTTTCGGGTGGAATGACGTCTGCCGGGTCCGCTAGGTTCTATCGGCGTTTTACTTATAGTAGTAGTGTAGGAGTAGGTTAGGAGTAGGGTAGGAGTAGGATAGGAGTAGGGTAGGAGTAGGGTAGGAGTAGAGTAGGAGTAAGTTAGGAGTAGGTTACGAGTAGGGTAGAAGTAGGGTAGGAGTAGGGTAGGGGGTAGGACACCATGCAAACGAAGTAGCGCCGGGCAGCTAGAAATAATTTATATGGCAAACTATCGTTTGCCGGGTCAGCTAGTATTTTATATATGTATACATATATAGAGATTATTTAGATCGGTTTGAAAAGTATTGCAAACAATAGCTACTTTAAAATGGAACTCATACCTGTGACGCATCAAATTCTTCATCCAAAGCGTCTGTATCTAAAGACGATCGCTGCTGATGTTGCAAAAGTAGAAGTTGTTTTCTTCTTGATGTCGGGGTCAGCAATGCTAATGCTCCCGGCGAAGCAGCTAATGAACTGAGATCTGATGAACTGTAAAAAATATTATTTTTGTTATTCAGAAATGTTGGGTAAAACAAATTAGCAACATTCAATGTTGAAGATTGCAGATCACTATATTTACCTTATCACAGTCCCATTTTCTGTACCCGAATCGACTTGCAATACAGTTGTTTGTGATTCATTCCACATTCCATCCGAATGGTCCCTAGAGATATGAAGGCTTTAAAATATATGGTAGATCACTGAGTCGCGCTGCAGGAAATCACTAGTTATAATACATACCTGCTTTGATCAACTGTTAGAGATTCATTCGAAGCGCATGGTGATATTTTATCCAGAGGTGATAGAATTGTAGTAACAGTGTTAGAAATAACAGCTCGTTTTACTTTTGGCTCCATATCTACTTCAATAGTAACTGGCTCTGGTGATCCTGGGCTCGATCTAGCAGTACTGTAAGAATTAATAAATTCCTATAATTACAAGGCATGTAATTTCATAATAGCACGTCGTATAGGTGGGAATTTTTAAATTATTATTTCTTAAAGGAATCATTGACGGAGTGAATTGAACGATGACAATTGGGTGTTTTGTGAAAAACTGGCAAAAGGAAAGATGCTTTACTATAGCTACATTTCAAGATGCTTTGCTAAGATTTGCTAACCAAACAGTTTACCGCTAATTGTGATGCGTGCATACCTGCTCTCAGGAATATCGTCCTTGTCAACTATTATTTCTGTCTTTTCTTCAAAACTTACGCTTCGATTTCTAAATGGTTCATGCTTGTAACTAATGTATTTTTCATGAAAATCTTCATATGGTGCATTCCCATCTGAAGAACTATGGAAAGAAATATGAATGAGCGCTGATATAAGCATAGCGTTCAAATCGGAAGCCCAAAAACTAACGGCTTTTGAATATTGGAAACAGAAGAATATGCTGTTAAAAGACCTATGCTCGGAAAAAAATGCCAGTCGGTGGATGTTATGTGCAATGGGCCTAATTCCTATGTGTTAAAAAAATTATCTATGTACAAAATAGTAAATAGTATCACTACATTTTCTTTACCTGAAAGATCCGTCTGGTTCAAATCCAAAGATACCTTCATCTTTTATGGGTGTTTGGCTGTAGTTTTGACCAATATACTGCGTGTAAATTGCTTCCCTCTCACGGTCTTCCCTGGTCATATTTTCTTGACTGGTTGACATAACTATGGGAGCATCTTTTATACCGTCACCACTACTCTGTAGTTCAGTTTTCCTTCTAAAAGAATACATTCTGATTATAATGTGATAGAATTTACTGTGGTATATTTTTAGTTAGTTTGATAAAAAAATTGTACTTTTAAAAGAAACTCGTATACCAAATTCAGCTACAAGCTTTACTGTTTTCGGATGTAAAGGTTGTTGTAGTGTGTCAGCGTCAAAATGCAGAAATTTTATAGAGTGCAAGGAGATGACGTGTAAATTAGTTATGTCGTATGTGAACAATGTTGTGTATGGTAATGTCATTATAAATGTATACATACACGTCTAGAAGAATTTCACCCTCAGACAAAGTTTTCTGCAGCATTCTTCTGTTTTTTCTTCGAAGCGTTGTAAATGGTATAGCTTCATCATCAGGTCTTGGCTCAAAATCTATGATAATTTCCTTTTCATTCTTTTCACTGTCATCAGTTGTGGTTGCTGAAGTTTCGGTAGAAGGTTCGGATTGGAATGTTGAAGTTTTTGAAAATTGATGCGAAGAATTAATTGTCTTTTGGGAAGCATCGCTAGTACTCTTAGAGAGAATAGACCTTAGAGATTTGTCGCCTTTAGTTTGTTTAGCAATCTCCTGTTGAAGATATTCCAAATTCCTGCGGTTTAGCGCCATACTTTTTTCAATATTTTCTATATCGTCGTCTATTGTGTCATCTCTGTCACTCTCATGAATAAATTGAAAGTTTTGTTGGAAGTATTCTTGAGCTTGCCTCTGCAAAGCGCTTAGTTCTGATGATTTATCAATTTGCGATGAAGAAGCTACAGATTTAACCGATGAAGACGTGACATCATCGGAGTCTCCTCGTTGGAGTGGAGATGAGGGCATCATCATAGCTGTTGGAGATCGAGGGGATCGTGGTGGTTCCTCTGACTGGGTTCTATGTAGTTTTTCGTGGTCGCTATTGATGAAACTGCGAATGTTGAAACAAAAAATTCTTTAATTTACTCTGGTATGTGGTCATGTTTAATATGAACTATTTAGATATGCAAACATGATCTAGGTAAGTTATTTTTAGTAAACTCGAAGGCAAATATTTTTTTGTTTTTGTATGTTATAGGATTGTTAAATATATTTTTTTACCTTTCCACTGTAGTGGCAATATCACTTGGTGATTCACGGCCAGCTAATCTTTCGCCTCCTACTTCAGAGAAAGACTTTGTAAGTCTTCTAACTCCAACTGTATATCCATTTGTTTGTACACCAGCGGCCACCATTTTTACCTGGAATTCAACATTATTACAATAGGTATTTGTTATTGTTTTCATAACCATTATTAGATCATGTTCATTAACTGTAGAAATTCATACTTTTTTCATATTTCTAATGGTTGATAGAATAATAAAATGGTGAGCTTACCCTTTTAATAGTCCGTGGGCTCAAAGATAAGTAATTGGGTGGCAACGGTTTTCTACCTAAACACACTTCTGTCTGTGTTGCTTGAGTTCTCATTACTCCTTTCTTGAAAGAATCTGAAAACAGAGGTGATATTAATGAGACTATTTATTATTGATGGTTTATTAATCATTCATCATCATCATCATCATCATTTCCGCGTTCATCTTTTCTCCAAGCGTCGCCATATTATTATCTACTGGTGCTGCGCTTCTTGCATTCAGCGGAGTCTTGCGTCCTTCACCGGTTATGTATATTTAGGGTAGTTTTCCAATGTCATATTATTTTTATCTGCGAAATATAATTGACGCTTTTTTTGTATAGAAAATCAGTCATAAATTCATTCATCTAGCGTTGAAAAAATCAGCCGTTAGTATATTTGTTTGGCTATACTAAAAGTCAAAATAATCGTAAAAAGTCCCTTACCTATTACTACTACTTTTGGTTGCTCTGACTGCGTTTGCCTTTGTAGAGGGGGTGGCGGGTGGGAGGGGTGGGGCGTTATCGGCGGGGGATAGTGGATAGGCGCTGGCGCAGCCTGGGACATGAACTGTGGGTATGGCGGGAACGGTTGAAACAACACCGGCAAAGTTGAGTAGGGCTTTGGTTCTGGCTGTAAATGAAAAATATTTTTATTTAGTGTCTTGTGGTGTTCTATTAGAAACCACGAACATATCCAAGCTAGACATTTCCAGTATAAGTTGACGTTCTTACTGCCCAGAAAGCTTTATACAATGCGAGGTGAGACTGGTAATGTATAGCTTGATAATGTCACACTGGTCGTATGTACAATTAGTGTATAGTTTCTTAAAAAAAAAACCTTCTGAAGATGTAATACATAGTGAATTGAAATAAAAAAGTTTAAATAGGCCCTTTTTCGTATTTTATCTTATTCTCTCGTATTTTGGCTTTACTAAGTCATAAGGCAAACTTAATTTATTTATTTTGAGCTCACTGCAGGGCGAATGCCTAAGTGGACTCAAAATTAAAAAAAATCTAAGTTTACCTGTAGCTCTTTCCACTTTTACTGGTATATTGCAATTTTAGACCGCGTTGTCCTGGCTTTCCTAGAAAAATTGATTTACTTGAACTCTAATTCCATGCATGTTGATCATACCTTTACTACACGTCCATCGATGAGCCGTTCGCAGTCTCTCCTGAATCGGGTGCCACTGACCGCAGCCGGCATCACGGAATCATCAAACGTGGTCAGAGTGTGAGAGCGTGCGAAAGACACGTGTTTTGTTCTGCAAGAGAAAAACATCTAGGGATGAAACCAAATATTCTACGTATATCATATTCTATTGTTGTAGATTTTCGTAACAATGTTAACGTTATAAGATGGATAGTGTGAAAGCATTAGGAGGAACAGCATGATAGAGGAAAATGGGTGAAAGATGATGGTTCTTAATATCCAGGTGTAGATTTAGATTTTCATAGCAATTTTGCCCTTCTGAGATGGAAAGCGGAAAGGCATGATTGAGAAAAATTTATGAAAGACGATAGCAGATTTAGATTGTCGTAACAATTTTGCCGTTCTGAGATGAAAAGTGAAAAGGCATGATTTAGTAAAAAATATTTATAATATGTCTACTAAATCAGCGATTCCTACGGAAGATCTTGTCACAGCTCTTTCCATAAATATTCGGGACGATGTTATTGATTTTTGAAAATATTATACAGTAGTTTTTGCATTGTTTGTTCTTTTGAGAAGAAAAATATATAAATCTTCATCTACTTGAAAATTTATATTATTATCAAAGTTCACATTATTCTTGGAACAGAAAACTTGTTTAATATGTAAAGGTAGACAGACAGCCATCGTCCTATTGCTGTACCAAACTTCACATGATAAGAAAAGTTGGCGTTAAAAGTTTTCGCACTATTTAGTATTATTTCTTTCTATTGGAAGTGGTGACCGTCTTACAAGTTGCAGGTCGTGGGTTTGAACCCAGCCAGGCGCTTTACTTTGTGTAAATAATTTCGTCACCACTGCTCCCAAAACGCAGAAGAAAAACATCGTGAGGAAACAACCGGCATGTCATAGAACCAAAAATTCGGAGACCTGTGACATCTGCCAACCCACACGGGGCCCACGTGGTAGATTATAGCCCACTACATCTCGAAGATAGGAGGCCTGTGTACATTATAGGCCGATTGTGTTTGTTATCTTTCTATTTTTTATCCATCTTCCAAAAAGGAGGAGGTTCTCAATTCGCTGGAATCTTTTTTTATCAACAGGAACTTCGGATACATTCTTAGTTGATATAGAGAGATCTAGTTATATGTCTACAATATTCGCCTCGCTTTGATAACAGACCACACTCTAATACATTGGATGCATCTGAGCGAACATTCGCTTTCAATAGAAACGTCGTCGCTCAAAGGATGTATGTATATCAGATTTAGGAGATGCATATCAGGAAAATTAATTTCCCGTGTGATTGGGACTACGATAATACTGGATGATAGTTTGATAAAAACGCAGACGTTTCTGTTGTATTTCAGTACATAATCTCATTTTAGGTATGTTTAAAAAAGAGTATAAATGAGTCTTTAAAATAGAAGGACAATCACTATATTATACAATATGTCAATCAAAAGACCTAAGTACTCGATTTATATTTATATCTAACCTATTTCCTAAAAATAGGTAATTAATACAGAACTGAGCATTTTTCCTAATATTCCTGTGTTATCTGAATACGTTATTTTTGGAAATAAACAGCACGTTTATTAGTAACTCCGTTTTTATTTATGACGTCAAAGATAATTCATATGGATTATAAACCATAGGTACATAGAGTTTTATATCGATTTTATATTTCGGTATGTTGATGTCTTTGTGTCTCAAGGATATAATTATCTACTCTCCCGTGGTGTGTGTTGTAATAAAATACCACTTGATATTCTTCAACTAAATGAAAAGAAATTTAAAAAATGCATTAAATGCACACTATGATGATGATGATCATGAGTAAAGCAGAATATTTAGACCAGCAGGCCATTATTTAAGGAATTAAAGATTCTTCCACTCCCATGTCTGTATATTTTTGAAGTTTGTCTATTTGTAAAAAAAAACCGGTCAAGTGCGAGTTGTGAGTGAGGGTTCCGTACAAATTTGTAGGTATTTAACTAAAAATTTACGGTTTTCGCAATTTTTCCTTTATCTGTGCTATAAGACGTTGCATCGTACCAAATTTCAAGATTCTGAGTTCACGGGAAGTACCCTGTAGGTTTTGATTCCCTTGCGAGTGTCGAAAATCTGAGAAAAAGGGTGTTGACAGACAGACAGACGGACGGACGGACGGATAACAAAGTGATCCTATAAGGTTCCGTTTTTTCCTTTCGAGGTACGGAACCCTAAAATACCCTCATTTATTTCTATCAAATGAAGAAGTCTCCAAAAGACTGAATAAAAAAAATGTCGGGAAATTACTAGTACCTCAGAAGTTGCAATTATACAGTAGAAATGCCAGTTGTATGACAAATAAAATTTATAATAAATTACCACCTGTCCTAAGAATGTTACCAATTAATAAGTTTATAATGTTTGCTTGGCTCTTAGACATGTGTTTTTATTCCGTCAATGATTTTTTAAATAATACTTTTGATATTGTAATTAAGATCTTAATAATGACATTAGTACTTTGACAATATTAGGAATTCTTGACATTGTAATTTTTATTTTGACATTTTGATTTAGCCTTTGACACTATGATTTATATTTTCGACATTTTGACTTAAATTTTAAATTTAACTATTGATATTTTGACATTATAAATAATGCATTTTGATAAATCTTAATCAGTCTGCGTGTACATAACTTTTAATGCATATTTCTACACTAGCAATGGTAGTATGTGTGAAACAATGTTTCATATAAGACCTCAATGTACCATAATACTGAGAAATAAATAAATACAAAATACAAAAAAATAAAATGTGTAGACAAGCATATTATAAGCTGGGTAATTATCGTAGATAAAAATGCTTGGCTTAATGCTGATCCTGCTCCACAGACACTTTGACTCACTAGTTAAAATTTCAATATTTGGAAGAGATGATTTGATGAGACTTTTTTTTAGTGTTTCTGACATTACGAACTTTGTTTTAAATTTTATTTTATTCAATCAAGTTTAAATTATTGAAAACTATTGCAAACTTTAGTTTTGTATAATTTAGAAGCATTTTGAAATTTTGTAAATGTAGAACCATGGATCCGTTTATTATGATATTTTAATGTTGAGTTGAAAGAATATGGCAGTTGAGAATATTATCATGCTCACTTAAATGTCTCACTGATGGTGGCGCATGTGTTGTATCATTCGGATCCCTACAAAATAGTTGAGTTGGATGGTGCTGATTCACGCGTTATGGTCGTGAACGGACGCCATCGGTTGAGACTGGTCATCTCTTAACTGCCAGGGCTTATTTTTAATCTTATATTTTGAATTGTTTCTTCATTTTTTTTTACATTGCTCTCACATATTGAAGCAACAAGAATAATGAACCCAGGATTTTGTAATAATATCTTGATTTAAAAGAGTGTCCTTGGATTTTCTTGCCCGTTCTTCTCCATAGAGATCTACGTTTTGGAATGGGCAATTAGCTTCAACTTTCGGGACTAACTGACCGACTATTTAATTTTGACAATTCAAAAGTGCCTGTAAATGGTTTAATTGAAATAAATGCTTTGAGTTTGAGTTTGTGTTTATCTATTTTCCCGTGGTTCAGTAATTACCTCCCGGTTACACAATTTAAGTTTGAATGTGTTTAAGTTTATAGGTTTATTAACTTATCTACAATAGTCAATCTCGAAGAAAAACTGAATTTACCCACTATCTAAAACGCCACCAACTGCATCAGACTGCTTGAAAAGTGGTGTTGTTCTAAACATTTTATTTTTTTTTGCAGTCCGGTTGTTTTTTTAACAAATTTTTATTGTTTTTGTTTGTTTTTGGTTTATTAAGTCCGTTACGCAAAAAGAGCAAGAAGACAGAAAAGACAAGGATAGCATTATATAAAGTGATATTAATAGTACGACTTATACTATTATTACCTGTGGGGTGGTATCGTGAGAGGGGGTGGCGGGGGCGGCGGCGGTATAGGCGTGTGGGCAGGGCATCTGAAAATATCATCAATAGGAAACTATATAAATATAATCTAATTAATAAAAGTCTTTGTTAAAATACAAAGATTATCTATGTTTATTGGCGTGGCTCACTTGGTTGGTTTGTGTCGATTTTAAAAGATTAGACATTTTTATTTAATGTTTTAATTAATCTTATAGTAAAATTAGCTCGACGTCTCGTCGCCTGTTTTAAAAAAATATAATTGAACATCAGAACTGCAGCACTGATGCACAATAATGTTATAGGTTTATTAAGGAAATTAAGTAATTTATTCACAGATAACGCACAGCCTAAACTGGGTAGGGTAGCGGGATCGTCCGAAAGGGTTACCTACCGCTGCCCTGGAACATAAAGGGCTAAGAAAGGAACACGGGTGGGTTTTAGTCAGTAAGAGTCTGACACTCCTTTCTGCTCCACCCAGAGCGGGAGGGGTCATTTGATGATTTCCCATCCTCAAAAAAAAAAAAAAAAGCCTAAACTGGGTCTAGCAGCATGAAATTTTGTACAAGTTTTCCTTATAATTATAGCGGAGATGAGTACTAAGAAAGGAATTTTTGATAATTCATCCCTGAAGGGGGAGATATGTAAATAGGAGATGAAAGTTTTTGAGGAAACTCATCCATTTTTGCCTATGGGAAATCCCATCGGGCACATGGCTAAAACTTATTCGAGATATCAATAGACGTTGACAAAATCGGTTGTTTATTGGAAATGTCCTAGGATAGAATCGTAATTTCTTCTTTTCAATATTGCTTTTGTCTCCATAAAAGTATCTATTACTTGATTGGACAACAGAAATGATTGTGAAAAAAATGTTTTCAATTAAATTCTGGTGGAATGTTTATATTCTGCAACAAAACTGTTGAAAAAAGCCAACATTTTGTTAATGTTTGAATTATTTTGTAAGGCAATTTAAAACAATATTTCAATGAATCTTCATGCCTTTTGGCACGCGTGTTGTTGCAGCTTTCATTTAACTAACTTCTTTCAACATTAATAACCTAACTGCCCTACCAGCACCACATTACCCAATTTAGCCCCATTCCCGGGTATAACCCTTAATTTATAAAACCGCTGAGTTTTATTCCATCCTTATCCATTACGGTCGCCATGACAGTTTTTCGGTTTACCGCGGCTGGGGTAATTACCTCATATTAACCCACACGAGTGTCATTAGTTTGCCAGAGCCTGAAAGCCTACAGGAACTGGACCATTTCTAGAAATTGCATTATGTTGTATGTGACAACGGTGATGTATGACACGATTAGTCTGTTGTGGGCATCTGCTGTGGTGCTGTTTCTACGATATAATCTTTGTTGTGTGTCATGATAGCATCAGCAACTTCTTTATTTTTGAGTCATCCTACACTGTCCCTCTGTTGAGCAAAGGCCTACCCAAAATCCTTCAAGGCATCCTTTTTCAGAGCCACTACAATCCAATCTTGTGGTATATGTCTAGGTCGTCTCTCCACCTCTTCCTGTCTTATTATTTTTTTTTTAATCGTGATGCAGTTATGAAGGAAAAGTTATTAAGAATTTTCGATTTCCAAAGCATAGTTCAATTTATTTTCGCTTCCAGCAATCACAGTATGTGAAAGAGTGGATTTAAAATGTACTCTGTACACTGTCAAAATGTTCTTAGAAAAAATGATAAATCCTACTAATATTATAAATGTGAAAGTTTGTATGGATGGATGGATGTTCTTTCACGCAAAAACTACTGAACGGATTTGGATGAAATTTGGCACAAGGGTTTATAACAAGGATTAACATATAGGATACTTTTTATCCCGATATTCCCACGGGATCGAAACTTACGCGGGTGAAATCGCGGGGCGCAGCTAGTGCTATAATAATTATAGCCTGTGTTCTTATTTTAGCGTACTTTTAGGTTAAGTTGGTATCATTTTTGTCAGTATTGTCGGTTGAGTCCTTTCTGCTAACGTTAAATTATATAATAAAAATTATAATAATTCGTTTAATGAGTAGGTATGTCTCACCATGGTAATGAAATATTTACGGTGGGTAATTATATCCTATTATTTTATTTTCCATTTATTTTAGGCATCAAGGGTCATATAAACACATACAATATAAATCGAACGTTCAAGCTAGTGTCAAATATTTTAATTAGGATTTTGGTTTAGAAGAAATAATAATAATAATTTATACAGAAATATGTAAAGACGTCCTTACAATATAATATAATGGAGTCCTATAGTTGTTTGATTCCTCCCATTGCCTCAAAGAGCTCTTCTAGCTCTTTACATTACACTCACCTGTAAAATTGCATGGATACCTTAGTGACTATTTTCCAGTGAACGTTTGAGTTCAAGTTTTCGAAAATATACTAGATGGCGTTGGTTTCTTCACATCTATGACTAATTTACGAAATGTAAGTAAGGAGTTAGGGAGAAACGCATTAGGTAGGACTAGGTAAGGAGTTACACAGCTAATACATTTATATAATTATCTATGTAAGTTTTAGTGCAGCATGACATTTACTAGCATACGTTTAAATGATAAAAACAAGCTTTTTTTACTTGTGAATAAAAAGAACTAAAAAGTTAAAAATAATTTAAACCTGATAAGAAAAATACGATTTTATAGGTATGTACCTGCTAAATAGAAGCGTGTAACATTTTGATGGAACATTAAAGAACATTTAGCATATTACACCTTCATTATTTTTCTTTTGCAATCACAATGTAACACGCTTTTATTTAGTAGGTACCTATATAATGGTATTTTTCTTATCAGGTTTAAATTATTTTTAAATTTTTAGTTCTAGTAATAAAAGCTTGTTTTTAAAGTTTTTTTTCTTTTAATTTTATTTTTAACTTTTCAGTATTTTCGATGCGAAATTGACTACGGTGTAGTTCGTAGCGCGTAGCAGTGTTTTTCCGTTAACCGACGAATGAACTTATTTTCCCAAACATAGGGTCTCATATTCACATCCACCAAACCACCACCACTCACCACCCATCAAAAACGGTCCACCCATCAAGACGAATCAAACTCGACGCGGTTGTGTCGCTTAATTACGGCCAGATGTCAAAAAATTACAAAATTGTAGAATTGTCGCACTTAAGCTGTTTAATAAAAGTGACAGAAATATGTAGTGCATTTATTGTGGCCTATTTTTGTGCCTGGTATAAAGTCTATAGCACCAACTAAGAAATAATATTTATCTTTAATGCTTATAGTAATCGGCAGTTCAGTGAGTAAAACTGAGTCTGCAGCTCCGTTTAAATCAAATGTTATGATCTCGCCTAACTTAAGTTCACCTTTTAACTGTGTGTCACATTTTTGACACATCATGTTAATTATTTCATCAAAACAAATTGCTTCTTCTAAGCTTGTTATTCCAAAACACCTCAAAACATTCAGGTTAATTAAAATAAATACATGGTCTCTTTTCAATCGTATGTAATTACAATTTGTACAACTTTTCCAGTATTGAGCACTTGTAAAATATTTTATCAATATTTTTTCAAATATATAAGCCAGATTGCAACTGCAGTCATTATTTTGGAAAAAAGCTTTTTATATGCCTGATCTACAGTTGTAGTATATCATGAGCTCCGTTCAAAAGCATACACAATCTCCTTTTAGTTTACTCAAAAAGCTTTTGAAAGCTGAACTTCTAATACAGGTTTGACCTATCAAATAAAATGCCGAATCGAAGGCACATGTATTGAAATAACCTTGAAGTTACATTCCCGTTTCTTATAAATACTATTTCATCTTTTTTGAGGTGATTGTGTGTATTCAATTCTCCTCGCCAATTCTCCAAATATGATGGTCTATCATCAAATATTGAATCACTGGTAAAACATAAATCTTTTTGTTTTTGTTGGATTTGTTTTTTAGGATCTACCTTTTTTTTCTATAAATATTTTTAGTCCGGTGTTGTTTACATTTTATTGAAGTAGTGGAAGCTAAGTTTTTAATTGATTTAATGCCAAGTGCAATTCTCCTTCGATATACTCGTAATGATGCTGCAAATATTCGTCAATTCGTTGTCTTGCTATTTTTGTTTTAAATACTAAATGTTTTAAAGGCTTAAGGTTTCCGACTTGAAATAAGGGCACATAACGTTGCTCCATAAAGGAAGTTTTATAAATATTTTTTTTTAAAGTAGGGATAAAAAGTGGCAAATAATATGGACTACTATTTAATTACCAACATAGGAATTTGCAGCGTTATTTTTTTTTTCGTTTTCTACCGACAGATCGTAACATGCCATAATGTCCCGAACGTCGGCATCGTCGAAGAATTTGATCACATAAAAATTCTTTATTTTGATCAACGTTTTTAAAATCAGCACACTTATGACTGTTTAGCAAATTGTCTAGGTTTTGCTTGCTCTCCCTGAAACCTGAATCGTCATTTTCATAATCATTTTGACACAAGCAAAGTTTTATCACTTTAGTAATGATTTCCTTTACAAATGCAAAGTCTTGACATTCTTTAATGTAGCGAATACAATGAATTAATTTTTGTGTCAACATTTTCGAAGCAAGTAAAATTATAGTCTTTATAAAATGACTAGTAAGTATCTTATATAATAAATGTTTTTGGTAGTTCTTCTTTATTTCCATTCAAAACACTAAAACATCGAAATAAATAGTCTTTCACACATGTAAAATCAGTAAATGTTCTAACATTTGCTGCTCCTAACGCAGACGAATTGTCTGTTATAACTTCGTCAGGATGACAACGTACATTTTTCAACCACTGTAATAACTATGTAGAAACAGCCGCAGTATCATGTGAGTCGGCTATCATCTGACATAAAGGTACCGACACAACAAATTGATTCATTAATATTATTACGTATAAGAAAAGTCTCTTACTCAATTCATAACCATTTGGTAATTTGAGAGGTTGAAAAATTGAACATGTAGCATCCAAAGTGATAGTTAATCTTTGAAAATAAGATTGATATTCACGGCAGTATTGTTGTTGTTCATCAGTCCAGTAGTAAATGTGAATCAAGGAAAAATGTGTACAGCACGTAAAAAAATTGATTTGGTCACAGCCATCGTAAGAATGCTCATAATAGCGTCATTGTGTAACCACATTCTTTTTCGTTATTCGTACTTAATTTTTCGCAATGCATTGAGTGTTGGAATTACTGGTGCAGCATTTGTAATTCCTTGTTTAGACATCTTTGCTGCTAGTTGTTTATGAACCAAAGAAGCTGAGTCGTGTTTGAGCTTTTAGCTAATTTTCGTCTGACCAATGCATTCATTCTATATTTTTTTCTCGGATCATGTTTTTTATTTTTTTCTCCAATTGTGATTTGGCACTGTCCTTCAATAATATTATCTGTTATTTTTTGACACGCTATTTTTGTAAGAGCGCTACATTGACTGCATTGACCTTTTATTAAAATATGATGCTCACACTCCGCTTTGTAACTTCTGAAATTCCATATGCATGGTAATCTAGCAATGAGCCAAATCTTTTCTCTGAAAATGTCCACCCATTTGTACTTAGGCAGTATTTTATATTTTTTAAATGGAGCACATGTTCTCAAGTAATTTCTTTTATACAAGACATTTAATGGTTACAGTTTTTTCCAGTCATATATATCTAATTCAAACTTGAAGTTTTTCGTGTCGTTCTCACTATGACGTTGATTGAACTCGACATGAGAATGTGATATTTCAGAGCAGGTTCTCGGGCTATTGCTTGAGGATGGTGATGAAGATGACGAGGACTGGCATACACTTTGCTGCTTACGTTCAATGTTTAGAAACTCCCTGAAATTTTGTTTCAGTGGCATGTAAAGAGCTGTAGGTATCATAAGATTATCCAAATCACTTGCAATTGTATTAAATATAGGGTCTCTAAATTTAACATCCAGTAGTTTGTCAGCGTATTTCATAAAACTTCTCTGTTTTGATTTCTCAATAATAGGTTTTTATTAACAAGTAATTAAAGCTTGTTTTTAAAAAGTTTTCTTTTCTTTTAATTTTTTACCTATTATATTTTAAAAACATGCCTTCGTACTTATGTAATCATGGTCACTCTTACTCTCTTACAGTTTCATACTTATATATTTTAGTGGATATCTCCTAAATATGAATTTCACCGTTATTTTCGCCACAATTATCCAATTTAGGTTACGTTACCTGTCGATTAGTACTTTAACTAAGGTTGAACCTTTTTTTAATAACGAAATAAACGCCATTGTATTTTAAGCATATTGCCGTCCGAGCGGCCAACTTGAATCGACTGTAACGAACCTATTTTTCTTGTTTATTCGCTGCAACAAATTAGCAGCTAATTGTCCATACACATAAGCCTCTATTAATTTGATATTTATGGTGAGATACCCATAACCTGGAAACTAAATTATAGCTATAACTTTTTGTATATTTACGTTTTGATGCTTTTTTATTTTTGCAACAAATTAAGACCTTTCTTTTGATATATCACTTGCCTATCTATGTATATTTTAATAAAATATCTCAGTTTTTTTTGCAACAAATTCAGGAAAAGAGGTGTGTATAGTAACGAATTACCAATAATTCCTGGTAAAGTTTCATCCTATTTTATGAGTTGGCCGCGCGGTTGAAATGGACACCATCAGACGTGTACACTGATCCGTCAGTCATGGTTATGGGGTAAGCGCTAGACCCTCTCTTTTATTTTTTACATGCGTCCAAAATAACTTAGGGTTGGTTTTAAGCTTGTTTTCTAGATTTTTGATATAATTTTTGTAACATTGAGTGGCCAAGGTATCGCAGCGCTTACCTAGCAGTTTTAATTCAATTAAGTCCATAGGGTTTTTATATTTATGATATCTCCCTCTGATATTATTCCTTAAGTTTAACATTCTGATTAAATTACAGTTAAATATGCTTTTGCAGCGCGCTGTACCTATTTCTATCGAAATTGGTCCATCAATATATTCATTAGTTCAATTTCGTATTCAAAGCCATTAATTTCGCATGCATCATACATAAAGATAATTGGATTTTATATTGGTTGATTAACGTCATGTACCTACCTAATTTCGACAAATTCTGCATAATTAATGTCTAGTTATTAATCCCATAGAGATCTAGCAAAATTAATTACATTATGATGCCTCCAATCTTTCATTTTACTCTTACATTTGGATATTTCAGGCCGATAATTTTAAATTTATATTGAAAAAGTACGTGTGATCCAACCTTTTCTCTTTGAAGATATAATTATAGGTAACTGTTTGTTGAGAACTTCAAACTCAAATATTCGTTAATGCCAAACAAATATCAATAAACAGCAGACAATGCTTTGCTAAAAACAACACAATGTTTATGGATTCCACTTTCGAGTTTCTTAGTTTTAGTACGATTTAGTTCCGATCACCTTCTCTTTAAGGATATCATATAGGTTGTACTCGTAATTTCTCCAGAAAAATGATTAATGAACAGCAAACAACAATTTGCTAAAAACAACGCTTTGTTTATTGCTCCCGAGCTGGTTAGTTTTAGCACAGTTTAGTTTCAGTTTCGACCAAAACTTGTAATGGCGATTGAAACTACGTAAAACAATGTTCAATACTGTAGTTAATAAAACGGGCATTGCATTTTGCGTTTTGAAACAATTTGTGGCCATTGGTATAGCCATCGTCCGATTGTGCCCGTAAAATAAGCATGAACTAAAAACTAAAGGTTCAGTCTGTGTTAGACAGCATAGGAGAAAAATATTGGTTAAATGGCACACATAAGGGCTTTCAGGTAAAGCAGACAGGTGCATCGCACCGCCTTGTCACGCCTGTCTGTGTGAACCTTAATGCTGCAAACTAATCTGCCTCATTAGAAAAATATGCAATTATAATAGTTTTAGCCCAGGTTCGTACGGGCGATTTTTTCCAGCGGTGATTTTTTTCGCACACAGTATTTTAACGCACTGCTTAGCACAGATGGTTGAAAATTCAACAGTGTGCTTTTTGACGCTGGGACTGGGACGCACTCTGTTGAGTTCCCAATGCTCGGCTCAACAGCGAGAGGTGATACAGTGCCTCATAAAATCCCGCCGCAATATTTTTACGAACGGAGGCTTAATTATCAGCTTTGATTTATATACTATTATTATTATTTAGGATATGTATGTATATATCTGTGTATCTATTTTAGTATAGTATTGCACCAACGACAATTCCATTTTATGTCCAGGAAAATCACTGTCCATTCTATGGTTGCTTGCAAGAGGCCGCCCATTGTGTATTTTAGTGTTCGATATGTTTTTTGTCATGTATTTTTATGTTGCACAATAATGTATACATAAATAAATATATACCTATTTTAATAATCTTGCAAATATTTTTCACACTAGCCAATAAATTACGTAACCAGTACTCTTTTCGATGATGTCACAAGAAAACTAAAACATTGTAACAAAAAGTCCGCATACATCGGTTCAAGAGAAGAGTTCCGAGTAGTGGGTATGCATCACTTGACCTTTTTACTGACCTTACATCGCATGAAATGTTACGTCACAAAGGGATGAAACAGAAATAAAATGCTTCAGAAGTCAAGTATTGAGGTTATGTGTTATGAGTTTTGTTTCGTGTTGTTATATTGTCGACTAGCTGCACCATGCATACATACACAATATGCATACGTTTCGATTCCGTGAGAAAATCGGGATAAAAAGTATCCTAGTTACAAACCATCTGTGTGCCAAATTTCATCCATTCTATATCCAATCCGTTCAGTAGTTTATACGTGAAAGAGTAACAAACATAATTGATCCATACGAACTTTCACGTTTATAATATTATTAGAATAGTTATGATTTGTTTAAATAAATAAAAGTATCAGAAAAAACAAGGTGGCATCGACGCGTAAACTGTAACTATGAATTCAGCACCTGCACCCTAATTGCGTAACACACAATTAATCGTAATCTGAATCATTTTGAAGCAAATTGCTAATCCATTGCTTCATAAGTTCGAAAAATTTGTCTGCTCAACACGTAAATAACGCAATGAATGTTGTTGAACTGTCAAAATGAAACCGATTCCGATTGATTGTGTGTTACGCAATTAGGGTGCAGATCCTAGAACCTCCTAGCGAAAAAAAAAAACTGATATTTCATACCGTCAAAATGTACGAAATAGCATTTTTTTTTTGTAACCGATCAGATCTGTACATGATTCTGTCTGACAGAGAGAATCATGTACTGATTCATGGTAACAGGTTGATGATGGGCGTTGATGTCCCTACCACCCTGCATAAATAACAAAGTATACTACTTATAGTATGAAAATACTTGACTGTTAATATAGGTACATCATTATTTCTTGCATTAATGAATTTCATTCAGCTTTTTTTAGGGCCATGGGGTCCGAGTGCCCACTTGGTGTTTCGAGATATCGCCAAGCGGTTAGTCGACTCTTCACGTGACCAGAGGGCTGGCCTGTTTCTTGGCCTTTTTGGCCATTAGCATCGCCATACAACGTGGCAATGCTGCCAGCCTTTTGGGCACTGTTCATGTTGACAGCGATGCGGACGAATTTTTTGATGCCCTATGATTCTTTTTTTTTTCACTTGTACATATGTATTATTATTTTAGACTTAATTTGAATCAAAATGTATTAATTAATAACATAATGAATAATAAATATTTTAGAGCTATAAACAATAAAGTATCCTTCTATTTAATGTCATACCTTTACACAAGTTCTTCTAAAAAGTATACCTACCTATCAATACAATAAACATCACTGTATGTTATTCAGACGTCTTACTGGATATAAAACATTTCTAGTCCTCTGGATACCTACTTATTAAATTGACGCGACTTCTAGGTTTCGTTTTCCATAAAACAAAGACTTTATAAGCTTACTTAACATAATGATACTATAAAATCACAGTACAGGAAACACTAGAAAGAAAAATACCGAGTTCAGAACCCACTTGCTTGGCTCGGTCGCCACAGTACAGACGCGTAGTTTCTTTGCGCAAGTTACAAGAAAAATATTCCCGTCAGAATAAAATAGAAATGTTTTATTTACACTCCTTAATAAAAATATCGCAATTCCTTCAGCAGTATAGGTCGTCAAAGGTTCTTTAGAAAAGAAAAATACCGAGAAAAAGAAAAAAAAAAAACGAAATTGAACAAAAACAACGTCGTCAAAGAAACATTGCGTTGCGTTCTTATCTCAAGGCGAAACATTTTCTAAGAAGATAATATCTAGAGGGATATCGAACATTCTTAGGGTACGTCTCAAGATTTAATTTGTACCCTTTAATTAAAAAAACTTGAATTTTCTTTAGGCACTGTAATAATATTTTTTATCACAAGAAAAACTTGCATAAGATTTAAATACGAATGTTAACTAAGTTAAAATTAAAACTTTTACATTTGCAAAAGCCTCTGTGAAAAGTTTTAAGTTATCACTCAGTCTGTGAACTATGACGAATTTTCGGAATAGACAATGTCCTTAATCTAACGGGTGTTTTATTAAGAGGTACTTTTTTCAAAAGCAAAATATTTTATCATACAAAAGTACATTTGACATATCTCGGGACTCTGGGGTCCCGGACCTTTGACAGGCGTACTAGGGGCCGAAGCCAACTCGCAGAGGCCCTTTACACAATTCTAAATGATGAGGAGGCACCAACCGACGATTATCGATGTATGCTCCATGCAAGTGCACCCAAGGACAACCCCCGGTAGCGGCGGTAAGACCCCTCTTTGAGGAGTGGCTAGAGAGACGTCACGGCGTTCTCACCTACCGCCTGACGCAGGTCTTCTTCGGACACGGATGTTTCGGGAGGTTCCTGCACATCATCAGGCGGGAGGAGACGCCCGGGTGTCACCACTGTCAGGATCGCCCAGAGGACACGGTGGAGCATACGGTGGAGGTCTGCCCTGCTTGGGCAGAGCACCGCCGTGTCCTCGTAGAGGCGATCGGCAGCGGCGGCGACCTCTCGCGTCCGGCCCTGGTTCAAGCCATGGTCCGGGGCGAGAGGGAGTGGGAGGCAGTCACCTCCTTCTGCGAAGCAGTCATGCTAGCGAAAGAGGTGGCGGGGTGGGCGAGAGAACGCACCTTGCGCACCTCACGCCTCAGCCGCCGCGGGAGACGCTCCGGGCGTCGGGATCCGCGTGACGACTCCCGGCCACCGTAGGCGCGGGCCTGCGGGCGGTGAGTAATGGGTAACTCACCGTCCGATCAGGACCAGGCCCGTGCCGGACGGCGTGTTTGTGTTCCACGCGCGCCTCAAAGAGATGTCAGCATGAGTGACGGGGCCCCATAGGGCCGAAGCCTGCCAGGGTAGCGGGATTGTCCGAAAGGGTTACCGCTGCCCTGGAACATAAAGGGCTAAGGAAGGAACACGGATGGGTTTTAGTCAGTAAGAGTCTGACACTCCCTCCTGCTCCACCCAGAGCGGGAGGAGTCATTTGAAGATTTCCCATCCTCAAAGAAACAAAATATACTGGGCTATAGATTTGGGTGGCTATTATAGTGGATCGGTCACCTTGAACTATGGAAGGTCTATGTCCCCTGCCTGACCAATGATAATTATAATATTCACAGATGGAATGGCAGGGGGTGACGTGCACACTCAATAATGGGCCCCCGAAAACGATCGCTAGCAATATAGTGTCGTAGCGACAAGGGGGCAACATGTCCTGAGGTGCATATGAGGAGTGGAGGTGGAGAGGTATTCCACGGTTATCAGGACAATCCCGGAAGTATGGTCAAGATTCCTACCGGCCGGCAGCTTACTGAATAATATGTAATTAATTAATTATTATTAATTAATTCTAATTACACTAATTTTTAAAGATTATTTCTTTCAAAGTTGACCGTAACTGCGGTTAACATGATCCATTCTGAAGTTCCAATTTTCTAAGACGCGTCCTAGCATGTCGAGTCGTATTTGGCGAATATCGCGCCACGATAACTGAATTTGCGATGCCCGAAATTGAAACCCGTGATATCCAGGACATTTGGGTTTAACAAGTTGCCGCTACGTGCCGTACAGCCTGTGAAACTATGGCTTTATTTAAAGTATGGCTATGGCAGCCGTCAACGCATCGGCGGCTGCTGTCGAGAACGTGCCGCTCGTGTTTTTCGAGTACGGTGCTTAATTACACGGCATGTTGTCGACGGCTGCAGTTGCTTCTGCCATTGACGCGTGTCGCTCGTGTGCATGAGCACTTAGGCACATAAAATTTAACAAGAGAATCAAATAAAAAACACTTGATTTATTGCGCTTTCACTTACCAGTACTAAGTCAAAAATTAGTAGGCCTATAGCAAGCAGCCTGAGCAATTTGACTAACGCCTCTGGGCAAAATTGGAACAAAATAAATAATCTAGTTTGTAATACTTACGGAATTATAGAAGGTGGTCGAGGTAACGAGCCTCCTCGACTGACTGACGCGATTTGGTCCACATTATAATTTTGGGGCCAACCCGCGTTATCTTCTATTACCGATCTGAAACATAAATCATGGAGTTTATTGAATTTGTATCAACTTGCCCGCAATATTAAATAGAGGAATGTTTATCTGGGATATTCATAGAGTACGGGATCGCCAGCAGCGACTAGATGACAGTAGGTAGTGTAGGTACTAATAAATTTCGTGGCGCCGATAGTGCGTTGTGCGTAGAGTGCGTATAACTTCTAACACGGACCGCCTTCAAAGCCATCAGTTTCTATACAGGCAGGTGCAGGTGGTAGGGACATCGACGTACTATCTGTTACCATGGGTCATCCAGTACAGTCACGAGCACCAATATGTCAACATTTGGCAACTTTCAATTACGACTTTTTCGTGAAATAACAAATGCATCGTTGAAATACGACACATTACATAAACCTATGGGTTCGAAAACGCTATGTTCGTAACTATATAAAATTGCATTAAAAAATAAAGGAGTAAATCGCTTTTGAATAAAGCCGACTGTACATGACGCCGGACAAAAAAAAAATTGCAAAAAAATAATTTAAAAAAAAGAATGAAATTGTTAGTTAGTTTTTTTTTTTTTTAAACTGCTGTTACTAACAAAAGAGTATAAAAACCAACGCGATCAAAATCTATGGAACTGCAATTTTTTTCTGACAAAAAATTTCGACGCAGGAGAATCCAGAATGATGTACTGAATCAATGGTAACAGGTAGTGCGTCGATGTCCCCTGCAACCCTGTATGTCATTAGTGTCGTAGTACTCGCAGTGCAAGTAAACCGTGACCGCCACACTTGGTTTGGTGTTTTAGAGGTATGAGGAACAGGGTGTAAAGTTCACTCATACTCTATAGAAAAGGGAGGATCCTCCGACCAGACGGGTGTTGTGGGCAACTGCCCAATGATTTATGTTGGGATTGTATATATGCTAATTGCGTGGTAAACTCTGCTTGCGAGATGCAGGATTTGCGTGACGTCAGTATGACGCGTTGTTCGCATGTGGCGTTGTAGATACCGCCACAGTGTTCATATTTCTGCCTCTGACAGCGGCCACCGAGGCGTCTCCGTGCTCTGTGAGGACAGTAGGTAGGTACATAAAACTTATATGTTGCTTCTGCAACTAGATTAAATTTTGCACAGTTTATGATGAAAATGCAGGCCATCAATACTGAATATTGTTCAATGCCTCTAATAAAGTTTCGCAGGTAGGTACACGTCGATACATCAAGCTATACATTTCCAGTTTAAGCTGACCTCGCAATGTATAGGTTTTTCGTACAATGAGAAGTCAGCACTCACATAGTCACAAAGTTCTTCGATAAATTGTGTTTGGAGTAAAAATACCTTCAATAAAGAGAAGAAACGTGTCGTGCTGATAAAGTAAAGAGCTGTTATTTTACAACACACGTAGTAGGTATTACGAAGGTCGGACTTATAAAGTCAATTGATACAAAGATTTCAACCTTGAAGAGCGAAGGTCTTAAGAGCTACTTATGTAAATTGCGAAAAAATACTGTAGAACTGGAATGAAAAAATTAAGCATGAAGCCATTTTCTTAGTCCCTGCCTAGAATTACATTATAATACTGTTACGTGTCACATGCATTTAGGAAATTCTTCTCAAGTTTTGACGATATACTGCCATTGGCTTGAGAACTTAGTTCTAAATTAACCCTTCGTATTTCGAACGTGGATTCAAGCGAGCCACAATGTTTTTTTAATTCTTTCTGTAATTACGACATTTAAACGGTTAAAGTATCAGTAAATAATTTGAATGGCTGTCAAAATTGAAAATAAAAAGAAGATTCAAATACGATAGGACTGAAATAAAATTACATTAGTATAAAAAATAAAAGAAAAAACAATAATATCCGAGGGGCCACCGACACTATGTTGCCTCCTATCTTCACTGCACAAATTCTATAAGATATTTATTTATTAAACTGTATGCTTAATAACAAAAATCTACAATAACAAAAATAAAAAATCTGTAAAAAGGCGGACTTAATGCCTAACGCATACTACAATAACCTTTTTAGGCACGCTAACTTTTTTGAGGCCAGCTTTAAATTCCATTTATACAACAGAAAACTTGTTAAACGTTGTTTACAAATCTCTTTTATTAAATTAGATCAACGAAGAGATAAAAAAAGAAAATAGCCACCTTGTGTCCGAGTAAAAGCTTGAAAAAAACAGATAAAGGATACCAAATCATTAATCATTCGTTACTTTTATCCTTTAACTTCTGAATTAAATATAAATGAAACCTTTTACGGAACACGAGGCATTAAAATCAGGGTATTGGGATATTTCTGATTTTCTTACAAGATTTATTTGCAAACTAAATAGGATTGCTGTAACTAAGCTTTATTTTAGGCTATCCCGTTTGGAAAGGATATTAGTTAACAGTGTTTACGACAGTTTTGGCATACATGTTTTGTGGTCTGTGGCAATCGTGTACCTAATTAAAATAGGAGAAAGATACTGTTTCAACATTCTTGAATTAGTGTTGTTTATTATCATTGTCACCATCAACAAAAGTGTACTTCATTATTGATAATGAAGATTGTATTTTTTTGCATTGAATATTTTATATTCCATGTCAACCTCAAACGACACCTCAAGCACATTGTTTGAGGTTGATCATTACACAAAACGAATAAAATGGTGATTTCATTTGAATCCGGAATATGATTCAGATGAGTTCTATTGTCTCTATGGAAATGCCTCAAGAATCGACAAAAATATTGTATATTTTCATTGGGATTTTTAATGCTCGCAACCTCAGAATCAATTATGCGAGAAGAGTCGCGAAGCCAAATGATTCATTCTTTTTCCCCATGGTTATGTAAATTTCAAAAGGCTGCTCTGTTTTGATAATGGTCTATGCCCAAAAATAGAAGAATCATCTTGCTCGTTTGAAACCAGTAACATTGTTCTGTTTATCAAATTACGCAATTTCTGTACTTAATTAAAGATCTGGAATTTTCTCTGAGCAAGCGGCGATGTGTCGATGAAAAGGTAGTTTCTGTCTCATTTGTTATTTGGGAATAGTTAGTTTACTACTTATGGTGTTTTATTTAATTTAGTGTTCTGATGATGAAAACAGATTTGTTATCCTTTGCCTTTTCTGGCAAAATCCAAATACAAAGTTCCAAACCTGGCTCTGGCAACATTTTTTTTTTTAACTCCGACGGAAAAAGAGGGATGTTATTTTGGTTTTTACAAATTACTTAAATTATAAATTCAAGTTCTAGGAATAACAGTACTGACTGTGGCCACTCCATCCGGGTGAAGTCTTCATCCTCTGGCATCCAGGTGTAGCGTTTGGGGTCAGGTTGGCTGCACACAGACCGTGGCCGTCTGCGGAAGTATGAGCACTCCAAATCGGCGTCGTATGCACAAAGCTCGGGTGGTGCCGGGGTTGGTTGGCCGAACCTGGTGGATACAGAAATATCTTTAACTGAGTACTGAGGGAAAATGTCACACAGCCACTACCAATCTGTTACGGCCAGCGCCCACAAGGCAGCAAATTGCTAGAGCACTTTTCGCACTTAATCATTATTAAAATAGAGTTGACAATAGCGTACAAGAGATAGTGTCCTGACGTCGGTGCCTGTTCAACATAATCAGCCTAAGAATAACGGTCCAAAGAGGGAGTGGGGCAGCCTACTCCCTCTCAGAGAGAGAATCTCACAATCTGCACTAGATTAGCGTGGTGAATTACAGGATTCACCACGCTAATCCAGTGCGGAATGGTAGTTAGGTGTTCGCGTTTGCTATTTTCAACTCTATTTAAGTTTTCATTTAGTTCATTTCCAATTGTCCTGCTTAAGGGGTGCTGACCGTTTGAATAATCACTATCACTTACCTGGGATACCTCTGTATTGGTGCATAATCGGTGTTGAGATTCTCATCTGAGGGCACACGCCTCCTGACACACACGGATAGAAATGATGCTCTGGAACAAAATAATCACGTTTAGAGTAAGCATTGTTTATGGTAAGATAAAGAGAATACACTTAATTGCTTTCATGAGTGATACAGTTTAGGCAAAAAATAATGGAATTTGTCTGAGTGGATATCTCACATTTTATTCTGCGTTGAACGAACGCAGAATAAAATGTAAATATGAATAATAAATAACGCCTCTTCTATTAATTTGTGAATTGAAATTGCTATTTGATTTTGGTTAATCTGTGGTTTACAATTATTCTTGTGCTCGGCTGTTTTCCCAACCATTTTTCCCTAAAATTGGAACGAAATTATTATCTTTTTAATTTCTGAACAACTAAGTTGAATTTGGGCAAGGAGCGTGTACCCAATTTACATTTATCGTGACAGAATCGGACCATTTTGTAATATTGCGCCGTTTACGACAATACCTACCCAATTTGAAATTCGTTTTTATCTGTAATATTGGTGTTCTTAAAGCAACTATACTTCTCCACGTCTTTTGTTCATTATACGTATATCCATCTTCATAAGAACTCAAACTCAAACTCAAATCATTTATTTCAATTAAACCATTTACAGGCACTTTTAAATTGTCAAAATTACATAGTCGGTCAGTTAGTCAGAAAGTTGAAGCCAGTTGAAGAGAATTAAATATCAACACAGAATTTTATCAAGCAGATTATTAGACAATATACTCGTATACTTGGTAGATTTGCAGAAAAGACTGCATTACTACAAGTACTACACTACTTGATGCAACTCTTTGCACAAAATAAGTGTGAACCTGATAATTAATTCGTGGCAAGAACTGCCCTTAAATACAAAAATCATTTTAACCTTGATATTTTTATCACCGCACTAATAACTAAAGTGGTGCGTGGTGTTTAAATATTCACTACTTGATGCAACTCTTTGCACAAAATAAGTGTGAACCTGGTATTTAATTCGTGGTAAGAACTAAGTACTTAACTACAAAAATCATTTTAACATTGATATTTTTATCACCGCACTAATAACTAAAGTGGTGCGTGGTGTTTAAATATTCATAACTTGATGCAACTCTTTGCACAAAATAAGTGTGAACCTGGTATTTAACTCGTGGTAAGAACTAAGTACTTAACTACAAAAATCATTTTAACATTGATATTTTTATCACCGCACTAATAACTAAAGTGGTACGTGGTGTTTAAATATTCACTACTTGATGCAACTCTTTGCACAAAATAAGTGTGAACCTGGTATTTAACTCGTGGTAAGAACTAAGTACTTAACTACAAAAATCATTTTTACATTGATATTTTTATCACCGCACTAATAACAAAAGTGGTGCGTGGTGTTTAAATATTCACTACTTGATGCAACTCTTTGCACAAAATAAGTGTGAACCTGGTATTTAATTCGTGGCAAGAACTGTCCTTCAAAAATCATTTTAACATTGATATTTTTATCACCGCACTAATAACTAAAGTGGTGCGTGGTGTTTAAATATGCACTACTTGATGCAACTCTTTGCACAAAATAAGTGTGAACCTGGTATTTAACTCGTGGTAAGAACTAAGTACTTAACTACAAAAATCATTTTTACATTGATATTTTTATCACCGCACTAATAACAAAAGTGGTGCGTGGTGTTTAAATATTCACTACTTGATGCAACTCTTTGCACAAAATAAGTGTGAACCTGGTATTTAATTCGTGGCAAGAACTGCCCTTGACTGCAAAAATCATTTTAACATTGATATTTTTATCACCGCACTAATAACTAAAGTGGTGCGTGGTGTTTAAATATTAGCAGTGTGGTACGCGTGAAAAAAAAACTACGAGTAAAGTACTTGAAAGAGACTACGAGTCTGCACTGGTTTCCAACCATGTCAAAATTTTTAATTAAAGTATGTATGTAAGCAAAACTTAACAAAAACAACTCTTCCTGGAAATTGATTTCCATACAAAATTATTTAATCCAATACACTTGTTTATTGGTCTTAAAAACTCATAATATAGATACCACAACAATCATGGAGACAAAATAAATAACTATGTACGTATCTAAAAAATATTGTGTGATCAAGTTCAACCATCTGAATTGTAGGTCAACTTAGGAATACTTACAACAGAAATAAACCTTAATTCGGAAAGGATTTTAGACGTTTAATTGCCCAGAAAAGCAGCGAATCTATTGCAATAAGAAAGGTTATGTTTCGTGCTGTTTCAAGTAAGCTTTATTGTTTTCTTTGCGAAATGAGGGTATAGTAACAAATGGACCTCAATATTTAAAGTACTTCAAGTTTTTCTGGAGAGTCAAAATTGTTGATTCGTTACTAAGGAAGGCCGTCGCTACAAGCAAAAATAAAAACAAATTTGGAGTTAAGCAGGGTATCTACCCTGCTTAAGTCTGAATTTGTCTTTACAACAAGTGACAGTTCTTTATTAACACTACCTGAAGGCCAATTCTCGTAATTTAAAACGTTCAAAATCTAATCGCAGTCTCATCTCGGCGACAAAAAAACGTCAAAAACTTGTCAACATGTAGGGAAATTAGAGGTATTTTTGACAGATTGAGACTGAGATCAGACTGTGAAAATTACAAGAATTGCCCTTCAGATGGTAGTGTTCCTATAAATCGATAATAAAGAACTGTCACTTGTGTACCTACGTAGCTATTAAAATTTTATTTATGTTCAAAATTTTATCGTAATTAAGTTGATGTCAGAGTGACTAGCACTATTGAAAAAGTTATAAAAATGTTTGAAGTTGTAGCGTAAACTGAACTTTATTGTGTAGGAATTAAAGTCATTTTTCCCTAAACTCATACTCATATAAACGCAGATGCCTAGCACTATTGAAAAAGTTATAAAAATGTTTGAAGTTGTGGCGTAAACTGAACTTTATTGTGTAGGAATTAAAGTTATTTTTCCATAAACTCATACTCATATAAACGCAGATGCTAGGTGGGGTTAGATTTAAACTAATATAATAAGTTTGTATCCACCTATATCTTACATAGATACATTGTATAAGACAAAGTCGTATTTCGTATCTGTCTTTTTGACCGCTTAGTTCTTCTTAACCTGATAATAAATTATGAATCGGTATTCACTATCATTTAGACATTACATTTTTGAACTATGACGTTTTGGGAATTCGACATTCTGAACTTGAATGGTTTTAAAATGGTGTCACTATAGAATTCTGAAAAAAACACGCTCATGTAAATGTTTCTCTGGATTTCCATCGAGGTAGGAGCTAGGTACAAACACACCACCTAACTTATTACAAAAAAGCAGCTTAATAAAATAGATAGCCCAAAAAAAGCAAAGCCAGCAAAAATATAAAAGGGCCCGGTGACCTCCACTTGAGCCCAATACGATTATAAGGGTGTAGAATAATAAAACCGGCCAAGTGCGAGTCGGACTCGCCCATGAAGGGTTCCATTACGTTACGATTTATGACGTATTAAAAAAAAACTACTCACTAGATCTCGTTCAAACCAATTTTCGGTGGAAGTTTATATAGTAATGTACATCATATATTTTTTTTAGTTTTATCATTCTCTTATTTTAGAAGTTACAGGGGGGGGGACACACATTTTACCACTTTGGAAGTGTCTCTCGCGCAAACTATTCAATTTAGAAAAAAATGATACTAGAAACCTCAATATCATTTTTGAAGACCTATCCATAGATACCCCACACGTATGGGTTTGATGAAAAAAAAAAATTTGAGTTTCAGTTCTAAGTATGGGGACCCCCAAAATTTATTGTTTTTTTTCTATTTTTGTGTGAAAATCTTAATGCGGTTCACAGAATACATCTACTTACCAAGTTTCAACAGTATAGCTCTTATAGTTTCGGAAAAAAGCGGCTGTGACATACGGACGGACAGACAGACAGACAGACAGACAGACAGACAGACAGACAGACAGACATGGCGAATCCATAAGGGTTCCGTTGCCATTTGGCTACGGAACCCTAAAAAGCTCAATTTGTTACCTTTGCCTGTTCTAAAAGAAGATCATTTATCGTCCAAATCAACTTAGGACGTCGATACTCGTGTCTCGAGTGTTAGGCATACGCCATCTTTATTTTCTGTTAATGACCCTATTTGTTAGAAAAACATGTTGGTATGTTTTGGTTGCATTTTGATCGATCTCGATTACATTGTGTGGTGTTTATGGAAGGGAAAATAAGAACGGCAAAATGTGTCTGTGAGCACTGGGTTTTACTCTGAAACTTTCCTTCGTAAGTCTATGTTGAATGTTTATCAGAATGTTTCACCGACACGACAATAAACTATAACTCTTTTAACTACAGACCTTTCCATTTACGGAGAATTCGCCGTCAATCTTAAGACAAGCGATATTACAAAAAATACACAATACATATCTACAGCTTACGCACGCACGCCAAAGTTGAACCAAGAAAAAGGACGCAGCAGCCGTGTTATATATACACGAACCCTTTGGAGACAATTTTGCCCCTTAATATAAAAAAAAAAATATATAAAACATAAAATAAACAATAAAACAAACTAAAATAAAGTATATTTTTCATTTCATTAAACCATAATCTAATCATATTATTGTACTACTCATTCATCTTCTCTTGGTCTTTTTTCTCTATTGTCAAATCCTCGGAGCCAATGCTTAAGCGTAAGCGCAGTGAAACAGGATACCCTGTGTCACTACGCCAAAGAAAGAATCGAGCGGCATTTATCAGTAAAAAATGGGATGGATTTGAAACCTTACTTAAGTGGCTGGGCACATATTATTTGTCACTTAATCAAACCAACAAACAAACTCTTCATTATAATATTAGTTTAGCCTGTTTTTGCAACATTTTCCATTGATGCTCCGCTCCTATTGGTCGCAACGTGACGTTACATATATAGCCTAGCCTTCCTCGATAAATGGACGATCCAACACAAAAACAATTTTTCAATTCGAACTAGTAGTTCTGAGATTAGCGCGTTCAACCAAACAAACAAACAAACTCTTCAGCTTTATAATATTAAGTTTAGATTTTATGTTTTATATTTTTTATACTAAGGGGTCAAAACTGACTCGAAAGGGTTCGTGTATATGTAACACGGCTGCTGCGTCCTTTTTCTTGGCTCAACTTTGGCGTGCAACGCGTCCGCGTGTCTAAATTCTCTAGAGCAAGTAGCCGGCCTTGATCTCTTAGTAAAGACACAGTAAACTGTAGATATGTATTGTGTATTTTTTGTAATATCGTTGACGACGAATTCTCCGTAGATGGAAAGGTCTGTAGTTAAAAGAGTTATAGGTTTATCTTCGTGTCGGTGAAACATTCTGTATCTGGAAAGGTCTGTCGTCGAAAGTGACGTAGATCAAAGGTTCTGTCGGCGAAATGTCCGTAGGTGAAAGACTCTGCTGGGGAAACGGAAATAAATTAATCATACTGTCGACGAACAGTCCAATGGCGATACGGTTTTAGGAGAACGGTTGCGGAATCATATTTTTAGTGTTAACCGTAAATATTAGATCGTTCTTATTTAATCTTTAGGTTTTTATATAAAGTCACTATAATCATATATCCGCTTAAAATGATAATTACAGAGTAATATCACGATTAAGTACCTATTCTAAAAATAAAACATCCGATATTCTCGCTTACAAGATCCCCGAAGATATTTATTTTTATGGGCACAGAGGGAAAAGTATTTTTGTTAATACAAACTTTTCCCCAGGGGAATAATATTTATATTAACTTGTACAAAATGGGTCAAGTTTGCTCATATCTTATGCATGGCGGGTTTCCGGCTAAACAGCTCAGATGGGACTCGACGAAATAAGATGAAACATAGATTTTATATATGCAGAAGGTAAGTAGAGAATATTGTTTTGAGAAGAATATTAAAAAATCGTGGATATATTTGTAGTTTGCATCACAAAAAATTGTGAAGCAGCAGTAACTGTAATAAACACTGGGCACATATAAACAAGGGAAATATTTAATTGATCTTAAAACTTATTGATCATAATGCTACGCTTTTTAAAATTAATGAGCCTCTAAAAACTTAAACAGGTTAGGTTAGAACTATGACCAAATACGCGCGTGAGTCGAGCGAGCGAACCGAGCGGTGCCGCAGCAACAGCCGGCAAGCGCTACAACCAAGTTGGTCACAGTTTCTTGGCTATTTAGTATTTTTATGACAGCAAAATAAGAATTATTTGTGGTTCACAAAGGTTCAAAGTTCATAATGTTAGTGTTCATTCATATTTTTATGAGAGCAAAATGGGAATTTGAAGTTCGATTAAATACATGTCATGATATAACAATAACAAAAATGCAATATACTTGTAAACTTCAATAAGATAAGAACACAACATTTTTAATTTTCGATGGAGATTTTTTCGAGAGTTACATTACTGCTAAGTACATTTTCTCTTAAAGTCCTACCAAAAGCCAAAAGCAAATGAAACCAGGCAGTAATACTCGGCAACTAATCCGACAATTCGTAAGCCAGTCTGATTGGGTAAAGCCTAGTAAAGCGCTCGGGTAAGGGAACATTCCCTTGCCTTTTTTGCTTCAGATCAAAATTTCTACATTTTGCAATCTTGTCTTCATTATAGTAATCTTTAAAACCTGTAAACGTCTACTGCTGAATTTACCGAGTTCTCGATTACTGTGACCATGAACGCGATCACAGAGGATACTGATAATAATCTCAAGCGTTAAGCTCAAAATATTACTGCTCATAATACTATTTCTAGAAACAGAGGCATTTATTTATTTATTTCATAACAATTGTTACATTGTGTCGAAATGTATTACATTTAGATCTAAAATAACATGAAATACAATTTAAAGATAAGAAATAACAAATACATATTATGAATACATCCTACATGAGTGACAAATTTTAAAACAATCTTCGTAGTTAAACAATTCAAAATTCAAAAGCCACTATTATGTAGTTATACAGCGTGGCGCATTAATGGCGACATTAATTTAACACACGTATACTGTTTCGCGTTTTCATTTTATGAACATATTTTAATTTCATGAAACATTAATATTCATTTATTTATTTACAATTTTCTAAAATAGCATCTCACAGCAACATGAGGGGTCCGTGGCTAAATAATAACAGCCGCACAGGTCGATCGGTCAGGTTAAGCTACGCTTGCCGCGGTTGGTCTGTGGATGGGTGACCATCTTTACATACCGATACCCCTGCATGCCTCGGAAAGCACGTTAAGCCGTTAGTCCCGGCTGTCATTCGTGGATCTTTGACAGTCGTTACGGGTAGTCAGAAGCCCGAAAGTCTGACAACCAGTCTTACCAAGGGGTATCGTATTACCCAGTAACTGGGTTGTGGAGGTCAGATAGGCAGTCGCTTCATGTAAAATACTGGTATTCAGCTGCATCCGGTTAGACTGGAAGCCGACCCCAACATAGTTGGGAAAAGGCTAGGCAGATGATGAGCATCTCACAGCAACAGTACTTAAAGAACTGTAGCGCAGGGGTCATTTGCCGGGGTTACGGATCATAACATCGCATCAATGAAATTAAAACAAATAACGTGCAAAGACAAGTTGATTTGAAGGAAAGATAGAGAAGCGTATGGGGCGGCGACGGGCGGTAGTTTTCGAGTTACGATTTTTTTCTAAATTGTTATAGTTTTTAGGATTACTGGCCTCTAGCCCTACTCGTGTGTTGAATTAATGTCGGCATTGTAGCGATACGTTCTATAAAAATAAAATAAAATTCAATTCAGTATACCGATACAAATACCAAGAGAAAAAATTAAAAAAAAAATATTATGTCAATAAAATTAAAAAGGTTAATATTTAAAACAGTCTAGTTATACACATCACTGAGAAACTCGTCAAGTGTATAATAGCATTTTTCTTTATGGAAGGACTTTAGTTGGTTCTTAAACTGACTTAAATTATATATGGACTTAAATTCTAAAGGAAGTTTATTAAAAAAAATAATTGACTGATAGCTTGCAGCATGACTAACTACTTTTAAATGCGGTTGAATCGTATATCGTAGATCCTTGCGTCTTGTAGCTTCCCGCTTATTTCTTTCCTCAAGTGTTTCGAAATTTTGTAATTTTTTCATGAAGTCTGTGAGTAGAACTAATATATATAAGCAAGGGACTGTTAGTATCTGTAGTTCTTTAAAGAACTCCTTACACGATATCCATTATATTGATTCCAAAATTGTAGCCATAACAGATGTTGCAAGATTAGGGAAATTAAATTGGACAGTAAGGATCTCAAACTAAAGTAAGTTGACTTAAGTTTTAGACAGTAGAGGAGACCACCGATTTTTTAAAAGTGTAACAAATTCCATTTTTAATAAATGGAAGTCTTGTGCATTTGCTACTGAAAATCGGGTTGCTACTTAGTATTTTCCTAACAAGACATCTATAGGCATATCGCTTAACTGAGACGGTGTCTGAGGTAGCTGCGCGGTGCCATGAGAACAGCTCCCATGCCACATGCGGTACGCGGTGCGGGACGGGAGCTGTCCCCTCCCGCACCGCGAGCGAATGACTGAGCTGAGAGCTATCAGACAGCTCAGTCATTCGCTCGCTCGGGAGTGACGGGCATAAATTGAACAAAGAAACTAAAGAGCCATAAATTCGATTTGATAATTCCGATCGACAAAACGAAATGTTAAGTGGAGTCGCATAAAACAATTCGCTTCATTAGATAATTTTAACATTACCGTTTTCGACATTAAACTAAACGAATACATCACTTCCGCTCCATATCGCTTTCACACATATAGAACTGCTGAAAGGGTAACATTTACACGTCTGTTAAAATAACCTTTCCATAAATAAATTCAGTTACATGTTCACCCGTGTTGAGAAGGATTTAGTGGCATTTTTATTTCTACAAATTCAATTGGTTAGAGTACACAGTGAATTGGGTGTGTAGTTGAAGTTTATGGTGGACCAGCTCAATAGCCATAATGATGGTCTTAGTGGCTGCTGTGGACTCTTACTATTACGGATTATCTTATCTTATTTAGATAATCCTATCATCGATTCTTGTAAACCAGGCAATAATAGCAAGTCTATAAATCTAGTACTTAAAATGCAGACATAGTATTTTTAGCTTATTGAGGATTAACTATTGGTAATTCATTATTCGATTCATACCACTTGATGATTTTATCTAATTTACATATTCGGATCGCAAAATTCTAGATCGATTTCAGACTTAACTTACTATTTAACCGGTTGGTTGCAAATATCCGCATATTTTCAACCAACCGGAACGTTTTTACTGAAAAAAATTTAAGCTGTGAAATCTGTGAAGGTACTTATCTACCTACTTTTGTAGACTACGTCTAACAGATCAGTAATTGAACAAGGTTTGTATAAATACACACAAAGTTATAATCCCTCTCCAAGTAGGCCACCATTTCTGATGTCATAAGTAAGCTAACAAGCATGCAGGTCACCTCATGGTATACCTAACGGTCACTGCCGCGCCGCCTATGCATACCTGCATTATTGAGGGTAACAGATATGGTGAACTTATGGGTAATAAGTACGTACTCCAAGCATAGCCGTCTCCATTGCCTTTTGGGTGACTTTTAGCCTTCTAATAAGGCCCATTGTGAGCGACCACGTTTTAGTGCCATAGGTCATCGCTGGTAACACGCACTGGTCAAAGACTCTCGTATTGAGACACTGCGGTATGTGGGACGAGAAGATATGACAGAACAGCAGAATGGCCGATGGGGCTGAAAGGTTCTGGAGTGGTGACCGCGTACCGGAAGACGTAGCGTTGGAAGGCCTCCCATAAGGCGGATTGACGACCTTGTGAAGGCTGCAGGAACCCGTTGGATGCGAGAAGCACAAAACCAGTCGATGTAGAGGTGCTTGGGCCTTGGTCTATGTCCAGCAGTGGACGTCTTTCGGCTGAAATGATGAAGTACGTACTCCCCGGAGGAGCTACTTCAATAAGAGCCTGCTACAACTAAACGAGAGTGCCCAGAAGTATATCTTTCCAGATAGGGTAACTGCGCAGAATTTGTACACTATAATAACGCTAACAATATTTGTCCTTACCAACAACACCGCATTACTAACCGCTAATGTTCGAAACATTTTAGATTCTAAAATAAAAATGGACGACGCACTATGAGTATCTTACAAAAACACGAAAAAGTTATATTTGATTTATTGATGAAACAGGCTGAAGGTTATCCAGCATTTCTAATAATAGGTGAACAAGGTGAAAGATTCTATGAAATCAAGTACGAGTATGCGTCATCGTTAAACCTTGCTTTATCGGATAATTTAAATAACTTTGTATTCTTCTTCATTTCGATACTTAAAAACCATTTAGAAGCGGACAATGTAGATGATTTCATAAATATTATTAACGAAACTAGTATGTTTACTACTGCTATAAGAGTTAAATGTGAAGAATTTATAACTTTTTCCTTTGATATAGTAAGAAAAATTGATAAATCTAAGTTTAGGAATTTGTTTAGTCGTCGCAATTTCTCTATTTTTGTGAATTTGTCTTCGAAGAGTAATGAAGACATTTTAAAAATATTTCGCCAAATTTGAAATCTTACTTCTTCAAATACTACACCGTATGTTACGTATGACTCTTGCTTAGATTCATTATCTCTTGTGTTAAAAAAAGATATAAGCCCTGATTAGTTTGGGGATCAAAGGTCAAAATAAAACATTGTGATGTACAAACTTAATTCTGTTTAATGTAAGCTTACTGTCTGTCATCACCATTTCCTTTTTGGCAATAAAGCTTCTTATATTTTTGTATATTAAAAATAAATATTTTTTATTTCACAAACGTAAGTTCCATTAACGTAAACGGAAAGAAAAAGCAGCTTTCACATTAGGATACCGATCAAGAAGGAATTAATGTTCATTTGCAATATTACTCACCTATTCTTACATAAACTCCAGTGGTAAATAGCATTATGTATCACAACTCTGGTCCCCAAGATACAGGCACCGCCTAGTTTGGGGACCGACGTAAAGATCCAAATGATGGACTGATTTTAAGTTAATTTTAAGGTAATAACTGTAACATTGGTTCAATAAATTTATTATTATTATTATTAATGAAAATGAATTGACGTAGTAATACAGCAGAATTATCTTCTTTCTTTCATAATATTATTATCCATCCTTGCATGATAAAATTCATGCGCCCATGAATCCGTATGGCAACAATAATATGTTGAATCCTTACTCCCTATTATTACCACTGCATAAATAACTACCGGGTTCCGCATACACATTGTTAACGACTGTATCTATTCTGTGCATAACAAAATACCTTGATATAAAGCTGTATTTATACATCCAGGAAAAATAATTCTTTTGCCAGGCATGAAAATATTTCAGGACATTGTATTTTTATGGGGCCTCGTGAGTTTTTATTTTTATTTTTGTGAAGTTTTTTCCTTTGTGAAGTTTCTTAACTTTCTTTTGGAAATTTGCGTCATTGATCTTGCGATAGAAGATGGGGTTAAGTATCTTATGGTCTCAGATTTATTCTTCAAATTTCACGGTAACGGTTTTTGTTTAGTAACCTATTTTATATTAACGTAGCCACAATATGACACTTAAAACACGACGAAAATGTCGTGTTAACCTTACCTATTGGCTCTGGAACATGGACTCTCGATATGGTACTGTGAGAGGCATCCGAGAAATCGATCCTTCTTGGACTTCTCCAGTTCCAGCAGATCCAGTTGTTTGTTGTTGATGCAGTACTGCTCCCGGAACTCCTGGATAAAGGAAAAGAAATAAGTTATTAAAACTCGATATGTCATTCTGCCTCCTTTGTAATTTGGTCATGGAAGTCGTGAAGACGGGTAGATTAATTATTATTTCCTTTGTGTCAATGTAAACACATAATTATCTTTTCTATACTTATAATAAATCTGTAGAAGTGAAAATTCTATACATTGAAAATATCAAAAAAATAAATGGCAGGGGGTGTTACTAGACCGACACCGAACCCAAAAATGTGATTAAAAAAATTTTTGTCTGTCTGTCTGTCTGTTTGTTCAGGCATCACGCAAAAACTACCGGTTCGATTACGATGAAACTTGGTATAATTATTCTTTAATATCCTGGGCACCACACTGGGTACTTTTTATCCCGGAAAAGTATATACAATAAAAAACAAACTTAATTTTGCGGTTCGATCCCTAGACCCGATTACTGTACCAACCGCAAATAATAAGTTTGTCGTAGGTTACGTTACTCGCAGTGGAGTTCACTAAAGTTATGCTCTAAATGTAGTGCTGAAGGTTGAATTTGGCTTGCACCGTTCGCAACACACGCGTGGCGCGCGGCCGCCACGGATCGCTACCGTATATAAGGATATTTTTTGAACTTTGATTTGAACGGACGTGTTGAGTGGCGAGCGTTCGTTCTTATTTTAACTGCTACTTGCAATTCTAAACCGCGTTTTTCAGTGCGACCTTTTTTATTTCTATTAGTTTTTAGAGTTATTTAGGTTTATTTTTATAAGTCGTAGGTATAGATTTTAATTTTAAAGTATAGGTAGTATATTTGATAGTGTACGTAGTGACCGTAGGTTATTTTATAATACTGTTAGGTAAGATTAGTCATTCGTATAGATATTAGTTTTTAGGGATTTTGCTTATTTATTGAGTTTAGTTATCATCAGAAATAGGTTTATTTAGGTAGGTAGGTATTTTATTTTCTGTTATTGAGTTTTTTTTTTTTTTATTATGTAGGTACTTAGGTAAGGATATCATATAGGTACCCTCTTAATCACCACTAATGAGACACAATTGGTTTTCTATTGTAATTAGCCACAAAGGGCCCGCGAGATAGATGGCATCCTGGGGAAGCACATACATTTTATCCTGTTAGCACGTTCCCGTGGGATAATTTCCGACATCCACGCGGGCGAAGCCGCGGGCAGAAGCTAGTATCTAAATATTATAATACAAATATGTAGTATAAAAACGTTTAAAAATAAAAAATAAATATTATTAAATATGTAGTATAAAAACATTTAAAAAAATATTATTATTATTATTATAGAGCCGATACCGCTACATTATTATAGTAGAAAAATTGTTTGGTTTATTTAAAGTTGTAGATTAGATGGAAAACATTTCACATTAGAGAGAAAACTCTTGTTGTTTTTGGGTGTAAAATTTAGAGCTTTATGTTAAAAACAAGTTTTTCATACTTAAGGCTGATTTTTCAATCGACCGATACTAATTATTATTCGTGGAATAAAATTGACGTCTGACGGTTTTTGTATGGAAGAACTGTCAATAATTCAAAATTATTCCTCCGATAAAGTTACCTATCTGGTGTTAGAAAAATGGACCCTTATTCTAATATGCAACACTTTCTTCCTATATAATTTAGCATATACCTAAGCGATTTGGTGTTCACATACTATAAGTTTACTTTGTATTTAATAAATGAGTTGTCATTCCGGCTGATGCTAGGGATTTTGACAGTATTGACAACTCACTTCGAACTCTCTTCGCCTAAGTTTTCACGGTAGGTACCATTTTTACTAGATTTGAAAACTATAATCTTAAAAGTAATCAGAACGAGAACTTAAAATCAGCCTTGGCAATATGAAGCTCAATGATATTAGTGTATGTAACACTACCTTGGCTTGTCCGTTATCAGTGCAAGTCACATGCTGAACGTTGTACAATTAGGTTTAAGGGGGAACCTATAGGGTAGCCAGCGAAATTAAAATTTGCTTACTTTTTATTGCAATTTGTAAGTTAGTGTCAGGTAGTATGTTGAACAAAATATGATTCGCGACCGTAAAAAGTATGTATTTACAGAATTATAGTCATCAATATAACCTAATTTGAATGATTGACACTGACCTGCAAATTGCAAAAAAAAAATTAAGGAAACGAGTTGTGTGTGACCCTGGCGATAATTGTTTTTTTTTTATCTTTTTACATATCTCGGGACCATGGGATCCCGATCCTTTGGTATACGAGGGGCCGAAGCCAACTCGCTGAGGCCCATTATGAAATTATATTGAAATGTGACACCACCCGACGATTATGCCTGTATGCACTATGCAAGTGCACCCTATTATTATTTATTTACATTTCAGACAACAAGATCCATTCTTTTTAGTAAAAAAAAAGCTTAAAACTAAGTTAGTTCACACATAAACGCATACAATTTTTGAAGAACAGACAGTCATACCTGTCCGCTATCACACTCAGGATGCCGTTGCTACTCACGCGCACTCTGTGCAGCTCTGACGCCGCTTTCTTGCGTAAGATCGGCGCGAAACCATCTGTGCGTGCCTCCATGAACATGGCGGACGTGCTGCAAAACGGAGGGAGCCTCAGCAGCATCCTGAATGCGTTATTGTATTGGAGCATTGACAGCCCTTTGCGTATATACTGTCCACAGGCTGCTGGAGTAAAAAGTCTGACAAAAGGATTTAAATAACAAAATCTTTACGTCTCTTGTACATGGCGCAAACCTGCGGGCCAGCATAATTATTAGCCCTGTCCGTCAATGCTCTGCGTTCCCTTTCCATGTCACATTCGTCGCTCAAAGAGTCCGTGACTATATGCCCCAGATATTTGAATTCACAGACTCTTTGAAGTTCAGTCTTATAATAACAATGTTTGTATGATTTGTAAATAGACAGTCAGACCATCCAGCACCAAAGCTTAAATATAATGTTAAAACCATCCGGCAAAGATCTAATAACCGAATAAAGTTTTCTAGGCAAAAATTTCCAAATAAAATAACGAAAAAGCGTAGAGTGTATTAATTTAAGCTGAGCCAAGTAAAAAAATAGATGATCTCATTCTGTACGAATGCTAAATTTTAAGCAAATATCCTACTTAATGAAAGTTCTAGGCCGAATTGGAAGTTTTAATACTCCTTTACTTGTGGATAAAGTAGTTTGGCTTTCCTTTACTTTGAAATAAGATTAGGCCATTTTTAATTAAAAATTTGAAATGAGTTGTATTTAGGTACAATGTATCTGCTGTTAGTTGGCGTACCTATTTAAAATAAATACATAAAATAAGTGATATTGTCAATTATAAAAATAAGAGTACGCTAATTATTTATTATAATATCTAAAAAAAAAACGTAGGTTACTATTAAACTTAGCTATATTAATAAAGAATGTTTAACCTTTTTGTTTTTGTTATTTCCTAAACACACCATGTCATGCTTTTCCATATTATTAACACGTCAGTCTGACTTTGGCATTGCTTGCAATATTGAAACAGTTGGATGAATAGAATTGATTATATGCGTAAGTCTGGCACACCAGCTGATATCAATACACGACGAAATTACGATCTGATGTGTCATCGGAAGTTTAAAATGTATTGCAATGTACAGACGCTAGCACATCAAGCTAATAAATAAAATATAATAAATAGCAAATTTTCCCAATCAACCTTGAACCTAGTGCTTTAGCGATAAAGTTTCCGTCGCATAATTTCGGCAAAATATGATAATACATTAAATAGGCTGAAGGAAACAAAAACGAATCAAACAAGAAGTAAGTTATTACCAACCAAGTATTCTGTTTATTTAAAGCTTAATTCTCAATTTTCTTCTAATAATATTGAATTTGTGTTCATCAGAACTTTTATTTTTATTTATTTATTTAGGTTAACCAACAATTTTATTGTTTACACTACATACATTTCTGATTTAATGACTAGAGTAACATTTACAAGTGCAACAATTAATTACAGGTTAACACCACATGTCATGCACAGAAAACGGCTTCACATAACATATTTATACATTATTGAAATTAGAACTTCTTGAATCTTGATACAATAAATAAGTATTCCAAAACAATAATAAAGAAAAATTATCATAACATTCAATGCCGTATACAACATATAAAAAATTAAATTTAAAAAAAAATCATTGGCATGTGATTACTGATTAAATTATAATTGATTACATTATGATTAATTATTAATTGGATTATGAATAAAGATATTGACCATAAATTGATAAGAAAATAAAATTAAAAGAATGAATTAAAAACAATAAATTGAATACACTGAAAACACTTATAAAATTAAAATAAAAAATATTAAAATTAAATTGCCATTGGATTGTTTACAAAAGCTCGTAGATATTTATTTATATTATCGTGGTGTACATCTACTAAGTCACTGCGGCCTTTAAGGATTCTACACAATCTAGGTATTGGAGAATTTGCACCAAGTACAGACTTTCGAAGTGGCGGACACAGGGGTGTTATCTTAGTCCTAGGATATCTAGAAGGCGCGTGAAATCTAATAAGCTTCAATAAACCGGGGCAGTCGATCTTATTGCGCAACAGTTTGTAAAGAAACAAAGCAAAGGAAAGAACTGAAACTGGGAACAAAGTTTAACGCCCAGCTAGCCATTACAAAGTGGGAACATCTTCATCCTAAATATATAAAAGTGCGCGTAGGCAGGAGAGCATACTCTTATAATTAATTTGGGATATTGGGTGGGCACGTAATTTGTTCGTAATCCCTGGAAATCTAAAATCATCAAAACTTGTATATGCCTTTTTAATTCCGTATCAAATTACTGTGATTTTCTTATACAAAATATTGGTTGCCCAATTATCAATCCTGTTTTCTGTAAAAACAGTCACATTCAAAAGCTCTTTAGTAAAAACATCTTCATGAAAGAAAAAGAAAAGAAAGAAAACAACATTTATTTGCGGTAAACATGACGCATAAAAAAGAACACAAACATGCGTCACATCCGCGCAAAACGTCAATCGTTCAGCATAATGCTAAGACCTAATATGAGACAGAGCTCCAGCGCTGGTTTTCAACGGCAACCGGTGTTCATATTTTCCTTTAATTAATAATGTCATGTGAGGTTCTTTATTTTTCGCCCACGTCTATTACATTGTCCAATCTATCCAGTTAATCTTTATTTACGGATGTCTGTCATCGCAGTGTATCCATTGAAAGCCCCCAGTCTCGGTAGTAATATCTGTAGGCTGTGCAAATATTTGTCCCGATACGAAATTGCACCGTATTCGAAAGCTGAACAAACTGAGCATCAAAATCGATTTTCAATCTACTACCTACTTCACCTTCATTTGAATGAACGTTTAACTGTCCTTAACTTGTACTGTTACTTGAAGAGAAATTATTTCGTTTGAGACCACTTCAAACGTAACAAAACTATGGAATATAAAACAAAGTGATTTTGAAAAAGTGCCACATTTACAAGAAACTGCCTCAGGCGCTAAGTTGGTTTTGCGTTCAAGAACGCATGAGCATGTTATCCAGGGGTGATTCCAAGATTGGCTTGGAATCGAAGTGTTTTAAATTAGAAACTTCTCGAGCCTGGAGTCAGGATTATACCCAGTTGAAGGCAAAATGAATCCTGTATTAAATGAAACTTTACCATACCATCTGATGCCTATCTCTTTAGAGAATAAAAGAGAAATCATGGCGTTATTTCGACCAAAAAAATACTGTCCACAATTTCTAAACCATTTCTATTTGGAGGAACCTTGACCATTGCAAAATTACGATAATGGTGATATATGTATAGTGCACGTGCCATGTCGAATGGGATTTACGATAAAAAGAGGGAACGTCGGATTGCAAGCATTCGCAGCACTCAGGCTCTCTCAGCATATTACGAGTACTTCCTCTTCAATTACAATCCTATCTCTTCGAGCTAGGATTTTTTTGGCAGCTGCGTTTACTATTACAGACAAAATAAAGATTGTTGTTAAGATTCCTACAGGTAATGTTTTTTTTTTTTTTTAAATAAGACACGGTTTCCCGTTAAAATCGTGATAGTCTATAGATATAGCCTACATTTACAAACTATCAAAAGTGGTATGAAAACTGCTTCAAATGGATGAATCAATCAAAAATTATGTTTCAATAAGGACAACTTCCTATTTAAAGTATCAAAATCGTCATGAACATTACTAATCTTATCAACTCAATATCAAACCTACTTATCATGAGTAGGTAGATAGCGAGTCATTCCAGGTGTATCAAATTAAACAGAGTGATAATTAGTACCTATCCGATTAATTGGTAATTTTGAATACTTACTTCTATTCATCATAGTAGCATAATCAGCCTATAACGTTCCCACCGTTGGGACACAGGCCTCCTCTCTGTGAGAGGGAGTGGGCCGTAATCCACCATGCGGGCTCAGTGCAGGTTGGTAGATGTCACATGTCTTCGAGTTTTGAAGTGAAAACTTTTTTAGCGGCATTGTGCACTTTTTTATGATGGGTAAAAAATGTTAAAACTCGCGTCAGGACACGTGACCTGATCGAAAATTCGTAAGACCGAGGGAGAGTTTTTTGTGATGGGTAAAAATTAAACTCGCTTCAGGACACGTGACCTGGTTGTAAATTCGTAAGACGGAGGGAGAGTAGACCGCATTCCAAAATATCAAAAATGCACAACGATAATGTTCAAGTTTTCACTTCTGCCGGCACTCCCGGAGTGCAACCCGTTTTTTTTTTGTTCTAGGACATGCCGGTTACCTCACGATGTTTTCCTTCACCGTTTTGAGAGCAGTGGTGATGTGATGCTTATATATTTACAGTGTTCGTTCGAGATTTCCAATGAAACGACCAATTTTCCCATTGTACGAGTGGGTACACACAGCTACACATCAAGCTATACATTTCCAGTTTTAGCTGACCTCGCATTGTAGGTTTTTCGTTCAATCAGAAGTCAGTTTATACTGGTTATGTATAGCTTGATGTGTAGCCGTGCGTACAATGCTTTAGCGCTTAAATCTAGAGAGAAACTAAGTTGTTTATTTTAGTGGCTGGTCATTAAAAAGGGCTCAACATAAACAACTTTGAACTACATAATTACGACACACTGGTGCCTCACATCATAATCAGCCTATAATTTTTTTAGGCCTCCTCTCTGTGAGAGGGAGTGGTCCTACACTGGGGCCTAATACAAACGCCTTTGGGCCTTTCAAGGTTTGGACGAATTTTGTATGGCGAATCTGCCAAAAACTCATCATGGAGAGAGAATATTGCAACGTTAGTGAATTAGTGGATGGTGGTGGCCCACAGATTCTAGTTGTTAAGTGATCAGGCTTTTTAAACCGTGTGCAGTAAAGGATTGCTTCAAAACTGATTATCTGGTTAATAAGGAAATGCCCGTAGTTTCAAGTTTTCAGCAATAAACGCTTGGTTAAGCGATGTATATCTAACGCCTTTAGGGTAATAAAGAAAGTCTTGTAACAATAGCACTTAGTTCAGTAGCCTTTGTATTTTAAATTCAAATGAATTTCAAGAAAACAATCAATTTATTCTCGGTTCTATTGGAAAGCCAATCCATTTCTGGGGAAACTGTTAGCTTTATAGCTTTTAGTTTTTAATCAAGATGAATTGAGTGATTGGGAACCGATTTAAGGCTTTGAACAAATAATTGTACCATTTATTTTGTTGCTGTACCTAATCATATTTGAACTAAACTTTGAATTTGTAGTATTAAAGTATTGAGCAGTTGAGTTTCTATAATTTACAACTAGGTTTTGCCCGCGGATTCGCCCGCGTGGTAGTCCTACGGAAACGTACTACTACGTTTAATTGATCTTTTAAAGAGGAATATTTCCGTAATACATTGTTTTCATATAAATCTTTTGGTTTTCGTGGCGCACGCCAGTACAGCTCTCAGTAAACATGATTTTTTACGACATCTTTAACAATCATCGTTATATTTCAGTAAATTTACACAAAACCTTAACGAATTTCACACCTAAACCTTCCTCATCAATCACCCCGTCCATTGGTGAAAACCGTATGAAAATACGTTCGGTAGCTTTTTGTAACTCAAAAAACTATCGAACGTATTTTCATACGGTTTTCACCAATGGACAGAGTGATTCGGTCGCGTTCAGACAAGATAGTCAGACGCGGCGGGTATTGAATTTCTGATTTTGATCACCTACTTTTGCTGTTGACTGTACTACCTACATACATAAGTTTCCAAAACACGCATTCTTAAAAATTAATCATCCTAAATTAGTACCTAATCATTTCGTACGCTAAAAAGATACGTTTTTCTTTGGATTTCAACTAAACAAAAAAAAACTCATGTTAGAACTATGTTTAAAAAAATAGACTTATTGGCGGTATACAGATAAAAACTCTTTACCTTCCGTGCTAGTCATAGACTGTGTTACGGCAAGGTAAGGATTCTCGCTCTAGAAATACCAACTGTAAGGGAAAATTATCCAATGTATATGGTCATAAAGGAGTATACAAAAGATGCGATAACGGCTAATGAGTTTGGCGTAGACATGTTTGGCAATGATGACATTAAATACACAAATTAGAGTGCCTGGCTGGGGTCTAACTCACTAACTGCACTAACCTACAACTCGCAAGTCAGAGCTGATAACTCTGGGCCACAATTGCTCTGGGTGTATAATCAGTTGAATTTGCTCACCTGCTTAGAGTACATGGTAGTCTTACTGGCTGGCCGTTCGTCGCTGGCCCTCTGCCACTTTCTCCCCGCGTTCTCATCCTCTGACTCGTAGCCTTTGGCCGAATGTGCTATGTCCGCCTGAAAAGAAATACAGAAGATTATTTTTTGTACAAACATTATGAACACTAGAAGATGTCTAGATGTTGGATGGAATGGCAGTGATAAAATATTTTGCAAGAGGTCCTCATCTGCTTGCAATTTTACACAAAATACTACCCATAGTACGCCCACAGTAATTAAAATATGCCTGATGTTAACGAGAGACAGGCATACCGTCTCCGATATACTTATGTACGTATACTTAACGTACAGCGGTGCTATTCTGTATCGATCCGTCAGTAGTGTCACTACTGACGGATCGATAGCATCAGGTCGAATGACAGCTCACCTGTAGCTCACTTCACCTTAGTTACCACGGTGAGATTTTTACAGAATCGACCAGAAGATCCTACAACATTTTGACAGGATCGTGTACAAAACTACACAGGTTTATGTGAATGTATTAATAGCAGGTTGCTAATTGGTGGTGGTGGCACCCTGTTTAAAAGGGCCATCTTTAAGTCAAACCCAAGTCAAGTTCATTAGAACAGCACTTTAAACAAGACATCTTTCATTACGACTATCTCCACGAAACCCAACTTTTCAATCACAGTTTGTACCACTAAGCAACAGACAGCACAACCCAATCACAGAGCAAAGTTTTATCAGTCTTCTCACAAACGAACTGAATTTCAACAAATTGCAGGCTCAGAGAAGCACAACTTCAGACATTTGCATCGCCGATACCATCTATTGGTTCAAGTTTAATTGCAACCAAGTTTCACAGCAGGCAAAGGAATGATCCGACACTTTCTTTTGAACGGGATTTGTGAGATCTCTTTGTTTCTGATCATTGAAAAAGTTTTTCTCGTGAAGATCTTATTTGTGTTTGAATTGTTTTACTTTTTTTTAAGTAGATAAAACATTTTAGATACCTTATTAAAATTATGTCTTTTTGACCTTCTTAAGTTGAAAATCTCTATTCCAAACCTATTACTGCCTATCTATTCTGTAAAAATCTCACCGTGAAACCTAGGTGAAATGACCTGTCAATAGTGTTAATCTCGAGCATTAGGTGGAATGACAGCTCACTTAAAGGCTCACTTCACCTAAATTTTCACGGTGACATTTTTACGGAATAGATCTGCAGTTGAGAATAACATATATACAGATACATTCCCCGTAAAATTGTAAATCAATTACCAAGCATTCTGAGACATAACAAAAAAAAAAAATACTATCCATTGGCAACGACCTTCTTAATCACTTCATGAGATACACGGATTAATGCAGGTTCATGAAAACCAGCGTCAGGCACTAGTTGTCTGGCATTTTTGCTGAACTGGGCCTTTTTGGTGCAGCCGTTTAGGCACACTTTCCTGCTATTTTCTTATATCGGACTTGACACATTCTATTTGATTTTCATTTGTTGCTACCTGTTGTATGTATCTGATGTATGGTGTGTCTTTTAGTCTGTGCTAAATAAATATATTTTCTGTTTTGTTTCTTTTCTTTCACGTCCAACACTGGAGGGAGATTCTCATAACTTTAAGAACGTTCACAGTTTGATCTCAGTCTCAATCTGTCAAAAATACCTCTAAAATCCTTAAATTTCTGACAAGTTTGTGACATTGATTGTCGCTGAGACGAAATTGCAACTAGATAGATTATGAACGTTTTTAAATACGGGAATCTTTGAAGCGGTGCAGCGGTGGCAGAAATGACAGCCTGTGTGAGCCAGACGGGCATTAAGTATCGCCAGACATGGTTTCAGTTTAAATCATTAAAACTCTGTTACAATTCGATACGGCTTTAGGATTAAACCCTAAAGCCAGTTTAAGGTGTCTATCTTTTGGATAGGTTTAGTAATAGGTACCTATTTTATACAACTTTCGTAGTAGATTAACGACGTTTGACCGACCTCAACATATAATTAAAGATATTTGCTACAAATATATTGTATAAAATAAGCGCGGAAACATATTTTTCTTAATAAAGAACAATGTTCAAAATGTATGGACACCGTCCCCACCCTTGTAGCACTTTAAAACCTATGTTAATCGAAGGGCCATAGTCATCTTATCATTTTATTGTATGACAGCGAAACTGAAATGTGCATCCGAAAAAAGTTACATCGACATGAAGAAACCGGTATCAGTCAAAATAATAATTATGTTACAGATCACGATGCTTTTCTTTTTTTAATTATTACTGTGGGATGATTTCATTCGGAGCTTTCAAACAACTCTTTGGAATTAAATGGTGACTCCCGCACGGGAACAACTCACGGAGCAGAAAAAAGTTCAATGAAGAATTCTGCTGAATATAATTTTTGTGAAGTAACTATTGACGTATTTTTTAGGAGTTTTCAAATAAAAATACCATCTTATCAATTACAAATAAAACCTTTATTCGGTGTTTTCATTATCTATTACAATACTGTCCCAGGCACCGGCTGGCCCTCACGCTCCTAGCTGCCGTAGGAGACGCCCTGGACGGGAGTCAACAGCCGACTCCCGGCCACCGTAGGCGCGGGCTTGCGGGCGGAGAGCAATGGGCAGCTCGCCGCCCGGTAAGGACCAGGCCCGGGTCGACGGCGCGTTGTGTTCCACGCGCGCCTCAAAGAGATGTCAGCACGAACTGACGGGGCCCGCTAGGGCCGATACCGCCAGGGCTGCGGGTTGTTCGAAAGAGATACCGTGGCCCTTGGCACAGGCAACTGAAGGAACACGGGTGGGTTTTAGTCAGTAAAAGTCTGACACTCCCTTCCGCTCCGCCCAGAGCGGGAGGGGTCATTTGATGATTTCCCACCCAAAAAAAAAAAAGGCACTGGCTGGCCCAACGAAATTCTCTAAACGCCTTCCAATCCCATAATACCACACGATACTGACGACATGCGCGCAGGCACCAAGTGTCCTCATACCCGTCAAACATGAGCAGTAATATGCCTGAATAGCGTTTAAGCCCTATGCGTTATTCAGTATTAAATACGTGTAATAGGTCGCATTTGAACTATGTCTTGATAAAATTCGACCCCTTAGAAGAGTGCAATCTTCCGTGTCTATACCGTATTGATTCATAATTGGGCTTGGAGTTGCACAAACCTCTATGTTATAGACGCCGCCACGCTGACATAGGAAGCTGCCAGTTTTAGATGATATGTCCCCAAGTTAAACAAAATAATATCTTCGTTTGACAATTCAGGGAATGGCATATTTATGGAGTCGTCAGTCAATGTCCTGAAGGCAGCCCGCTGCCTGTTAACATTTTCTGCAACAACGTAGTTGCCCAAGTCATTGTTGGTATGAATTATGTGACTTATTCGTTCTACGAAGTCTGTGGCGTAGACACTATCATGAAAAGGCTCCTTGAAGGTATTGAGTTTTTTTGACAATTTGGAAGTCAGTGAAGAGGTGAGGAAGTGATTTATTGAATACTACGTTCCTGAACATTTTGAAGTTGCGTTTAAATCTCCCGTTTATCGCTTCAATGACCCAGCGGACCATAAATTGTTATTAGACGCGATTTATTCGCTTGTCCATTTGTGAGCTGAGTTGCGCTGCTTGCGTCTTTTGTAGGTGGCATGTGAGGCTCATAGCCACATGCTCAGGCCCACAAAATCCGTTGGAAGGCGTTTAGAGAATTTCGTTGGGCCAGCCAGTGCCTGGGACAATATTGTAATAGATACTGAAAACACCTCAAAGAGGTTTTATTTGTAATTGATAAGACGGTGTTTTTATTTGAAAACTCCTAAAAAATACGTCAACAGTTACTTCTCAAAAACGATATTCAGCAGAATTCTTCATTGAACTTTTTTCTGCTCCGTGAGTTGTTCCCGTGCGGGAGTCACCATTTATTAACTTTTTTTTTATTCCTTTTATTCCAAAGAGTTGTTTGAAAGCTCTGAATGAAATCATCCCACAGTAATAATTAAAAAAAGAAAAGCATCGTGGTCTCTAACATAGTTATTATTTTGACTGATACCGGTTTCTTCATGTCGATATAACTTTTTTCGGATACACATTTCAGTTTCGCCGTCGTACAATAAAATAATAAGATGGTTATGGCCCTTCGATTAACATAGGTTTTAAAGTGCTACAAGGGTGGGGACGTTTTGAACATTGTTCTTTGAATTTATTTTTGAATTTTGAGTTGATGTAATTTCCTGAATTTCATGACGTCATTCGCAACATCCCGTCGAGTCAGCTGATATGTCATAAGTATGTCAAAATCTAGTCGAGCAGAGTGGTTAAAGATCTAAGCTAGACTTGCATCTCGAACTTAACTTGTAAAAGCCAATTAGGCTGAGTACACACATATGTTCTAAGTAGCTACAAGTCGTTGCTCTGTTGGGCGTGTTTGTTGGTCCTGTCGCACTGTCTGGTAGGTTCTAGGAAACTGTTCAAAGCTCAAACGTGACAGAAATTTAAAAATGTAATAGATTGTGCAAAGTGAAGAAGAGTTTGTTAGAACACGTAATTATTCTGAAGATGACAAAACAGACTATTTAAAAAAAATATTATTATATCCGTACTACTAGTGATCCCGCCCTGCTTCGCACGGTTTCTTAGACAAAACATCGAGATATTTATGTGTCATTATTAATTTATAGAGGCTTGTGGCTTAGTAACAGCCGCACGGGTCGATTGATCAGGTTAAGTTACGCTTGCCGCGGTTGGTCCGTGGCTGGGTGACCATCTTTACATGCCAAGACCCCTCCGTGCCTCGGAAAGCACTGTAAGCTGTTGGTCCCGGCTGTCATTCGTGGATCTTTGACAGCCGTTACGGGTCGTCAGAAGCCCGAAAGTCTGACAACCGGTTTTCTAAGGGTTTCGTATTACCCAGTTACTGAGTTGTGGAGGTCAGATAGGCAGTCACTTCATGTAAAATACCGGCATTCAGCTGCATCTGGTTAGACCGGAAGCCGAGCCCAACATAGTTTTGAAAAGGCTAGGGAGATTATTCATGTAATAACCTCTCGGAATAAATTCTCTAAATAATTATTTCGACGTCAAAACCACGTCTAAATCCGTTGTGTGGTTAAGAAAAGCATCGCGGTCACACAGATAGACACGAAAATCGACTTAATATATAATATTTATAGATAGATGAATTTCATTTAAAAATACAAAAACGTCGCGTAGCTTTGTAAGCCTCCCAATCAAATCCAATCAAACAAACGCAGAAATAGTAGTATAACCTCTTTCACTGATCACAGCGTCTATAAATTAAATCACTAAATCGAATTCAAGATGGCGGTTAAGAAGCTTAGGCGTACTAAAAAAAAAAACGTTAAAATTAAATACTGGAATGGGAGTGCGCGGGAATATTGCCATATGAATTCGTTGCTTCAAAAATAGGATAATAAAATTGTATAGTCAAGGCGGAGTTGCAAATGCTAACATTGCAACATTTATGGTGTTAGGTATTTTTAATTTTATGGATGGCAACAAGCCGACGACAACCTACGTGAGGTCATCACTGTCACCTATGAACAACTGCACCAGAGGCATCGCAGATGTCTGCCAGTCATTACACCGGAATCTATAACTTCAAACCTTCAACTTGCAGGTTCCAATCAAGATTTCTTACCCTTGGGTACTGCTGCTGCTGCTACTAAAACAAATTGCGAGGAGATGATCTGCACACGGTACTACACACCGATAATTTGCTTATAGTCTACTAATATAATCAAGATAAATTTTTCATGAAAGTCAAACTCAAAGCATTTATTTCAAATAAACCAATTACAGGCATTTTTGAAATTGTCAAGGGATCGGGTAGTCAGACAGTCGACAGATAAAGCTAGTCACCTATTCCAAAGCGTAGTAGATACCTATGGAGAATCAATTTAAAGATACGATATTACCCTTCAACAAGTTCAGAATCCAATAAAGTAACAAAATAACAATTAGCAAACTTCTCGAACAAAAGTTTCTTGAGTAATAAACACATTCTATTAAAAACAACAGTAAATAAGTATTTTAACTTGGACTTCTGACAGACAATTGAGTACTTATAATGAGTTCGAGTCAAATGACTTTTCTAGTTTGCATAGGCCGGCGACATCGCTTCAGGCCAATGCCTTTGTTTTGCAGTGCAATGGCATTTCATTTTCATAATTTATTTGTTCCAGCATTGCGAGATGGCATTCTCAGTGTAATTATTATGAGAATTGTTTAGTTTTGTTTTATTGAGTGAGCAAAGTTTTAATTGTAGAAGCTAGCATTTTTGTTACAAAAAGGGCTTTCGGTTGGATATTTCCGATTTTCGGCAGAAACAAAACAGTTCGTAGAGTAAAGATTAGGTATAAGGGATTTATTAGTGAAAAAAAATAAACACAATCGTACAAGACCAGGTACCAAAGACGGACGGGACGTTTGTAAAAATCAAACGACTACGGAGGGGAAATTCTCATAATTTTAAGAACGTTCACAGTCCGATCTCAGTCTCAATATGTCAAAAATACCTCTAAAATCCCTAAATTTTTGACAAGTTTTTGAGATTGACTGTCGCTGAGATGAGATTGCGATTAGTTTTTAAACGTTTCTAATTACGGGAACTAGCCTTCAGATGCCCTGTTACAAGGAACATTATAGTTTGCTGCTTTTAGAAACTTGAAGACAATTGTAACACTCTCCCGATTGGGTGGACTTGAGATTGACGATTCCATCATTCATACTTCAAAACTCTTTACAAAATGTTTGACTTGATGTACCTAAATAAAATTTGTACTATTGGCTTGTCCGATGTTCATGACCATTGTCAATAAAAACTGTCCTAATGGATGATTTTATTATACACTTATAAATATACTATGACTGAAAAAGTTTTGTTGTTGACCTTAACAGTCCAGTTTTAGCTCCATTTACACGATGCAAGTTTCTTGCCTAATACATAACATACATAATCAGCCTATAATGTTCCCACTGCTGGGACACAGGCCTCCTCTCTGTGAGAGGAAGTGGTCCATAATCCACCACGCGGGCCCAGTGCGGATCGGTAGATGTCACATGTTTTCGAATTGATTCTAGGACATGCCTCCTCACGATGTTTTCCTTCACCGTTTAGAGAGCAGTGGTGATGAAATAATTTACACAAAGTAAAGCGCCTGTCTGGGTTCGAACCTACGACCTACAACTCGTAAGTCGCGGCCGTTACCAATGGGCCACCACTGCTCTCTTGTCTTGCCTAATGCATACTATAAAATTGAAGCAATAAATTAGTGGCATCATCGAAACAACACATTACATTATTGCTCAATAAGGCTAAGTTAAGCATGTAATTATAATAATTTCTTATGCGATTCTTGTATCAGAAATGTCTTCTTACTTATAAAATTTTCAAACATGAGTACAGTGAGTGAAGTTGTGTTGATCGTAGCTGCTCTTCTGAAGCAAGACATACTGAAAACACATAGTAAAAATATTTATGTCGGAGTCATTCATTTGACTATTCGGAACGCCAGCGTCATCTGGTGGCGCCAGACAGTCTATCCTAAGTTCTTGTGAAGGGGGGGCGGAACTATAGCTACAAGAGCGGTGTGGAGCGCAGAGCTCTCTTGAACATTAGACATCGTACGAACAACATGTGCTCAGAAACTGTCTCGCGTTCCGTATCGTTGTGTTGTATACCTACCTACAGTGTGTGATTTGCTAGTGTGACTAACTTGTTCGTAAATTATAATCTGATTTGAACTGCACACCGTCTTTCTCTTGCGCAATAACCAACACTACCCATAGTACGTCCACAGTAATTAAACTATGCCTGATGATAACGAGAGACACACATATTTTCTCCGACATTTATATACTTTAGGTCCGATCAACCTTTAATACCAAATTTTCTTCTTCATGAATGCTACAAACGCAGAATAGTGTAGTGCGTGCACTTTTGCAGTAGCCGCCTGTACATTTTTTGTTGTTAAATGTTAATTTTTGTAATTCACCCAAACAGTCACGGGCTGATGATCGTAAGAGTTTATTTTATTTTATTAAATAGGAACAACAAACAGCTACATTATGCGATATTATTACAAATAAAGAGTGTGATCACGATTAGTGGTCCACTTTAGCCCTGGATCGAAAAAGTGAGAGTCATGGGGAGAGATCTTTGCCCAGCGGTGGGATGATGCAGGCTAACAGTAAGAGTAAAAAGTGTTACTACGACAGTTTAGGTCTCGATTTTACATACACTTACCTATGTTTCATCAGATTCATCAGAGAGTCAATGAATAGTAGAAACATAAAGCGTAAGCTGAAAGAACACTACATCAATTCGATTATAACCTAGCTGTTAATAGCGCGTTGATCAAACCTCAGGCCATGGCATGCTAAGACAGACCCCAGAGGTCTAATTGTGTGCTTTGTTTAAGTTAAGGAACTTGTAATTTTACTAAAATAAATAAATAAAATAAATAATAATAATAATGTATTCAAAACCTTATTACTACGCGCCCCTTATTAAATCCCTACAAAACATTTGTGAACACTCCATACATTAAAACTTATGTAAAATCAACAAGTAGGTACGCAAGGGAACATAGGATAAATAGCGTCTACCTTGTGTTTCTAATTCAAGTTCGAAACTAACAACAAACAGCAATATGTTCAGTACCAACAATTTCATGAAACCTGCCTAATCCTAGTTTCTCAAATACTAGCAGGTGTTAATAATATTTCAAAGAGATGGTTATTTTCTTACATACCATTACATCGCGCCTACCTGTGCCTGTTTTTCCCGAAGAGCTAGGCAGAGCTGCACCGACCCACATTTCGTCAGTATGTTTTAGTATCACGATAGGAGGCGAGCTTATTGCCATTAACCGGGCACGAACCTCGTCAATCATCGCATTCTGGGCTGCTACTGAGAAATTTCAGATGGAAAAACTTAATAACACTTTGCCCGACCCGGAAATCGAACTCAGCACCCTAATTGCGTAACACACGATCAATCCATTGCTTCATAAGTTCGAAAAATGTGTCTGCTCAACACGTAAATAACGCAATGAATGTTGTTGAACTGTCAAAATGAAACCGATTCCGATTGATCGCGGACAACTAGCGGTCCTGCTTCGCATGGAAAAAAATTAAGTTAACATTAATATAAATATTGTATACTCATCATTAATATAAATATTGTGTATCATCTGTTTGTTAAATTATGGTGGAAACCCATTGCGTAGTTTGGAAGAACAACGCGGTCAGACAGACATGAAAAGTAACTTTAATTTATAATGTATTTAAATGGTTTAATCGCGTGATGGTCCCAGAAAGTTTAGCATGACAAAACCCAACATCAGTCCCTCCCCCTCCCCCCAATAACTACGTGATATTCTAAACTTCTGTTCTTACCTATCCTATGGTAGATTTTCTCCACTTTGAACCTGCGTCACCCATTCTCATTGATTTATGCAAATCATTTCTAGCCAGCTTCGAAACCGGATACAGGCGTGTGGCAAACTTCAATCTTTCAACTAAAATCATAGTTTGGAGGTCTCTCCATCCCGTAAATAATTAGTACAATAGTCGCGAACAGAACGCATTGAAGCACTAAATGGAACAACTAACAACTTACTGGCTCTGAAAGTTCCTGATTGAAATTGCTTGAGTGCTTTATTGCCCATATAACTTATGACGCAATATTAGTGGAGCAGTAAAAGTACTAATACATCCATGTTTAGGATCTAAAGACAAGCGAAGATCGGGGCATTCGGCCAGCGCCGACGAATAGGAATAAAAAAAAAGTATCTTTATTAACTTCAGTTGTACACAAAACACTTATCTATACACTATGCAGCGTTAAAACAAAGGAAAAGTGACTTCGATGAACTCTGGCACCCAAAGTAAGATTTAACTTGTGCTTAGGGTGCCAGCGTGCTCGCCTATAATTTGAAACCTAGTATCAGTAGTTGTAGGACGAGCACAGTATATTATTGTTATGATAATTACTTACTAGTAAATGCATAGTTGTGGACTGTTAAAGTACCTATGTATATACATTGAGAAAGAGATAAATTACATGGTGAAAAACTTGCGTTTATGTAATCCTGCATAAATATAATTATAAATATATGACTTTATTACCTACATTAGGTTAAGCGATAGATACATGTAGTAAATCTTCAGTCTTATCGTAACTCAGTGTTAATAGCCACTTTGTGACCTTGGTTTTACATTCATGAAGGCACATGGGAGCGATGGTGCATAGTTTATTTATTTTATTATATAAATGGTTAGACAAGATATCATAATGACGATCAATATAACTTAATAGTATGACTATAAATTTCAATGATAATGAAATCAAAAGGACGTCGCGGTCATGCCTAAGGATACCGCGGCATCGTTTCCATCAGTACAGGCTTGCATGTTGAAGGATACCCTGCCGTGCAAGTGGGCGCAGGCTCTATCTAAAAGTTCGAAGTGCAAATTGTAAGATATAAAAACTGTGTGATAATTAAAATGTCATGCCATTGTAGAATGATGAGGGAAAACATAAATAAGACCTAGTATAATAACTCTAAAAAAATTAAATTAAAAATTTAAAAAACCCCCGACACAAAATAATTATAAAAATAGTACAAATGTAAAAAGCCTATAACAATTAAAAAAAAAACGATTGAAAAAATAGCCACAAATAGAACAAAAAAGGTATAAACTTGAAACCCTATAAAAAGAAAAAAATAACCTTGAAATTATGGCCCTACATAATTTGGTGTTTAATCAGGTTTTTTGTAATCCGCCATTTTGTGGCGGCGGCCATCTTGGATCGATTTTCATCAAACATAGCTAAGAACACTCCCGACAAATTCACCTTTCAAACAAAAAAAAAACAAAATCAAAATCGGTTCATCTCTTCGGGAGCTACAATGCCACAGACAGACATACACACACACACACCCCCACACACACAGACATGTCAAACTTATAACACCCCGTCGTTTTTGTGTCGGGGGTTAAAAAGGCAATTAAGTATAGCCAATAAATTTTACTTAGCTAACTTATTTTGTGTGGTTTGATTTATTTCAATACATTAATGCGTTTTTTGAGTATCATGTACGAGTATGTGGTTTATGGTTGGGGATGACCAAAGAAACAATGAATGGACTGTGTGAAAGATGATAATATGGCTAGGCAGGGAGTGACCACCGAGATGACGACCGATAGAGAAGTTTGGAAGAAAAAGACATGTTTCGCCGACCTCAAATAAATTGGGATTAGAACATGAGAATAATGATGATTGTCTGGTGTGTTTTTTGGAAATATGTACTTAGTTTAATTTTCGTCTTCAACCAAGAATATTCTCTTAATATTTTCATTTTATGGTGAAAATCTTCGATCCCGAAAATAGTCAGCCAAAATACGATCACTGTCTTCCTAACATCACAAATCTTTAAATAAGTTATTATAGAGATATGAGGAACAGGGTGTAAAGTTCACTCATACTCCATAGAAAAGGGAGGATCCTTCGACCAGACGGGTGTTGTGTTTGGCGGGCAACTGCCCAACGATTGATGTTGGGAAGTTTCTATATATGCTAATTGCGCGGTAAAACATTTTACCGAGTATAATAAAGATACAGTTTATTGTATATAATTAACATGGAAATGTCTTTTGTTTACTCCCAAAAGCATTCGTCTAACGAAAGAAAACTTATCCAGTTCCGAATGGAACAATTATGTTTAATTACAGCCGTCTTGCATTGAGAGTTCCCGATGGTAATTACGATTGCGCGGCAAACTATAAGTCCATAAAACACTCTTTATGGACTTATAGAGTGCCACGCAATAGTACTGAAGCAATAAAAGTAAAAATCTACGTCACTGTTCAGGAAGAAGTGAGGAACAAATAGAACTACGCGTGACAGATGTCTAAAACCTGTCAGATCTATAGCCTACAAACATTTTAATTCTTTAAAGTTCACTTCAGTTATCATGTGTAATCAATATCTAAAACGATTTATGGAGAAAAAAAAACTTGAGAGGTGTCAAGGGACACCCGGATGGAACGAAGTTCCTTTCGATTAATTAGTGAAGGAATTGTAATAAAATTTTATTTTTTTTGAGTTGTATTAATATTTTTTTTATTATTAACAAATATAAAAACACAGACAAAAAAAAACTGGCTTGCTTTCTATAAGAGAGAGAAAGAGAGAGACAGAGAAACACGCGCACGCCGCACGGCTTACAACTATAGCAAAAAGTGTCGTTACAACTTTTGGTCTTAATTTTTTCCGTCTAGCCCCTTTTCGCAACGCGCGATAAGGAACTTCGTTCCAAAAATACAGGGTTACAGTCAGTCCCCATCGACGCGCAAACTGTAACCATGAATTCAGTACATGATTATAGCCTGTTTCTATGCTAGGGGAGGTCGGTCGAAAAAATGTCTAGAATCATTTGTACTGAATTCATGGTAACAGGTTGCGCGTTAATGTTCCCGTCACCCGGTATACCAAGGCACATAATGGCAGCTATCTACATCACAGTCATAAAAGTGAGAAGCCTAGACGCCTACAACATTATGTACATTGCATGTAAGTACAATAAACATCTTGCTATAAGCATATTACAAGGCGTATTGCTTGTGTAGAACACATAGTTCTATTTTCCAAAATAAAACAGTAACTATTATCTAAGTTTTGTAACCGTATCTGTTTTATACAGCAAAACTTTGCTTCACAGATCACGCAGCAGATTTTAAAGAGAAATGGCTGTTTATTTCGTATTTATACATTGTCAGTCTCCTGTCACGTATCAATTTAAAGGAGACAGGACTCCGTAGATTTAATACCTTAACATTTTCTTCAAGGCTTGAAACGACAATTACGGTATCGTGTTTAATGTTTTGATATAAGCACTGACGGTTTTAACAAAAGGTTTTGGTTATTCGTCCTTTGTTTTTTAAAGGTATGAAGAACAGGGTGTAAAGTTCACTCATCCTCCATAGAAAACGGAGGATCCTCCGACCAGACGGGTGTTGTGTCTGGTGGGCAATTGCCCAACGACTGATGTCGGGAAGTTTGTATGTTTGCTATTGCTAAACGCGGTAAACTCTGCTTGCGAGATGCAGGATTTGCATGACGTCAGTACGACGCGTTGTTCGCATGTGGCGTTGTAGATACCGCTACAGTTTCATTATGTTTGGATAATGGTTTTCAATGAGTAACACTTGCGGAAAATGGTAATTATTGATGAGGAAATTACTACTAAATGGTATAACTTCCTCTCTTCCGAGAATCGAAAGGGAGTGGGGCTGTAATTTACCACGCGGGCTCAGTGCGGGTTGATAGATGTCACATGTCTTCGAATTTTTCGTTCTAGGACAAGCCGGTTTCCTCTCCATGTTTTACTAGTTTACACAAAATAAAGCGTCTGCCTGAATTCGAACACATGACCTAGAACTCGTAAGTCGGGGCTGTTAATACTGGGCCACCACTGCTTCAGGTGGTCATCATTTACGCAGTAGGCCAGTGTTTGGGGAGCTGCAGTGCGATTCTGTAACCATCTCACAGTGAAAACTTAGGTGAAGTGAGCGTGGAGTGAGCTCCCATTCTAACTAATGCTAGGGATTGACACTATTGACAGCTCACTCTAAGCTCACTTCACCTAACTTTTCACGGTGAGATTTTTACAGAATCGATTGGCTGGTCTGCTTTCCCTGACGCTTCATGTATCTACAACACTTCCGTGTTTCTTATCATAATTTTCCTGCCCTTATCCCAATTATTTTTTGTGGTCGGCGCAACATTTCTTTTTCTTTCATACATCTTTATTAATCGGCATCTCGGTAGTCACCCCCTTTCTAACCATACCATCATTCACACAGTCTATCCATAGTTCCTTTGGTCTTCCCCTATTCTTATAGCCTTCGACATTCATACCCAAAACTCTCCTCACGACATTTTTCTCATTCGTCCGTATCACATGTCTTTCTTTTTGTTACTAACTACTATTAAATAGGATGAACTAAAGTGTCTATGTGCAGCAGTGGAATTCTTTCAGATGAAATGATGCTGATTAAAGCATCTATCCGGTAACATTTTCAACAAAACAATATTAACGTCGCATTTCAAGCGGAATGGAAATTGAATTTCCACCAGATTCCAATAAACAAGTGATGTTTAATGAAATACTTATCTGTGGAACTGAATATTAATAAAGGACGTGAAAGGAACAATTTCGGTGAAAAAAACTGAAATAGTTTAATGAAAACTTTCATTAAACTGTTTTAGCATTTTTGGCTTTCGTGGATGTATAACTAGCTGAATATTATTTATCGATATAATAAAGATAGTTTTTTACTTTTACAAACGAAGCAAAAGGAGTATGTATGGATCAAAGCAAGTCTGTAGTACCTATCTGCGTACCCTATGGGAAAAGGCGCATGTATGAACGTAGGACATTAACAAACAGTACGACAGTAATTTTAAAATAGAAAAATAATACACAATAAAAAGGCACCAAAAAGAAGATTCCGCCTGAACACTGATCAATAAATGTCATTAATTAATAAAATTCTTATAAATATCATCATCTCATCTGCCTAGCCATTTTCCAACTATGTTGGGGTCAGCTTCCAGTCTACAGTCGCTTCATATAAAAAAAAACCGGCCAAGTACCAGTCGGACTCGCACACCGAGGGTTCCGTACAATTTAAAATTATTAAAAATATTTTTATTATATGATGTACACACGGCTACACGTCAAGCTATACAAAACCAGTTTGTGTCTTGGCCTCACTTTGTATGATATTTTCTCACAATGAACGGTCAGCCAATACTGGTTTTGCATAGCTTGATGTGTAGCCGTGTATACCTAAAAATTTACCGTTTCGCAATTTTTCCTTTATTTGTGCTATAAGACGTTGCTTCGTACCAATTTTCAAGATTGAGTTCACGGGAAGTACCGTAGTGTAGTAGTAGTAGTTTCCTTAACCGATGTTAGTAATGTCTAAGATAAACTCAGAAAGTACATGTCATATTAATTGAAAAAGCCAGATTGACACTTGCCAGGACATGCCTCATGCACGAGAGAGGAGATCTTAACCACTGGACCATCACAACTGGCTCCGATCCTTAGTGCTTCTTATTGAAAAATATCAGAACACTATCCCAGTAGTATAAAAGTGGAGAGTACGAAGAGAATTTTATTTGATCTCGAGTCAGGAAAAAAAAAAGGAGTGTTCCTTATTTCTTTATAAAGGCGTAGGATAACCTTTACTAGAAGTGGTCATCGTATAAGTGGTTTAGCAGCTTCAATATCATCAGGTTTGTACTGGAATATAGCAGTTCGCCGTTGACGTGATACGACAGCGACTTCTCTGACATTAGTTCATCAGAAGACAGCCGCCACGCAACTATCGATGTGACGGTGTGACGCTCTGCTAGAGTGACTATCACCAGCCAGTGTCACTCTTATTCGAACTTTTTGGTAATTCCAGTAACTTAGCAACAAGTTGAGGCAGGACAATACGACAGTAAATTGAATCTCGTGTATCTAAAGAAAATTCAACCAAGTATATCTAATAGTTTTGTCACTATAGCGTCAAAGATTGGCAAAACCCATAGTCGCCCAACACTACTATTAACTTTATTTAAAAAAAAAAAACATTTTTTAATTTCGATGTTAGAATTTATTTGATAGTTCCAAAATAGGTACTCCTAAATGTCTGTGTTTTCATTTATTGTCGTATTGTCGTCTCCACATTGTATATCCAAAAGAAAAAATACTGAATTACCTATTCAAAAGTCGCATACAGTTTCGAAATCACGGCTGAAGGAGTTCCAACTATTATAAAACTTTAAACTTTTGTAACTCATCTCGTTCTTGAGAACTCTCAACAAGAGAATGCTTTTAGTTGTATTTTATCGATGCCTAGGCGTTTTTATTGGTAAATTTTGTAAGTAATTAATATGCAGTTTCTGAAAGAAGGACAATATTATTCTTATTGTTAATATTATTCTTATTATTAATATTATTCTTATTGTTAATATTATTCTTATTGTTTTGCGCTTTCCTTAACGCTGAGCATAGTTCTCATGTGAGCATGGAATGGACGTCTAAATAAGTTGGTAACCTTCTTTTCTAATGTAATTTTATATGCGTTACCCCATAAATTCAAGCGTCTGTAAAAATAATAAAAGTCCTCCAGACCGAATTACGGCCATGGGGGCCAAGCTCAGCGGAGTAGCCTTTGGCTCGGAAGATAAATAAGTTTATAAGTTTATTTATTTTCTCTCACAATGGTTTGTAGTGCTTAACAGTTTTGCACAACATAAATTCACATTGTGAGAGCTAGTGCCTGAAAGAGGTTTTAGAAAAAAAAAAAATATTATAGCGCACAAGTGTGTGCGAAGACACAGGTGCACTCTCTCTTCCCTCACTCTCATAGTTCGATGGGACGGCAATCCGACACGACTGGAGAGGGATCAAGCGCAGGACCAACAGCTGAGCTTTCCGAGCACGGGGGTATCAAACCACCAAATTCTAAGCTTCGGGCTACTAAAAAAATCATAATGGAGAAACTTAATACCACTGTGGCCGACCTGGGAATCGAACCCAGGCGGGGTAGCATGTGTACGCTACGTGCGGATCAGCGCCTGGTAATTAAGTAACGGCAAGTGACAGATCAAAATAAAAAGGTTGTATCGTGTGGCATGTCGTGATTTATTATGTAGGGGTCCACCTAGCATCCATCACCGCTCTGGCGTCGCTGGGCACCGGAAACACATCGTGTGGTCCGAGAGTATGTTTTTGGTCTTTTAATCAGTTACTTATACAGGGTTATTTGTAAAACACTAGCAACCTCTTAAGAGGTCATTGTACTCATCATTATGAACAACTTTTACTATGGGACCAAAACTGAAATCACAAAAATAAAATCAGCTGTTCCCTACATAACTCGTCAAAATATAGGGAGCAGCTGATTTTTTTTCGCGATTTCAGGTTTGTTCCTATAGTAAAAGTTGTTCATAATGATGAGTACAATGACCTCTTAAGAGGTTGTTGGTGTTTTACAAATAACCCTGTATATACTCGATTCATAAATCTCCCTTTATTGAATTTTTAGCTCTTTTGTTGTCTTGAAAAGTTTGTATGTAATGAAAAACGGAACCGACCTTAAGGTGTTCAGAAGTGTCATATAGGACTTCTCTTTATTTTTTGCTAAGCCGCCTTAACAAAAAGTTATTTAAATTTCCACAGCATTACCACCTTCGCCTGTGTCCAGGAAACTACGATTTCTAACTTTATTATGAACACTTAAGCTCTCTGATACGTCTCTTTATCTCAGGACAACTTATGTAGCTAATGTATTTTAGATCGAATTCCTTTTAAATTCTGTGCAAATTAGTGGTAACCAGCCTAAGACCGATTGCAATCGATTCGCTAGTTCGTGAAATTCCTTTGAAAAATGTATCCTAGAAGATAATTGATACAGAACTGAGGGGCAATTCTCGTAATTTTAAGAACGTTCACAGTCTGATCTCAGTCTCAATCTGTCAAAAAATACTTCTAATTTCCCTACATTTTGACAAGTTTTTGACATTTGTTTGTCGCCGAGATGAGACTGCGGCTAGATTTTGAACGTTTTAAATTACGAGAATTGACCTTCTGATTTCTCGTCTCCCTGTAATTTTTTACAGCTGCAATATTGCCCAGTAATTAGTAACTTTTTTTACATTTTATACCTATTTAAATTTGGTTTTTCCTAAAAATAAAAATATACGTTTTATTCTATGCAGTGAAGTGATTTTTTTCTTTTCGCAACAATATGTAGGTAAAACACCTACATATTGTTGCGAAAAGAAAAAAATCATTTTTTAGAGAAAAAATCATTAGAGAGTAGTGGTGACCCAGTAGTAACAGCCCCGACTTACGAGTTGTATGTAGGTCGTGGGTTCGAACCCAGGCAGGCGCTTTACTTTGTGTACATATAATTTCATCACCACTGCTCTCAAAACGGTGAATGAGAAAATATCGTGAGGAAACCGGCATGTCCTTGAACCAAAAATTCGAAGACATCCACCAACCCGCACTGGGCCCGCGTGGTAGATTACGGCCCACACCCTCTCACCGAGTGGAGGCATGTCTCCCAGCAGTGGGAAAATTATAGGCTTATGTATATTATATATGTAGGTATATCTAACAACTAACAAAGCTTTATAATATGTTTTATTTGACTTGCATGACGAAGTTTGCATGCATTATTATTGTCCAATATTATACTAACGTTTCTGCTTGGTGCGATAATTAAACAAGTTTTGATTGGACTCGACTTGTTAGAAATGTTAGAGGCAGTTGCAAGTTTGTGTCTATGACCAGTGTGGTTCACCTGTAGACTAATAGGGGACATTGGGGTTATATATGCATACACTGTGTTCTTCACGATATCCATAAACTTTGGCAAACGCTTTTACAAATTAAATCTAACAAAGGAAGTAGTACTTAAAAAGCGTAATTACGAAGGTATTTGTAATTTCATTTAATGACATTAAATTGAGCTATGCAGTAAGAAAGGGTATTATAATTTGGCCTATGTTGCCGCTTAGTGCAATTAAAATGATAAATCTATCAAATGCGTCGGATAAAGAGATAAGAAGCATGCATATCGGGTGATTTACGTCAAGGTATTTAGTTTGTATGAAAAAAAAAAAAATGAAAAAATGAAAATTAACGAAAAAATAAGAATACGTTACTGTGTCCATAATGAAAGATGCTTATTTCCATGGTCTGAACATGTTGTCGTGTGTATATCATCCAGAACACGGTGTATACTATTTACAGTATGGAGACTGCATTTTCGTAAATGACAGAACAGGAAAAGAAATAGATGACCGTCATTATTATTGTTGGATTAACTAAGACTTCTTAATGAATGCCGTAGCAGCCATCATAATGTGTTCCGATAAAAAAAAAACTTCGATTTCTATATTTTTCTCCGACATCTCTTCAAGACAAACGGTAAGCTCATTACTGTTGTTATTATTTAAGCCAGCGATGTTTTGATGTATTAAAATAACTGCTCTTCTGTCTATTGAATCATCATGTTAATGTCATTTGCTTGCATTCTTTTTTTCTGGAGTGATTTTTATTTATATAATTATCTCACTAGCGGCGCCCCGCCGTTTCACCCGCTTATGTTTCGATCCCGTGGGAATGTCGGGATAAAAAGTATAATATCCTTTGTGTTAATCCTGTTTATAAACTATTCGTGTGCCAAATTTCATTCAAATCCGTTTTCTAGTTTTTCCGTGAAAGAGAAACAAACATCCATCCATCCATCCTCACAAACTTTCGCGTTTATAATACTAGCTGCGCCCCGCGGTTTCACCCGCGTAAATTTCTATCCCGTGAGAATATCGGGATAAAAGTATCCTTTGTGTTAATCCAGTTTATAAACTATTCGTGTGTCAAATTTCATTCAAATCCATTTTCTAGTTTTTCCGTGAAAGAGAAACAAACATCCGGATGGATGTTTGTTTCAAACTTTCCCATTTATTATTTAGGATATTTTATATTTAGGATTATAGAAGGAAGGAATTAGTAGGATAGGGTCGGCAACATCCTCAAAAATTGTTTGTATACCATCACTATTAACTGTTCCTTTATTTGGTTTGTATATTTTGTGGTTCCATGTAAAGTTCTTGTTTGTGTCGAGAAAATAAGCGTAACTAAATGAAATTTCTACCCTTCAGTTGTACATTGTTACATTATTTACACATGTTTTAAACGTGGCCATGCAAACTACGCACATTTATATTGTTTAAAACTAAGTTTGAATATTTCTTTGTTATTTCGAAGTCTGTTTCACCAATTAAAATAATACAATTGTATTATTACTAGCATTGTATTATTTTAATTGGATTCCAAGTCGTGTTCTGTAAATTGTTATTTATTCTAGCTGGGAGTTTAGCGTTTATATTAGTGCCATGATATCGAGTTCTGGAGTCTAATTTCTGCAATTTTGTTGTGCATATTTTATTTCCTCTCAGAGACTATGAGCAACCGCCAGGATTCTTGTCTCTTGTACACAGTTTTGATTATGTCTTTTGCATTCATTTTGGTTGGTTCATTTTCCGTTCACCTGCACCTTGGATGACTTGATGAATGCCACTGATGCCGCAATCAACGTGGCCACCTACAGGGCTCAAATAATATAAAATATCGAAGAAGATCTTTTGATCGTACCATCGACACTAAAAGACGAAGAAGGTTCGTTGATATTATCTCACAACAAAAGTTTACGTTCAAACAATCCTTCTGATAAAATGCAAATATTTCTCGACTCTTTGGTGGATTTCCTTTTTGGAACTCTGATGTCCTTGACGACTTTCCTTGCAACCAGCCAATAGTAGCCTTGATTTTGCAGGCTACTTAAAATTATGCCGCACCCATCATGGAACTTTCTATACCTAGTTCACAGTCTTATTCAAATAGATATGAGACTTTTTACCTTTATTTGTTCCCGAAGTCCCCTGGCATTTAAAATTTTGCAAAATCTTGCTGGTTTACCTTCTGGTTTCCATATCAGATGGATGTATGGATTCATCTTTGATTTCTGTTAGACTTAGATAGATTTGTCTAATGATGACTTCAACGACAAACTACTACGATCACGTGTAAATACATAAAAATTCTTTCAAATAACTCTCTTAGTTAGAAGCGTGTAACTTATATATCCACGATACAAAGTAAATGGTACAAATTAGAGGTGTACTGGAACAGTTTCAAGTCAAAGTTAAAACGTTGCAAAAGCGCAATAGCGTGTTAAAAGGCTTCTGCCGTTGCGTTTAGAAGCGGTTTCAAAGGCGTATGTGGGCCATGCAGAGTCATTAGGATGTTAGCGCCTCTTTCATTGAGTAGAGTGCCAACTTGTATAGTTCGATAGTTTTGGATTAGGTGTACTTGCTGGCGTCATAACGTTGATAGTATTATTATTGGTATTAAAAATATAATGGTAGCAATCCTACTAATATTATAAACGTGAAAGTTTGTATGGATGGATGGATGTTTGTTACTCTTTCACGCAAAAACTACAGAATGGGTTTGGATGAAATTTGGCACACAGATGGTTTATAACCGGGATTAACATATAGGATATTTTTTATCCCGATATTCCCACAGGATCGAAACGTATGCAGTTGAAACCACGGGGCGCAGCTAGTATTAAATACAATAATTTTAAATTGTATTTCCTGGTAAAGGTTTTCTTAACCGCATTTGTATTTGCATCGCTAAGTTTTTGAAAGCGGATTTAAATTTTAAATGAATTCCTCGGAATAGTAATTGAGATAACGCTCAGTGATTATGATAGCTAAAATACGCTTAAAAGCTTTTCGAAACAGGGAACTGCATCGTACAATGAATTTCGACTAAGTAAGAATATTGCGGCTAAACCCATTTTCTCACAATTCTATCAGTTTTACACGGTATTTCATAAAAATAATATGAGCTCAACTGTCACTAATGAGATACAATTACTTTTCCTATTGTTACCGAAATTAATAAGCTTGTAGCATACTTCTCTCTTCATACTTTGTTCCGAGTCTGGGTGTTTTTCTATCTATAATATTTATGTATATACAAAAAAAAAAAAAAATGTATATAAGTAGTTTATCAGCCATCTTGTTACCATAACACAAGCATTAGGTTGCTTAGCTTGGGACTAGATGGCGCTGTGTGAAATGTCCAGGGATATTATTATTATTATTCTCTAAACTCTGATTTTTAATTTGCTAAACCAAAATGAGAGCTGCGATCGACCTTCTTTTTGTCTTGTTGACAGTTATTGTTACTACGCAGGTGTCATTTTATCAAGGTGTCATTTAAATCAGAGTGTACAACGTTACGCTAGTAAGTAACTCGTGTCGTCTCTCGTCTCTAACTCGACTTTCATTTGACTAGTGAACATTTTGAAGTAAGAGTTGGCGAATGAATTGAAGGCCAATTCCCATAATTAAAAACGTTCAAAATCTAGTCGCAATCTCATCTCAGAAACTATCAATGTCAATAACTTGTTAAAAATGTAGGAAAATTAGAGGTATTTTTTATTTAAAATTACGAGAATTGCCCCTCTATTTTTAGACAAGTCTGAGACAAAACCAATTTAAAAAATACAAAGAGTTCTAAAATTATATATTATAAGCAGCTTTAACATTTTATCAACTGACATCAAATTAAAATTCCTAATTGAGTTGTAATAGATTTTCATAAAATCAAGTAAAAATGTTCATTTTCCTAAAAAAAACCTAACTAAAGTCACAGGAGGGAGCGATTTAATATTCAGCACTAGAAATTCCAAGAACAAAGAACCTACTTCTTTATAAAAGATGTCTCTGTAAATGAAGATGGGGTGCTAATTAAATAGGTACCCAGTTAATGAGATAAGATTAATGAGGCATTGGATAGATTAAGAGTTAACTTAGTTTGCGGTTTCTTTAAAAATGTTTTTCTTGATCTCTTCTCGACTTAGCTTACCAGATCCCGATAAAAAAGCTGGGACTGTGGTTACTCTTTCTAATAAACTTTCAGGCACAGGTAATCACTTTTTACTATCATAAAGCACACAAAAGTTCGTAAAATATAATATAATATAGTGAAATTATGAATTAATTAATAAAATTTAATAAAATAGTCTAAGTTAACTGGACCCAGTCTATTATTAATTATGTGTAATTATAGACAGGGAGGTTAGTTGACTCTTCACGTGACCAGACCAGACCAGTAAAATTTAATAGAATAGACCGGTTAACTTAGACTATTCTATTAATTAAATCATAATTTCACTATGCTTTATTATATTTTACGAACTTTTGAAATTTACAGTAACTTAACTAACTTTATTATTTATTTTCATCTCATATTACTTCATTATTAGCACTTATTGACAAATCAGTCAAGTGTGGTTCAATTAACCTCTAATACATAATATTCTGTTTAACCGCATGCAGCTGAATACCAGTATTTTACATGGAGCGACTGCCTATCTGACCGACCCCAACCTAGTTGGGAAAAAGCTAGGCAGATGATGATATAATATTCTGTCTATCAACATGTATGTAAGTAATGGAGCAATTCAATTGGAATATTTTTTCTTTTTCGAGTGATATCAGGTATTTGTTCTTTGTTCACTGAGTTCAATGATCTACATATTTCCATTATAGCTATTTTGATAAAAAAATGAGCCTCTATAAAAGATGGATATACGCACACGAGGCCGCCCATTGTATATTTTGTAGTGTGCCATGTATTTTTTATGCTATGTATTTTTGTGGTGTACAATAAAGTATATATAAATAAATAGATATACCATCTTATATAACATTGTACTTCATGGATCACCTGAATATATGTATATTTATCTTGTACGATGAAATATGTCAAACTTAGCAAATCAAACAATCATCTTCTTCTTAGCGTGTCGATAGCAATCTAAATGGACTCGGCCCAGAACTCGGCTACTTCTTCAGCGCCATCACCAGCGTCTATCAGTTCCTGTAACGTGCAGCTGACAGGACACGCCGGATACGTTTTTAAGACAAGATGTCCGTCTTTGTCGTTTGTGGAACAGCATCACATTTACACTCAATCATTATATTTTAATAGTTAGTGAGTAAGCACTTGGAAAAACATTTTTTTAATTTAAAACATCTCAAATAATCTAATTAATAATTAAATTTAATTAATAATAAATAATTTAATTAATAATATTTTTTTTTCTCTATTTATTATTATAATTCATTGGAAAAGGTATCTATCCTCCTTGAAATTGTATCTTGCATGCAGAGCATATGCAAAAGCCATCAGGAACACCAGCGTCCTAATTGTTTAACACGATTTCAATCACAATCAGAGAGTTTTGAAGTACATTTTTAATTAATCCATTGCTTCATAGGTTTAATAACTTCGTTTGCTCAACAACGGAAATAACGCAATGAACGTAGCTGAACTGTCAAAATGAAAGAAAATGCGATAAATTGTCAATTTATGTATGTTACGCGATTGCTCCACAGGTTTTAGTCAGCAGGAGTTCGATATAATCCTTGATTCATTCTCCTTAGTTAGAGATTTTGTAAGAATTGAGATTTTGTTTCCTCGAAGGAAGGGTATACTTTGAATGTCACATCATTGTTATTAACACGATTTTCTTTCTTCCAGCGTTTGATCGGGCCGGTAATAGCCTACGGCTAGTTTTAGCTATGTTTAGTGTTTATAAAAGAGTGGCTCATTAGTAACTACATGTTTATTTCTTTCATCTGTTATAACCATAAAATTACTAGGGGTGAATCATGTTCGATCTTTCATCATTGTTTTGAGACTAACCTTTTCAAAAGTAATTTATTCAAACTAGGCTGAGAATCAGCACTTTCTGAAATTCTAAATTACTTATTACGGTCCCCCAGAATGCCCGCCCTTCACCACATCCTAGTGCATTAGCTGGGAAGAAGAAGTGGCACAACAAACTCCCCAACATCATACAGCTGTCAGTTCAGTCAGAAAAACTTGATTCTATACAAAAGTATGCAAAATAAATAACATTAAGAAACACAAAACAATAAATTAAATTATTTGGCATATGATAGCTTGGACACGGCAATATACCAGCAAAAATATTGATAATCTATGCTCAAGGAGAAATAAGAACTAAAAATTCTTTAATGTGTTCGCATAAAATGTTCGGAAAAAGTTCGAGAGAACTTGAAGCTCGTTTTCATTTTTGAATGATATCAGCATCATCGTCAACATCAACATCACCATCTGCGGTGTAATTGCATAATACTAGATAGTAGCAATGGCTTTCATCTGGACAGTTCAACAACGTTCATTGCATTATTTATGTTGTTGAGTAGACACATTTTTCGAACATATGAAGCAATGGATTAGAAATATCCTTCAGAATCATTTAGATTGTGATTAAAAGCGTGTTATGCAATAGGCTAGTTTCCTGAAAAAATCTAATTAGTCCGTCAGATTATCAAAAAATATTGGACATTGGGTATTTTTTCCTTTTGTCAATTATATAAAAAATAATGAAGATATCGCCCGTTAAAGTTCCGCGTGACATCACGCCTTGCTATACTTTTTAGCATGGCGTGACGTCACGACCCCCCACTCCCAAATTTTGACGCGCTTTATCTTTATCATTTTTTGTTTGATTGACAAAAGAAAAAATACGTGTCCATTATTTTTCGATAATCTGAGTGACGGACTAAATATAATAATATTTTTTTAATCCAGGAAACTACTCTATTATGGTGCCGCTCAACTAACATCCATTCCCTATAAACTTAGTTACATAACTATGAAAACGAGCTGAAATTATAACACGTTAGACTATCATTTAGTTTAAATGACGTTATCCTCGCTACAACAAATGCCTTGCACCATTGTAAGGGCATTTACCTGACGTCTTAAAATAAAGGGTTTCTCTTTATGATCCAGACGGAATTTCATTACAAGAAAATCGCGTTTTAAACGAGTTTTGGTAATGGGATGATAAAAAAAACACGACTGATTAAATTGGGCGGACAATTGTTTTTGAAAGTATAATTTCACGCCCTTTTTAACTTGTAAGTATGACGTGGGAATTGTTAAGTAGATTTACGGAATCTGTTTGTGAAGTCCTGTGATATGATGCTGAGGCGCCTTTCTTAACAGTTAAAGAGTTGTTTTGTTTTATTGACACTTAGGGCTGGCTTATTGATCCGTAGTTAAACTCAACCAATTGTTAAAAATAGTAACTAATGGTTAAATATTGGCAAAATGTGTTTTTTTGTCAATTTTTAGTTTATCTAATGATACAATATCATTGCTAATGGTCAAATAATTAATTATTAGTCAAAAAAATAAGCATTACTGACCATTAGATAAACTAAAAATTTATCAAAAAACACGTTCTGCAAAAATTTAACCATTACTTACTATTTTTAACAATTAGTTGAGTTTAACTACGGATCAAAAAACCGGTCCTTAATAGGGTTTATTGTTTCTGATAAAAGAATTGAATTGCGCAGAAGTGAGAAATTATAAATGAATTCGGATTGTATTTTATTCTTTACCAGCTCCTGCTCGTGACTTCGTCCGCGTAAAGCATCTCATCGCATCGCCTGCCCGCGCTGTTACTTGCCTAACTGTTAAAAATTAGTCATTGACACTATTTACAAGATAAATTCTTAACACTGACAATATCAGTTAACGCTAAGAATTGGCTACCAGGCGTTGACTTTAAACTTCATCGCAATTATATTGTGAGTCATTATTTAAGCTATGCGATTATATTTGGGGGAGGCCTATGAGAATGACCAGCACCCTAATTGCGTAACACACGATCAATCGAAATCGGTTTCATTTTGACAGTTCAACAACATTCATTGCGTTATTTACGTCTTGAGCAGACAAATTTTTCGAACTTATGAAGCAATGGATTAGCAATTTGCTTCAAAATGATTCAGATTACGATTGATTGTGTGTTACGCAATTAGGGTGCAGCACCCTAATTGCGTAACACACGATCAATCGGAATCGGTTTCATTTTGACAGTTCAACAGCATTCATTGCGTTTTTTACGTCTTGAGCAGACAAAGTTTTCGAACTTATGGATTATCAATTTGCTTCAAAATTATTCAGATTCCGATTAATTGTGTGTTACGCAATTAGGGTGCAGCAGTGGACGACTGTCAGCTGAACTGATGATAATGATGATTTTACCTATTTCCTTAACCATATCAAACAATCCAAACCTCTAGATGAGCCTCTTTACCCACTAGGACAAGTAGTGTGAAGATAACGAAACTAATATTAAGCTAAGCGACTAAGACAAACTAGATAATCAAGTAGTCGGCGACTTGACAAACTGCACTTGTTGTTAGACAAACTTCTTACTTAGTTAGGTACGATGATAATTTTCCTTGTGTTCTCACGTAAGCGACTCGAGAACTTGCTAATTACAAGTTTGGATGTTCTTGATTTACTCTTTTGTTGTTTTTATTCTTTCTTTGGCGGAAAACATACGAGAATGTCACACATTTAGGGTATGTAATAGGACCCTTTCTTTTGGGAGGTTTTTTATGGCTGAGTTCTTAAAATCCTTCACTTACAGTTTCCTTTTTCGGTTCAATCGTTTTCAATAACTTCTTTTTGGCTAAAGTAATAAGTGTGACGACAATTCAAGAATTATTATTTAAGTTTAATTTCCAGTAAATGCGCACTTATACAATGTCGATTACGTTAATCGTTTTTGGATAGCTGTCTTAGAACGTACAGTCAACAGCAAAAGTAGATGATCAAAATCAGAAATTCAATACTAATGCACGGAGTTCTCGTCAGAACTGTGTGGCGTTGAAGTGATTCAAAAGTATGTGATTGTAAATTATACCAAACATTTACTACTAGTATAGCTGCCATATAGCTACGAACTCCGTTCATTAGTATTAAATTTCTGATTTTGATCATCTACTTTTGCTGTTGACTGTACATATTCCAGATTACGTAAAAGTTAACTTTAAAAAATGTAACAAAATAAATCTATAAACTGCCTTATCTTATTGAATTATCGTATTTATGGCTTCTTACAGACATTATAATACCGTACGTGTATCAATCAATGTATTGTGTGTTGCTGCAATCACTAGTTCCATCTGTCAAAAAACGGTTTACCTAATGGACAGAGTATGGGACACAGACCCCAGATTTTTCATAATGAACGCCAACAACTCCACATATACCATCTCAATAGCAAAATCAACATCGAAAGCCAAGCCAAAGACCAAGATAGCTAGTGAATCCACAAAGTAAAACAACGAATCGAATATTGATACCAAAAGCTTTCGAAATCTCAAAGGTAGGACGAGAAAGAGAATCTCAATTAATATTGTCAACGTTAACAAGTCATCTCAGGTTTCCTTCCAAATAGATGCTATTGTTGAAGACAACAATAGGTACTGTTCAACAATCACTGCCTAACAGATGTAATAGGAACCACGTCTCTCTCTGTAAGCGGCTGAATTATGCTCGTTCGTCATCGGATGAACTCGGTCGATCGAACCAAACATACCTACGTAAAAGAAAGAGAGTGTGTACACCAATTATGGGAAGTAGGTTAAAAGTAGTGTGCACTCACTTTGATGTCCTCACTCACATTGGTGTTCTCATCTTTTACATATTAATTATATTTGTTTCGATTGGCTAAGTTCGGTCGATGACGTAGAATTTGCATGGCTCAGTCGAAGAATCATAAACCGATATAAGTATCAGACTAGTACCAGTATTATTACTGACTGACTGTCAATCCTTATACAGCTTTCAGTTTTCACTAAAGGCAATCCATTAACAATTTAATAGCTATGTTTTATTAGTAAATAAATCATTTAGCGAAATTGTAATATCAAATCAATTTATAGAGTCCTTAAAATGATTGAAAATAGTAAGTATAATCAGGGACTGAATAAATCTATAAAAAAAAAAAATACTGTTCGGAAACTAAAAATATACAATGGTCGCTGCTTTATTTCTGATACAGAACGTATAAAATACGCCCATTAACGTGGAGTTGCGGACACCAGCCCGTATTACTTATTACCTATGGAACCAAATCAAATTAAGCATATTTCATTAATTCGTTCTTTCGTAAGGAGACAAAAATTAAATTAGATTGTTTTCCCATTGCTATCTCGCTAATTCAAATTTTCTTAATTAATTTCGTAATCCTAAATGGTCTATATTCGACGAAATTGAACGAAAAATATGAATTGAACCGGATCAGTCCAATTCATGTGATCCCCTATTAGGGCCCATAAATGGACTGATCCACGAGGACACAATTAACAAATTGTGTCTGTGTTTTATCTCATAATATACGCAGTGAACTGTTAAAGATACGACCAGGGTTAAAAGTACAATTTATTGGTCTATAAAAAGTAATAGGTTCATAAAAAATCGATCTTTTAATTGGTACGCAAAAATGTACCAATTACTGACTTCGACCCCTTTCAAGCTTGCTTTTTGATCAAAATCTTTGTTCTCATTTTAGGGATACTTTATAATTATCTATTGTTTGGTTAAATGTTTACGAAATAAGTTGTGGCCAACAACATTGTTATAATTAATTGTATACCAAAAACAAAGAGCCAGTGGCTTTTATGAAATAGTGGAAGTGTGAAAGTAAAGTAAAACATATATAATATCGAAATGGCGTTCACACACAGTAACCAAGACTACCTAAAATTAAAACACTGCTCTGGTTTCAATTTAATATTATTACTTTTTTTTTTAATGGGCTGCTCTTGTCCTCGATCACGCCTGATGGAAAGCGATGGATGAGGTCTATGATGAAACGAGCGTGCCCAGAAAATGCCTGTTCACTCTTGCTTTGAAGGGTTAAATGTGGAAGGGAACACAACTTGACAGGGAACATCGTGTCGTTGTCCGTCGTCATAACCGCAGAAATAAAAATTTCAACAGGACGACTTACCAACAGGACATATTATAAGGAGGACATATTATAAGGAGTGACATCAGCGTATCCTACGTTTATTTTAGAAAAAGTAAAAAAATCAAAAGGTTTTAACGTTACACGAACGAAGTCGCGGGTTAGCAGCTAGTCTGAGTATGCAATATTTTATTTTAACTATAGTACCAACCAGAACTTTAGTTCCATAGTCTCAATTAGTAGAGTTTACGCAACGTTTTTGGGAAAGTATCTATCAGGAATGGATTCTTGTTATTAAACTAGAGCCTGCTTCTTCAGCTGTGAGCAGAGCAGGAGAGCAGTGGTGGCCAAGTGATAATGGCCGAGACATACGAGTTGGAGGTCGTAGGTTCGAACTCAAGCAGGCCTACGCTGTCCTCCCATACCTATGTATTAATACTATAATTTGAAATCATTTTAAAAGCCAATCATTTTTATGCTCTTTATTTTATGGCTCTACTCTATAGGAAACGACCAATTAGCACCTAGCTTTCGTTACGATTCATAAGTACCCATGTAGATTTATGTGAAATAAAATATTTTGATATTTTATTTTGACAGTTATTTTGACAGGCGCCTTACTTTGTGTAAATTCCACTGCTCTCAAAATGGTGAAGGTAAACATCGTGAGGAAACTTAACCGGCATGTTATAGAATCAAAAATTAGAAGGCACGTAATATCTACCAACCCACACGCGATATCTACCAATCTATACTGGGCCCGCGTGATGGATTATGGCCCACTCCCTCTCACCGAGAGGAGGCCTGTGTCCCATCAGTGGGAACCACAACACAATAAGCTGAATATGATTGTACTGCTTCTTCCAAATCTACGTCATTTCGATGATTCCATGTTTTGCTTTATTTGTTTTCAGTATCTGAATTTATATGACAACTCGCATTAAACCTTAACTAAACTATCAGTGATAGTAGGACCTAGAGGAGGTTTTGTTTTGTTGGCGATTGCCATTTTATGGCACAGATGCGTGATTTTGTCTGTCCAAAACCCCTGACGCATCACTGCGTGGCGATAAATATTTTTATTTTAACCTCTAAAGGCCAGCTTTCAATAAATCATTCACGTTTTGGTTACGGCCACTCCAATATAATCCTTTTAAGCCTTAAATGGTGAAGAGTTTAAACGTACCTGAGTTGAAACCGATACGCCCGGGGTCGCGCCGCCACCTGGAAATAAAGAAAAAAATGTTTTTAAATTGATGGAAAATGCATTTCGATGTTTTTTTGTGAAACCCCAAGTCTAGGGTTTCGTAAAATTTACTGGGCACTAACAGGAGGCCAATTCTCGTACTTAAAAAACCGGCCAAGTGCGAGTCGGACTCGCCCATGAAGGGTTCCGTTACGTTACGATTTATGACGTATTAAAAAAAAACTACTCACTAGATCTCGTTCAAACCAATTTTCGGTGGAAGTTTATATGGTAATGTACATCATATATTTTTTTTAGTTTTATCATTCTCTTATTTTAGAAGTTACAGGGGGGGGGGACACACATTTTACCACTTTGGAAGTGTCTCTCGCGCAAACTATTCAGTTTAGAAATAAATGATATTAGAAACCTCAATATCATTTTTGAAGACCTATCCATAGATACCCCACACGTATGGGTTTGATGAAAAAAAAAAATTTTGAGTTTCAGTTCTAAGTATGGGGACCCCCAAAATTTATTGTTTTTTTTCTATTTTTGTGTAAAAATCTTAATGCGGTTCACAGAATACATCTACTTACCAAGTTTCAACAGTATAGCTCTTATAGTTTCGGAAAAAAGCGGCTGTGACATACGGACGGACAGACAGACAGACAGACATGACGAATCCATAAGGGTTCCGTTGCCATTTGACTACGGAACCCTAAAAACGTTCAAATTCAAGGCGCAATCTCATATCAGCTACAATCAATGTCAAAAAATTTACAAAAATATAGGGAAATTAAGAGGTATTTTTGACAGCTTGAGACTGAGAACGTTGTCATAATTGTGAGGAGTCTTTAAAAATAATCATCGGGCTTTCGAAACTGCGGGTATTTTCGTGGCTATTATAATTATTACCATCTATGCAATGCAAATAAAATTCTCTCGAACCAAAAAATTACTGCTGTTTTTGACCCCTACCGATACTGGTAAGCAAAGTCCTTTCCCATAACTTCCTGACCAATAATCCAATAAAAACATTAATCCGTTTAAAAGCCCAAAATGCATTACTGTCACTGCTATACAGATTAATCTCAAATTGCATTATAATAATGTTTATCGGACATTAAGTGGTAAACAGTATTACATCGTACACGCTGAAACCATTAGCAATACCTTCATAAATTAATTGCAAGTGATAGCGAGAGCAACGAGGTGAGATGGCTATATGTTGCATATATGCATGTTTATCTTCCTGATTAATATAGTGTAAAAACGAGTGGTCCACTTTAGCCCTGGATCGAAAGAACTGGAAGTCATAGGGCCTTTGCCCAGCAGAGGGATGATGCAGGCTAACAGCAACATTATAAAAATGTTAGAGCTTAAGTTTAAAAGGTTACCAAAGTCTTAGCTTACCACCTGCCAATGTATTCTCTAAAAAACTCACCGTGAAAACTTAGGTGGCAATTATGTCAATTCCAGTAGCATCAGATGAAGTGACAGCCGATCGATTCTGTAAAAATCTCACCGTAAAAAGTTAGGTGAAGTGAGCTTAGAGTGAGCTATCAATAGTGTCAATCCCTAGCATTAGTTGGAATGACAGCTCACTCCACGCTCACTTCACCTAAGTTTTTACGGTAAGATGGTCACAGAATTGCACTGCAGCCGATCGATTCTGTAAAAATCTCACCGTGAAAAGTTAGGTGAAGTGAGCTTAGAGTAAGCTGTCAATAGTGTCAATCCCTAGCATTCGTTGGAATGATAGCTCACTCCACGCTCACTTCACCTAAGTTTTCACGGTGAGATGGTCACCGAATTGCACTGCAGGTCACTGCAGTCTCACTTCACCAAAGTTTTTACGGCGAGATTCTTACAGAATTTCAACTTTAAATATTGCATATATGCATGCGTGTTTATCTTCAGCTTTATTATGGTGTGTAAAAATGTTAGAGGCTAATTTTAAAAGTTTACTAAAGTCTTAACTTAGCACCTGTTCTTAAGCAATTTATTGCAATGCAATTATGGTCAGGTCTATTTATTTTTTGTAACAAATATATTTTTCTCTACTCCGGCAGGTCGGAAAGGTCAGCTTGTGCATAGTTTTAAGCAAGATAAGGTATGTTTAAAATACATACTCATAAATTTCGAGCCATGTTATTATGTGTTTACCTACCTCTGCGATTACCGGGTAACCAGTAATCGGTGACTGCGTAAGTGCAAAGCTATTGTTACCTATAATACTTAAGTTTATATTATATACAAAAGCAAAGCTGTTGGTGTCCCTTCATAAATAAACTAGCTGCGCCCCGCGGTTTCACCCACATAAGTTTCGACCCCTTGGGAATATCGGGATAAAAAGTATCCTATGTGTTAATCCAGGGTGTCAGCTACGTCCATACCAAATTTCATGAAAATTGGTTCAGCCGTTTGAGCGTGAAGAAGTAACAAACATACAAACACGCACACACACCCTCACTCACAAACTTTCGCCTGTATAATATTAGTGTGAAAATTAATGTGTTTTAATTTCAATAAAATATGTGGCATTAGTTAAGTAGTCCCGAGATCTTTTTTATACTCAAGTCTAACCAAGTCCAAATTTTAATATAAAGCCGTATACGAATTTAGGAGAAAACTGAAGTGTCAACAGCATACGGCCGGCACTTTTCATGGACCATTCATTTTATCGAAAACGATCTCCAAACAGCAGCAGGTATTACAGCTTTTAGTTCGCAGCCGTTTCCAATAACCTAGAGAAAATATTGACTGCCACTAGGCCTGGCCTAGGTTTACTCGGTTAAGTTTGTATACTCTAGGAAATCAAATATTTTCTTTGGAAACTAAATAGCTTGGATAAATTGACTTATGATCTTATGGACAGTGCTGGTTTGTATTGATGGCCGGTCTTTATGTACGTTTTATTATTTAGAAAAGGTTTTGTACAATGCTAAGTGGGCTAATATTTGTCCCGTGGGATGATTGCGTAACACACTATTCGTAGCAATGGGTTTAATTTTGACAGTTCAACAACATTCATAGCGATATTTAGGTTAGGTACGTTGTTGAGCAGACAAGTAATGGATTTGCAATATCCTTTAAAATTATTCAAATTGATAATATCGCAGTATCGTGTGTTACGCAATTTGGGTGCTGGTCATATTTGTCCAGCTCAATCACATTTTCCAAAATTGTTTAATTTAAATATATAGCAGGTATGTACGTTATAATTAATAGATACTGCATATCCTACTAATAATATTATAAACGAGAAAGTTTGTGAGGATGGATGGATGTTTGTTACTCTTTCACGCATAAATTACTGCACGGATTTGGATGAAATTAGGCACACAGATAGTTTATAACCAGGATTAACACGTAGGATACGTTTTATCCCGATATTCCCACGGAATCGAAACCTATGCGGATGAAACCGCGGGGCGCTGCAAGTCATCTATAAATTGATTTAGGCCATTTTAGTTTTATAGTGTCTTCATGATCACATACGCATAATCAGCCTATAATGTTCCCACTGCTGGGACACAAGTCTCCTCTCAGTGAGAGGGAGTGCCCAGCGCGGGCCCAGTGCGGGTTGGTTGATGTCGTGTCTTAGAATTTTTGGCTCTAGGACATGCCGGTTTTCTGATGATGTTTTCCTTCACCGTTTTGAGAACAGTAGTGATGAAATAATTTACAAAAAGTAAAATGCCTGTCTAGGTTCGAACCTACGACCTACAACTCGTAAATCGCGGCCGTTACCACAGGTCACCACTGCTACACATGATCACATTGTTTTGCCAAAATTCAAATTTTCATGGTTTCCACGTTATGAGGGATTCGGCGCACAATTCGGCGCAAATTCGCAAGATGACATATTGGAATTACGCAAATATGGAAAACTGCGTTTCATTCGCTCTTTGCATATTTGCCGACGAGAAAGTAAAGAAATAAAAAAGCTTTTGCAGAACTTTAAGATCTTTTGATTACTTCAGTGTTTATTTTCTTTATTTTTGTTGTTTATTTTGTTCCAATGCTTGAGTAATGTCGAGTCGTTTATCAACTAACAAGATTTATTCCGTTATTTATTTTTAACGTCTGCTTCTATCATTGTTTATTATCATCCCTCTCTTACTTATTATTAATTTCTTCAACAATTAAAATTTAATCTAAGGACGATTCATTGCTGTTCTTCATACCTCATGTCTCTTCATCCAGCTTGAGCTAGTTGTGCAAGAGTCACAGTGTTCATAATGTCGACCTAGCTATCACAAATTCCTGTACCAGCTCCATTATACTCCAGTACCAGAATCGAGCTAATTAAACTGTTTAGAATGATCTTCTTCTTTTTTCTTCTTTTTAACCTTTTATTTATGAATTTACTTGCGACCCATCCCTCATTAGCACGGTTTTTACGACTGGGCAAAACAACGAGATTTCTTTATTATAATGTAAGTTTAATATTAATGTGTAATACACATAAACCTTCCGGAATAAATTCTCTAAATGATGGTGAAAATTACATCAAAATCCGTTATTTAGTTTAGAAAAAAAAACGCGGTCACACAGATAGACTCGAAAAGCAACTTGAATTTATAATATGCAAGTACAGGCTGGCCAATTCCGAAGTATACAACTTTAAGATTAAGACAACTTTTGTTAAATTTTAATTAAAAAAAACTGTATTATTCAGGCTTGGCATTTTGAGACGGTTAATAAGATCTGCATAATCTCCTCCTCCTTTTTATAATACATCGCTTTTCATCGCGTTTTTCATTAAATTGTTTAAAACACAACAATAACAACATTTCTGTTATAAATGTTGTGATTTTATTTAGTACTAATTTAAAGAGGCAGTTGTAAATAGCGGTTTTGGTAAGTTAAAAATGTATATTATGATGTATAAATGGCACGTTTAATAACTAGTTCAGCAGTTAAAACTAAGCAGTAAAGTAACAAAAACGAGTAATAAAAAATAATGAAATGGATCAGTGAATATATAATTGAGCAGGAAAATAATGAAATGGGCGGTAAATATCATTGAACGAGCGGTTACGTGTAAGCATATATTTAAAATGTTTGATTTTGTATTCAAAAATATGTTTCTGGCACTCGCCGGCCGCTACCGCGGCACCGCTCGCTTCGTTCACTCGGCTCGTGCGTTGTGTGGTCACAGTTCTAACCTAACCTAGCTGTTTCCGATAAAATAACGACTAATTGATTTTTTATACTGTCCATGTTTTACTGTCGCAATTATTAACTAACCACCATTAATTTAAATAACTGCTCAATATGTTTTTCAACTGATCATAATAACATCTTGAATATTTAAATAGCAGCTCAAAAAATTAGTTCCCATTATATTTTATGTTGTACATTAGAGTACAGATGTCCATAGTATGTGTTTTGTATTGTTTAGAGTCTAAGTAGTATATAAGTTAGGTTTTATACCGACGTATACATTAGGTTCACATTGTAAATATTCGTATGCCGCTAGTAGCGGCGGATGTGTCGAACTTATCCATATGTACCAACCATCTTTGTACCTACCATATCCGACGAATAAAATAAATCAAGTCAAATCAAATAAATCTTTTGAATACTTTATTAGGTATTCCACCAACAGTCACAAAAATATTCTGCTTTTCGTATTCAAGATTGACCACGACATGTCCCTAGATGACCTAAAAATGTCAGGACCTGTCGCGAAATCCTCACCGATCAAAATGGTGTTTCGTTATTCGTTCGATGATTGTTAGAAAAATTGGGTCGTTTTTAAACTCGTTTAAGAAATTCAGGATAAAATTAGTGAAAGTATTGCGGTAGTCACGGTTTTATAGACTATGCATAATGAATTTGCCGCATTTTAACTGAATAATAGACAATGACCAACTGAAAAATTTGGCGTCAAATCAGAATGGGGGCTATAAAAGTTGTATACATCCGAATTGGCCACCCTATACGAATATCAAGTAGCAAAGTATGCTTCGCTACTTGACAATAACTGCTCGCATGAATCTACGACAGCGATGTACGGCAATAATGGCGTGAATGTATGTCATTACACGTATAAAAGAGCGTAGAATTAGGTCGTACGCCCATCGTCGATAAACAATAGAACTAGGAATACCCTCAACGGCTGCATCCGACACATTCTATTTATTGACATCGTCCCACATAACTATAAAATATCTCTATCGGAACGGTTTTAAACCCATTTTGGACAGTGTTTACATCTAAATATTGGGGCGTTACCTCTGCAGTTACAACCTTCTTTTCTGATTAATATGTCTGGTCCTTAATCTTTTTAAACAGAATTCTTTGAATTTTGACGTGACGGGCAAAAATATTTGATTGATATAAAAAAAAATCTGTTGCGGAAAAATTTAAACCAAGAAGATATGAGATACGAGAAGACGAATCAAGACGATAAATTCTGAGAATCGACTCTCAGAATTTATCGGTATTTCTTCAATATGAATGGAATCTTAGTACGGATATCAGTATATTATTTTCCTGCAATCGTTTAACAGTCAATCAAGTCGCCGCACAATTTGTGCACGTGTTTCTTCGAATCTGATACGCACTTTTACTAATCTGCTCTCTCAGCGGAAGCCTTGCTTTTTCATTGGTGTAACATTATTTATTTGTCGTAGGTGTAGGACTATAGTTTGATCGAAACTGCTGTACCGTGCCTTAGGAATGCGCGGCGAGGCGGGAGGAATGCGCGGCGAGGCGGGGGGCGGGACGCCGTGAGCGATGACGAATGAGCGGCTTGCACTGCCCCCCCGTCTCGCCGCGTACATACAGAAGGCGCGGTACAGAGCTTTTGGTCAAACCATAGTTAAAATGGGCTGCTCCTGGCCCTTTTTCCGGATACCGGATTAACTACCAGGCTTGCGAGTCTATTGTGTCAATTTCGCTAGCTGCATAGCATCTCTGTACTCTGTACGAGCCGGCATGTCCTTTATGTTTCATGACGCATGATCATCGTATCACCAGCGATCCCATCGAAGTCTAATGAACTTCGAAGCCACCTTCACCAGAGTCCAGAAAACTATCATTTTTACCTAATATCATTAATAACACTTAAGTGTTTAATACTTCAATCTTGTTAGTATTTCTTTAACCATGAAACAAACAAACAGCGGTGATGTGGATGTGTGTTTATTATAAAAGGAGCATAGACATTTTTATGTGCCAACCGTTCATTAATTACATGATAGTAATTATAAGTAGGTGATTTAAGGGGTAGCGACCCGTCGTATTTTACACGTATGAAGGAGTGTAGAATGGTCGTGTTACTGATTTGTGGAGGTCAAATAGGAAAGAAAGAAATAAAGAAAATGCTGCATCTGGTTAGACTGGACGCCTGCTTCAACATAGTTGGGAAAATGCAGATGATGATGACTAAAAAATTGTGTCGTAAACTTGTGTGCTAGTTGCCAGTACTAGAAATGGGCTAACGTTAGTAGTGTAACGGATGGGGTTCAAATTCATGATATCTACTACTACTAACTTGATGATACTTGTTACAAGTCCATGTTTTACCGAGGGACTGTAGTTGGTCTTTTCAACATTCAAGTCTTTTATTTCACCGAACATTTAATTTAGCTAACCCTACCAGGCAACCCGTACAGTTTACAGACTTAGTCAAGGCAAGTTCAAATCCCTAGTCTCGGTGTTTTGTGTTCGAGTTGTACTGCCTTCTTAAAGTAGGTAGTAAGTTGGATACTCTCGGGGAATTATCTTGTCACTACGCGTATCTGTAGAATACGAGTACATGTCTCGATTTTGTTTTTGGTTTCTGAATTTCGAAAGAATAAAATGGTTGTACTATGATAGAGGCAACTGCAACCATCGACACTCGTCGACTGCTGCTGTCAACGGGAATCAATGGCCGGCGGTAGTTGACGCGTGTCGGTCGTGTGTACCTATACAAATTTACAAAGATTCCCTATGTTGACTTGACTTGTTCACAATGTGATCAAACCCTCGTTAATAAATAAAGATATAAAAAAATATGCACTAAAATAACGAAAAAATGCAGTACTTAGTACCTACTACGGTGGCTTCATTATAATTGTTGCTATGCCGTCATTTTGCAGTCGCCAGAGACTCATTGGTCAGTGGAAAGTTTTTCCACTGACCAATGACCAAGTGATGTTGACGTATGTATGTGAAAACTGGGAGTTTTATACAGGAAAAGTGTAAATACGTTCTTATATTTCGAAGCTACATTGTAGAATATTGTTTTATTACTTCGTGTCTTTCGTTGATAGTAGAATAATAAGTCTCCAAAGACTCATTATTCGAATAATCTGCTTTGTTATTTGTGACTACACTGAATCTCTCTCTGCACACAGTGCATAGATGGACCTCAGAGCATGACACTGCAAATCCCGGGAATTGCAGAGTATTTTCTTATTTGCATGTGAGCTAAAAACTGGAAAATGCAATAGAAAGGTACGGAAAAGTACTGTTCAAGTGTTTTTTTTCTATAAAAATCTGTACAATGACTGAGGACTTTTGGAATCGACTATTTCACATCCTTTTCTCTTTAACATGGTTTTTGTTATCAGTTATTTGTAGAATATGAATCAGAATCACTGTACTTTTACATAGGATGATGGTGACTGTTTTGAGTGTGATAATGTAGACGATATTAGTCATATTTTAGCGAAATGTGTCTAAGTATATAATAATGTAAATTTTTATTTCTTTTATTTAATTTCTGTAAGAGATGGGTCGAAGTTAAATATTGATAATCCTATTCCTACTAATATTATAGGAGTAAACGTAACAGATGGATAAATTAATAGATGGATGTTTGTTACTCTTTCACGCAAAAACTACAGAACGGGTTTGGATGAAATTTAGCACACATATGGTTTATAACCAAGTAATCCTGTTTATAAACCGTGTGTGATAAAAAGTATCCTATATGTATTAACATATAGGATACTTTTTATCCCGATATTCCCACGGGATCGAAACTTATGCGGGTGAAACCACGGGGCACAGCTAGTAAAATATACTATTATCCTACTATAAAATTATAAATGCGAAAGTTTGTAAGGATGGATGGATGGATGGATGGATGTTTGCTTGTTACTCTTTCATGCAAAAAGTGCTAAACAGATTTGGACGAAATTTGGCACACAGGTCGTTTATTACCAGAAATAACATATAGGATACTTTTTATCCCTATATTCCCACAGGATCGAAACTTGTGCGGGTGAAACCGTGGGGCACAGCTAGTAAATTAATTAAAATAATTAAGAGTGTTTTCTTGACAGACAATAACATATAAGTACTTAAAAAGTAAAAAGCAAAAAGAACAATTTTGAAGAGAACAACCTACATACGAACATTGTAAGTCAAATAAAAGCTTGTAAAAAGGAAATAAAAATCATAAAACCTCTTTTGATAAAATAGGTTGAGTTTGCTACACATTAAACGCATTGAAAATAATACCCAATTCCTTCAAATACTAAAAATCAAAAAGTTCAAACACCCAATATATTGAATTCCTATTCAACCCCGGAAACGCAAACAAAATAAAAATCCAATCTCAATCGCTTTTACAATAAAATAAAACCAAATAAAAGGCGTGTTCTATTTACTTTTAAGAATCACTACCGTGCAATTCCCCTTTTATACATCCGATGTACGTGAAGTCACGTACAGTTCTGGTACATAGTGCCGGCGCACTCGACTAAGCAGCCAGTTTCTTCACAAAATGTAGGAACCACTAGGTAACCGCTAAAACTAATTATGCTAGGACGTGTATGTTGGGTATAATATTTTAGTGTGACCTAGTTTAGTGTTTATTTGGTGAGGTTGAATGGGGAAACTGGTTAGATATTATATGAAAATGTCAACGCATTGCCCTGTTAAACTGCTGTTTCTAGAAGAGCGGTGGCCGCCACATAATGGCCGCAGCGACGGCTGTCATGAAAATTTTGGAAGTGGAGTTTGACTTTACGGTGTCAAAAAACAACACAAACTTACTTTCATAATAACGCTTCAGTTACATCATTCGCCGGTAAATTGCAGTCGCTCTATGGCGGCTACCGCTCTTGGTGAAAGTTAGCATAGTAGAAAACATCTTAAGGACACTATGGAGAGCAGTAGTGGCTCAGTGGAAATGGCTGTAACTAAGAGTTGTTGGTCGTTGGTTCGAACCCAAATAGGCACGTTACATTGTGTAAATCATTTCATCACCAGCCGATTTATCCTGTTAAAATCTCACCGTGATAACTTAAGCGGGCTTAAATTGAGCTGTCAGTCCACCTGCCGATCGATTCTGTAAAAATTTCACCGTGAAAACTTAGGTGAAGTGAGCTAGTGAGCTGTCAAAGGTGTCAATCCCTAGCATTAGTTGGAATGACAGCTCACTCCACACTCACATCACCTAAGTTTTCACGGTGAGATGGTTACAGAATCGCACTGCTGATGCTAGCGATTGACGCTATTGACAGATCACTTTACTACAGTTTTCATGATGAGATTTTTACAAAATAGCACCGCAGTGCTCTCAAAATGATGAAGGAAAACATCGAGAGAAAAACTGGCATGTCTTAGAACCAAAATTCGATGACATGTGACATCCACTAACTCACACTGGGCCCGCATGTGTCCCAGCAGTGGGAATATTAAAGGTTGACTATGCTAAAGGCAACATTAATAATCATGGACCAGTGTAACTGACTGCTAACAACTAATTGCGACAATCAGTCCGTCCGCCATGCTTTGTAATTATACTGGTTTAACATTTAAGCATTTACTGTAGTAATAATGGGGATGCCCATAATTATTGTACGGTAATTTCATAATGATTACTTTATTAAAACGGAAATTCTACAACAGAGATTTATTCTGAATCCATTATGTAAAACGTAAAAAAAATAAAAAAAAAATTTAAAATGTATATAAGTAGTTTATCAGCCATTTTGTTACCATAACACAAGCATTAGGTTGCTTAGCTTGGGACTAGATGGCGCTGTGTGAAATGTCCAGGGATATTATTATTATGACTACCGCGCACATACGAGTAACATGAGATAATGAACTAATAATAATACCAGCCTAGTATTACTCCACTGCTGGGCAAAGGTCTCTTCTCATACAGAGGAATAATAATAAATATATTTATTTCCCAAAAATACAGATAATTGTACTTAAGTTTAGAATTTTTGAATATGAGGTAGAGAACATTTACATAAACATTTGGAGAGTAGGCGCGAGCATTGATCATCACGCTTTTTCAATACGATTTGGCGATTTATACGAAATCTATATATACTCGTATGTACAGACGCCAGCAGGTCAAGCTACCCGAAACTGTCATATTTTCCCAATCAATCTTGAACCTTGATACTTTAGCGATAAAGTTCAAAATCTATTAAAGAAATTTGACAGATTGTAGTAGCTTGATGTGCTGGCGTCTGTACGAAAAGGTAGGTTTTATATTACTCTTCACTAATAAAGCTGAAGAGTTTGTTTGAACGAGCTAATCTCCGGAACTACCACTCGGATATTTTTTTTTTTGCATTTGTTAACCCAATTCTAGAGAAAGGCTACAATAGGCTACTTGACATCCCTTAGGAACCGAGCAAAACCAAAAAAGTGAAAACGAAGTAATAGCGTGGACAGACGATGCGATGCGACGAGGTAAGTCGGGGGAGCAAGAAATTTCACACACACGAAGACGCGGGCAGATGGTAGTACATTAATTACGCCTTCTTCCCATGAGGGTAAGCAGAAATTACAGAGCAGCAGATGCTACGATCCTTACATATTCCTTTGGCCTGGTTTTGGTATTTATACGTAATATTTCGTTCGTTTCGTTTCGTGTTTCGTTTATTTTGTATTTTTTTTTCTTTCGTTTTCATTCCTGTTTTTTCCTGTTCTAAACTCCAGTATACCTATTTCTATTTCTAACTATACGGCTATTTAACTATTGCTTCACTACTAAAAGCCAGTGCAGTTAGCCGCAAATCGGATTAACGAGTTGCCGAGGCTAAGTGGTTCGGAGAACTGTCATTTAACCCTCTGCTGGATTATTAGGCCGAATGTTTTTATCCTAAGTTATTTGAGTATACTTACGTACCCATTACTTCAACTTTATAAGTACTTAGTGACCACGATACAATTGGAAATAAACTCATTTTTCACATTATTTTGTCTGCAAACTGCTTATTTCAGCTGATCAGAAGACCAATTCTCCTAATTTGAAACGTAAAAAATCTAGTCGCAGTCTCATCTCGGCGACAAACAAATGTCATAAACTTGTCAAAATGTAGGGAAATTAGAGGTATTACTGACAGATTGAGACTGAGATCAGACTGTGAACGTTCTTAAAATTACGAGAATTGCCTCTCAGATCAAACCATTTGAGATTGGTAAGTAAGCCGAAAATTTTAGTTTTGATACTTTTACGTACAAACTTCAATATTTCTCAAACAAAAGAAGCTGCAACACACCACACAAACAAAACGAACAGCAAAGAAAATGTTTCCCACTCTGATCGTGATGCTCGTTCCATCATATAAATTTGGACTTTAATAGAGAATATTTAAGCACACGCCATGTATACATATTGTACCGCATATACCTATGTTCAAAAATAAACACCTGTCACACATGAACATGTAGCATTTTTCTTTCTTTCTCGTTTTAAACAACTTCACTTCAAGTGTTCATATTTTCCCTTTCAAGGCAGTGACATTTTTTTTCCAAGTAGAGCAAGAGTGAAGTTTTTTTACAAAAAGTTGGACGCATCTATATTTACCTATGTCTTATTATAAAATTCATAGGCAATTTGTTTTTCTTTCATTAATGTGTTCTTTGATGTGAAAGGTCCTGGTATTTGTTGATGCAAGGAAAAATACTCGCTAACAGGTTGCTCAGCGCGCTATGGAGCGGGTTATGCTCGGAATTTCTTTGTAGAATAAAATCGGAGTTAAAAATTATCCGGAAAAGAACCAGAGTTATCGACATAGCTGAGCAGAGTAAGCAAACTGAACTGCTGGAGGGCTGAGGACAGATGGAGGTGGACCAGATGAGTCCTGGAGCGCCCCCCAGCTGAGAACTGGATACGGAAGGCGGGCGAAAGGGTGTTGTGGCGAAGGCTGGGTAAGATCTATGTCCAGCAGTGGACTGCCATAGGCTAAGTTGATAGAAGGAAAAATACTACTCACGTAGATAAACGTAATAAGAGATACTAAGGAATAACTTTTTTTTCTTGAAGGTACAGAAAAATTATCTGTGTTATCTCTCATGACGATACACATGCTTGAATTTCTACTTCTATACCATAATTATTATATACCATAATATATTACATACTACAAAAGCCACGGTCGAAGTATTTCTGATTGCCGGTGTTACGAAGTTTCGAAAATTTCTGAGTTAACACAGACATAAATGACTTCCGTCTAACCTGTTATACCGCTAGGGAAATCAGAGGTTTACTTTATTGTTATTAAAATAGAGGATCTGCTGCAAGCAATCTGCTTGTGTTTCGAACTGTACCTATGTTAAATACAAGACCCTGTATTTAAATAATTTTGTATTATTTTTCACTGTTGCGAAGAATCAGGCTTATAAACGAGCTTCGTTTATAAGCCTGATTCTTGAGTGTGATTACAAGTCAGAGAAGGCAAAGTCTTAGCGGTCTTTTTTACATAACTTGTACCTTATAAAATGTTAATAAACCTTCCTAACAGTTTATTAAAACTGGACTGCATAACGCTTTGAGGCCATGATAGTGAACTTACACTTCGCTGCTGATCCCATTGGGAAATACTAGCGCCATGTTAGGTACATACATCTAAATAAATAGCCGGTTCTTTCTAAACACTAAAAGTAGAGTATCTAGCAATACAACGTAATAGTCATCGCGGGAATACTTTTTAATAAACCACTCGAAAAGTTATTTGCATAAATACCTCTCGGAGGTCTCCCGAAAATGTATTCCTTGTTCCCAATTAAATGCTCCCATTTATATTCAATAGGTTGATATTTTTCGAGCGCTGGCTACAAATGTTAGCGAAAAGTACCAACCTAAAGCCCCGTATTTTTTGGGAAACGAAAGATGAGAACATTGTTCTAGAAACATGTTTTTGTATCGCAGAAAACATGCTGAGCTGCTTGTAGGTACTGTGAAGAGCTGATGAGCTCTTCTAAGAAATCAAACAACGTTACGATTTCCTTACGTTTATTTTGACTGGACGTGGACATCTTTACATTTTCCCAACTTATTTCACACCTCGTTCTAAACTTGCTTGACTGTTCGAATCCAACCAGAGCTAATTTTATTGCCAGCCTGCACTATATAAGATTGACTTTAGCAGACAACCTTTATAGTACCAAGGTAATGTTTAATTAATCTAAACTACATTGTAAAGAGGTACACTTTGTGAGTTTGTATGTAGAGGGTAATCTTTGGAACTACTGATCCGATTCCAAAAATTCTTTCAGTAATGGGAAACTACAGGTTTACCGACTAGCATAGGATATATTTAATGTCATAACAAGAAATTTCACGGGTTGTCTCGTAAGTCGCGTAATATAAAATTACTCATCTATTTTTCTGTCACCAACATTTGATGTCCCAGGAAACAATGTTTCGCTACTGTGCTTAAAACGTGTTTGTTTGTTTTTGTTCCTACGGAATACGAGGCTTCATAAGTGTTTGTATCAATATAATTGTAAATGTATTTGAATACCTCGTGACTGGAATTTGTATTTTATTGTTATACGTAGCGTATGTTTATTGTATGAGGGAAAATATTTTTATTTAGAGAATGTGTTTATAACATATGTAGGTACCTTAATTTTACGAGAATGGGGCAAATACAATAAAATATTCTACATAGCTATGTTTTCTGTATTGAATAAAAAGATAACTGTGTTGTAATAATTTACTGGTTACTGTCAGACCTTCCATTTTTATTTAGAAAACTTGAGAGGTGTCAAGGGACACCCGGATGGAACGAAGTTCCTTTCTATAGACAGATAGAGAAACACGCGCAAGCCGCACGGCTTACAACTATAGCAAAAAGTGTCGTTACAACTTATTGGTCTTAATTTTTTCCGTCTAGCCCCCTTTCGCAACGCGCGATAAGGAACTTCGTTCCAATAATAATAACAGAGACTATTTACAAACCTTACAATTAAAACTACTTACAACTATAACACTAATAATCCTCTCAAAAAATCAAGACCGAACATGATTCAGGGCAAGTCCGAGCTCTCCTCAATGATAGCATTAGGATCACTTGGGGTTCCTTTTTTTACTCACTATACACTCACTATAGTTTTATATTTTATCATCGTTTTATTTTTTGTTAAAACGATATTAAAATATAAAACTTATAAAAACACACAAGAGTAAAAAAAGCAATCGGAGTGTCTTTGGTGTTTAAGATCAAAATTAAAAACGTGTTCTAGCGAAGCGAAGTGAATAAAAAACGTGTTCTTTTATTCCGCTACAGCAGGTTAGGTGTGGAAAATATTTAGGGGTGTTGGATTATACATTTTTTTTACTCACTATAGTTTTATATTTTATCATCGTTTTATTTTTTGTTAAAACGATATTAAAATATAAAACTTATAAAAACACACAACGACTATAGTGAGTAAAAAAAGCAATCGGAGCGTCTTTGGTGTTTAAGATCAAAATTAAAAACGTGTTCTAGCGAAGCGAAGTGAATAAAAAACGTGTTCTTTTATTCCGCTACAGCAGGTTAGGTGTGGAAAATATTCAGGGGTGTTGGATTATAAATCATACGATTTACTTATTCTAATAATATTTAAATGTAAAGATACCTAATATATTTTCTATGTATTTACATTCTAGCCTGAAACACAGGTCTCCACCTAGTTCAGGCAAATGAGCAACTGTGTCATCTATAATTTTTAAGATAAGTTATTGTACATCTGCACCATTTTTATAAATAAACGTTATTATTATTATTAAAAAAAAGACATAAAATCAAAGTCACAACTTTTCTTTCGCCAATGAAATAAATGAGCCTCAACCTCGTTTATTTCAATGAAAAAAAAAAAAAGAAATTGTAGTCGCTACTTGGGTTTACTTGTTTACGCAGAGGAAGCGTACTGGGTTCATAGCCTCTTAAATTAAATATGCATTTGAAATGTTTTATTTATTACAACACACATCGGTTAGACAAGCAATGACAGTTTGACAAAGCACATGTCAACAATGCTAAAAGGCGGGAATTTCAAATTAACTTCAACAATATAGATATAAATATTTTATCTGTATACTGCACTTGTTGGCGTAAATATCATTCTTCCTTTCCTTAGTAGGTTCCCCCTTATGCAATATACGCTCCAATTTTTAATATTTATAATATTAAAACTCTAAGTAAGCATTTTTCATTTCTCCAACGTCAAATTTAATTTATATACCAGACGAAACTGCTACATTTTCCGGGTACCTATTTCAAAGCTTTCCTCTCACTCTATTTTCGAAGTTAGTTTCAAAAGCGTTTATTGGAAGTATGGTTGCCGGAACCTGACTTCTGGCTTGCCCAAAGGATTAGGTAATACGTTTACCTATATTCTATTCCCAGTACTAAATATCGCGAGGTTTAGAGAGTACGTAAATTTCCACTGAAATTGAACTGGTTACCTGAAACTCGTGGATGGGAGTTCGCATAGAATTATAGGTTTTCTGTTACGATAACATCCATGAGTTGTTATTATTGATTAGAATGTACACATTCTTTAATGAATTATTGTAATGACATTTTCATGTGAAAATGTGAAAATTATGAACATCTATGAGATTATAACATCTATAAATTAAAATAACAAGTAAGCAAATAACAACTTATACCTCATAAATTAATAAAAATAACAAAATTAAATCCTAACTTAACTAAAACTATACACAAACTAAAATATAGCATCGAAAAATTTATCCTCGCTGTCGACTAGTAATGTACAGACGCCAGCAGGTCAAGCTACCCGAAACTGTCAAATTTTCCCAATCAACCTTGAACCTTAATACGTCAGTGATAAAGTCGAAAATCTATTAAAGAGATTTGACAGATTGTAGTAACTTGATGTGCTGGCGTCTGTACCCAAGAGACTGGCGGCATTACCACGTTGTATGGCTATGCTTAGCCTCTGGCCAAAATAAAAGCCAGCCCTTGGGTCACGGGAAGCATCAACCAGCCGTTTCGAAATTTTCTTAAAAATATAATAAAAATTAGTCTTACATTATCTGAGTTAATTGAATTAAAATTGCAATACCTACTGAAACCCCACAAAGGTTCAATTCAACTTTGATATCAGTTGTTATGACAGTGATTTTTATTGGAAATATTGGTCACGGAAAATACAACAAAGTGCATTTAATGAGGGCAAAAATCAATACTTATGTATTTTATTAACCCCTGACGTAGAAACAGGGGGTTTCATAAGTTTAACAGCTATGTCATTCTGTTTGCGTGTGTATCTGTGTGTTTGTCTGTGGCATCGTAGATCCGATTTCAATGCGGTTTTTTTATCAAAAGCTGGTTTAATTAGGTTGGTTCATCTATTTGTTTTGAAAATCTGTTCAGCCGTTTTTAAGATAATCAGGTCGTTTCTGATTGAAGTAGGGACCTCAGCCACGCAATGGTAATTATTATTTACAATGTCAACACCTAAAACTTTTGTTCACACTCACCTACACAATTGTATTTCATTGTTATAAGACATTCGTACACCTCATACATTTAAATTTACATAACCATCCACGCTTGTACAGCAAAAAGGGGTTACATTATTGGTAAGACGTGTTCCCCATTCTAAAATGAATTTACCCCAAAGTTTATTGACCACCACTTTAGGTATTAAAATTACTGTAGCGGACAATTCTGCGGATTTTATGGTCGAACATAAACATTGTTGCTCGTCAGTTCGAATTTACGCTTGAAAACATAATCCTTTTGATTCATTTAACTACCGAATGTAAGCCAGGCATATTTTAAGGTCACAAATAAACGTATTTGATTTGATAAAAGCGCTGCCTGACCGATAAATTGAATAGGACTATGTCACTAGCTGATTATCTATATATCTCAATAAAGGAAATGTCAAGGAAGTTCAGGTATACCTCAGTTAAATAGCTTTTGAATGGCAGTCTTTAAATGCATTGTTCTGACAGAACTTTGCTATCTAGCTGACTGATATTGGCCGGCTAATATTTTCACTACTTGACGAACTATTGTCTATATTTTATTGAAGGGGCTCGTGGCTAAGTAATAACAACCGCACGGCTCGATCGATCACGTTACGCTACACTTGCCGCGGTCCGTCCGTACATGGGTAATCTTTACATACCGAGAACCCCTCCGTGTCACGGTAAGCCGTTAGTCCCAGCTGCCATTCGTGGATCTTTGACAGTCGTTACGGGTCGTGAGATGCCCGAAAGTATGACAACCAGGCTTACCAAGGCAGTCGCTCCATGTAAAATACTGGTATTCAGCTGCATCCAGTTAGCCAGGAAACCGCCGACCTCAGCATAGTTGGGAAAAGGCTAGGCAGATGATGCCTAGACATGACTAAACTAATATTTATCATCTGTCCTTTTCTTAATAAAATAGGAAGAAAAAGATGCACTGAACTTAAATTTAGTTTAGTTTGTGAACAAGGGAATCGGCGCCATTGTCATGTTTTCGTTCCAATACGAGAGAACAATAAGGATTGACTACTCAAATCTAAATAAATAGTTAGATCAAAAACTGTCTAACAAAATGTTTTAAAACATTCATCAGTAAACAAATTGCTAGATGCAAGTCGCAGACGATGCTGCAGACTATTTGTCTGCAATTCAGATAGATTGGAATTCAGATCAACTAACGATGTCACAAAGACAGATTGTGTAGAAATCGGGCTTCAGTCCAAATTGCTAGCTGATCTTGCACAGTGTGCAATGAATTTTATTCTATTTTTTGGTAAATGAGTCTTTTTCGATTTGAGAGGGGCTCGTGGTAAAATAATAACAGTCGCACAGGTTGATCGAAGGTTAAGCAACGCTTGCCGACGTCGGTCGGTGGATGGATGATCATCCATTACATAACGAGACCCCTCCGTGCCTCGGAAAGCCTGTCTGTTAAACCTCAAGACCATAAACCATAACTGAATTATAGAAAGTCTTCTACAAACTCCTTTTGTTCGAAAATTCAGTTCATTCAGGATAATCCAATTGAAGTCAAGTTCCAAGTAAAATCTGTAGGTGTTGCCAAATAAATTAGCTGCTAATATTTGATTGTGGTTGCCAAAGTCCTCGAATCTTTAGCTTCCGAATATTTAACCTGGAGAAAACCCCATTTTAAATAAATACTTCACTAATGAATTTTGAGGTGATTGCTTAATTTTCTACATCCCATTTTGTAGCTTCCCTGCACAGCCCATATCTACACACCACAGACCTATTCCTATGTCTGTGATATCTATAATAATATTTCGATTTGATTTTTCTCCTTTTGTTATGTCAAGTAAATAATTTGTTTCTCAAATTGACCCTCTACGTCAATTTGCCATGTTAGCCATTTCATACAACTGTCAGAAAATATTACATTTTGTGATTCGATTATACGACCAGTTTACTTTGTCTATTGACTTTACCTATCTACTTCTTTACGACTGCCAATAAGCAACGTCGCAAAATCATGTCACTCGTCATTTCCTTTCTCATTCCCCCAAACCAAAGCAACTACATCACTCCACAGCAAAAACTATAAAAATGTTCCACCTCGCAACGGATCTAGTTAAATTGCCCCCACCTTAGCTCTGACTTGTAATATCCGGGAGCGCGTCATTTCGATAGCTTGGATGAACGTTTAATATCTCTTCCTGAAGCCGACTGCGTTTGAGACGATCAATTTAGTTTTAGTTCGAATCGGGAATTAGTTGCGAGTAATTGATCGAGAGATGAGGATGGTAATTACCTCCGCTTGGAGGAGATAGATGTTCATATATTTTAGATAATTAATACCTCGAAAACATGCGGATGATAATAACAATTTGTTATGCAATCGGCAAATGGTAAACGTAGGGTACTCTGCAGGCACGGTGCAGCGCGGATGTTAGCAGAGTGGCAGCGTAGCAGCTGTATTAGAGTAACTATGGATCAATTTAAATGGCATGCGATTACAGAGGTCTATGTGCTCATATACACGAGTGGCATGCGCCAACCGCGACGACACTCGTCCTCAATGGCTGTAGTTGTCTCTGCAGTTGGCGTGGTGCTCGTGGTAGTTGACAGCTGCTCAGGTTAATGATAAAATAGCTAACCAATTAATAAAACAGTTGTGGTAGAGAGAAAGTAAACATTACATTTTTCACTTAACAATATTAGATGTAAAAAACTCTTGTAACAACAAATACGAAGTTCCAAGTTAGTACAGTGAGCAACATTACCTTTTTACTACGAGTACCACGCCAACTGCCAAACGCCAACATTTTTACTTTCTATCGTAAAAGAAAGCAATAAAATGTAAATATAACAAATTGTAATGATGAAAGTTTGCTCTTACAAATGTTACCTATTATTTTATTGTTACACAAATCTCCTGAGATAAGTGCCGCTTGAAACTTTCTGCGGTTTTATCATAAGAATATATTTATTTAAGAAGTTGTCAGTGCGGAATAATGGAGTTAGTATTTTGACGGGGAAAGGCTTTTTACCTACACGTAATTTGTGCCTCTCGGTAACTGTATTATTATTGAAAAGAAATATTTAACATGAATGTAATAAATAGGTGTTTAAGAAAAATATTTTCCTAAGAGAAAACCTAGACTATCACGGGTGTAAAAAGACGCTTAACGAAGCCGAAAGTCACTATACTCCCCGATATTGTAATAACTTTTTGAACTGGACAATGCCTGGGAACCTTCTGGCTACGAAGATATCGAAGGTTTTTACGAAAACAATTTGTGAATTAACTTTAATAAATACCTCAACAATTCCTGCATTGTTGCCTGCATCATTTACTCTGTTTTGCGTACGTTAAATTGCGCTGCAGTGATTTTTCACACCATAAATAAAAGTCATTTCCCAACAATAATTTTTTGCTCGATGTTATTTAGGCGGCTATGTGACGGGTTTTTTTACACCCTGGGCCCCCTAATAATATGAGCCCATGAACGAATATTTTTTACTGGTTTGCTAGTGTGCGTTTCTCGAAGCTACAGTAGGGAAATATTAGTTACTAGTTGCCAACTAATAAATATTAGCTAAAATTACCTGAGTAAATTCAATTTGGTTTCATAAAAAAATGTAATTAAATACTCTTGTAAATTACACTGATAAAGCTATTAGTCTCAGAAGGCTTGTAAAAAAGATTAGTCATAATTATTAGAACAAAACCAAACAAAACCCTCAAACAGAATGTCTTTTGCTTCTAATACACTTCTCAAAAGCATTAGCTTTAAATCCATGTGAAATTTAATTAAATTAAATAATTTACTTTAAATAAAATAATCCGCCTTTACCGACAAAATCAAACGAATCCAAACGCGGCGGGAAACTTTTTCCGTATTTTTTTTAATAAGTAAAGAGGCATGGGTAATGTGTGTATTCAGCCAAGCCAGCCTAATATTTGTTATTAGCCTGCTACTATTAGTTATTAGTCCAGTACCTGTTTTTGAGAAACAGGAAATATTAGGACTTGTAATTTTTACACTAGTAACTAATAACTAATACTCGTATACTAGTAAACTAATAGTTTCGAGAAATAGGGCCCAGTCAATTTTTTCACAATGCATTGATAACGTTGTGAATGTCACTGAAGCCGTGGAAGCAACATAGATGGACCACGAGATTAACAAAAACCCCTTCGACGAGCCTTCGATCTCCAGTGACTGCAGTCTTATTGTCTCTCCAGCAATCTCATATTGTCAATACACCAAAAAAAAAAAGAGAAATAATATATAAAACCACAAAGCAAACTTAATTAGGAATCACAGGAAAATTAGAAAAGAGTTCCGTGAAATTGCATACCATCACATCTGTACCTATTTTTTCTGTTCTGTTTTTATATGTCTGTTTATATATGTGTGTACATAAATGGTAATAAAATAAATAAATAAATAAATTCTTCACTGCTGCGTTGAAAGAGGTTCCGAAACTTCTATATCAAAACTGCATCAAAATTTGAGGTGACTACAATTGCTAAGAGACTTTCGGAGTTTGGCTAACATGTTATTATAATTGTTTTTATCTTGTTTCGTATGACGGTTTTACGCCTTTTCAAAAATAAATCCCATTTATTTTGCGTAATAATTTTATTGGTCTAAAATCTATTTTTTTTTCTTTCATTGTTTACGTCTTCTATACCTTCGAAGTAATTCAAAGATAATTATGATTTCCGTAACGAAAAAGTTCAAGGTCGAAATCACACAGCTAGTTAGGTGGTTAGCATGGTGTTATTTATTTAACCATTTATGTACACACCATCCATGTCTACTTGTGTGTGTGTGTGTGTTGTTATACTACGATGTTATTTCAAGTTAAATAAATATCAACTTTATTTCGATAGCAATTAAGTTGATTTCAGAGTGACTAGTACTATTGAAAAAGTTATAAAAATATTCGAAGTTGTAGCGTAAACTGAACTTTATTGTGTAGGTATTAAAGTTATTTTTCCTATAACTCATATTTGTTTACAGGTTTGACAAATAAATCGCAAACGCAGTTTATGTATGCTGTATGTTTACTTTTGCAATGGCCACACTGACGCTTCTTGCCGCGTTGTATAAGGGGTAAGTGTCACAAACCGCACTTTGGCTTGACTTTGCTAAGTAGGTATAGGTAGGTATATATACGAGTAGTAAGCGACACCATACAAATGCGAAGTATCATTATACCGTTCATATTCATATTCGTATAAAAAGCTAGGTACATTCGCCTGTATGAACATTATATGCATGAGAATAAGGTTCACATTCGTGCTCTTAGCTGTGTGGCTTCGGCCTAACTTTTAAGCGAATAAGTACTGCCGTCACGACTGTTGACTCAAAAGAGATGAAAGCATGAACGATAGTGATTTGTCTGCGTTCTCGCACAGTTTTCGCTTTCCACGCAATATCCTGTGCAGTATATTGACTGGCTGTGGCTTTATAATGAAAATTCTGCCGTCGAGTCGTGTTTATGCATTTATCAGGGTATATGTTATAACGTGTTATAAGTTAGGAATTCGCTGGATAGATGTACATAACTGGTCGATGTGGCGATGCTTGGTGTGGAAAGACGTCCACTGAAATGATAATGATGATTATGTTATCCTACCCTACTAATAATATTATAAATGTGAAAGTTTGTATGGATGGATGGATAGAATAGAATAGAATAGAATACTCTTTATTGTACACCATACAAATTATAGAACATTAATATATACAATTTTACAAAGGGTGACACAATGGGCGGTCTTATCGCTAAGAGCGATCTTTTAAAGACAACCTTGATGGATGTTTGTTATTTTTTCACGCAAAAACTACTAAACGGATTTAGATGAAATTTTGATTACAAAACACTTTACTTTCTTCCCAAAAGGCAGGTCTCAGAATGCACTAAATATTTTTAATATTGCAGTGTAGTTAATACCTCGGTATTCTACACTGAAGCACTAGAAATACCAAGCTAACCATATCAATCACAAACTTTGTATTTATTGATTTACGTAACTGTAAGTTATTTACTATCTGGAATATTATTTAGAGAGGAACGTACAAGTTCGTGGCGGCGATGAAGGAGGTCTAAGTTTACTAGGTACAGTTTAAAAGATACCGTAGAAGATAATACACAACCCATAAAATAAAGTAGAATACTTCCTTTATATAGCGCAAAACAAAGACTGTACAACGAGCATTACCCACATCCAACAGTCATAAAAAACCTTTTTAGTCATAAAATTCAACAAACAGCAACTGTTCCCTACAATTCCCCGAAATTTCATTCGTTTCGGGCCTCAGTACCTGGAAATAATGTCCAATTACGGTACTAACCACTTCTGTCTTTTCACACGTTCGAACATCGAACGGCCGAACAAATTTGGTTAATCGAATTTTCGATGCACCACTGATGATTCGGGATAACGCTGGAATTAATTCCTAAACTGTTTCGCCTCATTTGTCGCCGTATAAAGTACTGTTGTGTTTGACTTGTTCTTGTGTTGGGGTTCTGTAATTAATGATTTGATTACTGGTTGCGTTATTTCTTCTTTAATCTATTTTCATCTATCTATAGGTACATACTTATCCCTATGTACCTGTCCCTATGGAGATCAAACAAGTAAAACACATGTTTTACTTGTTTGATCTCCATAGGGACCATACTTTATCCATCCTTTTGTTTGTTTACCAAAAACGCCTCCTTTTGTTTTTTTTGGGTGGGAAATCATCAAATATTTTCTCCCGGTCTGGGTGGAGCAGGACTTTCACTGACTAAAACCCACCCGTGTTCCTTGTAACTACAGATTGTAACTACAGTTGCCTGTGCCAGGGGCCATGGTAACTCTTTCGAAGAACCCGCGACCCTGGTAGGCATTGGCCCAAGTGGACCCGTCAGTTAGTGCTGACATCTCTTCGAGGCGCGCGTGGAACACAACGCGCCGTCGTCCTTACCGGACGGCGAGCTACCCATTGCTAACCGTCCGCAAGCCCGCGACGTCCAAGGCCCCCTGTCAATTTCATCCAAAATATCCTTTTAGCACTTTAAGTATGTCTATGTATCCTTCAAAGCACACACAGTTGTCGTGTAGCGACAAGGAAAGCTAAGCTAGGGGTAAAATGAAAGGGAGGTTGAAAACAATTAGAGATATATTTACAAGTAAAAGATGAAGATGGTCTGAAGAGTGGTGTGTAGTATGTGGAGGTGGGGTATAGGATGACGATGCGTGATAGAGGCTGAGATGAAGACACAGTTGGAGGTCCAGGAACAGGAGCAGAAACAGGAGGAACAGGAACAGGTGAGGACAGATGCTGGTGCGTAGCGACACTGAGGACACCCGTAGGAGGGTCCACGCAGCAGGCCAGGACGCAGCACAGCAGCAGGAGAGAGAGGCACGGCGGAGACGCTGTCAGCCCTTCAGGTGAGGACAGGAGGGCTCACGCAACAGGCCAGGTCGCAGCACAGCAGCAGGAGAGAGAGGCACGGCGGAGACGCTCGTCAGCCCGCCAGGTGAGGCGGCGTTCAGGTGAGGACAGGAGGGCCCTCAGGTGAGGCGGCCTTCAGGTGAGGCGGCCCTCGGGTGAGGCGCGGCCTAGTAGATGTAGTAGCCCTTCACGGAGGGCGGAGGACGGAGGCGTAGGCAGGGTCCGTCAGGTACCGGAACGGATAGGTACGCTGGGTATTTCCGGGATAAGAGGCCCTGGAGTATCAGGATAGGTGGCCCTGGAGTATCAGGCTCCTTATACTGTTCGCCTTAGAAGCGAAACTCGAACTGATCCTTGCTTTGCGTGAATCTTTAAAGAAACCTCGTAGAACAGCATCAGGTAGAAAATATGAATTTGAGATAAGAATTCGGCCAGTGGCTTCTTTACATAGTACGTACATAAGTTTGCATATAAAAAGATACAGGCCGGTAAGAATTAGAAAGGTACGTTGCCATGGCGACGTATTAAACGTCGTTGTCAAAGCTGTCATAATAAAATATATTATTAATAAAATACAATAAAATTATAGTTATTTTGTGTTAGAAGTATAGTGTTTATAGGAAAAATGATATCCATCAATGTGGGCAAAATTACCAACCCTTGGATGATACTAAATCGTCGTAGACTCATGTTAAAGTTGGAGCTGTGTCTGTGTACTGATTATGGATAAAACGTGACGTGAGGAATAATCAGAACAGCGCCTAATGGTAACAGAATGCTTGTTCTGACCTGGAGGAATGAATGTAGATAACTGTGAGTATGTACATTATGTTACACAGTTTGACGTATGGACTTGGAGAAAGACAGGTGGAACGTGGTTAGCGTGTAATCGAACGGAAGTGTCGCAATATCCGAGAGCTGGCTGACGCAATTTCAGGACGACTGCACCCGTAATACATTTCCGATTTGTGTAATGCTGTGATTAGGGATGATGAATGTGCTGAACGCTTTTCTAGTTGGTGGAGCATCTGTAGTTACAAATTGGAATCAGATTGGTAAGGAAATTAATGTAAGTTGGTGTTACTTTATGAAATTGCAAGATAATAAAAAATAATGAAGTGTGGAACTCTCTGCCGTTCTGTGTTCTCCCTCCCACATTTAACCCGTCTGCCATCAAAGTAAGAGTGAACAGGCATCTTCTGGGCACGCTCGTTCTATCATAGACCTCATTCATCGCTTTTCATCAGGCGTGATCGAGATCAAGAACAGGACCATTTAGCAATAAAAACAAAAAAAAAATATGATGCCTTAACTTTTTTTTTTTGGTCTTTCAAAATAATAATTAAAAGTATGCTACGCTACATACGGAGGAAATCATATTCAAAGCTAGATACAGTGAAACATTTTTTTACAAATATCGCTTTAACAAACTTTGGAAACACATAAAAAACGAGTCTTGCATCTAGAACCAACATAATGTTTCCTAACAAAAACACAATAATTAGAAACGTGGACAATTTATCATCTTCAACATTTATGTAAAAACCTGCTTGGCCCTGACCGCTCTACGCAGCCATGCTTCTTAACTAGTCCACAAGAACTGCAGTGGTTTCCTTCGTATTAATATTTTATTTTGTCATAACATAATTTCATTTTCTCCAGCTAGCTCATCATCTGCCTAGCCTTTTCCCAACTATGTCAGGGTCAGCTTCCAGTCTAACTGGATGCAGCTGAATACCAGTATTTTACATGGAGTGGCTGCCTATTTGACCTCCACAACCCAGTTACTGGGTTATACAATACCCCTTGGTAAGACTGGTAGTCAGATATTCGGGCTTCTGACGACCCGTAGCGACTGTCAAAGATCCACGAATGAGAGCCGGGACCATCGGCTTAACATACTGTCCAAGACACGGAGAGGTCTTGTTATGTGAAGATGGTCACCCATCCACGGATCAGCCGCGGCAAGCGTAGCTTAACCTGATCGATCGACCCGTGTGGCTGTTATTACATAAGTCACAAGCCCCTCGCTATCCTTTCTGCAGCTAGCTATGAACAAAAAAATTTTCCTCGCTTCATCGAACTACGTCACAATTCAAGATCATAACGCTTGGAGCGCTCTTTCAGAAGCGATAAAGCCCTCTCTTCGAAGCCTTAAGTAGCTCTTTGCTATCGAGCCTCATATTAACCTTGGCCGTTCCACTGAAGCACTTAGCTCATCCATCATCATCAGTATGCAAATTAGGGGAGTGACTCGTTCGATTATCATTTTGTAGCCTCTCTTCAAGCTCTAAGCACACACTGAAATTTATCAGTATAGGTGGTAGTAGTTTCGTATGCTAAATTATGAGTTAATTAGTGTTTGACGACTTGGTAAGTAACTAGACAAAGGCATTTTGCGTGGCTTGGTATTAAATTAACAAAGAATTTTTATGTTTTTATTTTTTTTCCTTTAATCCTTTATTTTTTTTTATTTTGTGTGTAATCTAAGCCTCATCTTACATAGTAACCCTAATTCGACAATTAAGAAACAGTGTCTTCAAAAATTATATCGCATTGCCACTATATATTTGAACGACATTATAGTTACCGACAAATATTACCTATATTTTTTTTTCATAATGCCGCATTAATATTACGATTTGTACTGTACATCAACCAGAATATTCCAGTTCGAAGTTTACGACGGAAACACGAGACTGCTGTGCGAAATCACACTAAAAATAAAATAACAAAAAATATTTTAAAAACCTTTTTAGCTTTTATAAAATATTTTTTGTTATTTTTTTCACGCTATCCGCCAGGTGGCAGTAATCACACATATGAGTGCCCGGAGCGCTCACGGGTGCGAATACAAAAAATGACGACTCCCATTTTTATATGCAACCATTGTTAAAATATCCAATCGCGTTTTTGTAAAATGCTGGAGTGAATATTTTGCTCTGTAAAAATGAGACCTTGATGCCCTTTAGCATGTAGAAAAGATGTCATAAAAAGGGAATCTCTTATAGACGTATGAGCAACAGGGTGTAAAGTTCTCTCATCCTCCATAGAAGACGGAGGATTCTCCGGCCAGACGGGTGTTGTGTCTGGCGGGCAACTGCCCGACGATTGATGTTGCGAAGTTAGTATGTATGCTAGTTGCGCGGTAAACTCTGCTTGCGACATGCAAGATTTGCGTGACGTCAGTATGACGCGTTATTCGCATGTGGCGTTGTAGATAATAATAATAATATCCCTGGACATTTCACACAGCGCCATCTAGTCCCAAGCTAAGCAACCTAATGCTTGTGTTATGGTAACAAGATGGCTGATAAACTACTTATATACATTTTTTTTTTTAGATACCGCTACATCACTCCTCTCCGGAGACCGGAGTTCGATGGTGGGCTGAGTCTTGTATCATTCGATGCTTGCCAGGCCAGCTGAGGTTCCAGTAAGTCGGAACCGGTTGCCGCATATTTCACGGTGAGTTGGAACTGTCTGCGGAGATGGCCCCAGTGAGTCGGGGTGGCGCTGCTGGTGAAACAACCAAGACGAGTATATTGCACATATTATCATCATTATTATTCCAGCCGAAAGACGTCCACTACTGGACATAGGCCTCCCCCAAGAGCCGCCACTTCGATCGTCTCTGTGCTTCCCGCATCCAGCGGATTACTGCGGCCTTCATAAGGTCATCGGTCATATCTTGGATACAATCTTTAAACTTAGCATTTCGACTTGCTATTAAATCAAATATGTTTATGCGGCTGTGGCGAAGGAAGGAGGGTTACGTTTATTGTTAAAGGTTAGCATAAACAAATTAAAACTACTTTGTATTTTGGCATAATATCCTGAAAAGACCTGTGACTTGCGGGTTGTAGGTCGTAGGCTGGAACCCAGAAAGTCACTTTACTTTTTTAAATTATTTCATCACCAATGCTCTCATAACGGTGAAGGAAAACATCGCGAGGAAACAGCCTTATCCTAGAACCAAAAGTGCAAAGACATGTGACATCTACCAACCCACACAGAGCCCGCGTGGTGGTGAAGGCCACTCCCCCTCACCGAGACCTGTGTCCTAGTACTAGGAACATTATAAGCTGATTATAGAATTATATTACATAATTCATTTATTTTAAGATAACAAAGATCCATTGGGTTAGTAACAATAGTCTTAAGCTATGTTAGTACCTAGCTAATAACACCGACAATGGCACCGATTCTCTTGTTCATAAACTAAACTAAATTTAAGTTCAGTGTATCTTTTTCTTTCTATTTCATTAAGAAAAGGACAGAAGATAAATATTAGTTTAGTCCTGTCAAATTAAGATACTCCATAGACAAATTAGACGTGATTAAAAACATGGCTACTAAAAATACGTCAATTTACATCAGGTGCTGACTAATATGACAGGACTAAACTGATATTTATCTTCTGTCCTTTTCTTAATGAAATAGAAAGAAAAAGATGCACTGAACTTAAATTTAGTTTAGTTTGTGAACAAGGGAATCGGCGCCATTATAGTGACAAGTGACCTCACCAAAGGGCTGTCATGTCTCCCGGCTACAGCACGTAGAATGCTGTTGGGGCTGCCACGGAGTCTGTTTAGCACCGAGGCCGGTAGCATTGAAGCAGTTGGTACGTGCCTCAGCTAACATAGAAGACGCGCTATTACAGAACCGAGGCAGACGCAACAGCACTCTGAAGGCGTTGTTATACTGTATCCGCAGAGCACTGTAGGCCTTTTGCTTAACCTGAAAAGCCAATGTAGAACTAATATTTTAACTATATTATGAATGGGACAAGTTATAAAGAGCACAGTTTTAATCCCTAGTACAGATTTATTTGTAAAAGGTACAATGAATATTTTGTTAAGTATATTTACAATACAATGTTACTATTAAAGTTAAATACGTGGTGAATAATCGGAAATGTACGGTAGTGTTCGGTAAATGTTTCGTTCATACTCATTGTTCATTTATTGGAGGAAATCGTGGTTTTCCATGCGGAAGAAGCAAACACCGGTTCGTTAAATATATGAATGGATACTTCTTTCCTGTATTTATTGTTTATTCATAACAAAGATAATAACCGGAATATATGGAAAACGTCGGCTTAATAAGTAGCTGTGCGAACATATTATTATTTTTAAAAGGAACTTTATTTTTATTGGTTATAGGTACCTGATAATAATAATACCTACGCTTTTTGTTAACACTACTATAATCAACTTAAATCGAAAAAAAAACCCCGGGATTACTTAATTATAATATCTTGGGTATTCCCAAGGTTTTTTGGAACGAAGTTCCTTATCGCGCGTTGCGAAAGAGGGCTAGACGGAAAAAATTAAGACCAAAAGTTGGAACGATACTTTTTGCTATAGTTGTAAGCCGTGCGGCGTGTGCGTGTTTCTCTGTCTGTCCCTCTCTCTTATAGAAAACTTCGTTTCATCCGGGTGTCCCTTGACACTTCTCAAGTTTTTTTTTTTAACAATTATATTGTTTATACTTCTGGATATTAGGTATGTTGAGTCTTGAATATTAGGTATGTTTGAGTTTGAGTTTTGTTGTTTTCTATAATTAAATCAGAAAAAATCCTTTCAACAAAAGTAGTTTTTGCTCAAACACTATAGTATATCTAATATCCATATCCCACTACCAAATCAACGTGCGGTTTATCCCTTGTGGACAAGAACCCGGAGTTTCCGACTTTCCCTAACTCCCGCTTTCTGACAGAATACTTAATTCAGATATGTAAATATATCAACTTGACAACGATGCGACGAAGGTACAGTTAATAATACTTCAAAGGATTAGGAATGAGTCTGTTGCGAAAGTTTGTATTGAATTAGTTCGTTTAGGGATGGAATGCATGACTTGAGATTTGTTTAAATAATGTGGGAATTTTCTTAAAATTCCTGAAGAATATTGTTGATAAAGACTTTAATTGATTTTTTGTAGCAGTTAGCAACCCAAAACCTTCGAGTTTCCAACTCTATTTTCGTTTTCAATAAACATACTAAAACTGAAATTAAGACTGCTGATTCCTATTATTATCTACGTAGATTACAGAAGTTGAACTTAAAATTTAGCAAACAATCTATGAAGGCCATGTACTCTCAAATATTTCATAACATTGATACTGCAGTGTTCAAACTTGAGTCCACGCCGAAGAATTGTGCAGCAAATAGGGAGAGAGAGAGCTTTAGAAAGACGAATTTCGCTCTATAAGAGCCTTACCTATTTTTATTCTTTGACACAAACAAGACTACAATGAGCTTATCATATTACAAAATACCTACCACCGCTTGTGTAAGAAACAATCCGGTTCATGAATGAGGGAAGGGACTTAAATTCAACCGTCATGGAAGAGGAGAAACTGAGTAATTTCTACAATTTTGCACCTCAAACGGAGGAATGAAAGAATCCAATGAAATGAAATGTTCGAAAGATTTAATCTTCTCAGTGTGCGTTTGTGTGTGTGCTATAAATATTTACGAGACGATAACGGGGCGATATTGGAAAATACAAAATTTTTCGACTTGGATTGAAAACGTTTCCAGCAAAGGGTATGTAGTATTGAAATTGTGAAGTTATGTTGGGGTTATACTTCTTCGTTATTGTGTTTTAGTCTTTGGTTAAGATCGGACAGGTCCCATAGAAATATAACCTTACAATTAGTGCTCGTCATTGAAAAAAAATCAACCCGTTTAAGTGGGGATTTAAAAAAATCCTTTCTTAGTGTTCGCTTTCGTCATATAAGCAAAATTCTCTTCTCTTTTTGAAGAGAAAAGAATTTTAACTAACTGTAACTTTTTTTTCCATATTTAAATATTATATTTTTTCGACATATCTTTGACAGCCGCCATTCTTGTAGTTTCATGATGTTTTCGTAATTTTTTTCATTTGAGTTTGTCGTAGTTTCTTAAGCTTTAACTGGTGGTGGTGGTTTTTCTGATAATTACCCTCCTTACCTACTTTTGAAATGTCTAGAGTTATCCTACTAATATTATAAACGCAAAAGTTTGTATGGATGGATGGATGGATGTTTGTTACTCTTTCACGCAAAAACTACAGAACGGATTTGGATGAAATTTGGCACACAGATGGTTTATAACCAGGTAATCCTGGTCATAAACCGGGATCGAAACTTATGCGGGTGAAACCGCGGAGCGCAGGTAGTATTTTTTTATAAAAAATTGGATATACCTACATAATATAAAAGTTGATTAGGTACAGAATAATATACAATAATGTTTTCGACGTAAAAATATTCCCAAAGGCATGTTTAGCTCTTTCATTTCAATTACTGTCAGTAGGCATCCTTGCGTGTACCCTGCATATCACCCTCATGTTCTTCATACATCAGTTAATAAAGACATTTTTATAGGCCATTCTCCAGATAAAAATATATTTTCTCGTATAAAAACACTTTAGGGAATAGCAAACTACGTTAATAATAAGTCCTCGTGTAAATACAAATAGAACAACTTATTTATTTATTTAATCATGTATGTACCCACAGATATAACCAGACGAGAAAATAAAAAGAACAGAAAAATAGGTGCAATAAAATAGATGCTGAAATGAAAATAGATGCTTATTTATAACGAAATATTTTCCAGCATACCTATAATGAAGCTAGTTGAAAAAGATGGCCCACAAATATAAAGGCAATTAGTAAAAATCAAATCAAAATCAAAAGTCAATTATTCAAATTAGGCTGCGAATCAGCACTTGTCGAACGTCAAAATTACAAAACAAATGACAGTCCCCCAAAACGCCCGCCCTTCACCAGTTCTAGGAAGTGGTGAAGGACGGGCGTTTCGTTTGCTTTCGCTGGGAAGAAGAAGTGGCGCAATAAACTCCCCACCAGCACTCAATTGTGTATACAACTGTGCGCCCTTATATCTGTTGGTAAAAAAAAATTGGGACTGGTAGTTAGCTTCATATTATTTGTTAAATGTTGGTTCAGGCTTTTGTGAAAGCTAGTTTCTATCTTAATTTTCTATTATCCGCTAGATTACACCTTCGGGAATGCTTTGTTCTATTCGAATTCCTATTTTTTTTCTTTTTCGGTCATTCAGGTATGTTTAGGTGTACTTTTCTCTTCTACACGTTTACCTACTGCAGATTAAATATGTTATCTTCGATATCATATTATTCGCTTGCATTTACCCTTATTTATTCGAAGTAGATGCAGCACGATCACAACATGATCTGACCAAGATAATGTCTAGAATTAAATGAGACTTTGACCCCTCAAACTCAAACTCAAAGCATTTACTTCAAATAAACTAATTACATGCACTTTTGAATTGTCAAGGGGTCGGTCAGTCAGAAAGAAAGATGAAGCTAGTTGCCCATTCCAAGGCGTAGTAGGTACCTATGGAGAAGAACGGGCAAGAAACTCCTGAATTAGTTTAGAAATGTTGACTCCATCTAGCTTATTTGTTGACGTGTTAAAGTGATTCTGATATCCTATTGACAGAATAAACAATTTTATTTTATTTCTCTCTCTCTCTCAACTTTTCAATCTTTATTTTCATATTTTCTTTGGTCTGTCTTATTGCGATCCATTAATACAGTTTTGTCACAAGCATGATCAGCCTATAATGCTCTCACTGCTGGGCTGGGACAAAGGCCTCTCTGAGAGAGGGAGCGGGCCATAATCCACCACGCGGGCCCAGTGCAGATTGGCGGATGTCACATGTCTTCGAATTTTTGGTTCTAGGACATGCCGGTTTCCTCACGATGTTTTCCTTCACCGTTTTGAGAGCAATGGTGATTAAATAATTTACACAAAGTAAAGTGCCTAATTGGGTTCGAACCCACGACCTATACCCACGACCGCCAAGACCCGGGGGTCGTGGCCGTTACCACTGGGTCACCACTGCTGATTTGTTACATAGATAAGGATTACGTTACCCTTGTATTCTTGCATAAGTGAATGTTGATTTCTTGTTTTAGTGTCGTTAAATTAACCTATACATAAGCATGTGTATCTTGTGGTGTATTACAAATATGTAACTATCAACTGTATGTGTGGTTTGTTAGTTAATATTAGCTTGGTTGTTTGTTGATAATTACCTAACACTTTAGTTTACCTACATTAATTGGCTTCGTATTTACTTAACTGTTTAAACCTAAATTGAAAATGATGTTGTGTATTGAAATTACGTAATTATCAAGCTCGACACTATTGTCCTGAAATGAAAAATAAGTTGTTTTATGGTTAATCTGATACCCAAGCCTGTTGAGACCCCATCCGTCTTATTTCAAAGTGAGATCTTTAGCCCGTGCTTAATTAAACCTTGAGACAGTCTTTGTAGTTCAAACTTTATTCCGAACAAGGTAAGGTTCTTAATACAAAGCTGACAGTCAGTTTTGTGTAAATAACTGTAGTTCGGTCCCCGTTAGGTTCTTATTACAAGAAATTCCTCGATGGTTTGAAACCAGTCAAGAGAAAACCTTGATTTGTGATAAGATCGCATACGTTTCCGATGTTTAAATCTGTTTTTTTTCCAGGAAATACCATCTCAATAACTTCATTCCTTCCAAAATCATGTCTTGACATCTTCTGGCTTTGAAAATAGAGCAAATTATCTATATCTATACTAATAATAAAGCTGAAGAGTTTGTTTGTTTGAGCACACTAATCTCTGGAACTACCAGTCGGATTTTATTTTTGCATTTGATAGCCCAATTCTTAAGGGGGGCCATAGGCTATTTATCATCACGCTAGGATCCCTTAGGATGGTCAAGAAGGAGGCCGCCAAGCGGGACCGGGAGAGGGCTGATCCTGCTCGGAGAAGGAGGCGTTGGAGAGGCAACCGCCTTGGCGCCTAATACGCCGATACCCGTTTACCAATTAAGGTAGGTAGACCTTTGGGGTCGCGGGCGCGTAGAGTGGAGACTCTGTCCGCCTACCAAGTGACCCCAGGGAAGACGGTAGTACAGTGGTCACGTGCTGCCGTGCATAGCGAGGCTTAGGGGAGGCCCCTTTACAGTATCCCCAGGGATGTGCCTTACAGGCGTTGCGCAGGGGTGGTTCCGGAATTGGTCTTTTAAGAGGAACCGGGACTACCCCTATGTGCGGATGGTGATCACCGGGGTGGTTTTAGTGAGGTAAAAATCCCACACTCCCCGACCTCACTCCCCGGAGGTTGGGTGCCTTTTGAAGGTTTCCCCCGAAAACAAAAAAAAAGGATCTCTTAGGAGCTGAGCAAAAAGAATAAAGTCAGCGAAAAAGGAGTAAAAGTGCTTGCAATGCGATGCGACGGGGTGGGTCGGAGGAACATGAAATTTCATACGGACGAAGTCACAGGCAGAAAAATTCAATAGTCGTGGATAAAATTGTTATTAGTCTGAGAGTGCATTTTACCTACCTACTTTTAGACCAACCCTGAAATCTTGAAAAAAAAATCTGTTGATCTATACATTATGTCGAGTTATGCGAACATAAATCTAGGGATCAACTGATTTTTTTTTTCACGATTTCAGGGTTGGTCCCGTAGTAAAAGTTGTTCATAATGATGAGTACAATGACCCCTTTTAAGGATTAAAACGATCAAAATTTAACGGTGTAGTTACGAAAACGCTATACTTTACACCTATAGTTCATTAATCCTCTTTGGCGAAGTTTATATGGAAAAGTGCAGTAAATAAAAGTGTTTTCCACTGTTTACGGTCAATAAAGCCGTTAGAACTGGCGACGCTTGATCTCCAGCGCCAGTGCACGTTGGGGTGGAGGTAAATCTGAGCAAAGTTTGTAATAAATACTGATTAAAGATATATAATATCACACCTTGTTTCTCCGAAGGGTTGGGCAGATGTGAACTTATAGTGCACCTACATTTTATCAGAAATGTTTAGTCCTATTTAATTGGAGGCGAGCTTATTGTCATCAACCGGGTTCAAATACAGACTCCGGGTTGCTACTGATTTTTTTTTATTTACTCAATAACATTTTGTCCGACCTGAGAATCAAACATAGGACCTAATACTCAGCAGTAGAGCTTGCGACCAATAGCCCAACGAAGAAGTGATTAAATCTATCAACAATACTTTCTTTTTTGGAAACGACAACCTCTACAGCACCCTAATTGCGTAACACACTATCAATTATAATCTGAATAATTTTGAAAGATATTGCTAATCTATTGCTTCAGATGTTCGAAAAATGTTTCCGCTCAACAACGTAAAGAACGCAATGAATGTTGTTGAACTGTCAAAATGAAACCGATTGATACTATTATTATGATACGCAATTACCCCGCAAAATAATTTGGGACTTCTTTTTTGTCACCAATACAAATTAGTCATATTTTGTGTACTTTTCAACAACACTATCATGTATTTTTTTTTAATAATACAAATTAGGGCTGATTTTTCTAACGAGGAATAATTTTGAATTTTTGTCAGTTCTTCAATACAAACACTGTCAGACGTCAATTTTATTCCACGAATAACAAATATCTGTCGATTGAAAAATCAGCCCGTAATGAAATAATGTCGAATTAATTTTAGAACTTTATAGTTATAACTTTCATATGTACTCGTAAGTATTGTGGTTTTCTATTTAAATCTTATATCGTAATTTTACTGAATAATTGTAATATTATTAAATCTTTTCATAGTACACGTGAAACAAAGAAGTTTTGACACCTTCTAAACTAACAATGGATTTTGTTGCGGTTTTCACCATCATTTAGACTTGAAGCAATTATTCCCGAAGAGCTAAGTATGTAAAGTAAAAAGAAAGAAAATTATGTTTATTTGACACAGATCATAAGGATACACAGAAAAAACTTAATTCTTAAAAAAATTAACGAGTAGGTATAATAAATTAATATTTACCTTGTCAGGCATAGCCCGAAGAATTAACAAGCTTAAGTGGCAGTGGGCAGGGCACATTGCTCGCAGAACACAAGGCCGATGGGGCCGAAAGGTTCTGGAGGGGCGACCGCGTACCGGAAGACGTAGCGTAGGAAGGCCTCCCACAAGGTGGACCGATGACCTTGTGAAGGCCGCAAGAATACGTTGGATGCGAGAAGTGGAGGTGCTTGGGGGAAGCCTATGTTCAGCAGTGGACGTCTTTCGGCTGAAACGATGGTGATGATGATGAAAGCATGAGCGGTCACTAGTAGTGTTTTAATCGACATTCTTCACCGGAATATCTCGTTGTGCAAATACAAAAAGTTGTTATTTCAGGTGCAAGTTCACCTTTATTTCGGGACGTCTCGCAAAACTGACATAAGAACAGCTTTTGTCGTATTTCGTTTCAGAATATAACATAAATGTCTTTTCGTTATAAAAGATGGAGTTAGGTATTCTGTTTTTGTAACAGTATTTTCACGTATAGGGGAAAATTTTACTATAAGTCTTGGGTGGTGTTAAAAGTGACACGAATCTACAAATATGTTGATACTTATGTCTATTTGTGCCGCAAAAGTGTTATAGATTTTACGCTAAGCTGAATTGTCAAAATCGGCATGTTCGTTGTCAAAGTATTTTTAGTATACACGACGACATATCAAGGTATACACTTCCAGTTTTGGCTGACCTTGCATTGTACATGCTTTACGTCCAATAAGAAGCCGGCTTATACTGGAAATTTATAGCCTGATATGTCGTCGTGCGTACCTACATATTATTATGTGGAGTTTAATTTTTTATAGGTATCATCGTTAACAAAACAGTAGTTCTATCAGTAAGTTATACAAACATTGCGTGTCCGGTTAGACTGGAAGCCGTACCCAACATAGTTGGGAAAAATTTAGACAAATGATCTGATGATATATCTACCATATTATAACGACTACGCTGTTCTATCGATACTTTTAAATGCTAGTACGATGTCCCTATAGTCCATTTACAATAGCATTAGAAAGAAGTTAAAAAAGGTTATTTTTAATGCACACGTTGTAACAAAAATACAATAAACATTGTTACATTATGATAGACGCCGAATTTATTATGGTCTATTTTTACAGCAGCTGTCACACTTAATTGTAACCATTTTAACTATTTATCTTATGAAATTATGTGGCTTTCATTTATTTATATTATATAACTCCAATTTAAAATTACAGTGTCAATGCTAAAAACCTAAAAGAAGCAGGGATGAACAATACTTGGAACGTTATTCGTTTCACTATAATTCTACCGAATTTTATTTTAATTAAGGTGGATGCGCTGCAGTAGCCCGCGAAATGAGACGAATTCAGAGCAATTCGAATTTAAAGGGATGTATTGATGATTTTTAAGGTTAAAATTGTATTATTGCCTACATATTTCTTATTGTTGCGCATCACATTATTTTTATTAAGATACAACCTTACACTGACCTGCAAATTGCAAAAAACGCAAGAAAATTAGAATTTAAGCATCTCCCTTAAAATTGTTTTATCATAACTTTGAAATAAAATGTTTTGCATTCCTGCTTCTACGAACCTCTTTTTTAGGGTTCCGTAGCCAAATGGCAACGGAACCCTTATGGATTCGTCATGTCTGTCTGTCTGTCTGTCTGTCTGTCTGTCTGTCTGTCCGTCCGTATGTCACAGCCGCTTTTTTCCGAAACTATAAGAGCTATACTGTTGAAACTTGGTAAGTAGATGTATTCTGTGAACCGCATTAAGATTTTTACACAAAAATAGAAAAAAAACAATAAATTTTGGGGGTCCCCATACTTAGAACTGAAACTCAAATTTTTTTTTTTCATCAAACCCATACGTGTGGGGTATCTATAGATAGGTCTTCAAAAATGATATTGAGGTTTCTAATATCATTTTTTTCTAAACTGAATAGTTTGCGCGAGAGACACTTCCAAAGTGGTAAAATGTGTGTCCCCCCCCCTTGTAACTTCTAAAATAAGAGAATGATAAAACTAAAAAAAATATATGATGTACATTACCATATAAACTTCCACCGAAAATTGGTTTGAACGAGATCTAGTGAGTAGTTTTTTTTTAATACGTCATAAATCGTAACGTAACGGAACCCTTCATGGGCGAGTCCGACTCGCACTTGGCCGGTTTTTTCTAATGCTATTATAAATGGAGTATAGAGCTTCTCTAGACTCTCACATCTCTTTACAATGAAAGTTGTATCATCCATTTTGAAATTTTATAGACAACAGGACGGAAGAAAACTTCATCAACTCATGAACTATAAACACAAGTCACCGCTGAGCATTTCCGTTGAAAAATACTAAAACGTCTTTTAATAAACGTTATACGATAATATTAAATTTCATAACAACTTGAATTGAGAGCTTCATAACGTTTTGAGTACACTTTAATGTTTTCCAAAACGGTTATCATTTTATGAATATTGGTGCTCAATATAAAAATTTTTATCGAAAAGAATCGTGTTTTACCTAAAATAGATTTAATTTTGATGAGCGGTAAGAAAAAATAAAAGTTCTCGGCCTCTAGGTATACCTAAGTGCTTTCTGTAAAATTCAACCGAGGAAAAAAATCAAGTTAAAAGTCAGTATGTGATCCGCTTATAGTCTAATAAGCGACTTTCTATTTGACCTCCACAACCAAGTAGGTAACTGGGTAATATAATACCCCTTGGTAAAACTGGTTGTTAGACGTGGGCTTCTGACGCTCCGTAACGACTGTCAAAGATCCAGGAATGACAGCCGGGACCGCTTGAAAGTGCTATCCGAGACACGGAGGAGTCTTAGGTAAGTAAAGATAGTCACCTATTCACGGAACATCCGCGGTAAGCGTAGGAAAAAAATCAAGTTACAAAAATCACCCTAAGCAAAACTGTAGCTACACATAATTTCGTTTGATAAATAAGGAATATTGAGGATAACGACGGGTGTAGAAACTATTCTGCTTAGGGCATACTCGTACCTACTGCCAATCTTTTTACACCTGCAGTCTGTGGGTCAACTACACGCAGAGGGCTTACAGCGCCTTACGTGTCCAGTAAAACAACGCATACAGAGGTTGCGACGACATTGTAGCGCATCAAGGGTGTTCGCAGAGGCACGTATAGATGACTTTTACGCAATCATGTGAAAGCGTGTCGCCTCCCTGATGCGGCGGGTGCAGGGCAGCGCGAATAGCCGATAGGGGGAAGGACTAATACTCTAATAAATGATTATTATTATTAAATAAGTAGCTGTTGCGCTGTGATCCAGGATGAAAAGTAGCCTATGTCCTTCTCCAGTCCAGTCTAACCATGTATTGTGTCAAATTTCATCTGAATCCGTTCAGCTGTTTTAGCGTAAAAGCGTAATTATTAAATTTTCTAATTTTCTACACAACTTTCTTAATTTCTTTTTCCGTAAGAACCTTCTACAAAGTATCAGAAAACTTTTAAAAAAAGATGGATGAAATCGGTAAAGTCGTTCTCAAGTTATGGCGTGACCAAGGGAAATAGGTTTTTATATAACTAGCTTCTATCCGCGACTTCGTCTGCGTGAAGCAACTTTCTTAATTTCTTAGGTTCTTATGAACCTTCTACAAAGTATTAGAAAACTTAAAAAAAAAGATGGATGAAATCAGTAAAGTCGTTCTCAAGTTATGGTGTGACCAAGGGAAATAGGGTTTCATTTTTATATATATATATAAATATTACAGCTATGTTAACATTTCATCTAATTATAAACTGGACTAATTAATAACGTCACATTAAAATTAAACAAATTAAATTCTAACCTGAAATTGCTAATAATTAATTGGAAAATCTCAAATTCGTTGAAATTACGTAAATTTTCAATAATTAAAATAATAGATTAAATTTTGATGCCGTATCAAATTTTAATCTATTGATAAGGTATGAAATAGGCATATGTCATAATATGCTAAAGTACACAGTCACCAAAGGAGATAAGTAACCGCTGAGTTTGTTTCGGCCTTGTTTCTCAGACTAGTCAGATAGGAGACGCCGACTTCATCTAGTTTTAAAATATGATTGACGTGTAAAAGTGTTTGTACAAACCTACTTACAAAATAAAATCATTTATCAGAGTCGTCGTATATAGTTGAAGTTTAGTACGAAATAGATGGATGTTTTCGAATGAAATCTACTTTGATAAATGAACTGTTTGTTTTCTATTAATAAAATAAAAAATATCAGAAAACATCAATCCATTTCTTACTAAACTTCAACTATATCCGATGAACCTGCACCCTAATTGCGTAACACACAATCAATCGTAATCTGAATCATTTTGAAGCAAATTGCTAATCCATTGCTTCATAAGTTCGAAAAATTTGTCTGCTCAACACGTAAATAACGCAATGAATGTTGTTGAACTGTCAAAATGAAACCGATTCCGATTAATTGTGTGTTACGCAATTAGGGTGCTGGTTACTTATCTCCTTTGGTGACCGTACATGTTTAAAGATGATATATCGCTAGACAGTGGAGTTACACACAAGATAATAAATGTATGTAAGAAGAAGACGTGCTTTACCGACCAAAAAATAATGGAGGTAAGAGCAAGGGGATTATGAAATTGATCACAATGATTAAATCTACACACAAAATATGTATGGAAGAGGACATGCATCCTCAAAAATTAATTGGTATAAGGCAAAGGGGGGATGAAGGCATTCCATGATTCAATCTGATTGACAAATTAAAGTATTTGTGAGAATTAAAAACGGTAATGTGTAATCGTAATCTAGTTGAAACCACAGTTAAATGAAATCGGTACAAACACGCGGGTCATCATGGACCCCCTTTTATTTTATTTTTATTATTTTTTGTTATAGCGCTTAAGTAGTACACACTCTGTGAAAGTGTCAAGTGCCTATTACGGTGTAAAAGATACAGCCCTGTGACGGACGAACGGACGGCCGGACCAGCAGAGCCTTAGTAAAAGGGTCACGTTGGTACCTTTTGGGTACGGAGCCCTAAAAATTAAGACATTTAAACGAGCTATTAAGACGTAATGATACTCACTCATAAAAATATACCAAAAACGTAATTTGCAATAAACATTTATGAGTAATGCTGCCTATTACTTGTATCATACTGCTGTATTCTGATTGGACGATAAAAATCCAATTGTGTTGAGTCGAAGCTGAGGTGCATAACTAAAACCATCACTTTTTATTGGACATCGTAAAAAAATGTCGCTACTTTATAGTTCAACCAGATTTTGTACCAGACTCGTTGTTTCAAGATATTGGAATTTCTAAATGAGATTTCTGAAGACAATGTGGTATAACCATTGCGACTTTTCTTTTATTGCATCTATGTAATTATTATTGTTTATCTCCTCCTATTTAATGCAATCTGTCTTGGGAAATTCAGTAATAGGTACTTAGATGATGGTTACTGATCATAGAAATATGAAGAGTTGCCATATAGATCCCACTCGTTGGAAGGAGTTGGCAAAGGATAGATCAGCACCCTAATTGCGTAACACACGATCCATTGCTTCATAAGTTCGAAAAATTTGTCTGCTCAACATGTAAATAACGCAATGAACGTTGTTGAACTGTCAAAATGAAACCGATTCCGATTGATCGTGTGTTACGCAATTAGGGTGCTGTTTAAAGACGTTTGGTAAAACAAAATATGTTTGAATTTGGAGACCAAGCGGAGGAGAGATCTCGACAGCAGGCGAGATCGCCTATAGAATAAACCACCCTTTTTTTTTGTGTGTAGGAAATCATCAAATGACCCCTCCCGCTCTGGGCGGAGCGGAAGGGAGTGTCAGACTTTTACTGACTAAAACCCACCCGTGTTCCTTCAGTTGCCTGTGCTAAGGGCCACGGTTTCTCTTTCGAACAACCCGCAGCCTTGGCGGCATCGGCCCTAGCGGGCCCCGTCAGTTCGTGCTGACATCTCTTTGAGGCGCGCCATCGACCCGGGCCTGGTCCTTACCGGGCGGCGAGCTGCCCATTGCTCGCCGCCCGCAGAATAAACCACCCTCCAACGTAAATATCATTACCACAATGGCATTCTAGCGTGTCTGCACTGTGCACGTACCTTTACCATCAAGATAGGTTACATTAGCCACATCAAAGCACACGCTCGTAACCCATAGTTGTCGGAAACAAAAACAGTCACCGTAGCCGAAATCGGCATGGGATGTGTGTGTGTGCTGATCATGCACTGTATGAAGTCACTACCCCATTCGATCTACAGTTCATTCATGCTGCTTCTTAAGGTAACTGGGATTAATATAAGTTCCATTGCCAGTTGATTTCAGTGGAACTTTAATATGAAGTATCCATGTGGTAATATTTGCTTAGCTTAAAATTACAGGTCGTATTTTGAATTGCATGTCCCGTTGTAGGTTTTGTAATGAAAATAAAATATTTACGTGGTTTTTTATACAAAATGAAACGACAATTCATTCGTTTCTGTGCTGCTTCCGGAAGTGGAGGTTTTATGTACTTAAAGTTGTATTTTACTTTGAATATCTTTGAAGTTTTTCCATCCCGCCCTACGTCTGCTTTTAAACCGTGATACTGCGTTTCGTTGCTCCCCATATATACACATATTTAAGTTTGTTTGTTCGTATATGTATCGAACAATAGAATTGCTGGAGGATAAAAGCCTGTTACGTAAGGTTTTTAAAATGCGGTTTGCATACGAAAGGTTGTTTCCGTATTTTTGTGTGTCTCTATTTTATGTTTCTTTTCATTTTTGCAACATCAGTTTTAAAATGGTTGGTTTTTCAAAGATTCTCTTTACCCTGAAAAAAGGATCGTAGCTGCGACCTGCGGGGTAATTCTCGTAATTTTAAGCACGTTCACAGTCTGATCTCAGTCTCAATCTGTCAAAAATACGTCTAATTTCCCTACATTTTGACAAGTTTTTGACATTTGTTTGTCGCCGAGATGAGACTGCGACTAGATTTTGAACGTTTTAAATTACGGGAATACGGGCCCAGTTCTTGCACAGATGCGACGCACGGCTTAATTTGTTGTTTGTTTTACTACAAAAGTAGTTATACTAGTTATTTCGCCACTCTGCCATTGGCATTTTTGTTTTTGTTAGGATCGTTATTGTTTTGTGGCCATCTACCAATATCTGTATTGTCAATGTCAATTAATGTTAGTTGTCATTGGTCCCTGGCCCTGACATCAAGCAATAGACAAGTGTCAACATTTTTATGCTTGAGTACGAGTCTTTTGACTAGGTATGTGTATCTTATGTCTTTTTTTATTTTTATTATTTTTTATTTGTAATTGTGCGTTTCGTTTGTGCAGAATAAAATATTTTCTTTCTTTCTTTTTACGAGTATTTCTAGCTGGTGGCGTTCTGTAGTTTCTGCCTGCCCCCATGGAAAGAAGGCATGAGTTTATGTTGCATACTACTTGTGGTGCTTAATTGTTGCAAATAGATAAACCATTTATTTGGCGCACACAAAAGACAGCACAACATACAAAAGTACAAGAATATAATATAAAAAAACAAGGTGCCGCGGCATATAAAAACAAAAAGAAAAACATACATATCGAGGTAAAAGTGACACAGTGCGGTGTGCGTCTCAAGGTTGCACCAAATGGGAGTCCAGCTCAGCACGAGTCAGGCAAATATACCTGACGCTGATATTCTGCTGGATCCCTGCTGTGACACACGTACGTTCAGCTAAAAGATAATTTGGTGTTGTGACAGTGAAATGGTATCACGTCCTAGAAGGAACACTTCAAATTACAAATTACCCTGTATATGTATGTTATTTAATTCTAGCATTGCAAAACTACGCGAGAATTTCAAATACGTACATAAATCGAAATCTTGAGGTTTATTACCTTTGCGGGCAAAGTTCGTAGTCTAAAACTAAAGCAACACTTTAAAAGTATACGGTAGTAAACGCCAAGACATTTGATGTGACCTAAATTTTCAAGACACTGTGAAACTTAAGTTTTTACAAAATAAAATACATTTTCGTAAGGAAACTTATGTATAAAGTAAAATTACCCAGGGGAATATTATATGGAATTGATCCAACTTTTTACTTATAAAAATATAGCAACACTCAACGTGGCTTCTCATCGTTACGTTAGTCTGTGTTTGTGATAGTTATTAGTCTAATGTTTAAACTTGCCTCACATTTTTCCACTTCTATGCTCACTGTGCATAATGGAAACATGCCTAGGAAGCAATAAATCCATGCGCAAATACTTCCTATCACTTGCTTCGGAGTAGATACCCAATGGGGCGAAAGGACGGTCTGTAGAAAAATGCTGGAATTATTCTCTTTATTCTTGACATAAATAGCTATTTTATACGGAAGAGTTCAGATAAACACAGAGCTTAGTTTTGTAATTGAATATATGTGCACTTATGAAGGACATTTAGGGCTGATTTTTCAATCATCTGATAACCTTATTCGAGGAATAATTTTGAAATTTTGACAGTTATTTCATACAAAAACTGTCAAACGTCAATTTTATTTCTCGAATAAAAGTTATCTGGCGATGGAAAAATCAGCCAAAAAAGTCAATAATAATAATAATTATTGATTAACTAGGACTAGATTACATGGCAAAGTAAAATAATGTAAAGCACAAGCATGTAGTTTCTTAATCTAGTTAGTGGGTGCCGTACTGCTCTCCTAGATAGGTTACAAAATAACCTGTGTTTAAGAGAAACAGTTCCGATCCCCGTCATTAATGGTTGACTTATAACAGCACGTGTTAAATATGTATATTATAAATATGTTTATAGTAATCATTACGGCAGGTACAAAATGAGAGACAAAATTAAGTTATTAAACAAAAAATAAAAAATAACAGAATCTAAAAATATCAATTTCGGGAAATACAATTTATAAATAAGAAAAAAAAAAAAAGTGTGACTGGACAGCGTCGTTCTCCGCGTCTGCTGCATGACATCATCTGCCTGGCCTTTTCCCAACTATGTTGGGGTTGGCTTCCAGTCTAACCGGATGCAGCTGAATATCAGTATTTTACATGAAGCCTCTCTGACCACCACAACCCAGTTACTGGGTAATACGATACCCGTTGATAAGACTGGTGGTCAGACTTTCGGGCTTCTGACTACCCGTAACGACTATCAAAGATCCACGAGTGACAGCCGGGACCAACCGCTTTACGTGCGTTTCGTGGCACGTAGGGGTCTCGGTATGTAAAGATAGTCACCCATCCACAGACCAACCGCGGCAAGCGTAGCTTAACTTGATCGATCCACCTGTGCAACTGTTATTATTTAGCCACGGGGCGGGGCCCTCAATACTTCAACCTATCTGACGGTTCATAATTAAAGGTTGACGTCAGTAAAGTGTATCGTGTCAAACTTGACTATTGCTTATTGAACTGTGTCCAAATAAACTTCTTTTTTCTTTCTTTCTTTATGTAATTTGCTATACAAGCTGTGGTTTTGCATCCTCGTCAAATTTCAGGAGGCTGTTGTGAAAGATATAAGTAATCAAATAAAATTACGATCCCTGGTGAATAATGAATACATACTTGTTTTTTTAGTTATTTAAGTTTGACAGTATTTCAGAATACACCACTTTCAAAGAACAGAATCGCGTTATGGTATCGTATAAGCGGCCGCGTTTTTATGTTTGTGTAAAAGAGCACTTACAGTGCGGTCTCCAAAAGGCCACGTTTTAAAATGCGTGTCCCACGCATGCCGATTTCCGAAAATTAGAAAAAAAATAAAAAATACTTACTTATTTTATTATTGATTTGTGTCAAGAATCAGTACCATAGTTACCTCCTTGAATTTGATAAGGATGTAAAACGACACCTTGTATAATGCTACACTGGTAACCTCTCTATAGCGTCTTTACTAAGGTATACGATACTTACCAACCTTGGTGGGTAGGTACACTTTCCCAGGAACTACAAAACCAAACAGTGTGAATAAAAGCTTTTCAAACGTTATCCATTACGGTTTCTCTTTGCTTGTGTTCCTTCTCTTTAACAGTTAGAAAAAACAAGCAATAAAAACTACAAAAGCGATACCTAACTGGGAAGCAATAAAAATCGAACCTTTATCGCCCAATGGCCCGAAAACTTGTTTAGTAGAAAAAAATCCCGATCCTAGAATTTCCTCAGCGTTTCAACGGTGCAAAACTATTCATATTTTCATGGTTTTTTTTTCTCATTAGCAAGGGATCGGTTCACCCAATTGGCACCTAGTTTATAAGCCTGGAATTCGGTCCGGTTCGAAGCAATTTCTATAGAGTAATGGCAGCTGACAGGTTCGATTTGTTAGGAACTTGCAGGTACGGAATTTATAAATAGAAAGAAAGAAAGAAAGAAAAATGCATTTATTGGCATTACACAAAATGACACCTTAAAACTACAAAAACATAAACAAAGATTATAATGCCAAAAGGGCCTCAGCTCAGCATAATGTCAGATGACAACACAAGTGTACCACCTGACGCTGATTTTCAGCTGCAACCCACGAGTGCCATACGCTGGAATACCAAACACAGGGAAGTGTGTGTTCGTAATAAAAAATTAAGAGAATTCATATAAATGCTAAAAATTATAGAAAAGCTCATGCAAAATCAAATAAAATGTCGTGACATACATGTATGTGTGTGTGTGTTGTATTGTAATGAATGAAAAACTAAAATAAATAAATACCCAACATGTTCATACTACCTACACAAAAAAGAAAAAAAAAAATGAAATAAATAAATCTAGAAACAGAAAGTACCCACCCACCTATAAGACAAAATCGTGTGACTGCATTGTTCTTCTTAACTACGATTTTACGGAATTTACGGATGAACGGAGGAACGAACTTACAGATTTTCATGCGATTTTCGTTCTCAATTAGAGTAAGGACAATTATAAATGACTAGTAAAAATTAAAACTGATTGAAATTAAAATTGAAATAAATAATAATTATAAAATCGATAAAATTGGTAAAATTGGTATTTTTTTTTTTTTAAATTGATAAAATTGATGAAATACATTATTTTATATGGCAGATACATCTGCTCGGACATTTTCAAAATCTTTTTGATGGCTTAAAAGAAATTCTTTTAATTTCGATTTGAAAGTCGAGCAACTTTTACTATACTTTATGGGAGGAGGGATATTGTTCCAGCATTTACTAGCTGCGTAGCGAAAACTGCCTCTAAAAGCCGCCGACTTGTGCTGTGGGATGGAAAGCTGTTGAGAACATTTTCTTCCTTCACCAATTCTGTGTCTACTTGTCCACGATAGTTTGTCATACAAGTAAGAAGGGGAATGAGACTTAATAACACCAAATAGTAAGCTCGCCAGGTGGAGTTTACGTCTAGCTTTCATTTTTAAAATGTTGCGCTCATTGAGGAAAGGCGTGATATGTCCCCTAAAGGGAACTTTAAAACAGAAGCGTGCACATGCGTTTTGAAGTCTTTGGATCATTCTTTCAGTTTTTGACAGTAGTCGTTGGCCATAGACCGTGTCCGCATAATTTAACTTAGATAAAACTAAAGACTCCACAAGCAAGACTCGCAATTCTTCTCTAAGATAGGGACGGGCCTTGTATAATATCTTAAGTCTATAAAAGCAATTACGGATTGACTCAGACACGTGTTTGTGGAAACGAAGTTCCGTGTCCATGATAACACCTAGATTACGTGCTTCGTAGACTCGTTCGATAGGCTCTCCCATAACGGTCACACAGCTGGCACAGGGTTTAATTTTACCTAACTGGTTTTCGGTTCCAAAAAGCATATACTTGGTTTTTGTAGGGTTCAGGGCAAGCGTGTTGGCATTGGACCATTGCACTATGTTTTCAAGATCTGTATTAAGATCATTTAATGCTTGTTCATAGTCTTCCGGTTTAAATGAAATATATACTTGTGTATCATCGGCATAAATGTGGTAGTTGCATTTATTTATAGTTTTAATTATATCGGCACAGTACAGAATAAACAATACTGGCCCAAGTATCGAGCCCTGTGGAACCCCCCTTCCTACTGACCGATGTCCAGAGACAGCTGTTGAGCCGTCCGCCCGATGTATTTCAACGTATTGCCTACGATCACCAAGATAGCTATCAAACCATTTGATAGCGTCTTCGTCAAATCCATAAAAAGCCATCTTTGACAATAATAGAGGAACGTTAATACAGTCAAACGCGCGTGAAAAATCAAGTAGCACCAAAAAAGTGCACAACCCTTTATCTTGAGCCGACAAGATATTGTCTGTCACATCCAACAAAGCCGTGGCTGTACTGCGGCCCTTCCTAAAACCCGATTGAACATCTGGGAGGATTTTATTGGTCTCTAAAAATTCAACCAATTGCGCACAAACTACTTTTTCTAAGACTTTAGAAAGTACTGGCAGTATACTAATGGGTCTAAGATCCTTTATATCCAACGCATTAAGAGTCTTCGGCAATGGGTGCACTTTGGCAATTTTCCATAACTCAGGGAAAGATGAGGATGTAACAGATGTATTTACTAAAGCAGTCACGGCGTCCAAAGTCACAGGCAGTGTCAGTAATATCATATTTATTGTAAGGCCATCGTAACCCTCAGCATTCGATTTAATACTATTTAGTATGTTCGCGATTTTCTCGCGTGTTGTAGGGCTCAAACTAAACGTGGAACTACTATTTCGCGCGGATTCAAAATATGCAAGTAATGAATTACTGACCGTATCCGCACCAGGCACATTTAGGAAATGGTCACAAATTTTGTCGGGATCGTTAAAATGCAGAGGCAATTCCTTATGTTTAGTAGGGAGTAGGGTAGACTTCAGGTTTTTCCATAGCGCTCTAGAGTCATTTATTTGACTGTTGATTTTATGTTTATAGTACGCTGACTTTTCGTAAAATAGAGACCTAGAAACAAGCGACTTCAATTCTTTATAATATAATTTTTTTGAATCCGATTTTTTATTTTTTAAAAGCTCTGCATGTGCCTTATTCCTCAAATGCATCATGAATTTAACATTGCCAGTAATCCAAGGGTAACAAAACTCCTTCACAACACTAGTTTTTTGAGGTGCATGGGTATCGAACAGCGCAAGTACGTTCGAGTTAAATTCATTTACCATAGTATTAACATCTTGCAGCTCGGTTAACGCTTTCCAGTTAAGTAACTCGAGATCCTGATCAAAACAATCCCTAATAATGTCCTTTAGTGGTCGATAAGTTATGGTACGTGACGGAATTTTCAGGCGTTTAAAACTAAATTCGCCGGAAATCAACGCGTGCGCACCTAGTTCCGGTATTAAATCAACTGATAAAGAGCGTAGCTTGACATTTGTACAGATGATGTCTATCAGAGAGTTACCATGCACAGTAAAGTGCGTGGGTGACTGCACCAGTTGTTTCAGACCTAGGCAGTTCAAAAATGAGACCAACTTATCCGTTTTTGAGTCCGTGCTGCTAAGCATGTTTATGTTAAAATCACCCATTAGTATCGTGTACTCACATTGCGTTAGGGAGTTTAAAGAACCAGATACAGCGTCTAGGAAAAGATCAACATCTTGCCAGGGCGGCCGGTAGGCGGTACCTATTGCTAGCTTAACTCCGCGAACACTAATTGTTACCCACATCTGCTCGACCGTGGTGTGCGATGGACTAGCAGAATACGAGTGGCTTCGAACATTAATACCGTGCTTGATATAAAAACCAACACCGCCACCACGTCCTCTCTTAACAGACAATGGGCGCGGTATATGCCGTAGTCTGTATCCAGGTACAGAGGGTGCGCGTCCTTCTTCGCCCGTTCGCAGCCACGTCTCATTAATGGCCATAATATCGACATCCAAACCCAGTAATGCTGTTATAAACTCGTCATGTTTCGTGCCCAAAGAACCCGCGTTCCAAAAACCAACCTTAAGGTAAGCAGTAGACATCATTGGATAGATATTTTACTAACTATAAATAAAAATATCAGAGAATATACTAAATAAAAGAACTCACAGATTGATAAAAGATGCATGTAAACAAGATTTTCATGGTAAATAAATGAAGTGTAGTGTAAGGGAATTTGTACAAGCGGAACTGAAAAAATATATAAATATGGTCTGGCACCGTAGGCAGCGTAGATTAAAGGTAAAACATGGCAACTTAAATAGTTAAAAATGCTAACAGCATGACAGTGACGGGTATATGCATAATTTATTGTACAATTTATCTCAAATATAACGGAAAACAAACAGCATGTATCCATGGACATGGAACAATGAAACAAAAATAAGCTAGATAGTAAACAAAACAATGGACTAATCTGAATATTCTCACGTGGCACCGTGCAATGCGACCCTAAAACATAAAAAACGTTGACAGCAATTGCTACTTTATACAAGAACAAACCTACTGAGTGATGAAAAACCGTGTGATGTCCTTTTCCGTTCGGATGTGCACAACCGACTTTCCCTCCTCTTTACGCGCAAGTATGCGGCCGTCTTTAGTCCAGGCGTACTTCCATTCCAAGCGACTAGCAGCTTGGCGAGTCTGGTAGAATAATTGCCTATTAGTTTTAGTCAGGCGCTCGTTGAGGTAGATGCGGTGTGGCGCACCCGGCACTTCGATGTCAGCAGTAGTGAGGTTGCGGCGGACGCGTGCGGCACTAAGCAAATTTTCACGCGTCGCGTGTCTTGCTAGTCGGACAATAACGATTCGAGGGCGGGGCGCTTCACCTTCGGTGTGGTCACGCCGAATATTCCCAACACGTTTAGCAAAAATGATGTCCTGTTCTTCGAGCTTAATCGCCAGTTTGAGTGCAAGGGTGTTAATCAACTGTGTCGGGTTTTCCCCACTAAACTCCGTAACGCCAGAGAGTTGAACATCGTTTAACAGTGACTCTTGTTCACGCTCATTCAGCTGCTGCTGGAGTTCCTCAATTGTTTCCTCCAGTTGAATTAAACGTGGGGAATTCGTTGGCTCGGTATTCTCTTCGAGTACTTTAACACGACATTCCAGGGTGTCCATGCGATTATAGCACTTATTCACCTTATCATCAAGACCTGAGAACTCATCTCGAAACTGACGTATTTCATCTCGCAAGGCGTTACCTTCACTACGGAGACCACGGATTTCCATCGCCAGACTGATCTCTTGAGTATCCGGAGTGTTATTTTTTATTAATTCTGTGATGATTTCAGCTTTATCAGGGGGGCTAACCGGTGCCAGATTGGTGGATAAGCCTGACTCCTCTGTTCCTTTCACAGGGGTTTGGGAGTTGTCTACCCGAGGCACCTTTGCCCTACATTCAGGGCACATCCAGTCTGCTGAGAATGTTGCCGTGGGAGCAAGGTTGACGCAGACTCGATGATAAAATCCCGGACATTTCGAGCATTTTGTGCCGTCATTCACTGCCAAAAATCTTCCGCAAGCTCCGCACTTTGGCATATTCGATTTTTTTTATCAAAAACCGTATCTAACAAAATGTAAGGATTACAAAAAGAGTACGATATTTAGCGCGGATTTGAACCCACACTCTATGAACTGCAGAGGTTTGACCTTAACTGCTCTCGCTGTGTGGACACTGAATACGGATGCCAAATTATTTGACCCTATATCAGACGGATGGCAATTCCAAAATTAGTGAGGGTGTGATAATATTGTTTTTAGTTTAAATACACAATCACCTGCACTGAACTGACACTTTTAGTGATTATGATCATTTGTTTTTATAACGATTTGATGATCTACAATGTTTGTTTTCGTAGTATTATTTAAAACAATTAAAGTTATAGTCACAATCACCGCATATATGAGTTTCTAAAGTCCAAACTTCACTAATAACTACTACAAAATAATTTTTATTACGGAGCAAAAAGAAATACGTATTCTCAGATTCGAGCGTATGACGCGACGAAATAGCTGTTTGCTGTTTGGTGTACGGATAATCTGGAATGAAAGGTCGGTAGTACTCAGTTTTTTTGTGGAATTTAGTGCATCATCCTACTAATAATTATTATAACCGTCAAAGTTTGTGAGGATGGATGGATGGATGGATATTTGTTACTCTTTCACGCAAAAAGTACTAAATGGATTTGGATGAAATTTGGCACACAGATATTTTATAACCAGTATTAACATACATAAGATAATTTTTATCCGGATATTCCCACGGGATCGAAACTTATGCGGGTGAAACTGCGGGGTGCGACTAGTTAGTACATAAAAGTTTATGATTGAACTCTGTGAAGTGGTTAGTAGAGTAATAGGAAATAACTCTTTAATGGACGTCATTACGTCGATTTTTCTCAATTGCAAAGTAATAATAAAAAAACTTTTTTGCAAAAAAAAACAACCGACTTCCAAAAACGACACACTACAAAGTGAAAAATAACTTTAATTTCGGAAGTCGGTGGCAAACAACGAAAATACGAACCCAACGACACCGACTTTCGAAATTAAAGTTATTTTTCACTTTGTAGTGTGTCGTTTTTGGAAGTCGGTTGTTTTTTTTTTGCAAAAAAGTTTTTATTTTTCACTTTTTAGTTGCAATTTTTACCAGTAATTTTGGTTTAAAAACCAAACTACTAAACCGTTTTTGATGAAATTGGACCATTTGGGAAGTATACCCTTTCCAACAAAAAAATAATTTTTCAAATCGCTTGGCAACCGACAGAGTTATGCGCGAAACAACATAAAAAAAAATACAAACATCCGAATGTGAAAAATGTATTTCTTTAAAGACAAATGCGCTTTTGCTGAGCAAAAAAGCATTAATATTGGCATTCAATTCAATCGTTTATTGCAAACAAAAGTCAAATGAACAGAGACAAATGAACGGCGTTAATATGTAGTTCTGTATGAAAGCGTCGTAAACGGCAAAACTACTTGAATTCACACCTCAATAAACTTGATCCAGCATGTATAATTTATTCATAACGCCAATTAAACAGAACCCACAATCAAGAGAACATGTAGAACAATCAGACTCCCATAGTCAACCCATTTTAATCGCCTTCCATCATCCCGCTGTTCAAACTTAATTAATATAAATCCACTATCATAATGCTAATAATTGATCCCGAAATAGTTCTTTGACCGATTTCAGTTTGTTTTGTTTTGTTATTGAACAAGTTCTGGCAGTGATGTTTCCTACACTTTTGAACGCAACATGAATTTATGTTTGTATTCTATATCAAATTCTATTCTCGAAAGTCTTCAATGGAGTAAAAGCAGAACATACGTAAATAGCGTTCTCTATAATTTTATTCCTTTCCATTATTTGTTTCGCATGCTTCATATAAATAAACCCACTTGCCACGAAAGTTACATTTTCGTTCAGTTTCATCGTTTAAAATTAGTTACAGCTGGCTTTCAAAATCAAAGAAAAGCCTTCCTCGTATTAAAGGCTTGGCTCCTAAGACCGTCCACCCGTGAGCGCCGCAAAGTGCTTGGAACGTCGAGAAATATGAAATGTTCAAAACATAAATAAAACGCAATATTTTTCATGAAATTTATTTCAAATGCAAGTGCTTAAAACAATTGTTTTAGTGTTGCTAATAGCTTGTTGGTTAGTGCTGTAATTGTTGAGAACTTCTCATCATGCGGGACGGTTATGTTAACACTCATTGCGTGCCGTTCTGATCGATCCACCACCACTATATCAGGCTTATTGGCAACAATAGTCCTGTCAGCGATGATGGATCGATCCCAGTACAATATGATATTTCCATTTTCGAGAAATTGGTCGGGCACATACCATAGTACGGTACCTCAGATTCCACAAGGCTGTATTTCAGAGCAAGTTGCTGATAGATTATCCTGGCTACAAGGTTGTGTCTATGCAAGTACTCTCCGTTAGCTAGACGACAACACCCTGAGATAATAATGCCTGATTGATTCAGGCCCGTGGCATGCCCTTCCTATCCAGGGCCTCGAGTTCAATCTGAGTCCATTTGAGTATGCCGAAAGAGTACATCAAAACCGGCATGACCCAACTATTGAAGGCGCGCACCTTGTTTCCGCCTGATAAAAGACTATTAAATACTTTTTTCAGGCGGCCAAAGATGCCCTCCTTCAACGATTGCTTCATTTCAGTAACATTGATGCCCAACGCTTCCGACATACCCAAATATTTATAGGTTTCGGCTGCGGAGAGGTTTCTAAGGTTTGTGAAATCCGAGAGTTGGGTTCCCACGGATTCCACAATTATTAATTATTATTTCGACATCCTGGATAGCGAAGGACCGGTCTCCATTGCCCCATACACGTCATCAGGAAGGTGCGCAGAGTTGAATCTACTTTATACAACTCCAACACCCTCATGAGCCATGTATGCGGCACCGAGTCATAGGCCTTCTTATAATCTATCCAACACGTCGACAGATCCTTTCGGAAACGACGAACCTGTTGGCTAATGGCCATATCAATGAGGAGACGCTCCTTAGTACCGCGGGACCCGTTCTTACATCCATTTTGAGAGACAGACATGATGGAGTTGCTGTCAATATGTTTATTAAGTTTAGCTCTCAAATTGTCTTTATACACCGTTGGAAGACAACTGATCGGTCTATTATTTTTGGGGTCCGCGGTACTACCTGATTTATGGAGCAGGTGGGTTATTCCTGTCGTTAGAAACTGGGGCAGCAACCCTGACTCTGAGGCTGACTGGAACTAGAATGCCAAGGGGGCGTGTGACCTTTGGAACCACTTTATCCAAAAGTTTTGCAGCCCGTCCGACCCTGGAGATTTCCAGTTAGGCAACGGACGGACTGCACGAGCAACATCTTGGGGGCTGATGATAAGTGCCCCCATTTCTGGTATTAGATCGCACGCTCGCTCGATCTTCCCAGTTCAATCACCTTCGGTGTGACTGACAGGCACCAACCAGATGTTTCGCCAGAACGAACACATGGCGTCATCATCCGGTACGTGCGTGTCAGTCACACATTGGTCCGGTCGCTCCCAAGCCCTATAAACCCACCTCTCATCGATCTGGAATGTGCGATTCTGAGTGTACCGCTCCACTCTCCGCCTGTGCCGACTAATACGGTTTACCCATGCACAGATCTTCTGCTTCAGGAAGTCGATACGCTCTGTGACGCGGGACAAATAATCTCGAGAGGTAATATCAGTCCCCGAGAACGCCCGCTTCACAAAGCGCATCACTCTAGGGTGAGTATTGCCCGTCCTGAAGCAGATTAGTTTGCCGGTGAGCGCTCTGGCCCCACCAATACGATGCTCAATTCTGCACTGCCAAGCTGGTATGGCTGGTTTCGGTCGTAGAGCTCTAGAGTCACTGGCAAATTTGACGTGAGCTACACGAGATGCCGCTACAGCCACGCAGTACAGAATTGAATGTTACTATTATTATTATTATGACCATCCAATATCCCTTTCATAGAAGTAAATTATGTTTTGCCGAATTTTGTAAAGGCTGCTCAAGATGGATCTTTTCAATATTTCTCATAAAGTATAATAATGTGTTGTGTGTGCTCCTATCCAAGTTTCGGAATTGAATAACATGATCCTAAGCAAATTTTTAGAATAACATGTGCTGGGTCCTGAATGACCTATATTTAAGTATGTACATAATAATATGTTATTTATGTGGCTCTTTCCAAGTGGAAAGCGGGGAAGCGTAGGACGGTAGAGGAAATACTCCATGTTTTAAAATAAAATGGACATTTATTATATCTGCAGTTTTTAAATAGTAATTGGGCTCAATCGGACTTTATAATGAAAGAAGTAGTGGACTGTATCAAAATAGGTGTACTGACATAATAATAACTGACATATAACAACGTATACAGGGTGGAAACTTTCAGCGGGGCAGTAAGGGGAAGTACCTTAACCATTGCAGCTACACGAAAATGGTCTTAGGAGACTATCCATAATTTTTTATGGAATTTTGATCTACATTCACAGATTTTCAAAAAAAATTACAGTTAGCAAGAAAATAGCCATTTTACACGAAAACATTTTTGATGCTAATCGATCCTGTTTCTAATACTGATCAAAAACTTCTATGGGGCCAACCATCGTTGGAGTACTCAAAAAGTCACAAATTGCAAAAAACTTTCAAAACATTGCAAAAACATTTTGCAATATTTTGTTGTTTTTTTTTTGTTTTTGTGTTAAATGGCTATTTACTTGCTAACTGTAATTTTTTTTGAAAATCTGTGAATGGGGCCAATATTCCATAAAAAAATATGGATCGTCTCCTAAGTCCATTTTCGCGTAGCTGCAATAGATAAGGTACTTCCCCTTACTGCCCCGCTGAAAGTTTCCATCCTGTATAAAAGAAAGTAGAAAGAAATGCCCGAGGTGCAGCGCGACTGTGAGCTAAGTGGTGTGGCAGCGGCCGTCGTCGCATACCAGGTTCGGTACTCCGACACCCCACGTCTTCCCCACGCCTTCCCCAAGGTCAATCACACGCATATGTGATGCGCTGCCAAATAATATAGTACTTGATTTTAGTGGACACAAAAAATTAACATACACAACCCTCCTCTTACATAACGCTTTATACACTTTACTTCCACTTCATAGCAGAACCTACTTTGGTCTATTTTAGAACCGACTTCAAAAAGGAGGTCCTCAAATATACTGTTTTTTTGTGTTTACTTTCATCAATTTAGTCAGTCATTGTAAACTCGATGGTTATTTTTTGCTCGAAAGAATATTTTTCTTGAGTAGTTTTCGAGTTAGCTTCAATAATACGCATTTTCGTATCCACTCTCGACTACCCACATTAAACCATCACATACTTTACAGCAGTTTACGATCAATCGATTTCCGAAAATGGTGATAACGAGCCGATAGTGCCATTCGAAACGATGCGTGCTCAGTAGAGATCTCGTAATAAAACCCTCAGGCAACATTAAGGAGCCAATCTTGAATTATGTTGGATAAGAGGAAATATGAAATAGGATTTATGGGAAACATATCTCAAATGTAACCCATTCTCCGGTTTCTGGAGTCTCTGATTGGTTAATCGGCTGTCAATTTCAGGTGATAGGGTTAGCGGAAAAAGCAACTGCTAATTGAACTACTTGACATACATAATTATTATGATACGACTTTCTTTCTGCCCGTGACATTATGCGCGTGAATTATTTATTTATTTATATTTATTTTAGAAGTATGTATGTAAGTATATTCTCATAATATTTTAGTTTTATTAAGTGTGTAGCGGTATCTACAACGCCACATGCGAACAACGCGTCATACTGACGTCACGCAAATCCTGCATCTCGCAATCAGAGTTTACCGCGCACTTAGCATAGATACAATTTCCCAACATCAATCGTTGGGCAATTGCCCGCCAGACACAACACCCGTCTGGTCGGAGGATCCTCCCTTTTCAATGGAGGATGAGTGAACTTTACACCCTGTTCATCATGCCTCTAAACTGGTGACCCCGAGTATGAACGTCAGCGCAGCCTTCGTGCAAACACTTCAGCGTGACGTCATCATCATCACTTCATCCACTCCATCAATTGTATATGATTTTATGTTTTTTTTTTTTGCCTTTTTAGCTCTTTCACACGTCTACATCTCTCTATCTATTGTCCTATCGCAGGTATGCTGGAAGAGATTTCATATGAAAGAAGCATCACCTCTGTACCTATTTCTCTGTTCTGTGTTTTCTTGTCTTTTTATATATGTGTGTACATAAATGGTTAAATATATAAAAGGCTTTAGCAAAGGTTTGTATCAAACTTTTGAAACAAGATCTTCAGTAGGCTTCAAATGAACAACTTAAGCCCGTTACAAGTCATGACGTGTAAAATCCACCGTTTAAGAGTATTTTTCGCATCCCTAAAGTTTATGAGTAAACAACTCCAAAAGACGTCATCCCAGCAACTTGTGATCCATAAATCATAAGTACCAAACGGTAATTGATTTGCAAACTTTAAGGTACTTTTGGTACCAATAAACTAAAAAGTGTCGTTCGAACCGCCATCTTAGTTTTAAACAGCTTTACTGTTTACATTTAGAAGTTTGCTTTGAGTACGGTGTCCCCAATCGTGTTTGAAGTGAGACTGTCCCGTATCTGTCACTGGTAACTTTTCTTATATCGAGTTTCTTTTTATTGATGCCTATTTCAGCTGGAGTGAGATTTCTTTTCTACTTGTTATGTTGCAAAGTTTGTCCTTTTCTGACGAGTTTTTTCGCATTTGCATGAGTGCTGGGTATTTTTCCTTGTCATGTAATTTGTGACTTTGAATACTTGTCAGTCATGCGGCTGTGCCGTGATTCGACACATTGGTCAGGCTTTGATGGAACTTACAAAAGATCATTTAGCATGAGTCGGCTGTGATTGAATAAATTCTATTTTATTGTAAATTTTGACATTCAAAAGTACTGTTTTGAAATTAATGATTTTGACTTTGACTTTTTTGTTCTGCATGTAATTGGATTAATACTAAAATTCTTTACAAACGTCCACCAGCAACCAAACCACGAACAAACCAACCAACTAAACAACCCACCTAAAAGCACAAGAACTAACTTTTCAACGACTCAATCTATCTCTATATAGGTCTTTTTCCGGAATCTTAGAAATATCGGTTAATATCTCAACACGACATGGTATTCCTACATCATGATCACAGCGCTAATTAGTTGCTTAACTTTGCTTATAGCTGAGCTAATTTGCTGAAATCTGAGGAAACATACAGAATTTGACCCTTATTACTTAATAAAGCAACATTTTGTGATTGAAAATTTGATCGGGTATTTTGTCTGGGAATGATTTTCTTAGAAATTAGGTTTAAGATAATTTTCATTTATGATTTTCCTAAAACTTTTGGAGACGGCTTCTAGGGTTACCAGATGCTAAGTTAATAATAATTATTCTACGTAGCGCGACCGCCGTCTGACCTTCTAAACCTGATTATTGGATCGCCTATTTCAACTAGAAATTTCAATAAATCAAAATCAAAATATTTTATTTCACATAAACCAACATGGGCACATAAAAAACGTCAGAAGCTAGGTGCACGGTTCTAATTGGTCGTTTCCTATGGAGAAGAGCCGGTAAGAAACTCCACGGTTACTCTTTTAAAACTAATTGGCTTTTACAATGTTCAAATTACAGTAGGTATGGCAGGACAGCGTAGGCCTGTCAACAAGTACCAGGAACTTGATAAAATAAAAAATGGTCTACAGCTCTAAAGTCTACAAGGCCTAATAGTCACTGGCATTCGTATTTCGGACATAAGAGAAGGACATACAATAGCATGTTCATGTTTATACAATACTAGCTGTGCCCCACGGTTCCACCAGCATAACTTTCGATTCCGTGGGAATATCGAGAGATAAAATTCTATGTATTAATCCTGGTTATAAACTATCTGTGTGCCAAATTTCATTCAAATCCGTTTAGTAGTTTTTGCGTGAAAGATTAACAAACATCCATCCATCCATACAAACTTTCGCGTTTTTAATATTATGTACGATAGTAGGATTTTGATTGTGATTTCTGCCTCGTTGATCTAGTGATCCCAAGTGCCACTGCTGAGTATGAGGTCCTAGATTCGATAAGCAAGTCCAGCAAAGTGTAATTGGGTTTCTCATTTCGGTTGATGGCAATAGGTTCGCCCCTATTAGATGGGACTTATTACTTACGTAACTGATGAAAAGTGGTGCGCGGTGTACCTAATCCTAACCATTCGGGGATGACAGGAGTCATATTATGTTTTGTTAAGATGTTATTGGAATGAAGTTCTTTAAACGGAGCTTGCGGCACAAGTAAACTGGTAGAAATTGTCACGTACGCGAAAAAGCGTTATGTCCCCCTCCATGCGACTTTTCATTATATATAATAGAAAGAGTCCGAGAGAGAGATAGTTTTCATGGTTTTCGAGGGAGCTGAAACCAATAGTGAGGTCAAAATATATTTAAAAAAAAAAAATCTAAGATGGTGCCTGCGAAAATTTTAAAAATTTTATTTTCATTTTGAAATTCGTTACTGCCGGGGATCCTCCGACGTTTATTTATTTCAAAAGACTCTGATGACGTAGTGGTTACAAAAGTTACTTCTAACTAAGAGGCTGCTACGTGTCCTATCAGTAGAACATACTAAGCTAATTAGTTTAGAACTTCACAAATTGCTCGATTAATTTTCACAGGACGCTCATAACTCGTGTGTTGCTGATGGGTCGGTTGCACAAACTTATGAGGTGTAGTAATTAATCATTATGTAGTTTTGTTCACAGTAAATATGTACTTATATAGTTATATGAGCTACAAAAGACTGAACAAAGGCAATTTTGATTTAAAAAAGATTTACTAAAATAAAATGCTCGTTTTGGCAAATAAATAAAAATGTATTGCTGTCGCTAAAAACCAGCGCTATGGCTCTGCCTCGCGTAGGGTCAGCATAATGCTCAACATAACGCTCAGCATAATGCTCAGCATAATGCTCTGCATTCTGCTCAGCATAATGAACATCATTATGCTGAGCGTTTTGCGTGGATGTGACGCATATTTTCCCTCTACTTGTCCTTTTTGTGATGTTTTACCGAAAATAAACGTATTTACTTACTTGTTCAGCTTTTTTTTTACCTAGCAATCACGCTGTAACTTATACGTTATTAAACCAGCCCTCATTTTCTACTAAAATCATTGGCACATACCTCATTGAAAGGCATTTCCCAAAATAACTACTAAGTACCCTTAATCTTAACGTCTACGACAAACTTATGTAAACATTTGCCACCAAAGAGCTTTTTCTTTTAATACGTTTTCCGAGAAAAGCTTTCATTTTTCTGTACTATGAGTTAGAAAATAAATAAAGAACAACCAAGGCAACGGAAATTGTAATTTTCTAAGGATAGTGGTTCTGACAGGTATTAGTAAATAGGAAATAAACGAGAAAAAAATATTAATCAACAAGACTGTGTTCTGTAGGAGAGAAACATCTATCAAACAATATCTTTCAGGGAAAATAGGTAATATTACGGAATCGTTTTAGGTTTATTTTTTTAAATTTTTTGTTCCTTCGCTTGTTAGCTTGACTGACTCCAGCCGTTATTTTTCTGTTCTCAATTCGTAATCGCGTTTACGTCGTAAGTTTATGCCATTATTCTATAATTACAAAAGAAGGATACATGTCCAAACCATGCGGTGAAAATCGCATCTTAATCCGTTGCGTAGTTTGGAAGACCGCGGCCACACAGATAGACTCGAAAAGCGAATTTAATTTATAATAATTATGTATCGAAATAGATTATTATATTAAATTACATAATTGTCTCCAAATTACTTAGTTCTAAAGGACTCAACGCAGCCAGGGCTCCTAATTATTTCTTAATTACTGTTTTCCGTACTACAATAGAAAGGATTTCAAAGTAAACACCTCCCATTTGCCTTAAAACAAATTGCTAATTACAGATAAAGCTTCGTTTTCCGTTAAGCCCTCGCTTAATTTTCGCAGGGAGCCGTAACTCATGTGTTGGTCGTTGATTACGTTTTGATATTAAGCTTAGTATGATGTATGGTTATTATTTTCTAATTTAGTAGAGCCAATTAGCATGAAAAGTGGTGATAATTGTCGGGGATTACTGATAATGTTTGCATTTGTAGGGAAATAGTAATTATTGAAAGATTTTCGACATCTTGCGGTTGAAATGCAATCAACCAATGGCTCTATCGAAACTAGAATCTAGCGTAGCAAATACTAAGACGTGTATAATGTGACGCGTATTTTATCCCAACTTGTTTTCTTTTTTTGTGTTTGTGTTTTTTTTCCACAAATAAACGTGTTTTCTTTATTTCTTCTTTCAAACTACAAAGATATCGTGCTGGCCCAGTGGGTAAGGCCTCGTGTCTCATGCACGAGGTTAATAGTTTTAAATCCCGAATCCGAGCAAGTAGCAATGTGACTTTTGCAATTCATATTTACTTTCTGAGTTTATCACTGACATCGGTGAAGGAAAACATCGTGAGGAAACCTGGACCAATAGTTTATAGTATAAGTTTAAGTCTGAAATCACTAACCCGTCTTGAACAAGCGTTTTGATTAATGCTCATACCTTCTCTTTAAGAGAAGACGTCTTTGCCCTGCAAATGGACAATAATACGCTGGTATTATTATAATATTATTCCCAGAACTGTACAAAAATACACCAGTACAATAAATTATATTTAATTAAAGTACACTCGTCTTCAAACAATTTAAAAGCGCATACAGATATTTTAACGTTCACAGCTTGAATGCAGCGTACGAAAACCCTATACAACAATACATTCGTTCCTCATCCGTGTTAATTAAATTACTCATGTTTAAATAACTTCCCTGAAATTCGTGCACGAACAGTTGAGTACCGACCACGAAAATTTGATGAAATATTTGGCCCGGCTAGATTTTGCCAAGCGGCGATAAATGTGGTAGCAACATTCAGGTAGGTATGTAGTTCGGACGTTTTTGAAATATGTATGTAATGTTTCAAATATCCGGGATTAGTGAAATACATGGGCCCGTATTCCCGTAATTTAAAACGTTCAAAATCTAGTCGCAGTCTCATCTCAGCGACAAACAAATGTCAAAAACTTGTCAAAATGTAGGGAAATTAGACGTATTTTTGACAGATTGAGACTGAGATCAGACTGTGAACGTTCTTAAAATTACGAGAATTACCCCGCTGGTAAACGTTGATTTGAAATTTTGTAGTTGCTGTAGTAACGTAGATGCTCGAATAATAGATTGTAAAGTATACATTTTTGCAATTATTTCGTGTTTTTTTTTTTTTAACTAAAAACACTTGGCTTCAGCACCCTCGCAAAACCACGAAAACGACACACATCATGAAAAATTTTGAAATTTTCGCAGCCGCCATCTTGGATTTTCATTTTGAACTCACTATCGGCTTTAGCATCCTCGAAAACCATGAACACTATATAGACGCGTGGAGAGGGCATAACGCTTTTTCGTTACGTGTTGATTTTTACCAGTTCACTCCAACCGCTACTTTGTTCCAATAGCCTTCCGCATTTCCAGCATAATTTAAGAATCTAGCACATCCCATTTTTCCTAAAACCTAGATTTTTCACGTCGCAAAAACTTTTGGGCCTAAAATGAACTCGACTACGTAATAATAAATGAGATTGCGGGCGCGAACTCATACATAATTTAGCACATAAAGCTCATATTGTGCTGTGTTCCATTTCACTTGTCCGGTTAGCCGTCACCGTGAAGACTTCTTGTATTTAATTAATTAGATTGTTGCAAAGAACTTAGCCAAAATTTAAAAATGAATTCTCTTTGGGAACAACTACATTTTGATTTTTGGATTCACATTAATTCGAACGTGGTTTTCTTGTCATGTGCCTACACTAAACATACTCGCAATAGCATATTTTGTCATAGGTAACATATATTCTACCATTAGAGAGAAAAGAGCGAACCATAAATTAATTCACCCATTTAAGACCAGGAAAAGCATGATGCTTATGATGCCGTATAGTGCATCATCATCACCATTTCAGCTCGGAATCACCCACAGCAGAGCAGAGGCCTCCCCTTGTTTCTGTCATACCTCCCGGTTCCGACATAAACATAACGTGAGCTATCATATTTTTCATGTTTATACCATCTTTATGGTATGTATGTTTATTTTATTTGAGCTCTGTCTCGTATAGGGTCTTAGCATTATGCTGAGCGATGGCCGCTCTGCGTGGATGTGACGCATGTTTTCTCCCAACTTGTTATTTTTTTTTGTGTTCGTTTTATGCATCATGTTTGCCGCAAATAAATGTATTTATTCTCTTTCTAAATATTTTTAACATAAAATCCTTATAATATTCCAAGACGTGTACTTAATCGTCTAAAATGAAGTTACAATGAAACTGGACCCTGATTTCAAAATCTTCAATTCATAACCGCTTCAGATCAAAAAACAAAGGAATTAACAAAACCCATTTTAAACTGTATGATGCAAAAATCTTTCATTTCTCATGCACATTGCACGTTCCATCATCCACAGGTCACAATCAACATGCCCCCACTAAAATAATTTCACCGAATCAGCTGTTTGAACTGTGAGCGCATCAATCATGGCGCTTGCCATTCGTAGGATACCCTGTACCATCAGTCAAAGTGACAGCTAGAATTGTGCATAGATATTACGTATTTTAGTTTTAGGTCACGCTGTGCAGAAATACTGGATTTAATTCTCTTTTTTTTGAGTTTGAATATAACCAACCACCACCATACCACCACCACCCTCATACAACCACCACCACCATATAACTTGCACCGTTTCGACGAGCTATACGACAATTACTTGTGTAATCTGTCAGGGATATAAAAGCGGAATAGGAGCTGTTATTGCCAGTATATTTTAGTGGAAAAAGAACAGTGGAGCTTCTAACTTCTAGCTAATTTATCATGTTTAAATATCGATACCCATCACTGCAGTTTCGCTAGCTAGTTTAATTTGAACCTCTATAGGACGTATATCGTCATCCTTTTATGCAACAGCATAATTAATGCTTAGCTTTAACACTGCATGCACCCTCATTTTAGCATAAATTTTGCGAGATTTATCTCATGGCAAGGTAAATAGATAAGCCTGTCAGCGAGGTGGAGAGACTGACCACCCAGGCTGCGCCGAGAGTAATTAACTATCGCCACACGTGAACACTTCTGTAAGAGGAAGCATTTCAAATTGACGTTATTTGAAGTTAAACAAATATCAGTTTTATTTTAATGGTAATTAAGTTGATTTTAGAGTGACTAGCACTTCTGGGAAAGTTATAAAAATATTTGAAGTTGTAGCGTAAACTGAACTTTATTGTGTAGGAATTAAAGTTATTTTTCCTTAAACTCATATTAGTTTACATTTTGGCAAATATCTGTCTTCTCAGAGTAGTCAGATAGGAAGCGCCTCATCTAATCTATACTTATAATAAATCTGTAGAAGTGAAAATTCTGTACATTGAAAATATCAAAAAAATAAATGGCAGGGGGTGTTACTAGACCGACACCGAACCCAAAAATGTGATTAAAAAAATTTTTGTCTGTCTGTCTGTCTGTCTGTCTGTCGGTCTGTCTGTCTGTCTGTCTGTCTGTCTGTCTGTCTGTTTGTTCAGGCATCACGCAAAAACTACCGGTTCGATTACGATGAAACTTGGTATAATTATTCTTTAATATCCTGGGCACCACACTGAGTACTTTTTATCCCGGAAAAGTATATACAATAAAAAACAAACTTAATTTTGCGGTTCGATCCCTAGATCCGATTACTGTACCAACCGCAAATAATAAATTTGTCGTAGGTTAGGTCACACGCAGTGGAGTTCATTTTTATTCCTTTTACTTTTTAGAGTTATGTAGGTTTATTTTTATATAAGTCGTAGGTATAGATTTTAATTTTAAAGTATAGGTAGTATATTTGATAGTGTACGTAGTGACTGTAGGTTATTTTATAATACTGTTAGGTAGGATAGTCATTCGTATAGATATTAGTTTGTTAGATTGAGGGGCCCGTGGCTAAATAATAACACAGGTCGATCGGTCAGGTTAAGCTATGCTTGCCGCGGTCGGTCTGTGGATGGGTGACCATCTTTACATACCGAGACACCTCCGTGCCTCGGAAAGCACGTTAAGCCGTTGGTCCCGGCTGTCATTCGTGGACCTTTGACAGTCGTTACGGGTAGTCAGAAGCCCGAAAGTCTGACAACCAGTCGTACCAAGGGTATCGTATTACCCAATAACTGGGTTGTGGAGGTCAGATAGGCAGTCGCTCCATGTAAAATACTGGTATTCAGCTGCATCCGGTTAGACTGGAAGCCGGCCCTGAACATAGTTGAGAAAAGGCTAGGCAGATGATGATTGAGTTTAGATTAGTTATCGTCATAAATAGGTTTATTTAGGTAGGTTGGTATTTTATTTTCTGTTATTGAGTTTATTTATTTTTTTAATTAGGTAGGTACTTAGGTAAAGATATCATATAGGTACCCTCTTAATCACCATTAATGAGACACAATTGGTTTTCTATTGTAATTAGCCACAAAGGGCCCGCGAGATAGATGGCATCCTGGTGCACATACATTTTATCCTGTTAGCACGTTCCCGTGGGATAATTTCCGACATCCACGCGGGCGAAGCCGCGGGCAGAAGCTAGTTTTTAAAATATGATTGTTGTGTTTGTGCGTAAGTTAAGAAATAAAATCGATTGGCATTTATCATTTAATCAAGCTAATCTTGTTGCATGAAATAACCTATAACAATATTGTAAAAATGTATAATTTCCAACTATTCATGTACAGGTTAAAAACCAGCTTATGTTCGTACAGTTTTATTAATATATGTTAAAATCATACTCTAGAGAGTATGATTAAAGTTATCTCGTTTTATAAAAGGACATAACTTTGTATCCAAACAATAAAATATAAATGTCGATAAAAGACATTCAATCTTTCGATTTTCTGGATCACGTTTCACAGCAGCTGAGTTTGAATTCAGCTCCATATTGTTTAGCCAAGGAGATTGAATGAAAGAAAATGTATGGTTTGAACTAGAAATATGTGGTTTGGTCCAAGTTATAAGAGAGTTTTACATTATTTTACATTATTAGAGTTAGTTTTACATTATTAGAGTCGCGCGCGCGCAGCGATAGCTTGCGAGCGTGGTACCGGTTACGCGATAAAAGTAAAAATGTCGACAACAGTGAAATGCGCTAGTTGTAATATCGTTATAAATGAGCTTTTGGCTTATGTGCAGAATAAAATTTCGATTATAACTGAAGACAGTTTAATAAAGATTTGTTTGTCCTCGTTTAGTTGTGACCAAATTGATGAAGCAAAGACGTTGCTATTTGAATCTTTACCTGCTGAATACCGGAAAAAAGTGCGAAAAGGGCAGGGCAAAGAAAATCGGGACTTAATGGATATCATCAGTTTATTCAAGGTTGTAGACAGTGATTTGATGCCAGTGTTTGTAGCCCGCGATTTGGAAAAACTGCCTCCAATAACTTTCGATCACCTAGACGTGTCTAAACTGCTAAAAGATCTCATTTTAGTGCAATCTGATATCGAGAATATCAAATCTTCTTATGTCACAATAACAAAATTGAAGGAAGAAGTAAATAGCCAGTTGCAAAATATGAGCCACTCTGTCCCCGCGTTTTCAATCGAAAATGTGAATGTTAAAAGGGGTGGTACGTGTGCCTATCAAGGGCGAGAAAGCGGACCTATGGGATTGTCACATCTCAATGACTATTCTGTACGTGTTCCAAACGACATATCAAAATCTGATTCATCATCAAATGAGGATTTGAATTTTCGAAGTATAGTTATTACGAGCGATTGCATAGAGGGTAGTGAAGATATTCCGACAAATATAACATTGTCGGTAGATCGTGAGCGGTTGGACGTCGAAGGAACGGGGCGCTCGGGGACGTGTAGCACTGCAAGAGCGGTCGAGCATGTCTGTGAGTCATCGCCGGCCTCAGTTAACGATGTATGCGAACAGCTGATTGACTCAAACAAATGCACGTTTGCAAAGGCACTGTTGCGTTCAAAGGATAATAAAGATGACAACGAATTAGGATGGACGTTAGTACAAAAACGTAGACCAATGATGAATAACCGTTTAAAGGGAAAGATAGGAAACAGTACGGTAGAAACCGAATATAATTTTAGGGCGGCCGACCGAAAAATCCCCATATTCATTACGAACGTACATAAAGGAACATCAGAGTCTGATATATGTAAATATGTCTATAGTAAAACTTTTGAAAATGTTACGCTGGAGAAAATTGTAATGAGGAAGCAAAGTGACCACGATGCTTATAAGTTCTTTGTATCTGCATCAAAATTACAGATGTTCTTGGATGAGAAACTATGGCCTAGTGGTATCATTTTCAGACGCTTTGTACATTTTAAGAAGAGATCTTCGACAGAGACAGTAAGAATTGCTGATGGCGGTCGTTATAACAAATTAAATGGCTAGTGTCGTTTACAAATTTGCTACTTTTAATTGTAAAAGTGTCAAGCGCTCTGTAGACGGAATACGTGAGCTGTGTAAAGCGTGTGACATGATAGCTCTTCAGGAGACATGGTTGTTGCCCAGTGATATTTCATTCTTGAGCAGTATTGATGACGAGTTTAGCTGCACAGGGACCTCGGCGGTGGATGTGTCGTCGGGCATGTTACGAGGACGTCCTCACGGCGGTCTCGGAATACTCTGGCGGCAAAAAGTGTTTCCTAATGTGATAGTGGTGCAGTGTAATAATCCGCGATTATGTGCGATACGCGTAGTGTTGCCTGAGCGGTCTATACTAGTGGTGAATGTTTATATGCCTGTGGATGCAGTGGCGAATCTAGTCGAGTTTACGGACATACTCGGATCGGTAAGCGCTATCATAGACAGTTGCAATATTGATTGTGTATACATACTAGGTGACTTTAATGCGCACCCTACTGAACAATTTTATAATGAGCTATCATTATTTTGTGAGGACCAGGAGTGGACTTGTATTGATGTGGAAATGATGAAGGGTGTGTCTAATTCGTGTGATTGTTTCACTTTTGTGAGCGAGGCTCACGGTTCGCAAAGATGGCTTGATCACTGTGTAGTCTCTAAGGCAGCTGTGCCGTCAGTGCGCAGAGTGTTTGTCAAGTATGACGTTCTTTGGTCGGACCACTTTCCATTAATAATAGAGTGTAATCTGGACTTAGTCTCACCTAAGATACTAGAATATAAACCGACTGTAAATGATGTTGTATGGGGGGAAAGAAGTGTAGATCAACTTAATCAATACATGACTGAATGTCATAGACTCTTAAGACTTCTTGACTTTCCAGAAGAGTTTACAAAATGTGCAGATTACACTTGTAATATTTTACAGCATAGACAAGTAATTGATAGTTTGTTTAACAATATTGTAAAAATATTAAGAGAGGCAGCATTGTGTGGCAAGCATGGTAAACATATACGTAAGAAAAAGAAACCTGTTGCAGGGTGGAACTTACATGTTGGTGAGGCACACAGGGAAGCTAAACAGAAATTTTATGTGTGGTGTTGGTATGGCAAACCAAGTTCAGGTGAAATTTATAACGAGATGTGTGAGGCCAGGAGAATCTTTAAGAACCGACTGAGATGGTGTCAGAACCATGAAGAACAGGTAAAAATGGATATTTTGGCCTCTCATCACTCAAAAAACGATTTTCGATCATTTTGGAAAGCTACAAATAAAATTAATAACAAACCGGTTACTCCCGTGTGTATCGACGGCGTAAGCGATGCCGTTGAAATAGCAGATCTATTTCGACAACATTTTACTGTCACATCGCCATTGGGGTCCTCGCAATCAGTGATCAATGTTAAGAACGGTGAAAAAATAGGTTTTAGATGTACAGCTAAAGAAGTGAAGTTGATAATCAAATCAATGACTAGAGGTAAATCTCCCGGCCATGACGGGTTGAGCATTGAACATCTGCAGCATGCTGGGCCCCACTTACCGAGATTGTTAGCTATGTTGTTTAACCTTTGTCTAAGCCACTCATATCTGCCTAATGAGATGATTAAAACCATTGTAATACCTATCATTAAAAATAAGACAGCTGATCTATCAGATAGGAATAACTACAGACCTATCTCTCTTGCCACAGTGGTATCGAAGGTATTTGACAGCATGTTGAACTCACAGCTGACCAAACACATTGAACTTCATGACAATCAGTTCGGCTTCCGGGGCGGACTATCCACTGAAAGTGCAGCTTTGTGTGTTAAGCATGCTGTCAAATACTACACAAGACGTCAAACTGCAGTTCACGCATGCTTTCTTGATCTTTCGAGAGCCTTTGACCTGGTTTCCTATGATAAGCTATGGGAAAAGTTAGAAAACACTAATCTACCAATAGAACTCATAAACATCTGCAAGTACTGGTACGGTAATCAGGTCAATGGCGTCCGATGGTCGGGAACCATGTCGCAACCGTACAGGTTGGAGTGCGGGGTGAGGCAGGGGGGATTGTCCTCGCCAACCCTTTTCAACCTGTATATGAACGATCTGATTATGGCACTCAGTAGCACCCGGGTAGGTTGTCACATAGACGGGATTAATGTAAATAACATAAGCTATGCTGATGATATGGTGCTTCTGAGTGCATCGGTATGTGGCATTAAGAAACTGCTTACCATCTGTGAAGCATATGTCGAGCAACACGGATTAAGATATAATCCACTCAAAAGTGAAGTCATGGTCTTTGAGGCCAGAGGTAACAGTACAGGTAATGTGTTTCCCGACATTACGCTTAATGGTACAGCGTTGCGTAGGGTGTCTAAAGTTAAGTACTTAGGACATATGCTGACCTCTGACCTCAAGGACAATGATGACATCGAGAGGGAACGGAGGGCGCTGGCGGTGCGGGCGAACATGGTGGCGCGCAGGTTTGCACGTTGTTCGACAGAAGTCAAAATCACACTTTTTAGGTCTTATTGTACATCACTCTACACGTGCAGCCTGTGGGCCGACTATACTCAAAAGTCTTACAGTGCCCTCCGAGTCCAATTTAATAATGCGTTCAGGGTGCTGATGGGGCTGCGGCGATTCTGTAGTGCTTCAGGGATGTTTGCTGAACATCGCGTAGACTGCTTTTACGCTACGATGCGTAAAAGATGCGCATCCCTGGTGCGTAGAGTACGCGGCAGCGCCAACAGCATCCTCAGCATGATCGCTAGTCGGCTGGACTGTGAGTACATCAATCATTGCTGCACCATTTGTCATGGAATGGTGCAGTAGTGATTGTTGTCGAGTTGTACTTTTAGTTTTAAGTATTACTAACACTAGTCTATAAGAACATTGTTACTAACAAAGTGGATCCATGGTCTGAAATAAAGTAAATTATTATTATTATTATTATTATCAAGTTTCGTTACCTATTCGGTGTTTGTATTTTATGCGATATTAGTTATTTTGTATAGTACGTTTTTGGGATGAAGTCATCATCATCTGTCTAGCCTTTTCCTAACTATGTTGGAGTCAGCTTCTAGTCTTAAAGAATGCTGCTGAATACCAGCCGATCGATTCTGTAAAAATCTCACCGTGAAAAGTTAGGTGAAGTGAGCTTAGAATGAGCTGCCAAATAGTGTCAATCCCTAGCATTAGTTGGAATGACAGCTCACTCCACGCTCACTTCACCTAAGTTTTCACGGTGAGATGGTTACAGAATCACACTGCTGTATTTTAGATAAAGCGACTGCCTATCTGACCTCCAAAATCCAATTACAGGGTAAGATTTTCGGGCTTCTGATTACCCGTACGACTGTTAAAGATCCACGAATGACAATGATTAGTAATTATGAATTTTAAGTAATTATTCTTGAATATTTTCTTCAATCACACTGCTGTATTTTAGATAAAGCGACTGCCTATCTGACCTCCAAAATCCAATTACAGGGTAAGACTTTCGGGCTTCTGATTACCCGTACGACAGACAAAGATCCACGAATGACAATGATTAGTAATTATGAATTTTAAGTAATTAATCTTGAATATTTTCTTAATAGTGGACCGATGTAAATAAAAGCTTAAGTAAGCAAACCAAATTGAAAGGCATATAAGTAAATATATAAAAACTATATACCAGCTATCGTCAAAAGTGGGTTCTATAAAAGTGTTTATGGACGATATAGCTAAAGCAAATGTGCCAGGTTTTAACCTGCAATAACACTTTTATTAAACCATAAAAGAAATAGCCAGCAAATAAAAACCATAGGCAGGTAACACATGGACACAATTACTTCATCAGTATTGCGATTATGAAAGAGTTAATACCATAACAACCTACCATACTAACCTACACGTGTTATGTGTGTGCATTGCTTTGATTGTTAGCGGCTTGCGATTTAGTTAGGATTGCTTGGTCTCTGTGCGGGGTCGGTTTTCTGTCACTAAAACTTAAATCTTTGGTGAACGTAGACCAAAGATTTAAGTCGTTAGATTTAGCCTCACCGTACTGAGTCGCGCAAAAACCGCAACGTACTAGGTGTCCATACCGAGAACAGTTAGCTTACACATGATAGCGTTTCCATGACAGTCAAGTCAAATCTAAGCATGTGTGTGACAGCTGTGTCAAAATGAAACAGAAACGCGACCATCCTTTGGCGCCGTAGGGCGAATCTACAGTTTAAATCTTTGACATCCTGTCATCCATTATGATTTTCTGTTTTTCTCGCATTCGCTAGATGCGAGAAGCAATAGAGCCGGTCGAAGTAGCGGCGACTGGGGGTTACCTTTGTCCAGCAGTGAACGTCTTGCGGCTTAAATGATGATGATTTTAAGGAGAAGATAAGTGCGCTTGTTCTTTAAAAACTCCAAACTTACGTGTCAGGTCAGCCATTTGGTTTCCCAGCCCATTATGCTATAGCTTTTCATCACATCTCTTTGACATTTCCTATGATAATCTTAAAATCGAGTACCCTGCACTGTGAAAATAAGAACGGATTGGAAATTGAAAATCCAATTTAGTTTTTTTGTTACATACGCTTACAACCAGAGAGAATTTAGAGAGAACCATAATGAATCTACTAAAGTAACAAAACGGTTGCGTTTTCAATCCCCAAATAGCAACAAATTATATACACTTCACATTGATTCCTTCAATCTATCAAAGTCCGAGCAATGTAGCCAACCTAAGCAGCCATAACGTCCATAATTGCCAACCTAAGTTCATGAGCTGCATCGTTCATCACGTTTGATCTAGATAGATTCGAGCTCATAATTTGATCTACGATACGTCACGGTACATGCTTTTCGATTCTGTGAAGGAAGAGGTCATCTCAATGGTTAGTACACATCGCTCGATCTAAGTGACTGGTAGTGTTGATAATATGGATGAGGTTTAATTTAGAGACAGCTTTTTAAATCTTTTCTTCGAGTGACAACCGACTGCGGTGTTTTTGTGTCATTCAGGTGCAGTCATAAGATTGAAGATAAATGATTTAACGATTCTACGATTTTTTTTTACGGAGCACATGGTGGCCCAGTGGTTACGGCCGCAACTTACGAGTTGTAGGTCGTAGGATTGAACCCAGACAGGCGCTTTACTTTGTGCACTTTGTTTGTAAATTATTTCACCACCGCTTCTCTGAAAAAGGTGATGGAAAACATAGTGCGGAAACCGGTAGGTCCTAGAACCAAAAATTACAACTACCAACCCGCACTAGGCCCGTGTGGTAGGCCACTCCTTCTCACCGAGAGGAAGCCTGTATCCCAACAGTGGGAATATTATAGGCTGATTATGCTATGATGTTAGCATCATTTGATATTTTTTTATGGAAATACCAAATACTATAACATAGGCGTAGGAAACAATTAGTGTGTAGGTACTCGTAAACATAAACTTGAACTTTTATTAGAGTACTTACTGACCCTAACTTATGATAACACAGAAAGGCTATTAATCGTACCAGAGACAGGGTCCTTTGTGCAACTTTTAATGTACCTATTTATTACTCTTCATTAAGAACGCGTATAAAGCAAAATTACCAATCTTATATTTGATTTTACATGAAAAATTCCGGACCAAATCTTAAAATAAAAATGTATGAATAACTACATAATATTTCCGAGGGTTCACTTTGATCAAAAACATTAAATAATAACATTTCCTCGATAGAAAAAAATCACAAAGTAACCTCTAATTCTCATATTTTTCCGTTTTGTACTCAATACGGTAATGTAGGCATTACCGTATTGAGTACAAAACGGAAAAATATGTTCTGATATGATATGATGATATCAATTCATATGATGATATAATTATATTTATGCAAGAGTAAAGGCTGTGCTTAGGCATTTTATGTAATTCCTTTTAGTTTTGGATTTATTACGATATAAAAGTTTTGGCGTATACTAAGTTTGTTTTTTTGGTATACTAAAATTTTACTGGCTTTAGGCGCGCTCTTAACATATCACTCAAACACACACACCTGCTTACACTCATCATTCCACACATCACCACACGCGCACACACAGTCTAACACTCACCGCCCCTCACACGATCACTTACCCCTCTCCATACATACCTACACACCAACTCACTTAGTTTTTAGCTTAGTTTACTTTATTTTATTTTTACTTGTTTTTCTTTAATCTACATAAGGCTGTACTCATTAGTTTAATTTCTTACACAAATAACATACTGAGAGGTTTGGCGCTGTCGCCGAGATACAGGTGTCACCTAGTTCGGTTGCAGATGCTCCTATTTTGTATTGTATTTATAATAGCTTACTATGTAGTTTTTTATTAAAGTGAAACTTTTATTACATCGTCGCAAACTTTTTCGTCTGTGTGTTGCATGTCGCGTGATGGTCGGCCGCGGAGTAGGGATAAAGTGAATTATTCCGAAAATGTTTAGTTAAATGTCTGTAATGTGAAAAAAAGTTTCACTTTTACCGTGGTTTCATAAAACCACACAATCCTTTTTTAAGTTGTTTTTGTGCAATCTTTTTTTGGTAAATAAAAATTATTATTATTAATATGTGGCCAGATGGATGTTCCTTCCGGGATAAAGTGGCTTTGCTAATGCCCTAGTGTCATAAAAAAAAGTGATGAAAAGAAAAAGATATAATTATGATGATCATACGCTCAGAACGTCTTACTTAAAACCATTACAATGTACATTATCTTTTGATAGGTGGATGAACTTGCCTCAAAAAGGGGTGAATGTACGTACATTTATGTAGTAGTTTTATAAAGTAGAATTAACACCCACATTACAGTGACCTTTGCACTAAACCGTTTTATTTTAAAGTTACTTTAAAATTCTTAACGCAAAGTACAACTGATGTGGTTATTTTAACATAATTGCAAAGTTTTAATGTAAATGGTGTATTTAAGGTTTGCAAATTAGGTTTTGTAAAGTTTATTTTTAATTGAAGTATTTTGGAAAAATACGTAGGGTAAATGACTTAGATATTAAATAAAAAATAGCTGGTGTTACTTTTGACTATGGAAATAATTATAAAATAAGAGTAACATTGTATTGTAAAGGCTTTTATAGAGAATATGGTAACATTGTAATAGCCAAGCTTCATTGTTCCAGTTCAACCGTAAAATATTGATGACATCAATATTGGAACTATTGATGTCAATATTTTGACATTAATATTATAATTATGTCGAAGTGCCGAAATTGGCGAAAATAACAACAGACTACAACACATTTATATTCGGACTTATATTTATGATCACAAAGTCCCGAAATTCAAGAAAATAACAACTTCACTAATAATATAACTGCTATAAGAATCTACAAACTATTATACTGCAAACTGCAATACTTCGTTTGCACACATTTCCCCCGGGCAAATACGCAGAACTAAGTAAAATACGACAGTTGCATGTAAAACTGCACTAAACGTATTCATATCAAAAAACAAACGGAATTTCTAGAAACTTTGTTTTTAACAAAACAACAGAAGTAAAGTTAAAACATACAAATAAATGTTTGAAATATTGGCGTAGCGGAGAGCCTTTTACATGGGTTTTCAGCTTTAGTTTCAAAGTCTTTTTTCAGTCGGCACTTTCTTTCAAAGAGGCAGTGTTACTCCGTGCCCAATAGCTGTGCCTTGACAATGAGTTCGCAAGTTTTGGATAAGGCACTTGAGATCGAGAGCTCTTGAGAGATCGGTTCAAAATGGTAGATGGAAGAAGACTGAAGTGAGCAGGTTTTTAAGCATCATCAAATGGTTGTCTAAATATCAATTACTTACAATTTTTATTTGATAACAAAATGTCAGCTAAATTCATATTCTCATCTTTCTTTCTTTTCGTTGCTTTGCATCCTACAATATTCCATTGCTGGATAAAGGCCTGCCTGAAATCTTTTCAGGTACTCTTTTTAACCGACTTCAAAAAAGGAGGAGGTTCTCAATTCGACGGTATGTTTTTTTTTTGTGTGTGTTTGTTACGCTATTACTCCGTCAATTGTGGACCGATTTTCAAAATTCGTCTTTTGTTCGAAAGGAGATACTTCTGAAGTAGTCCCATAGAAATTTCATCAAAAACGGTTCAGTAGTTTGGTTTTTAAACCAAAATTACTGGTAAAAATTACAACTAAAAAGTGAAAAATCAAGACTTTTTTGCAAAAAAAAAAAAAACAACTGACTTCCAAAACGACGCTACAAAGTGAAAAATAACTTTAATTTCGGAAGTCGGTGGCAAACAACGAAAATGCGAACCAAACGACACCGACTGCAAAAAAGTTTTTTCTTGCGTCGCTTCGCCAAACTTCAATATGTTAGAATAATTATTAGTTTCTACAGTTTTACAAAAGAACTATCTACATCGTTCGGGATTTTTATCAAGACATCTTTGTAAAATGTTTCCTATCCAAAAATTCACTACTTCATATTCAAACAGCCGCATCCGTTACTCTATCATCCGTACAAACACGACGTGTAGCCCAGGGCTGTACACTAAGAGTCCTTTGCAGGGATTCTTTTAAAGCATATGTACTGCAATCGTGGCTTTTTACATTTCTTTTTTTATTTACAGTTGAATGAACCTCTGTTCCTATTGTATGGCTTTTTTCTGTATGACGTCATATATTTTCGTGCAAATCTGGGAGGAAAATATTAAGTTGTACTTGTGTTCATAGGTGAGTGGTTAAACGGGTCAAACCCCTTCAAGGAGTTTCCTTTTCCTTTCTTCTGGAGTCTTACCTGTAACAAAACATAACAGCATTTTAATAAACGAATATTATTAATTTACAAACACTCAGACGCCATTTTTTTGCGAAATAAAAATGTAAATTCACCACTTTAACACGTATACTGTACAGTAATTTAGTAGTTACTATTACTGTTAGCCTGCATCATCCCACTGCTGGATAAAGGCCTGTCTCCATGACTTCCAGCTCTTTCGATCCAGGGCTAAAGTAGACCACTGGCCGTTTGTTTTGTCCAGCTCATCCCGCCATCTTCTACGGGGTCATTAATATTAATTTAATAGTACCCCCATATTAATGACTTAATAGGACTTTTTTAATTGTATAAAAATATAAAATAAGTGACAGCTAAATATTATTTAAACAAACACGTAATTTGGCTGTGTTGCGAAAACACGGAATTTGGCTTTAATGGAAAGAGAATTCTAGAAAACCTAAGGTACACTGGATGGTAAATCTTTGTTAAGTATTTAATGCATCAATACAAATACATCAATGTATGTCAACGAGCCATAGTAATAGCTGGTAATAGTATATTCATTTAGCAGACCAATTCTGGGCCGAGTCTACTTAGATTGCCATCGACACACTAAGAAGAAGAATGGTTTTTTAATTCCTAACAACAATTTCATCTGTTCATCTTTTCATTTCATAGCAACTGCTGCACACAAATAGAACCACAATACTAGAAGTAATCACAGTTTTCCGCAGCAAGAAACGGCAACGTTAAAAGGAAATACTCGAAGAAATCTCAGTAAAATACACTTTCTTGGGTCGCAACAAACTTGCACACCATCTGGATACGTGATCCCGCATAATATTGTTACGGCATGGCAGTATGCCAAGGCGATTCTGTTGGACGTCCCGCTGTAGAAGTGCAAGCTATAGCAGATGTCCTCTGGGAACCCCGAGATGAAATGTAGGGCTGTGCTTTATGTACGAATTGTTTGATATGGGAAAATGAGCTGCGATTTGCCAAGATAAGAAATGATGGCAATAATAATAATATGGATAACGGAAAAGTTGATGATAGTACAAGAATTGATGGAGCTCAATTTGTATTCACATCATTTAAATTCATCGAATATTATAGAAGTAAATGTTGTAGAAGCAGATATCCAGGAATTTGAATATCGGCCGCTTGACCTCAAACATAGTGGACGTGTGTCGGTTGCTCGTGCTCTAAAATCTGTGATTGGTGGATAGTAGTTAAATTCATTTCCTTGTTACTCCTTGCCTGATCTTACCTGAGGACTCCTCCCACTAGGTGGTCCTAGAGTGAGATATAATAGTAGTGCGGTTTTTCGCTTTAAAATAAGCTTGAAAAAGTGACTGTGATTCGCGGGACTCGAACCATCACCCGGGAGAGGTGTGACCGTAGTGCTTGCCCACCGCGCCACCAAGACAGTTGCTACGGATTGCGAAACAACGGAGCGCTACGGGAAACTGACGTCACCACTGCTACGGCACCACTGACGCGCTGCTACGACATTTACCTGTGCTACGAATCTACCTCGATCGCTGTATCGGCTACGCTCTACCGTTGTTGTTTGTTGAGGTTGGCTTGGCGTGATACTGATTTGACTGTGTGTTGTTGTTCATATTGCCTGCAAACTATAAATTCTACTAGTCACCAAAATGGCAGGTGTTCACCGCACCCCTCCGAAGACTCCTAGAACACTGACAGGGAATGTAACCCAATCGGAACCTGATCTCACCACGGCTTTATCCGAGCCTGAATATGTGAACATCAACAGGAAGAAACGTCCTCGCAATAATAACTCGCCGCCTGGTGAATCTGCAGGAGTGAGCTTACATGAACCACTACAACTTCAAGCTATACTTGAAAAGTGGAAGAAGGAGCAAGACGGAAGGATCGCGGAGCTGCTAGCGGACTAAACAACCTTAATAACTAAGCTGTCATCGGATATAAGTGATATTAAATCTCAAAACAATAAAATTCAGTCGTCCAATTCAGAAATCTGCAAGTCAAATGCTGGGATCGTTCAATCAATTGAATTTTTCAATAAGCAATTCGAAGATATGAAGATGGAGGTTGAAACATTGAGGAAAGAGCGACGCGAGCAGCAAATGTACATCGAAAATCTTGAACAGAAAGTACTGGATCTTCAGCATAAGTCGAGATCCTCTGGCATAGAATTGCGAAACATTCCGCAAGTAAGTGATGAATCTAGCTCCAGTCTAATAAAAACGATATGTAACATAGGTACAACAGTTGGTGTGGGCATAGGCGAAACAGAACTGCGTGATATTTATCGTCTGCCAGGAAAATCTACCACCTCAAGTTCTCCACGTCCAATAATAGCTGAATTCACATCTGTGCAAACCAAGCAGATGCTCCTGTCGGCTGTACGCACGTACAACAAAGGAAGAGGTAGAGATGACAAATTGAATACCGCAGTCATAGGCATACCCGGTGAGCGCCACCCTGTGTACATCTCTGAGCACCTACCAGCTAGTACCAAAAAGCTCTTCTATCAAGCCAGAGAGTTTGCTAAAAATAATACTTTTAAATTCTGCTGGATCTCCAATGGCAACATATTTCTTCGCAAGTTAGAAGGGGACAAACAGATTCTAGTTAGCTCTGAAAAATGTCTCATTCTCCCAGAGAATCAAAATCTAACCAATTGACTATCACTGAACGTTCCTAATTTTTTTCCTGTTATTATTTTATTTTTTCTTTGTTTATATTTTATTAGAGTTTTTCATTTATCTTTTACACCTAATTTAATATTGTATACTTTTCTAACTACACAAAATTCAACACACACTATACATGCAAGCGCCTTTACTCTCAAGCACAATTTTCTTTATCCCTTTACTTTGTTACCATCCCCACCAGTTTGTACCTGTAAAACTATAGCCTACCTTAAAATAATTATACCAATAGTTCATACATCGCTTTCTCCCCTTCGTTATCTCACACTAATAGTATCTCACTGTTTTGTAGTACAATATCAATTATAAATGGCTACCATAAATACTATTAGCAATGAGCTTGATAATCTACAGATAGGTGAGTCCTATACTTGTGAACCAGAAGACTGCCTCAAATATATCAACATATCTGATAGCAACATAAACTTATTACACATAAACATACGAAGCGTAAATAAAAACTTCAACCACCTTCAAGTTCTGTTGCATCTGACAAAAATAAATTTTGACATTGTTATTTTGACGGAATGCTGGCTCAGTAAAGTTAATAACCTACCAGTTTTAGATGGATTTGAGTCTCACTCGACAGGCATCAATATTAATCAAAACGATGGAGTCATAATTTATATGAAACGAGGTTTACAAGGATCTGTATGGGAGCCGATCTTTGAAGGTGGAAATTGCCTTGTTTGTCAAATTGAAAAAAAGTTAGCTGTAATTGCCGTCTATCGCTCTCCATCATTTAATTCAAAAGAAAAATTTGATAACTTTACTGCAAGCCTTATTAAAACCTACGATAAAATATCATCCTGTTCTAGTATTGTTCTCGTAGGTGATCTAAATATCGACATAAGTCCAGGTAATAGAAATGACCGGAGCTTTGAATATCTCACAATAAATGCCTGTTATGGGCTCATGCCAACACACCTATTTCCTACACGACTAGAGCACTGCATTGATCACTTACTCCTTAAGTCAAACTTACGTGCCACCACGCTAGTTCTGGAATCACATCTTACAGATCACAAACCTATACTCTTATCTATAGCTAACGTTGCTCCATCTCGGAAAATTTGTCAGGTCACTAACCGTCTTGATTATGAAGCCATTAGGCTTGAGCTGGAAGAAACAGACTTCTCCGAAATATACCAAATTGATGATGTAAACGTTTGTATGAACAGATTTATAGGTATTATTAAGGAAGTAATGTTAAAACACACAAAACTAGTTAAAATCCCAAGACAAAAAAGAACATTAAAGCCATGGATGACTCCTGGGCTATTACGATGTATTAAAAATCGGGATAAAATGCATATAAAAACAAGAAAGGCACCAAATAATCTAATACTAAAAACCTCATATACACGCTATAGGAATTTCTGCAATAACTTGCTTAGGAAATTAAAAATAGCTTTCGAAAAGAGTGAGTTGGAAAAAGCTAAGAACGATCCTAAAACCATGTGGAAAACAATAAAAGAAATCACGAACACAAAAAAAACAAATGATAGTCCTCTAGAGCTACTTAAGCTACGAGATGACCCTAAATCATCAATTAACGAGATAAATCACTTTTTTAGCAACGTGGGCAAAGATTTGGCGGCAAAAATCATGACACAGACTCATACACCGCCCACGGACAGTGGTCCATGTCCTCATTTAGACCAAGACAGCTCTCAAAACCCCCCAGTCGATTCTCTTACAATATTGGAGACTGATGAAGCAGAAGTAGAGTCTGTCATACTTCAATTACGAGATGATTGTGCCATGGGGTGGGACGGAATATCATCTTTATTACTAAAACAAAACCGTCATGTACTGGTCCCACCCTTGACTCATCTCTGTAACCGTTGTTTCCAAGCAGGTGTATTCCCGGACGCTCTTAAGAAGGCAATTATATACCCTATTCATAAGGGAGGGGACAGAAGCTGTGTTAACAATTATAGGCCAATATCTGTATTGCCAGCCCTTTCAAAAATTCTGGAAAGGATTTTAAACAAACGTTTGGGGAGCTTTTTAGCCAAACATAAAATAATCGCTGAGAACCAGTACGGATTCCGACAAGGAGTGTCGACCGAGGATGCCGTTTTGGATCTCACGCAACAGGTAGCTGGAAATCTTGATAGTAAAACCAAATGTCTGGCTATCTTCCTAGATCTTGCTAAAGCATTTGACACAGTTTCTGTTCCCAAACTTATTGCTAAACTAGAACTCGTCGGTGTCCGTGGCTTACCACTTGAGATGTTGAAGGATTACCTCAAAAACCGAACGCAACTGGTCAAAATTGGCTCGTACTATAGTGACGAAGAACCAGTAATTTATGGCGTCCCTCAAGGAAGCATACTTGGGCCTCCACTCTTCCAAATTTACGTAAACGACTTGTGCAGGATGAACCTCATTAATTGTAACATCTACGCGTATGCTGATGATACTGCTATCCTTGTTTACGGACCTACTTGGGATGTGGTCAAAGCTACTGCTGAAGAAGCCTTGTGCAAAATAATGAAATGGCTCAATTCAAACCTCCTGACACTTAATTTGAGCAAAACATCTTACATACCATTCGCAATCCGACATAATACTGCGCCTTCTCATACTCTCTCTGTAATTGCTCACTCGTGCTCAAATTTACTCGGACCCTGTTGCTGCCCAGCACTCACTAGAGCGGACAGCGTAAAGTATCTTGGAGTGCAGATTGATAGCGGACTAAGATGGGACAAGCAAATCGAAGTCGTTACCACAAGAACATTGCGACTTATACACATCTTTAAGTCCCTTAGAGACTCAGCTAGTCCCGATAACTGAAGATGGTCTATCATGCTCTATGCCAGTCAATTCTTGGGTATTGCATAACTGCATGGGGCGGTGCTGCTAAAACCAGCTTTTTGAGAGTGGAAAGAGCGCAAAGAGCCGTACTCAAAGTACTATCTAAAAAACCCTACAGGTATCCAACCACGGAACTGTACTCTGACTGTAAGGTTCTTACAGTACGGCAACTCTTTGTGCTCCGATCAATTCTAAGAACACATGTCGGTCTGCCACCGCCAAACCCAAATAAGCGAGTAAATTTCCTTCCCAGAACCCAACACAAAACCACCTTCGCAAAACGCCAATTCTATATATTAGGTACACACATATATCAAAAAATTAATCCGTTATTAAATATTTTAAACATAAACACATACAAAGTTAAATCCATAGTAACAGAGTGGCTATTACAAAAAGACTATGCCTACACGGAGTCCTTGCTCACATACATCATCTAGTAATGCAGCACAGTAGGCAGTAGTAGTCTTACAGCTCTTACATTAAATATGCACTTAATTAGGCACTTACCACACACACACGATAACACAACAGGTAACACGACATTTCATTTCATTTACACTACACAGACAGCAAAATTACAGAAGCTTAATAACATCTACACCGTTCATTTGTTGTATTAAATCATGTTAATATAATTGTTTGGCCGAACACTGTCTCTTAGAATACAGGTTGTCCTAGTCTAAGGGACAGGGTTATACATATTTTGTATAGATTTTGCAACTTGCAATGTATTGTAATGTGCTTGTTAATGTGTTTCTGTATTTTTTGTGAATAAACCTTTATTATTATTATCTCCTTTATTTCATTTAAATACTTACAAAATACATTTTTAAATATTGTTATAAACAAAAGGATAAAAAAACATTTAAAAATATAAAAAGTAGTAGCCCACCGGTATCGGGAACAGGGTCCAAGCTACCGGTGGTCAGAGCTCCAGAGAGAGGAACTTCCTGACAATGCGAGCCGTGTCCAGAAGTACCGCTTTCTGAATCAAGCCCTTGATCCAGCTGCCTAACGAGAGCCTCCTCAGGTGTTGGTCGAGGCTTTTGGCTATTAAGCCATTGGCTGTCACGACTATCGGCACAATGATCGCCGAGTCCACATCCCACATGTCGACAACCTCGCGAGCCAAGTCAAGATACTTGATTTGTTTATCTTTCTCGGCTTTCACGAGGTTCTCATCATGCGGGACGGTTATGTCAACAATCATTGCGCGCCGCTCTGATCGATCCACCACCACTATATCAGGCTTATTGGCAACAATAGTCCTGTCAGTGATGATGGATCGATCCCAGTACAATGTGATATTTCCATTTTCGAGAACTGGGTCGGGCACATACCTGTAGTACGGCACCTCAGATTCGACAAGGCTGTATTTCAGAGCAAGTTGCTGATGGATTATCCTGGCTACAAGGTTGTGTCTATGCAAGTACTCTCCGTTAGCTAGACGAGAACACCCGGAGATAATATGCCTGATTGATTCTCCCGGCCGGTGGCATGCCCGACATATGTCAACCGTGCCGTCTTTCACAATAAATCTCCGGTAATTGTTCGTCATCATAACTTCGTCCATAATTGCACAGACAAAACCTTCGGTTTCTCCAAAGAGGTCACCGAAACGCAGCCAGGCTACGGACGCTGGTAGATCTACATCGGGTCCATGTAGGGCCCGGTAAAAGCGTCCGTGAAGCTCCTTACTCTGCCATACTTCCATGCGATTATTGGTGTCAAGCACTACTGGCTTGCACCAGTTCTCTTTAGCCAAGGAGAGTGGGGTGAGGCCCTTGTCCACCGCGACTACATTTCGATGCATCCCCACGTCGGTTTCTAGAAAATATTCCCTGAGACTGCATATCTCGCGATTGTGGAGGGTTTTAGCGTTTAAAAAGCCTCGACCTCCACACTTTCGCGGGATATACAGCCTCATTACCGATGACCGTGGGTGATGCATTCGATTTGCAGTCAGCAGCGTCCGGACCCTCCTATCCAGGGCGTCTAGTTCGGTTTGAGTCCATTTGAGTATGCCGAAAGAGTACATCAAAACCGGCATGACCCAACTGTTGAAGGCACGCACCTTGTTTCCGCCTGATAGAAGACTATTAAGTACTTTTTTCAGGCGGCCAAAGAAGCGCTCCTTCAGCGATTGCTTCATGTCAGTTACATTGATGCCTAACGCTTCCGACATACCCAAATACTTATAGGTTTCGGATGCGGAGAGGGCTCTAAGGTTTGCGAAATCCGAGAGTTGGGTTCCCACGGATTCCACAATCTCTCCTCGCTTTACATGCATGACCGCACATTTGTCCACACCAAATTCCATCCTGATGGCGCTACTGAAAGTTTCAGTAATTTTCAGTAGCTCCATTAGTTGCAAATTGTTGGGGGCAAAGAGTTTAAGGTCATCCATGTAGAGGAGGTGAGATATAACCTGGCCACCTCTCCTCAGCCGATAGCCTAGACCTGAATCCTCCAGCAGTGTGCTTAGAGGATTCAAGGCTAAGCAGAACCAAAGCGGGCTCAAACTATCGCCCTGAAATATGCCTCGCTCGATCCTTATCGGTTCGCTATTCCTCTGAATATTTCGACATCCTGGATAGCGAAGGACCGTCCTCCATTGCCCCATACACGACCTCAGGAAGGTCCGAAGAGTTGCATCTACTTTATACAAATCCAGAACCCTCATGAGCCATGTATGTGGCACTGAGTCATAGGCCTTCTTATAATCTATCCAACATGTCGACAGATCCTTTCGGGAACGACGAACCTGTTGGCTAATGGCCATATCAATGAGGAGTAGCTCCTTAGTACCGCGGGACCCATTCTTACATCCATTTTGAGAGGCAGACATAATGGAGTTTTTGTCTATGTGTTTGTTAATTTTAGCTCTCAAAATGGATGTAAGAACTTTATAGACCGTCGGTAAACACGTGATCGGCCTATAATTTTTGGGTTCCGCGGTGCTACCTGATTTATGGAGCAGGTGGGTAACTCCTGTCATTAGGAATTGGGGTAGCGAACCAGACTCCAAAGCAGTCTGGAACTGAGATGCCAAGCGAGCGTGCGACCTTGAAAACCATTTAATCCAAAAGTTGTGCAGCCCATTCGGCCCTGGAGATTTCCAGTTAGGTAACGGACGGACTGCACGAGCTACATCTTGGGGGCAGATGGTAATAGCCTCCATGTCTGGTATCGGATCACAGGCTCGCTCGACTTCTCGAGTCCAATCACCTTCGGTGTGACTGACAGGCGCCGACCAGATATTACGCCAAAAGGAACACATGGCATCATCATCCGGCAGGCACGTGTCAGCCACACCTTGGTCCGGTCGCTCCCAACCCCTATAAACCCACCTTTCATCGCTCTGGAAGGTACGATTCTTATTATTATTATTAACCTCGAAATGAAATGTAGGGTTTATTGTAAGAATTGTTTGAGGTGGGAAAATGAGTTTTAATTTACCGAGATAATAAATGATGGCAATGATGAAAGTAATGTAAACGAAGATGTATCAAGAATTAAAGGAGCTTATTTTGTATCCACTGCATTTGAATTCATTGCATTCATTTGTAGTAAAATTTGTAGAATGGTTTGAGGTAAGAAAATTACTGGTGATTTACCTACCGAGATAATAAATTATGAAGATAAAGAAAACGATGATGTTTCCAGTATTACCTAAGTTCAGTTTGGAATCATTTGCAAATGTAGTAAGAATGTATGCTATATAGCATGTCCTTTGGGAGCCGCGAGATGAAATAGGGTTGTGCATTATGTAAGTATAGTTTTAGGTGGGAAAATAAGCAGAGATTTGCTGAGATAACAAATGGTGGCAATGATGTAGATAGGGGAAAATGTAATGTTTCAAGGAATATAGGAGCTCAGTATTTTTATCGAAACGTTTGTGTGTAGGTGTGGAAACTACTCGCAGATGTCTTTGGAAATCCTGGAGATTTTAAGGGTTTTACTAATTTCAATTTTGAAGGAGAATTGAAATGGAGCGATGACTAGAGTAAGTTGTGGTTGAAAAGCTTTAATGTTTTAGTTAAAAAAAAATTAAGAGCATGAAATAAAACAGTCGTGGCTATCTATATATATAAAAATTAATCCCTATTTCCCTTGGTCACGCCATAACTTGAGAACGACTTTACCGATTTCATCCATCTTTTTTTAAAGTTTTCTAATACTTTGTAGAAGGTTCTTACGGAATAAAAAATGAAGAAAGTTGCGCAGAAAATTAGAAAATTTAGGAATTACGCTTTTACGCTAAAACTGCTTAAGGGATTTGGATGAAATTTGACACATGGGTAGACCATGATCTGGAGAAGGACATAGGCTACTTTTCGTCCTGGATCGCAGACGAAGTCGCGGGCAACAGCTAGTACACTATAATTATTTGACCATTCTAATCAATTCAAAAATGAATTCAAATAATAACAAATTACGATTAAATGTTCCAGTTACGTGTGCAGTATAGAGGTTTGTTCATAGTTACGAGTATTTAACTGAAAAAGACTTCTACATAAGAATGCTTAGCGTGAGCACGTTAATTAACTTTCTTGTGAGAATTAGTTACAGACTTGATGACACTATCTTTATTTTCTTTCGCTTTGCCCGAATAAAGGACTCATTTGTTAGGTCACAATACCAAAAGTAACTTTTACTGAATAAGATGTTATCAAACCAAAATTCTATGCAGAGTCTACGTAGAATATAAATCAGGAATTATGCCATACTAATTGAGACACATAGGGTAAGTAAAGGTCAATGGTCGTACTTAAAACTGTTATAATAATACTGGTCTTTATAGTGTCATTATGTATTCAAAATTCTTCAAGTCTCAATCTGTATAACTTTCTTTCTAAATGTAAACGCCGACCCATGCCTTTGTCCTCATATGCATTTTGTAACGCCTTCCACATTTTGTATTAGTTAAAAAGAAAAGACGTGTACATTATAGTTTGTTTATAATTGAAGTAACAGGTAACCAGGTTACATAGAATGATTAGAAGAATTTTGAATACATAATGACACTACAAAGACCAGTATTATTATAACACACCCCCTTAATCAAAATTCTCACAAATAAATTACATACAAAAATGAACTCAAAATATACCAATAAAAAAAGGAAAATGTATACTAAGTTCTGAAGTAAACGTGTAAAAATATATTTACACTAAACCTAAGCCTAGTACACATCTACGATGTGCCACACGCTGCAATCGTTTTGTTAAGATGTCAGCGGGCATATCACTTGATTTGGTATATTTCAAGTTAACCGAATTATCACTAATCTTTTCTCTAATAAAGTGAAATCTGGTATCTATATGTTTCGTCCTATGGTGGTGTACCGGATTTAAGGCCAAACTCTGTGCACTCTGACTATCGGTACAAATAGTTACGGTATTAGGTAATAACTTTTGCCTTACCATAGGATCTGAAATTAATTCAGTGATAAACCTCCTTAAATAAATCGCTTCCTTCGTAGCTTCTGTTATTGCCATATCGTCGCCTTAGAGTGAAAACCTCGGGAATGCATTTTTGTTCAAATTTATTTTATTGCGTTTCTAGGAAGAAAACCTCGCAACGCACATCCTGATCCTACTCATTTATTCATTCGATACTCATAGCGCTATCTATGACACTAAATGAGACCCTCGTAAATACTCGCATCTGTCAGTTTGGCGTGAATACTTTGCAACGAACGTGTCGTTTCTCATTCGAAAATTGATTACTTGAGTTTGTCCTGCTGTAGCTGTATAATTTAGTGTTTTTCGAAAGAAGGTAAGTACTGTTCATGTTTACATGACGCCGTACAAAAATTTTACAGTACGCAGTTTTTTCTTCCTCCTGAAAAGTTTCCTATTTTACAATTACGAGGTTTTCACTCTAAGGTGTCGATATACTCGGCTTCCGCTGAGGACAAGGCTACGGTTTGCTGCTTCCGCGAGGCCCATGATACCGGACTGCCTGCTAATTTGAAACAGTAACCCGTATAAGAACGGCGATCTATATTACAGTTTGCCCAATCGGCATCGGAAAATCCTACAAGGGGCATACTTGATTTTTTATAACAAATCGAGTAATCTAAAGTGCATTTTAGGTATTGTAAGACTCTCTTCGCGGCTAACCAGTGAGTCTTGTTGTACCGAGTATTGAACTGACTCAGGTAACTAGTCGCGTATGCGATGTCTGGACGAGTATTAACACTTAGGAACATGAGGCAACCAATTAATTCTTGATAGGGATACTCTTCTTGATTATGATCACTATCACTACTGGTACTAACCTCCAGTTTTCCAGATAGGGGAGTTGTACAAGTTTTACAATTCTCCATTCCAAACTTTTGTAAAAGATTGTTTATATAATTTTTCTGATGAACTCTTATTTCATCATTTTCTCTGGTGATATTTAAGCCAAGATAACAGCTTAAATAGCCCAAATCTTTTAACGAAAAATATTTTTGCAACTCATTTTTGACAATGTCAAACGTCTTGTCATCACTGTAAAAAACAATTATGTCATCGACAAAGACTGCAACGATAACCACCTCTTTTCCAAAAAGTTTGGTATAAACGCACGGTTCAGATGGAGTTTTCATAAAACCAAGAGATGATAAAGTTTCATCTAACTTTGTATTCCAGGCACGTGGAGCTTGTTTAAGTCCATACAAGGATTTTTGCAGGAGATATACTTTGTTCTCCATACCTTTAACATAAAAACCTTGAGGTTGCTCCATGTAGACCTTCTCTTGAAGATCTCCATTTAAAAAAGCAGTGTCTACGTCCATGTGACGCATCTTCAAACCCAATTCGGCTGCGAGAGCCAGTAGAGTACGCAAAGAAGAGTGCCGCACGACAGGAGCAAATGTGTCAAAATAATCTACACCTGGCGTCTGGGAAAATCCCTTGGCAACTAATCTTGCTTTGTACTTCAGAACATTTCCTGCTGGATCTGTCTTCAATTTATAAACCCATTTACATGGTATAACTTTCCTGTTTTCTCTGTCAACCAATTTCCATGTCTTCAACTTCATTAATGAATTATATTCATCTGACATTGCCATCTGCCACTTATCAACATCATCAGAAAATGTAGCCTCATTATAAGTTCTAGGCTCACCTGACGCTTTACTAGAAACCTGGTATGAGAAGTAATTAGGAGGTTTCCGGTCTCTTGATGGATATCTACGTTGTCCATCAGTATGACTAGTAGAAACTACTGCTTCCTCAATTGCTTCAAAAAATTGTTCCGTTTCAGCAGTTAGATCTTCAGTGACAATAGTATGGCCTGGAGCTGGTTCATCAGTGATCACTGGAGCATGTTCAAAAGACTCTTTAACTGTACTGGTTTCTTCCTGTATAGGCAGACTATTAGAAAGTACTAAAGGTTCAGTAGACGTCTTATTATTGTTAACATTCCTATTATTTAAAGTAGAAAAACAATCTTCAAAAAACGTAACGTCTCTAGACTTTTGTAAAGTTCTAGGGCAAGATGAATTTCTAAAAAGATAACTATTAGGATCTTCTGTATAGCCTACAAATATAGCTTCTACAGCTTTAAGATCCAATTTCTTACGGTGACGAGAAGGTATATGTATAAGAGCTCTACACCCAAAAACTCTGAGATTACTAAGGTCTGGTTTGCAACCATTCCACAACTCGTAGGGAGTTTTATTATTTAAGGCACGGTGTGGACATCTATTTTTCAGGTACACAGCCGTTCGAGTAGCATCTTCCCAAAAAGCTTTAGATAGATCGCTTTCAGCCATAAGAGAGCGTGCCTTTTCTATAATAGAGCGATTAGTGCGCTCGGCAACTCCATTCTGCTGAGGGCTATATGGTACCGTAGTTTGATGTTGAATACCACAAGATCTAAGGTAACTTGAAAATTCACTATTTACGAATTCCTTCCCATTATCCGTCCTTATTGTTTTAATTTGAGCCCCAGTTTGTCTTTCAACCATAGACTGGAAGTGACAAAACTTAGCCTTCACCTCTGTCTTCGAAGAAATAAAATATACAAAAATAGTTCTGGAAAAATCATCTATAAAAAGTAATAAGTATTTATTACCCTGAAAAGAGTCAACTGACATTGGTCCACATAAGTCAGAGTGGATCAATTCTAATATTGAAGTTGCTCTTTCATAAGAAATCGTCTTAAACGGTTTTCGAGCTTGTTTCGCTTGAACACAAGGAACACATGGATTTTTATCCACATCCTTATAATCAATAACCTCCATATTTTTCAACAGATTCATACCGATGCGACATAAATGACCTAAACGCTTATGCCATACCTGATATCTTGAGATAGAATCAGAGTGCACATCATAGGCTCTAAATTGGGGAGTATTTACCGCACAATCAAGTGTGTACAATCCACCACAGGGCGAGCCATGTAGAACCGCATCACCTGTAAAGGAGAAGGTTTTTGAATTAAATAAATTACAACCGGATTTATCAAACATTACAGTAAACCCTTTTTCTACTGCTGTCTTCACAGATAGAAGATTTGTTTTCAGGTTAGGTACATAAATCACATCACTGATTGTATCGACGGCGTTTTCGGTATTTAAAGATATTTTACCGATGCCTTTAGCGTCAATCTTTGTCCCATTTGCAACTGTTACCTTCATATCCATAGGCTTTAAGTCTACAAACCAATCTCGTCTTGAAGTCACATGTTTGGTAGCGCCTGAATCAACATACCATTTGTCCATATCGTAATCATTTGTTACTCCTAAAGCAGATGAAGAGGTCGAGTCCTTATCAGTGGGATTCTTCCTTTTCATGATCTTCTTTTTCTTTAAAGGACAGTTTGGTCTCTTGTGACCAGGTTCTCCACAACCATAACACACAATTTTCTTTGACTTAGACTCAACAGAGGAGGCATCAACCTTTGACCTCATAGCTGTCTCCAGTGTTATCGAGCTTTCCTTGGACATTTCGTTGAGTAATTTTGACTTTACCAGTTCGGTGGTAACGTTAACGTTACTATTTTCGAGAGTCATAATCAATGGGTCATATCTCGACGTTAGACCTCCCAATAGAATAGCAGCAATGGACGCATCATCTATTACTTTGTCTATATCCGCCAAATCTTGGGCAGTGGAAATAACAGCATTGATATACGACTCAATATTATTATCAAAGTCTTCAAGTCTCAATCTGTATAACTTTCTTTCTAAATGTAAACGCCGACCCATGCCTTTGTCCTCATATGCATTTTGTAACGCCTTCCACGCTTCAGCTGCCGTGGTAGCACTTCGAACATACGTAATTGCAGAAGCTTCAAGGGTAAGGCAAATTTTTGTTAGTGCCTTCTGATCGCTCTTCGTCTTTATGACATTCGAAACATTCATCCCTGTTGGGTAGCCATTAATCGCTTCCCACAACTCCTCATGCATAAGGTAGTTACGCATTTTAAATTTCCACGTACTATACCCTTCTCTATTGTGTAGGGTGAACGTTGGAATAGAGGAACTACGCATACCTCGTTCATTTGTGTCTCCATTTGGGTTCGCCATCTCAGAAGAGTACACGGAAAAAACTATTTGGTTTCACACCCAAAAAATTCACACAAATATCACTTCCTAATTATTATGAAACAACTATACACGCATTACTTTTCTTGAATACAAATAGGTACTCGAGCTATTCCTCGTGCTGATAACGTTTTGTTGTAATTTTGTATTAGTTATAAACAAACTATAATGTACACGTCTTTTCTTTTTAACTAATACAAAATTACAACAAAAACGTTTAAATTTAAGTCACAATCTCACCCGCAAGACAATCAAGTTCTCTAAAATGTAGTTAATTTGAGGTAGGTTAATTTGAGAATTATTAATCTGATGATCAACCAAAAAAGGTCCCACCTTTCAAAAATACTTTGTCCTTACTATCATGCCTGTTTTCCCGGAAGAGCTGTTAAGGTTCCGTATTATAGGGGTGATCATGTTGGTGGACCCAGATTCAAAAATTCCGCAATGAAAAAACCAATAGCAGTTCGCTTGATCTAGCGATCGAAGCCTAGACCCCACGTTCAGCAATCTCACTTGCAACTATTTGACCAACGAAGCAGTAACCTTTTTCCTCAATAAAATATCGAAGGAGGTAACTTTCCTGCTAAACGTATTTCCTGTCCTCTAAATCTCGATTAGTGTGTTCAAGACGGGATATGTATAAAACATTACTACCTGAGCCAGCAGGAGGATTATACGTTCGGAGTGACACGTGCTTCGTAGAGATAACTTCATTTATACGTAGCTAGGCTCTCGTACCGACACGTGTAACGATCCAAGCACTCTTTATAGATAGTCCTTGGCGCATTTAAATGGACAATTCTGTACAGAATATGGAAAGTTCCCGATAGTTGCTGAATCGGTATAACTCAGTTATTACGGTACAGTTTTCAAAAAATATTTACATAAAATATAATCTAGCCCCTTCCCAACTATTTTGGGGTCAGTTGCTAGTCTAACCAGATGTGAATATCACTATTCTATGTACATGGAATGACTGTCTACCTAACCTCAATGTTTACATACTTCCATGAATTATTCTTTCGCAAAGGTTAAAATCTCGGTGAAAAAAAAAAAATATCTTGTTTTATTGGATGTTGGTCCAATCATATTATGAATGGATCGAAACGAATATTTTATTTCCGTTTCGTTTCTGTTTTGATGAATTAATTTAGTCTAATAAACTCGAAAGGAACAAAATTGTTTTGAATATTACCTATGTTATATTATTATTATTAATAAAAAATACCTTCAATTTTAGAGAGAAACAGAATAACTTTAGAAAAATTAATAACAGAAGAAAATATGCAGCTAAGCTTAAACAAGTTAGGATCGCAATATCAACAGCAAACCCAACATTTTTAAACGTAATAAAGGGGACAGACCCTACGCTTAGAAAATTAAAATCTCAAATGTTTAACAAAAGAGCCTTATAATGCTTTTAAAAAGACAAGCTTAAAATGTACGCAACAAGGAAAGGTCACAAAATGTGAAATGTGAATAAGCAGACGCTAGGCATGACTTATTTTTGCTACAATAGAATTTTAGGCTGGAGAATACTCTGAAAAGACTTTGTTATTTATAATTTCTGTGTCAGAGAATGGGAACTAGGTTTATGCTTGGCCGAAATAGACGTAGGCACAGTTTGCGGCTCGTCAGTGATAACACAACCGATATAAGCTGGCCTTTCTATTGGAACTTAAAGAAGGAAAGGAAAGCTCAAGGTCAAATTGTTACCACCAAACTGCAGTCGACAGTACAGATGCATGTTTCACGAGTAGTGACAATTTAGGCTAATGCTGTAAATGTTTTATGAATGTATTATCTTGTGTACAATTGTAACATCGAATAATACGATAATTTTGTCCATAACAGCAGCAGTCCACAACGCAATGTTTTCATCGATTTTTATTGCCATTCCGACTTACGAGTTGTAGGTCGGGGGTTCGAACCCAGGCAGGCGCTTTACTTTGTGTAATTTATTTCATCACCATTGCTCTCAAAAACGGTGAAGAACAAAATCGTGAGGAAACCGCTATGTCCTAGAACCAAAGATTCGAAGACACGTGACATCCACCAAACCGCACTGGGCCCGCGTGGTGGATTACGGCCCACGCCCTCTCACCAAGAGGAGGCCTGTGTCCCAGCAGTGGGAACGTTAAAGGCTGATTATGTTATACTAATGTCCTTCAACCTATTCAAAATGGCAGCAGATTATGCAATGTTTTCATCGTCAATTTGTTCCGCAATAAGATAGAATAAACCAAAACATTTTAAGAAGTCTTAACGATTTAATTTTTCCTCCACTGTTGTCAGTTATTTAATATTGTTGGAATAAAATATTTCAGGAGGGAATTATGAGAATATCCGCCATCTTAAATTAACACGAAGGAAGAAATTCTCAGGTAATTGAAACCTATGATACTTTCGCATTGAAGAAATGTTCGCTTCAATTTCTCAAGTTAACAGATGAATATCGAGTATTTAATGTTAAGATAGTTACAAATACCAGATTTTAGAGAAAAATAATCAAAGTCTGGTATTATAAATATTAATGACTAGCTGCGCCCCGCGGTTTCACCCGCATAACTTACATGTTAATTAATGTAATTGGTTTTGTACCGTTTTAATTAACTATAAATAAATAAATACGTTTCAATCCCGTGGGAATATCGGGATAAATAGTATCCTACGAGTATATGTTGATCCTGGTTATAAACCATCTGTGTGCCAAATTTCATCCAAATCCGTTCAGTAGTTTTTCAAAAGTAAATTAAATAGACTCACAGTCTTTGGCCATAATAATTCACACTGGTTGTAAAAATAACGCCACGATGTAATAACGACAAAAAAGTCAAGTATTGTAATGTAAATAAATATTTTGCATCTGAGTTTCACATTTCCTATAAAGTGATTAACGGATCGTGTAAGGAACACAGTGCTGCACTCCAAAACAAAAATCCCTGATGACACCCAAAAAGCAGTTAAACTTAGGTGGGACTAGACCGGACACGTCAGCCGCATGTCGAACGAGTTATGGGCCAAATCTACCACCATGTGGGTCCCAGACAGCGTCTGGCGACATCAGACCAAGGAGAAGATGGCGAGACTAGCTAAATGCCTACAGACAGGATTGGTCTACACCAGCTCAAGACAAAAAGGGTGGAAAGGAGAAAGGGAAGCCCTTTATCCTGCGGTGGCACAACATCATCATCTGCCCAGCCTTTTCCCAACTATGTTGGGGTCGGCTTCCAGTCTAACCGGATGCAGCTAAATACCAGTATTTTACATGGAGCGACTGCCTATCTGACCTCCACAACCCAATTACTGGGTAATACGATACCCCTTGGTAAGACTGGTTGTCAGACTTTCGGGCTTCTGACTATCCGTAACAACTGTCAAAGATCCACGAATGACAGCCGGGACCAACGGCTTAACGTGCTTTCCGAGGCACGGAGGGGTCTCGGTATGTAAAGATGGTCACCCATCCACAGACCAACCGCGGCAAGCGTAGCTTAACCTGACCGATCGACCTGTGCGGCTGTTATTATGCTGCGGTGGCACAACATAGGCTCAAAATAAAATCCTACCAACATTATAAACGTGAAGGTTTGTATGAATGGATGGATGGATGTTTGTTACTCTTTCACAACAAAAACTACTGAACGGATTTGGATGAAATTTAGCACACAGATAGTTTATAACCAGGGGAGTAATTCTCGTAATTTTAAGAAAGTTCACAGTCTGATCTCAGTCTCAATCTGTCAAAACTACCACAAATTTCTCTACATTTTGACAAGTTTTTGACATTCGTTTGTCGCCGAGATGGCACTGCGACTAGATTTTGAATGTTTTAAATGGCCTTCCGACATTCCCACGAGATCGAAACTTTGCGGGTGAAACCGCGGGGCGCAGTTAGTAAATATATAAAAGGTGGAATATATTAGGTAATGAGGCGTTTATTTTAGGTCAACCCTGAATATGTAATGAATGGTTCAACCTAAAATGTTGTTGAATAAATATATCGCTCAGTTACTCTTGAGGTATCTGTAACAAGTTTGTCTGTCAGTGACTGTTCCACACACTTTCGCATGTTACATTTATTTTAGCATAGAATCGGTGTAAACAATGGATGGTAAACAATAAAAAAAAATACAATATTTTACCCCACAAGACAATGGAAACCAATACAAAATCGAAATCTTAAAGAAGCACTTAGCGACAATAACTGGAATGATATAAATTCTTTAATTAGAATATTAAAACCAACTTGTGAAATCTCCACAAGCGATTTTCATAGTTTAGTAACTATCTTTTATTTAAAATAGCAACTAGCTTCATCCTTTTGACTGACCGATCCTGGACAATTCTAATGTGCCTGTAATAAAAACATTTTTGCAAAAAAAAAAAACAAGTTTGCAAAAAAGTTTTTATTTTTCACTTTTAAGTTGTAATTTTTACCAGTAATTTTGGTTTAAAAACCAAACTACTAAACCGTTTTTGATGGAATTTCTATGGTACCATTTGGGAAGTATACCCTTTCCAACAAAAAAATAATTTTTCAAATCGGTTGGCAAGCGACGGAGTTATGCGCGAACAAACATAAAAAAAAAAATTACAAACATCCGACTTGAGAACCTCTTCCTTTTTTAGAAGTCGGTTAAAAATAGCAAATAGCTTCATCTTTTTGACTGACCAACCCTTGACAATCAAAAGTGCCTATAATTTATTTAATAGAAATAAATAGTTTGAGTTGAGTTGAAATATAACATCACCTCTTATTTTCTCCGAAGGGTTAGGCAGAGGTTTACCTAAATTTTTTTTTGGACATTTCACACAACGCCATCTAGTCCCAAGCTAAGCAACCTAATGCTTGTGTTATGGTAACAAGATGGCTGATACACTTATATACATTTTTTTTTTTTTTGTAAATACATACATATTATAGATAGAAAAACACCCAGACTCGGAACAAATACATGTAGGACTTACAAATATTTGTTCTGTGCGGGAATCGAACCCGCGACACGCAGCGCAGCAGTCCGATCGCTCAGCCACTGCGCTAACCGTGTTGTCAAATATATATACCTATATTATATAGCATACCCATTTACCCTTTACCAATCGTTGATATAGTCACATCTGTCTGGATGTTGTTACAGTAAAGGGATCTGTTAACAAAACATATTACTTGTTAGTTACGATGACCCTTCAAAATTACCAGTATTCCTCCATTTTTCTTATCCTCCTCATCATATTTTCATATGACCATCATCCCCATAGGACATCCCTTGTACCATAATTCAGTGCGTAGTAATGAAAAAATGGCACCCCCTTTATGTAGTATAGTGGAAGAGATAAATATATGCGGTCACAATTTATGAGGGGATAAGACACAGAAAAATTGACAATTCGAGTGATGAGAACGCATGAATCATGGCTAAAGTATCTGCGGTCGTCAATCCTGAATTTTTATGAAGAAAAATACCCGCAATTTGGTGTTGAGAGTATGATATTGTTTTGGGATATACGGATATAAAAGGTTGAAAATCAAGGCCTTGGTTTTTGTTGATGGTTCAGAGAGAAATTGATTTATCTTAAAATCCTACTAATATAATAAACGCGAAAGTTTGTGAGGATGAAACTACTGAACGGAATTTCATGAAACTTTACAGTATTATAGCTTATACATTAGAATTACACATAGGATACTTCTTATCCCGATATTCCCACGGGATCGACACTACTGCGGGTGAAACCGCGGGGCACAGCTAGTCTTAATATATATAATTCTTCTGTACGTGTGTTTGTCACCTAACTCCTAAACGGCTGGACCGATTTGGATGGAATTTTGTGTTTATATTTCAATGAGTTCCTGGATAGTTTGAAAACACAATTGGACCCGGTAGGCGGCGCTGTTTTTCCGGGTAGGACGACGGCGACGTCTGCCGGGCCCGCTAGTATTTTATAAAAATATGAAATGCTTTCACTGTAGGTATAGACGTGAGACCTAGTATCAACCATTATTATCAGAATGGGAATTCTGTAAATATTTTCGTTTTATATCATATTAAATTAATTGCTAGTGCATAAGAGGAAGTCTCAAAGTGGCACCGGTAACTGAGAAGTTCTGTGGAAATCGATGCATGTGATACGGAGGAATGAGAGGAAAGTTTTGTATGAATTTCAATGGCTATAAGAGGGGATGCCCAAAAAAAACGATGGATGGACTGTGTGAATGATGATATGATTAGAAGGGGGGGGGGGGGGGGGTAACTACCGAGATGATGACTAATAGGGAAGTATGGAAGAAAAAGACGAAGAAGATAAATGATTTTATTTTGTAAGTAGGTTTTTACAAACACTTTTACACGTCAATCATATTTTAAAACTAGATGAGGTCGGCGTTTCCTATCTGACTAGTCTGAGAAGAAAGGCCGAAACAAACTCAGATGTCACAGTCTCTTTTAAAGTCCAGACATAATCTTGGTCAGATCATATAAAGACCATTTAGGTCGATGTCTGAGATGGTCTTTTGAGGAAAGAACCACACAGATTCAGAGGACCTGTCCAGTCAGTGCACGCATATGTCAGAATGATGATGATGATGATGATGACCCTAAAAATTGGGCATTTAGATAGATCATACCTCTAGGGATATTGTTATGCCGGAGCCGCCCTAAAGCGGCTCTTGCCCAACCTGAGGGGGCCAAACGCCTCCTGCCGGAGGCTTTACGCGGGGTTCGTGCGGTCCATGGCCCTATATGGGGCCCCGGTGTGGGCGCGTTCACTGCGGCTGCGAGCCGCACACTACCTGAACGCGCCCCAAAAGGTGGTAGCCATAAGGCTAATCCGGGGCTACCGCACGATCTCGGGCGAGGCAGCAAGCCTCCTTGCCGGACTGCCGCCATGGGATCTGGAGGCGATAGTGCTCGCGCGCCTGTATGATTGGCGCGCGGAGGCACTACGCCGGGGGGAAACTCCGCATCCACGGCAAACCGCGGCGGAGCGGACGAACCTCCGGCGCGATCTCATGGCGGCATGGAAGGAGCGACTATCGCAACCCAGCGCAGGGCACGCCACGATAGCGGCGGTAAGACCCCTCTTTGAGGAGTGGCTAGAGAGACGTCACGGCGTTCTCACCTACCGCCTGACGCAGGTGCTCTCCGGACACGGATGTTTCGGGAGGTTCCTGCACATAATCAGGCGGGAGGAGACGCCCGGGTGTCACCATTGTCAGGATTGCCCAGAGGACACGGTGAAGCATACGGTGGAGGTCTGCCCTGCAGCACCGCCGTGTCCTCGTAGAGGCGATCGGCAGCGGCGGCGACCCCTCGCGTCCGGCCCTGGTTCAAGCCATGGTCCGGGGCGAGAGGGAGTGGGAGGCAGTCACCTCCTTCTGCGAAGCAGTCATGCTAGCGAAGGAGGTGGCGGGGTGGGCGAGAGAACGCACCTTGCGCACCTCACGCCTCAGCCGCCGCGGGAGACGCTCCGGGCGTCGGGAGCCGCGTGACGACTCCCGGCCACCGTAGGCGCGGGCCTGCGGGCGGTGAGTAATGGGTAACTCACCGTCCGATCAGGACCAGGCCCGTGCCGGACGGCGTGTTTGTGTTCCACGCGCGCCTCAAAGAGATGTCAGCATGAGTGACGGGGCCCCATAGGGCCGAAGCCTGCCAGGGTAGCGGGATTGTCCGAAAGGGTTACCGCTGCCCTGGAACATAAAGGGCTAAGGAAGGAACACGGGTGGGTTTTAGTCAGTAAGAGTCTGACACTCCCTCCTGCTCCACCCAGAGCGGGAGAAGTCATTTGATGATTTCCCATACTCAAAAAAAAAAAAAGGGATATTGTTATACAGATTTACATAACGGGTTTTTTATAACAACTTAATCTCGACAGTCAAATGTATAATATATTTGACCTTTCCATTACGAAAATACAAATATTGCTAAAACTTTGTATTTTCGTAATGGTTCATCCAAGGTCTGGTCATTTCATTAAAATAAATGTAATAATTCTGACCTAAATAATCATAACGGTACCATTTTCCACCCGAGAGGGTAGTTTAATATTTTACGTTAAAATTAAATAATAACAGGTTAACCCAGACTTTGTTACGCCACGGGAAATTAATTTAAACAATATTTTAGCCATTAATATTATCAGTGTTTGCATTTTCATTATATTCGTGTAGACTTTTGATATATTTGCTTTTAAATTAAAAAACTTTTTAATGTAAAGTTACAATTTTAATTAATGTTAACCTAACAAATGTCATTGAATGTATGCATTCAATGACATTTATTAGGTTACTTTTCTATTTATTAGGGAAACCTCCTTTTTTGAAGTCGCTTAGAATAATGTTTTAGAAGATTACCGAAATAATGCTTTCGAATCTAAAAGAGGATCTGTAAATAATGAAGAACGCTAAGAAAATGGATTTTTGTATTGTTGTAGGACAAATAGGTACTGTAAAGGCTGTAAGCCGACAAGGTTGTAGCATGCAACCTCCGCGAGTCAGTTTTAAGTAGATGGCACAAATACGAGACAAACATTGATTTGTATTAATTAAGAATACAAGAAATAACAGTAGAAATCAGTTTAGCTGACAAGCGAATTCATATCACACTCGTAGAAAAATATAAAAATGAATTAAATGTCCGTTTATAGGAATAATTATAAAAGTTATTCGACAAACCTTCGTTTAATTTAAGCATACTTTAATACGATAAAAGTAACCCTTATTAACGATTTTGACGTAAGACTCCCAAATAAACGAGACAGTATGGATGTTATTCATGGACATCTCAAGAAACAACAAGAAGATTACCTTAACGAAATCCTTTTCGTTAAGCTAATCTTCTTAAGGTGGGTTAGAATAATCCTTCATTCGAACCCAAATCCCTTCAGGTTTAATCAAGTGTTATTTTTCTTTTGTTATTCCAACGCGGTATTTTAATGTTTATGGTTTAAATATCTTCTATCGAAAAGATTATCCTCAGCTAATCTTTATTAAAGCTTGATCAAATCCATTTACCAGTAAAAATAATTATAAATATCGTATTGATCAGAAAATCTGCTGTTACTGAAAATAGCAAGAGATCATCATTTTAAGTTTACATGAGACTAAGAATAGAAATATTTTAATTCAGACAGGGTCCATAGGGTTAGTAACAATTTTACTTAATATCTAATGTTAATAGGTACAGAATAACATAGGTACAATTAAAATTCTACGTGGAGTTGCGTCCACCTCCGATCGCGATCTACGAACACTGAGAATACTGTTGATGCTGCTGCGAACACGCGGCATCAGGGATTCACATCTATTTCTAATAATGGCGGGAAAACCATCAATATTATTCAAACATTTATTCACTTAATAAAAATCTTAAGTAACTTTAATAATTACTAAACCGCTAGTTGCATGACATTTTGCACAAAAGTTTCTTATATAATTAAATAAAAGAGAGTACTTTTTTTTTTTTGAGGATGGGAAATCATCAAATGACCACTTCGCTCTGGGTAGAGCGGGAGTGTCAGACTCTTACCGACTAAAACCTACCCGTGTTCCTTCCTTAGCCCTTTATGTTCCAGGGCAGCGGTAACCCTTTCGGACGATCCCGCTACCGAGCCGCTAAGAGAGCAATAAGGAAGGATTTTTGAAAATTCATCCCGTATAGGGGTTAAACAGGAAATAAAAGTTCTAATTTTTTGCCGATAGGAAATCTCATGGATGGGCACACGGCCTGTAATAAATAATATCAAATGTAATAAATCATAAAAAACTGGCTTGAGAAAAACAACCTATATTATAGGCAATGTGACCCATTCGTACTGAAAGACATTGTAATTCACAATCAAAACACCATTTCCTTAAATCAATACGAAAATTTACTCAGTCAGCAGCTGGTATTTGATTCCATCTTCCTAATATTTGCTATAAATCCTCAATTTTGACGGTTACCAAAATTCGTATTCTGTTGTTTTCTCATGGCTAACACAGAGCAACCGCCCATTGTCAATGTAGCATATTTGCCATTCATGGAACGTCCGTGTTTACTGACGTCCCCAATTGGGTCACAGCTATTACAATGGCTTAAATGGACGGTGCACTCCACCCACACAATATGCCCTTGCTGCTCGTATTTTATTTTGGATGGCATTAAATCTTTTGGATGTAACAATTTGTTTCATAATGTTTTCAATTTACAATGGCTTTTTCAGTTTTTAACCACCGACGTAAAAACGACGGGGTGTTATAAGTTTGACGTGTCTGTGTGTGTGTGTGTGTGTGTGTGTGGGGGGGTGTGTTTGTTTTAAGTACCATCCGAGGACGTGCGTATGAATACACAAGGCACGACCGAGGACCTTTTCAAAGCGAGGACCTTTTCGAGGGTCCTCGGTTTGACTTGACCAAAGATTCGTATTCTGCAAGCGATTTTGAGTCTTTCTATATACTTATTACGAAAAAGTTGTCTGAACCTCGGTTTGATCAAGAAAATTCATAATCTTACACAAATATTGTGTATCCACCAGATGGTGCCACTCTCGCCTCATACACAGGCTCTTTACACTCATTTCACGTTTGTTGTATTATCCGAGGACCTATGTGTTAACTTTAACACAAAAGACCTCGGTTAGGTAGCTTTTCCAGACAATGTGTATTTAAGACCTCGGTTTGCTAGATTTTCCGAACAGTGTGTATTCTAGTCCTCGTTTTGACAGTTTTCCTTGTGTATAGAAGACGAGTTATGTGCCATGATTTAAATAAAATTATGAAGGAGAAAAGCGAAGGTAGACTGAATCCTTAAACAAATCGTTAGTAGCTAATAGGTGCACGAGGAATAATCAGGCTTCATCTGCAGTGTGTACTAAGTACCTAGGCCTGCTTAGATTATGCAACATTATGATTTGCACCATACAATATTGTATTGGCATGAGCTGAATACGTGTGCTCTTCATAAATAACCTAATAGAGTAAGATCCCAGGGCCACCAGACGTCACGTATTTTCTGACGAACGAAATGTGGATGATTGAGTAGTTTTAGTATGTACTAAGAGCGCATGCCTACCTGCTAGCTTGCTGAGACGACCAATTCTCAGGTATCAGGTAATCAAGGTACAAAAAACATTACTTACCTCACGTAAATTCTCCAAGCTGATTATCACGTATATTTTAGGCAATATCCTTAAAAATAAGTCGCCAATACTCCCAGACACTTTCCGTCGGCCGTATTGCTTTGCAGACGCTTTAAAGCTCCCAAAATAATTAGGTAGGTACTTCACGTAAATTCTGGTGCTCCATTTTTATATATGTCCACCAGACAACTATTTTAAAACCCTTTACAAGAAGCCAGACCGCGGTCTGGCTAAGTTAAGCATGCGTTCTTAGTATGTACATACTAACACTACTCAATCGTCCACATTTCGTTCGTCAGAAAATACGTGACGTCTGGTGGCCCTGGGATCTTACTCTATTAGGTTCTTTATGAAGAGCACACGTATTCAGCTCATGCCAATACAATATTTTATGGTGCAAATCATAATGTTGTATAATCTAAGCAGGCCTAGGTACTTAGCACATACTGCAGAAGAAGCCTATAATCAATACCAGCATCTTTGTGATCTAGAATTCAGACTTCAGTTTTCTCTTCTTTATCCCGGCTTATCTGAAAGAAACGAAATAATAACTTGATATTGTATTGAATATCATGAAACTGAAGTTTCTGAATTCTGATTTATCTACTCATTTTAAACCTGAATTCTAGTTTTACTTTATTTTCGTAAGCTAAATTTGAAGACGATGCTACCAACTATTGAGGAATTCCCCCATAAAGAAACGACCCTGGCTGCAGCATCAGCACAAACTGGTAATTATTTTACTTTTACGACTTAAACCTAACGCGTATTACATGCTAAATTTCATGACGATGCTATCAACTGTTGAGGAGTTCTCTCATGAAGAAATGATCTTGGCTGCAGCATCAGCACAAACTGGAAATTGTTTTGATATTACTAGATAAACATAACGCGTATGCCAAATTTGAAGATGATGCTATCAATTATTGAGGAGTTCCCTTATGAAGAAACAACCCTGGCTGCAGCATCAGCACAAACTGGTAATTATTTTAATGAAGAAATGATCTTGGCTGCAGCATCAGCACAAACTGGAAATTGTTTTGATATTACTAGATAAACATAACGCGTATGCCAAATTTGAAGATGATGCTATCAATTATTGAGGAGTTCCCTTATGAAGAAACAACCCTGGCTGCAGCATCAGCACAAACTGGTAATTATTTTAGTTTTACTACATAAACCTGACGCGTATGCCAGTTTTGAAGACGATGCTATCAAGTGGTAACAAGTACCGTCATGAAGAGACGACCCTGGCTGCAGCATCAGCAAAAACTGGTAATTATTTTAGTGTTACTAGATAAACCTAATGCGTATGCCAATTTTGAAGACGATGCTATCAAGTGCTAAGGAGTACCGTCATGAAGAGACGACCCTGGCTGCAGCATCAGCAGAAACTGGTAATTATTTTAGTGTTACTAGATAAACCTAATGCGTTTGCCAATTTTGAAGACGATGCTATCAAGTGCTAAGGAGTACCGTCATGAAGAGACGACCCTGGCTGCAGCATCAGCACAAACTGGTAATCATTTTAGTGTTACTAGATAAACCTAATGCGTATGCCAATTTTGAAGACGATGCTATCAAATGCTAAGGAGTACCGTCATGAAGAGACGACCCCGGCTGCAGCATCAGCACAAACTGGTAATCATTTTAGTGTTACTAGATAAACCTAATGCGTATGCCAATTTTGAAGACGATGCTATCAAGTGCTAAGGAGTACCGTCATGAAGAGACGACCCTGGCTGCAACATCTGATACTATAATAATAAACTCATTTTAAAGTTGTTTATATCAAATTAAATTACCTTTCCTCCACAGTGATTACTCCCTTCTTATTCGCGGTCCACATCAACGGCAAACGTAAAAACATCGACTCGTCCTCGCTTGGTACTTCATTTTCGAAAAAGTGTGTAAGAAAGAAGTCGGAACATTTTACTTACATTGATATAATTATTATCTTACACGTAAAATATTTTAGGTAGGTAGATTTTCCAGGTCCTCGGTTTGTACAAATTCTACGCGAAAAACTGTCCTCGGTTTAGTGATATAAAGTCTAACACAACGTCCGCACTTTGTACAAGCTATAAGAAATTTTGTGTAAAAATACGTCCTCGGAAGGACGTCGCAGGGCTTACGTAAGAGGTCCTCGGTTGGCTTACACAAAGTCCTCGTATGTGCATAGCTGGTCACATTTTGCTGTGTATTTCAGGTCCTCAGTATGATAGCCGAAATTCATACAGAAAAATGTTGAGATAGCATTATCCCAATAAGCTCATCACTATAGATTTAATCACCTGTCTCTTTCTATCTTATTCTAAAAAGCCAACAAGGTATTTAAACCAGTTTTTTGGAGAGTCCTCGGTACGTTCTAGGACTAACAAGGTCCTCGTAAGGGTGTCTGTACAAACAGGGGTGTGTGTGTTTGTGTATGTCTGTCTGTGGCATCGTAGCTCCCGAACGGATGAACCGACTTTAATTTTTTTTTTTTTGTTTGAAAGGTGAATTTGTCGGGAGTGTTCTTAGCTATGTTTGATGAAAATCGGTCCAAGATGGCCGCCGCCACAAAATGGCGGATTACATATTTTTTCACAACTCCTTCAATATGGGTATCAAATGAAAGGGCTTGACTAGTAGAATACTATCCACTATCACAAACTTCAAATCCAAGATGGCCGCCACCACAAAAGGCGGATTACAAAAAAAACCTGATTAAACACCAAATTACCTGAATCTTAAAACGCTTGAAAATAAGAGAAATGAAATAATAATGAGTCCCTACAAAAAATATGAAATAAAAAAAAATTGTATCAATTGCGGATCCAGTAGGTACATTGATTTTTAATGTATGGTCACTAAAGAAGATAAGTAGCCAGGGTCGTCGGATATAATTGAAGTTTAATAAGAAACGAATTGATATTTTCGGATAAAATTTTATTTAATTAATAGAAAACAAACATTTCATTTATCCTACCTACGTCACGTATTTATTTACCTACGTCAATAATGAAAATAGTTTCACCATTGACGTCAGCACTGGTCTATCGTAATTCGTGGTCCACTATTTAATGCAGCCTTTTTATTCAGAAATCATTCAGATGCTTCTATTTTCATATCTATCACAGATTTTCTCCTCATTAATCATTCTAGGCATCATTACCTACCATATTTGTCACCGCCACGTTTGTGGGAAAGAAAGTGTATTATTATTTACCTACATAAACATCTATGAACCCATTATTCAATTGAGCCATTATTACAAGAAAACCTATTTCTTTTACAAAACGTTTATTACAACTTTCTAAGCCTGTCAGCAATTATTTACATACTAACTTATGTCCGCAGCTTCTCCCGCGTGGATGTCGGAATTTATTCCACGGGAACGATCTACCGAGATCAAAAGTACCTTTTTGTTTTTTTTTTTTAGGTGGGAAATCATCAAATGACTTCTCCCACACTGAGCTGAGCGGAAGGGGGTGTCAGAGTTTTACTGACTAAAACCCACCCGTGTTCCTTCAATTGCCTGTGCCAGGGGCCACGGTATCTCTTTCGAACCACCCGCGGCCCTGCCAGGCACCCTAGCGAGATCAAAAGTACCTTTTGTGTATAAACTATCTGTGTGCCAAATTACATCTGAATCCGTTCAGCTGTTTTTGACATCCAAACTCCAAAGTCGGTCAACTGTTTTTGCGGCAATCCGGAACATAGTTACATTCAGTCAATCAAACGGACAAAATCGTCTTTGGTCCTGTTTGCTTATTATCTTCTATTGATCGTTCAGCTGATTGATTCGTTGCCTTAAGCATAATGTTCTTTAAGCTTCTTATCTCCTTTATTAGAGCAATAAATCAAGTGGTGGACTAGATTATTCATTACCTAAATATGTAAGTACTTACAGTTTCATTTAGTTACGTAGTAGCATTATTTGGATCTTTTGCCACTCAAATGATGTGACCGCGCTGTTGATAAGCACTTGTTTTGAAAAAACAAGATGGCCGCGCTAGTTCCGATTTTGGTCACCCGCCTAAGTACAGTGTACAGACGCCAGCACATCGAGCTACTACAATCTGTCAAATTTCTATAATAGGTTGTCAACTTTATCGCTAAAGCATTAAAGTTCAAGGTTGATTGGGAAAATTTGTCAGTTTGGGGTAGCTTGATGTGCTAGCGTCTGTACTGCAATTTTTTTTTCCGTCATTCTATATTGTCCCACTGCTGGGCAAAGGTCTCTCCCATATTCTTCCACCTTTCCTTGTGCTGTGCCATCTCCATCCTATCATTGTACGCAGTGAGATTAGTTTCCCCTCTGTAGTCCCGTAATATGCGCGCATGACGTTCTCGTTAATAGACTAAGTCCATCTCATGCGCTGCACTCAACCACCGGCAGCGGGAACTCGGCTCGGGGCCGGGTGGCCCCTAAGTCCCAAGCTCCTTGGTGGCCGGCCTGTCCCCTGCCGACGTACAGGTGCTGGCGACGTCATTCAGCGGGGAAAAATATTCGTCGCTCGAGATGATCCCAAAAAAGACGTCAAGTTAATATATTTTTTGCTTTTTCATGTTTAGATATCGATACTCAGGAGGTTCGCTAGCTAATATAATTTGACCCAGTATAGTGGTTCATCGCTCATACATTTGACAGCTTTTTTTTTTATTATTCGGTAGTGGTTACTTAATCATTAACAGAAGTAAAACCCCTATTAGCTGCAAAAAAATATATTGCTGCCCTGTTGTTTCAACGCACAGATAAGTAAATTATTCGTTGAATGAAGGAAAATTAAAATTCAATTAATGCGCCAAAGCGATTAACTGTCGTTCAGACTTTCAAGGGTTAAGCATAAAATTTCCTGCAGGACTTAAAAGGAAAGTTTAAATTATTTCAATGAATTCGACCTCCATGATTTCCTTTGAGCCGCGGATTTCATTACGAGAAACAGTATTTTCTCTCAAATAACAATATGCTTAGGTACTTTTTATTTCGGGAGTTCAGAAAAATTTAGCGGACCTTTCATCTAGCTTGTCCATCTGAATATTATAATGCTAATACCTAAAAGGTACCTACTTTATTTTTATTGGCGTCCTACAAAATCTCGGCTTGCAAAAACTTTTGCAATAGCTGTTTACCCGACTGTTAACGGCACTTGTGTCCCCAGTTATACCTTATCATTTCAATTTTAGCTGTAGGACACTTTTTGTTTGTCACGAATCTTAGACAGATTGAACAGTGGCCAAGCTAAATTGAATTTTATGCTGTAACTGTAAGAGTTCGTTTTAGTGTTATTGTTTACGTGAATCATTCTACAGAAAATGCTATCGGAAAATAGTTTGAGTTTGTTACATTATGGGTTACTTGAGAGAGTGTTTGTCTTCGATTGATCGGTTTGTGTCTCAATTTAGGTGCTTTATGTATGTTTATATTTATGTGTTAAATTCTGATAACTTTTCTTATTTGTTATGATATTATGTACTAAATCAATCAAAGACATAAAATCAATGATACGAAAAATAAAACCTATTTAATTACATGCGAGACTGATTCACGTGAAAATCGAATACGATATCATCTGACCCATTTTGAGGGACAGGCAAGCAATATGGTTCACAAATATCCCGCTATAAAGTAAATACGACCCCAAATTTTTCAGGTGAGATTTATTATGTATTTATTAAAACTTTATGCACAAGTGAAAAAAATACTGTACAAAGGCGGACTTAATAACTGAGGCATTTTCTACCAGTCAACCTTAGGGTGATGCAGAGACAAAACATGGCAGGTGCAACATACGGGATAAATCATCATCATCATCATCATCTGCCTAGCCTTTTCCCAACTATGTTGGGGTCGGCTTCCAGTCCAACCGGATGCAGCTGAATACCAGTATTTTACATGAAGCGACTGCCTATCTGACCTCCACAACCCAGTTACTGGGTAATACGATACCCCTTGGTAAGACTGGTTGTCAGACTTTCGGGCTTCTGACTACTCGTAACGACTGTCAAAGATCCACGAATTTCAGCCGGGACCAACGACCAATAAATATGACTATAAAATTCAAGAATAAATACTAATATATAGATAAATACATACATATAAACAAAATGAACAGTCAGGAGAAAAGATGATCGGTAGAAGAGAAAAGGAATCCAGCAAATCAGCGCTGGGATGTTACGGCCAACTTCTGACGATTATGTTCACGTGTCTTCACTTTAAGAGATAACCGACATTTCTATGACAGAGATAGGAAAACATTTCAAAAGAATCATAAAGTCAGATATTCCAACCGCTAACTTTCAACGTCAGAAATTCATTGAGACACAGCGTCAGCAAAAAGCAACTAATAAAAGGAGCCCTTGAAAAGAGTACTCAAATCAGGTTTATTTTTCAATGCCTCTTTTCCAGCCATTCCGAGACGTACGTCTTTTAACCGTAGGACTTTCAAACGTAATGAAAGACCGTGGATGTCGTTCGCACGGAGAATGGTCCCAGAATTTAGGATCTATAGAAATGTAAATACTTCAAAACTTCGAAGGTGTCATTCCATTCCCAACTTTAGCATTAAAATACGAAGGAATGCTTTAAAAAGTTCTTAAGTGCTTTCGAGATTTCTGGCTTCCAATGTTCTAACTACATACATATATTATTTTGCTACCTATATTTTTTTACTTAAAAGCATTTTGCATTTTTTTCTACATTTATATTTGTAATTAATATATTGTACATAATAAAGAGTATTCTATTCTATTATTTTGTAAAAAAAAAAAAATGGCGATTCTGATCAAAAACAAAATAACTATTCTTAACAATGTAAAACTTCTTAAATGGTTTATAGGTAGGTATATGAAGATTTTTTATGCTTTTGCCATTTTGCGTAATCTTCCTCACCCAGACCTGACAGTTCCTTAATCTCTGTCATCTATTCCATAGACCCAAAATGCTCTATCAAAGGACAAAGAAACGCATGGCTGCTTCCAATTATGAGGGCCAAAATACCTCTGCTGAGGTTTGGGATAAAGCATCGTCACGCAAGATATTATCAATAAAGCCATCACACACGATGTCATCGCAAAATTGAATTAATTTTCGCCAAAGGTTTAACACACGCCGAGCCATATTAAATTTTACGAAACAATGTGATATTAATGAATATGCAAACAAGTTTTCTAAGGGTTTTGTTTGCATAACATTCCCGTTCAAATATATTAGGCTTTAGGTCTTGGTGACGGGTTTTGTTATATTATGGAGGTATTATTTTTCGCTGCACGAGATTTCGGCTTGTTGTTCGTAATGTTGCTCATGCTGTTTAGACTATCTGCCTGGAATACCAGGCAGATAGTCGGTCGGTAGGTAAATATTAATGGAATTTAACCACTAAAAATTAAATATAATTTTTAGTGGTTAAATTCCATTAATATTTCTATTTATATAGTTTAATTAAAACTTTACATTTTCATTGTAAAAATAAAATAATATATTTTTATAAATATGTTATTTAAAGATAATTTTATCTCCCTAATATCTTCAATATTATACTCTAAATTATAAGCTATTTTCTCAACTATGTTGGGGTTAAGTTTGTTTAGTTTGCAGTCTAATAGGATGCAGCTGGATACCAGTATTTTACACGTAGCGACTGCCTATCTAACCCCCACAACCCAGTTACTGGGTAACACGATACCCGTTGGTAGACTGGTCTGGATCGGACTTTTGGGCTTCTGACCAATTGTAACAACTGTCAAAGTTATCTATCTACGAATGATAGTCGCGACCAACGCATGCCGGCTTAACGTACTTTCCGAGGTACGAAGGGGTATTGATATGATAAATGATTTTTTTTCTGTAAGTAGGAAGTATGTAGGTTTGTACAAACACGTCAATCATATTTTTTTTAGACTAGATGAGTTATGTAATGGACCCATCCACGAACCGACCGCGGCGCGACTGTTATTATTTAGCCACAAGCCCCTCTGCTGCTTCTAGTTAGTCTTCAGTAAATTCCTCTTACTCCATAAGATAGTTAATTTGTTTACTAATTGCAGCATAATACTACTAAATAAATGCCTTCTCGTAAATGTGGTTAGTAAGAGCATTTTACCTAGTAACTAATGACCCCATTGTGCCATAATAATGTTACAACAATGGACGATTAACAATCGCCCAACCATTATTCAAGGTAGCAGTGTTCATGTTTCAGTATTATAATTTAATGAATCAATAGAGATTTTTCGTTTTGGCCATTGTGTCACCTTTTTTAAAATTTATATCTGTGATTTATATGGTGTACATAATAAAGAGTATTAGATAGATAAACCATTTATTTGGGGTACACAAAAAACAGCACAACACACAAAAGTACATAAATATAATATATACAGGGTGGCAGGGACATCGACCCGCAACCTGTAACCAAGAATTAAGCACATAATTTTTGACCCCCTAGTGTAGAAATTTATTGTCGGTTAACAAAAAAAAAATCTGCTGTTTCATAGGAAAATGCAATACCTACGCGATCAAAATGTATAGAATAGCTAACTTTTTTTTTTAATAACCGATGAAATCTATCGACGTGAGGGTGTTTAGAATCATGTGCTGAATCCATGGTAACAGCTTGCGCGTCGATGTCCCTGCCAGCCTGTATAAAAACAAAAAGAAAAACATACATATCGAAGTCAAAGTGTTCAGTAGTTTCAGTATTCTATTCTATTTTTTATAAGCTGTCTAGCATATATTTTATTTTATATAGTTTGTGCCCGCGACTTTGTCCGCGTGAAATTTTATGTTCCCCGATCCATCTCGTCGCATCGCCTGGACCCGCTATTTACTTCGTTTTCGCTGACTTTTTTCTTTTTACTCAGCTCCTAAGGGATCCTAGCGTGATGTGAAATAGCCTTCCTCACAAATCAGGCTATCAAATGCAAAAATCAAATCAGACTGGTAGTTCCAGAGATTAGTGTGCTCAAACAAACAAACTCTTCAGCTTTATTATTAGTATAGATATAGATAATTTGCTCTATTCTCAAAGCCAGAAGATGTCAAGACATGATTTTGGAAGGAAAGTTATTGAGATGCTATTTCCCGAAAAAGAAAACAGATTTAAACATCGGAAATGTATTCGGTAACTTAGCGTTCTTTTTTTCTTTTGTTTTTGCCTGGCTCCAAAGAGTCGTAGCATGATGTTAAGAAGCCTTTTTTTTTTTGAGGATGGGAAATCATCAAATGACTCCTCCCGCTCTGGGTGGAGCAGAAGGGAGTGTCAGACTCTTACTGACTAAAACCCACCCGTGTTCCTTCCTTAGCCCTTTATGTTCCAGGGCAGCGGTAACCCTTTCGGACGATCCCGCTACCCTGGCAGGCTTCGGCTCTATCGGGCCCCGTCACTTCTGCTGACATCTCTTTGAGGCGCACGTGGAACACATACGCGCCGCCCGGCACGGGCCTGGTCCTGATCGGACGGTGAGTTACCCATTACTCACCGCCCGCAGGCCCGCGCCTACGGTGGCCGGGAGTCGTCACGCGGCTCCCGACGCCCGGAGCGTCTCCCGTGGCGGCTGAGGCGTGAGGTGCGTTCCCTCGCCCACCCCGAAACCTATAGCCTCCCTCAAGAATTGAGTCATCAAATGCAAGAATTTTTTTTTTTAATTCGGCTCCAGAGATTAGCACGTTCAAACAAACAAACAAGCTCTTCAGTTTTATTATTAGTATAGATAATTTTGAGAACTTTATGAAATATTCCATATGAAATTATGTATTTAAATTTTAAAAAAAGCTTGCAATAGTTATTACATAATTCCACTGCAAAAACTAGAACTTAACGTAATTATTGAAATTGAAGAACTGAATAGCAGCAACATGATGACCTATTTTCAATTCTTAGAATCTTGAGCGAAACGAATATTAGCAACTGATTCAGTTTATATTTTTTTTAAACTGGTTGGAATCGTAATAAGAAACAGAACGGAAGAAACCGAAGGAAACCAAATGGCAGTATAAAATAAGAAAAAATAAGTGGAAAACGGAATAACTTAATTGAATTTCTTTTACGACTGTTTATAAATGTCGTTACAAATCGAGGTGTTTTTGCAATTGCACCGTGTTAGTGAAATTTGGTGTAATTTGGTGCGGGGGGCTATATACTTACATATATACTTGATGATAAAATATTAAGTTAAGGCTTTACTCCTTATGTTTTCAGTCATCCTCGCCTCAAAGAGATATCAGCACGAGTGACGGAGCCCGACAGGGCCGAAGCCTGCCAGGGTAGCGGGATTGTCCGAAAGGGTTACCGCTGCCCTGGAACATAAAGGGCTAAGGAAGGAACACGGGTGGGTTTTAGTCAGTAAGAGTCTGAAACTCCCTTCCGCTCCACCCAGACCGGGGGGGGGGGGGGGTCATTTGATGATTTCCAATCCAGAAAAAAAAAGACCCAAATTCCTGTCACAAAAAAAAGACCCCCAATCCCCGAACCGAACTAAATATACCCTTCGGAAAAGCTAAGAAGATATTAAGAAAAATAATAATAAAATAAAAATATTTATTTGACACTTAACAAAACCAGACACAAACTTACAAGCCAGTCACAATAAGAAAGCTCACGAGTGTATTGCCACAAATCTGAGAGGCAATTCTCGTAATTTTAAGAACGTTCACACTCTGATCTCAGTTTCAATCTGTCAAAAATACCTGAAATTTCCCTACATTTTGACAAATTTTTGACATTTGCTTGTCGCTGAGTTGAGACTGCGACTAGATTTTGAACGTTTTAATTAACGAGAATTGGCCTCCTGATCTCAGTCTCAATCTGTCAAAAATACATTTAATTCCCCTACATTTTGACAAGTTTTTGACATTTACTTGTCGCCGAGATGAGACTGCGATAGATTTTAAACGTTTTAAGTTACGAGAATTGGCCTTCAGATCCTAACCCCTAAACTACGCCTATAACTATAGGAATATATGTAACTATCAGGACGTTTTGCAACTTCGAAAAGCAAATAAACTAAACTATTAATTTTAGTCGCAAACAGAATATTTCAATAGAGACGAGGATGTTTATTTGATGCCAGATGCGACATCAAGTTTGAAACTAACTCGATTACACTCAAGACTGGATTAGGAAAGTTTTCAATGATTATTTACAGAGCTTACGAGCAGGATTTAGAATTTGTGCCGTCCCGTCCTTAGACAGCTCTCGCTAATCTCCTTAAAATTGAAAGACGATAAAACGTGATTGATAATTATTCTCTTGCCTAGATAGACATAAAAAGAAAGACAGGTGTGCTTAGGTACAACTTTACCTTCAGAACAACGGTACAGACTGCCCCGTTGATCTCGTGGTCGCAAGTGCGACTGCTAAGCTTGGGGTTCAGGGTTTGATTCTCAAGTCGGGCAAAATTGGTTTAAATATTGGTTTTTTCCATTGCGAATTTCTTTAGTAACAGCCCAGAGTTTAGAAGTTGGCGGTGTGATATCCCCGTGCTTCGGAAAGCACGTTAAGCCGTTGGCCCTGCGCCTGATCTCTCTCCAATGTTGTCGGATTGCCGTCCCATCGGACAATGAAAGTGGGGGAAGAGAGAGTGACCTGTATCTGCGACACACTTGTACACTATAATATCTCCCGCATCGAAGGCTGGTCGCCATGGCTGAAATTCCATCTGAAGGACTTTATTTACTTTCAGAACACCGTCACCAATATTAATCAAGTTCAAACATATCTCGCTTTATAAAAACCTTTACAACCTCTATAAAAAAAAATCCTATGTGCTTTTACGATTAAAGCTAGAAAAAGCGATCCAGTGCCCCGCGGTTTCAACCGCATAAGTTTCGATTCTGTGGGAATATCGAGATATAAAGTATTGTATGTGTTAATCCTAGTTATAAACTATCTGTCTGCCAAATTTCATCCAAATACGTTCAGTAGTTTTTGCGTGAAAGAGTAACAAATATCCATCCATCCATCTTCACAAACTTTCGAGTTTATAATGTTATTAGGATGCACAGCCAAAAAAAAAAAAGGATGCACAGCTGGTTGCCCCACCCAAAGGAGATGAAACAGATTCAGCATCCCAAATCCCATATGATTTCCGATATTTAAACAATCAACATGAAAAATCTAACTTAAAACTATGAAGACCGATAAAAAATTTAACCCGTACAGGACCGAGTATATAAATGTTAACTGCTACATCTAGTTTACATACATTTGTGATACTAAATGGAAATAAACGTGTAACAAAGCGAATTTGTAACACATTCCTGTACTAAGCCACAGTAAAATATCCAATAAATATGACCGCATTACGGTACTCAATTAAACAAATATTTTCCAAAGAATTTTCTTGATAAACTCTGGAAAATTTCCTCAACGTTCATAAATGTGACGCCCGCGAATCCTCGGCTTATTAATCAGTAAGTAAGTTACGAAAAAAGTACACGTTTTATAATATTTAACTCGTTATTACTTCTGTGCGCTAGTGTCCTTTTTTCTATCCTTTTTTGTATAAAATTCAAAATGTACCAATGTCCTAATACATATTTCTGGACTTGATGATTCGCTCATAAAAATATTAACTTCGTGGGAATCGCCTATAGAAAACATAATATTATTTAAAACTGTCGATTCGGGTGAGTAAATTCCTGCGAATCGACTAATAAGCCAAATCCTAACTTTACGACTTCAGTTCCCATCCTATAAAAGGCGAAAACATTGCTTAAAACGAAAAACACGCCTAAAGTGAAATCAGTCGGTTACTAAGGAATTTTTAAGATTTCGATGTGAGCATAGCCATCGTTCGCTCAAAGAAAAAAGCAATTTATCAATAGGGATTTGAACGAGACTGGGAGCGTTTTATTTCACACGAGACGATTACGGCACGATGTTCGAAATTGGGATGTATTCGATTTGCTCCGACAATGGGAAAGTGCGTACAATAGTCTGATTTTTATAGAAATTTGTCTTTGTGTGGCATGACGATGTTGTTCGTTTTTTTTTTGTTGATGTTTGATTGAAGGAAAAAGTTTCTGCTTGCTTTGGGGCTAAAAATACATAAAAAAGCAGCACCTTGGATAAGTAATATGTCCTTTTTTTTGTTTGAACGCGCTAATCTCCGGCACTGCCGGTCGGATTAAACTGCATTTGATAGCCCAGTTCTTGAGGAAGGTTATATGCTTACTATTACGCTACGACCCTTAGGAATTGAGCATAAAGAAAAAAAAAACAGAAATAAGGCTATGCGAAAACGGAGTAAAATCGCGTGCGGACGGCGATGCAATGCTATATTTTATGTTAAAACAAGAAATTTCACACGGCCAAAGTCAAGGACAGAAGCTAGTGAATAATAGGTTAGACGGGGGAATTATAAATATAGTAGTCTTAAAGGGAGCTACATCAATTTTACTATGTTTTAAGTTTTTAAAGATGCATAACAAGGTAATAAGACAGACAAAAACCTAATTTTTAACATACACACAATGATATATTATAAAACGGACGTCACATGACTCCTGTGAAAAAGGGATGCGCGTCGGATGTTTTTAAAGGAAGCTTCTAGAATGTTCTGGAAGCTTCAACTCGCTCTCATTGGCCGGGCGGGAACGAGAGGCGTTTCCACCAGAAGCGCGTAGATTGTGGCGGGAGCGGTTATAAATAGGTTCGCGTTATAAGTTTAAATTCTAAAATAATTTTCAGCAAGTCAACGATAAACGTTATAACTTTTTACGTTTAGATTAAAAAAAAAAAAGATTTGTCTTAAAGATAATAGGTAGTTATAGCGAAGTTGACGGTTACTATATTGGCTTTTCATAATAGGTCACAGCATAAAGATTTTAAATCTCACCATAAAGATCAAAATATCATCAGTCATCAATCAAGAAATATTGCTATTAATCACCACATTTTATATACCCCTGCTTAAAACAAGATTAATAAATTCCTATAATAAATTAATATCAGAGCAGCCTATGTCTGATAATAAAATATTGCAAATATATATTTAACGATAAATATATTAAATTAAACCATTCAATATTCATAGCAATTTACAATTAACAAAATTAAGTGGAAAAGCTGTAATTGGAATTCCATTAATATAAGCAAATAGGTACAGACGCCAGCAGGTCAAGCTACCAAAAACTGTCAAATTTTCCCAATCAACCTTGAACCTTAATGCTTTAGCGATAAAGTTAAAAATCTATTAAAGAAATTTGACAGATTGTAGTAGCTTGATGTGCTGGCGACTGTACCTTTTATGAATGTAAGTGCGGCTGTTATTAGACTGGTGTAATATTTCGGCTTGAAAAATTTATTTAATTATTCAGATAAGAAATAAAAATCATGCTTACATTACAGCAACTCATTATTTCGGTCACAAACGTCATAATAAAATTATATTTAACTAGCAGTGCCTTGCGGCTTAACCCGCATAAGTTTTGATCCCGTGGGAATATCGCGATGAAAATTATCCTATGTGTTAAATCCTAGTTGTAAACTATCTGTGTGGCAAACATCTAAAATTCATGCAGTAGTTTTTGCGTGAAATAGTAACAGACATCCATCCATCCATCCTCACAAACTTTCACATTTATAATATTAGTAGGAAGTAGGATAGGACAGCCGGATTTCGAACATTTTCATAGCCACTACGTTTATAAATTATACATACGATATTTTAACACACGTGTCGTGTAAACAGGATTTAACGGTGGCTGCCTTCCGCTGTCAACACTAAGGCTTCTTAGATAAAGCCGATATTGTATTCGGAATTTAACAAAGCTATTTGGAATCGTTAAATATGAGAATGTGTATATTTACGATCCTTGTGTAGACATTATTGGGGATTCAATGTAAGAGAGCAAATTACTGTTTAAATATTTTCGCTCTTTCTCATTTAGCGATTTTCGTTGTCTCTTAAGTCTTGAAACAACCTGTCGTGTTGGGTAAACTGGACAGTTTTCAAGACAAGGACTATACCTATCTAGACACGAAAACCCCACGAGCTCCTATAACCCCCTTATGTCCTCCTCTTCTCAGAACTGTTCTTGGTGCTAATTCTCCTTTCCCCGCCTATGTAAATTATTAAACAGCTGCAGTGATCTTGTCGATGTGCACTCTGACTGACTTGGTAAGTTCCAAAGTTTTTGTACATAATAATATGTACAAAAACTTGTAAAAACATTTTAGTGTGAATTTGAATTTAATTTATTGTTTATTTGATTTAATTTTTATTATTTTAATTTAATTTTTACTTAATTTAAGTTTAAGTGTTAATTTTAATTTTTTGATTTTAGTGTTCATTATGTTTTGAATTGTATTTCGTGTTTTATTTTGATTACATGTGATTTTAATTATGATTATGATTTTAATTTGGAATTTGGTTAAAATTATTTTCGGAGAGTAAATGAACTCACTCGATATCACTCGATATCAATCGACAATTAAGTAAAGCATGATGTGTTTACCTGTAAGAAATTTGTACACTATTCTTTATGTCTATTGGATGTAACTCATATCTTTGTATCAGTGTATTCAATTGTTGCTGAGCCAAATAAATAAATAAAATAAAATGGACTGCTAGAATAGGGTTAGATAATTTATTTCCGGGTTATGAACTCTTGACAATCTGAGTGGCAATAAAATTCTCGTAATTTTAAGAACGTTCACAGTCTGATCTCAGTCTCAATCTGTCAAAAATACCTTTCTAATTTCTTTTCATTTTTGA